>OY776666.1:15212837-17612837 GCA_963675795.1 Crossocerus cetratus | reverse complement strand
ACTCGAGGATACTTTACCCGAAATGTAACGGTTCTCGATTGATACCAAACTTTCACCTTGATTTCCGAAAAAAAGCTCCAAGGATTAATGTATGAATTTTACATTTCAGTTTTTTATTTTTCTGACTCCAATGAGCCAAGAATCAAGTAAATCGGTTCAGTTGTTCAGGTGATATAAATTTTCCATACTATTTTATCGTCCGTATACGCGGCGGAGCTTAAGATTCATAAGATAAAGTTCATCCTGACACCTTACGGTCAACTCCTAAACACTCGTCACTACTTTATTAATTAGCGATACTTAACCCTATTAAGCAGAAAGCCAGCCCACCATGCAGGCTTATTACACGCAGCTACGCTATCAGATGCTTTCATAAACTCTGTTACGAGCGAGAGGGGGGTGGGTGTGCGTAGCGCTCGGAGGTTTAGATTCGCAGGAATAATCAGGAGTGGCGCAGCGGCTGGTGTAATCTAGGAAATCAGTTAACACGATTGGAGGAGGAATGCCTCGGGATGAAGCCGGTGCCATACTGATGGGAACGCAAGCTCGGGGGATTGGGGGAGGAATTTCTGTCAGCGTTAATCGACTAGCTTGCCGAATGCAATTGAAGCGAGACGCCGCCGATGCCGACCCTGCACCGCGCCAGAGAGACGTGCACGCGCGTAGGCAGAGCTGGCCAGGGTTGGCAGAGTGAAATCCGTAAGCGTCGACGAGGTATTATTGTCGAGCATGATGCTTGCACGCATTATCTCCGATATCTCCATAATATATGAATGCCGAATGCTAATTCCGCACTAGCTGCGTATCGGCCGGTAGCTGCTCTCCCGTGACGGTTTGCCACTACGTCGCCCGGACATTATCCACGTATAGAGTGTCCTTGTGCGTGCGTGGAACATGTACGCCGGAATCCGAGCATCGCGTCGCCACCAACCCCGAACGCTCCTCCGATTTTCGATGAGAGATGCGAGCCGTGGGGAGTTGGAGAGCGAGCGCGCGCACCCGCCCGTCCCCTGTAATCCTGCTACGGGTCACTTGACCCGGCATAGCTATCTTGCGCGATAATGATAATCCTCGGAATCTCAGATGCACCCCGGAGAGGCTCTCTTCCGCCTCTCCTACGCTTCAACCACCTCCTCCTCCTTCTCCTCCTTCTCCGCCTCCTGAGGGAGTTGGAGGAAATCTCGAGTTGGCGCGAACTACTGGGGCGTTTGATTGAGCCCGACTGCCAATATCGAATGGAAGTGTGTCAATTATACCGCTGACGGCGGAAGTCGTGTGGAAATTTAAGTCGTTAAACTGTCTGGTGTACGACAGTGTCAAGGGGAGCTCGATCATCCGTCTGTCAAACTGAATGGGCACCATCAATGGAAGAATCGTAATTCTCTAGTGGTCTAGAGTTTAAAAGCTGCTGGAAAAAACGATGCTGTCGAGAGCATCGCAATTCTGCGGTAAAACCGAGTTTTTTTTAAATTACTGGCATTTGCATCAGCGTTCATTTTGACGGTGAATGTGCAGCGTCTCGAGGATGAACGAAATTGCGTGAGGATATCTTTTCATGAGACAATTATAAAAGCCTCACTCCCCCCTCTCCCTCTCTCAAAGAGACACTGTCCTAAATGCAAGTTAATAATCTTTTTAAAAGTGTGGATTGTCTCAATACAAAATGAAACTTTTTCCAAAGATCGATTCGACTTCTATCGAATAACGGGCAAACGAACAAATACGCGCACAAAAGTCTGCGACAAGCCGCGTATAAATTATGCATATTAACGCGTTCAATCTCGGAGGGAATTCAAGCCGTGGATTGTGGCGCTTGAGGCAAACTGATTCCGCATTCCCGATAAATATCGCGAAACGAATATCAGGAATCTCTCGGGAGCTTTGCTTTTTTGTTGACTGCTCGGCACCGTCGTGCTCGGTGAGTAAAATTGCAAAGGTTGGCGGCCTGGGAGGTGAGGGGTTGAAGGGGCGAAGTGCAGTAGAATGAATGCAGAGTTCGAAGGCGGAGTTAAGGAGGCAAGGAGGGGTTGGGCTCGCAAATTGGATCGATGTAGCCATTCTGTAATTATTGGAGCGGGGATATCTTGCGTAATATCTACGCCGAATACCGCTGGGTTAATAAAGCTAGTGCCACTTTCTGGTTGAACTTATCGCCGAGCGCAACCCGCTCTTATCCGTAACATCCAAATTCCAGAGTACTGCGAGTAAATGAAGTTACAACTGCCAAAAGGAGTACCAAGTAATTTATCACCCACCGCGGTCAATCGTGAGGGTACCACGGACCAACTTGTAACAGGAGAATACCAACTAATAAAAACAACTCGTACACGCTTCTGTTTGACACAAGCGTGAAACCGATCGAATAGAGATTTGGTGCGAAAATAGACGATTTTCACCAAAACGTTTTTCCCCGGACAAACTGTACACTGCATTCATGGCTGTGTGTAAATAAATCTATCACCGCCAATATATACAGATGAATTTATCGCTACCTTTCGGGATGAAAGATCGCGCAGTGCAAGTGGAACCAACCGAAAAATCTCCGATGAAAAGGACCTGATTATTCTTTACATGTTTACATGCACGGAAAACCGGTCTCAAAATTGTTTCTGTTAAATAAATCATTTCCGTCGAAGCATTGTTTTCAGGATAAAGTCCACATTGCAAGCATAGCCGTGAGCAAATGAAGTTACAACCAACAGGCAACAGAAGAAGTACGAATGAATTTATCGCTGGCCTGAGGGGATGGAAGATCAGAGGCGACGCGACGCACCCAGCCGTAAGAAGCAGGTCGTTTATCAAGCGTTTGTAAATAATTGTATCCAGGATGCTCGAGGAATTTCCCCCGGCGGCGTCGTCACCTCACGTGTATTGTGTCGGCCAGACGCGAATGATGTATAGTCCTTTCCTGTGTCAGGCTATCGAATCAAGGCCAGAGATAGCTAAGGGCGCTCTGCCGGCGCATCGTTCACATCAAAATACTTTCGGCCTCGAGCCTGAAGGGAGACTTACCCACGCAGGATTTCCCATCGGACGAGAGAGCCTTTTCATCGCCGTCGCACGCACAGAAGAAGCTGCCGTCCGTGTTTTCGCAAACCTCGATGCATCCTCCATTATCGATCATGCATTCGTTGATATCTGCACAGAGAAGATACCATTGAAAGGAATGTTGAATTAGCTATGTTTCGAGTTAGTCAGTTATTGTTAGCATTCCTGCATATCTATATGTTAAATAACATTCAATAGGAAACCCTATTTAAACCCTCTGGCTTATATATATATAATTGATGCATAATTGGATATAAATTAATTTGTATTATTTTACATACGGTTGGCAAAATAATGAAGGGTTTCTGTCTAAACAGGGTCAACGCGAATTTCATATTAAATACCCTTTTCCACTGGTATTCGATGTTTATTAGCCAGGCGTATGGGTGATGTAGTACCTGTGTATACACTCGAACGGTTGAGCGAGTTGTTACACAAACATTTTTCCCGCGGTATTCGCGCGGTGCAGAAATAACCATGGCCTCTTTCCATTTTCAAAATATTTGGGAACTATTATCAAAAGGCATAGAAGAATACTGGTCCCGATGTTTATATTAATATCTATTTGGAAAAGTATGTTACATTATTTACGGCAGAATGAGTTAGTTTTAATTTCACCTACCATTTATACAAGTATGTACATATTTGCCAATGTTTCCCCAGTGCTCCCATCGCTGCGGTCAGCCACACAGGAGTACTGGCAATTAACACGTGGTTAATAATGTAGAGGTGGGAATTGGTGTAAGCCAACGGGAGCCGATGAGAAGGTTCTTTTTGCTATTTTCACGAAGGCATAGAGCCTTCTGATATTCCTTTAGAGACGGAGGTAAGAATTCTCGCGGAAAAATTGTGATCAGGTGTTATCGAGTTAGACTTGCTGCCAGGATGAACTCGAAAGTCCAAAGTATTTGCTGATCCGGATTCGACTTGCCACTGACTTTCAATCAAGGGGACTCGAGAAAGTTGTGAGGAGCGCGCGCTCTGATCGATCGAGTAGACCGCCCGGCCTTTGTTCCGCTGATGAAACGTCCATTTGAAAGAAATCGGGTAAACACAAATGATATCTAATCCCAATGAATAATGCCTCTCCGACTCCGGGGCTGAGTCTCTCGAGATGATTTCCTTTCTGGTGGCGCCATTGTCCAAAAAGTTTCTGTAATATCCGCTGGGACTTTGGAGTCAAATCAGGACGCTTTCCAATCAAGGCATTGGAAATCATACTTAAACTCGCTCCAAGATGATTTTCAAGAAAGTATTGTAAGTGCCCGACTTTTTTCCAGATCCCCCTTTTACTTCGAATTTCACTTTAATTTCAGTCGAAATGCAGCAATTATTATGAAAACACCTATGTCTGCACGTTTCATCTTCCATAACACAGCAACGGAATTCATAATTGCGAAATAACGGTTTCTGCCATAGAAATGCAAACATATGCCGATGTCATCCTATAATTCATTCAGCAATTTCGAATTAATTATGTGCAATAAGCAATTGGCACAATCGACAGGAGCGGAAACGTGCGCGCCTGCTGTTTGGCATTGATTGTAGTTAAGTAAACATATATATATGTATATGTATAATTCTATAATGTATATTTATGCGGTTGTCAGGACTGGTTAATGGAAATTGCGGTTACTCGAACCGTATTTAATTCTGACATACATACACACACACATTGTAACATCCCTTTCATTATCCCCAAAGGATTAGTTTTCCGGCAACTCGAACTTGCGCCAACTATACTACAGCCAGTTTGTACTATACAATCATTGTAATAGACTAATTGTTAACGCGAGGTAAAGGAAATTTTGGCTAAGGGATAAACTATTAGTTCTGCCAAAACCATAGTTCGATAGATTATTTACGAAGGCAAGTGCATACCGAACAACACGAGCGCAGTATCTTCCCTCAATCCTCTACAACTTGAAGCTGACGCATCAACCAGTGTAAAAACTGTAAAGTGCAAGACAGGATCTCTATCGAAGATATCTCTGATACTCCTCATCCTCAGTCCTCACTGCTCTTTCCGGTACATGTGAGTAGGTTCAGTCTCGGTACTGAATATGTGAGCGATTTGCCTGATTTGCAGCAGTATGCGATTTGTCGATAAACGATGTTCATTCAAACTTCACCTATCGATGCTACGAATAATAAATAAAAACTTTAACAAATGGCATGCAATGAATAATCCCACGAGACAGCCGACAAGTCTAAAGCTGCAAATGCAATTCGCCGTACTAAAGAAATCTTCGCTTGCAGGAAGTATCATGATGTATACATTCATAATACGAATGTATGCTTGCGCGTACAGGTAAGGGGCGAGTTACACACATGCCTGGATTCCGGCGTTTGCGGCACTTTAACACTGCTTTCACCATTGGCAGCGACTAGGGCGCGCACACGTGTCTCCAGACTTTTATCCCCTAAATTCTTAAGAATCATATTCCGAGCGAAACGCAGGCAGCGTCCAACGCGCACGCCAGACGATTTCAATGAACTCTCTCGAGTGTAGACAAATCACACGCTCTACCGTAAAGCTCTTCCCGTTCGCACGAGAGCTTTTTCACTTGGCAGTCGCTTACACGCAGTACGTACTTCAAAGTCGGCGGGACAACAGCGCAGATTTCATTATTCCTTGGAGCGCGTCGCAAGGGAATGCTAGCGTTCGTTCTTTCCCCTTGTGAGTGTTGCGGCAGTTGCAAACTGTGCTGTGCAACAAAAGTTCTTTTTGCAACTAGAGCAAGCGATTAAGGAAAGGGACGTGGCAAAAAATCTCTCTGCTGCAGGACGAAAACTCAAGTGGTGAAAAAAGACTGCTGGAAAATTGTAGCTGCTATTGTTGGCGGACTTGCGAAGCGGCGCCTGATCGCATAAGATTCCGCTTGGCACATTCTTTTCAAAGGGCTTTTGCCACTGGCGTTCCTCGACCTTCCCACCAATGAAACCAGCCTCCGCCAGCATCCTTTCAACCCGCCCCGACCACCAAAACGATAATTATGCGCCCGCTACGAAATTATCCTCGCTTAATCGTGTCCGCTCCTCTCAATTTAACACTAAAGCTACTCAGTGGCCCGCCTAGGTGGCAGACGCAAACGATTAAAGTGACTGAATCCGGGTATTCGCACCACCTCATATCCTAACAGTTATTGGTGGGATTGCTCGCGTAAAAAAATACCTACCAGACCGATCCCTCTTACGTTGAATGCTTTAGTTAGACTTCACACAGTCACCAGTTCAACAAACCCATTCGAAATCATCAGGCAGTAAAGGACTTCACCGAGTCTCGCAATTCTATTCAAATGCCTATTTCTGGCGATGTCACTCTTTTTAATTTCAAGAACATGAACGGGTGGATATAGTTAAATGAATTTGGTCTTGTTTTGTTCGGCTTAACAAGGATTATTTCTGGTAAAACAATCTAAATAATCGGGTAACCACGGTACGAGCAATTTTAGAAAATGTACTTTAATTCTTTATTGTTTTCGCTTTTTAGGGAGGAAATGAGTCCCACTTAAAGCTCGGGATTTTCGGCGTTTAATTACACTTACCATAGGCTATTTAAAAACAAATTGGTAGGATCTGAGGTGGTGTGAATACTTGAAGCTAATCATTAAGGTTGCTACCACTGGACTAAAAATAAAAATAAATGCAAGCTAAAGAAATATAAGCTGACTCGGATGTCATGAATGTTCAGTGCTACTGCAGTGAGAACAGTGTACCGTGCTGCGTCGACTAAACCGGCAGAGTCAGGACTCAATTAGAGAGTCGGAATCTCGGATTTAGCCTTAATTTCTCGGAGGGCTGGAGTCACGGACATTTCGACTCCTCGGTAATAGCAATTGTAAGAGGACGACGGGAGTGGTGGGCCAGGGATCGGGAGTAATTCGCATAGTTTTGCCTGTGAAGTCGGCCGATCCAAAATCTCTCCATCCCATATTGCGGTGATCCCGCAAGCCTACCCGGGCTAGCTAGGCGGGGAGTAATTCGATTACATAGCTGGCTCGCCGAGAACGTTATCAGAGGACGCGGTGCCAGGTCCGAGAGATGGAATCTCGTTAGGCCGCTCATCTCCCGCTAGGGGATTGTTATCGTAGCATCCATCGGCAGGCGGACCGTTTAGAAATTTCGCGCACCGAAATGAGCGACCGATGTAATTATCCCGGCGGAACAAGTGCATCGCCAGCACCACCGCCGCCATTGTCGTCGCCGCCACGCAGGATAATACACTTGATGCTACCGCAAACTCCACCGCAAATGCAAACTCATTCCGCGACAGCCGACCCTTTTCACTGACGCATGGACTTTTCGGCGAGGCTGACATGTCGACTGTTAAGGCTGATTCCCCTAAAGGGAAAAGCTCTCGGGTCAGGCATGGCGTAGCTCTGTAGCAGCGCGTCGGATATCCGTGCAAATGAAACTAAAACGCTTCATTGCCTTTGATCGTCCGCGCTCGTTTGACCTATTATTTTCGGTGACAACTCGGAAACCAATGCCATTGGGGGAATGAGTTGAACAGTCAAAGAGGGCGGAGCAATTGTGTAAAGATGTACAACTTACCGATACAAGTGCCGGCGGATGTAGCCTCGTAGCCCGGCAGACAGGTAATCGACAGAGTCTCCTCCTCCGGCTGATCCTTCAATTCCAACGTATCCGTGCACCGGTACGAGCCTGGCGTGTTGATGCAACCAATACGACACAATTCCGTCTGCAGGTCGGGCTGTGTGCACTCGTCGATATCTGGAAAAGTAAGTGCTCGCGATATGTCCCATGCAAAGTCGATCGTGTTAATTGGAGAATAAAGCATCGCTGAGAGATGCTTTCGGATTAAGGCGACATTGTGCGAGAAAGCAACAAACAGACTCCGTACAGATACACATCTGGCATGAAATAGTTCTGGCAGAGATGGAAGAGTAAAAATACTGGAGACAGCAGAACCATTAATCCAAAGTCGAAGCAACTACAGGAGACAGAAGACAGCACCAGCATGACAAGCCGTCACTCTCTCGCACGTGCAAGTCGAAACTCGAAGGGAAAAAGCGAAATTACCTTGGCAAGTTTTCCAGTCCTCCTCGAGTATGAAGCCGTCGGGACAGAGACAAAAGACGCGGCCCATCGTCGAGAGACAAGTATGGGAGCATCCCGCGTTGTTGACACTGCAAGGACCCAAGTCTTGACACGTGTGGTTGTCGGCTGAGAGTATAGCGTCTCGCAGACCCACGCAGGAACACTCGTAACCGCCGACAAGATTTCGACACGTGTCCTGACAGGGGCCGTGTCCGTTGTTCAGCAGACACTCATTAATGTCTGCGGATAACATAAGCAGACTTTTAAGCCCCGAAACTTGCTTAACATCTAACACACTTCCTATTGACAAAGTATAATTCTCCAGAAATTGGGAACGGTAATACTTGGGTCCCAATTTTCGGGCGGCATTAGGCCCATTATTCCAACAATTAGGTCTGCTATTCAAACATCTCATTCAGTCTACCCTGAATCACGAAGCTTGTACTAGTGAGTATTGCATCCTTTTCCAATCTACCTAAATAGAAGCCGCATATCAAAGAGGCGCGTCTACCCGCATCAAACACGCGTTTGCACTGAGTGAAAAAGTGCCTAATGAACTGTGATTTATTTGCAGAGTGGCTGAATCCCAACTTTGCAGGGGGACTACGATAAGCTGAGCTTTAATTCGAAATACTAGAAAGCCGGCGATTCCGCATTAACATCGACCAAAAGTTTACGCATCAACATCTCTGGTAAACAAGTCTAGCCGCTCTCTCACTCTCTCTCTCTCTCTCTCTCTCTCTCTCTCTCTCTCAGGAACACGTTAACACGGGCGGGAGCCGCGCACAAGAGGAGGGAAGCTAATGCAAATAAAGGAGACGGGAAACGCTGAAGTAAGCGCAGTGCGTGCACGCGCAAAGTGAGCCAGTATTTACGGAAAAGTGAAGCGCGGTAGACGTAAAAGTAAACTCGGAATAATAAATGAGAAACGAGCCTGTATTTGCGCGCACGCGTTCTTGCCGGCGCGGCGGGGCCAAGCAAAGTTGCGATTTTCCAATTTTACTGCTGCGTCTGTAGAAGCGGAAGGATGTCAAGAAGTGTATCAGCATGCGGGTAGTATGTAGCACCACGCTGAGTTCTCAATCACTCACCCGTGCAAGTAAACCCATTCCCGGCTCGCCTCATTCCTTTCGGACACTCGCAATGATACGAACCCGGGCTGTTTACGCATTTGTGCTCGCAGCCTCCGTGATTATATGCGCACTCGTCCACGTCTAGTCGCCGGGGTATATGCAAAATTAAAGAAACTTGAAGTAAGAACTTAATGCAACAGAAATAGCAAGCGGAAATAGAGAAAATGAGAAAGCTTGGAAAGGTATGAACGTTCCTCGGTGGGAGTGCAACTAGGGCATTGCCCTTTACACTGCCATAGGATGAATGCCCGAAATCATTAAGCAGATTCTACATCGCGAAAGCTGTTCCCGTTCAAATGCCAGTTTAGCAAAGCTAATCCTGGCAATGTGTGTGTCTAATCCATCGACGCAAGTTTCCCGATTGTTAGGGCTTACCGATGCATCTGTTGCCCTCGAGTTGGAAGCCCTTGTAACAGGAGCAAACCGCCTTGCCATCGATCTCCTTACAGACCTGATCACAGGAAGTTTCGGAGCATGGGCCATCGGAGCCCTGCTTAACTTTGCATCTCGGCATCTGCCCGACCCACTGCCGATTCCTGCAGAGTAATCTAGTGCTCGTCGACGCCAGGTAGTAACCCGGAGCGCACTCGTAGTCGGCCTCCAAATATTCTTGACCCGGCGTCGAGGACCTTGGGCCGCAAAGCATTCTTTGTCAATTTCCACTCTCGGTCTACACCCCCACTTTAATTCTCACTTAAATTACCTAATATATAGGGTGATTTACTTGGCTTGGGATCATTACTCAGTCACATTCATAGGTTCCGATGAATAATTATAGATTATTCTCTAGTATTATTATAAGTAGTACTAGCCAGAATATTTCCTTTGGCGTACTGATTTGTCCAAGAAGAGAATTTCTATACAGTCATACTGATTCCAAGCCAAGTAAATCGTGCTGTACAAATAAAACAGACGAAATTCCTATCCCCCGAATGACTCAACCGATTTGCTTGAATCTCAGCTCATTGGATGGAGAAAAATAAAAGATGAAACGCAGAAGTCATAAATTAGTTCTTGGAGCTTTTTAAACAATCAAGGTGAAAGTTTGTATCGATCGAAAACCGCTGCATTTCGGGATAAGTATCCTCGGCTGTCGCTCGCTATTTTTGTATGCATATTACATACATATGTACATATACTACTGATATACTACTACTAGGCGCGAGACTCTACCTACTCTCTTGATTCCTCGACACTCCAAAGATATTACATATCAGCACGTCCTTTTTGCCATAAAAATTCGGCCGACTACGTTTACGAGTACGAGTACGAGTAGCCATCGCGTAAAAAGGACGAAAGGGTGCAGAGCTGAATGTATTATGAGCTGGCTTATCTCCACGTTACGCTAAATACTAAAATGCAAATATTCAATTTATGAAAATAAGTCGAGACTAGCTTTATTCCGGAGCTGGACTTAAGAGGAATTAATAAATCACGAGCCTGTTTCACCTAGAGTGCAAGCTTAATGAACTGAAAAGCACGCTTCATTACCGGACGCATCGTATTTATGTATATTGTAGGCTAACGAAGGCAGGCGCGAGTTTGCGGAAGAGTTCTCTAAATAAGGGAAAATCCGGCCGGAAGAGCGAAACAAGCTTGTCGAAATCCGAGATAGGAGCCAATTGAATAATTCATAGTGGAAGACACTTACTTTACATATTTGATCAGAGCGTGGCGGGCGAGGGGCGCCGGGACGAAGGTTCCATTTATGCAGGATAAATCTCCTTTGGCATTATCCTGGTCGTAGGTAGCTGTCGTCGCCGCCGCTGTTCCTGGACGCCATGGCTCCTGGAGGCTCTTGAAATCGGCGGAATCAATTATCGGTTTACCATGAGGCCGGGAAGCCGACATCCGGTGCCGCTCGGCTTCTTCCTTCCGAGGATGCGTCGATAACCTGGCGCTCGATTTCATATACGCATTGTAGTCTTGCAGGGTCCTCGCGAGTACTTGGTTCTCCAGGTCAAGGATCGGCAGATCCTCCTCGGTCCTCGAGTACCCGAGCATCTTGGCCACGTCGTACCTCGAGTGGCCGAGGCTCGCCTTTCCTTCGTATCGACGAGCGCTCGTTCCTTCCTTGTGCTGTTTTCGACTGGTGCTCTCGATGGTGGCCCTTGAGAGTGAGGTGCCCAGTATTCGGTTCTCCAGGCTGGACGGATCCTCCATTCTTGCCCGGAAGATTTCCCTTTCGAGCTGCTTCGAGAACTCCCTCTCCACGGTGTCGGCGTAGCTTCCGTAACGTGGAGTGGTTTGGGAGGATTTCCGCTCTCTGTCGGTGGTCAGTTGCTCCTGCAAGTTGGAGGAGATGGTTGCCGAGCTCGCCGAGTAGGATGATTCATTGGGCAGCTCCATCCAGGATGTGCCGTTGGAGGAATTCTCGGGGATGTACTTGGAGCTGTCGGTGTTCGATTCCTGGCCGCCGGATCCCTCGAAGAGCAGTGCGGCGGGCGCGTCGTTCATTCTGCTTTTAAGCTTGGCCGTTAAGCGGTCCTTGATCCTTTCCTCGTTAGCCCTGCTTCGTTTTCTCCCTCGCTTTCGTTCCCGATTCTTTCGCCTCCGTCGACGCTCCGCTCGATACTTGCGCGCCTGCTGGTCCTTGGATGTCTTTTTCGAGCTAGAGCCGTTTCGACGCTCCGATGTTTGTCCACGCTTCCCACGAATCTCGTTCTCCCGCATGTCAATGCTGCTATTTCGCTCCTGATCCTCCGCATCGATCGATTGACCGTCTTTCCCTCTTCGTCGTTTCTTTCGGCCGCGATCCCCTCGGCGACGATTGCTCGACGCGCTCGCTGCTGGCGTACAAGAGTTGATCGAATCGCCGCTTTTACTTTCGAATGCCAATAGTTTGGTATTCGGGTCTATTAACTCGTCTATTGGCTGAAATTCCCGCGAAAAGTGACGCGATGGACCATGGAATTGAAACATAGAACAACTATATCCTCACTGGGGGCAGTACCGCGTGAATTTCCGACAGAGTTAGAGGTTGCTTCGGACAACAGCCCCTCCCCTAGTTGGCAACTTCCATATGACCTGGTTCGCTATGCTTTTTGAAAAGGGAGATACATAAACCCTACCCCACAATGCGCCGGACAGTACAGGCAAGAAAGACTGAAACCACTTGACGTGGAGCGTCTCTTCAGACAGAAGGTTGAGACGAGAGAATTTTCGACCAATGGCAAGTTGTTCAATTTATTACTGCAGAGATATATTGTTACTCACTGACATTCATACCGGGCTGTAGGGGAGGATCGGCAGGAGCTTCCGGCGGAAGTAAAGCTTTGTTCCTATTTTCCTGAGTGTCGGTCGCCTCTTCAACATCCGTCTTCGGCATCTCGGGCGGCCCTCGGGCCAGGAAAAGGCTGCCATCCTCATCGGGTGGCTGCTTTCCCTCGGGAGACGCATCCCAGCTAATCGACAACACAAGCAAGCGTTTCTTCTTTCTGAGAAAACTGCCGGTATGTATACTTATACATCCCCCCCATTCACCCCGGCTCCTCCAACTCTCGGCACCAGCCGCTGCACAACACTGCACAAGGCTGCTCCCCGCATCGCATCTCGAGTTAGCCTCGCACTACTTCCTCATTCTCTTTGGCGCATTAAAATTTCCCCCCCGGCGAGTAGGTACAGCCCTAACGAGTTTTCCCCCTCAAGAAGTCCCGAGACTTTCTGCATCTCCTTAAAGCGTGCGCGCTTTGTTAACTCACTTAGCCCGCGCTGCCCGTATTGTTCGGCCCTTCGGCCGGCTCTCTTTATACATTGAAGACGACACGATGTGGCACGGGCTCGATTCTTCCTTTCAATTACCAGAGAGTGCACCGGCACCGATTTGCGAGAAAGCTCCCTCGAATCTTGGGGTAAAAGTCGCCGGTTATAAGTTGCGAGACGAACTACGCCATTTGAGACTCTGATTATGAAAGCTCTTCCTCACTCGGACTAACAATTGAAATTGCTTCGTGCAACAATAGAAAATTACTGTTTTCCTCTTCTCTGGGGAGGAAAGGTACTGTTTTACTTGAAATAAGCGGTATGTACTCTGTAATTTGATTTACCTGGCCCGCCGATATTCCGAATGATAATATCACCGTAAATCTACTAATTGGAGAGTATCGCGGTCCTCAAATTTGCCGAGCCACAAATGAAAGTACACCGACGAGCGCTACGGTTTTATTGAGACCGCGGTAATTAGTCGAAGCGCAGCGAGCGTGGCCGCTCGAGTGTCGCGTGATACGGGCACATTTCCGCAATTCAAATGCACCTCTACCATAATTGAGAGTAACTTTTATACGCGCGTGTGCTTCTGTGGGCGGCAGTGTGCGAAGGTGCATAAGCGGGGAGGAGGCGGCAATACAGCCTATATGTCTCTGCGTATACATATGTATAATATGCCAATTAGAAAGTTCCTATATAACGCAGCAACGTCCATTGCGAGGAGCTCTCGTAATTATCGGCTCCCCTTGTACCTTGAAATCCGTTCGTTTGATCTCCGGCTAGCCGGTAGCTGCAATTCAAGCTCCAACTTACGGTCTAGTTGCCATTCTGTTCAAGCCCAATCGCATCTCGGCGGAGAGTGCCCAGTGCGAAAACCGTTCGTGGGCCTCGAGCCACTGGACAGAGCGAGCTAAGTACTGATTTTCCTCTCCCTCTCTAGCTACGTATATCTGTCTAGCAGTTTCCCTCGCTCTGGCTAACTTCTGAGCGCGACACTTCACTTAACAATTTAGTGAGACGATCATCACGGCTGAAGGCGCGTCGCTCTGTTTTTACCGAATCATTATACCCGCCTTTCAAATGCCGAGCCGTAACGCGATCTGCACTCGTGCGCCTCCAGTTGAAGTTTCGCGAAACATCTGACGATTCTCAGACAATTAGTTGTCGAGAAGTCTTTTGAAATGTTATTGCAAAAAGTAAGTCTACCATCTTGAAGATATTACGCTAAATCGGAGAGGGGAGAGTGCACGGATTTAGAGTTGGCAAACCTGGTAAATTCATTCAAGTACACGTACTGTTGATCCATGTCGTCGGGGCCGAACTCATCTCGGAGGAAATCCATTCTCTTGGCGATGCTCCTCGTCCCAAAGGATCCCCGGGGCTCGGCATTTTGGCAGGATCCTGCCGAGAGCAAAGTAGAGCCACATTCACTCAAGCTGGCGGATATGGAGGGGGCGGCGGCAGATTGGGGTGGAAGAGGAAAAACGGGAAAGATAAGGTGGAAGAATGCGGGGTGGTTGCTAAGTTCAATCGGCGCGGCGGTATGCCGCCAGTTACGAAACAGAAGGTAGACGGTCGGAACCTTTCCATTCCCGACTACGGCTTCCGCTCGCAGGAAGGAAGTAAGTTCCAGGTGGGCAGAGTCAAAGACCAAAGTTGGGGAATACGAGACTCGAGTTTGATATCTTCTCAACTGGTAACATTCTACTCTCGAACAGTGGTTCAATGTTCAATCAAATTTCAAACTCGATACCTATCAAGACGCGCTTTCTGATCTCGTGAATAGGTCCATTTCTTATTAACAATTGCATTCGTTGAGTCATAAGCACCAGTCGGAACGCTAGAATTTGCAAGACCATAAATTGAAACCGCTTGCCAGAACGGGGGCGCCAGTTAACTACCTTCATTAGGACAATGAATGACTAATTTCCGTAAGGGTGTTCCTTTTACCCAAACGACTGCCGTTAAATAAAAGCAGAGTTGATTTGTTCTGTATCGGATATGGGAAATGGGAATTTTAATGAATTATTTGCTCAACCTGGTTAAGCCGTTCTGCTATTCTCGAGGGCACTGTGTAAGCTTAATACTGCTAGAGAAGAGGACATTTATGTGGCGGTAGTCGAGTGATTCTCTAATGCGGAGTGGGTAGCTACATCGCCAGTCTCAATGCTTCCAAGTAATTAGTGTGAATGTAATTACTGAGAGTGTAGAGATAACATTTTTATCGGAAAACCAGTATTCCCTGCTTTCCACATAACCCCACTTCCAAATTATAAATTGAGCTCTTGACCTAGCCGATAACTAATCCCTTTTTTATGTTTCGCTTGTTAGATTTGTGTAAATGTCCAGGTTCTTTAGTTCGAATGGAGTTCTCGGCCCTAGTTCATAAGGGAGACTGGGCTGGTGGTCATTTACGGAGGAAAACACAGGAATGGCACAAATACATAAAACTACTATCAGCCCGGCCTCCATTAGACTATCCTCTTTCGATTGAAATCTTTCCCAACCCAAAATCGTTTCGCATAAGCGAGCAGGAAGTTCCCAACCGAACTCATATTTTGGGCCAATTTCGCCGGTAACCCGTACCTCTACCGTACCGCGGAGACCGAAGCCCTAGCCCCTTAAAGCAATGCAAATGTAATCAATTCGACCTCGACTGTGACCTCTCCGGGCTAAGGACTCTTCTTTCTGGCGCGAGTGTAAATATCTGGCTGGCACTGGGTCAGCCGAATCGCAGCTGAAATAATTGCAAAAGGTCGAGGCGCCCGAGACTATACATAGAATTTCCCCCAGACTCACATCCGTTCTTCCTCTTCTTCGCTGGCTCGTTAACGTCCTTCGCATCTATCAGGGAAAAATGGTCGAGCTGACCTGTTTCCCCGACCCACCATTTATCCCGAGCGTGTTGCAGCCCCGGCAGCTCTGTATATCTTCCTTACTAAATTCCTTTAAATATCTCGCCCGCAGAAGAATCCTTCGCCTCCCCTACACGAACCGAGTGCATTCGAATTCCTCTTACTTCTTCTGCCGACCCAGGCAAACCTCAACCCCTTAATGGTTTCGTTTAATTTAGTTAAATGAGCTGTTTTGCCAGGCGCTTTCTTTCCCAATTTCCACTGCCAGTGGAGGGGAAGTACAATCGGCCTGATTGAAACACGTACCAGATCGACTTTAAGTTTAAGCCTCGGCAAACTGCGAACTGCTTGAATTCCAGTTGAGTAATTACACCTTTCTCTAATGATGCTACTGACACACTTTAACTCCTGTTTCTACCTGTTTCTACGCGCTATTTCCCCGACTCCGTCTGGAGTCTCTCGCTCCTAGACATAATACATTATTTGCACACTCGAGGCATGTTAGTGGCTAATATTTCGATATTAAAATTCCGGGGCGTCCTGGATCCCCGAGTGGCTCCAGTTCCAGTGGCATGCGAGGAATGTTATGAGGTGCACTTGGATATGGCCAATTTCAATCTTATTGAGAGCAGTGCTGACTTCACTGTCAAATGCCGAATAATCGACGTAAAAGCGCGTCGGTGACTTTCACATATTATTTCCAACAGGAAGGCTTTCTGCGAACTGAGCCAAAATGCCCGATATTTTGGAATATAAAAACCGCAGTTGTTCCACTCGGTTGTGCTCAACAGGTGTTGCATTCAATGCAAAGCGAATGTAAAAAGTTAAAAAATGTTAGACTTTATGAGATGATAACGATTTTAGAGGTGCTTTCACGGGAGTTCACCTGGGAGTAACTATTATTTTAGTACAAGGAAAAGGCAGTTGGAAGTAGTTCTAAGTGGTGATTAGATCGCAGAGAGTGAGAATGTGTTAGCCGAAAAGAATCAACAAGCGACCTAGCTCAGCCTGTAAATTGCCAAAGGTACGGAAGCGGCAGGCACTGTTGGCCGCCCGGAAAGCGGCAGGAGCTTACAACATTCCCGCAAGCTCGGTCCAAGGGAAAACAGTCTAGCGTCAATTTATAGAAGCGGGGGAAAGGAAAGCCGTTAGCGAATGCACTCGGGCTCGGGCTCGCGCTCCTTCTCATCATTAAGACAATGGCTGCGCATTTCGTTTTAAGTTCCCTTCGGCTCAGTCTGTATAGCAAGATACGCTTCAAGCCCCAACCGTTTGCCCTCAAAGGGCAGTAAACCTTTGGACGACTCCTTTCGTGTACCTTTCTCTGCTGACGCGTGTTTGTTGCATGCGCGTGTGGAACAGAGCGCGACTTTTACGAATTTTACTTATTTCATGAGTCAGCAAAAAGCTGTGAGCGCATTTTGAGTTCTTGCCAAACATGGGACGCCTCGTTATCGGGCGTGGGGAACTTGGTAATTTGCTGCGTGTCAGCTCCACTTGTAAGCAGGTTACTGCTAAGACTGACAAGTACTCGAATGATCCGCCTTACTAGGTAAAACTTATCAACAACTTAATAAGTACTCGTCCCTCTCCTGCTACCTGGCGATATACTAAGAAGGGTACATGTGAGTGGGTCCGAGCGAGGTCCGTCAAGCCTGGGATCCGGAACCACCCTCAAAGGGTCGAGTAGACTCGACGATTCCGGTCGTCGAATGTTTTGGCAAGCCAAGTGGTATCACAGTGGCGCGAGTGCCGCACGGGTCCGACCGTTTGACCTCTGCAGGCGCAGTCGTCGAGCCGTCACAACCGAGGCCTAACGAGCGTGAAAAAGAATAAAGTTCATCCTGTTACCTCATGATTTCGAAAACATTTTATCTTTTGATAAAGTTTGGAGACTTGATTTCAGAGTATTAGAACGAACCGTTTTTTCTAAAGGTTGCTAGCAGCTGCGATTTACAGCGGAAATCAGACAAATTTGATTCTTTAACTTCCCAAGCTTTTCCCTGCTGGTAGACGTTTATATGAAAGTGCAGGGAGGGAAGCACCAGCAGCGCCAGGAATGTAAACGATAATTGAAAAGAGCTTCGACGCTCCTAATGGGATTCCAGATGCATTAATATTATATCGTTCGCAAAAGGAGCCCGCCTGTTCCCAGTACGTCCCTTTTCCGAGGAGAAACCTTGCCCCTTGGGTTGTCGTCAGTTTGATTTGAAAGCCGGAAAATTACAGCGCATACTCAGGCTCTTCAGTAGGTAGATGCGTGACATATATCTGCGTCCGGTGAAAAGGTAGACATTTTTTCTACTCGTGTTTCGAGGTTCTGCGTCGACCTTTCCCTTCGTTTGCGGGTAAAGCCCTAGATTAACTTCTAGGCCCGTGGACTAGTTTGAAGGGGCATATAGTTCCATACTTTAACTTAGAAATGAGCCCAGAGTACTTAAATCCTCGGGAAAAGTGCGGTGTTCTGGCGTCCCTTCGCCGCATGCTCTAACTCTAACTCTGTCTCTCCCACTCACTTCCCAGTTGCTCCTAGTTTGTAAGAGCTTACCTCGCCGAGTAATTAAGACGATACGCTGGCGAGAGTGTGGCCTCCGTGACTACTGAAATTCTGCCGCATGAGAGTGCCGTACTGCTCGAGCAATGAGACACATTTCAGCCATGTGTGATGAGTGTTGGCGAAATCACACTGACCCTGCCCGGAAAACTGCCAAAGGTCATCGTTGCGGAAGAGCGAAAGTCTCCGGACCACTGACTCTTTGCAGAATGTTAGTTTCAAGACTGAAACTCCCTAAAATGTTCATTTTTCCAACATTCGCCAACTCTCCCGAATTCTCCATAACTCGACTATTTCAGCATTATAGCTAACATTCTTGCTTAGCTGCGTATATCAGAGCGTCGCGAGAGAACGGGAACAGGGCTGAAACTTAATTTGAGCGCGAGTGAAATACTCGTTCCCCGGTGCAGTAGTTGAAAGTGGTTTCCAACTAGCAAGCGGCTGAAAGTACCAACTTTCTTCAACCTGCCTACTTGCCGCGCCAAGTTCGATTCAAGGGGTGGCTTCGTTAGACACACGTGTAATTAAGTTTCGAGCATCGATAACCCCACGCAGTCAGGAGCGAGCTCGAGGACCGAGTGCCTACGTTCAATTAATCCCGGAGTACTCCCTCAAGTTCTTGGCTTACAAACTAATCGCAATGTTTTACGCTGCAGTTGCTTGTAATACAAGACACAACTAATTAAACGCGGTGTAACCCAAGACGCCCTTAGGACAATAAATCACACCCTCTCCAATTCTGTTCTGCCAATTTGCTTTGCTTGTACCAGTCGACCTATCAGGCTCAGCAAGCATTTGCCGCTTAGAAAATCCTGACTTGTTTACAGCCATAATCCAAATGTATGATTAGAATTGCAAAAAAACTATCGATTTATCGCCCGTTCGCGACAACGGCCATTCAAATCTTGACGTAAAGAGAAATGAGCCGAACGCTCATGTGTTTATACAAGCATTTTCCAACTCCAGACACGCATCGGCAGAGTGACAGGTAATCCCGCCTTGGGCTAGGTCGATAATCTATTTGCTTTGAGATTTAACGGTGAGAGGGCAGGTCGACGCGCGGTGAGTAGGGAGTGGGTGGGTGTGAGGGTAGCCGGAGTTACAATAGGGAAAAGAATTGTTCGGAATGCGAGTGATTAAAGGGGCCAACAAAGCGGCGCGGCGCCGCGCCGCGGCAATGAAGAGTAATTCGTTCGTTTCTCCATTGTGGGCGGTTGGGCGGGCGAGCACGGGCGAATTCGCTACGAAAGTTTAATTAAGCCGAACAAGAGGTGGTGAATGCTACCCTTCGACAGCGCACGGCTCTACCTCGTGTCCAGTCGTACAATTTTACCGGTTTCTTTCGCCGCTCCAATCAAATTGAACATTTACGGGCCGAGGCCGGAAAACCAGCTGTAGGCATGGCCTTTGTGCCGTTTACCTTTTGATACTAATACTTAAACTAATCTATGTAGATTAACATAGATTACCCGTCCTACACCAAAGATTCATTCGAAATATTTCCACATATATTATTTGCACAAACAACACCAGTAAATCAATCTAATCAACAGTAAAAGAACAGTTATTTAGATATTTCTTTATATATACTTACAGATACGAATAAAAACTCTACAATACATGACATTTCAGATCCCCACATAAACTACTATAATATTATAATATAATTATGGAGATATTATGAAATATTATAAGATAATATTTTAAAAGAAGATTTATTATTCTTGAGGTTAAATGATTATTAACGCGCAGACGTTCTGCCAGCCGAGAAGAACTAGTCGAGTATAAAGAAGCTGACAATTCGTTCTGATCGAGCGCAATAGGCCTTGATGTCGAGCTAATTCCGAGAGAGAGGGAGGGAGAGCCAAATCCATAGAAGAAGCGCAGGAGATAATGGCTCGACTCAGAGTACAAAACGTGTCGAGCGGGCCTCGGGACACTCGTAAAGCAATTAGTGTCTTTCCTCGCACTAACCCGTCCTGCTGATCAGGATCGCCAGAGGCTTCTCTTAAACGCACACCTCACAATCAGACATACGAGCACCACCGGCGGCATCTACTGCCGTCAGACTAATTTCAGTTAGGCGCGAACGTATCTGGTACGCTCAAGTCGTAATTAACTATTCAGGGAACAAAAAAATTAGGGAATTAGTCTACCCTTTTCCCACTGGAAGCCATTGTATTCGATCGACAAAAAGCGTTTCGTCCTCGGCTGGTTAATTAGTAATTGCTGCTTAGTAAGAACACTTGTCACATATTCTTTAAAATTGTTTTAGGAACCGCTGCTTGCCAGTGTAGAAAGACATATTTCCAGTAATGAGTGCTAGGTCTTTCGATTGAGAAAGACGCAACGAAAAATCGTAGTTTGTAGCCAAGGGGGCGTCCTTTTCAGTGGGGGTGGACGGTGAAATGGGGGTGCTTCAGCCACGAATTTCAGAAGAGAACGCAGCTGATTAAAAAATTCCATTATACCGCTTGGCATCGTGCATTCTTTCTTTACGAAGATAAATGCCTGCTAGCAGCTTGGTTTACGGTAGTCGCCGGAAACACAGTGAAGATATCCTCTGCTACGATTGCAGTTCCGATTTCGCGGACAATTCCACCCGCCAGCGACACAGGTCCGCTCAAAGAAAGCTCTGCATTGCCTAAACGGCTCCTCTGTGTATTTGAATGTTAATCACAGTTCCATTTCCCTGCCAGAGGATGAGTGAAAAACGGCGCTTATTTCGGCCTTGAAACCGTATGTTACTGGACAAAGGAGAGCTTTTTAAGTGAAAGAAGCTTTATTTCCGCTTTCGCCAGTGCACGCGTGTATTTCACGCGTATATTAAACCGGCTCACTCTGCCACCTTTTTATCAATGATTAAAGATATTGATTATGCGTCGTGTTTGGGGTGTGAAAACCCATATAAATACAAAGGCGGAGTCGAGCAAAATGTTTCAAATGCGGCAGAAAGCATATCCTGTCAGGAGGCGCGCAATAGTCTCCTGGAATTTCATAAAATCATCATCACGAAATACGCGTTGAGTTACGGCCTCGAGGTTGCGCTCCCGAGCTCGAATTCCCGGGATTCCAGGGGCGCCCGCTATCCAGCAATTTCGCCAGTCCACGCAAATTGTCACTGTTTTTCCGATCACGTGTTTTCGATGTTACGATGTAACGCCCTGGACACAAAGGGACAAAACTACCGATTCATCAATTTGTCAGCTAATTTTCCACTCGACGGTCAAGAATCGCGAAATTGGTGCGAGAATTCGAGACATCACTGGCGGAGAGGTATCCCTTTTAGAAATGAGAAGAACTGGATTTCGAGGGATGAAAAGTCTCCTTCATAACGTTCCATTCGTTCCAGTTAGCGCTATGGAGGACTTGCCTTTCCGCAATATTCCCGCCAGACTGCAATCAAGAGGCAGCGATGGACGATAGGAATGAGAAGAGTCCGAGGAGTTAGGTATAATTTCTGGCAGTTCCAATTCTAATACATTATGCAAGCTAGAAAAGAAAACGAGCGGTGGAAGCTTTAGTCGAAATTTCGGCTCGCAGGATTTCATTCACTGTTACTTGAGATAACAGAAAGATCCGTTCACTCTGCCACTCGACTCCTTTTATCCTCTTACTCGACGCTATCTTCCAGCGATCAACTCGAAGCTGCCGAACCCTTTCGACCGATCTCCGCCCAGCCTTCCCCACTGATAGGCGGTGTCTAACTTCCTCCTTCCACTTGAGACTAAGTTCCGTTGCTCGACTGTACTTGCGCGGCAAACGCGCCGCTAACGAGAACCCCGATCTAGCCGGTGTGTGTAATAGACACTTGAAGAGTGTGCCAATATCGTGTACCATCCCATTACCGTTTATGCAGACTCAGCACTTATGCATTATTCATGCACACAAAGAAAGTTCGGGCCATCGCCGCGCCGCGCCGCAGCCGCCTCTAGCCATGATTTTCGCACGCCACTTCGGGACTTCGGTACGTGGAGGCCTGTCGCGTGTATATCAATTGAGCGCGCACGATGCGCCCTCGTCGAAATAATCGTCCGTAGAGATCTCAACTACCACTAGGACTACCGAGCGAGATATTGAGAATGATGGCAGAAGCGCCACAAACTCCCGCCGTGATTTTTTATCTCGACTCCCCGTAATCATCCGAGGAAACAAGCTTTTGCGAAATCTCTCTCAGTCGTAGTCAGATTACGAAAGAATAGACTCGGCCAGAATGCAAACGGGGGGAATCTGACTCCCGTCGATTCGATTATCGCACACAAGGAATTTTGCCAAGAAACATCCTCCAACCAACTGTCGCGCCGGCTACGGCGGCGCTCGGTCCGTTTTCTCCTCGGGTAATCAGATTTCAGGTTCAGTACCGAGTGGCTTTGATTAGATCCCTCGGGAGAAATTCTTATATAAATATGTACGCTCGGGCCATGTACGCCAAATATTTTCTTACCGCTATCTACCTCTAGAATGCACATATCTATATCTATTGTATGTACATATATGGTAGGACACATGCTATATCGAAGCGTATCCGCCCGGCGGCGACCGGCGCATACCCAAAACTGTATAAAATGGCCATGGGATATTTGATCTAGCCGCTGATATGATATATTCTCGAAGGTGCATTTTCCACGGGATTTCATTGGTGTAGGGCACCCCTCTCGTACATTGCAATGCTCGATAATATAGCAAATGACAGCATCGTCTCACGCTTTGCACATTGCACTGTAAAGCCGTAGTAACATGAAGGGGAAGAGCCTTTCCAGCCTCAAAGGTACTGAGTTTCCCTTCGAAACAATACCGACTTATGCGTCGACTGACAAAGTAATTGCATTAGAATTCCGCTCGGCACACTGGAATGTTGCCTTGCGGCGGAACAACGTGTGGCATACATGCTTCGGGAGACGATTATTATGCTAAACTGGGGAGAATACGTGGTGTCGGCGGAAAAGCCGCTTCAAGACTATGGACCGGAGTGAAAGGTGATGTCGAAGCTATGACGCTGTTGCCCGAGCATTCTGATATCGCGTCCCGTGGATTAGAGACTCATTAGAGTGATGAGCACACGCCCTCGCTGAGGATGGGCACATAATAGGAAAGCTTCATTGTTGGGACTTGCAGCTAATTAAAATTCCATTGGCATTAACGCGCTAATGGAAAGCACCGATTGCAGCCAACGGCGAGGCTCTACCTGCGCAAGCTTCTTCTGAGAGCTTGCAGAGGGGCATCTCTAAAAAAACGCGTTTGACTAATGTATCCGAGCAACAAAGAACTAGATTAAGTTTAATTGGAATAATGGGAAACGTGTGGGGCAGAAGGGAATCAAAGAATCAAGAAGAAAGGGGAATCATGAATGCAAGAGGGCTGAGATCGAGTGTTGTTTTTCATGGCGGAGCTTGAAAGAATAGCTATTATATGCTATACATAGTACACACATACTCGACGTCACCGCAACGGAAAGACAGTCGGAGCGTTATTCAAATGTAATTGCCTGGCCCTCTCAGAGGGGAAGATTATTTTATGACTGAAGAGACGCTTACACTGAGAGTGCCTTTGACGGCAAAGAGCCTGCCAGGCACAGACAATCGAGACATAATAGCATTTGCCACCCGTCCGCGATTAATCTCCACGAGTAATCCCCAGCGGGAAGTAGCCAGTTTCATTTTAATGTCCAATTTAGCCAAGTTTTATATTTCGGACTTGAGCCAATTAAGTGACACTGCCAAATGAAGTCACATCAATGTACCAAAAATTGTCAACACACAGATTTCATGCAATCTGTACTCATGACATTTCCAAAGAGATCACCGAGCACTCCACCACTGTGTGTCTGCTTGCAAGTCAGTGATGATGCACATGTTTAAAGTTTTGTATTAAACAATACCGATGTCGTCAAATCACCTCGACGGTCATTTCATTTTTCATTTCACTCGGGTAAAGTTTTCTTATCCCCCCTTCTCGTTGGTCAGTCGGAATTTGGACGACTACGTGGTCAATGATAAGAAACAACTCAGGGGAGAAGTTCAGAAATAGCTTTAAAGGATTTGAAGTTGGCCTGGCATATTCTCTTCAGAGAAATGGTGGGTAGAATAATTTCGATGAGAAAAGGGAGAATCAGGAGACGTAGGGAGGTGGTGCACTTAACAGGTGGGTTATCCTGTTTATTTAGTGTAAAAAGGACAGGCAGGCAGTAGTAGGTAGTTAAGGGAAATTGGTCGGCATTGGAGCCCGACTAGATAGATGGAGTCGACTCACTCACCGGGTGGCAGGATAATCCCAAGTAGAATGAGTAGAGCACAAAGCAGCCGAGGACGGCTCGCACGAGTTTCGGTGCACATGGTGGGCGCGCGCGATCTCTCCACTCTGTTGCCGCACGCTTTTCAAACACGCCCGTACCGTGTCTCCCGGCCACTCGCGTCGCTCTGAGTGTTCCTCGTTAGATTTCGAGTTTGAATCTCGGCTCTCGGCTCCTCTCGATCGCTCTCCTTTTCGCGCTCGCACCCTCTCGCTCGGCGCGATTCGCAGCCGCCGAAGAGGGTCCAGGCGCCTGCTCGGTGACAGACTCCACTCGAGCCTCCAGCGCCGCCCACTTTCCACCCAGGTAGCACCACTTTCCACGACCGCCTTTTCCAAGTCGCGTTCTACTTGTACCACACGGGTCTGAGAAGATTTATATTACTTCCTCCAATTTTCGAGAATTTGGAATGGTTTGGTATAACTTGCATCGTCCAGTGAAAATAAACCCTGAAATGTTGAAATGCCTCGTGCGCCGGAGGAATCAGCCTGAACATTGGCAGGCAAACTAGTAAGCTCGTGCGTGCATTGCATCGACGCTTGGTATTGATTAGCTCGGTTGCAGCTTTCGGGGAAAGCAACGCAGCGCGGTGGTTGGTTTCCAAGGATCGTAGCGGTTTATGAAATGCAATTCGAGAAAAATGGAAATTGCAATTTACTGCTGGGGCGTAACTGCACCTAACTGACTAGACTATATCGGAAAGTATATTGTAATGTTAATTATTTGAATTTTGCTTTATTCTTGTATTCCTGCCCCTGATTGCGAGTGGGAGAAATAGCTTGAAGTGAAGAATGACTCGTCGAAATGTGGTAAGTGGACATTAGAATTGAGTCCATGAAATATTAATGAAACTTCTCATGCAAAATGATATTGCATTACGAATTGATTATAGTAGAGGGGGCATTACCCGCTGATAGAAGCAATCGGTATTGTAAGATTCGAGATCGAAGAGAGGGTCGATGTGTGGAGAGTGATAAAAAGGAATTCTGTCTTGGGAAGCCTGTAAACCTAAACATTCGAGTTGGACTGAGATAGACGCAGGCACAGACTGGCTACTGGCTCGATTAAACCGGCAGTATCGATCGCCGGCGGCGGCGGCGGCGGCATTCATGCTTTCGGCGGCGACCACGCAAGCTCGATTCCAGCGATATCCACCATCCAGGCCCGAATAAGGGTTAGTTTCCCCTCTCCAGTCCGGGTCTGCATCCCCTCCGCAACGGTCCGGCTCCGGCATATCCGGCAATCGCGCTCGGCTGGAGAGCACCGCTGCTCTGCCGCAGGGAAAAACCGAGCCAGCAGCTTGCGCTCGCGAGGTTCAAGTTCCGGTGAAAGGGTGCAACATGCCGTCACCGTCGCCGTCGCCGCCGCCCTCCCCCAAACTAACTCTGACCGCCAACGGGAACCAGGACAGGCGCGAGGAGTTCATCTTCATCTACGAGGAGGACAAGCGCCCGGTCGTGGTGCTACTAGGATGGGCCGGTTGCCAGGACCGATACCTCGCCAAGTATAGTGCGATCTACGAGGAGAAGAGGTATTTCGCCGTCACTCTACCTTCTTACCACCCATTGCCATCCGATCGACGTCCAATCCCAATTCGCAATACAAACTGACAAACCTAATTTGCATTTGCATGCTGCCCAGTTGCAAGCCTCGCTCTCGCTCGGACTTACTGTAGCTGTTCGCGATAGACCGATCGATTTTACGCTGACACGCGAACAACTGCACTGTCGAGGGAAATGTAGTTGACAGGGGGTTCCGATGCTCCCGGTGAGCACATCCAGAAGGACAACTTGAGAATTGCTCTCTGCTAGGAAATGGGCAAAGCGCGCTCGTGGACACCGGCGTTCAGACACGCTTGCAAGTGTTGTGTTTAGTTAATCGATAATTGTTGACAAGCAGTTGTGAGGTGCGATATTTTTAGACACTTGGAGTGGGCTGATTTTATGCCTTGCGGCTTGCTTCCTCGCTACTTTGTTACTTTGTTCCAGTAGCTTGAAATCCTCCCGGCGATATCGAATCGAACTCGGAAAAATTTCAACCAGAATGGATTCAGGCAGATGCACTCACGGATGTGTGTTTCTCATTTCGCAGTTGCATTACCCTAAGGTACACGGCGCCGGTTGAATGTCTGTTCTGGCGGCGGGACAAAATGCCGCTGTTCGCCAAGCGCCTAATCCAAGTGATCACCGAGAAGAATTTGGGTCAGCACCCGATATTTTTCCACGTCTTTAGTAACGGCGGCGCTTTCCTTTATCAGCACGTTAGCCTCGAGTTGCAGCAGAGCAACACGCCGCTTAAGGTAAGGGTCGAGCGTAAATGCATTTACTGGTTTATCAGATTTAGTTTAATTGGAAAGGGGAGATGGATTCTTGAAGAATACGCAGCTTAAGAAAATGAAGTTGATTAGTTAATTTGTTGTAGGTAAAAGGAGTGATCTTCGACAGCGCGCCAGGTAGGAGACGAATAACAACCCTGTACAAAGCTATCAGTGCCATTGTCGGCGGTCATCCACTGACTAATATACCGATGTCCTTTGCCATCACAATCTTTCTCTCGGTGCTATGGTTCTTGGAGGTGGGTTGTGTTATCAAAACATGCAAACTTTGCGTTTTCATGCGAAATATTATTAACTTGCGGATACATCTAACAGGTTGTATTACACGCTTTCGGACGAGGGTACCCTGTGCAGACGAATCCGATCGCCCTCACGGAGGAGATCTACTCCTGGCCGCAATTATTCCTTTATTCCAAGGCCGATCCTCTAATCCCTGCAGCGGTAATTAATTATTACACAAATATAAAGTAATTCCAATGTTATGATCGTGAAACTATGTCTTTCTAATGTCGGCCTTCCCGTAGGACGTGGAGAAATTTGCCAGCCGGCGGGCGGAGCGCGGTGTACGAGTGCAGCTTGTCCTCTTCTCGAATTCGCCGCACGTGAAACATTTTGCTCTCTACCGGGACGTCTACGTGAACACGGTGTGCAGTTTCATCCACGAATGCCTGACATCGCCGGCAGAATCCAAGGGTGACCAGACGAAACAACGAGGCTTCGATGCGCCGCAGCCCTGTCTCACCAAGCGAGTCGTTCTACCTCACGAAGCTACCAAACAGCAGAATTAGGTGCAATCTTGCCCGAGATGAAGTAGCAACGTGGTCAATGGAGGGCTCACAAAGCGTGCAACAGCATGCATGTACGAAGCTATTGCGGGGGAAAGTGCACGCGGGAAGGAAAGAGCGTATTAGTGCTTTTCTTACACAACGTCGAGATCACCAATTGTACTCAACTACCCTTTAGATTCTTTATGGGCACCAACGAACACCATTTTTCGAGCTGTAGATTACATAATGTAAAGGACCCGAGAAGAGTCTGACGTCCTCTAGGTTAAATGCATTGGGCAATCGCCTGTAAATCGCGCAGACTGTTCGATTGTATCGAGTCATGTGTGGAGATCTAGGAAGCATTTATAGTAGATGGATTCACAATTGGGCGAGGATTTCTTAGAGATCGAATTTCGCGAGGGCGAAGCAATGTTTTATAAAAGAATTTCCAAAGAACGGCCACTCCCTGTCATCTGAATTAACAAGCATCTACCTTCGCTGCATATCTTCCATTACTACTTCCTTGGCGAGCGACGCGCTGCTCTTCATTGCGGATCCTTCGTTGGGTGTGCGTGTCATTTCGGCGCGGATGCGTTTCATCTGCGAAGCGAGCGCGTTTAACATTTAAACGCCAGTGACGGGAGGCGAAGATGGGATATAGGAAATTATACTTGGCTTCTCGTCCGAAGAAATGCCGAGGGCCTGTCGCCGTCGGAATTCCGCATCATCCTCATAGTGGGCTCGCCCGAAACTCTAATTGCACTTTTAAGAGACACACGCCACGCCTTAACAAGAGAAAACTTGATAAAAAAACACCTAGTAATCTAGATGGCTTGCTAAATACGCGATGGAAACTCGCACGAGGGCAACAGATCGGTGATAGTCTGAGCGTAGGTGGAAATTCTGTGAGCAAAGTGAAATTTCAGTGGAATTTGCCGCATGGAATTTCGGGCGCAACAGGCTCGCACAAACGGATCAAGCTGGTCTTGATTTTAGCTTTCGCGTTATGGTTTCATTGCAGCGTATACTTAAACGTATCAGCGAGAGGATGATCTTCTCTTTCGTCCCTCGGAACCAGATACACCTGTTAACGTCTGTATACACACACACATATATATATAAATATATTTTGATCTGTCGATTAGTTACGAATAAAGACTGACAAACATAAGAAAACGTGTTTGTATAGTTCCATTGATTGAATGCGTGAACTTGCTCGGGGATGAGCACGTTCACTATTCGTTTAGAACTGCATATATACGCATGCTGGGACTCTTTTCTTTTATTTCCCAGTGACAAAAAACAGAACTATTTGGAAAATATTTTACAGAGAGGTTGAAGGAATGTAGCTTGAATTTAAGTATCACAAGCGGACGCGCTAACTTTGGAGCTGGAGAAGCGTTTCGAGGGCTTTCCGAGTTGCTTCAGATCGCACTGTGAACCAAACTTTCTACCGACGAACACCGAATCCTTTTCATCAACTGTCAAGTCGCAGAACCGCGAGGATGCCAAGCGTTTGAACGGTTTGTCTGTCTTTGTGAAAGAGATTGACGTGGAGCAGGAATCGACCGAGGACGAGGTCTATTTCGATAAAATTGCAAAGTGTGAGTCGAGAAGTTTTGCCGGGTACTCAAGCAGGTAATTTTCTAAATGAGATTGCGTAATCCTCAAAAGCGATTGACTTACAATTACAAACACATCCAGTGATCACAAACGCCTTCGAAAAGCGGTGCGATCGTCGAGTAAAAAAACCGCCGAGCCCGGGGGGCCAGTTTTCACGAGACGAGGTGACAAAGTTATATTTAAATTTCGCCATTTCGTCGATCCGGAGCAGCTCGTTGAAGATTACATTAAGGCCCACATTTATGACAAGTACAAAATTAGAATGGCACCAAGTGTGGCGCGAAATCTCATTATTCTAATTTGGCCAATCATTCTCCTTAAGAACCAGGAATAAGGAAGTATTATTCATAAGTAGCGAAAAAGCAAAAGTCCATGCGCTAAAACCGAAAGTGTCAAGCATCAAACTCAGCCATGAAAAGGATACGACACGGGTGAATGGATGTGGAAGGAAAACATCAACGCGGAAATCTAACAAGGTGCATGTGGAATCTTAGTTGTCGCTCAGCCTCTTTCAACAGTGGAAAGAAAAAATACACTCGGTTTTATATCCTACCAGATAACACATACTATGATGCATAAGAGTAAGCAAACGCGAAGAATTGAACCAGTGAAAAAAATTACTGCCACTCATGACTTCGTTTATGAATTCGACCCGCTCGGCACTTGTGGAGATCGGAATGCAGCCCCATGCGGAAACAGGCCAACCAATCTCCTTCCAATCAACCAAGAATGTACGAATCACTCTATTTCGCTCCCAATTAATTTTGATAAATTATTCTTGTTCTTAACTGACGTTGTAGATACCTTTTCGAAATTGGGAAAAGCTTTTCCATCGAATTCCCAGTTCGCAGAGACCACCCTATCAAAATTGCACTCGCACTCTCACATGGCTGTCGGCCCCCCGGAAAAGGATCTCCTAAACCGTAATAAGAGCTTGCCAAATATAAAACAACAAGAGAAAGAGCAAAGTAGAACTCAAAATGTAAAGTCAAAAAGTAGGTACACGCACTCCTCTATCACCAGTGACATCGATCGCCAAGTCGAAAAGATCAAATCGGATTGGCAAGCGCTACGGAGAGAACGCGGATGGTCGCGCGACAAGAATTACGTTCCGACCGCCTGTTCTAGAAAGGTTTATGACACCTTAGACAAAGTCACACGGCAAATTGACAATATGCAAAAGGCCTATTCGGATCCAAGCGCAAGCCAGTATTTACAACGGAGTGCTATGAAAGCACTGAAGAGTACATCAACCGTATCATTTGAAGACGAAGCCGCAAGAATTCGACAACTTCTCTTTCCAAAATCGGAATCAGAAGCAAGCGGTACACAATTTTCTGACGATCGACTCTTACTAGATGGGGATGATACTTTACAGAGTCCATCAATAACAGTAGATACACTAAAGGTGACTAGTCAAGAGACAAGTCCGAAAAAACGATCCCTCCTTTCTATAACACAAAAGAGAACCTCGCAGAAACCGTTTACAATTAAAAAAAAAAACTCGACGAGCTTTGGTGACTGTCGAAGTGCAGAGACATCCCAGGCCAAACAAATTCGCTCTGAGATCGACCAATATTTGAACAAGTACATCGAGGATGCCGAAAACTCGTTTATGGATAACACAAAGAACAAATTAAAAGGACTGGAACCATCTCCACAGGACGTAATAGATATCCTAGAAAAATCAACAGTACGCTCAGCGGATATTGCTGATATGTGGGATGATGATAATATAGTCAACGACCAATATCAACTATCTCAAAATAAGGTCACAACAGAACGAGGCGCGTCGCCCGGTCCATTCGACGGAAAAACCATTCAATCAAAACAGAGCGGTGACGACAACGAGGGTAAATCTTCCGAACAAAAGACGCAAACCACTTGTGCACAAGCCACAGAAATGTCGGAACTCTCACGATTGAGTCTTAATGAAATAGCTACTAATCTGCCGGAGGACTTGTTATCCACCATTATTCATTCCGAGTATCTTAAGAAGGATTTTGCCCTGTCCAAGTCGTTAATGCACGATATATAAAAATCCTCAGTGTCGAAAATATACGTCAAAGATTTCAAACCAATAGATAATTTTCTCTCTATAGTGCTACACATGAAGTATACAAAACAAAACGTACCCTCCCTTTTATTGAAATGCGTAACCACCATTGTAGTCTGTATTACGTCTTCGGGTGCCCGTGAAACTGTTTAAATACAATATGTGAAAGTTAAAATTGTCTTTTATATACAGTCTTACATTGTACATTACAGAATATACATTCGATCTCTACCTGCGCAATTAAAATCTTATACGACGAGAACATATCACAGTCTTCTGTGATCTACTGTTACTGAATGTAGAAATTAGAAGCCAACACCAGAAATGCAGCCAATTATCCCCGATGTTCGGAATACATTTTTACGTGCCCCGTTTCGTCTTCCGCGCACGACTATGGCACTGCTTGCAATGAGCACGATTCACTTCATTGGGATATAGCTGTACTCACAGTCAGGAAGCACAGTAGCGTGTACCAGTTCAGTTTGGTGTCATGATATGTGTTACACTCAATGTGTTGAGGCCACAGACACGAGTATGTATACAGCCGTCGCCACCGACAGCAGATAGTCGACAGTTCCTTAGTAACAGAATCATTCATACGCTTCTCACTTAAAACAGGTCACAACACTGGAAGTGCTGAACTATGGCTTTGGTATATGATGGCTCCAGTGAAGTTAATCGCAGCAGCCAAGATGAAAACGGGCAACCAGCGGCCATGCGATGCTGTTACCAGTTCCGCTGTCAATGGTCCACAGAGTATGCCTGGTATAGTCGCCTGAAACAGTCACATGTTAGGCATAGAAAAATCTTACACGGAAAAAAACTAAATAAAAGATTGTAAACGTACAATGGTATTGGAGACCGCAAAAGTAATTCCTGCATGATTCGGCGCTATGTCCGCGTGATTACTGAGGTGACCCGCGGAGTTACACGCACAGAGTCCCATGGATATAGAAACAAATCTGTCAAGATAATCATGAATTAGTTGACTTGAAAAGTGACAAATAACAATTTAATGCTTGGCAACACTTACATTACCGCTGCTAGTAAATTATCAACAGCACAAAAAGCTAATAAAAATGCGCCAGGACCGATTAGCCCGATGTTTGTCATTAACCTTCTTACTGACAAAACAGGCCATCTCTTCTGTATAAGATTGTCTGCACTATGACCAGCAACTGTAATAAGATCAATCGGTATAAACAATTCAAATCTCTGTGGTTGAATGTCATTAATCATTCAATACATACCAATCCCAATAAGGGAATTCACAACATATGGAAGTGCAGTTAGGCTGATACTCTCTTTATTTGCAGACAAATTTCTTGCCAAATAGGTAGGCAACCATTGCATAATTATATAATTACTCCAGTTCATTGCAAAATGCGCTATATACAATGCCCAAAGCGGCCAGTGTGAAATAAATTCAGTCCAGCGCAAGGTCCTATTTTGTGTGACCTTGAAAATAATAAACGCAAGATTGAGTAGAGCATTATGGGTTAGTCAACATTTCCATTTTCAGCTAATATAGCTTTAATTACCTTAGGTACAAATAATGGGATTTCATCCTGTGAATTGGTTTCCTGATACAATACCAGCCACAAAAGTGTCCATATAATACCAAAAGTTCCAAACAGGTAAAATCCTGATTGCCAGGCCATATGTGGACACAGCTGAAATTGATTAACTCATAAAGCATATGGCTATTTCGTAGTGGTAGGCAACTCTGTCCTATACTTACAATAGAGGCAACTACTTGACCCACTGAACCAGCAGCCACCAAATATCCAAATGCGCGTGATCTTTCCTCTACAGGAACATTGTGAGCAAATAAGTGAAAGATGACTGGCAAACCTATAATAAAACTCAGTTATACTGCTGAACCAAAAAGGTGTTATAATAAATTAATAAGCAAAACCATATACCTAGGCCTTCGCCGAGTCCAAGAACAAACCTACATATTATAAGCAAGGGTATAGATTGTGCTAATAGCGGAGTTATAACTGTACTAATAGACCATAACAATACAGCCAGCATGAGCACTGTTTTACAACCAAAGCGACTTCCTGTGTTTGCTCCAATGATCTGTGGCAAAGCCATAACACAAGTCAGTTTCACAGAAACAATAGTAGAAAAGTGAAATAACACTTGTATTGTAAGAAGACAACTGAGACAAAGGGTTTCTCACCTGACTACTAAAATATCCAAAGGCAAATGCTGAGAGTATCCAGCCTTGCCAGTGAAGGTTCCACTTGAATTCGTCGGTCATGGGAACAATTGCGATGGGCATTATCACGCGATCGGCGGCGTTGATGAAATTGGCAGCCGAACATAGTGCCACGATACGCGAGGTACGCGGCAGCATTCGAAATCTGGGCATTTTGAGTGAACTTACTTCCTAAGGGAAGTAAAAGCCGCTCGCTAAGTTCATAACCTGGATGTACGCGAGGACTTGCTCTTCTTCTTCTTCTTGTTCTACTACCAGGATGATTTCTCGAGGGAGCCGGTCACGCACACGGTCTTTCGCAGCAGCATTCTGGTTTTCGATGCTATTTAAAGTGTCATGTAAATAAATCGAAACGATATCGCATAGTCTGCGATCTGCTAAGCTAAGCAAACGAGTCCACACGTATTTGACGTGTCAATTGCCACCACACTTTGCTGATGTCGGTAATATTGATACGGAATTTGACTTTCTGGTCCTACTCGTGGAGATGTAGATGACGCACCATGTTCGTTCCACTGAGCTGCACTGCCTCCATCATCAAGAATTCGGAAGAGTGTTGGAACAAGTTGACAAAGTCGAAGAAAATAAGACACGGCTTGAAAGAATTCTAGAAAAGTTTTCCATGTCTCCAAGGTTTCCTAATTCTCTCGAATTCTTCATAATTCAACAGTTCGAGTACTAAAACTTATTATATCATTCTGCAAAAGGTAAGTGCGGTCGAGTGACCCCGTTATTTTTTCTATTCTGCCCTGTAGTGTATGATGTGTGCCATGCATTTATGGCGGAAATAAGAATCCGTAATAAATGGACCGCGCAGTATATTAGTTACTGTTGTGTCTACAGCAAATTGCGACTTAATTCGATTAATAGTAGGAGCATTTTGAAACTAGAGCATTCTGCAAAGTCAACTCATCAATGGGCCTGGTCCGCAGTTATTTGTATCGTGACGTGTAGTGTATGCGCGCTTGTGCGCTTATCGTCCAAATATTAAGATTTGGCAATAAATGGACCGCATTGCCTGTGGTACTAAAGTTGTACTAGATCGTAATTGCGACCAGCAGAGAATTGTGAAAAGTAAGTCAATATTTATAAGAATAACCTATACTCGTACTACTTTTATAAGACAGAGTGTCGCCGAGTTCGAGATGCGCAGAAGGGGGGGATAGATATATAACATTAATTTTTCAACAAAGTTTATGATTTTTATTGGAAACAAAACTATTGTATGAATTAGGCACTAGACTGCCATCCATGTAAAATGAACAGCATGCGCTTCACTTGGCAGCCGCTTATGCTTCCGGGATGGTCTCGGAGATGCTCTGGTTGTTGTTGTTCTTGTCATAGCCAGGGCTGGCTCTCGCGGCCGATTAGTGTTGGTCGCGTGTCATTTGAGCAACTCATTCGTGGCCGGTGTCAAGTTGTATGTAGAGGAGTCCGTCAACTTAGGCGCTTGGGATGTGGTCACCAGTGGGGCGGAATCCGTTCTCGTCAGCGACGTAGTTGACGGTGTACCTGACGTTGGTGGCCGGGTCAACATAGGAGAAGGTGCCGGAGACGGAGAGTGCTTCGTGTTCGGTTCCCTCGTGGTTGAGTTGAGCGGATTCGTGGTGCAACTGACCGTTCGAGAGCTCATATCCGTAGTTGTATCCACCGACACCGATGTTATCCGACGGGGTCTCCTTTACAAGAACAACTTGTTGTTCTTGTTGGTGTTGTTGCTGGTGGAGCTGGGGAGCGGCAACAGCGACGGCCACGAGGGCGGCGAAGGCAATGATCTGAAATCGACAGTTATTCAATGAGACCACAAGAACAATCTCAACAGCTCTCAATAGCGGCATCCAAACCACTTGTTGCAATTGACAAAGCTGAATTGTACAAACAATTAACAAAATTGCTTCTTCATACGATTGTAAGTGTTGATAAATTAGTAAATATTTGCTACAAATCCCCAATTGGACGTATTGACTTTCGGCAATAACACAGTAGCAAATTACCAATTGGCCATTTGCCAAGAGGCCGAGTGCAAATAATCCATGCGGAAATAATTTGACAAGTACGACACTTTGTTGTTTAAAACTGTTAACTCTGATTGAGCGGGATCGCTCAGAATCCCGGAGGACCTACCATTTTCATGTTGGCGGTAGGTTTGGGTGGCGGCTGCTCTTGTTGGTAAGAGAAGACAGAAGACTGATGTCGATTCTCAAAACCATCGGGGATTTTATAGTGGTTCTCCTACTGCCGAATTTTGGCGGGCGGTGCGTTGAGCCCGCCAGCTTCACCTCTCACCTTTTTTCGGTTCGGTCTATCGTAGCCACCGGGGCCGTTTCTGTCCGTCGATCTTCTGACCTTCATTATAGCATCTTCCTAGTGGCTATTAAAAAGCGAAACTTCTCTTACTGGCCAGAACCTATTTGGAAGATACACTCTTCCCCTACTACGGTGATTCTAACTAGTCGCCATATGTATTCATTCCCTTCTGTATGATACGAGACTGTAATGGAGGATGTAACTGCCGTAAAGTAAATTACAACTAATCTATACATTAGACAAGTCACTTTACGCATGTAGATATGTACAATTTCCTTCGAGCAAGCCACATTATCCGAAAGTATATTTATTCAAATTATGCGAGACGCTATTTAATTTCGATTTATTTAAGATTTAAGTATTGAATGTTAATTTGGCATGTATTACTAGCTAATATTAACAAGTTCTTTTGACATTCATTGAAAAATTAATATTCCTATTTGGACATTGACGATTTCATAAGCCTCCATGTATCACCTGAAAGCGGTTGACATTTATTAGACGTACACTTCGAAAATTTGCCTAACAAGTTCCTTGGCGGCATATTAACATCCTGTTGAATCGGCAAGGCAGGTAGTCGCGATGAGCAGCATCCGATTCGTAATTCTAACATTCCTATCATTCGCACACGAATTTCAACATACATATTTGTGTAGTGTAATAAGTTGGGGCTTCTGTCACTCTTACGATGGAAGATGAGCATCAGCCGATGAGAGTACAGTCAATCTCCTATCTCCGTGCAACCTTTAAGGCCAAATGATCGGAGCAGTAAGGGTTCCCATAAATATGTCTGACCTTTTCCCGAGGAACGTCAACGAATTTCTAACTGATCATATGGACCCTGATGAGGTCCTTGATGCCGTTGACTCGAAGGCTCTTGTCAAGACCTTCCAGCGTGGACAGTCTAACGTTCTTCTCAGCCGAACGGACGTTAATTATGGACGCCTCGATTACATTAAAGTGACCTGTGTATAATCGATTTGAAGCCATCAGCAGTACTCCAATCACGGGAGATGCTGGATGCTGGACGTATAATGAGATGAATTTTTATGGGGTCTCAAAGGTGATTACGACATTCGGCGCTATCCACGTGTTCTCTCCTCGGCTCGCCGCGCCGCGTATTTCCCCACGTGCTCGTGTCATCAAATCGCCCAAGTAATGGGTGGAATCGATAATGACAGGGAACCTTCTCCAGCCTACCATTTCCATTTCTCGCCGGCTCAAACGCTCGCCGCCTTGGTTTTTTCGGCTTTGTCGGGTGCATTTGTAACATGTTACGGGTCTTGCTCAAGTGTTGCCTAAATACTATTATATTAATAAGCTTATACATATGCTACATGTATGTAGAGATAGACGCGTTGTCATCTGCCATTCGCTACTTTCATTTCCTTTTTCAATTACGCAAAGCCAATAATGTGTATGTACCAATAAATACGTTGGGCTTAATGTCCTATTGTGTTAAGTTGAAAACGGCTTGCGAGTGCTACTCGATGAATTTCCATCCTTCCTCGTGCGGTCATTGCAATTTGCCTCAATGTCATAAATACTAGCCGCACTTGCTGCGGCGTAAAGCCTTAAAGGTTTTCAATGAGGGACGAGCGTCTTATATCCATGAAATTAGCATATTTGATGTGGCAGACAATAATGGTTGTCATTCCCAAACCAACATAACTGCCGTTTATCAATAATAGAATCGATTTTGTAATTGACGCATTCTGCATTCCTAGCCATAAAAGGCGGATAGGTACGTTCTCCTGAGGACTGCTATTTCAGAGTTGAGAGCGTAAATTGGAAATACGAAGATGCAATCGACCCTCGCGCTTGTCGGATGCAACTGTGAAGTTAAGTATGTGTGAAGGTGAGCTTGAGTATAAATTAGAAGTGCATACCGTATGTACGGCGCGTCGTGGCACGACGGAGGTACTAAATGATAAGTTTTAACATTTATCCATTCACATCGGCCTATTCTGATGCTCGGCGGCACCAGGATAGGCTAGAGCAGGGCAGGTTGTAATTATGCACGGGCGCGATATGGAAGCATGAATGGCCGAGACTCCTCCACTCGTAGCGACGGGTGCCTTCTCAAATGCCAGCCGGTGTTAGCATATCGCTCTTATTATATAATACGGAATTCCTTCCAACTCCACTTCCTCCTCTATTTCGGGCTCGGGCGTGAATCCTTTCTAGGGAAGAGTAAATGCGTGGGCACCCATCTATGGGGGAAACACTTACCTGTCTGCTGTCACTAGAGATTCATAAATTATGGATGATTGTGTGTGTGTTGCCATTGCATGGTTCTTTCATAAACACACCAAGGTTTAAGACGGCATTCTATAATATGTGGAGTGTCTGACTCCTTTCTAAGTACAAGATATTTGAATAATGAAGTTGAACAAATTATGAAAATTTGGAAATGTCCAAGAAAATTGGAAAATTGTTATGAATGTGATTAGAGAGCAAAGTTTACAAGTGATTGATGATCTTCAAAAATAATAATTTGGTTTATCCGTTTTCGAGGACAACTGGGTGGTGGGTGGTATGAAATGTAGAAGCTGTATTTCTTATTGGTCGCACGTGACTAATTATATCCAAACGATCCAAGTTAAGTGCACTTGGTCGACGACGACGGAGGCAGGTAGGGTAAAATGATCGAAGGTAATGAGGTAAAAATTAAATTTATTTCAAGCTAGAGTCGTCAATTATTTAAACAGGAATGTGTTCTCCTTGTGGGTGGAAGCCGTTCTCGTCAGCGGTGTAGGTAATGAGGTATTTCTGGCCGGTAGCCGGGTCGACGTAGGAGTAGCTGCCGCTGACGGCGAGGGCTTCATGTTCAGTACCAGCGTTGACGAGCTGTGCCGACTCCTGGCGGGTATCGCCGTTCGAGAGCTCATAACCGAAGCTGTATCCGCCGAGGCCGATGTTGTCAGATGGGGTCTCCTTCACGAGGACCACCTGGTCGTTGGGGTATTGCTGGCGACCCTGGGGTGCGGCGAGGGCGACGGCGACGACGGCGGCGAAGGCAAGGATCTGCGAGAGGGAGAGAGAGCGAAACGATTATCAATCAGATTTCCCAATTCCAAGCCATCGATCGATCGACGGTGAAAGCGTACTTCATTACTCAGAGCATAAATGAAACCCTAATGAGCACACCCGTGAAAACACAAGACATCTTCCCGGTTCCGAAAGGGACTTGTCATTTACGTTATCGCAATACGGCCTTTTCGCACGAAGCCGCTATGTTAGCATTAGTCAATCAATTATCCCGTGCAATTCGTCACAATCCCCACTGACAGAAGCAGCAAGCAATTTTCCTGGATCGCGGAAACATCGTCTGGAAAATATTGCACAACCGGCTCTGCGTGGAAGAGAGAAAGAAAGAGAGAAATCCGTTATGATGGAACTAGACTCGAGACACATTTGCATTCTCGTAGCGGCGCGGCGCGCGATCACTAACAATAGCAATCTGCGATCCAGTACGTAAGGATAATAATAGGCAATTAGTCGGCATGCGCGGGATAATTGCACGCTCCTAACTGGAATCGTTGTAGCCTCCCAGATACAGCAAGTCCCGGCGAGTCACTGAGCGAGAAACTGCGTTTTCCTCTCGAGGAAAAAAAAGCGGCGGATTCGATGCACTCGGCGGTAAATATCGATTGCGGAGATTAATATCGAAGGGCACACACCAGCTTCATGGTTGGTTTTTGGTGGTGGCGACTCCCGACTCTTGATTGGCGAAAAGAGGAGCAGGTGTGTTGACCTGAGATGAGTTGGATTCTGAGACTGATTCAACCTGTGCTGTGGACGCATTATATAGATGGATTTCGATACGAATTACTGGCCCCTACCAGCACTTCATTCCCCAATTTCTCACGCAACCATGTCGAAATACCCCTCCCCGATGGCCACCTTCATCCTCGTGGCCCACTGGCAAAACGGTGAACGACTTGTCGGTGAACGTTAGCCACAAGTTCGGGGAACGTATGGGCGTCGGTGGATCGCCCTCGGTTTCTCCGAGATGCCTTCTTGGTATCCACCAGTCTCGAAGCAGGTGCTGGTCCTCCCAAAAGAAACAATAGAGTCACCCGACTATATCTCTTCCACTCAATCTTCACAGAGATATTCTTAGCTTTCTATCATCTTTTTTTAACGATCTTAATTAATATTACTCCAGTTCAGTAAGATTCAGCCAATTATTGGCCGGGGGTTAATCATGGCCCAGATCTGACCCAGAGATCGGCACTCGCTCCAAAAACTATGCTATATGACTCTCCTCTCACCAACAAAAAACATGTTTTGCATACTTCAATATCATTGTACTGCAATAAGCTGTTAATTAATCAGGCTAATGAATATATTCAACAATCGATCTTCCTGCCACATCATCACCAATTCATCAGCCAAGCATGGCGATCTTTTAGTACAGATCCTATAATCGGATTTATGAACTGTAATCACTACCTTTCACCTTGCACAATATCCTTTCATCTACGTTTCAGTAAAAAAAAAAAAAACATTACCCCGCTCTAATGTCGAAAAGCAATTAAGCATGTATAAAGGCAGCTGATTTAATTAAGATTCGAGTTACAACAGAGTCGCACTTGTAGACCATCAACTCCAAAAGGTTAATTTCAATCCAATTGAAGGATCGCTCATCTCAGACCTAATAATCCGATCTCGACCAGATTGCAAGACCTGTGTCCCTGTGAAAGGTGAATTTGAGTTTCCGAAAGAAGCTTCGTCGAATCATCGGTACATGAATTGGCACGTATTCACATATGTAACTCGAACCTGTCGCAGAGCGAGTATAAGGTCGTGAAGCGACACAGGCTCTAACGAGGACATACTTCTTCCTTTGGCGAATTGACAGGGCTTATTAATTACTCGAGCCTATCGTACGCCCGGAGTCTGCTCTTACCGCAGGGGAAACGTGTTTTTCATGCTGACCGCTGACATATCGGAGCGGAGTGCAGAGTGGTTGGATGAACTCCCTTCTCGAATCCCGTGCCGCTTTAAACTCCAACTGTGCCCTTTACTGCCCCACGTGTGTGAGTACTTGGTCCTTGTGCTACGAATAAGATGGGATTGTCGCGGGACGACTAACATAAGTTCTTTCGCATAGTGGTTTTACTCCTATCCAGTGAGAATAGTCGTCATCCAACAGTTTAGCTCTGCGAAACTGGCGCACAATATAGTCCGCCGCATGAAAAGGACACTCGCCCGTCCTCTCTGTCGCCGCATCGAAAACGGTCGCATTGTCTAGCGCACGAAAAACGGTCAGACGAGATCTCAGGAGAATAGAGAGGCGGCGAACGGCGAAGGGAGGACAGAGGATGAACCCGGGCGAGAGAAGCGTATATGCAAAGGTTTGAAAAGAAAGTGCCCGGTTACATAAGCGAGTGCCTTATGCTAATGATTGAGAGGCCGGCCGGCCGACCGGCCCCGCGTCATTGCGGAGTAGAAGATAATGATAAGAATGACGAAACTAAGGGATAGGAAAGGCAGAACCGGCCTCGACGTGGGAGGACGTCGGTGTCATCGATGCCACGCATCAAGGCGGTATTATGTCCTCGCAATTTACCATTGGCTCCTTCCTCTGTGCACTGCTGCAAACTATAGTCTAGCAAAAGATTCATTTTTGTCAACATTTGATTATCATACAATCAATAAGTGAATAATTGGTCAACTTCGAATGGAGGTTCATTCATCCTGCCCCCCTTCCTTGGCTAAAGTCTTTTGGGGACAAACTTTCCGAGAAACCGGCTGTTGATCAGGTTTCGTTGAAAGTGCCGAGGATCGTCCGGCCACGTGCATTCGGATTACGCTACTGTAAATATAAGCCGCCGGCGCCGCGCCGAGACATTAGATAACAGGCACTGCGCTCGCCGTTTGCCGCTCGCATACCTTTGAACAGCAGAGCGGAATGCAACGGGTACAGGGTACAAAGCCCAAGTCGTGACTCTTCCTTTTTCAGCGGTTCGTCGTGAGGCGCGACGATATTGTATAATCGATCTTACACGAGCTCGAGAGCAAGCCGCAACTTAGAGGGGAGATCAGGATGATCCTCTAACTAGGGTGTAAAGAAGTTTCGACCTCCGACGAAAGGATTTAAGAGCGATCAGCCTGAAAGATTACCCTCCAAGAGAAACTAGATACCGAGCGAAACCTAATGGAATTATCAGGCAAACTTATTCCAGAACACGATTCGATTCTATAGAACAATTTTCCTATCCACTTGGAAAGTAAAAAGCTCTCTTAATAAATCCATTGGATGAAGACAGTTTTGAAAGGGTCTTTTTACTTTAGAAAAAATCCCATCACTTTTGAGACGATGACAAGCTGTCGAGAACTCGTTCGGCGTGGAAAAGGCTTACCGTCCATCTAGATCAGAATTCATTTTTTTTAAAGAGCATTTATCTGCCGGAAGATTTGGGAAAGAAAGCAAGGGGAACTCGATTGAATGCAGAGAGAACTTCGTGCACCCGATCCTCTCTGCATATCGCGTTAGCCGATCGCTCCAAAGTGAGATATGCGAGGCATCCGCATTACGTATGGTTATGTAAATATTTTTAGCGACTTGATTGCGCTGATGCGTATCAGCATTGATGTACGACAACTTAACGTGTCGTCTTCCTAGTCATGATGCTGTCTGGCCAGCCCGTTAAAATATATGCCAAGCGCGAGCCATGGGGGAGAATGAAAGTTTCGTGCAATACTGCTCCCACTTGCCAGTCAAAATGACTATTCCTCTTGCTTGTCGTCGAATTTATTTCGAGGTTTCGCGACACTTCCGCTTTACATTATCTGACAGTTTGGGTCCCTGGAACTTCCCTTTCTGTGGAATATTTCCTCCGAAGGGCAGCTCAAACTTCACTAATAAGCCCTGCGATCTATTAATAATTGGCCATACGTAATGAGCCACGGGCGCATATAGTACCGGCCAGCAGAAAATAAAATTGCGTTACGCAAAAGCGGGTGCAAAACAGATACATATATACATATATATAGAATGTACTGCACCAAACTGCACCATAACTGCACCAAAGACCTTGGGATTAAATAACACTGGTATGTACATGCATAATTCATTGATTACGATTCGCCAATTTCACGGCGCGGCGTCTCTGGAAATGCGCGCCCCCCGCCCGCCACGTCTGATACGGAATCCGCCTTCCTAATTCAAGATGTCATTTTAGAAAGTCCTTTTCTAGAAAGTGCCTTTCTTGTAATTCATCGACGTATGACATTTTATAAGCCGTCGTCGACGAGGTACTCGACACCTGCGTAAGCGGCTTTTCTGTGCAGCCAAGCCATTAGAAGGATTACGTGTTAAGGTAATCATCATCGGTCGATTATGCGCTCGATCGCGCGCCACTTAGCGCAACCGGAGTTTCCCCCCCAATCTTACTGCAACCCCCCCTTCGACTCTTCCAAAATTCATTACTCCGAGCTCAGAGAGTGACGACTGCTCTGGCTGGTATGCATACTTTATCGGATAATAATGGATAGGTGCAATTCATGCGAGATTACAAGGTAGACTCATGCATTATGCACTTTTCACAAATTGGGTAATTAAATCGAGCATATATTCAAACAGGGCCTGTTTGAGTATCCGAGGGAGAAACGGGCTGTGGAAGCGGAAAATTGAGGAACGGAACTGGTAGGCGGGCACGGGATCGGCTTTCAATGGGGGACGGGGGACTGGCAGACGACCCAAGAATTTCGCAAGAATCCTGCTGGACCGTGCGAGGTCGACGCCGTCGTCGTCGCCGGCTAAAGGCGCTTCTTGCGTAATAGCACCTGCAGGCACGATCGCACGGATCGGCTAAATGCCACCGCACTGTCGGCAGAGGAACCTGCAACCTCTAACAAACCCATACCCTATACCTGCCTTACACCCACAGCCACCGTACCATTGCAGAATGACGAAGAAGAAGAGCGACCGTCCGCCGGCGCCCATTTCCCTCTTTCCCTCTACATGCAACTCTACACCTTCATATGCTCCGTTAACCTTTGGAAAGAGGATTATGGTCATATCGCGACGTGTCGCGGCCCTCTGCTACTATCTGCACCCTTGCGCCCGAAAACTCCAGTTGCCAAGTCCGGTTTTACTCTGCCGGTTTAGCTATGAATTAATAAAAAAATCTCTCCTTTCCTACCTGACAGAAGAAATCTTAATAATTATTAAGTAACACTTGGCCAGTCTACCACCGCTCCCGGGTGCTCCTATCGAACAGACTACCTATTTACACTAATTCGTGTAGCGCAATCCGGCCGTTGTGCTTGGCTCGGAGAGAAGAGGCACTGGTAGTTAATGGCGATAATAATCTTGGTAAATCACGGCAGGCCGCGCTAGAAGTGGTGCCTGGTGTGAACTTTATACTTTACACTTCCAATTGCACCGTGGCGGCATAAGCGGGCCAACGCGGCGGCAACTCTTTCGAAGATCCTCCTTTTGACCATACGCGTTCCCCCCTGCGATTGATTTATTTAACGGGCGCTAGCGATAAAGCGCGCCGTTCCAGCAAGGTGACGGGGTCGAACCACCTGCGCGCCGCGAATGCACGCCGCACATCCAACTGCCCCTACCCCGCGTATCCTCGCAATTCACAAGGAATCTCTTTCGCGATGGAAAGACGTGTCGCGATAACTCGGCTGTGTCAGCAGGATGCAGATACCAACAGATTCATTCAGCTCCGTCCCCCGGCAATGCTCGATCCGTTGAACTCTACCCTGCAATTAGAACCTTAACACCGCGGTAATTACAATTAAAGATTATTCGAGAAGAACACGTGGCATGTGCATGGTTGGAGGATACTTCCAAGTCAAATTCTCCAGTTATGGGAGTAGTATCAGTGGCGCATTACGACCATGAGAATTTCTGGGGAGAAGCTTGGCGCCCTTATTTTATATCATATAAATTTAATCATTTTCTTATAGGTTCGATACTACGATCCTTCTCAGTCCTGGAGCTTCGGTTTTATGACCCTTGGATCTTGGAACTCCGACTCTCTGACCTTCGGGTCTCTAAAGACCCTTCGATCGCACGCAATTCGCTATCGTTTAATTTTATAGGTAAAAGGTAATTGCCTAATTTGCCTAATGTATAACGCGCCACTGAGTAGCATAGTCTATCTATGTAGTAATAGTGAGTTGTACACCGCCCTCTTTAGTGCTGGATCCACTTCATTGGACGGAGCGAGACGGCAATGAATACATAAATCTTGATTTCCCTGCGAATGTCATAGAAAGCTGAATGCAAAGTGTGTGTGTGTGCGCGCGACCTTAGTCTGTTTGTTGTTGGCGGCACATGATCGGCAAGCTTGTCGCCGCGGCTGTTGCTAGATCCCTAGTAAGATTTTATTATTAGAATTACAACCGTACTGCATTTGCAGCCACGTATATCCGACGGCCAATGATGGGACCTTCGTTAGTGGAGCTCTAATCTAAGTACTACAGGCATTGGACACCATTCTCTGCTAAGGGAACTTTATGAAAGAATGCTTGATTTTATGAAATAGTATGTGTCGGCATTACAAGATGCAGCAGTCATTTCTCTTCTACAACTCTGTAGTTTCTAAGTCTAAAGTCCGCCTGCTAAAGTAACGCTACGCGGACAAACAATTGAAAATGTTGCTTGCTCCGATGCATCCCTAAAAAAGTGCAATTGTTGCGGAAATGCGCTTTCGCCCGACAACGGCATTTGAGTTCGTAGCCTCTCTTGACCACGATCGTGACTCGTTTTGTCCCGATATTGCGACAGGCTGCCTTCTTGTTACTTCTCATGTAGATGTGGTTCGGCGACCTTTACCGTAAAGTTGCGCGATTGAAGGAGGAAGGCCCAATAGGAGTCGGTTTCCTTCGTCCTACAAGAAAATCACTCGTTAACTAAGAAAACTTTAGAGTACAGAATATAGTCACCCGCAAATATTGCAATGTTAGCCAAAGGCTCGCATTTCTCCAACAGATCAAGTAAGCAAGGGTGCTGGGCTTGAGAGAATCCCACTGTTTAATCCCAATTGACATTTGTGTGACCGCGTCAAGTTGGGAGTAATTGTTAAAATGTCCAGGCCCCCAAGAATTTATCGTCAATGAACGGAATTTCATATGCGTTACGACATGAAAGCAGAAAAGCCTGGCTATTTGCTGTTTGGTACATGGCGACATTTGCGCAAAGCACTGCAAGAGAAGGTGGACATTTTCTCTCAGTGGCAGTAACATAAATACATTTCCTTTTAAGTTGTCGTGAATAGTATCCACACGACATGTGGTCGTCCGTCTCTCTTATGTTTATGTCTGTCGAACAATATAAGTATAAACTCAAAACTACAACAATTGTACAAAAAAGAAAAGTCTAGTAAGATATGGCAAGATCTAAATAAGTTATTATGCCGCGGTGACTGCAACACATCATCTCACCTTTTTGCGGAGTCACTAACTGACTGGATTAAGTCCTCACCTTATGGCGGAGATGAGTAGATACGGTTGCATAAGCAATTACGTGGATAACGAGATGCTTGATTTCTCGATTTAGTTGGAGTGTTGGAGCGTTGCACTACTATCGAATAGAGTGGTGCTTATAATATCAGTATATCGAGCACCAGAAATAATTGTATTATGATGACCGTACGCCGAACGCGGTTGAATGATTGTCACGACCAAGTGTAGAAGTAGGCGACCTTCACGCTCGAGTACGGCACGCGACACGGCGCGAAAAAAAGCCATGACCAATTCATTAAAAAGGTACATAACTTTTCGCACCTAAACGCCTCTCGATCTTATCTGATCTAGTATGTAAAGTACAGAGAAAATGGCTAAAGTAACTTCTCAAGTTCACTAGGACTTTGAAATCCGAAGAACTAACGCTTTCGGCGCAGCAGTTTCTGCAAGAAGTTTCATCTTATTTGTTAATGGGCAATTAATCTGCGAGCAACAAATCATGCGGCGTCAGCTGCGAGATGGGCGGCACATATGTATATTGGTAAGGGTAAGGCGGAAATATAGTGGGCGGCCGTTGACATTTAAGTAGAGCCTTTACCATGGATTCAGTGTGGATGAATGAATGGTTGGACGTGAGGACGTTGTCAGCGATAGCCTTTTATCGGATTGCGTTTCAGCTCTTCAACCCTTTGGGCTGCAGACACACGGAATGACAAGTACCCAGTGCTGCGCGAGTAATTAAGAAGAAGGATTGGATTGTTCAAAGTTTTAATCAGTGAAACCGTGGCGGCTCGGCGGCACGAGTCACCCGATTCGCCAATAACTCGAGCCGACGGATTGGATAACGTATTCCTCTGTATGTATCCATCGGCCATTAATTTCTTGGGTGATGTGCGTCGATTAGATGGGATCGCGTGGTTTCCATTGAATTTCGTGGAGGTCTCCCGGGACTTTCACCGAGGACCAGGAACAAAGGTTCGTTCGATCGTCGAGAGATTATCGGGCGACATAGGTGTTCGAGAAGCTAAACCTGCCTCGCCTAAATCCTCTGCACGGGGAACAGCATACACCACGGAGAGAGAAGAGAGAATGAACAAGTTAGAATTTTGAGTAGAGTGTGTGCTCCTTTCGAGCTCTTTTTCAGTGGCGTCGTCCCTCTTGCACAACCGATCCTTTCGCCAGCGTTAGTCTCGCCAATTACGGTATGCGAATCTTTGATCATCGTCTCTCGTGCGGGCCGAAATCGCGAGAGGTAAAGGGCCTGACCGAGAGTGACTTTCTTTTCGTTGGAGGTGGAGGTAGCGAGTGCCACTCAATTAAAATCGCACGGGGTGGAGGTCCGAAAGTGAAGAAAAAAGAAGAGACGGAGACGGAGACGAGGGTAACGAGGCCGCAGCGCAGAAGCACCGGTAGTCGCAGGTGTCCGCGGTCGCCGCTGCGCCGTCGGCTCCAGCGCATCTTCTGAAATGGCAAGGTCACCGGTAGTTACGTCACCAACTTTCCTCGGCTCATCCCGCAGCGGTTGTAGCACGACGAAGAACCAAATGTCACAATGACCAAGGCCGTTGAGCCGCGCGTAACTAGCCCCGGGGCTTCTTTGCCACGAAACGACCGCGTCGCGTCGTAGGAATCCGCTCCGCGAGAAATTCGGCTTTCACATTTCTTGTTCGGCCGCCCGCCGCCTCCGAGCGACCGCCTAACCGATGGGAGCAGCCGATTCCTGGCGCATCCCCGTCCCCGATAATTTTTTTTAACAGTATCCTGCTGCTTATGAAATTATGATGATCACATCTCAGCCCATTCTGCGATGTGCCCCGTGTGTCTAGGAGACACACAGATTAATCTTATACCCCGACGGTGCGGCGAGCCGTGCGTACCTTTCCTATTTCGATTCTCGCCGCCGCGCAAGCGAAAATGCTTTGCGGCCAGAAGAAAGCGAATTTTTCGAGGGATAGGGAATTCGCGCGATAAGTTATTGGCTGGCACTTATGTTAAATGAGAGGAGTGCGTATTAGCATAACTGTGACCCAGAAATACACAAGTATGATTCCGCACTTTTCTCCTATGAAGCAATTTATTTCTTCCTGACATATTTAATCGGGATTTATTGCAATTTCTCAAATAATTTTGGAGAATTTCTATTTCACGACTCTACCAAACCATGTTCTGTTTATCCTGGTTAGTTAACATATATGTAGAACCTGTAACACGTCAATAAGGTGAGGTATGAATTATAAGCCCCGCACGAATGAACTTGACGTGTCTAGACTCACACACTGCAAGAAAAGAAACAATTGTGGTTCTGTAGACAAAAGGTCCTTGGCATTGGTACGGCGAGGTGTCGTCGCTAAAGTCCATCTGGGAGAGAAGTCTCCGATTGTGTTGTCTGAATGGAATTGTTGAGATGAGTACACAAGCAGACATTTCGCCTGACGCCCGAATACATCGCCGTGAAGATGATGGTCTTTGCATCGAAAAACTGCACGCTAGGCCGTGCAAAAAACAGTCTGCGTGGCAGTTTGATTTTGAGTTTAACAATCGTTATCATATGGGGGACGCAATGATACTACCTAGTTGTGCATACTACAGACATACTATATAGATAGCGCGGTGGACCGATTGGTCGATCGATTTTACATGCAGTGAAATCATGAATGATTCAAGGAATCTTTTCTGCGACACGGAGACATTTCGAGCGACCTTGCCGTGCGCATCTATGGTAATTACACGGAGATATCCGGATTCTTAAAAAGACTACTGATCTGAAAGGCTGCTGATTACAAGAAATCGGCCTGCATTGCGGAGAGAGCCGAGGCTCCGGAATGCGAAGGATGAAATGCAACTATTTGGCAATTGCAATTTTTGAATGCACACACGTAATGTAGGTCTTCCAAGGATATCGCGCGAGCAGAAAATGCGAGAGCAATCCTTTGAAGCTGCGCGGTGCGGTGCGACGCGACGTTGCATCGGGAATGCATTCTGACTCGGCGCAGCGGCCAGGGGAGACTCATCGGCGAATCTGTTTAAGCTAGTGCAGGTGGGGGGATGCAAGACTCGTGATTTTCCGACTATATAAAGGCAGATGCACCAAGCATCCTTGCTATCAGGTATCGGTTGTTGTTTAAGGACGTTAGGACAAGGATTCACTGGCTAAAGCACCAAAACTCCTCCGCAATGAAAACGGTGGGTCTCCCTCGAAAGATCCTAAAGGAAACCCCTGGGAACCACCTGCATATCCTGCACCCCGCATCGCGTCGCGCAACCCCACCCCGGGACTTAATCATCTCGCGAGCTGTTCCGACGCCTGCACCTCATATATGACGTCTTTTCGGCAGATGGGGTTGCCTTACAAAATTTTGCGCAACAGTGAAAGTGAAGAGGAGTTGTGACATTTGTGAGCTCGTGGTGCTGCGGCTCCCACATCTTTGGCACGCCGACTACGCATTCGCGAAAATCTTTAATTACCCAATATGTCGTTCGGCCACTTGCGTAGCTAAAGTGCCGCACCAGTAGTTCAGGTGGACCCAAATAGAGCCACGTGTGCAGATTAATTTCAATAATTTTCATCAGTTACGATGCGATATCAAAGTTCCCTTCTATCGTAGTTGATTTTCTATCATGCTAGTGAAAGACAAATAATGTGGATTTTCTTTCCACAGATTCTCTTGTTTGCGACGATTTTAGCAGCGGCGATCGCGGCACCGCAACAGAATCCTAACGATATCACCATCATCAAACAAGAAGAACAAAATAACATTGGCGTGGGAGGATATCACTTCAGTTACGAGCAGAGCGATGGTCAGAAGAGGGAAGAAACGGCAGAACTAAAAAATGAAGGCACGGACGACGAGTCTATGGATGTCACCGGGAGTTTCCAATTTACATCACCGGACGGTCACACTTATAGGTATACATCGTATCGTATATTTGACAGTATTAATTCATAATGTTTAATCGTTCAGCAATGTAATAAAGTTCTTCGGTCTACTTACAGGGTTGATTACAAAGCGGACAAGGATGGGTTCCACCCAACTATAAACCTGGTCTCATAATCAAGTGACTAATCGCTAAGTGCTACATGAATAACGCTATCTAGGATTCTCCAACTATCCATCCAAACGTGTATATGCGCATTAAAATACTTGTTTTTCAACAAAATATTCTCCCTCTCTCTTTCTCTCTCTTCTGTGCGTAAACGATTTTCCTAATTCTGACTTTTATTAATGTTCGCGTGTACCTATAATTCGAAAGCAATTTGCTACATCACAACTGTACTACATGAATAGCGTATGAAGCCGTGTACGTTGGATACATACGGATATACTACGGATGCGTGATACGATACGATACGATACGTTACTTTGTAAAGCTTTTATAATAAAATTGTGAAAGAAATGAACATTTGTTAATTGACTTGAAAACAAGGTATATGCTAGAAAGAAGCATTGCGTGTCCTCAATTCTATTAATCCCCAGAATCTATTACGATCGAACAGGGAAGGCACCAAACACAGTGGGTAATGCTTCATCAGTATAGTGTATTCATTGATTATAAGCAGCATACAGAAATACCGCCAGATACATACATACCTATGTATAAGTAAAAAATACATATCAGTTTAGTATTGTTAGTAAATTTCTATTTACAGTACTCAATGCACATCGATCACTTCACGAATAAATATCTGGAACACTTGCATCATCGAGTTTGATGCTATGGTGATCCATCTCAAGTCAAGCATATGTCTACTAAAACATTTGATTATACGTAGACCACATATGTTCCGAACTTGCGACAATTGAAAGTACAACAAATATACAAGTACAGCACTATATGATCACCCTGTCCGACCATCCCAAACTCCACCAATGAGATATCCCAAATTCAAATATACTGTGCGTTGCATATATAGGTACTCTATATATAACGTTAATACAATGATTTATACTAGCACGAGATTATGTATAGAACAAAATGTCCATAGTATTGACATGTGATGTCACATGATAACTTTTTCTCTTCATTAAATCGTATAGTTACATAATTTCATTGAAAGTGTGAGAATCAGTTTTGAATCCTAAATGAAGAAACAAATAATTGAGTTACAATTGCATAATAACCGACTGTGCCCATGTTTGTGAACACCCACGAGATTCCACCGAGTGATTAGCGTACTTCGATACGCTACAATTTACTCTGGAATATGTACATCAATAAATTCATGAAGAGCCTGGCCCGCCCCAAGCATGTATGAGATTCAAAGTTTTGTTGAGCTTCGAACACCACTCCAATCTATCTTCTTTTGTATCGGCAGAAAGCAGATGCCTGGAACCGAACAATTTTGTTTCCACATCCATCTCACTCAACAATAATCATCGAGTTGATCGTTGTGTGGAACTAATATGTTACCTGATTGTTGTTTCAGATCCATTTCTAATCATCACAAGACTCTCTGTGTCGCCAGGTTGCGCAGACCGTGTCGTTTCAAGCAAAAAGGTATTAGGCCGTGCGCAAATGTCACGTGACACCAATCCAACGTTCGTTGTAGAGACACCTGTATCCAAATATGAAATAAGTGTTAAAAGGGTCGAGTATATTAAACCATATATTTCGATGTTGATCGTTTTTACTTTGAAGGTCCAGACTTCCAATGGGGGTTTTTTTACGCTCATCATCGGGGTATTTCCAGTATGACAAAGTTGATCCTTTCAACAAGCACCATCGTCGATGCCATGCACCAAAGCCGGAAACATCTTCAAACATTGTTAGAAAACCTCTATGTTCGACTGACACTGAAAGTTCACAGGAAACGTGCATCTGAAGGCGGCCTTCTAGAGGCGATTGTGGTGGGATCTGTACTCGGGAATGTAAAAGTCAATACGAGCACGTTCAGAGATCAGCTTTAAATCTGTTAGTGTACCTTATTTAATGTAAATTGCTGCCGATGTACTTCCTTCAGGCTGAAAATCACGTAGCCGGCTAATTGAAAAGCTGGCGACCTAACAGCATTCGGCCCGGCAGGACTTTGTACCGTCGGCATTATTAAACGGCTCTCGTTTTTCAAAAACTTTTTAGGGGTCTTGTTTGCCAACTTTAAAATATGGTAACAGTTATTTTACAGTAAACTTCAAATAAGTAATAGATAATTACCTTTTTATTAGACGCCGAACTACCACTGTTGCAGCTGTTTCCACTATTGTGAATGTGATATTTGATTTCATGCGGTAGTATTTCAACTTGCGTTTGCAGGGAATACACTTCAACGGTAATTTTGAAGTCACTGTATAAATCTTGTAATTTTAATGTTGAAGGAAATCTGAGACAAGAATCTCCAGGTTCAGCCACAACTACAGGCGTAGCAACAATTTCTTCCAAGTGTCGCATTAAACAAACAAAATGTAAACACGCATCTAAAACATAATTGAAGCTCGTTAATGAAATATTAATATTAACGTTGTATAAAGAAAAACATTGATGGAACTTACTAGTTCCCATATTGCGGAAGAACTCTCGTCTGAGTGGCAATGTTATAGCGGAAACTGTTAAAGATCCACTCTCTTGCACCTCTGGCGAACCAGGTATCACAGGCCTCAAAGTATCTTCCACCTTCAGCCTTTGAACTTCATTCAGAGCTGCCTGCCTCCTGTGAGCTATTCATCAGTATGCATATATTAAAATTACAGTTCTGTACGTATAACATGCTAACGAATTTCGAGGAATATACGGATTCTTACTAGCAACGAGTAATAGTCGTTCTCCTTCCACTTGTTCCCGCGAACCACTGAACTCTATAGTAGAATTGCACAGATTTAATGCCTGACTAGCTTGTCCGATAATTGTTTGTTGCTTGCAGACTTCCTCCAATAGGCGTTTTACTTTTTCCTGAACCAAAGCAGTTTCATCTCTATTGTCAGACGACACACTTTCTACAGAATCGGGAATGTCCTGAGTTCTTGAGATTATTCGTACCGGTGTTTTGGGTGTCTGAATATAAAGAAAACAAACATTGTTAGCACCTAGTAATTCAACTTACGAGTTTAGAAAGTTTGTATTATATCTTACTTGAGATTGCTGCCGTCTATAGAAACTAACGCTATGCATTAAAGGCACATAGTTATCACCGTCAACAATGTATGGTTCGTTCTTGCTGGGGGACGAGGGCGATACCACTTTTATTGGTGATCGATATGTTGACCTATAACATACGCGTTTCATAGTAATGAAATGGCTTAAAATGTCGGATACTTCCTCGTTTTAATACATACCCCTGAGTGTATTTGAAACTCGTAGACGCTGTAGATGGACTCTTTCCAGCCTTGTTCAGTTTTGGCGGAGTTGGACCTTCTTCTCTCTGAATATTTTTTGCATATGCATCTTGCATCGCAAGACATTCGTCGAGGTATTCATCCATTTCGTCCAACACTGAAATGTCTGACGTCGTACTGTCTGGATCTGGATCGATTGATCTCTGAAAGAATATTATAAAGTAGAGTTATAGTTGAGAGTAAAATTAATAAGCAAAAAGAGCGTTTTTAATCATTACCTTTTTATTCAAAGCAGATTGATGATTTACTGCGCGTAAGATACTCCTACCAAGACTGGTGTTTACTTCTTCACTTTCGTCATCACTGTCAGCTTCAGTACCATTATCCCCAACATAATATTCTCCTTCAGTAGCTGTATCGGTTTCCGTTCTCTCGTCCAGCGTCGCAGTTTCGGCTTCTGTACTGTTAACGGTGTACTCTGTGTCTGTTTCAGTTTCTGTAGTGATTTCAATATCAGACAAGTTTGGATATAGATGTCCCGGCTTGGGTGGCGCGACGCGGATGCGCTTTATGTCAGATACTGAGACTGTCCGTTGCGCTTTTGGTGGACTTCCTCCTTGTCGCTTCACAGGTGACCCTTTGCTCGGGCTCGAGATACATCTTTCCCCAGTATTTTGGGATGGTGGTGGCGGTGGCGGTGGTGGAATGTGTTCCTATCAAACAAATATTAGTTATTAATAATGCTTCTTAATGGACTGGAAAAATTGTTTCTTCTTCCATACTCACAGGGGCGGGAGTAGGCTTAACCGGACAAACTGGAGAATTTTTTGGGGATGTTGACTTGCCTTCACTACTTTCACTTGTTCTAATGCAAGAGCCAGCAGCAGCTTGTGCCATTTCCTTATTTCTATTGAAACGCGAACGCAACATATCCAACTCACGCTGCCTCTCGATTTGAGTAGTTCGGAGAATATTATTCTCCAACTCTTGTGTACTTAAACCATTTTCAAACTTATCACGTTGTGCAACAACTGTCTTTGTCCGTATATCCATTTTAGGAGCATCTGAAATTTACATTTACACATATCGATGAAGAACGAGAATGCAACAATTTCGTACGACCGGGAAAAACGGCTATTCTGCAATTACCATTATGTGCAGGAGATCGTTTATCTTTTTCCTGTAGTTTTTTGGGTGGTATGGACATGGTAAGAGGTGCTTTAGGCAACAAGGGTGCTTCTCCCTTGTTCCGCTCGAAAAGTGCCATTCTTTCCAAAAGCGTCATTTGGGCAGGATCTTTTGCTTTTGTCTCTGTGTGTTTGGCCTCAAATAGTGACGCTTTACTTAATACCGAACCTGGACTTGACTGTGCCGGACTTTTAGGTGAACCGTTGTAACCAAATCGCGGGGTCAATCGCGCACCACTTGTTGTCGGGTTTGCATTTTTGGAAGTCTTTTCTGGTGTAGTATTTCCTGGATTACACACACTCTTCAATTCTGTGACTTTTGTGTTATTCATATTTTCTGAGTTCTTAACAACTTTCGATGTGCTAGGTGAATTCTTTTCTCCATTGCATTGAGTGAGCTTGGATGGTGAACCTCCAGCACGTGTTTTTGATTCCTGGGAACAACCCTTATAATCATATACAAGGCGGGAATTGCTTTTGGTACGACTAAAGCCCTGAGCCTCCTAAAAATATTTTGTTTATGGAAAATTTAACTTGGTTGATAAAATATTTCTGCATCTTTATAAGAGTGTTATAATTCATTACTGTAAAAGTCTTGGAAGAATCATTGTCTAAAGCTTTAGTCAGATTTTGTAGCTTAAGTTGAGTTATATTATAAAATGCATGATATAAAAGCTTACCAAACTTTCCAGTACATTCTTGTCCCATTTTAATTGTTTAGCAGAACTTGGCTCTTTTTCCTTGGAACTACCTCTAGTGGTCCTGCTCCATTTGCTGCATCCACTTGTACTTGGTTGTGGTTCTAGTGCCACAGATGTAGTTCTCACTTGTTCATTAAATTTTTCTTGTATCTTCTTGGCTTTGTCTTCTGGAGGCTTGACCTATAAGATGATTCATTCCAAATATTATAACTCATAAACATTACATTTAATGATTAATTCTTAACAACCCTGATCTTTTAGTTTCTTATATTACCAAGGTTGGATGTGACAAGTCATCCTCCCAATTATTGATGGTAGATGCAAGGGCTGCCAGTCGATCAAGTCTGGCTCCTCTTTTTGGAGGCTTTTGCTCAGCATCTTCTTCCTCCGCGGTAAATTTTTCCTCTGTTCTGTGTATTGGGGAGCTCAGTTCCCTGTTGCTATCTTCTGTACATAAATAGCTTATGTGTATACTCAACAGAATCAGATATATAAAACATGTGTAGCAAAAATGACATAATGCAGCAGAGGAAAGTACAAAGAAAGAATTTCTTTTTACATGATACGGAACGATTGTTGACACTTGTACATTTACTAGTTGTATACATGTGTGACAAAGAAATGCTACCCCCTGACTGCATCATCATTTCAGAAACCAGTTTCTCTCAATGTGTGTGGGTGGGTGTAGCATAGCATGCTATATAGCTTACCAGAGTATAGTTTGCCAAGCCTTTGTAACTTGGTCCTGACTGTATGGCCACCAATTTCTCCATTTTCCTTATTAGTCTGTGTACTAGCTTGAGCATCACTTTTTGTAACAGATTTTCTAGGAGACTTCACAGGACTGTTATTTTCTGTTTGTGTCTTGGCTGGCGACTTTGTTGGTGTTTTAGTGTTAACAACTGCATATTTAAACAATTTTAGTATAGTTGAAAATTAAATAATCCAACCAACATCCGAATTTTTCCAATTTCCGAAAAAAATACCTGTTGCTTGTGCAAGAATCGCATTGGCATCTTTTAAAGGACTCCGCCTCCGTTTGACATCGTGTCCCGCGTTTGATAGCTGTGTGTCTAATTTCTCTCGTCTGGCTTTAGCACGCTCCAGCATACGCTAAGCAAAGGCAAGAAGTTCGATAAGAACAAGCAGAAAATAAATCTGCCTGATTCGAGTGAGAAAAATATAGCTGGCTAGAAAAAGGCCTCGAGTCATATTCCAAGAGAAGACGCCCAAGCATCGGAGCGTCGCATCGTAGAAATGCGTTGCAGGATATTTAAGGACCGTTCGCAGATTAACGGTACTTCATTTAAGCGGCATAAATCAGCAGTGGCAGTTCAAATGAGTTGCCGAGGCTAAAGGGTCTTTACCTGAGTGAAGGGATCCATTGTAGTCTACCGTCCTAATCCAAGATGCGCACTACGCACTCCAAAAGCTCCGACTGCAACTTTCCAAGTTTCCAACGACTCGTTTACCGGCACACAAATACTCGGTCACTTGACAATTGGAAGGCACGCCAAAATTCTTGCAAGGACCTCCGCGAGAGTGTAATACTACCTCCGACCGTTGGATTTAAACACAACCGCCATGGCAATCAGACGCTTGCTCGAATCTGAAGAGAGTTCCCCTCCCTCGGCTTATTTCATTGACAATTCGAACACAACTTTCTCACCGGACAGAAAAAACGTAAAGCGTGCAACATCGTTCATCCATGGCTGAAGAGTACTCATACACATACACGCACAGTACGATGTAATCAAAGAAAAATGTTGACACTATTCAAATGCGTCGGAAAGCGTCGTGCGAAACCCAACCGCACCGAAGCAACCGAAGCCGTTTTCCGGATTGGAGCAATGAGCAGCGCCGCTGTAACTGCGAAACTACAGGGGCGGTTGCAGGCAGTTGCAGGGGGTCGGTTAGTAAACCGCAGTGAGGTGGAGGGGCAGCTCCAGTTGGCATAGGATCGTTTGAATTCCAACCGTTCCATTGGCTGCGGGGGCGGGTACGGATATTGTGTGTAGTGATTCATATATCCCAGCATATATTACATATCTGCATCCTGCATGTGTGCAGTTTATCTTGGTTTATCTGTACCCCTTTGATATTTCAGGAAATGGTAATCATCTATTTCGTACTTATATATGACATCTTTCCCCTATTTTTAAGGAACTTATACACATTCTATTAAGTCGGTAGTTTAATGGAGAAAAATAAAAGGACACTTTACAAAGCATTGAAATTATTGTTTTTGTATTTAAAATTAATATTATAGTGTTATAAAAATACTATCGAAGCTGGAAATAAGGCTACATGTGTGTAAGAATAAATATATATAGTATATATTCAAACGTGTGATGATTCATCGCCTGTATCAGCCGTCATGACTTCCCGATTTTCATACGCCCAGAATCCATGGAACTCTATTAAAATACTAACCATTGTATCACCTTGACCACTGAAAATGTAATTGGTATTACGAGGAAAAGTTAGGATACATATAGATAGAATATACGAAAATAAATTTCCCACCAGGCTAATAAATCCTGAAGTGTGATTCTGGTTGGATTTACTGGTTTTACCATATCGAAGATTTCATCTTTCACGTCATCGAAACTTACTTTTTCTTGACCATGCATCATCATTTGTTCCTGAATGGCCTTTCAAACGATCATGAAAACTATTAGCATATGTTACTTATTGGAAGATCGACAAATATTTGAAACACACACATACCCGAAAAAAGAAATTAAGGCAAAAGCTATCGAGATATCCACGATTATTAACATCTAATATTCGAAATAGGTAATGAAGACTCTGAGGTTCATGACGATTTTCTAGGGCCAATACAAAATCGAGATATGTTTTGTAATCCATTTCCCCTTCATATGTTAAACACTCTTGAAATACTCTTTCCAAAAAGACACCAGTCAAAGTTCCGGTACCATACCTGTTGAAAGCAACCATTGTCACTTAACTGTTGAATGTTTAGGAATCACCAACACCAACATATATTAACTGCTATCATATTACCCAGCAAGCTCCTCTTTATTCAACATTCCATTATGATCCCTGTCCAGATTGAGATATTGACCATATACTTTGAGGGCAGAAGGTGCAGAGAACCAATTTGCCTCTTGTAGGTCTTTGGGTAATTCCTCGTCTCTTAATTCCAACAAATCGTCCAAGAAACTACATGCTAATATATCTTGAATTCTTACCCTGCCAGTTCTAAGAGGGTCTAAGAAGAATAGGAACTTGCGAACAGCAGTACACACATAAAAAGAGTGGAATGACTTCTCGAGACCATCTAATTGTGACAGTGTTGGTATTAATTCTAAGATGTAGCTTTCCAAGTCCTGTGTATTACAAATTGCATACTACTAGATATCCCAGTACTTAACTTAACTTAAAGTAGTAAAGGAAAGACCAACCAAATACTTACAGACTCCCTAAGGTAACCTTGACCAGTAACATCATACAAGGATAAACCAATTCTTGTTTGATGCAACCAAACTTTTCTCATAACATAATTGAATAAGGCCATTATACTTATTCTGCCATGAGGGTCTCCTTGCTGCAGCTTTGCAAATACAACTGCTGTAAAATACGGACTGTACTTGGCACCAGCTATTCTGCCGACTTTTTTGAAATCTTCATAACTTATTAACTGATCTTTCCCAGATAGAGGTGAACTATGATGCTTGTCTAACAATATCCACAGTGCTTTTAATTCAGTGTTATCGATTAGCTGTTTAGCACGTCTATCTAGGAACAATGCTCTGGTTACTTCACGTAACTTCTGTGGTAAAACTTCATCTTCTTTTGGAATCTGCAATGTGCATATGACTAGCTTTATCAATCTATCTAGCAAGCACACATTGTTTCTTGCATCTACCATTCATAAGTACCTTAAAGTAGAATTTTGGTATAACTTTATAAGTTTCATCTGTATCCTCTCGTTTAATCCCCTTCCAATTCTCGTACATTTGTTGAAAGTATTTATCTTCCTTTTGTAGATTCTGCTCTTGTACCTTTTCGGCTACAAGCAGATGTATAAATAAATTAAAAAGGTTAAATAAGGAAAGTCGCGTAAATAAGCGGCATACACCAATAATTACATTACATTCTTTTCTCAAGGCACATCTCTGTAATAGCTTTGACAACTCCATTGGTATATTTTTGTGGCACAAGGATATGCGCTAAATTACCGCTTAGAACAGCTGTACGGTTATATTTTTGTTAATCTCTTGTAGATTTTTTAAACCTTCACCGCTGTTTGTGTTTATACTTTACAGCTGCCATCACTCGCATGCGTAGGGCAATGGTTTACTATGCTCCATTGCTCCAATCCCCAGTAGATCGCTATACAGTACTGTTGCCAAACAATAGCGTAGTGCGTATTGGTGCGTATACTGCACTGTATCTAGTGCGTAAGTATAGACACTAGACTGTCGTCTATCGTGTATCCCGTGCATCGATGTAACCAGTAACATAACTGTGTTTACAATAGTTGCGACGGTGCAACAGCAAGTTTGTAAATCAAAATCGGCAGCATTTAATTTATTAAATTAAACATGACACTAAACTTAATACGACAGGTGAACAATTGACATAATAAAAATGTCTGTCGTTCAGGTCATTATAACATTGAATGATTCCAGGTTACTTGTAATAAATTCATAAGACCTGCAGCAAACATGGGAATATTACGGAAAGCAAGCAACTTATTTACGCCAGATTACTTAGAGGTTTGTGTTTAATTAGCTCCACATAATGTTGTCATCGTTATAAACTGTATCGCAATGTCTTAATAGTATGTAATGCAATACCATAGGCACCACTAGACAAGAACAAAATCCATGAACAACTGTGTATACGACTTGAGGGATTTGACTATCCAGTTGTAGAAAAGTATCAGTCTTTTGTTACTAAGATGACAAGACAAATGGGTTTCACGGTTGTCAACAGGTAATTGAGATATGTAGCATCTTGAACTCTTCAAAGAAGTGTACTCATACTCTTTTATTCATTTTCTAGTTTTCCATTACCACATAGAGAACTCGAAATAGAGAGGTACAAACCAAACAGTGAAGTACTACACTCAAAATACATAATTAAACTTTACCAAAGAATTATACAAATAGAAAATATAGATGCTTATAAACTGGGTGGTTGGATTAGGGTATTAGAGGCAGCATTGCCCTCGGGTGTTCAGCTCCATGTAGACACTGATACACAAAACTTTGAACAAAAGAGATACATACCAAATCCTGAACTACTTGAGCTAAAATCTCGTCTAGAGGATAAGTTCGGAGAGGAGTGAACAGTAATATAACAGCTGTACTATTCATAATGAATGCACGAATAAAAGTAATAAAATTTTATTACAAAACATGTCAAACTATACAAGGCATCGCTTTTATACATTAGATTTGTAAATATACAGAAATACTGCAGCCATTTGAATGTTTGTAGATGAATGCATCATAAAAGCCCAAAGTGGACAACTTTTATCTTGGTACTTTCTTCTGGCTTGATGGGTTCCTTTGCTTTTTCACTTGTCTCATCTCCTGGAAAATATGATGCAAGTATTTTCAGCATACATTGGGCCCTGGGTGTATCGCAAAACATTTATGTTGATAGTACTGGAGAGTGGCTGGAAATTCTTGAGGTAATCTTCGTTCCCGAGACACAGCGGTAAACTTTCGGCCAGTTCTTTCTTCGGATCAGTCAAGTGCATTTGTGCGACTGTGGGTCGTTTTGGTTTATGCGCTTGGCTCTAAGAAGTTGAGATAAAATGATGAGGGATTGGCAACATATGATTTCATATCATGTAAAAATTTATCTTACCACTCCAGGTACTAAGATATGTGTCACAGTGTCGGAAAATTTCACTTTGGGTCTTTCGGTTACAAGAGGTGTATCGATGGCAACGGGACAGGTTTTAGTATTAGGGGAACATGTGGTTATTACAGGTAGCGGTGGTATGTTAGACAATACTTTACTTTCCTTACCCAGACTTAAGTTTGTACTAGTTTGCTGTAAAGGTGCTAGTCTTGGGTGTCTGTGGTCAAAAGTGCCTTGAGAATGATATGTATTGTGCGAATGTGGAATACCAAGTTTCGTATTTGTACTAGAATGCACGCTGAGATTATCGCAGCTTCCGTAAAACGAGATATAATCAAGGTCATAATTCAGCCTGTACGTTCTGGATTTAACATTCTGGAGCTTCTGCTGATTTTGCAGAATGTTTGTTGTTGAACTTTGCCTCTGCAGAGGCTGCGAGGAAACGTTGGCGAGCTTGGTCTGATACTTTTTTGGAGGCTCGTCAATGTTCAGTAAGCCAGGAGTGCTTTGGGACAAGGGGACATTCTTAAGCGGCAAATTATGAAAAGAATGCGAACACGAACGAGTTATGGACGGTGGGGGTGGAATATTAAAATCTACTTGTTTCTTTTCTACTGAATGCTGCTGAAGTTTCCCTTGCTCGTTGCTATTGTGCGTTTTCGAACTACTGTTTTGTGAATCTACGATTTGGTCGTCGAGAAAATTGAAAGAAGTGGACATTAGATTGCAGGATGTATTGTAAAAAGTTGATGACAATTTGTGGGTCGTTATTGACGTTGATAGTGCTTTCGGTACGACATCATTGCCTATTGTGTAACTGTTAATACCTTTGGCTGGGGACAGCAGAGTTTCCGAGTTCGACTTGGTAGCTAAAGTATTAGGCGTATTACAATACGGATTAGAGATTTCCGAAATGTTCGTAGTGAAAGATGTCGACATTATATTACCATTTACGTTAGCTGATGAGGATGTTAGTAAACTAGTAAGGGCATCCTGATTCGAGCTATAAGCCAAGCTGTTGAAAGAAGTGGAAATGAAGTGGTTCTGTTCTACTGTAGTCGCCCTCTCTGTCCCAATAATATCTTCACCGGAAAAGGAGGTCGTAGCTTTTGAATCATGCATGGATAAACTTCCAAAAGATGTCGACATTAAATCATCGGACACAACATTATCGAGAACTTGCAATGGATGTGGACTGTTAACGGTAGAAGATGCTGTTGGGCTGTAATAGCTGGGCTTGTAGCTGGACTTTTCAAGGGGACTCAGTGCAAAGTAGGAACTGGCAGACGAGATACGGGGTGAATGATGGAAAGAAGAAGAGTGTAGAGTTACAGTAGGCATTATAAAAGATGTCGACACCAAATTACAGTCGCTTTTATTATTGGAAGAAACTTCAGTAAAAGAGGTAGAGAACAGACTCTTTGAGTTGTGATGCGGATGGAGAATTGGTAAAGGAGGGATTTGACAGTTAGGTTCCTTTCTATAATCATACTCTTTGGAGTTTTGCGGTTTTGAGTGTTCTGTACCCTCATGTTCACTATCCTCACTATCAGACACATCTCGTTTATCACTTTCGGAGTCCGAGCACAATGAACAAGACGTTCGAGAACAAGTTGAATCTGCAGATTTACATGAGTTAACATCCTCGTTCGTATTGGCAAGAAGCATACATATTATGGAAGAATCTTACGTGAACTACTGCAGCTGTTTGAGCGACTTAATATTCTCTCGGCCTTCTCTCTTGCTGCATTTGCCATAGCTGTATCATCGACAACTAAAGCATAAAAGTGTAGGTCCATGAATAAATCGTGATCGTTCAAATCGATTGCCAGTCGAAATGCTTTTTCAAACATTTGATACCTGAAAGAGGAGAATTTTATTTATCTCCAAAAACAATCAATTTTATCTTCGATAATAACAGGATTGTTATAATTTCCATACCGTAACAAGTGATAGAAAAACCTTCTTGTTAAATCTCTAATTTCGTCGCCGTATTCCTCTTCAACGGATTGACTTATTGGCTTAATTGGCACATGAAAACTACCCAAGGCAGTTTGTATAAGATCTAAGCAAAAATTTACTATTCAATACCTATCAGTGAATGGTGATTGCAGTAATATAATTCTCGCTCCTTACTTTCACGTTCGGGAGTTAAAGGTAACTTAAAGAGGGAATTTAATATTTGGTTGAGCGAGTGCATGCACGCCCGTGAGTATGTGTCCCAATTCATTGCTAATAGCAGGGAAACCGCTTGTTCAGTTTGCGATAATGACAAATATCGTCTAATTAAAGTGTCCCCAGACATGGCGTCACCTTCTATCAGTCTTATGACCCCCATTGGTCCTCTGTCAACGTAGAGTACATTAGTTTCCAATATATCATTTACGATTACCGTCTGTCCACTGAATTTCTTACCGTTGAAATAGTAATAGTAGGAATGCATTTCCATGGTTGTAGTAATCAATGTAACAGCACTGATCACTTTTTTTGTTCCAATCTAATAATAATAAGGGAGGCTGGGTGCTAAAAAAATGTTGCGTATTTAGAAACTTGTATGAAAAATCCTTTTCGAACTCTATGTTTATCGCAAACTCAGTCATACCGAAAATGGGACGAAAAATCTAGGATATTCGCTGGTGTTGCTTCCTCGCTTAAAGTTTGACTCTTGATACATGACAACGAAATGTCAAAGTATTGAAACTGTCCTCTATCGTTTCCGATTACAAATATTATCCCATCACTGTGCCATGATGCTAAAGTAGGTATCTTAAAAATCATTAAAACAAAATATAACTTTGATTCGCTAAGACAAGATTTCATTAGCAGGAAACTTACAAAGGCCGCTTTCACAGTAACTGTAGTTGCTCTTATTTGATCGTATACTATGACTGAACCATCAATGCAACAAAGTAATAATAGTTCCTGATTAGGGGAAAATTTGGTACAACTAGTGTGTGTAGGCAGAGGTACAGAGATCATTGCTATTCTCTGGAGTTTATCTTGTTGTGAAACTTCATATGTTCGCCATTCAATGGTAACTTCACCCTATGTACGAGAGATAGACAAGCTGTTTTACCAGTTGTATGGGATTTCTGAGAGGTCATCAGAACAGATTTTTTATAATATTACCTTTCGCGATACTTTCTGCTCTACAGAATGGATAATATTATCATGAGAGGTATTAAACGTTATACATAAAGGATCAAACTCGCTACGTATATAACAAGATAACTCGAGCTTCGTTCTAAAAATAAGAAAGTGTCAAATATGTCTCTGTGTGGATTTTCAATTGTTTAATGAAACCATAACTATGGAGTACCCTATAAGACGATACAAGTGTATATTTGCACGATCATGTTCTTTAACAATAGGGCTCCATGGATATACTTCATTCATGGTGGTTTTCCACCAAATAATCGCCTATAACATTTACAGAAATTAGATTTCACGCCTGAATCTAAGAATGAAAATAATTAACAATTTTTTACCATATCTCCGGATTTATTGATTTCAATCTTTTTGTCCACTCTTCTGCCATTCCCACCGAATAGATCGACTATTAAAAGCTTTGACTCTAGTTTACTTATTTTGTCGAATATGTGCCTCTTGGATTTAGTGAAATGCACAAGGGCAATTTGGTTGTCATTATATGTGCATAGGACATGGTTTCTGGTAATGATGACTAGAAGTATACACAGCAAATCAAATCAGTATAAGTACATAGTTTTACCTATAGGGCGGCTAAGGAAAATGTTTACCATCAGATATATGTTCCGGTATTTTTCCTATGAGATATTTGTCAAACACAATCTTATGAACATCTCCACTGGAATTACTTATTTGTACTTGTATCAGCAAAGCATTGCTGAGCATTAATTGTAAAATGCAGTCGTCATACCAATGGCAATATATAATCGAATTATCCTTTAGTTGTTCCTGCGGAAGTAGATTAGTTAATTGTCTATGGTACCCAAGACATACAATCCTCTATCACCTCTATCATACCTCCAAATATTTAATGGAGTCTTTTAGTTTAATTCCTTTTTTATTTGCAGGCACATATATCATACCCCGCTTTTGACTATAGGATCTCTTGCCTTCCTCATACACATTGTCAATACGCTTATCATGGTATCTAAAGTTTAAGTGCAAAACAAAGTGGATTGAGTTGACCCATTTGGAACAACCAAAATCGCTTTATTATTGAAATATTCAAGTTATAAACCGAGATAAAGAATTGCTGGCTCTTACCGAAAGGCACCAAAGTCTACATTTTTTATCACAATGTTATCATCAAACGTCCATAGATTCACTTCACCAAATAAACTAAACATTATAAACGTTGCAGGTCTACTCAGGTAACATTGACTTTCTGTCACGGTGCACTGTGATTTCTATTGATAAATGCACTGAGAGCAGATAAACAAACGCCTGCTGATCAATCGCTACATCATCTCTGCCTGCGCATCAACCTATATTAGATTCTCCTCTGACTCGGTGGTATAGTGGCTGATTATACTGAGTAAGGATGTAGAGAATCCCTTTAATCCAGGCCTATCCACGGGTGGGGCCCCTCACGCGCCGTCTTCTCCTTCCGCGCTACCCGACATTGTAACTTCGCGTCGAAGCCGTCACCGGCAGCAGTCGGCTACTCGGCGTTATTGCGGTGTTTTGAATTTGGATCGGAGATGCAGCTTATACCGGGTTGTCGGAGCGCATATAGCGCGTAGCGAATATCGGGCCAGCGAGGCTGCGAATGCAGCCGGGCTACCCAGTATAAGTTGCATATCTCCGATCAGGCGTAGCGACCGGTATCGCGCTTTGGTTATCACTAAATATATCCGTTACTAGGTCCCGGACCAGGGTGCCAAATAAAGTCTTTATAGAGGGAGGTCCACCGTTTATTTTAAGGTTTTTTTCAAGAAAATGCATTAGAGATTACTCGGTGTCCGGTGCAAATTAAACATTATAATTACTATTTTCCGAGCCCGCAAATTAACTTTACAAAAAAGGACAAAATATATTCAAGAAGCCTAATTCTTTCCAAAGCCAATGAACAAAAAGCAGAATTTACATGTTGTACTCTTAAACCTCCAATAAAAGTTCATTTCGGCGCGACTCTCCGCTTCCGCTTCGCTCGCGCGACGCGGTAAAGGGATGCGTAGGACAAGCGCGTCGTGGTTGTTCATGACAACGGTTCGTGAGTGGGGGAGCTCTTATTGCTCGCGAGCCGACCTTGGATAGGCCTGCTTTAATCATACAAGAGAACCCGATTTAAAACAATCAGTTGGAGGCTATCGAAGGATTGGATCTGTCTGGATCTGTCAAAATATTTATCAACACCTTCATTATTAAGGCACAGACTACGACGTATACATAGTGATACATAGGTAATTGCCAGACTTCCGCATCATTCCGCACATTGGTTTCCCTCTTTAATCACGTGATCAAAACAAGATCTCTAATTCGTGCGCTTATTCTTCTGGGCCCTATTGGGCCCTATACTCTTTCCCACGCGGCTTCGAGTGCTGGCGAAGCTTATTGGATCCCCACTGATCCCCACCAATCCCCATCCCCACTACTCAGGGCCTTACTCCTTCCTAAGTTCTGGTGCGCTGCGTGTATATCGGCGCATTGGGTGGCGGATAGGAGCCGCGGATATTTATTATTTATGTTATTCTCTGTCCTAATTATTCCTTCGGACCTCGCTTCGACACTCCTTTTTTATCAGTTGGTCGACATCCATGCCAGATCTTACGATCTAATGCTTCATTCTTTCATTATTCGCAGGGGAAATTGCCCGTCAGTATGATTTAAATTGAAATTCCCACCACAGTATAGACATAACCAGTAGGGTCACTCGGCGTCGGCACCTTTGATCTCGGTGAAGCCGAAATTGGCGGCGCTGCGAGCGCTGCGGAGAGCGATGGCCAATGATTTGCAAAGTATCCGCTAGGCACCACTAGTTCACAAGTCCGGTCTATACTGTGCTTTCTGACAAACACCGTTTGTATGTACCAGTGTAGTTCACGTGTGTGGAGTCACTGGTGAATTCTCAAAAGTGAAACTCCATTGGGTATTTCAGTAATATTTCGTGTGGCATGTTACCGACATATCGACCGTTGGCCAGTTCCCAGTTGCCGATATTATCCTAGCGATCCCGTTTATTTAAACAAAAAATCCATCATGACTTTTTGCAGTTGTCAGGTTAGTAGTTCACTAATACACTACCTGTTGATTGTCCATGCATTTATTTGATGAAACTTGATCCAGCCGGAAGCTAGATCCAACGAGGTATAATTAAGTAAAACTAGGGCATTTTTAAGCATAATTAATAAGTATGTAGCATATATTCATCCTGCATTAAATCTATTTTTAACTGAGATATTAAATATTAACATTTTTAATCTCGAAACTTAAATTTGTGTCTCAGTGGTTTGCAGCCCAGGTGTCACTTGCCGCACATTCAATCTTGTCATACCTTCACGCGAAGGCAAGTTTCTTAATTAAGAGGGTCCCCCCAGCCCTTCTAACAAACCCTGACTCCCGGCTCCTACTCTCAGCCGACGACAATATCGTGAACTCTTCGCACGACATTTTTGATCTGTCAGAGCGTCCGCCGGATTAAGTTAGTCGAAAACTTGAGAGTCACGAGGATCTCATTAAGCAAGGAAATATATTTTTCCTTTATGGACTTTCTTCCCTGGACCACCAATCTCTTCTTTTCATCGGGCCCGCTCTATCTCTGAATATCATCAAATTTGCGGTGGCCTGAACCGGGCAGCGTCGCCGGGCCGCAAATCAGAATTGCAGCATCTATAACGTGCTTGCTCTTATTCCACGCCTTGGCGGCCACCCATCTCAGCTACTTTGCTCTTAAAAATTGGGACACTTCCTGAATTGTTTTTTAGAAAAATGAAACGACGGAATCTTAATTAAGTACACCACATTTGTTATTTGCATTCTGAACATTGTTTATGATTTTGTATACCCCCAATTATCAAATAAGATAGGAGCTATTAATGTTGTAAATAACCATTGTTTGGAAATAAAGGTTTTGCGTCGGCAAGATCACTCCACTCCGAAGTATGCAAAAAAACCCTGTGAAGTTAAAAAAGTATTGAGGTAGGGCACAAACTAGGGAAATTGAAAATATCGATACGTAATAAAATAGCGGCTATCTGAACGGGAACACATGATTTTCCACTAGAATTTTGTTCTTGCGAGGTCCTAAAAAATAGACATTTATGGAATTTTCAATTATCCTGGCCCGGTAGTTTTCGTGTAACTCTGCCCACCGATTTTCGAAACGTGCGGTTCCGCAACGCTCGTTACGGCTATGATATGTGTTCGATTAAACACACAACAGTGGTCATTTTTGGAATTTTGAATCCATACATTCCCATCAAGGATGCAAGAAAAGAAAGATGAAAAATGTTGTATTTTGGAGGTGGGAAAGGTACCCTAAGGCAGGTTAGAAGACAGGCTTGAAGAAGGCTGACGATTGGAGCCGATAGGGCATTTAGCGCCGAGCGATATGTACACTTGGACATAATGGAAAAGCTGGCAGACGGAAGGAGACTGCACGTGTACCGGAGGGTTGGGAATACGAGAGCAAAAGCACAGGACACACGGCGCGACGGTGCTGTGCGTGCCGGGCACAGGGCGCTTGTACATACACATTCCCTGGTGCATGTCCGAGAGAACGCGCTTCCGCCTGATCGCCCACATACATTTCCGTTAAAACGCGCGTGTTCCGTTCGTTTCATTAATTTTAATGCTCGCCGAGCATTATGTTCGTTTCTGCGCAAGGTATGAATACGGATTCGCTAGCATTCCTCTCAGACAATCCTGATCCACGGCATTTCCCTCTTTCTTTCTGATGCCAGCAGTAATAGAATAACCGCGCGTAGAGGTGCATGGCGAAATGAGGAGATTGTATGCGACACCGATCTATGGACCTACTCTACTGCGTAGCTATGTGAACAGACGGGTGGCAGTGGGACTGGTGGCACACGCTTTTTCACGCGTTGGCTCGAGACTGTGTGCGAGAGAGCCCGTGGGCTCATTCATGCGAACGCGGCCTCGGGTTGGTTGATATTAATTAATAATCAGAAACAGATGCGGCCTCAGCTCGCTCGCTCGCTCGCTCGCGCACTCCGCTTCGTTTCGCCCGCGCGCTGCGAGCTACTCCCGCATGAATGCTGGCTTCGAAACGATAATTATTTAAGTCCCTCCTTGCCTCCATCAGTAACACCCACCGCCGGCACCGACACCGACACCGGTACCGGCACAGCCCGTTCACGCATCTTCGTCCCTCGTTTTGCCCCCTTCCGCTTCCATCTCATCCTTCGGGCTTCTCTCCGCCGCGCCGCGCCCGCCGTGCCGCGCCGGCGTGCTAATTAAAGAGCATTCGCCTACGAATTTTACGCGGCTCTCGCTTCGTTATGCACGGCCCGTTAGCCCCGGCACCCTTTTCCAGGAGCCGAAACCCCGCGGGACTACACCGAAGACCTTGTGCCACATTTTATTTTCGAGCCGCCTTCTCGCTCGCCACGCGCCACTTGAGCACCCACCATCATATGTATACTCCCTTTTTCTCTCTTGGCCACCCTCGCTCTCGCCCTCTCGGCCGCCCTCTCGGCCGCCCTCCTTATACCATTCGGTACGTGTACACGCACGTGCACATCGACAAATGTCTTTCCAATTACTCGAGAAATCGGCCGATGCCGCCTGCACCACCAGGGATTTGGAAAACTCACCGCGGTTCAAAAATGAACATCGAGCCAACGGTTACGAATTAAGAGGATTTAGAGGATTTGGGGCAGAACGATGTCGATGTTGCAAATAAATCACCTTCCTTGGCTGCATCTGCCGTCCGTCAGTTGATTGCAGTTGACTCGCACGGAGAGTAGTCTGCGGTTTCCATTGTACATTACTATTCGATCATATGTTACATATATAGAATATCGCGAGTGGTGCATCCGTATTGGCACGAAGCCGCAGTGAGTATTTATACACTGTGTTCTCGCATACGGCGTGTCCGTTCATAAATTGTTGTAGAGCATAAGGGGTCCGCAGGGTGCGTCCAAGTTAGGTTGCTCGGGTCGGTTGCCGGGCGTTCGTGTTTCTTCATTTTCAACTGGCGACCCCGAAATCCATATGAGAGTCACCGATAAGAGTAGAAAGATTGCCGGAAGTTTTTCGCTGGCCGTGCCAGGGTGAAATAAGAGGAAGGAAGAAAAGGAGGAGAGCGGAACCGTCGAGCGGCGGAGTAAAGGGTAGGGGCGGAGAGACGGCCGCGGCCGGTGGCGGCAGAGGCAGCGAGGAGCAGAGGTTCGAGGAAGGAGAACAAGCGGATGGCGCTCAGCCAGCGGCGTTCCCAGTGTCTGCCTTAATATCCGCCACTAACATTATTTCATAAAAGTATTACTATAAATCCCAACTCGCGTTATTTAGGCGCGTTGCCTCCCGCGGGGACTTGCTGTCTGCTCTCGCCACCGAATCTCACCACCACCGTGGCCAGGGGGTTCCTCCTATGCCAGCATCTCACCACCATTCCAAGCCCGCTTTCCTCCTTTCGCCCACTAGCGGCTCGAGCTCTCCTTACATTATACCACTGGGACGAGGAGGAGAAGGCGGAGCAGGAGGGCCAAGGCAACTTTTGCCACCCTCTTTTCCCTCCGCCACATTAGAGATATATTATGCAGATAGTGGAGGCGCCGTCGAGCGAGGAGAAAGGCGCGAGGAGGGAGCTGCGGAAATTTAAAACTTTATTTACCCTACGCTGAACGATTTCGCCGACGACGCCCGCCCTCGCCCGTCAGACTCCCTCGCACTGTTTTCCTTTTCTAGTTTCTTACGAGCTTCTTCCTCCTCTCGCCTCCTCCTATCCATGACACTCGTCCCTCTCTCCGATCCTGTTTCGTCACCTTACGGTTTACATTTATTAATAGTGTCTCGTCTCGGCGACACACGCACCCGAGAATGGAGATGGTGAGTTTCGAATAAGGCGAAAGGAATCTGGGCAATTCATTACAGTTTATTGTTTAGATATAATTTGAACTCTGAAATTTAGTCTTGAGCGCTCGGCGAGAGGAGCGACGCTCACGAGACAATGTAATGAAGAGTGTTAAATGAGAAATTCGGTGGGACTTGGAGGGAAGCGTTTCCGGTTCCGGCTCTTTGAACTCGCTCGATGAGGACCGGTACTTACACCCTCGAACGAAGGCGACACTTGGTCGTGATTGCGAGCGACGGAGGGTGAAAAAACACGACCACCCCTTTTACACTTTTTTTCCACCCTCGTAGACGCCGGGCGACCGGCTGCCCGGCCGTCAGCCAGCCAGGCAGGCAGAAGTGCGAACCCAGAGCTAAGGAAGAAGGTCGGGTCGGGGAGTGCCGGGCGTAAACTGACGTGCTGATTAGTCGCGGGACTTGGACTTGCCCTCCGATTCTCTCTCTCTCTCTTTCTCTCTCCCTCTCTCTCTCTCTCAGTTCGACGTCGGCGAAATTTCTACAGAGAACAGTGGAAGATGACTTCAGTTTTCCACGAGGTTTGCTATCGATTGATATTACTTCTGTGTCCGACCAGACCGATTGTCCTCTAACATCATGTCAGCGCAATATTTCAGTGACAATTTTCTTTCATCGATTTAGATTATTTCATTCCGTGTACTTCGACATGCTGGTTACATAAGTGGAACCGAAGCGTATACTCGATAATTGCATTATTTCTTGTTTTGTACGAATCACTATTTGGTCGTTGATCGATTAGCTGCAGATGTCTTTCTGCAGTTGTTGGTCGACAAACGAGTTGAAAAAGTTTCGGTAGAATTGTGTGTCAAGTGGTAGGAGTCCAGCACTAGTCAGGCATAATTGTGTGGACGTTTCCAGAGTGTGCCCGGCGCTCGTGTTAATGAAGTTTCGTCAATAACCGTTGTCACCGAAATCGTGCTATTTCGCATCGGCTGACAAATGAGTTTGCCGTTATTCGGAGGTAATGTGATTCAGGCAGGAAGACGCGGCCCGCGGTTAAGTGCACACGAATGGCAAAGCGCGTTGTGGATACACGTATTTTCACAAGCGTTTTAAAGCTTTCACTCGTGCGCTCATTAATTTTTCGCGCTCGTCCCAGTCTCATCCCGCGCACACGCTTTAGGACCTGTTCGGACCTTGAGCGCCCAACGAGGCGAACTCGCGCGAACGGGAATCGCTCGCTCGCGCGAGCAACCCCATAAATATTGTAGCGACGCGAGCCGCGGGGGGGCGGCAGGGTTTTCTGACTCGTTGGCGCTAATACGAGCTCTCCTGCTGCTTCTGAAGCTCCGCACATAAAGAGAGAGTAAGGGAGAGAAAGGGTGGGAGTGAGAGGGAGCTTTTTCACTTCTGCAAAACTACGTAAAAGCCTGTCGCCCGTCGCCCGCGCGCGCGGCCCGTGTGCGCACCGCAAACGAATTAAGGGAATCCTTTGTAGACCAGCTTTGACACTTTCTTCCGTCTACGCCTCAGCACAAGCTGCTGTTTGCACGAACGTATTGTTTCGTCTCTTAAACTACAATTTGTTTTACTGCGCACAGCTTTATCCAAAGTGTTTTCTCTTTGCCCGCGCGGAAGCTCGGATAGTCTTGCTTTACAATTGGCGATGAAATTACGATGAAGCATTGTAAAGTGGGAGGGGGGGTACATTTACTCGAACACAAAAGTGTCGAATGAAAAGAGCGCTGCGATGGTTATCTAGTTTTCGGTGCTCGTACAAAGCCTTGGAGCCCTCGAAATTGTTTGAGGATTATTATCATACTATGTCAAAATGCGATTTTACCGTCGAATTCATATTTATTTTGTGGCAGTATGTGAACCACCTTCCTCACATTCCATGCGTACGTGAACACTTAAAGTCCGAAGAATTTATCAGTTTCGTGTCCGACAGACCTTGCTTAATTTCAACCTTGCAGGATTTGTCGCACGCACAAGTAAACGGCGATGGAATATCCTAGAAAAGTGTGACAGTATCTCTCTTTACCGTATGAACCGGGTACCAGGGAAAGAAACATCGACACAAATGTTCATTGGCTTTGGTAATTAATTAGAGGCATTCTGCCAGAAGCTGGTCCGTTTGGTGTTAATGTAACTGACAAGGTTTAAAAAGCTAGTCAAAACTGTTAAGAAAGCGAGAAAGCATGTAGGAGCGAAAATGTATTTTCGAAGTCGTGCGAAAGCGGTTGCTTTGCAGTCGGCGGGGCCGCGAACAAGTCGGAAGGCGTGTGCCCGGGCCGGGCATTATTGAGGGAAGATTCGTTTCCGGAAGAGAGATCGGCAGAAAGCTCCCGCCTCGGCGTAGACACGAGGAGACGGCTGGAAGAGGTTTAAGGGTTTCTTCTTCGCTCTCTTTGGGTGCAATCGATTTTTCCGCCATATCGCACGGACCACTTCAGGGGGCAAGAAGGCACGCGTTAACGCCGCGCCGGCAGTCAGTCAGAAAAAAGCCTCCCACGAGCAGCCGAGGTAACACAACCGCCCCACCCACCGCACACACCCCTTACGGGCTTAGTTGCAACCCTCGGCCCCACCCGTCGTCTCGGTACTACAATATTTACGGAGTTGCAAACCGTCGAGCGATTTTCACTTAAGCCGATTCACTTCGCTGAGGATTCGAGATATATCCACTCGACGCACACTCTTCCCCGCCGTGGAGAGTACATTCTCTCTCTTCCCCCCTGGGTCCAGTTGGCGGGAAGAAACTTTTACTGTCCACGCGTATGGCTTTCCTCCTTGCATTCTCTTTCTCTCGGACGGACTGCCGACGGAGATTTTCTTCGTTTACGCTTTCCGAGTCGCTTGCGTAGAAAGTAGGAAATGCGTGGGCCGGCCTTTGCGAGCGGGTGCTTTCTTGGTAAAGGTTTGCAGGGCTTGGAGGGCTCGAACATCTATCTCTCTGGTAGATGTAGCAATGATTCTCTAGTTGAATGTCTATTCGAAGAGCGAGCAACTTCTGTCGAACGCCTCTATTAGTATTTAGTTTATGAGTTGTTGGGGTACAAAGTCAGTGGGTCCTCCGGCAGGACCTTAAAGCATGCCGGGCCGTACGTTCCTACGATTGGACGATTCTTTTCTGTGGAGAGCCGTTGTGCTCTGGCTCGTGGACCGACGGTGGCAGTGGTGCTGCGAGCGCGCGATTTTCGCCCCATTCGACGGAACATAGGTAGCCATTATGCTGGATTAGTATTGTGATTGTGTAACCGATGTGATGTGACTCCATTATGAAGTGTACTCACGCGCGCGCCGCATTATGTCTACGAAATGCCATTCAGTATAATCATTCGATCCTTCCCTCTCTTCGGCACGGCCGGCCGGCCAGCATGTGCCAACATTAGGCGTTCCATGGCCGAGACGCGAGGTGGAACAGGAGGACGCGGAGGGTAGAAAGCGCATGATGAAAAATTGCTTCTCCACCGCCGCGTGTTTGACAGCAGGCGCGCCATTATAAAACTCCTCCCATCGCCAACTAAAAGCTGCCCGGGCCCCGCGCTAATTCCTCGAGAACCTCTCCACCGTCTACAAACGTCCTCGGCGAACGCCCCAAAAATCCAAAGTTCAGCTCTAAAAGTCACAGGATGTCGATACGCAGCTGAGTTACATTATTATAAGTGACTTTTCGGAACTGCAGCAAAGTACGCGGAAGCGAAGTCGTAAGGAGCCAGTGGGTAACACGAGAGGTAGGAGGTTCCGCACTCTGATATTCTGGCGGCTTCCTACCACCACCGCGCCGTCGTCATACAATTTATTGGTAAACTTTGCTGGCTTGTTAGGGGGTTACGTGCGCTGGGATAAGAAATATCTGGAGTGCTATCCGCCCCCTCCCCCCACGAGCCCCCTCCCTCGGTTCCGCGGGTTCAGATTCTGTGGAAGGTGGCTGCATGCTCGTGGCACCTTTACCCCTTTGGGGCAGCGCGATGTGGCGCAGCGCGCCACTACTCTTTGCTACTCTGTCTACTGATAGGGCGAGAATGCGCGCCACACCGTTTTAGTATCCGCTAGCATCGGTAACCCTATCCAACAGTGGCAGTGCCACTACAAGCAACATCAACAGCAGTAGCAGCAGCCACGCTGCTGGTAGAAGCGGCAATCCCCTTGGCTAGAGGGTTAGAACACCAGGTCCGCCGGCTCCGTTGGGCCACTGGTCTGCACCACTGGCTTCGACGCTCTGCCAACCACTAGAGCAGACTCCTCCGCTCCAGACCTCCGCGCTCTTTCTTCCTCACTTCGTGTACTCTTCATACTCCTGCAGACCCACCCCCTCGACACACATACACACAGACGCGCGCGCGCAAAGACAGACACACATGCATTGAGGCCGGCAGACTCTGCCAAGAATATGAATATCATAGGCTTGCCCCTGGGACACGCCGATCCAGCTTCGGCCTCGCCCGGATTCTAATAGGAACGCCGCGGATTACGTGAGAATCCTTGGAACTCGTATCCCCGATTTACTCCGGCAACTTCCTGTCCTCCGGCGAGCACTTAGAGTTTAGCCGCGGCTTAGCCTCGACATTACGAGCTACTCCTGTCAGCGATACTTTGTGCTCATTGTCTAGAGGTGGCTTTTACCAAAGCAATTTGGGTATTACGCTTGGTGGGAGCAGTGCTACTCTGCTAGCAGGGGGGGATGCCACTACGGGCCTCGATCTTCTTTCTGCTACTGAAGCCGCGTTCTCTCGCATCCTTTGAGCGGTTAGCAACAGATAACCGCGCCACTTCACGGTCAGCGAGCCCGGTTAATTTCCATTGGAGAATCGCCGGCCGGTTTATCGCATATTAACAGCAGCATTGCGCCACTGTTTCGGATGCGGCCGCGAAGCGAGATACGCCGAATCGCTAGTATCTTTGTGTATTGTTGCCGCGCGAGCACATGCGCCAGGCATGTATTACATGCATATACATACGGTCAAGAGGATTTGCTGAAATTTCTCCGCCACGGATTCTACGCGCTGCCTCTCTCGTCACCTATGCATGTGTAAAGTAGCGCACGTGTATGCATGAGAAGCTGGAGGGTGGAAAGGTCGAAGAGAGAAGAGAGGGTGGAACAATGGCGGAGGATGGCGAGGCAAGAAGGAACGGCTGCGAGAATTGGGAGAGAGAGAGAAATGGTGCCTGGGACAACAATCATGACAATCTAGTTAAACGTTATAAGGATATCTGGAGCTAAGAGGCGTGCCAAGCGTTGCATAAAATCAAGTTGTACGCCGAGCCGAGAAGTTATTGTCGTTCCTCATCCTCCAGCCAGTTTCATCCTCGAAAATTCACGGGGGGATCTTGCCGGGCGGCGAGGCTTCTTTCCCTTCCCTTTGCCAGCCGTGCCTTTCCTTCCGCCGCGACATCGGCACGTTCTTCACCGAAATCTTCGAGCGTCCTGCTACTCCTGCAGCCGCCGCTCCTCGCCGAGGATATTCCGGAAAGCGCGCAGTGTTTGCCAAGAATGTCAAAAAATTTGGCGGAGCACGACGGTAGACTTTGGCCGGGCCGCCTCGACGCTTCATCCGCCCGCGAGCTCTCTCGTTAGCATTGAGTGCACAGAGCGCCGGCTCGCACTAACTGATCTGAGATTGTTCGCTCAGAGTGACTTTGACTCTTTAGGAGAGGTTGGGGACAATGGAACGGAATATAGGAATAGGAGGACTTCTCCCGGAGACATGGGCGCGGGAGATGCCGCTTCGTCAATGATATCGGATGGTTGGGGCCACCGCCGCGCCGCCGATCCTTGAAATCGGGGAATGGAGGACTCGCGCAATCGGCTTGGTTAAATTGAAATTGAAATCACTCGAAATTACTTGCAGCCGCTCGCTTGTGCGCTCCCCGTGATCCGGGTACCGAGCTTGCTGATAGCCCGTTACGGAAATCGAATATTACTCTCCCGGCTCCCGAAACAATCCGTTCCTTAAATCTGATTATGTGCGCAATTCCAGAGCCACGGGAGCGTCCAGGTAAATCCGATTGCACGGCGCGAAAGCCGAGATAAATGTCGACAAGTCGAGCGCGAAACTGCCGCGATTCCCACAGCAAGGCGTGGCGCGTCAGGAAAAAAGTGGAGATTTTGGTGGAAAAGCGGTGTATTGATAGAAAGAAGTCACGGGGCTAGGAAATCTTCGTTAAGGATGCCCAGCGGGCAGAGTTGAAGCGGCGGGGAATCAAAAGGTCGATTAGAATCGCACCGCGCTGCGGGATTTCTCGTATAATTTGGAGGGGCTCCTGCCGCTCGTACTTGTACTTCCCGTGCACCTTTCCGCTGCCGTGGGACAATCGGGCCGATCAAGCCAGACGCAGAGGGATGGAATGCAAAGAGGGAGAGAAAAAGTAAGGAGCGAGCGTGCAAGGGAGCCTCTTTGTCGCGCTTGGCTCCTTACATCCCCGTGTCTAAGGGCGCGACGTCCATCCTCTCCATTCGGCGGAAATTCAATATTTTGGCTATCGAGTTTCGGCTGGAAGGGCGGCTGGCTTTTCTTCCTCTCCATCTCACCTTTTCGATCGCTCCACCTTTGCCTCTCGCACGAAAAGTCAGTAGGGCGGTTTTCGAATTATCCACAACTGGTGGAGCTAAATGACGCAGAAAGGTCGGTGCAAGATTCTTTGGATCGTCTCGAATTTCGACTCTTCCAGGAACCAGCCGCCTTTCACTGACCTCCAGTTCCCCATTAATAGAGGACGAACGTAGTTGGATCGGGTTTTATTGTGGCCACTTTTGCGCAACTGTCGCCCAACTATCGAGGATTGCGAGGAATTGTTGTTCCCACGCAAATGCGTTGGAGAATCGCATGCGGTAGGAGAGGAGTGATCGCGAGTCGAAATGAGAGCGGGGATTCTGGTAGGGTTAATAAAGGTCTAAGGTGCCAGGGTCCCACGACGGCGCAAACACTAAGAAAAGGATCTCCCGCCGCGACGAACACCGAGGTGGGCGTGGCGGGAAAACATGGAGTCACAATGTTGGTCCAACTACACGACAATTATCGTCGACGGGCTTTATAATTAAGAGACCGAGTGCCTTCGACCCCTTTCCTCGCCGTGTGCACCGGCCTATCTAGCATCTCTCGGTACCCCGCAGTGGCGATCCGGTCTACGAACAGTACCGATGCACGACTTGGATCCTCTACGGGTTCCGCACTCTCCTCTCCCTCTCTTCCCCACCGGCAAATCGCTCATAAGAAATCTTGTTGCTATAACTAGTGCGTATTTCCTCTTTGTAGGGGACGCCATCGTGCTGAGGTATTGTCACGTCGAACGTACAATGGTTAAGTGCAGCTCCTTTCCTGCAAGCTGGCAGATCCACTCTTCTCTGTATAAAATACCGAGAGTCTCGTTTTCGATGCCATAAATCAGGCATATTTAATGCTAGTAATAAGATTTGAGCATATGTTGAAGAATCATCTGATTTGGGTAAGTGCTTGAGATAAAGAATCGGTCAATTTGTAGACGGTGCGAGTTGTCGCAGGATGGGAGAATCCCGGAAAGTAGGGAAGCTGGTAAATCCGGGGCATTTACGGCACACAGCGGGATCACTGGGCCTATTGAGAGTTGACCGTGAGCTATAATGTACTTTGGTCCAGGGTCATCGTGTAACGTGCTAAATCCCACTAATACGACCTTAACGAACCCCTTAATCCAATTTCGTGCAAAAGTAACGAAATTATGTACCAGCAGACCGGAAGCCGGTGGTCACTTTCTCGGTTGATCCGTGTCCCTCTCGTTTGTCAAGTACTTCAACTCGAAACCGCATTGAAATGAATGGCTCGTTCACACCCCTCTTTACTTATTCGTTAGTGCCTTTGATCTCCCGGTGCTTTCCCCGCTCGTTAGCGGCTGCTAACCCTTCTGTACAGTCGGCTGTTTTGTTTAAAGCATGCAAGTTGTTCCGGTTTTTAGGGTATCCACCCTTGTAGGATAAACTCGTTTTATTTTAGGCTGATTTGGTTGTCACTTTGATTGGCGGGAGAGCTATCTATTAGATCGCCGGCAGTGAAGTCTTACAACAGTCGCCACTCACGTGGATCTGTTTAACAGTCATGGGTCCGGGGCCATATGTGTTCGGGGATAGGAACCAAGGAGGATTATCATCAGGGTAGATCCGTTATCTCGGTGGCACGCGCTTCTATGTGGAATCTCCTCGTGTTCTCCCCTTCGTTGCTCTCTTCTTTCTCTCGCCGGCGCTCGCGCTGCCGTCTGTACTCCTTTATGGTCGCTACGTGATAATAGAGATGTCATCCTGTCGCTGCTTTGACAACCCCATAACACGAGTGCTCGCCTAGCCTGTCGGCAACGGGGTACCGCGTTCCCTCGAGATCTTCGAAACTCTCCGTTCCACGCAGCCCACATATTCCACTCGGCACATACTTACTTTCCACTGTCGACACCCTCTGCTCTTCCCTACCTTCATTATAATGGAATAGGAAAGTTAGTCAGAGTCAGTGCTAGTTCTTCGCTAGACCTTCACAACCCTGCAGTTGTGGAATGAAAATGATGGGATACTCGTGGACACGAAATCCGCGAAACTCACTCGATCCAAAATGCAGCAAATCAGTTTCCATATGAATCATAAAAAATGATGCTTTAATATATCTGCGTGTCGGAAGCTTTGAAAAGAAGCTTATATGTTATATTTGACAGTGACAGGAATCAGGCGAGAGAAAGAGAGAAAAAAGTGTAACGACGGTCCTGCGAGGACGATGTCGACGTAGTCTCATTTTCGAGAGTTAATGCGATGATCAGGATGACCGACACGCGCTGCCAAGTATTTAAGATCGAAGGATAAGCGGGTCACGTGCCGCCGGCTTCCACGGGATATTTATTGACTGCGCCCTTCCGTCCGCCCTCCATGGTTCCGACGGTGTATTGCTTTTTGAAGGACTTTAAAAGCCGTCTTATCGGATCGACGACACTCGACAAATCGTCGCACGATGCCCATCGTGTGACTTTCAGCCCTTTGTCGCTGGGAGCATGGACTAGAATGATAGAGTGCTTTCCTTCACTGTTCAACCCTGAATCTACACATATCAGACGGACGGATTGGATCTTTTGTAATATTTTCGGCATTATTAAGGGACATTAGTTGTGTTCAAAGTTTCGCTTCTCATTTTACAAAGACATCGCTCGTTTGGAGACGCATAATTAAGGCATATACGAGAATTCTGTTTCTAATAGCACGAGGACTCTTGATCCAGAACCGAATCGCAGTGACGGGGTGCATAGAACAGGATGGCTGCGTGTGTAGACATCGCACGATATTACAGAATTATCGTCACGTCAATGTTATCGGCGACGGGGCTGCGCACCAGAGCACGTAGATACGCGTAGCGATACGCCCCGGCGGTATAATAGAGCCGATCGGTCCAGACCCCCCGTGAAATGCAAGTTCCCCATAGAATAGTTCCCCCGTGCAGGAGTCCGGTGTCCAAGATAGCACGATAACCAGGTTTAGGGCATGCTTACTCCACTACGTGCATTTACTAGCGATCGATCGCTGCTACCACACGATCAAAGTGTCTGCTGTATCCCAAGTCCAGCTTTCAGTTCATAGCTGGATCACCGAAAGGAGTCCCATCCCCACGACAATAAAATGCCGCTAATTACAATGAGTATCAAATTTTGTACTACCTTATAATTATCACAGGTGTAGCTCGTGTCCTAATCTTGCGTGGATGCAACGTTTCGCTTGAAGACCTACGGAGAATGGGCTTAATGGATTAATACCCGGGTTGAAGCGCGAATCGACATACATATATTATATTGATGTATATGTATCAGCACGTGAGAAGTCATCCCGACGAGATTTGCAATTAATTAGAGTATGTTACGTGTATCGGAGACGATCGATGGCGGCGGCGCGCCGTGTCATAATGAGCCGATTGTCGAGCCGGTGCGTCTACGCCCTCCGGCATTGTGGGTCCCTGAGAACGCTTGACTCCGAGTGCACGAATTGCAGGGTGAATTTCTCGGAAGTTTGCTGCATTGTCGCGAGAGAATACGGGGGGAGGCGCTGCGGCCATGAGGGGTGCCAGTTATTTTTCCTTCCTCTTTCTCTCCTTGGACCCCTCGAGGTGGCTCGCGCCGAGCGGAGCTGGTCCTTCCTGAGAAGATTTCAAATTATAGGCTCGAAAACGGCACCCCCCTCGAAGTGCGACCCCCCTCGGGGAGCCCATCGCGAAAACTTCCGCGGGATATCCCGGCGTTCGTCCGCCGCGCCGCGCCGCGCCATGCCGACCGGCCCAGTTTTTGTTCCGCTTTTCTTCTGGCTATATCTTCCGCTCGACTTGCCGATATTATCGACGTGGCCACCCGATCGTGGGTACGTATACGCGCCGCGCACGTATGGTGCAAGCCTAAGCGTGATCCTCCTTAAAAATCGACCGTTCACGTGCTCCTTTCAAAGCACTCGCTTCTTCACCCTTAACGGCCTTCAATATTTACCCCTCTTTATTGGACCACCGCTTGGTGCGCCTGCTCTTATTGCTCTGCACAGTTCCGATCTAGCACCTTGAGCAGTACTATGTTTACAGGGTGACCAGATAATTGCCGGCAGAAATTAATGCCAATTAATTCTGGCATAATGAGTATATTAATCGGTACAGGCACGGGTCGCTCTTTGCGAAGGGTGAAGATGCGGTAGCCACAGAGCCTAAGGGTCCCTTGGGAGGATGCTTAACTAGAAGGAAATCTCTTTGCGCGCGGAACCAAAGGGATTGCAAGGTGACGAAAATCCAGGGCAAGGAAGACATGTATTATTAAGCGCGTGCAAAGTGACAATAATGCGGCACACAGGTCGCTCGAAGTCGCCGCGCCGGGCGTCGGGCAGTCGAGTGAAAATCGCAGCAGGCCAACCAGACACACGTGTCCCTTTGACGACGATCTCGTGTAAAGGGATGATCCTTTGATCTCGCCGGCAACTCTTTTGGGTCCTTCCTTGGAGTTCGCTCAGCGTTGTGCGACTGTTTGCATGCTGCGGGGGTGCAAGAGATGTTTCCCACATTTTCCCTCCGCGATGCCTCCTCACTGTGCTGTATGAGACTTGTCTCATTCCACAACTGTCTCCTTGATATCAAGACGCGTGTAATAAACTTTATATCAGAGTTGCAGCTGTCTTATCGGTAGCTTGAGGATAATAAAGATAGTTTGGGAAATAGTAGACAATCCTCCTCAGATTTCCGTCAGGCTGTCGCAAGGTGCAAATCGTATGGCAGAAGCACACAAGTAAATCTTCAACAGAAAGCCAAGCGCCTCGCACGGTAGGATTACACGGGAGCGTTAATCCGATTCCTATTGTTTTTGCCGGCAGATCGTGCGCGAACGAGCGGCAGTTGTACGATGCGGAATTATTAGGCGAAAGAAGCGCAGTCCTATCCAACGGCAGCAGCAGGGAAATGCCACGGAGATAAGAGAGACAGAGGTAGTCGCAGACACAACTGGAAAGAGAATACGAGGGCTGAGAGGGAGAGGGAGAGGGAGAGGGCGAAAAACAGGAGCATTTGGTTGGCATAGGCGTGCATGTGCGTGAGGCGTTTTTAATGCGTGTTACCCAGCGAAACCGCAATCCGCTTTTGCGGCGAGTGCCGCCGCGCCGTCCGCAGCCCCGGTCGCCAGTTTCCGGTAACGCGCTTTGGCGCAAACCAGCAGGCACGCCTGATTTCGAAATTGCAAAACATTTTCACGCTCTCGTGGTTCCAACGCCACTGGAGTGACAGAGAGATAGAGGGAGACAGAGCCGCGTAGCCCTTTCTATCCCGCACAACGTTGCTGTCCACCCACGTCAGTAACACCCGTTTTGGGGTCTCTCTGTCGGTGTCCTGCAAGCTCCCCCGCCACTTCCCCCCTATGCTTCTCGCCCATCATCATTTCCCCGTTTTTCTGTCTCCATGCGTGCACTTTCGCCAGGAAAAATTGAACTCTCTATGGTGGAGATTGTAAAAACGCTCGACGCTCGACGCTCGTCGATAATGGATATCAATAGTTGGATGATATATGTGTTTCGGGAGGGGCTTATGTATTGAAAATTAATGCCACTTCGGTTTGTAGTGGACGGGACCATTTAATTACGAATTGTTTAGCCTTGTCTGGGTGACGCGGAGGGGTTGAGGGAAAGGTAGGCTGGAGGGCCAAGTCATTAAATTATTCCGGAATGTGAACTCGATCGGTGTCCACCGTCAGTGTTCCGGAACTTCCCGGCCTCGCACGGAAATCTTAAGACATTCGACACACACCGCATTTTTTAGTTCAGTTAATGATGTCGAACTGCACCTGCAATATCGGTAATGTTGTCGGTAGTTCCACCTGAGGCGGCTTTGCCTTGGAAAGATCGGGCCTTTTGTGGCTAGAGTGGAGTGGTGGAATGTTACGGTTTCATTTGCCGCACGTGCGAAATTGTCAAGTACTCGCGGCAGGACATCGGAATTGACCAGAAGAAGGCGCGTTGCGAGTCACTGACTCCGAAAGACGATCCTTCAGTGCCCAACGAATAAACGCGCGAGCGTGTCGGCAAACAGAATCGCTCGGTGGAACGGCATTGGGCCCCTGGGTCGCCACTCCTCGTCGCCGATGAACATGCAGTCAGTCCCTCGAGGCGTATTCTACGCAACGTCACCAGTAACCACCGCAACCTCAGCCGATTTTTTCAAAGACTCGTGCTCTTGACATTCGGATTTCCGAAAACCCCATGAAAGGTATATTCGATCGACATTTATTCGCGAGGGGTTCGGAAAATGTACCTTCGCAGTTGAGTATCGGGAGACTTGGTAGAGACTCGACGTCAAGCAGTTGAAAGCGCATGCGGCAACCGACTGGCCGGCGAGGCCCAATTCAGGTCACAATGGATTTTCAGATACAGGAAAAATGGAAATTGAATTTTACAAGTACAATTACGGCATTAAATTAATCTTACTTGGTGTCATTTGATTATCAGTAGTTTAGCAGTTCTGTCCAGACCCAAGTAGAATCAAGCGGATGCCGAATCCCCGGGAAATCTCAACTCTATAGGAGAATTCGGAGCAGCGTGCATCTCGTTAAAAGTCGAGTTCCTCATCGATGTTTTCGTCGTACCCCGACAATGGTAATGATGGCATTCGGTGCTCTCTGACCCGATTGTGATCGACGGGTGAAGTGGAAATCTGGCCACGTGCGTTTCCAAATTTCTCAGTGGCGGCGAAGAGTGGTGTGCGTCGGGGAGGGATCAGCGATTCAGGGAGCGGTTGGGCTGGGCGAAAAAATCAGGAGGACGAGGTGAAAACGAGCGGGAGCTTGTGCCAGAGGAAGAGAGAAGGGGAGTGAGTGCGAGAGAGATTGGTACCATTTGGAGCGATTCTACGTCGGTTAACGCAGCGGGGTTACCGCGGACGCCTCGGCGGACACATTGAGGGCGCCCGTTCGACTTGATAATCGCTTGCCATTCATACACTTTTCATTGGATTGCGATTGAGCATTAAGAAACGAGAGAGCCGAGGGCCACGCTGCACCGGTAGGCCGGCGTATTAGCATTAGGAGGCATCATCTCGAGTGTAAACACTGCATGGGCACCATGGATTTAGTCACAGTCTAGCGCCGTGGGGCGTCCCCGACATTATCCTGCCCGTTCGCCGTATATGTATACCTTCGCGCTCGCGCGTCACCCATTCCGAGCGGCCACCATAGGCTGCCCACTGCCTATTCTTCCAATGCCCATTACGATTGGGACCATTTAATGACGATTGTGCCGCAGCCTCAACGGCTCCACCTCTTTCACTGTGAGGACTCTGCATCACCGGCCTCCTAAAAAATCCCATTCCAAATCCGTGGTATGAAATATACCACGCCATTTTACCTACTTTCACTGTGTAGCAAGATATTTGACGAAATAGAGAGATAACCAAATGTGCAAATGATTCGCGGTGGCGCATTTTCTGAAAAGTTAATATATCATGTTTACTCCGGGCGATCGCGGAGAAAAATATTCGAGCCTGGATCGCGCGAGATCCTGATTCAAGGAGCTTCACGAAGTCGAGCGGTAGCAGATATTTCGCAGTGAAGACTAGAACAGCTCCGAAGAATTGGCAATGCGAGGAATCTCCCTCGAAATCCGTAGAATAGAATTCCTCCAAGCTGCAGAGTTTCCCTTCTACTCGGTTTTACCGATTTTATATTGTGTAACAAGACAGTCTGTGGGAAAAAGAGAGAAAGGTGCAAATGTTTAAGCGATTGGTCGCGAGGCGAGTTTTATGAGAGGTATTAATATTGAATTTACTCCGGGCGATCGGATGGAGAAATACTCGAAAGAGACTCGCTCGGGATGCTGATGCTTAAGGACTTGGGTGAGGAGGAATGACAGTGGGGTGCAGGAGGGGTGGTGGAAAAAAGAGGTTTGTCGTCGGTCTTAACCGCGATCCACGGTTAAAGCTCACGACGGCGAATGTCCATGATCCCTTTTATCCAATCCGTGAGGATCCGCGAGGCGTTAAATCCCTCGGGGAAAGCCCCGTAACTGAACTTGCGTTCCAGCTAAGTCGGTCAGCTCGGTCCAGCCGAGCGAGAGGATCACAATACCACCACCAACAGGGGATCCCTCTATGTATGTGGACCTTATACATCCCTCTGGCTTCTCTGTGCCTTCTTCTCCGTTCAATCCTCCTCTCGTTTGCTCATCTGTTAGGCTGCTATGACCCTCCTTGTCGTGCCGGCACGCCCGTGAAAATTAGTTGCGCGAGAAATCCATGCTAATGTCGAGTAATCGGCCGTAATCAGCCGTGAGAACGGAGCAGCGCCGTGAACCGTCCTCAGATATTCCTGTCACCGTCTTTCCTCCGAAAATTCCTTCTCTTCTTGCCAGCCTTAGTCATTCTCGCTAGTTTTTTTCTCGTTCAAGCTCGCTCGATCGATCGCAATTGTCATTTTAACAGAAAGAAATTATTTACGCTTGGCGAACTTCGATTTGGCTTGTTCTGCTTGTATCATCAGTTACATATTAGAGCTTGTAGAATGTTATTTGCTTAAAGCCCATTCTTTGCGCCTTTGAAAAAGTATCCTCTCCTTTGAAGGGTATCGCTCTTCTCATTGGTTCAACGAGTTTCAATGAGTTACGATTGACGCCTTCCCAAAATCTCAACTAGTCATTCGTTCAAGTCTTCGGATCATTTGTTTCGCTGTCACTGCCCTCAAGTGTAACTAGATAGTCTATTTCAAACTTTTCCTTCCGTTCTCTTCTTCATATTTTCAAGGTAAACTCGGCAAGTTCGATGGACTGCAACAAATTGAATCCCCTCTGTCCCGAACGAGCAACTTACGGGATCGATCGCTCGATCCGATTAGGGCCAGCTGCCCGCTCAGTTATTACTGAAGTTCAGCACTCCGCGTTAGCGGAATTTCGATATCGAAACCCAGTTTTCTCGTGATTTTACTTCCAAAAGTGATCAGTCGTCTAGAGTGACTGTGGCCTTTCAATAGTTTGCCAGAAGGGTCAGTGAAAACGTCGACGTCAAGTATTCTATGCATTCGTAAAGGAAAGTTATCAGAGTTCATGTGACAATATGAAAGTATGCAAAATGGAGTGAAAGAGGGGAAAAGGGAAAGGTAGTAAAGTTGATGGTGAGACACGGAAGGGTGCTTTCATCGTAGAGCGAGAGGACACATCCCCTTTTAGCGGCCAGCGGTACGTCTGTCGGTCTGTCAGCTCACTTCCATCCTGGCCACCCTCTCACGCTTCTTCTTTCCCTCTCGGGATTTACCCTTACAGACTAGCCCTGACTGTCCGTTCATCCGTTTGCCAGTTCAAGGTGGTTGCGTTCATTACTGGAAAATCTACCGGGTGTTATTATAATACCGAGTGGTCACCCTTTTGCGCCACCTTGTGCTCACAGGTCTCGTATTCAATTACTACTTCTATAAGCTTTCATGGCTGACTCTCACACGTCTCGGTACTTTTGAGCTATTTCAGTTATTAATACGTCAAATTTGAGAATCCCTCCGTAGCCGTATTATCAAGAATAGTTACTCACATCGTCGAGTTGCCGCCGACGTTATAGCTCTCGCTATAGTTTCGTTTAGGGGCTAAAAACCTAAAGAGCGTGGCATAAATTTGAAGCACGCGCACGCACACGCACGCGGTTGATTCTGGCCGCGCAAAAGGGAGAAGAGAGGCGAATGCGTTGCACCTGTTGACGTAAAGCGTAACGATTACCAGAGGATTATGGGCGCAGAATTGGACGAGCACGTGCGTGTCTCTTGCGGTGTAAGTAATGACCCGGCGAGAGGGTCTGCCTGAGGTTTTTTCTCTTTAATTGGTAAGGGCCGAGGGTATCCCTGCAGCGAAATTGCAGGGATTAACTATCGGGCGAGGCGCACGTGCACTTAAAGGACTACTAATTGTCCGAGTGTGAACTGGTGTATCCAGGGAACCAGGTATCGGCCTCGTTTTCTATGTCATTCCACTAAAGCTGGCACGCTGCTTTGAAGATCGCGCTTTCAAACCCGCCCTCGTCCTCGGAGAATGTTATAAAGCCTAGTGGAGTCTTCTCCCGACGAATGGCGACCAGATACGTGCGATTCTAATGAAGAGCGACGACAATACGCCATCATTTTTTCTATCCTGGAAACATTTAATTAAAAGTGGAGGGGCGGAAAGTTGGCAGATGAGAAGGTGGGGGAGATGGATGTAAGGGAGATGGATGAAGGAAACGGTTGGCGAGCGAGGATAAGCAGATATTAACCGAGTTCATGGGATCGGGGAAGGTAGCACTGCGTGGCAACCAGAAGGGGTTTGCTCGCGGCTTTCTTCCCGAGGAATCCGTCTCTCTCGCATACACACGGAAGCCAGCCACTAAGGTGAATCTTAGCCTTAGCTGCCGTTCACACTGTCGGAAGCTGGATACCAGAGTTTCCTTATCTCGAGTCTGCAAGACTGCCTCCGGTAATACCGTGCGCCGATGGAAACCCTTACGAGCGAGCGCCAACCCCGTGAAATATCGCTAAACGGCTTGTACCCCTTGCCCCCACCAATGGAGTCTACAACCCTTATTTTCTCCCCATCACTCCAGACGTGTGTGATCGGTGTGGGTTTCATATCGGTGCGTTTCCCTATTTGACACTTTTGACCGCTTCTCGCATCATCTGCGACCGAGATCAGAGGGTGCTCGATACGATAACCCGACTGGACGGGCAGATATTGGGATTGCTTCTGGCCATACCTGCTATATCACATCCAATTCTCGCCCCTGCACTTTTAACAGTGAAACAAATGTCCGAGATTGAACTTGAACTTTGCTTTAATATGTTTCGGCATAAATTAGTTCTGGTTGAGAATGCCTGGTTGGAAAATAATAACTGAGATTCGGAGTCAGTGCCGGAGTTAAAGTCGAGAAATCCTTATTGTATCCGAATTTTGGCGTATCCGAAGTTTGAACAAGGGGTTGGGTAGGAGGGTGTCAGCTGATGGGCAAGTAGCAAGAGCTTGATACCTAGAACAAGGAGGAGGAAACGAACGAGCGCGCTTCATTATACGCGACGCTCGCACGCTTCGTTTGTCTCCGGAAGTCGTACTTTAGGAGGGTTGCGCACCCAGGGTTGGTGTGAGGGTCCTCTCGCAGGACGCCGGGGGTGCGAGGTGGGCGGCAGTGAAGTTGCGTCGAGGAGTAAATGGGAGAGGGTGGCTTGAATTAATACAATCACGGGGAGGCTCACCGCTGTTGGCAGCAAGCGCGGCCGCGCGAGGAGGATGAACGCGAGGAAAGAGTGAGAGGGAGAGAGTTGGGACACGTTTAGTAAGGGGCATGAGATTACCACCCCTTTGCTTGTCATCGAAATTATACGCTGCCGACACTCGACCTCGTTTATGACTTCTCTCTCTCTCGCTCCTTCTTTCCCGCTATCTTACGCCCTCGCGCTATACACACGCCTCGCCCTCCGTCCCGAGATTTCCCTCGCAGCTCAGCATTCAACCTACCGAGCGACAAGATGCCAGATTTTCAAAATTAGTGCCGGCCCTGGGCACGGTCAAATATGGCTGCACGTAACGAGCTGTTGTCATTGCCGTCACCAAACCGGGCCAGACAATGTTTCGCCGGGCCGGAGGAGACGGGCTCGAAAATAATACGATTATAAGGGAGCAACACTGCCAATGCTAATCTCTCGAGTTCCGTACTGCTCGTAATACTTAACGCGCGCCTCCGCGCCGTCAAGGGGCGAGCGTAGATTACGATTTTGTCTACGCTCTTTGAACTTTGCAGAAACCTGTACTTTCTGTCTCCGGAAAAGGTACAAGGTGTGTCTTTTGCACTTGACGCGAGACAAAACCTTGTTTTTTGATTAAGGGATTTTATATTCGTTTAAATCCCTCCTCTTCTATACTGGCGTTACGTACAAGGCGTGGGTTGTAAGGCAGTGGAAGAGAAAGCAATAAAAATAGCGTGGGAAGTAAAAGATTTCGATTCCTTCTCCCTCTCTGTTAGTGGCGCGAACTCACAAATCGAGGCCAGAACCAGGTTACGGGGATTTTTAATAAAATCAGGCGGTCGGCGGGGCGTGTCAAATGGAAATATGCACGTTCGGCCGAGGGATTTTGCGGGCCGGAGAGAAGCTTTCCCGTTTGTAAAACGGGGGTGCGACTCGATAACGATGGAATTCATCCAGCCAGTCCCGTTGAAATGGAGGGAGAGCCGACGGCTGGAGTGAGGGGATGTGGGTACTGGGTGGACGTCGAGATCGGTGGCTGCACTGCGCCCCCCTCCGCCTCCGTCGCGGGATGATGAGAAAAATTCTTTTTTCCCTTTATTCCTTCCGCTCGCCTGGACCTGTATCGTAATCAAGGAGGTGCGAGGTAGATTAGCGATCCGATATCGCACCACAGATTTTTCAGCCGCTCTCACTCTCTGTCTCTCTCTCTCTCGCTCTCCCCCCACCCTCGCCCCTCCTTGAGGAAATTTCACGCGAGGCCGACCAATACGCTCTCGCTCGATTTGGACACTACGCCGGATCAGGCTGCGAAGGAAATAAATTCACTTTGGACTCTTTTCCCCGCAACTGAAAGAACGTTTCTATCGCCAGGCAAAGGATCCGTTTTGTTTCGTCACGCGACCTTATTAGTCCCCCGCGAAGCCCTTACATTACGCTTCGTCAACATACCACTGCGTATGTGCATCTTGTGTTATCTTGAATCGATCGAATGAGGCGACAGTGGGCCGGGTTGCTGAGTACTGAGAAAGCGACCTCATTCGTTCATGCATCAAAGTGTCTCACGGTGAAAGGGTGCAAAGTATAGGTACATGCATGTATACTATGTACACATGGCGAATTCGATAAACATGACGAATGCGGTTGTACACTCGACGACTAGCCCCGTCGCAGTCAACGGCAAAGTTACGCGGGACACTTATGGCCTGCCGTTTGTTTTACGGCGCTTCTTATCGGCTCACTGCCAGCCCATAAACGCATCTTTCCTCCGTAAACCGGGCGGTCTGACACATTTCCGTGGCGGCTGCTACTACTTGTGCCTTCATTTGCTTTGGTGGCTCAAGAGTGAATTAACTACTTATCGGAGTATCTCCTGCTACTTGTCAATCGTTAAGATTGAAATGAGTGATGCGATTGAATTTGCATTGGTAAAGCTGGCCACTCGATAGAAGAGGACTAGAAGCAGTACGCGGCTGTATTGTACCAGCGGCTGGCTCTGTGCCCTTGGAGGAATCCTCTCACTCGGCCCCCCAGGCACTTGAAAGACATCGGTGTTGCCTCTTATCAGCGAGCTGCAGGTTATCACTGGCGGTCCGAGGTTATGAATTAAAAGGAGAAAAAGCCAGGAGGGATGATAAGAACCGCCATCACCCCTGCTTATCCTCCTCGCGCAGAGGGTACGGGAGTAGTGTCAGCGGGTGAGCGAGGGAACGATAGCGGGAGAGTGACGGGGATGAAAAGAGTCTAAGAGGGAGAGAGAGAGAGCCTTGTAAAACGCTGGCGAGAGGACGAGAGAGCCGTCTGTCGTCTTGTATATCTACCCTCGTACGGTGGAAATTTCGCTACGGGGATGATTTTCTGCGGGGGATGGCCAGCCTCGTCCCCGCTTTAAACCTGATTGGATGCAGAGTTATCTCGCGCTGCGTTACTTCCGGATGATTGGTCGCTGTGGTCGTCATGACTACCTCACCACCGCCGCCAACGCCACGGCCACCCACGTGGCTCACCCCCGCGACTCACACCCCCCGTCAAAGCCCGGGAGCGACCGAAACAGCACAGAAGCCACCGGCTCGCCCTCTCTTTCCACCAGCCGGAGATATCGCGACCTCTCGCTTTGTTCCTCTCACTATTTACTACCCTCCCTCCAGCCTTCAGCTCGCTGGGACTCTCACCCTCTTGAGCGCAACCTGTTTCGATTTCTCTTCAACTTGAGCCCACGCGCCTCTCCGCACTGCTTTCGCCCGCTGTATCAGCCTGCCGCTCACCTCCTCCTCTTTCCTCCCTTGCGCCGATGATGCAGTGTCTCGTTCTATCAGGACTTGGCTTCGTTCGCCTGCATGTTCTGATAACGCGGACCGTACGGGCACCCTCGCCGGCCTGACCATCGCCACTCTGTGTCTCCTCTACATATCGATATCTATATACACACACATATATATATATATATGTACACACACATATATATACATATATGTATATATGTATATAGTGTATCACTGCGCAGCTTGTGAAACCGTGGTTTTGCGTGTGCAGTTCGCTTTAGATATCTTTTTCCGCACCCCGCAGTCCTTCGGATTGCGAGGCGATAGGTGGCCCGCAATGTTGTCGCTTTTCATGGCGATCCCAGCGTTCCAGTTGCATCGGCTAATGATCGTGGCGGATATTTGGTCATTGAAAGTAGTTTGTAGATGTGCGAGTGTGTTGGGTGGAGAATTAGGGGCTTGTATTTCCATTAATTGTGCATTTAATTTGCCGAGTGTCTCTAGGAGAGATGTTGCTACAGCACACGGGCCGGGAACGCCGTGGTAAGCAGTCGGCGCTGTTGTTCCCTTTGATTTGACGGGAATCGTGAATTAATGGTGCGCACGCTTGGCGAATCGAGAGCCTCGCTCTCCGCGATACGCTTCGGTGCTAATAATACGGGCTTCCTCGGTGCTGACAGCCGCTTGCGAATAAAACTTAATGGTGGAAACAACGGCTGCCCTGGAGAGGAAATTCGGCAACTGGAGCCATTCAGAGTTTTATCCAGACGATCAGTGAAATTCAAAGGGAGCACGGATAGCAATGCCGCAGCCCCGGGACAATAAAGATCGATGTGGTAGTTTCGATTTTTCCCATGTTGGTATGGTACGTACGTTCGTCAAGTCGACACAAGTGTCACGATAGTAAGAGCCTTCGGATTAACTCTTTGTAATGCAGGTGTGCAACGCGAAAGATATGAAATAAAAGGAAATGAAGATGGAGAAATTTGGTAGAACGCTATGAGTCGGGCGCGGATGACGAGGGGGCGCCCTTTACTCGAACAATAAATCTCGCCCGGACGATGTTACCGAATGACAAAAGATGGGGATGGGCGTGACCCGTTCCCATTGCTCGTTCACGTCCTGAGAGATGGAGATGTCAACTTTTGTACGATTCGTCTCGGGCTGCTGCCAAAATTCGGCCCGTGAAGCTTGGAGCAGTCTCGTTTGCTGCTCGGCCGTAGGTGAGCGGTTGAACCGCGGCTCGAGCGTGTTTGCGAGGCCACGCACACTCGTCGACGTGGACGCGGCGACGCGTGCTACGGGCAAACCGATGAGACGACTTATTGTCCAGGACGAGATCATTCCGATCCGTGACGAATTGACCCCTCATTGGCATCGGCCCCGGATCCACTGTAGCCCAGTGTCGAGCAGCCCGCTTCTGCATGGAGGTCACGCCACGAAGACGAATCGCGATTGAGAGCCGACTCTCCGCTCTGCGTAAATAAGATGAGCCGGTGAGAAAAATAGGGGGCAAGCCAACGCCCGGATGGATGGATCGCACTCTCGCTCTCGCAGCTCAGCCGCGACACGTACCTTGAGAAAAATCGGCGCGTTAAGTAATAAGCGGTGCGGTAACGCGTTCCGGCGTATATCCTTGTTGGCGTGTCGCGTGCGCGCATATTTACATGCAAAAATCTCTCGCTCCTCTCTCGCTCTCTCCCGCGCGTGGTGTTCGGTTTCGCGAATGTCTGCCGAGTCGGCAACTCGATCATCGATCACTTATTGTTAGCGGAGCAAACAAGCGCCCTGTCGCTATTGCACTCATTTGCCTCGACACCCTCTTCGCCGACACACTTCTGTCACTTTCCATAAAAACCCCTGATACTGATAGATCGACACACTCGCTTCCGCTGGAATACTCGTAACTCATTCGACTTATTGTCGACCTGAGGGAACGGCCACTTCAAGGATCGCATTCTCGCAATGCCACCCTCGAAATCCAGTAGTCTTACGGCCAGGCCTGCTCAGACATAACTAGAGCTTTTCTCAACTTTTCATCCTATAGATAGGATGCTGCTCGGCAAGACAGCGATATTGTAGTACCGTAGTGTTGCAGTGGTGACCACAGAGTTTCACAAGAGTACAATCGAAACCAGGATGGTCGTTACGTAAGGCCGCTCTTTGAGAGGCAATCGCGCTCGCGTATGAGCGCCGAAGGCCGAGTACAATGGGTATCGGCGGGAAAAATTGATTTCTCTTAGGAAGCTTCAAAGTAATTACGCCGCTGGCTCTAGGGTTTCACGGAAAAGACTAGGTGCGTGTGTAAACGATCTTCGCAGTCCTGAAAAAGGACGAGTCTGATCGTGAAACCATGAACCACCCAGAAGTGTAACACTACTCCGCCAACTCGAAAAGCCTCCGGTCGCGCGCTCGCGCGCTCGCGCGCGACTCACCTTAGGCCAAGCCGAAGCGTAGCCGGTGCGGGTGTACGTATAGGTGTACGGGTGCCAGAGGCAAATCCTAGTCATCCGTTCAAGAGAAAAACGCCCGAGACGGGTATAGAGTGGCGTGGTGACCGGTCATCTGTCGGAGAGAGGCCCCGGGACATCTTATACTAGCGGCGATAGTTTCAAAGAACGCCCGGCAGATGACCGACGCTGGGAAATGGACCACCTTGGTGGATTGCGTAGATGAAAGTGACACCGGGGCATCACGCAGTTTTGACCTCGTGCAAAGACAACCCCGTGAGAATAATTATTGACTGCGGCAGGCATGCACACTGCCATCCCAAGTATGCACATCTGTCGCGGAAGATTCTTTAGGTTCATCCCAGGTTCCTTGGGAACCACCTCGAAAATGACGCTTGGCAAAAATGGTCATTCGAGACTTGCACTGTGCGCCAGGACCCGCCTTGCAGGATTTTCTGATTGGCGTTTTATGTAGGTCACCGATCGAGTACTGTCTTTAATTACATCTCCCGTTTACTTCTGCGGTCGACCAACATCGACCACTTGCTGCGACATTAAACTACATGAAGGAATGTTGCTAGGTCCTCCCTTTTTTCTCTCTGCTTTCCTCTCCTTCTCCCTTCTTTGGTGGTAGTTTTGTGTGTGGAAACACGACACGTCGAATCGTTTGAAGCCCTCCACGTCGGGTTATGCAGCCAGTCCGCACACTTGCCACCTCCCGTTGGGCGTACACGTACGTTTCACACATATACACACCACCGGTTATCCTTTCCTGTACACGTTTCCGTGTTTACACGCATTACAGCCTCGAGTCGAGACAGCACTTTGAAGTGTCGCATCTGCGGTTGCCCAAGAACACCCTGCGGTGAGTAATGTGGATATCGCTGGGAGTAAGAGAGACACGGAGAAAGCGAAAGAGAGAAAGGTACTTAATCCCTTCGCACGCTGCGAAGGGTGCAAAGATACATCCAGTAACGCGATTTTGAGCAGAGCCTGGGTTTTAAATCCCGGGACTCATCCATTCACGAGACTCCCTCTCTCAGGACTCTTTTGTACTTGTACACACATTCGTGGCTATAAGAGCAAGGTGCAGGCAAGCATAGGCGCCAACGCTATAGTTGTCTTCCATGTTCTTTTAAGGATCTTTGCATTCTACATATGTATTTTATTTTCAGCATCATATTCTTCCCGCTGTTAGCTAATTAAAGACAGGGTTGCTTTTCGGGCATCGTTTCCATTTAATATTGCTTCTTTTAGTGGAGTAATTCGTAGGAAAAGAAATCTTGTTGAGATTGGAAATATAGAATCTATAGAGATTGAAGCATTTTGGGGTGAATTGGAATATTCATTATGACAACATCTCTGGATTAGCGCTCATTTCATGTGCATTGTAGTTGAAAGGCAACTGAAAGGCGTATCCGTATTAAGTAGCGGATTTATCATACCCCTTGCTGCGAGTGGGGTACTTGAAATTTAATCCGCCACAATCCCACGCGACAGTTTACCTCTCCTTTTTCGTCTCCCAATTCACAGATCCCCCTGTCCTGCTCCGACGTTGGTGCTGCCAACTTTTCTCTTCTCTCATCATGGAACCCGGTGCAGTGGTTGAATGTCGTCATTGTAAGTCGATGTTAGGTGGATCCACGCCCTCGCAACGTCGCCCTCGGTTTATGTGGGAAACTCGGCCTGGCATCGCTCGGATTTCCTCCAAAGTAGCCGGCATTCTTCGAACTCTCATCGTCTGCTCGACGTCAGCTTATAGGTGGGCAGGTAGCAGACACTTTGGCTTCTTGGCCGGGTGAAATATGCTGCTTTCAATAGTCTTGATGCTTTTTATTCTGAATGTCACATCACTTCTGACGCAACGTAAAACCTCTGAAGTGGATCCTTTCTTAAAGTCGACAAGGGCGTCCCCCAAATCATATATCACCGAAAATGCAGTTCCACTTCTGTCAGGAATGAAGACGAGCCAGACTCGAAATGTTGAGTAGTCGTCTGTTATTGGAAAGAGAAATTGGCACCACCTCGAAGAGGGTGTGCATGCAATCAGTTAAAATAACGGTGTCTTCGGGATCTCTATGTATTGGAATTGCTATTGGGCGACAGTTCACTAGCATACTTCGCACCCTCGGGGCACAGGCACAAGGCGCGAAGAATCTATGGCATCTGGTCGAAAGTGCGAGAGGGGCACTATGGACCGCGCGAACTCTGCAGCTCCACACTGCATTCTCGGACCTCGGATCTGACCAGGAACATGATTAGTGTACGCACACTTGACCTGGCCGACCCATTGTCAAGGGGGAGAGCAACACCATTATAACGATACCGAACACGAAGGCCCTATTATTCGACACCCTGGGGTATGCCCGTGCTACCGTCCTGTTTCGCCGCTCTATTACGGTTTTTCGACAACATTCCGCTTACATGTGTAAGCACAATGCAGCGGCTATGCAAAGTCCTGCGACGGGAAATCGACGCATGATTCCCCCATGAAGATTTATTAATCCGAGAGGGGAGTAGAAGTGGACCTCCAAAAATTCGACAAAGGTGCTTGCGCACAAAAGCTCGTGAAAATATAGATCTTCGCCGATTTCCCGTCGGCTAGCAGATTGCTGGTCATGCATGCTTTGTGCGTGGAAATTTGCTCGTTGGTTTCTCCCGGGTTTTGTAGTTTGGCCGGTTATCCTTCTTTTAGGGCTATATGAACAACTAAACGAAGTTTAATTTCACAAGCTGAACTGCATCGGGGCACCGATAAATTTTGCGATAAATTTTATCAGACCTATATGAATAGTTGTGCTCATCGCACCTACTTCAAATGGCCCGTTTATTAATAAAGTTCCATCACCTGACACAGGCTGATTATAAGTGTCGTGTGACACTTTCTTCGGTTGTTGATCAAACGATAGGCTGTTAAGCGGGAAAGAAAATACGTAGCAGCTTGTTTATACGAGTGCCAAGATAAAGGGACCTAACTAATCACGAATTGTTTATGTACAAAAATTTCATAAAAATTTCCTCTTCCATACCCACACATTCTTTGTCTCCCTAGAAATACTCTCCTTGGCGAATATATCCATTTGATCTGGTATCGGCCGTTCTAGTGGCGGAGGATTCTCTCTCCATTCTCTCATTTCCACCTTCGTCTATATCTGTCCGGCGAGTCTTCCCTCCTCTCCTCTTTAGCTGCAGCCCTCGAAATCGCGTCAGCATTTAACCAGCAGTATATTAGGCGAAATATACGCGGGTATCCTCTCACGGGCCATTACTGTTACCTTTGATCATCGCATAGCCGGCGAGTGCTTAGCGCTGCGTCATCAGAGCATGAATTTCTCTCTATCTGCCGGTGATAATTTACAATCCGCGACGGCCCTCTCGCCGTCCAGCATGAACCAGCCGTCTCGTCCTCCTCTCCTATAGCGCAGCTCACCCGTTTGCTTTCCTGCATTTCCATCTACATACATACATCGCCCCGCCGAGCTTTTGGCTTACCTATTCTACTGATTGTCCAAGTAGTCGGACGCGCGTTAGCGCGACGGAAGCTTTTGCGAGGGGTCCTTTTAACCCGATAGACTAGACGATGTCGGGTCGAAACAGTCTCGATCTACAAAATATTGCAAAAGATGGAAATATTCGTAGCATTGCCTCTCCGAATGCCGTGTGCTTACGCCTGAGCCTGGATATTTAATGAGTGGACGGAAGGCCTCCCATCAGCCGGTATTTTTCTGTCGTCTCCTTGCTCGTTTTCGGACTTTGCCGTTTTCGGATAGCAAGAGCAAGTGAGAATTATGAAGCGATACGTTGGGCAAGAATCCCAAACGATAGTAATATTCTTATCACTTTTACTAGTGTCCAGACCGAGTTGATGGCTTGGAGGCAGGATAGCTATGCGACACTTGCAGATGCAAATCTATACCATGCGATTAGAGTTTAATAAGAAAAATAGATGAATTAGAAATCCTCCGTATACATAGTATGTATTTGGGCATTAATCTTTAGTGGGTTTGCGGTCACCCACTTGGGGTATAGTTTTTGTTCAACTTAACGAAATATATTTGACGCTGCTAAAATGTGAAAAATTGGAATATATGAAGGTCGGGTATTTTGGTTGCGGGTTGTCGGAGCATTTGGCCGGTATCCTTGCTGTTGTCCGAGAGAGCGGCAGCCTGTTGCATGTTGGCTGGCATCGGTTGACGTCATATCCACCACCGTAACCATCCTGCTCGCAGCGGAGAGAGTGGGGAGGAAGAGCGTGTTAGGGGAATCGTCGGCGGTGGGGGGATGAAAAGGGAGAACATAGCGCTCGGAGGGCGTGCTCGACAAAGGCGTGGTTACCGTGTCCCCACCCAACAATAAACAAGGGACTCAAACATTAATTTGTTTGTTTTACCCATGCACCTTCTCCCTCTACCGGCTCTCGTGGCGACTTGATCCTCCAGCGGGATCGTTTCTCACCTGTCCCCTCTCGTACTCTTACCTGTAGGGATCTTCCGACTGTTGGAGGATCTCCGCTCACTTCCAAACTGACTTCCGGTTATTTTCTGAAATAAAAACTTAATGGACCGTTTATCCCCCCTACCCTCTCCCCCGCTCTCCCCCTCTCTCTCTCCTTCTCTCCGCCCCTTGCATCGCGCAGTATCCACTTTGAGGAGGCGCGCGCTCCACTTACAAGTCACTGTCAATGTTGGCCTTAAGTAAGTATGTACTTAGTGTGCTCGTCGGGTGAATCGAAGCATGGCAACATTACTCGACGGGAAGATCCCCCGTCGACATCTGCAGTTATTAGTTGGATAATAAGTCTAGCGTTGTAACAGGCCAGCGGGATTGCAGCCCCCTCGCACAGCCACCCTTTGAGCCCGACGGGTGTAATGACCGAGAGAATGTCGTTATCGTGTCAAGTGTCAGTAGATAGAGCCAAGCATTGCACTTGCTGCGAGACACTCTACCCGCGCTAGCCGTGTAGAGATACGGCACAGGGCGAATTTCAATATGAATGGCTGCGGGTAACCAAAATTCTGAGAACTCCGGCACTAGGGCTACCGGCAAGATTTGACTTTCTCTTTCTGAGTAAACACGCGCACCTCCCCGCCACTCGCGAAGAACAATATTGAGACAGCAGCAATTGTGCAAAGTCAAACTCGCCGCGAGAGCGCAACAGACGTTCGGGAGCGGAGCAAACAATGTTATCGGCACGATTAACGCATACGTATCGAACCTGGCAAATAATTCCCTCTGCCGGGAGCGTCGAGACGTCCGCCGCATTTGTTGAACCCGGCACGAGGCACTCACTTTTCGCGTTTACACAAGTGCCGAGAACAATATTCGCTGAATAGGTATGCGGCAGCCACTGCTAGCCGAGAACTTGTCCGACTGTCACCGGTAGCTCGCTCCACGCGGAGATAGCCTGATTTGTACACTTGCTCTTTGACATACGATCGTGCCTAATAAATCATGCCTGTTTAAATGACGCGTTACACGCTTAGAGTACCAGCAGAAACGTGTAGACGAACGAGCGTATCGGTTGGCCAACGCGCAACGGTAAATAGGAAGCATGCGCGCGATTCTGCAAAGGGGAAGTGCTGTTGTCGAAGGTCTATCGAGAGCCGAATCTTCGGGCGATAAGGTTGCCGGGAGTTAGCCGACTAGATAATCGGCAAACAACGATCGCGGGAAACAGGAAGAGGATGTCGATCACGATTTGAATAATTATCTCCGGCACGGGCATGGAATATCATCCGGGAAAGCCTGGTTGCAGGTCCAGCCCAGACGTAAAACTCGCTGGAATCGATCTTAAGAGCCCTGCCCGAGTGCCGGAGGGATGCTCGGAAACGAGGAACGACTTGACCTTGGCTGGATTCACGCGTAGCTGAGCTAACGCAAAATCGAAACGCGTTACTTCCACCGCGTGGATCTCCTAAAGCTGGCTCCACATCGTGACCTGCAAATCTCCGCCTGCTCGCTTGACGGCCTCACGGGCAGACAACCCTCGGCTGCGTGTGCTGCACCAAACTCCTCCCTGCGTGGGTACAGGTAGCAGGGAAAATTTCCCGAAAGCCACCTACCGGAAATCCGAGAGTGCGCTCTGCTCTCAAAGTATATCGGCATCAGCCCTTAAGCGTGAATCCACGAGAGCACTTGTGCCGGCAGGGGCGATGGAAGTATCGAGTGCATCGAGGTAAATAACAGGATCCATCGAGCAAAGTTTCGCCCGAAATCGTGATCATAGCGCACGACATGCTCTGCATATTTAACTTCTTTCCTCAAAATCAAGTGCCCCCGTCATCTTCATTTTACGCTCCAACTAATCCCCACCGAACTTGACGGGAATGAAGACACTTGCAGAGGTTCGACTCCCCGAAGAGCGGCCAGATAACTTGAGTAAACTGTGGAGATTGTACACTTTGTACCACACGTGACCTTCTTCCACCGATCTGTCTCGTTTAATCTAATTCGTGTGTAAGTAGTAGACACCGACCGTCCGCGTCCTTGATAGCACGTAAATGATTGTAGCGAGCACTATGGTTCTCGTATAGAATAAATCCATTATGTATTTAATCGTGTTGCTTCATTGAATTTAACCATTCCTGGAGATGTGATTACGTGATATTCTGTGGCTCATTGTTTAAATCATCTACGAATGATTGTCGTCGACATAAGCTAGGACATTAGTATGGGATTAAATTAGTAAAAAACAGGTTTACTAATTTTGTGAAGATGAAAGGTCTTGCAAGGTCTACTGCTATTGGCGTTGGTTTGAAATCTCTGCCCGTAACTGCTCCAAGTGGCAAATTCATTTTTCGTCAGCCAGCGGACAGCTTTGTGTGAAGCAAGCTTGTGTCTTGGGAGGGTGAGAGAGAAGGTAGACGTATGTACGCGTCGCTGACAGGGGTTGTGATGCAGCTATCTTCCCCCTGAGCCACTACCGCGGCGAGCATTTCGCGGGAAACAGAGAAAGAAAGAGAGAGGGAAAGGGCGAACGAGAGAGCGAGAGAGAGAGAGAGAGAGGCTGTGGGTGCCCCATGAAGGCAGGGAGGGTGAGTCACCCCGCGCGCGGCGTACTCTTCCGTACATAACACCCACCGTCGACTCATGCGTGACTAGATACCGTTTTGCACAAAGGGGCCAAACGCCAATTATATTTTAATATCGAATAACGAAAATTCCGGTGTGCACCCCCGGCGACTTCTTGCCAAAGTATCTCCGAAACTTTCTGTAATTTCGGCCGAGTGAGGAAATTGCCAGGTATTTAAGCAACTTTACTCTTAATACTTTCTGCGTTAACAGTTTCCCGGCTACCCTGGCTGGCAGTCAATACTTCTGCATTTGTGTTGCCGCGCAACCAAGTTTTACAGTACCCTTAAAGAAATGAGACTTGACACTAACTTCGCACGCATGCGACGCTGTCCGAAATTCCGAGGGATTAATATCCGAATTGATCCAAAGTATGTCTTGATCGTGGATCTTCCCAGGCCATGAGTCGTTAGTGCGCTCGAAGACACTGAAAGGTAGAGCGAGAGCGAGAGTGAGAGAGAGAGCCTGGCGAGATCCTGTATCCCGTGTATCAGTTCGCATTCGCAGGGGAAAAAATGCTCGATACCGAGCGGCGAAACGGCCGGTCCCCATCTGGCGCGAACCCATCGGCAGTGCTACCCTTTTCTACGGGGGTTGCGCGCGACAGTCGGCGACTGCGCGTTAGCCAGCGTGCAGCACGCGCCCTCCGATGTGCCTTCCGCACGGTTGAGCATCTCCACCATTCAGAATCGATGATGTCACGAAGCGGAGCCAGCATCCCCTCCTTCGGGCTGGCGCGCGCTCGGTGGGGGTAGCGGTTCTCTCCGCCCATTGGTGCCGTGAAGGCAGCATGCCGCGACAGGCCGCGGGCTCGGCAGCACGGACCCAACGAGAGAGTCGGCAAGTCGGTGCGTGCCAGTCCGTGCGTGCGTGCTGCTTTACCTAATAATATTTCCACGGCCAGGAAACCAGCGCGTCGCCGCTGGCTGCTGCTCCGCTCTCGCCACACTCTCTCGCTCTCGCCATCCCGTGACACTGCCTTGTCGAAAGAAACCCTGTTGTATGATCCTACGCTACCAGCGGACACGAACCACGCTGCTCGCTCAGACGCACAGTGGTGTGCTGCTCGTTCCCGGGCGATCGGCGATCTCGCAGAAGGGCGCACGAGAGGAATCTCGCTGCAGAGCGGCACGTGTGCTGCTGTCGTGCGGATCACGCGAGCGAGAGCCACCCCTGCTCCATCATCCACCCGCCCCTCACAGTCCCGCCGCTCGTCAACACGCACTATCTCCGATCCGCAACACGAGGGAGGCCAATCGCCAGCACACCTTTGACCGGTCCACGTGATTCGTAAGAGGAACTACCGCCAGGACAGGATCTCGAGAACCTTGGAAGCTTGTCAGCGAGCAGTACCCGGATCCAAGCTCTGTTAATCTAGTAGCATTAATGTCGTTGCTGACAGCCGAGTACATCGTGTGAAAAAAGCAGCCAGCCAAGAGATCGTGTTTGGCGCGCGCGCTCCCGTGACTCTCACGCGCGACGGTAATCAGTGTCTGACCCGTGAGTGACTGTAACTACTGACGATCCCGCAGCCTCGTGAGAACTGTGCCAAGTACAAGGTGGTGTTACGCTCCACCAGTACCCCAAGGATTCCTCGTGTTGGTTTGCACGGACGGTGACCCCACGGGGGACAGCGTCGGCCGTCGGCAGCTTTTGGTATGTCTGCACCTCATATATGTCACATATTAATCGCCAAGTTATTGCGGGATCGATCTTGCGCTGCAAGTAAACCAATCTCGGTAGTCTGATAGTGAGCGAGCGTTCCGATGACTACACCGCGTCTGTGCGAATACCCATTTTCGACTGTTATCAAGCAACCTTGACCTTAACTGATAATTTGGACGAGATAAATTAAGATCTGTAGGTTAGTTCTAAAAATATGACTGCTTTTCCGAAAATACGAACCCCACTTGTCGCAGTGATAGATTCTCATTGGTTGGTCGAAAGCGGGCCTTTCACTTAAACGTTACTTGGCCCTATCGATGGATATAGAATTCGCCGATAAATCTTCGCCCATATCTTGGTATGAAAGTCTACTCATGTAGTAGCAAGTAGTTGATGCGACGGCAGAACGGATCGAAGCATACATACATATACCCAAATTTCCCTGCGATATTAACTATCTGCTTTCATGAAGTGGATGCCCTCGAAAACGAACCCTTTGCCTCACCTGCTCCTGGAACACTCGATATCTGCGTTAAACGCGGGCACACGCGCAGCTCGGGAGGATACAGATTACATGTATGAGAGCGGAGGCACGCAATACAGCTTGAAGCATCGCGCACCCTCTCGGCGAACGCTCCGCTCTTTCGGTGTTGAATATGATTGAACAGCACGTTGAATCTCCTCTGCCACCACCCCGGCTTTCTCCCTTTTACAGCCATGCAAACGTTGCCTCCGATTTCTCCCTTGGACGTGTCTCTCAGCAATCGAGACACTCATCGTATCTCTCTCGTTCTCACGTTGCAGTATTATAGCGTAATTAGGCAATAGACTGCGGGGATTCGTCGGGCAAAAAGTCGGGAAGTGAATGAGCCCCGTAAGCGCTGAATGTACGGCGCACAAGTGTGGACACCCCGCGGTGGCATCCGACGTATGCGTGTACTCTTTGGATTGGACCCTTCGCCCTCGAGAGGGCTGGTTTTCGACGGGGTTGCCACGTTGCCAGCAGTCTTGGGTTTCACTCCTCGAATTCTTTGCGCCGACTTCTTTTGTATTCCCGAAAGTCAGCACTGGCGCGTAGGATATGTATTTGATCGTGTTGGTCTCTGCACTGGAAGTTATTAGCGTTGGAAAGTGTGGATGTCGAAGTAAAGCTCATTGGCAAACAGAGGACCCGTGGCATTCGATGAGCGCGACGAAAGAGCATTATGTCGGCGTAATCTCCGAAAGTAAGTAGCGATTTTCACGGCATAACGCTGAGAGTTACGCTAAGGCAAATCGCATTACAGGCTCCGGAAGGCTTCCAGAAGATCTATAACCGTTTAACGGCTCGTTAACTGTATATTGTTGACGCGCCGTTAAAGAGCAATGGATCGTACAAGTGGGAGCCACTTATTGGCGTTGGTCAATGGAGGAGTTTTTAATGTCTGACGGAAGTCTTGTTCTAATGGAAGAGTGGTGAAACAGGACGTTATCTATTTGAGAAGACGACGACAAATAGTTCCTAGATGAACCAATGAAGTGGTACATATACTTGTTAAGGTCCAAAGAGATCGACTTGCCGATATTGCCACGATGGGCCGTCGTGTGTTTGGTATACTTTCCAAAAACAGTTGTTATTGCTACGAGTCTCAAGTTATGGAAACGTCATTGCTAGTGGCGAGGGAAGTTTCGAAGTCGTTGGCCCGCGCAAACCACGATTTCTCGCTGCTCTAATGTAATTGCTAATGAATGCCTGGTATGTAGGCGGATGGAAACGCGTGGTGGGCGTAAGCAGTTAATGTCTGTGGGCTTGTTCGCGTATTACGGGCGGGATTTTGAGGGTGCGCTCTGTGGCGGTAGTGCCATTAGTAGTGTTTTGTCGGAAATGTAAAGCATAATGTGCCGGCAACTCGTGGATATGCAACCTATTACCATCCGCCTCCTCCGCCGTTTCGTCCTACTACTTGTGCACACCGAAGAACTCGGATGGCTGCGAAATACAGTCGTCTGTGGTTCACATTCCTTTGCCCGAATCGTACATTACCTGCGATTCTGCCGTACTGTATGGAGACATGGAATTCTAGCCGTCCGTGTCATGTTACTAATGATGTTGGAGATGATACCCCAATCACAAACAATTCGATTCGTCACTTTAAGAGGGAGTCGTAATATCTCGGGAGGAGGTTTATTAGTAGGTGATTCTAAATATGTGACTGTGGTAGTGAAGGGTAGAGATCGGTCCGGTAGGTCAGAGTACCTAGCTTGGAGATGGAGTTGAGTTGGAACGCGCTAAATCGACAGCTTGGCGTCTTGTAAACACAAGCCGGCGAGATCCCGTTTGCACTGAGTCGCGCATAATCCGAGGTAATCCGCTTGGACAATATGCGAATGCGAAGTACACCCGCCCATCCCTGTATCATTCTTTTCTGGTCTCCCCTGCTCCTCGCACTTTTTTCTGCCTTGCTGCACTCCCCAGATATCCAGCGTTGCGCGGAACTTCCGTACAAAAAAAGTGAACGAAGGGGGAAGCGTTTCCCAACAGTGCTATTAATGATTTATAATGAGATTGATGCAGGCGCTCGCCAGAAATACCCGGCCACAATATCGGTGCGACACATTTAATCGTCTCGGGCTTTCGAACTCGCGTCCTCCTCGTCCGAGATATACCATTTTCGTAAGGATAATACAAATTTGAATGATTTTAGTGCTTTCTCGCTCGGGAGTCGTTTGGGGTACTAGCATCGCGAGCTTCGTGCCCGCACCCCGTCGGTGCTTTCCATTCACGTGTTCAGAACAAGAGAGAAACGAGAGGAAGAGGGAGGGAGAATCGTGCCTTTGATAATTATCTTATTCACCATAACCAGCGTTAAATCGGCAATTCATCTTGCACTCTTTACAATCGTACTTCTTTCTGAATACGCGTTCGAGCTGGCACGATTCATGTCTACCTTTTGGATGCAACTCGATTCTTTCCATTGAGATGACATCGCTCTCCTGCCCCTTAGCGCCGCTGACACTTGACGGCAACCTCCACCAGTGCATAATAACGATTTCAGGACTTGTCGCGGCCTAATTAGTTCGCCACTCTCTTCCTCGCTTCCCTCACCCATGCTGGTCCTCTCCATGGGATTCATAAAGTGCAATACATTCATGCATTCTTACAATACTACCTACTATGATCGCCTTGCCACGATGACATTCTTCCACAACCTCCTCCCCCGGCCCCAAGAGACGAAAACAGAGACGGAGAGAGGAAGCGAGAGAGAGAAAGAGAGAGTGGAATAATTAAAGTTCTGCTTTTCATTTTGCCAAGCGATTAAACTCTTTGTTGACGCCCGTCCCGTCTTCGCCTACCGTAGAAATCTGCGATGCTCCACTCATCCACTTCTAGTACCATCGAATTGCTCTCTTCATGATCCAATACCGCACGATACACAGCTTATCAGAAGAATATTGGCTAAAGGCTTTTGAAATTCTGGAGAATCATATTGAATATGCCGGCAGGCGGATTAAAAAGTTTGTTATTTTCTTACGACGCTTATAATTAAGAATCTATGTTGGATACATGCAGCATCTGTGTAACATCCCATTACCTTTTACAAGGATTTGATAACGCGCGGTTTATTGAACGGGACACCTCGGATGCGCTGCGTGAGGATCACAACGTTCGAGCGCTAATTATCGCACTTAGCACCACTTCTGGCCCCCCGGCTCTCCAATGATACGATTCTCTCGTCTCTTTCCCACCCGGCTACCAGCAGCCGGGATCTGGCTGCGTGCAGCGGGTGTTACACGTTCAGGCAGTTGATGTACGAGAGGAGAGCAAGAGATCTGATAATTACGACACTTCACGCCGGCGTCGATGTCGCACCGCTCGAGGCGAGAATTCGCGTGACACGGCGTCAAAAGGTGGATTTCGAGGCAATTATTGATATATATGCACTGCGACTCGCTGCAACCCCGCCGACCCATACACTCATCCCGTGCTCGTTGGCGCAAAAGAAGCGTCGATTTTTCTCTTGGACAAGCGCTGCAGTTCACCGTAAAACCGAGGGAGACTACTAATGAGGCTAATTAAAGCGAAGGAAGGGATAATGTATTACGCTTCGACCGCTTCAGATATGCACTAGCCCCTGTTGTTTGTCTTGTGATTTATTTTATTCAAACCAGGCTAAGCGAGACCACTCGACCATTCAGACATAATGAGCACGGAAATCCAGTTTTATCCGCTGAAATAGAAATTCGATAGTCGGGCACGGAGCTGCCGAGTCTCTTCCGTTTCTCCTAGCCGCTGCGCTGCGCGGAAGTTGTCTTGCGCTCTCGACGGATTCGATTGTGCCTGGGTACTTGCACTTATGTTGTGGTAGGATAGGAATTGCTTGGAAAATAAATTGCAGCCTGCGGTACAGGGAGTTCGGCGGCAAGCGGCGAGTTATTATTCGTCTGGCGAAGGCAATTGGACCACACTTGCGTCGGGATATGCAAATCGCAGCGATTTACACAGGTGCTGACGGCGCGAGTACTTTTCGGGCATGGCGCGCACACCGGCACATTATTGTACACGGTAGAGCAGTTTGCACGCGCTATCGCGACTGTACGGTTACTCGTTCTGGCCGAGCAGCATTGTCACTTTCTGTAATTAAGATTCGTTGCTGTCACTTGCTTTCCTCTTAATACCGAAGGATCTTAGTGCGATGGAGTGTGATATTTGACGAGGCGTGTTCGGCGGAGCAGGAGCGATACATTGGTAATGGAAAATTTCTTGTTACAGTGACCGGAAGTGTCGAAAGGCCCGAAGATTCTGCCTTCGCAGCAGCTAGGCGCTGCGGTCGCTCCATGGCCGGGCGCCACCGGCCTCCTTGCCTCTGTCACGGCTGACGACATGGCACACAAGGGTGCGTTCATATTTCTTATTCCTTTTCTTACAACATACTACTTGCCCGTAATATTGACCAAGGCTTGAAAATCAACAGAGTAATAAGCCGCGCGTGACATATCGCGAGCAGTGACGATTTCGAACCGCGAGAGTGTCTGGATCAAATGTCGATTGAGCGGAGGTTCACCCCCCGGTCGCGCTCTATCCGTCGCGCTCTATCCGGGCTATTGCGAGCCGTACGTCATTTTCCAATCCGGTATTCGATTAGAGCGGGCCATCGCGGAAACGATTGCGATAAGACCCTCACGGGGATAGGGTCTGATGGGGAAGGCCGCATAAGAAGTATAAAACTTAATGTTCCCGATGCCGATGGATATGGGATGCCGATCTCTCCTATAAGCGACGTGCACTCGCCCCCGACGAACGCGCGCCTTTAGGCCACCGCTCTCGCGCAGTGGCTCCATCAGCCCGAGACTTCCTCCTCCCAGACGATTACGGAGAAATTGTTTTCCACCGCGCCGGCGAAGCGAATTTCATTAATATGTCGTCATCTTTCGCAGAGTAGACAAGTCACATTGTTAACGCGGACTCACCTAATGAGTTGGATTCGTGCAGTTTTATTTATGTCGGACAGCTGAACTGATTACTGCTCCGGTCATTAATCGAAATGCTTAAAAATACGCGCGTTTAATGTTGCACGCTTGCATCGTGAACCAGTGGGATTCGGGAATTTTAGAAGTGATTAGGGTGAGTTATGCCGGGGGTGCACAGCGAGAGTCTGGGACGCCACTTCGTAAAGCTGTGCCGAAACGTCCGAGAATCGAGAGGGAGACGTTCGGTTGATGGCTAAGGCGTTTAACCCCATTAGTCCTGAATGGAACTTGGTGGTGTTTGCCTCCCTTTCGCTGCCTAGCACTCTCCTTTACTCCCCCGGTCCTGCTCTCTTTCGGTAGTTGAAGTTCCCGTCACTCTCTCCTTTGCCATCGTGCGCGCGCGCGCGCGCTTGAGCTCTCTTAACACGAGGGTCAAAAGAGGATGAGCAGACGACGTCTCAAGGCTTTCTAAAGCCGGCAGCAGCAGCGGCAGCTCCTACCGCTGCTGAAACTGGCTGTTCACTTCACGTATTGATTTCCATTCTCTCATCGCCTTCCAACACTCGCCCTTTTCCGCGATGTCTCCTCCTCTCTCCACTTGATATCTTTCGAGCAAAGAGAGAGAGAGAGAGACTCGAAGCGTTGCTTAAAGGAAGAGGCAATCACGTGTGCGATTGTTCTCCCTAATTAAATCAACAAGGAAATGGACGGTGCTCCGTGAAATTCGTCGCGCGTACATATACATATGTGCACCTCGGAAGTTTGGGTATTCCAGAGACGCTCGAGGTTAAAATGTGGTCCGGGTACAATACGTATTGGGCAAACATTTGTTGTCTGGCGAAGGTCGAAGACCTTGGATTCCCTAGGCGCGCACGATCATTCTTCCGCGTGTCTAGTAGACAAATAAGTAGATAGGCTAAGTCACTCACACCACTTGACGGGGTTTGCCTTTCCTTGTTTCTCCCAGTGGAAGAATCTGCTGTTGATTTGATCGAGACAATATATCTCATTAATAAGATGCCGAGTGTGTCTGAGGTATGCGCGATGTGCTTGCTCGACACAGAGACGCACTCACGTGGGAAAGGTACTGCTTACGGAGTTTTATGCGCGCCTGTAACACCTGTAGCAAAGAGCAGAGAGGGCTGATCTCATATTGTCCTAAATCATCGGGGACTCTACAAGTGCGCGGGAGGCGGCGGGGCCGGGGAATTTGCAGAGTGGCGGTGCTTGGAAATCCGTGAGTTATCTGACCGAGTGCAGCTCAGTGGGGTGTGTAGCGTTAAGTTGGCGTTAGCTCATCGAATCGCCTGGATGGAAGGACGTCGGTCGCCGCCGCTGCCAGTAGACAAGGGTTTTGATCGATCGTACGTACAAATCGCGTTTCCGGATTCAGCCGGCCACACCGCCGGAGAACGGGCCGCTCTTTTCTTGCCGCTCTATCCCGATCCGATCAAACCCAACCGCTTGGATAAGGAAATTTCGGCTGCGCGTCATCTCATTCATCCAACCCTCCCTCCCTCGCGATCGAAAGCGCGTCTAGCAGGAATGCTTGATCCAGGAAGTCGATCCTCGTATTTATGAAAAATGCTCGCCGCTCGCCTTGCTCGCCTTGGACATTCGAAGGTCGCTTTGAGTTCTCGCCCGAGAATTGAAGCATCAGGCACGCTCGACTTGGACGTAAACATTCCGGTTTGCTAATTTCCTATGGCCGTGCTGCTGGGCCGGTCGGTCGGAAAATCTGACGCGTGACATACCGCTGGTGCTCGCCCTCCTCTCGCATACTTTCTGTCCTGCGGGCCGGCGATATGATTTATAAATTAAACTACAACTCCTCGGCTCGCCCGGCGGTGTATCGAGTGTATGGTACACATACGCCGCGCCGGGAGTTTGCGACAACTGTTGACAACTGTTGGTATGTGGCACACTTGAGTGCGACCGTAAAAACCGGTACATACCAGAGAGTACCCGGTGCTTGTCGCGTACTTGACGACTTTCCGACCAACTGCGGACTCTTGTAACTTTGGAATGGGAATTCCGAAACATCGGGATAAAGCCCCGCTCCTTGTTCCCGTGCGCGTTGCGGACGATTCTACTTTCTGTTTTCGAGTGATATAGAGCTGCTCGCCGTCGAGGTACTCTGAGGAGAGACAGAGAGGCTGAGGGTTGTCATCGCGGCTCGGATCTTATCCCGCGATCGTATTAGTATGGCATAAACGGAATTGGTCGTAAAGTGTAGGAAAATGATGCAGATACCAGGACAGATTGGCGAGATCCATTTCTTTGGGCTCGCACGGAGTGCTTGGGGAAGCATTCCGGAAGTTGAGGAAATGGCTCGAGTTCTGTGTCATCGGCCACAGTTGTCCGTAGGATCGACGTCTCGCCCGGGACGAATCAGCCCCGGCCTCAGTGGAGGGTCTCGCGGCCGAAAGGGATGCCAAGCGGCGCTAGCGGCTCGCACTCGTCGAAGGAAGACAGAGGGCAAGATAAGAATAAGAAAGGATAGGTTTGCACGTTGCACCCTCCGCTCCGCTCCCTGTGTCTCCCGTTCCCGGCACAAATGAGAAAGAAGTCTCGCAAGACGATGGCGAGAAAAAGAGGAAGTGAGTCGGAGCCCGAAGCATTGATCGTTTCTGAATTCTGAATAGATGGTAACACCCCGGGCGTTCCTGCACCCTCCAGTCACCCTTGCCGCCGCCTCCTCCGGCTTATCCTGACAGAATGTAACGCACTCGCTCGCCCGTCCTACACTGAAGGGGGCACGAAAGGGAAAATATGAAAACGAAAGGAGAAACAGCGCGAAAAACGCGACTGCGAGGGAAGAGAGGGTGGGTGGAGGAGGCTCTTTAAAACGCTTCTTCGTACCGGGCAAAACAGAGAGGAGCTTCCTCCTTTGATCCTCCTACCACTTCATCTTCCCTCTGCTTGCTTCCTCCTTGAGAGGTGCCCGCCACTCTTATTCAATTAATTCGTAACTGGCCTCACATAAAAATAGCGACACTCCCGTCTTTTCTTCGGGCCGAAGCTGCGGATGGGGTGGCAAAGGTGGTTGAGAAATTTCACCTTCAAAGCTCGCTTTCTCCACCCATTAAGGCTCTCACCGAGGTCTCGCCTTTTTACCCCCCTTTCTTCCTTTTCTTGCCTCCCCCGGGAGAACCAACGCCGCGCAATGCGCGCCATGCCGCGCCGTCGTCAGCAGCGAGACTGACAACCTGTTTCTGCAATGAGCAGTCCTCGCTGCTTCCGTTTCATGTTCGGAGTGGAGACTCTCGTCTCCCGCTCGCACCTTGGCGCCTCTTTAACGCAGCCATCTTCGACGATAGTATACGTTTCATCTGGCACTTGGGCTCCCTCGACATTTCGTAGCCTGAGTGGCATTTATAATTATCCCGATTTCAATCTCCCTCTCGCCTTTGTTGCGTCCTCCGATATTTACCGGGCCGGGCGGACATTTCTGAGAATGACGCGAGGCACGTGTTCGGGAAGGATGGAAGCCGATGACTCCCCGAGCCAACAAATCGTTACACCGCGTCCGAAAGTTACAATGGCGAGCGGACTCTTTCTCTCGGCCAGCAGAAGGTCCTCCATCAGAGGAGATAGTCGGCCACGACTGTGGGCCTTGCATCAAGTGTATTCGACTGTAAAATTCCCTCTTCAAGCAGAAGCGACTGGCTGGCACATTTCGGCGGGTGGCTTGGTCCATCCTGAGAAAGATGGGAGAAGCAAGCCGCTCGTCCTAGGGTCGCCCCGAGGAATTCTCTCGCAGCACACAACACGAGAAGGAGGACCGGGGGAAAGTTCAGCGTGTATCCTGCACACGTACGAAATCGCTCGATAGATAGATAACCGTAAAACCTACGCTCCTGCCCGCCGCCTGCGGACTCGCGCCCAAAAATCCTAAGGGCGAACTACTCTTTCCACATGGCGAGAAGTTCCTCTCTCGATCGAGTCTCGTCGCCGAGTTATTTGACATATCGATATTTGACAACACGCTACCTATCTTAAAATACTTACAAACCGTCAATCCCACCCCAACAAAACTAGTGCCGGCGGTTTGCCCTCGCTTAATTCTTCGCTATCTATGTATTTACTCGGCCGCCGAAAAGAGAAATGAGAGTAGCAGAGCGTTAGCGCGGAAGCTCATTAATACAGTGGCGGGGGAGAAGAATGGCGCTGGGCCGACGTTTCTCCGCTGTCCTTGTCACGATGTGAAGCTATTGCGATGGGAATTTCATGGATTCTGCTGGACCGCCGCGAATAATGTCCCGATCGTTCCACCGATTTAATGCAGGAGGCTGGACTACAAGAGGCCGGGAAACCAAGCACAATTGGGTATTCCCCTTAACGTTGGCTCTTGACCGAATTTGTGAGTCTCTTCCGTCACCCCAGTCTATATGTATTGCCATATTACCTTCCTCTTGTATCCGCAAATAATAGAAGCCGCCGACGGTAATAGTGGTCGCCTTCCCAAAATCGTCTCATTAATACACTCATCAAGTAATCGATTCTCAAATTCTTTTCTTCAAGCAGAATACATATAAGGGAGGGGGTAGTGTCTCAAGATATACATTATGTATGCGTACTATAAGAGTCCTGTACTAGATTGTGCCCCAGTGTCACGTCTGGCTGTCTTATTTTCCCTTGCCATGGCAGATGAAGGAGTGAGGGGAGAGAAAGGCTTGTACTCAGGCACCCTTTCTTGCTGCACTCTTAATTTTCCCTGACACTCCTGTCTCGCAACATTAGTCGCAAGGCAGAGCCGGACAGTGCAGCGCGCTCGTCCTTGGACAAAGTAACCGGGTTACAATGAGAGCCTCTCGCATCCAGCAGATTTCATCCGACCCGTTTTCTTGCTCTTGCGTTGCGAGCAGTCATTTTCTTGATACACCAGTCATCATTCCGCCAGTCTAGGTACCTTGCGTGTGTGCGCACTGCGCACGTGTGGGGCGTGTGGGCGCGCCGGAGGTCGGTGGGTGTGTGGGTGACGACGGCATGTCGGGGGACAAAAAGCGTGACGTAAACCGCGCCCTTAGATTGACGCGGGGAGGGTACGGGAGAGGGGCACACTGCGTCGGGAAAATAGAGACGGCGTGAAAAGCTACCGCCGCGACGACACCGACGACACCGACGACGGCGTCGTCGTTGCTTTTGTTCGAGCGCCGGGATATGCGAGCTCACAAGCGACGGCGCCACGGCACTAATCGACCAGACGACTTCTCGAGGAACTTTGCGCATAATAAATACACCATACATCCACCTTCCGCGCGCGATAGCGTGAAATTCGCCCCCGAGAGGCCGTCCAGCTTCTCGTGGACCAGTGATCTTTTAAAAGGGGGAATGTGAATAAACACGACATATGTATATAGCCGCATTAAAGAAGTAATAATTGATCCGTATGTGGCCTGTTTCAATAAGACTGCCGGCATCGCGAAAGAACGGGAGGGGGGCAGAAAAAACGAGCGTAGATTCTTCAGCTAAGTAAATATTTTGACAATCTGCCCGAAGGGGGCAATACTCTCTCCGTGCAGCCGTGGGTAGATCGGCAACTGTCGACCTAATTTTCCCCTAAACGTTTCCGGAGATTACGTCGGCCGCCTGCTCTCTGTCTCTCTTTCTCACTCCCTCCTCGCTCATTGTACGTACCCCGCAAACTTCGGCCTTGCTCTTTCAGCGCAGACTCTAGAAGTAAGCTTGCCGATTTGGGAAAAACGAATACCCCGTGGACTAGTCGGCGAGGGTTTTGACGCATGTAACATGGTTTTCCCTCCATTTCCAGACCTATGAGATTCTCATTGAAAAGACTTATAAATCATCGCGCAGCTTGGTACTGCTGAATAATGGCATCGACTTTCGGTTGCATTGGAAATCTTTGGCATCTATCTTGCGATGAATATAATTGGTGCAACCCTAAAGACGAATCTTTCCCTTTATGGGCGGAGCTAAGAGCATCGGAACTTGTTGGCGCTAAGCTACCCTTCTGTACCGCAGACGAAACACTGGAGTGCAATTTCTCCCGCTCGCTTATTTTCCCAGGGAAAATAGTGCAGCGCCGGGGTGTAAAACGAGGGAAAATGCGTGTAGATCGTTAGCAAAGGAGCGCGCGCGCGCGCGCGGGCGGGCGCGAGTTAACAACGCGATAATGACGTCGTTTGATGGACTAGTAGGAGAGAATTTCATTTGGTTTTTTGAAAGGATCGCTTGTGTTCGCGCTTACCATACCTGCGCCTTCCAGACTATGCAGCATTTACCTACTTGCTTGCTCACTTGGATCCACTCCTAGTTTTGTTCTTACACTCTTTTCACCTCTTTCTCCCTCCCTACGTATGCATAACCTCCACCTTCCTCCTGCTCGTCCTTTTTGCCCGTCCGCTTGTCGAGCGCGCGTGTTTCTTGTTTTCAAATACACGTACCGCTCTGGCAGTGAGGCAGCGGTGAAAAACTTTTTTTGTGAAAAGGACTCTTGAGAGGTTCTCCTCTTCATGTTCTACCGTTCCGAGGCCCTAGCACTCGCCGAATAATAACGATTCCACCCGCGCACCTGCTCTCACTCGGCCCTTTTCAAGGATCTGACGGCCCCACAAATTTTGTCGAATGCAGACTGACCCACATCCTCATTTTCATAACACTGCCAAATAAGCCGCTTCTACCCCGTTCAACCTTCTCGGCTCCACTCACCTTCCACACTAACGCCTTGCCAACTTAACAGATTTCGGCCCTCCCGTCGCTCCCGAAACTCTTGAGAATAGGACCAACCTACTTCTCGTGAGAACTGTCGATTGCTCGGAGCACCGCTATATGTAGGAAATATCGATAACATGTACCGTGGATTTCTTAATTGTCTTGCCGCAAGATTACTACGATAAGGTTTACTGGTATTTGAAACTGCATAGCTCGTTCCTAGATTGGATGTCTGATCACCGATTGGTCCCGTGGCATTCCCACAGCTGATCATTCCGATACGTGGACTAATTATGTCAAAAGCCTCACGGGCACAAGAGAACTCCCATGGGAACAAGCAGGACGCGACCACAATACCAGCCGATGTCATTGTGCACCTTGTACGATTGTGCTTGTACGCTTCTGTTAAAGGGGCCCTTTCCGCGCCTTATTTCCTCGTGGCGCAGATCGACCCTTACGTCCCACTGGTACCAGCCGGACCCTTCTTGCATTTTTCGTAATAACCAGCGAAAAGGGGGGCCCTCCCGTCGCCCGAACTACACCACGCGTGCAAGCATCTCCCTCGTGCGTCGATCGCGATTAAGTCTCTGTCTTTTTTCCGAATTCCGGCAACCAGGTAGCGCGGATTACTCGCCCGAACACATGTCCTCTTCCGTATTGTTGTCCCATATTTCCGCTTTTTGCCAACAAGACATCTCCAGCTGGTATTGGGATGTCCTGTTCAGAAACAGGGTCCACGGCCCATTCTCTCCTTTTCAATTTCCGACGTGAAATGAGCGAAAAATTCCAAGAATTTCCGACCTGGCTAAATTATTGTCCTGTATTAGATTGTCAAGTCGCATTATTTAGGGTGGCAGATATCAAGCATTACTATCGGAATGTCTGAGTGAGTAGGTGAAAGTTTGGTATATGTTTAGTGGGTCGCTGTTGTTCCGCGGGACATTGAGATTCAAAGCTGTAAAGAGGGCCGAGAAACCTTCCCATCCTTTCGCTCTCTAGGATTATCAGCGCTTTCTCAGCAATCCTCGGTAGATGCCAAGATAACGAAGGTTCCTGGAGGTAGTGGACTGCCGTGCGCGGCCGCGCGTGTATGGGTATCGTGTGGAGGCTGTGGACGGGCCTTTTCCACGTAGTGCACCCGGAGAAGCGGCTCTGACAGATCCGTTGGCGTGGAATAACGCGTTTACGAGCTCTTTGTCCGGTCCGCTTTGGGCCACGGCCGCCTTGTGTTGAAGCTGCTCCCGTTCCCGTTGCCGTCGCCGGCGTTGCTGCCGCCGATCCTGATCTATTCCCTGGCCTTCCAGCTCGGCGGCACAGGTTCGCCTCCAGGTAATTGGATAATTCGACCCGGAAGAGGAGATCCAACTGCCGGGAGCCTCCAGCCTCATCCACCGGCGGGATAATCCGCCAAAGCGTACCGAGCTTCTTCCGAGCTCGATCGCTCCTCAAAATGTAACTGTAGCTGCGCATACTTGGGCTAATAAAGACGCGCGGATCTTTCTAGGGAATCTTTGCATAGTTGGAAACTCCTTAGAGACTTGGTAAATACAAATTGGCGCATGTAGTAAAGGGTGAATAATGGATGTCAGGGGATGGGATTCTGTGTAGTGGAGTCAAAGTTGCTTTGACCCGGAGCGCGATTCCAGCAGCTGTCGAGCAGTCGATCTTCCCCCATTCCGATAGAAATAGGTGATCGGGGATGAATCGAGTTGTCAATGGACGGCCATTAATAACGCTAATAACTGTCGGGAGCACGCATTCGGGAGAAGGTCGGAGTCGTTCGTGAGGCAAAAAATAGGAAAGAGGGAAAAGGCGGACAACGGCGCTGAAGAGGAGCTGCGCCGCGGGTCAAAGCATGCGGCAGATTGGCTACAAACAGCGACACAACAAATACTCGAGTCTTCATTGTACTCGAGTCGGAAGGACGCTCTCGCGTCGTTCGGTGCTCGGCGCGCAGACTACCAGGGGTGGAAAGTAGGAAAAGAGAGATGGAGACAGTGAGAGCACCTCTCCTCTCGAGGGGCCCTCATTTTCAAAACATGTCCGCAACAATGAGGCTATTATGACGATCGTCACTGCCGTTATTCATGCTGGCTCCTGGCTCCTTCCTCCTCCGCAGCGTTCCTGCTCTCGCGTGAGCACTCTCTATTCGACTCTTGGTCCATACCTGCCGGTCAGTTCAGCATGTTACTGACCGACCGACCCTCGTCATGTCTTCTTCAGTGTGTCTCAATATAGACGTGCCCCGACAGAAGAGGCCGCGCGAGAGGGAAGAGACTCTTTTCGTCGAGCGATTTCACCGGTAAAATAGAAGTAGACGCTGTCCCCCGATATATACACGCGATTCTGCATTGTCGGCGAACCGGCCGAACGCCGGGATGAAGAGGAAGTGGTCAATTCTATGAGCTACACCCTGCCGCTACCCCGAAAAGGCGCCCTTCAACACGCCAATTTCACAAATTACCACGGAAGTCTATGTGGTTAAGCTGACCCGCGGCTCCTCCACTCATTCAAGTGTGTACTCAGCGGATGATCGTTTCATCGGGAAGAGGGTTAACATGGAATCCTATCGCTTGCCGCTCGTGCTTTTATTACCACGTCCTTTTACAGCCTTGCATATTTGCCCACTCGTTGGTACTATGTATTGCACAAATGTGGCACTTAGCAAAGCGACCACACAGTTTACAAGGAGATTGACCCGAAAGTATACCAGATAGTTAGATGTCCTCTTTATCCTCTCGAGCGATTATCCTCGGTGGTGCAGAAACGTTCGTCGCGAGGTAGGCACTCGAGGTCAAGTGGGCATCCCTTGACTCCTCCCTCTTTGAAGTTGAGGAGCCTGAAATGGCTCCGGGGGGTGTCTCGTTCATTCATTCTCCGGAAGCACTTCTGCACAGGAGAAGATTGAGACACCAACAATCTCGGCTACCAGCCCGTGCCCACCGTAATCGACTGTGTAGCAGTTTGTCGTCGCACTTTGGAAAGCGCTGTATCCTTCCTTTGCAAGTTGCCGTCACGCTTGTTCTGCAGCCGTTCGCCCCTTGACAACTTTGCCAGCACACCGGCTCTCGATACAATGACGCCAAATGACTGCGGACAATGGACATTCTACCGCAGTCTCTCCCCGATAATTCAGACCACTTGGTACTGTATCTCGGAGTTCGCAACTTGAAGAGAACAGACGTACGCAATGTTGGCATATTGACGAAATCACGAGCTTCATTCCCTTTTAGCTATGTGCACCTTGAAACGTGCTAGCCGAGCTTTCTAATGCTGTCCCACATTTCAAAATACGAAGGTTGACACCTTTTCGAAGATGCCCTCGCGAACCTGCGACCGGGAGGAGGTGCGGTACTAAAATGCGCGGGCCTTGAAAGAAGGCAAAAACGGGAAGAGCGGCGTGTTATCGGGAAGAGCGGAAGGCCGTCACGCGAATATAACTCATAGAGGTTCGCCTTACGGCCAGGTCACGAGTCATAATTGATTGCGTTATGATGCTAACGCGAGGACCACCCCGGCAGGGAAAAATAAGACGAGAGAGCGGGAAGGGAAGAAGGCGCACCGCCGAGGAAGAAGATCGGAAGAAGCATAAGCGAGGCGAAGTGAAGAGTAGCGGCGCGGCAAGGAAAACGGGAGGAGGAGGAAGTCGAGCGGATGATGAATGTGCCGTCTCAGCCGTCGCGTCAGCGAGGCTCTGTTGCTCGTTTGTAAACGAGCTTCCCTTTTTTCCATCGGCCTACGTACAGCCTGTCGCCGCTCGGCTGTCGGAAATCCTGGACTACCTTACTGCCGAGCGCCAGAAGCCAAGATCCCCTGCCATCCTCGCCCTATCTATTCACCCATTCATCTTTAATAATCGTATCTGCGAAGTCCGTATCCTCCGATCCATTGTCCTCTTGCTCAATCGCCAGCGCACAATCAATATTTTGCCAGGATAATCGGCCTTAAACCCGGCACCTTTTAAGAGCGAGTGACGCCGCCTCGCTGACTATCAATACGTAAATTGCCGTGGAAGAAGGCAATAAAGGTAACAAAGCACGGAAGCGACGAACACCGTCGCGCTCGCGCGCGGGCGCGCCTAAGTACCAACGAAGGCGAGAGGATTGTAAGGGTAAATTCTCGCCCTTCATGTGCCTCTCCTTAACGAGCGATAATAACGCGCGCAAATAACTCGCAGGCTACACAGTGCTGGAATCAGCACGTTGCATGCCGATTGGGGAGATGAACAGGGGGGAAATATAGTTTTCGCCTACGAAGCTTTGGCTGGGTATGCCTGGTTGCAAAGGGAGTAACATCTTGATGCCAGCGAAATAGGGAGCGCTCCTAGCGGGGATGTGTGTATGCGTGCGATTGTGAGTATTAGTCGGGTGGTGAAGGGGGGCGCTCGAGTGGCCATTCTGCGACAACGTGTTTTGATATTGTAACGTTTGTATTAAATATCAGTCGGAGGGGGCCACCGTGTCCGGGCTGAAAGCTTGTCGTTTATTAGGACTTCATTAGCCAGACGAGTCCCCCTTGCCCCACTCTCTACTGCCTTATTGGTTTACGATTAGCCGTCTTGCCTAGCTTTTACCTTTCGTCGCTCGTTGGAGATGGTCTGCAATTCTTTGTTCGAGTCATAATTAATGATTACTCATCAAGCTCCACATTTTCACATTTTCGACATAAGGTCATACTATATCGACACGGTATTTTGACACAGTATCATGATTGGTTTATGACAGCTACTTGCGAAAATGGCATATCTACGGGTAACGGTTATTCATCGAAATCCCTTTTGCCGCACGAAAGCGGCGGCGGCGCGGCGTTCGGTGGCAGTATTTCGAGTCGCGGGAGAAATGGTTCGCGATTCGCGGATGCGCGCGCGAGGCGAGGCCCATTTTCGAAAGTCAATCGACTGTGAGCCCCCTTTTCGTCGATCGCGCAGCCTCATAAATCTCCCTTATAACCCTCCGGGTGCCAACCGACGCGTCGAATTAGCCCCGTCGGAAAATGTTGTGAGGCGACTTCTAGGAAGTGCGCCCTCCCTCCCCCCAATCGAAGGATAACCTGCCCGTGTAGCCATCACCCGGTAACACATCATTATTTCTTCAGGAGGTAGCTAAAGGAACATCCTCGATAGGAAGCAGTTTGGTTCGGTATCTGTTAGTGACACCGCAGCGAAGAGAATATAAAGATCTTGGGAGATTTATTTGGCAGATTCGTATTAAGAGAACTAGGCGATGATTTAATTGCGACAGGCACGAAATCGCTCGACTCTTGGGGTAGAGTTTTCCCAGGAGAGGTCGTCGCCGCGCCGGCCTGCCCTTTCCAAAGGATGTGCATCTCGCCGCCCCGTCACCTTCGCCTTTTCTTCGGCTGCCGGCTATAGATCGTCACCCAGTGGTTTCCACCCCCGAAAAATTCGGGCGTGGCAGAGTCGCTCTCCCTGGCAAAGTGTCTCGGGCGGCTTCTCTCTCCCTCGCTTTCAGCGCGGGATATAAAAGATCTTTCTCTCGGCCTCGCTCCCACTTGGTGCACCGCGAAGACGAAGAGCCCGCCACAAGAGCGGCACACGGCGGCGCTAACTTTGGAGCGGGCCCAGTGTGTGAGCTCTCTCGGGCGCCTTGTCACTGGCACAATGACTGCAAGATTATCTACGATGGGATTCGCTAACGTTATAAGACCCGTAGCCAGTTTCCCGCTCGGAGCGGTATACATCCATCTCTTTTTCTCGGGCGCATTCGCGGCGACCCCTCTCACCCCCGGCACCCCCGAAAAAACGGCGAAATCCTCGAAGAAAAGAGGTGCTCTACCCTCCCCCCCCTCCCCCCCCCGAACGCCGGGCATTCCCGAGGAGGGTGGAAAAAATACATGATCTATGGCGGCACCCCTCCGGCTATTGTTCGGCGCATTGCGGAGAAGTCTTCGGGGGCGGGGGCTTGTTTGAATTTTTCACGCCGCCTCGACGCGCCAATTCGGAGAATCAACTTGGACTCGCTCGAAAGGACATTTCTCATCCGGCGGATTGACCGAGCAGTTTAATGGATGTTTTAATAACTGGTACGTTGTATGTGTTCGCAGGTCACAGCGGAGTGAACCAGCTGGGGGGTGTCTTCGTCGGCGGTAGACCGCTGCCGGACTCGACGAGGCAGAAGATCGTCGAGCTAGCGCATTCTGGTGCACGGCCATGCGACATCTCGCGGATCCTGCAGGTCAGCAACGGCTGTGTCTCCAAGATCCTTGGCAGGTTGGTTGCAATATTACTTGCACTTTTTAATTGCCCCCTTCGAACTTAATCTGCCTCTTCATCTCTCCCCTCTTGCAAATTTCCCCTCTGAAAAATTATTGACTTGTCACCGGGACAAGTAAAACGTTTGCGTCGCATTGGAAGTAGCAGGACAGGTGTAGGGATAAGTCTGCAGAAACACGCGGTGCACAAGCCAAGAATGTCAGCTATGCTTGCAATACCTCCCCCTACACATTCTCGCAAATGACATTTTTAAGCAGACCCCTCTAAAAATACACTTCATTTACACGCGGTCCGGTCATCATTCATACCTATCTTTCTAACCATTTGTCAAAAATCTTGCACATCACCATGGGGATCATTGCTGGGGGGAAGGGGAAGTTGGCGAGAATGCGGAAACCGAATATCTACAGTATTGTACCGCAAATTCTTATTGTTGCAGGTACTATGAAACCGGGTCAATAAGGCCCAGGGCCATAGGGGGCAGTAAGCCCCGAGTGGCCACCGCCGAGGTTGTGAGCAAGATTTCCCTCTACAAGAGCGAGTGTCCCTCGATCTTTGCTTGGGAAATCAGAGACCGTTTGCTCCAGGAGGGTGTCTGTACCAACGACAATATCCCCAGCGTGAGTACTTATTTTCAATCTACTCCATCGAACGTGATTCGAATGAGCGCCGAGCGTTCAAGTTCTTCCCAGCAGGGACGTCTAGCAATCGCACGGGAACTCGTGATAATCCCTGCGATAATATAAAGCATGCCGCAAAACACGCGTAATGGACTCGTCTTTCGGAGGGTGCTCGGTACAAGGAGTCAGGCGTATTGTCAGCGTGGCTTTATCTACTCACACAAAACAGAATCGCATTTACATAGATTGCAGGAGCCGAATGGTGAGAGGGACGAAAGTCAGTTATCCATGGGATGGCGATGGGGACGCTTGTACGAGCTGCTGAAGCGAGTTCGTGAGCAAGCGAGTAGATGTAACTAGAATCGACTTTGATAATCTCATTGGAAACTCTCATGCAACACCATCAATTTCCATTTTTCGAGTCATACTCCATATAATATTGGTTTATAAATATCACGATTATAACTGCCATGTCGAGGCTTGGAAGTTTATTTATATAAGACCGCGTAGTCGGGCAGTCGGACCGATTAATGCAAACGGAAAGCAGACGTCGCGATCTCAGAGTTTGAAGAAAACGTTTTTGAGGGGAACGCAGAGTGCTTAAAGAAGGTCGCGCACACAAAAGAATCAATTAAGAAATTGCTGGAGGCAGTAACGCACCGATCAGAAGAAAAATTCCTGGCGAATCTTTCTCTCTCTCTCTCTTTCATACACACACGCACACCTTTCTCCGCCAGATCTCTCGAAGTCTTGCACTCCACCCACTAATACGTTCGGAGTTCACGACAGGGGGTGGCCCTCTCATGGTGGTACCGCGTTGCCATGGATATTTGCATGCGTCCAATAAACGGTGGCTAAGGGGCTCTCGACTCGCTCAGGGTAAAAAGCGAAAGAGGGTCGCTAAATTCTCTTCTCCTCTCTTGCATCTCGCCATGCCGCCCTTCTTCGAGACCCCGCTCTCCTTTCTTCCTCTCACTTGCTTCGTGATACCTCGCTCGCGCTTCCGTAATGGCTTCGGGGTAGACGCGTCACTCTCCGACACAGGCCTGTTCCCGAGCAAACCGGGAGGGTGGAGGTCCGACCTTAGGATCGGGCATTCTTATCGACGTGAGAAAAACTGTCAAAGGTTCAGTGCACTCAGCGACACGAACAATCTCTCCTGCTGTGCTCCCTTCGATAAATACTGCCTTCTCCTTCGTATGTTGCACCTCTTAAGATCCGTCGAGAGCTTTATTAATTCGCGTAATGCGTTATAATGCGTCGATTAATGCAAACAATTAAAGCTGGTGTTGGTGGTATCCAGACGGTGAGCCCCAAGGGGGCCCAATGCTAGGGACGATTGCGGAATTAAACGTTTTAACAAATTAGACGCAGCCCCGCTTGTACCCGGGCAGCCCCGAGGGCAGCCTGGGGATCAAAGCGATTGGAGGCTGTGTAATCCCAGCCGCGTTTGAGCATCCTGCGAGTGCTTCTGAACTTGTTGTGGCCAAGATTAACGTTTCTTTAATGGCCCGTATAATATTCCATTACGTACAGTTGGCTCGAAAATTATTGCGTCGACGTCGGCTCGGAAGGCGGTTGGAGGAGCAAAAGGAAAGTTGTGAGATTACAGGGGAAAGGATATCCTTGGCAGCGGTACACCTAATTCCCATGATATTTTCTCTCGCTCCTCGTCGATTATTCACTCTCACTTCCCCATCCGCCGTTCCTTTCTCCGTCTCGCTCTCTCCTCATACTTTTTCCTCCGTCCTCTAATTCGCAATACGTCACCGTCTCGCGAATGCTAGTAATCTATCTATCCACGAGGGAAGGAATAGACGCCAGCTGCGTAATCGTCCAATTGCTACCCTGAATTTCATCAGGGTTCGATGCGTACGAAATATCCTTACTCTCTTCGTCGCCGCCCGGCGTTCGTTCTCCGTCAGGCCAACGAGTGAAATAACTCGCAAACGAGATTGATTCAAAAACGTTTCCCGAACGAACGCGCTCCACATTCATTCGTCTACCTAAAGGTACCTGTCTGTCTCCGCCGCGCCGCGCCGCGCCGTCATGAACGGAGAAGAGTAGGCGATGCGAGAAAGCGAGAGGAGAGAGCGCGCCAAGAAAGGGAAGGAAGGACACGACTGGAACGAAGGAACGTATTCCGAGCGGGTCCCGGTGATTGGGGGAAATTTCATTATTCTCAGACATTACCCCCGTTATTGTAATGCCATCAAATTGGATACGCTTCGTACACCCCGTGAAACGGGCGGAATATCCTTGAATATCCTTCGGCTCTCCTCCTGCTTGCCCTTTCTTCGCTCCACGAAAGATATCAAGGAAACGACGTTTCCTTTATATCGAAAGCCAGCGCCACTGCCTCTTCGCCTATAGGATACTTTTTCAAAAGAATCTTCTAATTGACAACCAAGTCCGTTTAATATGAGTGATTAAAAGACGGTGATGTTTTTCTAAAATTATTACGCACACATTTCACGCATGGTTAAGTAGAGTTGTGTAGAGATGGGCGTAGAGTAGTGAAAACCGTGAGCAAGCATGCGTGAAATGACTCTTTCTCTTTGAGGGATGTGTCACCTAACCGATCGAATTGAGACAATTGGTTGACATACCAAAAATACCCGCAGGACGTGGAGGCGGATTCGAAATGTCCTGCGGAGTCTCCGCTATCCGTTTCGCCGTGGAATACCAGTCGACCCCCGCCGGATTTGAATCTGGCACCCGGCGTGGCGGACGCGTTATTGGTTTACTCGCACCACTGGTTCCGGAATACTGACAGTGGCTCTCAATTCCAAATCCCACTTGCAACAACGCTCCTATCACCAGTGAATAGGACAGGCTTTCATATCGAAAAATGATTTCGAATATGATTTCTTCAGTACGCCCGTTGAAAATCAAACGAACGCTGGCGACAACATATTCAGTGAGGCTAAATAAGTCTGCGCCACTTGTCTCGCATCTACCCGGGAAGCCGGGCTAATGATTTAGCGCTGCCGAAAGTCTCGCGGTGAAATTGGCTTGTTGTCGTGTTTGCACAGGCTTAAGCAAATAATCGGCGATGGGCTAGCACGGTGCGCGCTCGATGAAATGCAATTCCGAGGGGTAAACAGACTAATTGGCACGGCAAACATGCCGAGCAATCGCAACGAAATCTAGTAGGTTAAATCGGAGGAGAACCACTGGTAAACGAGATTACATTCGTCGAGCTGTCCCACTCGGCCGTGGCCATCCTTTCCGCCGGGTGTGGGGGGGTGGGAAGAGCGCGGCAGGCACGGCGGCGGCGGTTGGCCCTGATGTCTCATCCCCATTGACCACTTCGAAATCACCAGTGTACGTACAGGGTGTATCGTACTCTCTGGATCGTATCGTCCAAAAATTGGAATTCCTTTCCGGGCACACCGCGAAACATTGCATTACCTCGGCCACGCAGAGCAGCAACACTGCCGAACCGCAGTTGGCCGGCGTGGGCTTTGCTCGCGAAAGTTATTCCCATTGGATCCGGGGGTTTCAGTTTCACGCTGACCTTCGTAGCCGGCATTTATCATTGTGGAAATGCGCGGCCGGCCGAGGAGCAGCGGCTCTGCCCGACCAGAGACGAGATTACATTTGTCGAGGTGGCGGCTTAGCCAGGAGCGCCAGGAGCGCGTTGCTCTTGCTCCCTGTTCTACGCTGCCGTTTCGGAAGTCGAGCCGGGGCTTGGCTTGCGCGCGGTCCACCGCACACACAGGGGTGAACGAGCGGTTGAATGTCAAAGCCGCACCAGCACACCGGTCCCTCTCTCGCACCGCGTCTCTGACCATGGCGATATCTGCCATAGAGCTATTGCTCGTTCTCACTCGGACGCCCGGCAGCGCTCGCCCACTCCCGCAGCCTCTGTTCTCCGGTGCTCCATTTCGTTGGGCCGATTTAGGGGTGGAAAATCACGGGTACCACGAGGGGGCCGGCCGGCGGACGGGGGAGGTACGACTTCCCGCGGTGGCCAAACGCGTCCCTGTAATTAATAGCCTCCCTCCACCGAGCGACAATCCAGGAGACGAGTTTACGCGGTGTTTCCGTGTGCACGAACAAGGCGGCCGATTGTTGATGCTATCCTAGTAGCCTTCTCCCCGTGCCCCCTCCGCTTTCGATCGTGCTTACCGTTCGCCACGATTAGAGTATTTACCGCCTACTACACGTACGTTGAATAAAAACAGGTGCCGCATAGAAAAGCCACGGCGAAAAGAAAGGCGGCGCATTGCTTGCGCTGGCAAGTAATTTCGCAAGTCGAGGCCGGCAACGGACGTAGTTTCAATTGACAGAAATTGCGACAGGCCCACGACGAGAATGAAATACTTGTAGTGCGGTGCAAAGGTATCGGCAGTGCTCGTCGATCATTCTGGCGGCGCGAACGGCATCGTTCAGGCATGGACGCGGTAAGTAACCGCAACAATGCCAACAGGGAAAGAGAAAGGGAAGGCACGGGGAAGGATCTTGGAGGTGGAAGAGCCAAAGTAATGGATGGCCGCTGGAACCCGAGGCGAGTGAATTGTTGGCCCCTGTACGTCCGCCTTGGAGACACCCTAGCCTTGCTCTGGCCGCGTAAATCAATGCACCCCTTCGTCCTCTTGCGCGAGCCACCGACCCCTCCACCCCCCCCCCCTGCTACTATCACGAGCAACCCTTCTGCCATCCTCTTCTCTTGCCTTTTCCTTGGACTTTACGTCCTCTCGGAGAGCACCGGCTGAGGCGCCTGCTACTAGCGGCAGTAGCGGCCCTCTCCTCCGCCAGTTCCGAGGAGAGGGTGAGTTAGGGGGTGTCGGAGACGTCCGGCTACTGCATTATGTATTTCTCACCGGGCCACCACTAACTTCTACCCTCCTTCGGCCCCGCTCCTCCGGCTCGAATGCCACCTTCCTCTTTACTTCCTTTTCTCGCACCCTTCCACTCCTTTCTTGCCTTGGCTCCCTCCGCGTTTTCTCTCTTCTTTGCTATCGCACCCTTTCCTTCGCCTTAGCTGCCGCGATCGCTCGCCCACGGCCGCCGCCAACTTTTTCTGCAGCTTCTTCCCGCTTCTGCAGTGTCATTTTTAATCATCCGACTGTTGGCGCCAGACCATGATCCACGGTTATTAATTATCGCCGCTCTTAAGCCTGGTGCTGCGAAGAGTCCGGTATTCCGATAGGCTTCGCTCTTGATTTGAAGAGAGTATTGCAAGTTAATAAGGCCGGCATGTTTATCCCGTGGTTGGTACGACGGGAGTGGTACCCATAGAGCGTGTAAATTTCCATCTGGCATATAGAGCCTTGCTTATTTAATGTGATATTATTATTGGTTGGATAGGAATTGGAAAAGGGTTCGCCATCGCTCATTGACGAAAGATCGGGCGATGTTATTTACGCAAGATGGCAGGTCCTCGTCCTCGGGCACAGCTGACGGGGGGGATACCTCTGTCGAGGCAGTTAATGTCATTTTAACCGCTGACTGCTCTCGCAACCTTACACCGAGCTCTTCGTCGCCGTTCAAGTTCAACCACCGTGTACCGGCTGTCCCGTCCAATCAGGAACGATCGACTGTCGTCCGTCAATACATGAGCATGTGTCGTCCCGTAAGTGAGTCTCATACGCGAACTATGTACGTATCGATACGGTCGATATAGCCGAAGGATATCAACTTACAGGTTCGCCGATTGTCTTCAACATTTTCCTCCGCTCGCTATCGGGCCCCTCGATCTTCCTGTCAGGTTTTTTCGAAACTGGTCCGCGCCTCCCTTCCTCGTTCCTTCTCTCCTTCCTTTTCTTCTCGTCCAGGCCGATCCTGAATACCGGCTCGCTCCAACCGGGCACTGCATTCCTTCGTCGGGGTTTTTGATGTTCCTTTGCGCTATCTTTTTATCCCGCTCCAAGTGGTGCAACCAAGTGTTACCAATTGGCGAAATCTCCTCGGCACACTCGATATCGTCCGACGCACGGCCCTTTCGGAGTCGAGTATATATGCGTACCAATATAATAAGCATCGCTCTACGCCCCCCGGAATCCAAACTTTTCTCCTGAAATCAATGATTTCATGTTCTCCACTAGTAATATATCCCGTGCGATGACCATGCGATAACTTATCCCGGGGAATCAGGCACGTGCTGGGATGCCGAGGGGCGAAGGGGCCCGCACTCTCGGCGAGTATCGCGAATCCACAGAAGGCCGGAGCAAAGAGAAACTAGGAGATTACCGACGGCCCGTTCTCCATGGTGCAGAAGGCAATAACGGGTGCCGCGTGGCGTCCTCACCACCCCCGTATAACTCGAGGGGGCCCCTTGCCGTTGCTAAATACCGCACCCCTTCCTAGGCAACCACCATCGCCGGCACCACCCCTTCCTCGTCTTTCAGCCAGCCCTTATCGCCACCGAAAACTACCCTCGGTCGTTCCAGATTAAAAGCTGTGATTATACGTAGCATCAGGCTTCCAACCTCCCCCGTGGCTGCTGCGGAACTTGCCGTCGAGCCAACGAAGACGATGGCAGGCCGACTCAACGGATCGAAAGAAGAGCGAAAGAGAGACTCTGGCATCTTCCGCCTAGCGGCAGGCTGCCGCGGCGGGCCAGCGCACCACGCTCTCTATCCACTTGTATACATTTTGGCATCGCCCTCCCGCTCTCATCGTTGCTTTTCTCTCCGTTTAAATTGCGAATGCCTCGCGTTCCTCGACTTCTATTTAAATGTAATTTGTATCCTCCTCCCGCGACAATTCGTCCCGCCAACTCTCTGCCCCTTTCTCCATCGCGGACCCTGCCTTTCTCTCGCTTTCTACTATGAGTCTAGGCTGTTTATATCCACCGGAGCTTCTAAATTCCATACGCCCGTTTCGGTAACTCTTTCCATCCACTTGGTTAATACCTAGCGGCGTATTAACGGAAAGAATTTCCATCGCAATCCAAACAAATTGGGAGTATTGAAGAAAATCAACTCAGCCTCTCATTTTCGTTGTATACGCATTTCGAAGGTGTCTCCTCTTGAATCAAGTTCAGCCAAATCGTGCCATGGTAGAATACATACACATATACTCACACAGGACCGCTCGGACATAGCAACCAACCAAATTTCTTGGTGTGCCGAGTAATAAATCAAACCATGCCGCGATAACTTGTGGAATAATGGCTAGCGAGATAACAATACACGGACAAGGTTTCTCGAGGATGTGCGCAATTGATTCGGGGACTTTTGCGGCTCGTTCACTCTGACATACCTCTCGGTCGACCCAGGTCTCCCATTGGAATCCCGCTAATGAAATCGTTGACAGTCGATGGAGTAGTCAATTGCTGTGTGGGTCCAAACATAGTTTTACGACTCCATGCGTGACAGTTAACTCCATCCCCTCAAGAGGGCATTAATTTTAATAGGTAAAGAAACACACCCCTGACCCGTTCTTTTCGTCGAGCAGCAACCCCCTTCCAGTCGGCGCATTTAGTATCGAAATTAATTGTTTAACTTTGCTAATGGGATTCTATCTGCCCCTGTCGCATTGGCAGTGATTCGGGAAAAGCGGCGTGCAGGTTTACGGGCGCTTCGACGCCAGCGTGAAAGCCTGGCTGCAGGGGAGTAACATTCGAAGTTATCAGATTGAGTTAACCAGGGTTCGGTCGGGCGCGCGTGCGCGCGTGCGCGCCCCCGTTCGCTGCATTTGCAGTCGCGTATAATAGAGCTGTCACAAATGCAATTGCACCACACGCGCTTCGCGTTTTTTTCCTTTGATACGATCCTGCCAGGATTTCCCACGCCGCATGGGGTGCTTCTATACAACGTCGCTGCTGCATAGGGTGCAGAATTTATACCCTGAATCGCCGTGGCGGCGCGTGCCTCAGCGAAGCCGCCGCCACCACCACCGACGTTGGTTTGCTCCACTTTCCGGCGTAACGCGAATTCGTCACGAGCCTAATTGCGAATAATCACCGAGTAATGCCGTCTTTCGCGCAGAACGGTTCTCATGAAAGGAGACCACCCATTCTATGTTTTATTCGTAACAGTATACATGCGCTTCTACCGGCATGCCCAACGTATAATACGCGCAGTATCGCGCAGTACGAGCACTAATATTTATGTTAAAGAATTCAGATTGAAAGTAGAATCATGATGAACATTGTAATTGTTTTAGCCAACCCAGGGATAATGCGTAAAGCGTTCTGTTTAGACTGGGGTTTCTACAATATTACATGGCCTGACTTCGGCAGTGTATAATTTAGTTGGTACGCCTTTGAGGGCATACTTGAGAGATACCATTTAAAGTATAATGTACCCCAAGTATCATATTAATTCAGGGTGATTCAAAGAGCAAATATTGAACGGTGTGTTATACAGCCATTATTCAGCAATAACACGCAAGTCAATACGGGGTTCGCATAACCTGTGATTTAGATGCCTGCACGAGCCTTTATCGTTCTCTTCACTCCCTTTGGCTGGGCGCACCAGAGGGGTAGCTTAATGACAGGTTATGACATTTTGCTTACATTGCCTGCGCGCCTGTGCCTGTGTGCTCTTCACTCCTCGGCTCTATACAGGATGCGGTAGCACGTGTCACGTATCATCGCGCCCTCGTCGCCCTCGTTTTGAATCCGAAATGCGCGAAATGCAAGAGATAAGCACGAAGAGGAGAAAGCTTTGAAAAATATCCTGCTATTATAATCTGTGGAGCCTAGAACGACAGACAGACTGAAACCAATAAAGTTAATTACTCCGAACCAATGCCTGTAATACCGGAAATGATTTATCCGACGCTGACATAAAGAGTGACGGAAGAACGATAAGCGTGGAGTATGACTTTCTTCATGAAGTGATCTGACCGTGGCACGAATCAGGGGGACTTCTGGCAGGGCTCGAGATGTTTCAGGATGTTTTGACGATAATAAAGCCGCATTGTACGTAGCTCGTTCGGGCCCTCGGGATAACGGAAGTGGACTGAATGGCGAGGAAAGAGAGAGAGTGGCACCCTTCGTTTCTTCCGCTCTTCTCGCCTGGCACCCTCGCGTCTCTGCATGCATCGTGAGGGAATGCGAGACGATAGGGGCGCAGGGGGAGAGAGTGTGATAGAGAGAGAGAGAGTGGAAAAGAGAGAAAAAGGCGAGGAAATACGCGACTACCGAGTATAAGCACTCGTAAAAATTACACTACCATAGTGACACGTGCGCCGTCGCACTGGAAAATGATATACACGCTGCTACACGGAAGTTCGTGCGGAGATGACATTCTGACGAGTACATCCGACGTCCGCCCTCCCCCTTTTCAAAAACGCTCGCTCTACGATTCGTTCGCGATTCGTCAGACTCGAGAATACACCTTACTCCCAGCACGCCGTGTATTCCATGAGCTCTGTCAGTTGACTTTTGTCGCGGCCAGCCACTGTTGCCTCCCATTTCGAATATTAGTCGGCTTCGCTGCGAAATACTTTGCGGGCATTAGTCGCACTTGGTTTGGTGCCGCGTTGCTAGATGCTGCTCTTTTCGCGGCGCAGCATTCAGGCAAGGACATGTAGGTTCTTTTTTATATATTGCAATGTAAAGGAGAGACAAAGGGCTTTGAATATGCCAAGTGAAAAATGTGGCCTGGATGCAGGACGGTTTTTAGCATATTCTTCATTGACATTTGCTTGCTGCCTCTGATGAAGTGCAAGCCTTTTTTGCACGACATAATTCCTCCATCCCTTTTCAACCGATTGTAATGAGCCTACGCGGAGATCTCTCGGTCTACGGGCATTATTTTGTATTCATCGAGGGCTCGGTTCGAAAGTCTCTCTGTTATCGCGCTCGCATAATCGTCGGGCTTGTTATCCCCCCGGTTGTAAAAGGATCCTACCACTCGCAGGACGTTTTGGAAGGCGTCACGTGAGCGCAATATTATGACGTCTCTATCCGGCGACCAGCACCCTCTTCAAGGACCGTCCACCCCTCGGTCTCTTCACGCTTCATGCTAATTTCATCGATCCAGTAGCTTCTTCCTTCGCCCTGCCGCGTGTCGCCCTTTATGCCAGCCGTGCGTAGACCCACCGATAATATCCCTGCCTCCTTTCGAGGCCTTGGCGCGACGCATTAAGTGCCGCCACGCAAAAATCGAGCCGCCCTACCTCCTGGCGCGATCGTCCAATAAAACGCACGGGCCTTTTATGAATCTCGTCCGTTTTATAATTGCCGACGCGCGAGGGGTTCCGCGTTACCGTGGAACTCGGGCCATTCACCAGCGAAGTTCGAGGACTCCGGTCGGACCTCGCAGTTGACGGAGGACGAAACCTGTGTCTCATAAGTTTGACATAGTGGGAGAACGGGAGAACGCTTTCGGTGTCACTACAATACGCGCCGGGGCCATTGTGGCATCGATTTCTAGTACGCGCGACAATTGTCACAATAATGACGAGGCCGGCACACAGAGAACACGCATTGCCGGCAGGGAAATCAAGGAGCGATATTTGCGGCCGACGTCAATCAAAAAAGGGTCAAACAACCGCGGAGACACACTCGATGTCACACGGTGGTCGGGCCGGATTGTCGTTGAGCCGGCGTGCCGGCTTTGTCGCAGAGAGCCTTCTCTCTCCACAAAGAACTTCCTATTGTCGTTACGCTTTGACGTCGAGTGACTTTGGCAAAGGGTCTCCCGACAGCCAATGGCTTTTTCCACTGCTTAGATTCTATCCCGCTCGCAATCCCCGTAAAATATCGGCCGACTTGCGCATTATGGACAATGGAAACGGGCTCTCTCCTCGAGAGGTATTAGGATCGCGGCATTTTTTGGAAGCCAATAACATCGGAGGGACATCGGCATGTCTCCAGTGTCAAGGGATACCAAGGTGGAGCACCGAGTGTGCCAGTGACGGCCTCGCTCTCTCTCGTGTCTGCAGTATGTCCGTGATAGTCCGTGGGTTACCGGCCGCACTGGGGTATGACACCTCCCCGCAGTTGGGTCCGAGATGTCAGCCCGTCTCAACGCCGTGGTACCCTGACACCGGGTCTAACTAACCTCGGGGGCGAACGGAAACCTCTCCCACTCTCCTCTCTCGCCGCCACGTATCCTTACCCTCGCAATTTTTATGTCGCGGATAAAATTGTATTAATGAAAGCGAGCGTGCTATTCAGCGCGATTTAACATTCGCAGTGGCCGATTTATCACCGGCCGTCCTCCAAGCATCGTCAGCAGATATTGGATGCGGAAGAATTAATGGCGAAACTATCGAAGCCGAGGGAACGTCCCGCCGTAGTTTCGCGGAAATTCTTTTACGACTTCCAGCGGCGATTTATGCGCGCTGCAAGTGACAGAAGTAGCGGAACCAGCTCCCCGAAATTAGCCGACCTGTATTCTACAGGATAGCTGAAAATATGGCAAAATAGCTATAATCTCAGCCTACAGAAATACGCGAGATCCAAAGTGTATTTCACAGTAACGATATAGGAAATGCAAGTTAATAACGCGGAAGGTAGGCATGCTGAGTCGGAAAGTTGGGCGACGATATAGCAAAATGATATATTTGCATAGGACGTGAGGCACAAAGACGGTCGTATATGGGTTCGGAAGATCGCAACGTGCGCGTAACACGTTGTACGTGTTTCCGTGGAATCGCAAGTACCGCAGACGCGCGAGTGCGTACTTAGGTTACGTCCAAAGTCCCCTTGGAGTGACGCGAGACGGATATAATTGAAGGCGGAGGTAATTAACTCCCTCGTGGAGTACACACCGGCAGCCGCTCACCGCATCGTTTTAATTACCGCTCTCATCGCATTTCATCGGGCAGAAGCGCGCGCGCCTGTGCTCGCTTTCCCTCTCTCCCACACACTCTCTCACTCTCTCCCTCTCCTTCTGGTGTACTCCCTCACCCACCCTTCGCGCTGCTGCTGGTCTCGCAGGTTCTTTTTCTCTCTATCTATCTCTACCTTACGTTATTCCTCCCCGGAATACTGTGTACACTGTGTGTCTCTTCCTCTTACCTCGGCCTCCATCTCCATTCCCCTGTGCTCCGTGTTTATAATAAATCCGATGCCAGGAAGAGTACCTCTTGAGCCACTCTGCAATCTCCTAAAGGCGTCCCTAGAAACTTCACCACACGACTAAACGCGATTGGAAACAAGCGAGACTCCTTTTAGCTACTGTCTACCTACCTACCTACCTACACCCGCCTACCCATCTATCTCACTTTTTCTTCCTCCGCCGGAGCGTATTCTTTCTCTCTCCCATTATACTCTGGCGAGTTCGCTCCCTGGGAATGCCGGCACCGCCGTCCCAGCTAATTCAAAGAGCAAATGAATCGATGATTGCCACCGAATCATTCACGCTTTAACCCTTCCGCCCATGCTACTAGTTATTTAAGCAGTGTCAACTCACTGCCACTTGATTTCCCCTCGCGTTATCGGGCGCGGCGTCACGGCGGCTGGCGCGCCGCTGTTTGACTTCGATTCCGGCTAATTATCTCGAGAGCGCAATTTATGTTATTGCTAAGAATTTCAACGTGATTGCCTTGGAGATATGGGGATTCGAAGTGGTATAAGCCGCAGATTAATTCGACGAGTTGGTGGTTGATGTTGCAGGTATCGTCAATCAATCGGGTGCTAAGGAACTTGGCCGCGCAGAAAGAACAACGGCAACAGCAGCAGCAGCAACAGCAAGGTGTAGGTTCTGTCGGGGTGGGTGTGGGTGCTGGAAGCCCGGCTGAAAGTGTTTATGACAAATTGAGGCTACTCAATGGACAGACCACTGGATGGCCAAGACCGAATCCATGGTGAGTTAAAACTAGTCATAGCTCCCTTTCGATTAACGATAGTTCCATAACATCATCTCTCGAATTAGGTATCCCTCGGGTGCTGGAAGCCCATTCCCACCTTTACAACCGAGTCTCAGCCCGAGTCATTGTACGGCCCTACCACCGGACCCAGCGGACATCTTGCACGCCAAAAAGGGTAAGTTCTATGAATTTATGTATGCGACACCGTGAGTTACACAGAAGGAGGGTTTGCCGAGCTATACACATGTACATACAAACTAAGGCAAAACCGTGGGGTACTAGTAGTCGGTATCAGTAATATGCTGAACTGGAGGAGAAGTAACAGACCTTTAGTAGTAGTAAATCGCAAAGCATGGATTTCACAGTTGGGAGCGCTCGATGTTACAATGAATAAATCTGTCGACGTATTATTATATTGTGTTACTAGCAAAAGCGCATCTGGCGGTGACATATTTAACCACTTAAAAGTGAGGTCACAATTCGCTTAACTCGGTCGGAAAATTGCCGAATAAAATGTAGCAGTCGAATGCAGCTTGAAAGCGACAAGAGGGATTATCATTGGTATTAGAGATTATAAACTGGGGATAAATTTCCTTTGTTTATTTGATTAAACTCGAAAGGTTTTTCTAAAAAGAGCAGCAATCGAGCATTTACGGTTTGCGGGGAGCAGTTAGAATGTTTGCTGGGACAGCACACAATTTCCACGGCAAACGCGAACGGCTAACACTCACTGCTGCTGGCTGGAGCGCGTTTGCATGTGGCAAAGCGGTCAGGTTCGCCGGCCAGGGAAGGGCAGCGGCACAGAGGCGCGTTTTAATTAATTAATCTGCCGGCTAAAACGATACTAATATCAATGTAATTCCGCCGGTGGGTCCCGCGGTTCGCCGCATACGTGTGCCGCGCTTTTCCGGTAATAATTGTAACGTTTAAGCGGGTTTCGCAGGGGCGAGAGAAAGCCGAGCGGGGACGGCGGTGGGCGCGAAGGGAAGGCCGGGAGAACAGCGCTGACTGGAGGAGGACAGGGAATGGAAATGTTGTTGCAGTCGACCGACGAGAACACACGCGAGCCTGCACCTCCGCCGACAGCGTATATTATCCCTTCTGCCCCGTTTGGTCCTCTCCGGCAGCCTCTCTTTCATCGCGTGGCCCTGCGCGCGTTCCCTTTGACGGCACATCAAACGCGCGATTTCTTTTGCCAGGGCGTTTTCCTGGCACGCTGGCGGCGGGGGTGCTGCCAGCAGCGAAAAACAGCCCCTTGTGTTTTTTCCTCCTTGCCCTACGTAGTGTTAGGATGACGCGCTAGCTCGCCCTCGCTCCTCGTCGTCAAGGATTCCTCTATCTATCGGTCGCTTGCATGTACCTCGAATGCTCCAATACCGTCTTGCGCATCTGAATAAAATAGAGTCCCAGCCGTATGCACGATATCATATCGATCTAATAACGTTCATGTCAGATTGAACTCATGAGTATCAATAACCATGAATAATAAATTCCACCGATCGTGCTATTGTACACAGATTGCTCAAGTTGATGTTTTCTCAAATTGAGGGCGGGTCGAGATCCTCAACGCAGACTGGATCTACCGAATTCCCCACCTTAAGGCTTAAACAGGTTTATTAGATGAGAGTATGAGTGCTAGACAGAATATTATTTTGTATTCCAATGGGGTAGAACCGAGGGGTACAATCAAATATGGTAACTGTTGCGAGCGTTCAACCACACGCGGGCCCCGGGGGCCGGATTATCTCTGCGTTGCTGCAGGCTTGCCGCCGTTTATAGGATAACCCGTGTCAGGAGGGTTGTTTCTCTACCCTTCTCTCAGTTTGCCCTCTTTCGCCGCGCTATCCTTCTCCAGCTACCCTTCGCCTTTCCCCGTCGATCTCCCTCAAGTATCCTCGGCTCTGGCGAACGAGCGAATCGGGACTGGGTACGCCTAAGGCCAATCATCAGCTGCAATTGCTACCCTCGTTCGGAAACGCGTCCGAAGGAGATTACCGCGCAATCATCATACCACTTTTTAGACAGGCCGTTCCATCTTTCGCACATACCGCTGTTATATCTATACTATTACTAGTCCCGATTTCTTTCCTGATCTCCGGGCGAAGGAAGGTCCTTGGCGCCGGAGGCCGGCCAAAATTCGCATTTATTTAGCGGTGACAAATTGCACGGCGGTGGGCGGGTTGGTGGGGGGTAGAAGCGCTAGGCACTCTCGTCAATGTAAACTCGTCACATCAGCCATCACCGTCGTCGTTAGTCTCGGCGTCGTCGGTAGCGTTGGGGTGTCTGGTGAGACTGATCCACAATGCATCCCCCGGCTGCATTGTGTGTCGGGTTGCGCGAGACGAGACGCAGCGGCATGCAGAAGAATTCCATGAGAGGGTGGCTCGGCGCGCAGGGGCCGGGAGGAGAGGGGCCGAGAAGGGGGAAGGAGAGAGGCAAAAGAAGGGAGGAGGAGGGGTGGGGCGGAGAGGGGAGGACAACGCCAAGAGAGCGGAGAAGAAAGAATGCGAGAAAGAGGTGAACATTGGCGGGATAGCAGAAGGAGAGCCTGATGAAAGGGACGCACAAGAGAGGCCAAGAAACAAGAGAGACAAGAGTGCAGCGCGGCTTGGTGCTGATCGGAACGAAAGGGGTTCAGGTCGTGGACTATTGTTTTTTCGCCTCCCAGGCCCCGTGCTGGCGCTACCACACCAACAGCAGCGAGCGCGGCGCGTGGCGGAGAGAGAAAAAAAGGAGGGCGCGCGTATCCTGAATGCCTTCCTAGGATTTCAATATCGCTGGCATGTCGCCGATGCTCTCCCGCTCCCTTTCATCCCCGACAGGAAAAACCGATTTCGCGGATTGACGGCACATCGATGCAGAAACCCCCTAAGCGCGCCACCTTCGCCACCTTCGCCGCCTTCGCCACCTAAATCCGCTGCCGCATTCACTTTAATCACGCTGGCCCGATACGACGAACGCTTTAGTTTTTCTAATATTCATTCGGTGCGTCGGAGATTTCGGGCACTGGGGCTTTTACGTCGATTAGTTTATTCGCATAAAGGGCTGCGGTGGCAGTGTCCTTGATAGACTTAACGTCCTCTGAGCAGAGCGTAGGAAGCATTATTCCGGCGGTGGAGTTGGCGTCTCGAGCGTATCAGGCGTGTCCCCCGTGATTTCCTGCTTTCAGTACTTTCATACTCCCCGTCGGAGGTGTATGCGCAACACTCTGAGCTCGCACACGTTGGTCTCTGGCTGAGATGCAGAGGAAAAACAATATAATGGCCGGCTGGTGCACTCCCTGTTACGGGATCCCGGATCCACTGAAGGTATTATCGTCGACCTCTCTATCTGCTGCACCCGATCTCCCTACGCTGCTTTTTTCCCCTTCTTACTCTTTTCGACTGCATCCTTTTCTGGCGTGCGCGTAGCCCACCAGTCACGGGAGAGCTCAGCCTCGTTTATCCCAGGCTCCCGGCATTCCTGCTTCTTCACGGACTCTCTGTCACAGTAGGTACATTCCGTCGCAACGATGCGAAATCTTTTATCATCGAGGCAAGAACAATGCGGCCTCTGCCGTTGTTTTTATCGTCGCTGTTATTATTGTCGTCGTCGTCGTCGTCATCTACACCATCCGCCAGCGAGCGACGAGCTCACGCGGCTCATCGTCCTCTTCCCTATCGTTTTCGTTGTTCACGGTCGGCCTCGACGCACCGTCAACGTGAATCCTCATAGAAATACACGATCCGCATATTAATGGCTCCTCGATACCTTTTGTAACCCTTGCCCTCTCTGTCTCGCCCGCTCCGAGCCACGGAGCTCCAGCAGCGCCGCGGTTTGCCGAGCGCGGCTAAGGGAGAAGCGTTTTTGTTTTTTACGAGAGGAAAGCCGCCGGCCTTTATTGTCGACGCGAACAAACGTGGCTGGATGTGCGCGAAATATAGAAATAACCAGCAGCCGACGAGGACGCGTGCGCGCAGCTTACGTTGGTCGTCTGCCGAAAGCAGCGCGCTTATCGTCGCCTTTTGTCTCCGCTCGTGGCATTTTGTCTCGAATGATAATCCGCTTCGCTGATAATCCGAGCGAACTGCCAGCGCAGCTGAGAGAAGCTTGAACAAGTGCGCCGGAGAACACTCGTGTACTTCTTTTCGCGGGGGAGTAACCAACTTGCCATTCTCGCACAACGAGTCCCTCGCTACCATATCACCACATGTACCCGATTTCGCAAACGTGACATCCAGACCGTGCACTGCACCCCAATGGATATCCACATGCGCGGTCTACAAGCCTGCACTTTTTAACGTGTAGCCAATCTGGAGTCCGATGACAGTAGAATATCTGCAGCAGACCTGCCAGTTTTGTGCCAGTGGATCGGATGCTCCAGTGGCGCGTTACGCCCTTTAAGAGTTCTAGGCTCAATATAATTTGGAGTCCTTATTTTATATTATAAAAATGTAATCATTTTCTTAGAGCTTCGATTCTATAAACCTTGGGTTTTGGAATTCCAACTCTCTGACCCTTAAAAACCCTGCTTCTTGAAAAACCCTTCAATCGCACGAAATCTCAAAAGAAAATCGGCCCCTGCCCTAAGTTTGGGTCCTAAGCAATTGTCTAATGTTCCTACTATGCAACGCGCAAGAGATGTTCACCATGTCATTCTATCCCAGGATCCAAGTAGCCACAACTATAAAAGTTCCCCTATCTAGTCCGTCAGCAGCACGCGAGACCCCATAAGAATTGCACGCCAACGTCGGTTCATAGTGGCATAGCAATCGAGGATCGAAATAAAATGTAAGAGCTGTGTGCCGAGGAGGCTTCGAGCCTAGAAGTGCAGAGGTATGCGTAGGGCGGGGTGATGTACGTGGGCGACGCGACGTATAAAGAGGAATATTTACGAGGAGGTTCGCCTTCGTCGTGCACGGCTCGCGGCGCACACTTCGCAGTGCAGCACCACGTTGCTGCGCTACAACCGAGAGAGAAACTCTATGCTCTATGCATTGGATTTGCAGGTCAGTGGGTTGTCGCGTCGAGTCATTCAAGCCGGTGTCAACAGTGCCGCTCGATTTATCGTGTTCGTCAATCTTAGAAGGCCTGACCTCCCGCCAAGGCTCGGGTTACCATCCACGGTGTAACGTCTTGCTCTCGCCCACCCCCGCTAACGGCCGCTATCCTGCAATAGTGCGGCGCTCTCCTTTGTCTTCCGTTTTACTTCCACCGCGCCCGACGATCGCCCCGTTGACGCCGATGAATATCTGCACTGCCGAGCGCAAGAGAAAAACCCGCGTTAGCCGCGGTTCCCGTTCCCCGATACAACGGCCAGACCAACCCCCGACCCGCCCGGACCCTCCGCCAGTCTACTACACGCGACCCGCCACTGTAATTGAATACTTTCCGAGCCAGGCCATTTCTTCGGGCGTGCGGCATTAAGTGGATTTGCACGAAATAGCAAACACAATGCACCCATGGTAACTTTGTGGCCTGCGCAAGCGGCCACGCCACTCTACCCTCTCTTCACCACTCACGTATGTGTCTGCCGCCGCTTGCTTCGGCCTCGGCGCACTACTGTCCAATCTTCGGCGAAGCTACTTCTTCCAATGGTTATCACACACTTCCATTATTATATTTTATTGTATTCTCATTTGCTCTCCCGAGTGCATTCTCATCTGAATGTCAACCGCTGACTCGACCAGCGGATTCACTTCCCTACGATTGCGGCTCATGCTCAACCGGGGGGCGTCTGTATCTACTTGGAAGGTAGTTCAGAATTACAGATTCCTTGGGAGACACAAAGGAATTACATACATTAGTTTTACTCGCACTCTGACCAGTATGGCATTCGGTATACTCGAAACATGGAGTGATTTCTCTAACAAAGTGCTGCGAGAGCTAATCGCTAAACAATGCGCATGATGAAACACGATGCAAACTGCCGAGCAAAATGGATTGTCAGACTTTTGCGGCGAGCGATGCTGCGCCTCAAAGTTCCACGGTCTTCGGCAAAGAGATATGTCTTCTTTCCGCCATTTTCTAAGTAGGGAAGAGAAGCACTCTCTGCCTGCGTGTGCCTCTTCTTCATCGCCCTCTATTTCGTAACCAATGCATTGTGCGGATGATCTCGGTAATCGATCGACACCGTCATTCAGCCACAATTGAAAATTGCTAACGAACACGCGATGAGTTGATATGGTACTAGTGCGACGGTAGGAATAATTACATCGACGTACGACCCCTGATCCCCGGGGCATGGACGCGTGCGCTTGACAGCAGGATAGTTGCAAATGTTTTCCCGCGGCTTGACTTGACATTGCAAGTCTCACCCCTTCCCACCGGGTGATGGAGGGTGGCGTGTCATGGGGTAGCAGTATTTGAGGCTGGAGACTGTCAGCAATGACACTGCAGTTTACGGATTTGCTATCCATGTAATTACTGGAAAGCTGCGTGTACTTACTCGTGAAGGAAGTTGCTACTGATTATAATGAGTAGGAGGTATAATAAGTGTATGTATATGATATACCGCATACGTAAGTTTGAGCATGTAATTTTGGCTGACTACTTGCTCGAGCGGTGCCGCTGAGGCAATGCTCTATGAAGGGTAGAGTGCGAGGGGGCAGGAGAGTAGCTCGCGATGACAGAGATCTCTTTTCTTACCCAATGCTTCGCAGCTGCCAGAAGAGGCTTGCGGCCAAGGGTTGGAGGAGAATCGGGAAAGATGCTAGGGGGATGAGTTGGAAGTCAAGACACTCAGGAAGAGAGAGTGAGAGGCAAGATGCAGAAGGTGGAGAAGGTATCGGGGGTACGCGGATAGGGTTGACTGATCTGCCTCGTAACGCCAATCGATATACACCACAGGAGCAGCAGAGGTTCGTGCCACCCCTAGGCAGAGCGGAGTGACGCTCTTTTAGGCAACGTTCACACGACTACATGCCCACTCGTTCGTGGCGCAACCCCGCTTCCACGGGCGGGGGTGAATCTCACGTGACTTGCGTGCGAATAGTGTGTCGGGAGTACGCGTTACCCGCAGTTAAAGAAGGAGAAGAGTGCGAGCTTCATTCGGCAAAAGGCATGCTCCCATAACTTCCGTGTCTAGAAGTGTGGGCGGGCTCTCCGGCGGCTGAAGGAGCAGCAGGTTTAAGGGGAATATCGTCGACAAACCCCATGGGATTTCTTCTCTCCTGCAAATCGTCGACCACCTACCGGCCTTTTTCTCGAGCCTCGCTCTATCGCCACTCGACTACTTCCCGCTGCGCATTCACAAAGAGTTTGACGTTTTACGTTTCAAGCCCTGTTCGTGGCTCACCATAATCACAGGCCAAATTAATCATTAAGCTATTCGGCGGCGGGGACCCCGCCGGGCTAGACGAGTAGGAAACGTTGGTGCAAATCAGAGAAAGGTTTTCGCCGTTCGATTCGGGAATCGGTGGTCAGAGTCATTACATAAGCCGATGAGACATAAGTATGCAAATCAATCACACATAGCCGCGTTACACAACGTTGCGCAAGCGGAAAGTCATGCTCATTGTATTGCTACCGCTGCCGCTCAATGAATTATAGACCCCGTGCCCACAGAATTTCATATGATTTCGTATTACCCGATCGCATATTCTTCACGTATGCCTTTGAAATTGCATTCCTTGCTCATGCAATTCACGCCCGCTCTCCATCACCTGTATTCCAAAAAAGGGCTGATTAATTTAGCGATAATTCATTCTCTCATTTTATTAAGTGCTGTTGTTAATACTCTAAATTAAAAAAGTTGTAAAGATTGAAAAGGACAGTAATCTGGAACGCGACCGGAATAAGAGGAATCGATAAGTCGGCATGAAACCATCGAATCCCTCCCCAGGAAAGAAGAGAGAGTCTCTTCTTCGTTGATATTATAGCCTACCCCGACTCCAACACTTTTCTGTCGCTGCCTCTTACGCTCCCTTCCACTTCGTTTTAATTCGGCGATATTAATCAAGCTGCGAGTTCTCGCGTACAAAGGCTCACCGATGTGGGTTCAGCAACGTAGGACCTCATTGTCTTGATACCCTCTGGCTCAATATCGACATGCCCTGTGACGCAATGTGTGCTCCTGACGCACATCGCACTCACACATCCCGTGCGACGACACTGAAAACTGGGAGGCACACATATACGCAAGCGGAAGGATCATAAAGCCGAGGCTTTCTCGCTAGGGGCAAGAGCTAGAGCAGGTGCCGGCTTCGAAAGAGTTCGACATACCAGTCGACGGGGGATCTCCAATCACTATCGTTTCTACGATGCGCGTCTCCATGCTATACGTGGGAGCCACCTATTCTGCCTTTCTCTGTTTTCTCATTGTTGTTTTCCCTTGCCGACTGTCGCCGCATGGGGTCGAAGAGCGAACCTGTCCCAACCCCGGGATCACCAACTTTTCTCGCCGTCAATATCAGAAAGCGATCAGCTTTCACTTCGATCCGCACGCTTCCTTCCTAAGCATCGAGTCCTCTAAGCGGCGCACGAAAGTGGCATGTGAAATTTAATCGCCTTACTTTTGTGCGATCGAACAATTGACTTGGTGTTCTAGTACACCATTTTTAGCTAGACTTCTATCCGACGCTCGTTGCTAAGGAAAAATCAGAGAATCCAGAGAACACATGAACACATTTCCTTGGATGGTGGGAGTCCCCATCGCAGGACTCCGTAGAGTGGGAGATTCACACGGGAGTGCAGAAAACACATCCATTCGCAAGAATTCGCCAGGGCGTGTGACCGCGAGGGATTTCATTATTTCCTCTTGGAGGGGCGCTGAGTACTACTGGCACATGCGGAGCCGGGAGTCCCGTGGTATCGGGACGACAAGGATGGTGACTTGGCCGTGTTCCCACAGGCACTATGGGGGACTCCTATTTTCTTAATCTCGGCCCCCGCGCGGACGAAACAAACGATCGGGAACGGAGACAGCGGGGTGTCGCCACTGCTCCCGCCGCCAAGGAACATACAGGAGCTACCCTTCTCTTTTGGTAGACAGGTCATAACCACACAGTTCTCGAGGACGGGAAGTACCTCCATTTAAACAGCTTGGATGATTCGCTGCTCCAATTGACTTTGCCGCACTAGCCCGCTACCTTCCAGCCAGATGTCACCGGCTCCAGGCTCGAGCCGCCTTCTCTCTTCTCACGTCCGCCTGCGGCCACCAGCTTTCCTCTTCTAGCCCTCAAACATCTCGATCTTCACCACTTCGCCTCCAAGTTGCTGTGAAGCTGTATGTAACATTTTCGTTAAACAGCGCACAGTGAGAAAAATGTACGCGAGCGGCGTTCTTGAACTTGATTACAATGGTTGCGCCGCTAGATATTCCCGCACGGCATAGGAAGTACGCGTCCACGAATACGACGGTTGCGAGTTATTGTTTCCCGATCGCGATTGAATTATCTGATCTGGCTGGGGAAGTTGGTCGGCCAACTGCACTGCCGCAACAGTCTTCGTTATCTGGGCTGCTATAATCAGTTAATTATAATAGCCTCGGATCGTATAGAGTTACACATCGTACACCGCGCCGGACAACAAGCCGGGTTGTCGCAAGGGGACCGCAATGTATTCGGCGAAGCACCGGACGGGAAATATGTTGGGACCGCTATTACACTTGGAGGCGCGTTGATGGTGTGGTTGCCAGGGAATAAGTTTTCAATTCGATTCGCGTTCCCGTGGACTCTGTGAGATGATTATTCCGGATCGCCGAAAAAGCCCGGCGAGGCCGAAAAATAGAGAGGTGACCCTTGAAAAAAAGTTCTAAAAAAATCTAGATTGAATCGTATTACAACGGATTATTTTTACCTTTCCACCTGCCGCCGCCACCGCGTTCCCTACAAATGCCGGATATCGATCGCGAACACATTTAATCCTGAACAACTTTTAGAGGCGGCAATTTCGAAAATGAACTAACCACTAAAAAATAGCTTAACTGGCCGATTCAGTCCAATGGATAAAACTAATTCGTACTTCAAAAGCGACCAAGGATGAAGGACATACCGTAGAGATAAAAGCCGAAAGGTGGTAGATACAGGTGACATCCGGAGAAATTAATATCGCGTGAGAAGAAGGGTGCGCCGGCTGCGTGGTCCCCACGTTGGAGGCGGAAAGCCATGACTGGAAGAGCGGAAAACTTTGTTTTCCACCAGACCTCCATCCCCGTCCAGTCTATCTTCTCCAGTCTCGGTGCACGCTATTTTGCACATTCTCTCTCTCTCTCTCGATTTCGTTGTCACGGAATCTTCCTTGTTTCACTTCTCCCGGTCATACCCTTTTCAGCACCTTAAACGCGCGGACTGAAAGCAAACGTTCTTCGAAAACCAGTTGCCTTTGCGTTCGGCCGAAACCCACTTAGAGTTCACAACTATTATCCGCAAACTCTCCTTAAACCACTGTGCGGCCTCTAGAGCGAATGGTTGGATCGTTGGGCTGCAATCGTCGCTGACCGCTTGACCGGATTAATTATCCACTTCGAAATTCGGTTGCAGTAAGACTCCTTCCACGTCTTCTTGGGACTACTTACTTTCTTCAGTGGATCTTTGTTCCAACTGGCCTTTCTCCGATTCGTAAATCGCGAGGCTACCGACGGCGCGAAAGAACTCGAGAGTTTGGTTGTGATTACTCGCGAATTAATCTAAGTTTTTTTCCCCGCGCAAAAGAACAAGTATATCGGGCATGATGGCGCGGGATTATGGTGTGGGTGCTGTGCGCGAAACCGAGGGGGTGAACATTTTAGTAGGCTGGAACGTGGCTCTAGAATTTCGGGAGAATCTCGTTGGGGGATTGGCTGTGTCGGAGTGAACTTATGAAACGGCCAACCCTGCCGGAGTCGAGCGAGATATTAAATTTCTGGAATTTTGCGGTTAGGCGCGTCTACATGCCAACGGGTCTCCCCTACCAATACACGTCCATGTCCAGGCTTGCGTCCACGTGCCGCGGCTAAGAAAATCTTACTCTGATTTCTCCTATTACCTTCCCGGTACACCTACCCGCACCGCTTAAACGAACAGACAGACACGCCTGCTTGAATAAAAGCCGACAATCGTATTGCCCAGTGCTAATAGCAGCCGGTTTGCTTCTTCATAGAAATTATTATTAGCTACATTCCACCGAAACTTATCAAAAATTGCCGTTTACACGGTAAGATTAAGTTGATTCTCTTGGAGGAATTGGTGAAAATGCAGGATGATAAGTCATCATTAAGTTTCTTGATTCTGCTTTATTGTTACTGTTGACCTTCTTAAACTACGTGTCAGTAAACTCGATTAATCTATACAACATTTACAATTAGAATTTGCAGGACGCAATCGCGCGCGTCCTGGTCGTCATGTTCGCATCGAGGACGGTGGGTCCTTTATTGGATTGTCAGGATGTATCGGGAGTCGGCAGTCGGCACCTGATAGTTGGACGTGTAAGTAGTGTAGGACGAGCTGACGGGTGCTCCAGTCAGTGGTACTACTTCAGCAGGGTTGTCGTACTGATATTGAACCTGAGCAGCAGCGACCGGTTGAATTTCGAGTTTCTGGGGCTTCGATTCGAGTGGTGCTACCGCGACGGATGGCACTGGCACGGGAGCCACGGAGACTTGGAGTCGGGCTGGCAGGACCTGGAGTTTCTGGAGTGGCGCATAGGCGTAGATCGGCCCGCGGAGAGGCTCCACATTCTCGGCACGGATCTTCGCGAAGTACTTCATAGCTTCGACGTCCTGGCTGCTGATATAGCGGATTCGTTGAAGACGACCGTCTGGTAATGCGACGTAGTATTCGCCAGACTGCTTTTGCTGGTTCTCGTCCACATCCTCGTCCTCAAGCTCGTTGACGGAGTTGACGGGCTCGGACTGCAAGAATCGTAGAAATAGAGTTCTCAGTCTCAGTTAGCCCCGATACAAATTGACACGTCAAGTGCCGCCACATTCATTCGCAACATTAGATACGCGGCGGTTCGTAGTGTCGAGGTAAATACGCCACGATTTCGACTGGGTACATTTGGGAAAGAATTCGGAGGAGTATCGCGGGATCATTAAGAGTCCTTTCGAAGAGGCCGCATACTCAAATCACGGTTGAATGCATTACAGATTGTGTCACGGTGGCTTCGAATTCGGTGCGGGCACACGCGTGCTTGTGCCGCGATCGAAAGCAAACCACGCCTTGAATACTAATGTTTCCAAGACGCTCTACGGAGAGACCGGCGAGGGACGAAAAGGGGAAGAGGCGCACAAGGGAATCGGAGCGATTTAAAATTCCGCGGAATCGCTGGCTCCCGTAGGCTCCTGCCAACTGGCTCTGACCCTCCCGCCCTCGTCATTCTCCTTTTGTTTTCGTCTAAACGAAACGATAAATCCGGCTGCATTGCATAATACGTGAATCGTCGGGATTAGCTATATCGTTATTGGCGTAAGCAAATTCCATCAACTTGTTACCTCCCTCGCAATACTGTCGCCTGCCAATCTGGCATTATTGCTTTGGGGTGCAAGTAATAGTAGATTGGGGATTCTAATCGGACTGGAAGAAATTGTTACCTCAGGCTCAGTGGAAGTCGACACAGTGGTGTCTTCGTCCTGCTCGGTGCTATTTGGTACCTCGGTCGTGCTGTCTTGTTGCGGTGCACCATACTGTTGCTGGGGGTTCGCTGGTGCTCCGTATTGTTGTTGAGGAGCCGCTAGTCCTCGGTACTGCTGTTGAGGTGCCGCTGGACCTCCATATTGTTGTTGAGGTGCCGCTGGTCCTCCGTACTGCTGTTGAGGTGCCGATGGTCCTGCGTACTGTTGTTGAGGTGCCGCTGGTCCTGCGTACTGTTGTTGAGGTGCCACTGGTCCTCCGTACTGTTGTTGAGATGCCGCTGGTGCACCGTACTGCTCTTGAGGAGCGGCTGGTGCTCCATATTGCTGCTGGGGCTGCTGGGGTGCTCCATACTGGCGCTGCGGGATTTGAGTTTCTCTTTGGGGAAGGTTGAATGCAGGTCCAGCTGGTTTCCAGCCAGACGCTTGGTACGGGGCATCGGCTGCACTGCTAGGTTCCTCCTGTTGACGGGCGAAAAAGTATTGCCGTTGTTGTTGGCGATACCTCGGTGGCTCGGCGACGGCCGCGGCGACCAGGACGGCGAGGACGACAAATACCTGTAGTGGAAGGATTATATTTCTCGATAAGGTCTTAAATATTCAGGATATAATGAATAATGGTGGGACTTAATCCAAAAATCGGCAAGTCCCATTAGAAGATCGGTTGTACTACCTTCATTGTTGTGATGTGGTTACTCGGTTGTGTTCGAGCTGACTGACTTCCAACGGGTACCACCGTGGATTATATACACGGGGTCCCGTATGTGGTCTGCATGTTTAAGAAGATCCACGCCGGGGCACCGGCCGTCAAGTGACATTGGCCTCCTAAAAGACCGATGAATCCTCGATCATTGTTGGCTCATCATCCGGTCGCGCTTCACCTTCGCCTTTGTCGGTGCCCGAACGTCTTTTCGACGAAGGAGACCAGTTTCAACGCCTGTCAGTGCCCGGCGCTCTTCGACTCGTCCTCTATTCTCAGAGCAGCATCCCTTTTGATATTTCTTGTCGCGAGTTCACCGCTTGCGCCGGAGAACAAAGAACGAGAAAGTGCACCTGTAGTCGCTAACTGGCGTTTCACAGTGCGGTGCTTCTCGCTGAGACAACCGTAAAGTGAAATAGTATGTACGTCAGCATTACCGCGGTGCAAATATTGTTTTAGCGTGAGTCAAGCATCCATTTTTTCTTTGACGTTCCATTTGAGAAATGGTGGCGCACTTTGACTGGACGTTCTGAGAGGAGCGAGATTTCTGACATCAAATAATAAATTGGTCCATGGCTGTCAAGTTCCTTTCAATATTGGCTAATTATTATAAAACAAAACACCTGCTAGATTGATGTTTTTCTCGACATGGTAAACTTGCAATAAATCTGGAAGGATTAAAAGGAAATACATGTACGGGAACGAACGTCCTTAACTATTAGAACACGGTCAATGCAGCGCGATTAGATCAGCGCGGCCAATAGGTTTCAGAGAGACAGGATCTCCAGATTCATGTGTAGTCATGCATGATTTACATGGAATTCTAACTCAGTGATTTAGATGCAAGGTACGGCCGACTGAATCACCGCAAAAATTTGTCATTCACAGCCGACGGCCGATATCCTCAGCGGTGGAATACTACTTCAATCGTGCCGGCCATTCCCATAACGCCGATGGCCCGTCGATTATGCAGTGATTACGTCGCTTTAATTTTAGCTCCCAGACGAGACGTACGCGCGTACGTGCGAGCCCGTCAATCAATTCCACGCACGCGTCCGCGGGCGTGACGATGATTTTCGCGCTAATAAATTCACCGGCTGAACTCAATCTGACCGGCGTCCGAGAGGAGCAAGCGAATCGTAGCATTGCAGACAACGATAACAGGGTCGCATACGCTGCTTCGCCATCCTTGAGAATTTATAATGGGCCATCATACACTTCGCTCTCTGTCGATGAAACGGTGCCCGTGCGTGAGCACACGTATGCAGGCACATTTGCCTGCAAAGAGACTTTAACCATCGATGTCACATGGCTCTGAAACTTAAGGTGACTTCTAATCAGGGCTGCGTCGAATTTCCTTTCGAGCCGTGTATGTCGTGGGTCATCGTCAATGAGACAAGAGTCGAGACCGTCGGCAATTAAAGCTTACAGTAGTGTTACGCAACCGAACGTCTGCGGGCCGAGCTCTATTACGCGTGGTTACATTAGCGGCCAAGTTTTCCTCTTGTCTGTAAAACAAACTGGTCAATCCATTAAGACTGTCTGGGCTGAAATGTCTGGAGTTATCCGTGAAATTGATGGAGAGTACGATTACACGGAGGCGCGCATTGAATCGGCGGCGGTGTCGCGCGGCAGCGCAAGAAGGACAAAAAGGGACCGGGCACCAGACACCGGGACGTACGTAGTGGTAGTAGATCGGTGACTAGAGGTAGAGAAGGGAAAGAGAGATTCAAGGGAAACACAGGAAAGGGACAGCAGTTGGGAGCGAGAGAGGAGGCAGCCCGAGAGAGTGAGAGTGAGAGTGAAGGAGCGAGAGGCAGAAAGGGCGAAACATGTAATGAAAGAGAGAGGGAGAGAGGGAGAGAGCGGGAGAGAGCAGGAGAGAGAAAGGTTGGACCGATTAGAAGGGGTGGCCCGCGCAAAGCAAATTATTCACAGTCAAACGACTCCATTTCAATATCGGGCCAAGGCCCAGGGACAAAAGAAGGGCGAGATGCCTGTCTCCCTTCTGCTTTCGCTTTGCGCGATGCTGCTGCCAGTGCCCAGCAGCTCTGCGATGCCTCTGCTTGCAGCCTGCAGGCTTAACTCTCCTTTTTCTCGCAAAACTTTCGCCCTCTCTCTCTCCCACTCCTGTTTCTTTAGCCGCTAGCGCCCTTCCTTTGCTTTCGTTTGCTCCTTTTTTCCATGCTCGGGTACTGCTAGAGAGTCCCTTCCATACAATCGGCCCATACAGCCATCATCAGGAATCAAGCCGCTGCCGCGCTAAAAATGCAAGAATTCTCCCTGCAGAGACGATACCAGTCGAAATTGAATGAAAAAGGGGAACTCGTTCGGTCTCATTCCATGTATCGGTATGCGCCAAAGAAAGAACTCTAGTGTCAGTGTTTATTCCGGCAAACTTCTGACACGTTGTTTGCCCTCAGTAAGACGCTCCTCGGAGGATGTAAAGCTACCTTTTCCCAGAAGGGGTTGAAACCAAAGTAGAAAATGGAGCTCGCAGCCTAAAGCGACAGAGATAGCGGGAAGACGGACAGAGAGAAGACTAACCAGAGGTAGTGAGTCCAGCCAGGATGGAGTCTTGTAATTGAATATATTTAAGCGCGGGAGGGACATTTGTGCGGATTCTCGGCTTACAAGAACCCCATGCAAAGGCACCGTCTGCGAGTAAACTGGATTAATCGTCTATGAAGGGAGACCGTAACCCCGCCGCATTCGTTTGCAATCAGATCCCTCGAGGGAATTCGAAACAACGAGGCGCTTATGTAGCAGATCTCGTGCCCATTGTTATTTTACATCCTTCAGTTCGCCCGGGGGATCCCGATAGTGATACGTTTATTAAGTTCTCCGCAGCGCTCGCCGACAGCTACATCGTAATGTTTCACACTGTGCAAATCGACGGTTAGAACAAACTTAAGACCATTAGCGGTCATTTGCCTTCGTGTCTCGTACACGTAATTATCGGCAGAAGAAAACACCGGCTCGAGCGCCTGCCGTGAAAATAGGTGGGACGACTTCGTAATCGGGCAACGGGTGTTAACTACTTTAGTCTACCTGACAAGATTCTCAATGGGCATTCCTTTTTGATGGATGACACGAGCCATAGCGCGCCCAGTCGCATACTACTCCTGGTTCCGATTTCTTCTCGCAGCTCTGCCAGCCGGGCTCCGTCGAGAGGCCGGGAGCGATATTTCGCGCAAGAAATGTTTCGCAAGCAGCCCGACCGCGTCAATGACGAGTCGATAATTATCGATTCCAAGAGCGTGCGTACGCCGATAAAGCCCTCAAGTCCCCTTTTTTGAGGCTTCGGGTCGCTGGACCGAAACCACCGGCTGTAACACGGTTTAGTTGGCGAATGGTACCCCTGGGACGAATCACGGGGTGTACTGTGCCGGCGAAATTGTTTGGCTACCAGTTGCGCGCTCCCAGAAGGCTCGTTTTGCAAGTCGTAAGCGAATTAGGGTTTCGACTGAGTTCCCAGTCACGCCAGAAGAGACTCCAAATCACCCTTGGTCATTCAATTACAAGCCTGTTAACGTAGCCACACGTTTCGGAAACACCATTAATTAGGCAAGCGGCAGTATTCGGTGACACAATATTCCCAAGTTCCCAAGTAAAATACCAAGTTGCAATTAGCACATGTTCAGTCCTGAATAAATATTGTTGATGCTCTTCTAAATCAATGAGGCAGATGCCCGCTAATACGAAGAACAGTAGAGCGTCTAATTTATCGTGCGGCTTCCGCTAGTTTAATCTTTATTGATTTCGTGGTTCAGCTTCACTATGAAGCCGCGAACGGTATCGTGTTGATTCCATTAAGTCAATTTCAAATTGAAAGATGTCACGCGAGCCGTGTAAAAAGGCAATATTCGACGGGATTGGTTCACAGCTCTATCATCTTTAGTGAATGACTCCAGGTCCGCATGGACACAATTCCATGTTTACTGCTGGAGTTTGACACATCAACGTACCCCGAACTTCAACCCCCCCTCATTTAATCGCTCCCTATCATCCGCATTCTGCTCGTGCGCCCCCGGTAAATTGTGAATCATAAATATTAATTGGAATCCAGTAGGCGGCGCGCAGGCAGTAAGCTAATTCGCTGCATCAATAACGCTCGATAGATCGTATATTCATTCCTAGAGTTCGGAATGTTAATTTCTCCTTAACGGCCGATTGTCTCGGCGACTGCGGCGGGACTGTAGTCTAACCAGTTCGCGAACTAGCGAAAACTAGGAGCGTGTGGTGCTCGGGGATTGCGGCAAAAGCTCCGAGGAAAACCGGGGGAGCGGCGGAACTCCGCTACGCAAACGTGGCTTAACCGCACCTTGCCGTAGCGGAAAATGGTGGAAGGAGAGGAACGAGGAGCGAGGAGCGAGGAGCAGTAGTCGGCTTGCTCTGGCACAGTGCTGAAGGGAGAAGAGCGCGGAAGAGCTTGGTGAAAAGGGGTCGGCGGAAAGGGCGGCTCGACAAGGTGGGTTGAAGTCTCAAGGCGAAACTTGCAAAAGTACATCGCGACCCAAGAGGCCGGAAGTAATCGCGCGAGTTCCGCGCACCACAGATCCAAGTTATCGTCGGCCGATTTCACAGCGTTTAGAGCCTGCCGAAGACTTGGCGATACACGAAATAACGAAGGAGACACTCTCACCGAAAATCATTCTACTCAATCAACGAATTAGAATTTACCAATGGTACAACACCGCGTATGTGAGTTCTTGATGCAACGGGGCTGTTGGTTTTGTGGATCTTTGTCTCGAATGCCATTTTTATACAGTAATCACGTAGGCTTTCAAGGAAGAAAGATCATAATGAATCGAGTAACCGTCTCCGGCAACTCATCTCCTTCGCTTTCAGTTCTTACCTCCCTTTAACCGTTTTCCATGAGAGAACTGCTTATGTATTCTGATGCACGGCTGGTTGCACCGCTCCTAATGGAGTTTCCAATATTTTCCTTTCCGTCGACTCGCTTCTGTTCTCATTTCCCTGCTTCTACCTGGCTGATACTACTCTGTATCGTCGATGTAGTCTTCCATCGCTGTCGCTCCCCGGACTTTTCGCCCCTTTCTTTCGAGCCGATGTTTCCCTATTTCGTCGTTCCCTTGATCGATTGCTGAACTCCGGTTACTAGCTTGTCTCCTCGGTCCCTCGAATCTTGTTAATTGTCCTTAGCTCATTAGGAGGTTTGCCTGCGCCATTTTGCGCCCTTCTAACTTCGCCCCGAAGTTTCACTTGTATTTCCTTGCCGGAGGCTTAATCGCCGTTCAATCCACTCTACTTACAATTAGTCTAATATTAAGTGGTTTGCTTAATAGAGTCCATCCAATTCAGCACTGGCGCTGAATGAGGTTTTGTAAGGAAGCTGGCTAAGAAAAATGCATGAGAGTGACTACCCTAGTTACACGCCTACGAATACCATTTGTGCTCCCTGTGCTCGGAGCACGGTCCATATTCCAGCGCTTAGCATTTAATCCAGGCGGGGTCAGCACGTCGTTTCTTTCCAGCCATTTAACACGGCCGGCTTGTCGCTCGCTTATATAGTCCGCCATTCCAGCTCGCTCACAAATATTATTATTGACGCGGCTGAATATGTTAATCCACCTCCGCACCTCCTGACCTTCGCTTCATTTCATTTCGGACCGATCTTCTTCCGAGTGCTTGATTTTAAAAATTCACTCGCGGAAGAACGGGCAAGGGTGCGAGCACTCCTTTTTTTTCGTCAGCAGGCCAGAAACATTTCACACTCCGTGACGTATTGTATTCGCGTATTTGAGCATGGTCACTGGAGTGACCTTGCACTTATTAAAAGCTACCTTGGCCGCACCACCCTACCCCAATTAGCTTAGAATCGGAGCAGTTGATGTGACGCAGAATTTAAAAGACGTTCTTTATGGACATTAATAGAGAAATACGGTTTCAGTCGACTTGAAAGGCGCATATTCAGTATTGAGCAGAGGGAATCCAGTAGATTTATTCGTAGGATTAGGCATTAAGTCGAAGCGGATTATACCTTGAATTCCTATTCGTTCCTGAGGAAACGATAGCAATCTTGCGGCAACCCCCTCGTGCCTCCTCGTGCCTCGATGGCTTGCGCATCGAGGCTGAGCGGGATCATCCCTCTCAAACAACAATCTCAATATGCCTGCTTCTATATCCCATTTCAGTATTACTCTACGCAAAAAGGTGTCCAAACACTTGCCGAGTACTCTCACTCTAGGTTGAATCGAGAAAGACATAAAATCTATTCGTTTTCGAGCCTTAGAAAGTCAGGTGAAGCAAAGACTGCGAGATGCCGGAGTAACGTTGGTAGATTTAAATTAGGTACGCGAAGAGACGTCTCGTTGAGATATAATCCCCGGCGAGGTCGGATGAGCCATCTCACGGATAGCGTGGCAAGCACAAAAGGAGAGTCGCGGCAGAGGCGCGAAATAATTCGCCTTGTACGAGCAATTAATCCGGGCGCGCGCTCACACAGACAGCGAGTGTGTTAGGTTTACGCCAATTTGATAGAGCCTGGAGGAGAGGAGAGCACCCTCAGTCTCAGTCCATATTCGAGGCTGAACACGATGTCATCCTCTCTCGCCTCTCCATCTCCCGCGCCGGCACAACCAACCCTCCCTTCCTTTCGTTCACCCTCTGAATGGCCGTTACTAATGCATCATGGCCGGCCATTGTCGACGACTGGCTTTTCTAGTCGAGTTCAAAATGATAATCGGCCGCCGCCGGCCGAGGGGTGCGAGGTGTCACGCCGGAACGAGAGGCCCAATGTGCCCGATCTTTTTCGCTTCTGTTTGCGCCCATCCGGGACACCTCCCTTCCCTTCCCTGCGATTCACCTATCCTATAGCGTCCGCGGAGAACCTCGCAGCCGACTGGTTGGCAGTGGGGTCGTCGCCGAATGTGAAGGGAGACGCGGCATCCGCCACCACCACCACCATCATCACGCAAATGTTGAAGGGCCGGGGAATAATAAAAATGCGCGAATAAGGGGCCTGGCCGTGGTTGGCATTACGCGTTATTAGCCGACCCCTAATAATATGCCCGTTTTTGCCGAGGATCCGAGGAGTTTACGTGCTCCACCCTGACTTCCGTTCACTCGGATGAGCAGCGCGAATAACCCGGCTAACATCTGTATCATCGTCGACAGGGCTTGCATTCGACGCGGAGAGTGCATCTGGCCCTCCAGCCCTCCAGCCCTCCCCCTTTCTTCCCTTCTCTTCTCTGACTATGATCTGATGCCACCCCTCGCTCTCATCGTCGCCTCCTCTCCTCCTATCTGTCTCGCTCTAGCAATGCCTGCAATTTACGCTCTCCGTCTGCCTTTCCCTTTCTATCGGGAATCGTTTAGATTATCATCCCGCCGGATGAGATCCGTCGAGCTAGAGAGTTCACTGCGCCCTGCATTGCTCGGCTCCAGTAGCGGATCTCACTGGCATCCGCTCCAATTCGGTCTAGTTTCTTGGCATTCCCCGAGAGGCATTACCGCACGGCCGAGTACATATATGTAGTACATAACGCGTCCCTGGAGGCTGTCGAGGACGCCCGAACACGCGCCCTCCTCTCTTACTGACCGGTGAGTTGACGCGTGTAAAGAGTGCAACTCCATTTTGGATGATTGGCCACGTGTTCGGCCACTATATTACGGGCCAAAGAAACATGGAAGGCAGGGAGCGAGGAAGGGTAAGAGGGGTTGGGAGGGCTTGGGAGAAAAGGCATATTAATTACGCTTCGATAAGAACCACGCTCACTGGCGGCGGCGGCGCGGCGTTCGCCACTTTGCGTTCTCCAGAAGCGGAGTGCGAGCCGGTCTCCGAGAATGCCGCGCGGACCGGCCCTGCGGCCGAGGGAAAGGATCAACAAAGGAAAGCTCGAGAGAGAAGAGAGGAGGAGTTGGCTCGGTCGAGAGCGGCAACAATCGCCGACATACGCCGGGGCCGAGCCGCGCGCCATTTAAACGCACTACTTTGCGCGTTATTGTTGCCTGCACGCATGCTAAAGTGTAGCATTGTTTCGCATTGGGTGCCGAGTGCGCGAGACTATGTCCAAAACGGTTGAGAGGGCCGGGCGGATGGTGCTGCTAACTTGCTCCCTCCTTTTCCCGTTCGCTCATGACGATCAAGTGGCTCTCGAGAAATCAGGAAGGCACGCGTGTAACAGAAACTTTAAGAGTTTCAATGAAGAGCGCACCGCGCACATTCGCCCACTCTGGCGTGCCCCATTCTCCCAGCAGCGCTTTTCTCTCTTTCCCTCGGCGAGGTTGACTTAACTCGCGCGCGTGCACTCTCGCCGCTAGTGCTCGCCATTGTTTCCATTGCGCCTGCTCTTTTCGACTTCCTCGAGGACTCCTTCTACGCTCAACCGCGCACTCCCGATCGAACTGTAAACTGCCGAAGGTTCGCCAAGGATATACTATATCGGCACAATGCAATCAGTACGGCATTGTTGCACTCGAGCCGCGCTCAAGTACAATACCATTCGGGTGCGAGCCTCAACGTTTAGCTAAGTGTACGGCCGCCCATTATCGGCGTTAATAAAGCTTTTCCCCACTCGTGCACCTCGAGCCATTACTCGAGCAGGGTGCAGCCGCCTTTTCTATCTGGCCTCTTTGCGTCGCTCCTTAAACTGCATTTTTCTACCCCTCCGCCGGCTCTTACTTTACATTTCCATCGCGCCGTCATTGCGCCGTCATTGCGCCGTCGTGTTTTAACGGTTTCGGTCAACGAGGGTACGCTTGTGTACACTCGCGCCTTGCGATCTTCATTATTCCCATCAAGTCGTCTTCCCCTTCGCAACGACTTGTGGAATTGCTCGACTGGCTCGTTCCTTCCCCGAGCAATAAATCAATAAAAACTTTCTTCTTACATGCCCGATAGGCGAGGAGACATAATCTACTCTGTATACGAAGCGGAGGCTTCTCTGAATTAATGGAAATATCAAACTGAGCTCCGCCATCACGCTTGAACAGGCTGGAGCCCCGGTTGGTGGATAATGTGTTGGACGAAGATGCGAGCGATCTGGTTGGGGAACGAAGGGACAGGGTCAGGAGAAGCTACGCGGATAGGACGGATTCCCCTCCACGCGAAGTATGCTCTTCTCTCGTCGGTTACATCTGCCGCTGCTTCTCGGTATCTCCCTGGAACTAACTATACATGTATAGAATCTCCCGCCCGGTCCTTATCGGTCTTACACAGTATTCGGAACAATGCTTTACCAATGTGACGAAAGTTAGCCGGGTCCTCGTGAACTTTCGCACCGTTCATCATGGCACTGCGAATCCTGAAATAGCCCCAGCAGTGCGGCTCCGCCATCGGTTTCCATCCGGCGTAAATATGCCATTGCAGAAATTATATCTTGCTGAAATGCGTGGGAGTATTTCTGGGGCCGATGCACCCGGGAATATGCTAATAAATATATCATTTAATAAATTTATAATTTAATGTTTGCTTTCCATCGCGAGGAGTTAAGAATTCGTCTTCCTCGCGCCATTAATGTTGCGCTTGACGCAGTAAGCACTCCACGGGGAAGGATAGTTACGGTTAAATGCCAAAGATACTAAGGAGTACCTATATGTATAGGGTAAGGGTAACGAGGACGAACTTGCCCGCCGAGTTCTTAAGCTAAGACGCTTTTAATTACTACTAAGACGCTGCTAAAGATATCGTTTAGCGTATCCTGCCTGCGCCGGCGGTAGTGACGCTGGCGGGGCGTCGTTTAATGCAGCCAGCGGAAATGCGAATTGAAGGAAACGGGTAGTGAAATGAAAGGAATGGAAAAGCTACGGGGGCTCGTGACAATGAGTGGCCTGTAGACTGGCAATTTAAGAGGAGCACGCGGTAAACTGTAAAGAAAGGGGCACGCGAGTAACAAAACGCACTCGATGCACTGGAATCGAGTGAAGAGGAAAGTGCGCGACCACGAAGAAAGCCCAAAGACGCAAAAAGCGCTGGATAATGCCATTGAGAAAAGGGGCACAACGAAAGATAAAGGAGCGGGCCGAGTACACACGCAGGATGCCGACGTGCAACAAGACCGGATGCTCAAAATAGCCGATGCGGACAAAGGTGAAAACATGCAAATAGCGGGGGAGAATATAGGCGTTAGAAAGAAGCTCGGCATGCGGAACGAAAGTTCGCATGGAAAGGTGAATCCGGGAGTAAGATGAAAATGCACGTAATACGTACAATATAAAATGAGCTGACATAGAATACGAATGGAGGATTGTGGATTGTGAGTAGAAGTAAAGGGGGAGGAGAGAAACGGACGGACAAAAATGAGAATCAAAACATAATGCCAAAAGAGTAAAATACAGCAGCACGGAAGAAAGCCAGGCAGAAAAGCTCTTCTCTGAGCCAAAGCGAGAAGAACAGTGGAAATAAAGAAAGCCGACCGAAGAAAAAAGATACGACAGACTAAAAGCAGGCGGAGGAATAAGCGATTGAGCAGAAGAAGAGCAGTAGCCCGATGAAGCTTGGCAATGAGCGAAGTCAAAGGAGCGAGGGGGAGGTAAAACGGAGAGGACGCCGGAGGAAGGGGATGAATTCCACGACATTCTGGATTCTGCACCCCGTAAAGGAACTTCGGGTGTACCAGCCCCTCCGGTTCCGCGAGAAGTTTACTGTTACGGGGATGGCTCTCTGCCAGCTTCCCCGAGAACCTTAACCGCATCCGGGGGCTGAGAGGGGAAAGCGTTACAGATTATCTCTCGTTAGTTTGCTTACTTCCCAGACACTATCGTTATATGTAGAAGTCTCAGTCCGAATCTCGAGCTACTCCAGATTAATAAGAAGGATGTACATCCTTCTTCGCTTTTAAACCGTACCTCGGGGCTGGGGGGGTAGTTTTTAAGAGGCGAGGCCATAACGTTCATTGATACTCTCCTATACTCTACGGAAGAAAGAGGATTATGCCTTTTTCACTTTGCGTATCATAAGCCGTATAGAAGAAACATAATGCAGGCGTCAGACGCCGGGAGGCAGGAAAATGAGTGGTGGGACGAGCTCTAGAAAGGGAAGCGAGCAAGAAAGAAGGGCGTGTAGTATCTAGTATGACATGGGCGTATCGTTTCAGGGTTGCTCCGGCGTCGGGGCGCTCCGCGTCTTATCGCGCTCTCTCCCAATCCACCCTGTGGCTCGGTAACCCCACGTTCCTCCTGGTTCCAGCACGTCTCACTCCACGACTCTGCCGAGCCAAAACCCGGCGGCGCTTCGGTTCGCTCACCCAGAAACCGACGATAAGGTTCACCCGGCGACGACGCCCGCCTGCGCTCCACTCACACATACGCGCCTGCACTCTCCCACAGGCGCGTCGATATTTATATAAGAAAGTACGGGAAAGGGTCTCGGCCGTCGTGGCGACCCTTCAAAAAATCGGGAGTCAGTAAAAACCAGGGACCATCAGATCGATCGGAAAACTAAGTATGCTTGCGCCGGGGACAAGCGCTTTCATTATCCGACCTCCAATCTCCCTTATTCTCGTCAAGCTAAACTTAAGTCCGTTGGCCCGCCATTTTTTCACGACCAATTCCCGCCAAGGAGCGGCAAGGGTCGGGATCTAGTCGGATAAATCATTTGCCGCGTCCAATTGGAAACCATACTCTCTGTTACAGTCGCTGACTTGGAGGGCGGTGCACACTCGGATGAGACGAACAGCGGCGGTGATAACAGCAACGCCGGAAGTGTGTCAGGGGGTGCGGACGATGACCAGGCGCGCCTTCGTCTGAAAAGAAAGCTGCAAAGAAATCGCACCAGCTTCAGCAACGAGCAGATCGATGCTCTCGAGAAGGAATTCGAGAGAACTCATTATCCCGACGTCTTCGCCAGGGAGAGACTGGCTAGTAAAATCGGTCTACCCGAGGCCCGGATACAGGTGAATATTTATTCGGTGTCACGTGGTGTGCCAGTAGCGTGTATTTAGTTCTCGTGTCGCCAAGCTTTCATAGAAGCGACGCGTTCAATTAGAAATAGAATTTGAGCCAACATCCATGCAACAGTGAACACCCTTACAATTTGAACATCTCAACCCGCTGTATCCCGTAACCTGCATAGTGAAATCAATTCTATCCAAACTCTGCCGCCTCAAACTGGCGATTCTGTAGCCTAGCGATTGACCTGTATCTTCGTCTGTCTTCTCGTTCACTAACTCAGGTGTGGTTTTCGAATCGGCGGGCGAAGTGGCGACGCGAGGAGAAGTTACGTACGCAACGGAGAGACAACCCGCAGCAACAGCAGCAGCAGCCGCAACAGCAGCAGCAGCAGCAACATCAGCAACAACAGCACACTGCCGGAGTGAGTTTGGTGGGCACAGGTCACCCGACACCTCCGCCGCCGTCGGGCATCCTCGGTGGTCAGCCGCCCCCGCAGGCACCACCATCGCCGCCAAGAATACACCATGGCTTCACACCCACTGCTGTTTACCCAGGAATACCCAGTATGCCCGACTCGTACAGGTAAGAGAGCTAGAAATAGTAGTATGAGCACTGTCTGATCGCGATCCGGACCCAAGCTCAACACGAATCTTCTCTGATTTCACAGCCCCATGACGTCAATGCCAAGCTTCACGATGTCAGGTAGCAGCCAACAGAATCAGCACACGAGTAGTAGCATGGCATCGCTCTCATCCGGTGGTGGAATGGGTCCTATGGGGATGACAGTGGGCATGACGGTCGGCCCGAGTCCTGGTGCATGCCTTCAACAGCGCGACAACGGCTACTCTTGCGGGGTTGCTCGCCCACCGAGTTACGAACCCCTTCACCTGGGCTACGGTGCGAGGCCCACATGCAGCCCGACCCAGCCGTATCACACGGCCGGCCTTAATCAGTACAATCAGAACGCCAGCTCGACCGGTGAGTGTCTACCGCACTCACTGCACTCGCTGCTTGCACTTTAGCCGATGGACTACTATGGATAACACGCTATCGAGCCACCCGGTAATGGATTACACTCGCTTCTGTGTTAACATTTTAAGGCCCAATGCACAATAGCACTGTCACTTTTGTTGGATCGCTAGCGAGCCCTTAATGGCACTGCTCCCATGCTACGTAACCAGCTCAATAATAATGCCGTATCGCTTATTCGTAATTTTCTGATTGACGGATTTTCAGAAAAGCCCCGTCTCGACCAAGACATTCTTAAATGCTAAATTTAACCTCGCGTATGTGCAATTATGCCGCTCTGTTAACCGCTGTTGTATATTGTTATTGCGATATTTCGCTTTGTCGAGTTAGACCACGGGAAACCACCAATTATCAGCATGCTTTAATCCTGAAATAGCACACCGACAAAACTTTCTAGTTTACCGCACTCCCTTCCTCGTTATGCAACGCATGCAGCTAGCTTCCGTGCACTCTGCAAAGGGGTTGCCCCTGACGAGGGTGCGCGCGCGCGCGCACGCTCCATATGTTGCTAATTAATAATCAGTGGGTTATTACCAAAGGCACATCCAAGGTTAGAGACGATTATGAACCGGACTTCTAATGAGTGTGCTCGCGAAACGAATTCATCCGCCGGATGACTGCACACAGCTAGTGGCGTTACGCCAACTGCTATTATAGGCTTAGTAGCCCGTGGATGAACTTTTAATCGATACTAGTTGCACATTGTAGTGCACTTTGAATCGATAGCACCAGTACGAAATACTTGTGAGAGGTGAATTTAAAGGATCGAACGACAATTAGTTACCAAGCTTTCCGGCGCGTCGGTAGATTCGGTTGCGTTTCGCCGCAGTAGAGATGGTCGAAGAGTAGATTGTATCGAAAGTACGCGCTGATGATCGCAGCATTACCGATGCTTCTCCTGGCGAGTAGAGTAACTGGAGCAGAGAATAATCTATAAAGTGAGAGCTTATGATTTCCAGGGCTGATATCACCGGGCGTCAGCGTGCCGATCGCGGTACCAGGTCAACCAGCACCCGATATGGCGGCGCAATACTGGTCGCCCAGGTTACAGTGACCGTGGTGGTCATCGGTGTCGACATCATCCCCGTAGGCTTGAGCTTCTTCGTTTTAATTCACGAACTGTGGCTGCACGAGGTGCACATCGGAGTAAGAGAGCAGCAAGCACGAGTGCAGGCTTCCCCCCGGAACGACGATGAAGTCGCTGTACTCGGCCGCATTCGATTGACACGATTCTCACCGAAAATCAGTCGGCCGAGCAGGAAAGGGTATTATTAGAGATGCGCTTTAAATATCTGTTACGTTTCATCGAAGTAGTCGCGTACAAGCCGCGCACTTTCATTCAACATCACCGAGAGCGCGAGGATTACGAGTGGATGCGAGTGAGGCATGCGCGAAGAAAAGCTACGGCGACAGCAAGTCAATTATGCTCGTCGATCGGAAGGATACCTCTGCAAGAGTATATAAAATGCCAGTTATGATTTCTATCAGTCTGGGAGCTCACTCGTAGCTCCCACCGTACTTTCCATGGTTCCAGCGAGACGAGGGGGATTGTAGGATCGACGAGGATACGAGCAGAGATTTGCGCGTGCCTCAGAATAGTCCAGTCGATAACCGATCCCATAAAGAGGAGATTGATGGAAGCTATTGTTTTAAAGAGTTTTCTGGTATTTAGTTGTTTGCGCTGGTAGTAGCGCGAGACCGAGATGATTCGCCATGGTCTCACGTTATTACCGATTCTATTACTAAGTAGTCAGGAAGGATTAGATGTGGAAGAACCGAGGAATGCCCGCAACATGCAATTACATCAATACCGTAAATGGTCAGCAGTTATCGCTTAAGGATCTCGTTTATTAAGTTCTAGTTATACTCATAATTTTGCTTAAAATAGCCATTAAACAAGCAGCATAGTGTCTCGGGATGCGCCGAGCTTTCTTATTGACTCCTGAGTTCTCCAGACGATCCAGTTCGCGATGGTGCTCCCCTGCATAACACGCGCAACAGATCGTTGCAGTAACCGCTTACAGTGGGAAAGAATGAAGTACACCTTACTTCGTTCACGATAAAACTCAGTAAACAGTTATGATGCAAGTAATACGGTGAATTGTTCGCATGGGGAATAGCCCGTTCATAGTTGTGTAGTAACAATTTTGTACCAGCCTGGTAATAGTAAATAGGAGGAGCCCCAAGGAATAATCCTTTCACTATTCACCCAGCATTCTCGATGCAAAAATTCAGCGCGCCGTATTCCTTGCATAAATTAAGTAAGTAGGTGCAAAGGATTCATACCGATGATTACCTGTATTACCTGGTTTATCACAGATAATCAAACCGAATTGATAGACTAGCAATGTATATGTATTAAGTCACAGAGGTCTTCTGTACGAGGGAGAGTCGAAAGTAACTTAGAGTCCACGGGAAACCTTACCATGCCGTTTATCAGGAACATTCTTCCCTCAAATCCTTGCTATCTCGTCAGTAATAGATCATCTCACGTATTACCAAAGCATCTTACTAAGCGTCTCAAGTAGATCATTTTGTTTTCATGTTTTGACTTACTCTCGTATCGAGTGATCCCTCTGTGCAAATTCTTACCCGCCGCTCATAGTTACGTTTGTATTTACTATGTAAGAACCGGCCACACGCTAACACAAATCACCGACGAACACTTTGTTTTCACTCGCCAGAGGATTCCATCCCTGGTGCCGAAGGCGGATACTTTCATTCCTGTCGTGATGTAGATCGCACACCGAACTCACGCTGGTCATAGGCATCCGAGAAAGGGAAGCGTTCGAAAGTTGAAAAGATTCACGAGGAAGAATACGCGGCGCGGCGAAGTGATCATGGATTGCTGGCAATGTGCAACTTCTAGCGAATAGAGAAGCAAGGGGTGGCGTAGATAGGTAACAATAGAACCGAAATCTTAAGAGAAGAAATGGAAATAAGTGAAATAAGAGAAGCGTGGTAATAAAGGAGGAATCAGTCGCAATTGTGTCTCGCGAAGTTTTAAACCGCAGAGTTTCTTAGGCGTAACCGTATAGGTGAATAAAGAATTAAATAGTTTCTAAGTCGGTATTATTTATATTCGTGTAACGAATGGAAGCCAGAAAGATATTGAACGTTTGTTGTGTGTACATCGTAAAAATATCGACAGTCATTTATATATAGTTGATTCTAATCCTAAGTACTCGGTAAAAGGCGATTCGTAATTTATACCCGGCGCAAGCTCGTTTACAGACAAGGCGAAAAGGACCGATTGTGATTTCCCCTAGACCAGGTATGTTAAGCGTATGAATATGCATTCAAAATAAATAGTGTGTGCATTACTAACGATGGCGTATATTACCAGTATTATATCCACCCATAGACCTGTCTCCCGTAGCTGTTGATTGGATCCCTGTAACACTCATTTGGGAAAGGAAAGAACAAAAAGAAGTGAATACAATCTAGCAAATGTAACAATTATATATTTAAATTCTTTAAATAATTCCTGTTTTACAAGTAGAATTGAAGACATTTATCCTGTGGTCGGTAAAACCATGAATTAAAATATGAATTATCAATGGTGTACTAACGATAAAATGCGGCGATATCGGAGATTGTAAGTCACTTGCAATAGTGAAAATGTAACTTCATTAAAGCCCAGAACATCGGCCTTAATGGCCAAAGAAATGAAAATAAGGATGGAAGCCGCTGTGGTCTTCCTCCGGAAAAAACATCGCATCCACTTCCTTCGGCAAACGCTCCTAAATTGGCTCAATCGCTCCCAACGTGGAGAATACTCGGTATTCAAGAAATCTTCGTGTAAGGTATGCAAATACTCTCACATATCTCTCTGCTCGTGAGAACCAACTGCATTCGGCGCATCAGCTGAAGATGAAATTGTAAAGCTTATGTTAAAAAGAATGCAGGTTTCTTCTTTGGCGAATGATACCGTGATGATGTATGCGTTTCAACAGTCAGCAGCAAGATCGACACACCATGCAGTGCTACCGCTCTTTTGAGGGTAAGCAATTTATAAGTAAGATGCTGGTTACATCGTGACGGGCTATGTAATCTCGCACAGACATTGGATAGTTTCCGGTGCTAAGAGAATTATACTCCAAATACGATATCCCTTTGTCTATTTCATACAGTTGCAATCTCTTAACTATACAACGACTTAAATCAAGAATGTTAATTCATTGTGAGTATTTGGGCATTCTCGTATTGTTCCAAAGAAATGCACCGCAATCTAACGAAACTCCTATAGTTGCTGCAAATTTGGTCAAATTCGAAAAGAATTCAGCAATTTCTTTAGACTGCTGCAAGCACACCCCGTTTTCTTGCAGCACGTAAAAGTTTTCACGAACTTCCGAAACTTGTCAATAGCATAATTAAAGTGACAGTTCGTAAGCCTTGTTAATATATCATTTAAAACGCTAGATCAATTTTGTTAAAATTCAATAATTTACAGTCTAATTATTTAAAGGTACAATAATGGGAAACTATGTAGAGAGATAAATTAATGGGTTCGGTATATTAAAATGTTACTAAACAATACAGAATTTACAATCTATTATTAAAGTTGATTATATATACATGATCTTAAGAACCCATTTAGTAACTGACACAAATTCAGTCGGATTCAAAAAGACTTCAGTTACCTATTGGAAATATGAAACCTTATTTAGATACTCGTGTTTACGTGTCATCGTGATCACACTGTGACATCTTAGAGCAATTAAGGAAAGAATTTTTATTTTATAAAAATAATGTAAGTATAAGTGTATATGCACAAGTGTATATGCACGATGCACTACCATATACTTCTGAAGAATACTTTCAATTCCCTCATAAGTATATATAAATATATGGAATCTGGAGAACGGAACGAGACTTCGGTTTTCGACAGTAACAGGCTGTAGCATACGAAGCCACTATGTGTGTCCCTTACTTATTACATAGCGTGAATAAGGAAGTTAACGAAAAATACTGTCGAACCTTATGTTTAATTATAAACTTTTTTAAATTTTGTATCTGATGTTGTCTGAGTTCGTGGAACATGTTCATAAAGAGGCAAGGAAGTTATCTGTGCTTGCATTTAAATATAAATAATTGATATTGCAAATTATTTATCTGTGTGCAAAATTCGTTAAGTCGAATCAAGAATACTATCTCGTCATAGTTAAATAACGATCACGCTTCCTTCTAACGAGATTAGATATGTAATTCACATTTCTACACGAAAAAGGGAAACTCAGCTTCTTCATTGAAAGAAAAAATCAACAATGAGGAACAATTCCAAGAGGAGAAGCAATGACAATGTAAGAATAAGACTCTGCATTACTCTTTCTCCGCGATCGAAAATTACTTTACGCAACTCTGTTCACAATTCATTCAGTATCATCCTTCTCCGTAAGCAATGCGTCAATATCCTTGAGAATGTCTGCGGACGTTGTGTCCAACGAGAGATAATCATCCTCATTAATGTTTAGCAAATTGTCATATAATAAGTGGGACGCTTTGGTACTGGCGTCATCTGCCGTGCCTGTGCCTACAGATTTTCTATCTTCTTTTTCTGTTTTACTCTGATCCTCATCCGTACTACTGTCACACAGTCTGACCTCGACATCTTTTTTTCTAGTCGTGTTCGAAAACTCAACTTCCTCTGTTGAGTTTTGTTTAGCGGTTAATCGCTCAATAGGATCCGGCAGCTGGTTGTTTTCTAGGTTATCTATACGTGTCACTTGATCCTTATCTGTATGAACGTTTTGACTTTCCCATCCTTCAGCAGCAAACTTTTTAACACATCTTCTGAGGCGCACAGGTGGTACTTTGGTCGGTGAAGAATTATCTTCTACTGCTCGACGTTTGACGAGCCGATCGTCCGACGAAGCTTCGGTATTACAATTATCAATAGATCTCTTGTTTCCGATGAAGATACGTTCCGCCTTCAATTCAGCCAAGTCTTGAATTGCATCCTTCAGGAATTCTTTTTGCGGTTCCTCCTCACTATGAACAGACTCCGGTGATCTTACTTCCATATTATGTTGATTTTCTTGCAAGGCCTTCCGCATCTTCCGCCGACGTATTTCTTCTAAAGTCAGTACTTCGAAATTCAATTCTTTTGAATCCTCTTCACTCTTGTCCCTGATGATCTTCGGATATGGTGAGATCTTTCTGTTCGACCTGATAGTTTTCATCTTACCACCCCCCACTTCACTTCGGTCCTCTGTCGCTTCGTAGGAATAGTAGGCAGCACTCTCAGCTTGAATTTCTTCTAGCCTAATTTCTTCGTAAGTTTTGCAGTAAGGAACCCTCGGCTGTGGTTTCACTGGAGATGGTACACTTTCACTGTCTGACTCTGGAAGAAATACAGGAGGTACGAAATTGCGTTAGGGTAAGAACTTGAAGCACGTTGAAGATCTGTGATACACGTTGATGAGCTGTACAAATCCACATTCAGTACTCCAAAATGTATATCTTTCCTCTCAACTTGGATTTGCCGAACTGTGGTGTTCAGTCAATGAATTTTTGATCGCTCTTAAATGCCCAATCGGAATAGAATAATTATCTCAATTTTAGTATCTTCCTCTCCGCGATTAACTGACTAATTAATTATTTCCTCGCAGTCAACCGCTACTTGCTTGTTTAATGTTTTGGTGTACATAGGTGCATGAAATTGGAATTAGGCTTGCCAAGTAGTTTATACAGGCCAGTAAATTGTAAGGTCTACCTTTTCCATTACAGTGCTCAATTTTAATCAGGTTCGATACACTTCCAATACTCAAATCAATTGTTTCGCACTGAAACTATTTCGGGATCTCCGCTGCCTTACTTCGAATAAGCTTTCAACTTGGATATCATCTCTACTTTCTTCTTTTATTTATCTCGCTTCCTCGACTTAAGGTTTTATTTCCAACTTAAGTTCACGAATCCAACCAATAAAACAAATGTCAACGGTTCTCTGGTACAATCTTCTCATTGAACGATCGATATTGCGTTGTGAGCATTAAGTATTGCTTTTACCTCGAAACCCAACAACGACAAACACACCACCACTAGTCCCAATAGGATTGCTTATAAATTCCAAGCTTGCCTCTTAATAAAACAGATGTTTCTAAAATAATTCGATAGAATACAGGGCACTAAATGTGGAGAACTCTGTGACCTAAGTGCAACGATGACGGAGGTATTGTTATTAAAAACGGATGTGCTCCGAGATTCATGGAGGGGCTGTCGTTGCTGCACGTACGTCATTTTGTTACGGTTTTTCGAGGTATCAAGTTTATTGAAATCCAAATATCATCTCAAAGAAAAGTACTGATTTTCACGAGTTTACATCGATCTATATGTATAATATCTGCGCTTTGCACGTCTAGCATACATCTTTTGATGAACTTCGTTTTCCACATAATTGGAAGATTTTGGATTGTAGGTTTCTGTTTTGCAAGTATCCAGAAAAGGGACAGTATGAATTTCTTAAGCCAACGTAACAACAATTTCACATGTTTTATATCAATCTATCATGTGAATGCATCCTAAACAAGGACACACGAAAAAAGAATTCAAATTTAAATAAACGTGCAAAATTGCCATTACGTGCACTGTACAGTAATGCACAATTCGACTACAACGTGATAAAACAGCGAGACGATATCGCTATAGCGTGAATTGAACCTATAATAACGTTAAATAAGTTGTTATAGGTCTGCAGAAAAGAACACCATTTGCAATGAATGTTAACTGAAGCGATTGCCATAAGCATAGAAAAAGTAGAGACATGACTAAGAAAAACGTTTCTCATGGAAAAACTCTGCTTTCAAAGAACATTTACAGTCAGCCATCATTGGTAATCCAGGTATTCCAAAAACATTTTTTGTAGCACTTTAAACTCAACGCAAATTTGATGAGAATGTTATGAGCCAAACAGATGAGCACTGCAAACAACCGAAAGAAGTCAGTTTGAAATGTATGCTTCAAATGAACTCTGGTAATATATGAAATCGGTATTCATCGCAAGAACTGCCATCGACTCTCTGTGGGTAGCTACGGAATGCTATAGAAAAGCTGCTGTCAGAATACGTGGACAAAACTTACAAAACAGATGAGATATTTGATAAAGTGGAAATAATTTTCATTGCAAAAATATTCTCTTCCTGGAAGGGGTAAAAAAGGAGAAACGCTGGCGTTTAAGTTCAGCTGCTCTTTCCTTCTTATCACTATAAAAGCTATAATATTTTTTGCTCTATTCTCACTGTTTACACACACATACGCACTCATAGAGGAATTACATACGGCGCAATCCATCCGAGAATAAGTTAATAATTGTACGTGTTATCTCCGAGCATACCAAAGATGGATCACAATACATTTACAAACCGATACTGAAAATACTTCCTCCATCCCTACTGAAGCTTCTTGCCTTTTGCGAAATGCAAGTCACTTGTAGTCTAATTTAGCCCTTATAATCTCAAGTGTGACAGCACTCCGTAACTAAAGCTATCAGTATACAACAAATGGCTTCTTTCTGTAGAGGGAAGGGATGTATCACGGTATACTCGCATTAAGATCAGGCATCGATTTCCGATGTTCGCGAACATCGATTAATAGAATAAACTTGGGATTTGTTCAACCACACGCCTGTCAAAACTATCAAATCTGTAAACATACGTAATACCACATCAACGATATGGTCCTAGTAATATCCGTTTAACTTAGCTATCTGCGCTCCGCGAAGAATCCCATTTTTTATAGTCCGAGCGTAGAACATTTCCTTTCGTATTGATGTTATTTACTCACATGCCGCGCAATACATCAATACTTATTTCAGATGCATATCCACGCAATAGTAAAGTGCATCATCCTCAAACATACTATATTTCATAATAATATTTTCTCCTACATCTCTCGCACATTGTGTTTAATGAAAATTGACATATCGTTGTCGGATCCGTGTATTCAGTGAGTGAGTGCCATGAAAATATTCCGTATACTATTGAAAATAGGAACACCGCCGTGTGGTGTTCAAATTCGTTGGGGCATTTAAAATTATTATACATTTAAATATAGAGACTTTCCCTTTAACTAACTAATCATTGAATACACGTCCTCCTATTGGACACTAAGCTTTTACGCATACTTTATATATTTATGTATATGTATATACGTGTGTTTCTATATTTGTTGCAACTTGAAACTCTGCCCACACCATTCATGTGTTTGTAGAACTCTTCCATCATTTTCTCCCAATCAAAAAATTATTTCTCACCGGTTTCTTTTATCTCACAATAGTCCTTCGCTTGAATGGACCGCCCACGGTGCATTCTGACGAATGAAAATCGATGTCTATGCTACTATCGAATCGATGAATAAAAATAACAATTCTAAAATATGTAGAATTCTTAGGCAGGAGCGGTAATTCTGAGTTTTTCTCTCGTAAGGGAATGCCGGGCTTGACACTTAACTTAGTACAAACTGCAATGCTGGACTTTTATATCACTTCATGAGCTATGTAGATTTGTGGCAGACAGAAACGATGTTATTGAAAATAGTGCACGACCTTCGGCAATGATACCCCTATAATTTCTGTAATTTAGGTCTACCAGTTTGCGGAAGCAAACATAGAATACAACACTTTGATATTCTATTACGCGAAGCACTGCTTCATACTGAACGCATGTTTTACTAAGATATGTCTATCTACCGTGCCGCGCTGTTATCCTGTACCATTTGAAATTTCAATAATACGAGAAAAGCCGATACATACGAAGATATCATCGTTGTCTTGTACACATTAAACTCAAGCCCAGGACTCTGCCGCTTATGTTAGAAGTATATTTAACTATTAACATTAGCACATCTATCTATTTTGCTCTTTTCTTTCCGCGCGCAGTTTTCCATTTAACTACGCCTGGCATATGATTCGTAACCATAGCCCTAATGGTAAAAGGATTGCTATTTGGGTAATTGCGCTTGAATAAGCGTTTATCCGTAACTGAACTGCCGAACAACATCGCACCATATTATGCCTCGCTACTAAATCTAATTCAGAGTACAAACGTTGTTTTCAACTTCTACCACTTTAATACAAACAGATTTGATGCGATGTTATCGAAATCTTTTTGCCATCCGTCCAAACGAATATGGAACAGAAAATCAACTAATCCGCGATATAATATATATTATGAACGTCTAACCGGACCTCTGTATATCGCAGGGCGGTTTTATACGATATTAGTGCGATAAATGCACAGGGCATAAGTACTTCCTTATTCGCTTTATAGTGTTCAGTGTTGCCTTACAGTGCTATGAATTTGCAGGGCAGTTAGTTGCTGAAATATAATTATTCAGCTGCATTATGTAAACTGTAAGTATTATGAAAGCATCTGTAAGATAACGATTTGAACTCACAAAATGCTAATGTACAAAAACCCTATGCCCCAGAGTAGCTGTTAGGGCTGAAACAAATCTAAATCTTGAAAACGCGTAGCTATCTCTCTTTTAAACGCAATTTGAATGCAAGATCATTAAATAAATATAATCAATTCAACTGAGAAGTTTTATGCAATAACAATTACTGTAAAAACTAATAACATAACAATTCCAAACATAATTAAGCTGTAACATAACTAATCAGATTACCATACAGGTGCATTTTTTAATGCTTGGATAAATGCAAATATTGCTCACGAATGACTGCATTAATATCTCGTTGAATATTTTATCCTAATCGAGGATATTAACAACACGCTCTATATGAATACAATACCACCTTTGCAGTCAGTATTTTTTCTCACATGCAGTATTATCTTTTTCTGCCTTTGATAAGAAGTACTTATTTCTTACTTTCAAAAGCCGCAAACAGTAAAGACTTTATTCTTGAAAGTGACTTGTAGGTGTCAGTACTCGACGATGACCAACATCAGAATAATGATTCAAGTTCGTGCAGTGATCGTATCGTACACCGGAGTCTTCCAAAACTGGCTCGATTAATTGTACTGTCGCGTCGGTACTGACGCATTAGTACCGAACGAATCGAAACGAAGATTGATTAAGTATCAGAAATGTAATAACACTTATTGGACTTACAATAAAGGTATGGCTGTATACCTGATTCAGCTCTATCTTCCATATTCACAGAGGAATGCAAAGTATTTTATAAATGTATATAATACTTTGCATTATTTGAAGAACGATACTTTCGCGATGGCTAACTCTTTTGCAATATATACAATTCCCTCTTCCTCCGGCCTCAATTTCTTGCCGCTTGTATATTGTATTTATCGAAAGTATCTTTCTATATCGGCTGACAGGCGAGGGAAATAATTTATAGCGCTCTCATTGTAGCATTGTATCGATCTCAAAAACGCCTATAAGATCTTATACCAAGAAAAGGAAAAGGGTATCTTGATGTCTGTGTTTGCGATGTCTGTTGACTATGGATCGTAGAGTATGATGGTTGCCGCATGAGCTGTGTGTTCTGTTGATTTTGTAGGGGTGATATAGCTTGGCCAAGAGGACGCGAGTGAACATTTAACTGATGTGAATATGATAACGAGTGATTGCAAGCTGAAGCTTGTGAGATTTGAACATGTGGCTGCGGTATGTTCAAATGGTTTGTAACACTAATCGCACTGGATACATTGAAATTATTAGAGACGTTATTGGGGATTGTCAGGCGATTTGGAATACTAAGTGTATGTGGAATATTCATGTTTGTCTGTAACGCTGATGGAAACGTCAGAGTAGCCGATGTTAGATAGTGAACGTTGAAAGGTGGACGGGGGGGCTAGTAAAGCCTCATACCTTTTTCAAATTTTACGATGAGAGGGTCAACAGCTGGACTACCAATAAAACTGCTAGCTTCACTGCTTCCCCTACCTTGATCAGATTCTGTGCTGCTACCACCATATTTTGTCTCTTCTAAACACATAAATAAGTTTAATATTAATCAAATGTTATCCTTCATATTACTTTAGCTGCAGAAACTTACTTTGATGGTTTGACCACTCCTGATTTACTGGTTTTGCTGGTAGATCTGATATTTTTACTGGATTAATAGCTTCGCTTGCAGCACTGCGTGCACTTTTGTGCATAAATGAACAATGGGGTTTTTTGCAACCACTCGGTTGTGTTTCCCAGTAACACGGAATTGTCTTGCGGTTTTTCTATAATTTATAGACATAAAGCCGGTTGTGATTGTATTACTCAGAACGCAATAGTGTACCAATTGTAATTATAGGTATTAAAAATAAGTTTTACCTTTAGTTCCATGTGTCTGAAGTTGCAATGTTCATCAATACAATTGCCCTGCTGCCAATACCTGCACATCGTTTCGCAACCCAATGCAGCAGGTTCATGTCTAAATGGACAGAATTCTCCCTAAAATCATAGTGAGAGAAAAATTTAAATACGATCAGGTTTTTAATTAAACAAGCTTTAGAATAAAACATGCGGCCGAACACTTGTAGTACTCAATTAATGTGTTTTTACTACAAGTTAACATGTTGAGGCAAACCATGTGTATTACGTGATAAGAGTAAAGTTATCACTTTATGTGCTCCAATATTATCATCAAAATTTATACCAGCAACTGCACAGGGCACAGTGGCATGTTATTAGTTGATAAAATTAAGTTACATTTATTCATGCATGTGCTGCATCGAATTATTAGGGGTGCACTGTACAACATGGCTGGTCTAACCTTATTATTTTTATACAAGGCAAACAATATGGGATACCTTTAAAGTATATAGAATTGTTCGAACACTACCTACACGCAGATTATTCGTCAATAATATCAACCTACCTTCTTGCATGTGGAATAATAGAAAAAATAACAGTCGGTATTCTTCTGACTGTGCTCCATTTGTAAGGGTTGATAGAACGTTGAGTGGTCGTGTTCCTTGCTATAAAGAAATCAAACTATCAATATTCGATGTCAAACATAAGCTGCGCTAGTATCAGAATGCAAAGGATCACGAAAACTCTCGAAGATATTAAAACACGCACGAAGAACATTACCATTTCGAGCGAAACATGACTCAAGTTTCAGAAAATCGTACACAGAAATCAGCAGTTAGAATCCGATAATTTTGTTTGAATAGGATGCTCCCGTGACCTGCGCTATTTATATTCGAGTCAAGAACCATTTTTTCGTATGTTATTAAACACCGGTTAGTTACTTACGTTGTACGTCTGTGATTTCCACGGTGACTTTTTTTGCAACTCTGCTTTCACCTACACAACGTCACACAACACATCAACTACGGGTTCACACTGACGCACGCTGGCTGAACGTTGAACGTTTACACGTATACATAGTATGTATATGTGCATGTGCACATATTCTATTGTGAAACTATATCTCCGCATGAACGCTATATATTTTTCTGGCATAATTATAATAATGAAAAGGGATGTATTAGGTACGAATCACGAATAGAGATGTATAAAAATATTAAATATGTTACTGTATGTATGTGTACGTGCGATTTATGACGGATAAATAATCTATACATTTTCGAAACGTGTTAGGTATATTTATTTATATTTCATAGTAAATGATTTTTCATTTTTCACAGGTTTTATATATCTGTATTAAAATAGAATAACGAAATGTCAATTGTATCCAACAACCAATTTCGAACTTTTGTACGTATAAAATCATCATAAAAGTCCCAGTTTACATTCGATTCACTATCAGTTTATTGTTATTAAATGATATTACCGCTTTTATTAGTTTAAAAACTATATTTCAGAGACCTATATCAACTTATATGTCAATGCGTTTGTTGTTGCAAGAACTACGAAAGTATAGACGTTGGCTAATAAAATAATACACAAAAATCTATTGCTTTGTAGTTCAACAAATTTAGTTATTTTATTAACGTATTAATTAACACTAGAACTATCGACAATTGCATGATACATACTTCCATTCCTAAGAGCATGCGAACAAGAGGTATGTCATTTTGACTCCTTGGCAGTTCTAGTGTAAGGTGTATAAATGCAAGATAATTGTCGTCTCATGTATTGTAAGAAAATACACATTATTTTCAATATATTTGGTGATTAAAATTATACAACAAAATAACATCAATGAAAAGCATATAGTTAACAACATTAAATAACACGCAACAAGGGATTTAATTCAGAAACATGTTTATGGATACAATGCACCAGACAAGTTTATATTTATAACACTGTATGGCGAAGGAATAACATCCACAGTAAACGCAGCCCCATCACATGTCAGTGTCACTTCAGTTAACTACTGTTGCACTCGTAGTAGCCTCGCTCGATTAATACATAACACATACAATTTTATAGTTAAAATGTCTACACTTTCCCTGTATACAAAATACTCTCATTTGTTAGATTTTAAATACAAGACATTATTAATAACATATATTTTAGTAATTTATGAAACAACATCTTATTCCATGGACATCAGTTCTGTGCAATAATGTTCATTCCACTACAACTTCCAATGGTTAATATGACTTTAATCATATTCTGTATATACTCTTACAGATTGGAGTAATATGAGAAACAATTATTTTTATTATGACATTGTAAAAATTCATATGCATATCAAAAGAAGTAAATAATATAAGTAACAGGATGCTATACATATAGCTAAATACAATGACTCATGTTTAAACAATATAAGCTATACAAAAAGTGAATTATTGGATAGCTACCGGACAAATCTTTTTGTACAAAGCTAAGTTATAATCAGTCACAATTTATCAACTTCCTGGAGTCTGGCTTAAATCAAAACGCACACAAAAAATATGTGGCATTCTCAAGTGCTACATGTAGTAACAATGTGTAAAATGTTTGTCCAAAGGTGTGTAACATAATAGTAATTAATATCTGCAGTTGACAAAAACTTAAACATAAAACATTCAACATTCATAATTCTTACCTCTTTATTTTTTAACAAATATTATTATCTATTATGCATAATAAATGAATATACCAACCATGTAATAATTTAAGCTTACCTAATATGATTGTCTTTGGAAATAATCAGACTTAAGGAAGTTGAATCACATGATGCTTCAGATATCTTTTTATATACATATAGGTATATACAGGTATGCTTGCAAAGGAATCCATATAGTAAAACTGTAACTACCTATTCCAACAATGGGATTATCGGAACATACACATACATTATTATGTACAATCAAGCCTTTGCTGTATGAATGATATGTGTATCATGAAAATGTATGCTATATGTATGAAATAGTGAATATAAAACTTTAGCATTCGATATCTTCGCAATTCCATAAATCATGTTGTGTGTACAAACCATTCTGCTTATTCGGTAACTACACAGATTTTATAAATATGTTCAATGTAATATGGAATATACTTTGTATATGAGTTATAATGATCATTTTGTGGGCATATGTAAATTATTAAATAAAGAATAAATCTGTGATGCAAAAGTGTATTCAATAGTCATGTAGGTATATTTATAATGAAATTGCAAACACAATTGTTAGGGATTGTCGGGAACATAACCCAAGCTATGTTTTAAAAAAAATCTATTTAATGTGTACTAGAAAAATATGCCACTGTCGAGTTTCCAACTCAATAGGATTGACCAGCAACCCATTTTATAAATGTAAGGTGCGATACTTATAATGAGACAACAATTTTATAATATGTTTTTCTGCATGGTGACACAGTAGCTACATTTCTAATTTTGCTTTCTCTCGATTTCGATTCCAGCTATAATACACCAACCAAATGAGTTACTGAAATTTTATACACATTCAAATTTGAACAATAGTAGTACCAATCTGGGTCGAAGTATTTTAATAGGTTTTATTAATCAGATATACTACTGATCATTGCAGTCTCATATTCATCACATTGCATAAATAAGTTCTCACATTTCAATAGCCGATAAAAATCACCAAAAATGCATAGTAAAATGTAATAAAATTGCCATACAACAATCTCTACTAATGACTGGAAATACAAGTTTTCATGATAACCACTGTTAGAAAATCAAAATCAAATACACCTTTCGCGACTAGGATACTTAATTTGTTACATTTTTACGAATACGCACCCACATTAAAGCTAAGTATAGTTGTCTATACCACACACAGAAATGATGGTGATATATAACTGAATATCCAAATGCACCAAATAGAAACGTTTACCATTACAGACCTCCATAACACTTATTAATACCTATATTATTAATGAAAATGTTGTGCACAAGTTAATATTGCAATTACTTGTCGTCTTGTGCTCAACGTAAGTTGGTCATAAACTCAGTAATGCACAAATCGTTGAACCGTGCAACCATTTCTCAGTCAGTTTCATTAATAGTGCATATGCATTTTACATTCTATACAATTCTCATTAACGACCTGTATAGATAGTATAGATATTATGAAGATCTAAACGGCAGTTACTAGTAAATTTACGGCATGGGTATTACATATTTTTCAATCCATGCGTTCCACTTAGTTCGATTCCTCCTAAGTAATATTTGTATCCACTGCCAATTTTTAGTTATGTGACACAAGATAAATTGTCATATAAGATTGGCGCATATTGACAAAATCCTCAGAGTGAGGTTTGCGACACAAAAGTAAACTCATTTGATGCAAGTTTGTATATGTACTAAACTCAATTATCTTTCCGCCAAAGGATCATCTAAACACTATCGTTATTACAATAATATGTATTATCAATTAGGACTTACTGGAGTTACAACATTTGGAACAATCGAAACAGCTGGTGTGCTATCTTTTAATCGACCATGATGCGCGGTTTCCACCTCCTGGTCCACTACCCATTAATTGATTTTGAAGATCAGCTATTGTATCCCGTAAAAGTTTCTTATCTCTTACAAGTATGGAAATATTTTCTTGTGCAGCATTCAGATGTGATTTTAATTCTTCAGCCTCTTCTTTAATGCGGATCAACCGCGAGTTTTCTTCAGATAATCTTTCGAGCGTTTCTAGCCGTCGCTTTAATTCCTCATTGACTGATCTCAACTGGTCACTCGAGTGCTTCAAAGCATTTATTTCTGAATCATAATCCACATTCTCACATGCCTGGCTGTCGCAGTTTGATAACGCACTAAGAGAACTGCTCTCACTGAATGATGTTACTGAAATAAGAAAATTACATGAAGCTCCAAATACTTTGCAACTCAAGACGGTATGTATCATGTAAAATAAAAAAAAACATAGTGTGATAATATATTTGCAAATAGTATAAATTTCATTAAATATTGTATAGAATGTATACAATACAGTGCTATTTGCTTTCACTATCCTGCTCTATCAGGTATCTATGTGGTACCTGATCTATACGGTTCATGCACATTGTCTTGCACAATCCCAGTATACCTTGTAAATAGTATGTATGAACCGTGCAGTATTGAGATTATTAAAAATAGTAAGTGAGAGCATGAGATAATATGTCATGAAAATTTAAGAAAATATTAGCTTTGTGCGTAATTCATGTAAATCATGCTTTTAAATGTATACCTATAACTGGAAATCTGTCATTCTATATTGCTCGATTACAAAAAGCAATCAAATTTAATGCTATTATTGTGCACTGGTTAAAAAAGCTTTCGTTAATACTGTCACGCATATTTGTAAAATACGCGTCAATTATAAGAATCAATCATAGTTTGAAATAATATGATCGAAGTATTCAAAACTTTTTTAGGCAGTGTACTACTTTTATACTGATGCTCACATTCGAAAGGCCATCTGTATGCAGAAGACAATTGCAAGATTATTTTTTGTTCATAATTTTTCATTTCGTAAATCTGCCACTTGCGTTTATCAGCCTATATCCAAATTAGAGTACGGTCAGGTACAACGCTGACTGCCAGCGCTTGTCGACCAGCGCCGAAAATTCGCACCAATATTACGAAAATCCTATCGATTATAGTGCTAATTTTTCAGCGCTACTCGTCAAGCATCGGAACCCAGCTTTGTACGTGAACGTACCCTTTTAAGAAACATGTAGCGAACTATATTCCTAAATATATTTGTATGTTTGCTATATATCACAGTGCCTAAACATAAAAGTAACGTAGCACGATACAGCGCAATCTGCTTTCAAACTCTCGTAATTTGATGTGGTATTGCAAGTGGCAGAATGCATAAAGAGGGTTTGCTTATCGAATAACTTACCAGGCTCGATATGAAAAACTCCATTCGTATCCCGTATTATTTTAAGCTTTGATATATTTAAGTCTATAGGTATTGGCCCTGGCGAAGTAATATTATTCGGAGGACGATCTTCATTTAAACGCAACGATATTCTTTCCAGGTATACCTAAAGGCATAAATATACATAAATTGATATGGTGCATTAAGCAGCCGGATATTTTGTAGTATGGTAGGATCACTTACATGCATTAAAATTGGTTTCGGTATTACTTCATCTTCTGCTAGATCGGCCAAACCGGTTACGGAACTCATACATAAAGCCATTGTAACATCAGCGACTTTAACTTCAAGCTTGTCTTCAAATAAATTCATAATACTTTCTTTATCATGAACGTTAATTAAAGATGAACAAATACTTGTTTCCCCTTCAGCTGCTTTGCCATAATCCCGCGATGATCGTTTAACCCTCTCACTTATACTTTGGCTTGCCAGAAATAATTTATGGCCATCCGTTTTATTTTTCAAACCATGGTCTAAACGAAGTTTGATACATGATCTACAGTCTGAATCAGACGGTAATTCGGCCCAATCCCTGGATCTCGAACTAAATTTTGTCTAATCAACAGAGCATAAATGTGATTTATCAGTTCCATGTTTTTCTATTGTTATTTGTTGAAAATGGAACTATCTTATGAAACTAACGTAGTATGTGATGTTGTGTATGAATATTACTACAGACAAGAATACCATCGAATTATAAGCTATTTAGTTTTTTAATTATTTGCAAATATATATGCATGGACATTTGAATATGCCACACAAACAGAGTATTAAATATTGCAATTATGTCGCACAATTATCTTGAAAGAGCTGTCATGTTTCATACAGAGTAGTGAAAGTTTCTTATGGTGGAATACTACCTCAAGAATTTAATGGGAATGTACTGCCTTTTGGAGATTTGCAGACATGTTACATTTTATCATCTGCGGTAAGCAAAAGCTTTAAATTTAGCAGCAGCCAAGCGTTGTCAAACTACATGCTCATCATATTTTATATTGGACACTAGAGAAAGTTAAATTGCAGAGATATAAAATTATATCTCAAGATTTTAAATTATTATAAAAAGTAACCTTATGAGAAGCAACCTAGAAAAATTTCATTAAAACTCAAAATATAATTTCTATCCGGGATTTGGATGAAAAGCCTACGAAAATAAGACAAATATGTGTCATGATTTACATTCTACTATTTGCAATATTAAAGTCTGCCCCACAAGCTCATGATTCCGAGTTTACACCAACATGCAATACAAAACACATGATACTCATGTCTAATGGAAGTATATATGTATGAATGTTTTGCCAATACCTTTCTCTTGGCCTGCCACAAGTGCCACATAAAAACATTCACAAGAGAAGAAGAGACGCGGGAAAGGCATGCAAAAAGTTAAGAGACAAGTATTGTATAAATATACATGTACAATATTACGTTGATTAAAATGTATGCAAACATGAATAAAACACGAATAAACTTTGATATAATTCCCGATAAGTTTATAAAACAGTTGATGTATTAAGTTATTGTATGTAAAAGAAGGATGATGACGTGGTAGCATTGTATGCTTCCATCGTACCATTAAATGGATAATTTAAAATTAATCACACTGGTAGTTTACGATACTTCGCCCGCAAAATCATTGTAATAAATTATGAATAAATATAAAATTGATATAAGTAATGAAACTTGTGTTTCAGAATATAGAAACGAATAGTCCCTTGTGTAATAAGCATTTTTATAACTGCGTTAACACTAGATTAACACCTTGTGAATATAAATATTGCGTGAGATAGAATTTAATAATTACACATTTCATCTATTTATTAATATCAAATGTTGAGTAAACCAAAATTAATTAGTATAGAAAAGATAAATGGATACTTTGCAGTAGTAACACAAGTGTATGCAATTTACCTGAAATTCATCCCAAGGAATAGATGGACATTCACTACTGCCAATACGGGAAACTTGAACTTTAATCGCAGATCCAAAGCCGCTTGACTGTTGAATGAATTCGACTTTCGATAGTTTAAATGTGATCATTGACACCTAAGTTGAAGAACACAGTCTTTGTATTACACATTCAATGTACTTAGTTAAATTAAATAGATAATAAAAACGTATATTTACAATGTCTTTTCGTTTACACATGCTCTCCATGGATTTCTCACTCTGCGTATCAGGAGTTTCCTCTACAACTTCGCTTGCCTCTTCTACTGCTATTATACTAATCGAGTTATCAACAACAAATACTGCATCCAATTTCTCTTGATCTTGCAGGCTTCTTAGAACATAATTTTCACTATCCGAACTAACATCACTTCTCATAGATATAGTGTCACTGCTTCCGTCCTCTGGCGAAGCTTTTAAGGCAGAATCGAGAGAGGTCATCAAACTACTAAATCCTTTTTTCATCGAGGAAAGATCTACATTAAAATTGTTTGCCATAAATGTTGTTTCTGATTTGCCTTTTTTCTGTGAACTCTCAGTTGTATGGCGAAGTGTTTTTTCTTCTTCTACAAATACGGCTTGTTTTTCCAATGCAGAATGTGTCATATGTTGCGAATCAGTTTTGTTTGTGCCATTCTGTTTAAATGTAACAACTGGCTGGCTTGTAGGAGCAGCGTGAACAAAATCCATTGACAACATAGATGACATTTCACTTTGAGGGCTGCAGCAAACATAAGGCATTGTCGTTTTCTTAAAATCAGGTCGTTCAGCCACATGTTCATTACTACACCAATGTGCAGAAGATCCTGCCAGATCATCAGCTATACTAGATGAGTCTGGAATAACAGACTCCAAGTCTCCGCCAGAATTCTCTTTCCCAGGCGTTTGTGATGGCATAACAAACGTCACTTCCACTTGTGGTATCAATGCACCAATAACCAATAAACTACCAGCTTCTACTTGCATTATTTTATTTGAGTCAACTGTTAAATACGTGGCCATTTCAGACAAAATTTCTGATAATCTTAATATGAAGAGGTATTGGTAATGATTAATTTGAACGCTAACTAGATTGCTTATGTATGCAAGGCCGTGTATAGAAGCGGTCGAAGGCTTGTCTGATGGGGTCTCACTTATTGTCATATGACACCAGAAAGTTAAAGGAAATGCATCAAGGAATGGAACTGGTCGGTTCTGACCAACTGCACGAGCACCAAAAAAGTCAGCCCAAACGGGTTCGAAGTTACAGCACCAAACATCTTTAGCCTCTGACCATAATAGTTCCCGATGTAATTGCCGAACTAATTCATTGATCGAATTACTGCTGAAATTTGGTGGTGGGCAACGGATATTATCGGTTCCTAAAATTAACAGAAGTTGTACATACTCATCAAATATCTATAAAGGGCAGAAGTAAAATAATGGTAAGTAAAATTGTTAAACACGACTTCACAACAGTTTATCAAAAGTTTATGTTAGTCTGAAACATAGAATAAACTTACCAGCACAGTGGGATAAAAATTTCTCCGTAACCACATGATAGTCCCCTAATTTGCTTGGAAACTCTCCACTAAAGAATAACTGGCCCATTTGGAAAGCATTTAGGCATTTTGCTAATTCTCCTCTGCTGGAAGACCGGTCTGTTGAACGCACATTTGTAATAGACGCTCTGGATGTTTGGATGTGCAATGAATTCGGCCTATCTTTTTGATTTGGGTATTCTTGTTGACTTTCAAACACTATCTACAAAGACGCACAAGAAGTGAGTTAATTTGGATTCATTTTTCTGTGTAGCCTTTTTATGAGCATAAGATTCTCTTTCAGTGAGAGCAAGTTTGTGTAATAAAAGTAACTGCATTATTGAAAATGAATAGCATGAAGTACTTACCCTTGGAAGTATGGCTTCTATTTTCACATCAAAATACATAAGATTCGTTGAGGTATCTGATGGTTCTTTATCCTTCTTCATAAGTGAATTGTGTAAATTAAGAGCAAAAGAATTAAACCATAAGAAGGAGCAGACATCAAAGTTTACTTGAATAGGATTCAACTGTACGAAAAATTTTGGTGGTGGTACTAAAATGTTGGTACATAAATTAGCTAAAGAAATGTTAAAGAACGCAGGCATAAATTATTCTTAAGAAAATTTTACTCACGTGGAAATGTTATATCTCCAGGATAATAATAATAAGTAAACTCTGCATGAAGTATTGTTAGATCTTCCGGAAGACAAAATCTATCTTTGTCACCTAGAAAAACATTTACAATGTGTACAATGTTACAACTCATACTTAGCTGATCAAAACATCAGTTTCAGGTTGTAATGGTAGTTTGAATTATATCTATATTGCTATGTAATACTCTTTGGTCCATATTCATAGTCAGTTCTTATACCTAAGACCGTCTTAAGGTGGTCTTAAGTCGACCTAAACCCATGCTTAAGGAGGTCTTAAGCACGGCCTTAGATATAAGAACTGACAATGAATACGGGCCTTTTAGTGAAAGATTACTTTCTTTATGTTTTATTTTGCACGAATTATTGATTTGGGAGGAAATTGATTTATAATAGTAAATTATTGAAAATAAACAGATTGTAAGCCACCAGAACTTATACCAAAAGTTCTTAGTGCAATTTATGTAATACACTACAGGTATTAGTCATGTATACCTGCTGTATGCTTCTTCCTCGTTTGAGCTGTGCAATTATTAAACAAAGCAAATGTTGAAATACTTATTGTTAAAAGAAAGTGTTATACTATGTATATTACTTCTTATCATGTAAAAAATTGCAATTATGACAGTATCAGATCAAACTCATTACCTGTAACAAATTCTTTTGGTACAGGATTCCTGGATGTTGTTGTAACTTTGTACAAAGTGAAGTCATCAACTCTTATTATAATACATGTTGTCATCAACTTTGCAAGCTGTTCCAAAATATAATTCTTTACAGGGTTGCCGCTAGGATGTTGGGATTTTTTTTGCTCTTGTGTTGCTGTAAAGCTTTGATTATGCTGAGACTTATCCAAATAATCTGTTGATGATTTTCCACTGCTACCTACAAAATGGAAAAATCGTATTCTATAATTTGCTGCCGATTTAAAATAACATTATACAGTCCATTCGCTACCAACCAGTCACATTTCCTTGGCTTCGAGTTAATGGAGAATGCTGTGTTCTGCCAGAATCAATGAGATCCATAAATTGAGTCCGGAATGAACTTAGCGATTGTTGTAACCATTGACTATGTGGTGTTGCATTTTCTTTATAACGAATCCAATGTTTCCTATCAGCCATTGCCAAATGATATGGATAATAATCAATTTGAAATTTCACAATAGAAATTTGCAAAGCACCTCCATCTTTTAAGTCGGGATATACTGATCTCCCAACTACAAAATAGAGGACCAATTAATATTAAATTTTGTATGAAAGCAGAGTAAAGTAAACAAAATATCAAACTTACTACCAGCATCATCACATAGATGTAAGTCAATTCGTTGAGAAAGAAAATGATATGATGTTTCAATAACATCATATCTTGCAAAGATCTTCGAAATTGTTGAATTACTTGCAGTCTTATCTCTTGTTTGCTGTGATATTTGTGCTTGATATTCTGGTAAAACCTTAAAAATATCACACCAAAATATAAGAATGGCCCAAAATATCATTTAGCCTTTATAATTATACCTCCAATTTCCTTGCAGCTTTTGTTTTACGTTCCAATATAGTAGCTTTTTCTATGAGACCACCTAAAGAATCAATGAAATGAAGGGCAGCTTTTAACTGTGAATCTGTTAAAACCCATAAGAGGTCATCCAATATAAGTACCAGCCTTGACCCCATAACAAAGCAGTCTATAATATTAAAAACATTGCAATAAGATTTGTCCTATGTATCCAAAACAATCTGCATAAATGAGATTATGACCTGATATCCGCTTTTTAATAGTAATTCGACATCTTGCTTGATTTGTAAGGAGTCGTAGGGGTGTAAGATTTGTATCTTTAGTACTTTGAGCTTCAATTCTCACAGTTTGCCACTCTAACTCTTTAAAGATAAGTAATTGTCCCCGATCTGGATCCTTAACTCTAGTTGTTCTAAGATCACATCTCTGCCATGTAGCAGACTTTGATTCAACCATTATACGATTCATCTGCAGAAAAATGATTATTAATACCACATTCCTTGTTAAGATACATAAAAATTGACATACTGGCCAGATACCTGAACAGAAGCAATGAATGCAGGGCTTTTAAATGTCACTAATACGACATTGACAGCTACTGTTATACCATCAATGACTTTGTGAATGAAGGAATATTTTGCAGGACCTGCATATGATGATAAGCCCTGTGGGGAAGACATACTTCTCAAATCCTCACATGTTTCTATATCAACATGAACTTCATCCAAACTCTGAAAGACAAATATTTATTTGCAGTATTGATGATGATAATGCTGAAATGAACGACCTGTGTGAATCAATATCTACCAAGAAAATAGGAACACTTTTTAACTTGGTCCATTGTATACGAAATGAAACTTTATTGCACCAAGCCCTTTTTAGTCGCAGCCATGATGGTAATTCTAAGAGATCTGTTAAAACTATTTCATCAAGTTCTAAATTGGTTAGTTCACCTTCTCCTTTGAAGGTACTCAAATTTATTTTGTCAGCAGACAAATTTTTGGTGAATCTGAAAATTGTATAGAAATGTACTTTATAACCGATTTTGAAAAGGAGGATGTTCTCAACTCATCTTGTATATATATTTTTTATATTTACGTTTCAAATTATTAGCAAACAAATTCTATCAATTAATCAGTCAAATATAAGATAGCTAGAATATGCAAGTCATACAAAATAAGTGTTCTCATACTTAACCACTTATTATTACTAAGCATAAGGATTCTATTGGTATTTGGATATGTAGGTGTTGTAGAAATTTCAGCAAATTCACGGGGAAAGGTATAAGAAGCAGAAAGTATGCGTACCTGGATAAGTGTTTCAGCAATTGGTTTTTTATTATTGAAACCATGTTTCGCAGAGTGCAAGTTATTCGTAGTACAGCTGATAGACATCTACATGGTTAGGTTTTGCACCACATATTTGCAATGAGTTAGAGCGATGCACGTATATATCCGCGATATTAAAAAATATGCCACGACTACTTTAACTATAGTTACGTGAAACTAAACCAATGAGATGAGCAAACTTCAGTGTCAGATGTAGTATGTAGCTCAAATCGCTGTCAATAAAAATCAAAATCTTATATACAGCACTACGTCATTAAAGACTTTTGTTTGTCCTTCTTGTCACTGAACTATAGTGATTGTGCCTGCGACTCTGCTCTGGTGTTTCGGATGTAAGACAATCGATCAAGTAATTTCCAAACTGATCTAAGTATCACTTATGTAGATGCATGTAATTAAGTATCTGATTCTATAAAGACTGCCTTTTAAAAGGTTAAAAGTAGGTAAGACGGATAAGACACCAGGCCAGTTGTTCAGCCGTCCTGCCCAAGTCAGAAACTAGAAACCACAGAGCACTTCAGTTCCAATAACATATGAACAATGTAATGAAACAGTTGAAGAACAGCAGCACACAAAAGAGACCAATGGGCCGGGCCCTTATTGGACCACAACTATATTGGACCGACTTGGGCCAAAGCAGACCAAACACAGTATAGATATAGATATAACCAGTAGGGTCACTCGGCGTCGGCACCTTTGATCTCGGTTGATCTCGGTGAAGCCGAAATTTTCGGCGCTGCGAGCGCTGCGGAGGGCCATGGCCAATGGTTGGCAAGGTATCCCGCTAGGCACCACTAGTTGGCAAGTCCTACGGCTATTGCAGGGTTCTTCTCCAGGTTTTCTACGCCACTGCATGCCACGTGACCTGGCGTAACAGCGACAGCATGCATGGACCCGGTATGAGCTTCCATAAGGCAGAGGGGAACACCAAAGTCATTCTCATACCGAGTGGACCTACAATTTTTAAGGTGGAATCCGAACCACCCTCCGCGCAGTGCGTGAACGTGCCCAGAAAATCGGCGATGACAGGTCTTGGGATCGAACCCGGGTCCCGCTAATTGCGAGTCGGACACTTATCCCCCTGAGCCACTGCGCGGGTTTACATTGCAAGTACGTAACATTGTAATATTTGAGTAATGCAACTTTGTTACATTGCAGAAATATATAAACCGTACGCCATTGCTACTTGCCTACTATTAATTTTTATATTTATAATTATAAATGCAAGAAAAAGTAGGGAAACGTTGTCATTTTCTTTTTTTAATGGAAAAACGTATATATACAATACAATAATATAAACATAATAGATATACCCTAGTAAAATTCGTAGTGTAAATAGAAATATAACAATAGTAAATAAATAGAGTATAATAATATGAAAATAATAGATATTCACTAGTAAAATACAAAATACAATAAATAATAATACGCTGTGTAAATAATACTAATAATAAATCAAACTAAAAGTAAATAAAACAGTAATACTAATAAAACCTAATAATAAGAGTAACAAAAAAAATATTAGGGTTTGGCTAGATCGATTCTCTGTTTGGCAAACGGAAACCAAACAGCAGTTATTTTCTCAAAGTCCTTCTCCTTCGTCTTACTCCCATCGTCCACAATGATCGCTGCAATAAAAACGTAGAAACACAATTTATAAAATATGCAAATAACTTCATTCTAAGATTTGTAAATGTAAACATGAATGCCTTTGGGTAAAGAGGGTAAAATAGTGAAATATGTTTCTAGAAGTATGCATAGAATAGATACAGTATGCCACTAGAAAGAAGTGCAGTGCACGGTACTAGGTTGAGAGAAAATGAGAAATGGGTATGTAAACCTTTGAAATCTATATACACAGTATGAATTAGTGATGGCAAATGTAGGATGGGAATATTACTCATAGTTCACTTATTAAAATATATCACTTGACAGGAGACTATCTGAAAAATGGGCGATTCAGAATTTCTTGATAGTTGCAAATAGCTAATTGATTAAAACTTATAATACTGAGCACAGCATTGTGTGGCACATAATTCCACGCTGGGCAAAAAAGCTAGATCACTTGTTAGCTGAATGCAAACAGTAATGAACAGAAATGTATGCTAAAGAAGAAAAGTAGTATTTGAACTGGCCAAACAATAATAAGCTAATACAAGGAAGGGAATAAATATCCGTAAGAAAAAAGTTATGTCAAGAAACATCTGCTACCAATGGATGGAAAGAGTATGAGGAAAAGAGGTGAAACAAGGCTAGGTGAAGGTAAAAAAAATAATACATACAGGGGGAGAGCATACATCATACATACAGAGTGTTTCAAAAATGTCCTAATTGCGTATAGCCATCTTGTAGGGAATTTCGTGGCGATTCGTCTTTGATTTCGCGACAAAATTGAAAAAATTATACACCAATAAGATACTTTCATGGCCCCGCTGGTCAGCGGATAGGACCGACTGGCTAAAGGTCAGCCCTTTCCTCGGGCAGAAGGAATAATCTGTCCCTTCAGTGATGTGTTTTATTGATGCTTAAGCGACTTTGGATCGACTTTAGATCAACCGTATTGGTGCACCATTTTTTGCATTTTGTCGCGAAATAAAGCGCGAAACAACATTTAAGAGAAAAGCCATCTTCATCGCCGCGAAATTCTTAACAAGATGGCAATACTTGTTTAGGACATTTTTGAAACACCCTGTATGACAAGAATCCAAAGTTTCTGGTGCGAGTAGCATAAAGTTGTAAGAATCAATTTGAACAAACAATCAGAAGTCAAACTCAAAATCTTAATTTACTGTGATATTGGATATTGATATTGCTTGATATTGGTTTTCCATTCCTTTTGTTGATTTGCAAATGTAGTGAAATTTAATACAGCGTTTACAATATAACACATATTGCATTTTTATAACTATCTTTCTAACCAGAATATCAGATCAGTATATATCAAGCACATGAAATTGCTTATCAGCGAGATGGGGAGTGTGCCGCTATTGACAGTGTGAGTGCCGAATAAAGTAGAAAATAAGCAGAATTCCCACATAAACCATAATATGCAAACATTACAATTGAAGGCTAGGAAAGTAAACGGAATAAAATTATAGCGAATACCAACAATCAATTATAAAGCTGCCAAGCTATTCCTAGGTTAACCAAGAACAGTTGGTTGTTTTCATCACTCAGGTAGACCACGCACCAAAGATGCAACGGCCTGCAATGACATGTGAATGAATGACATGTCATTCATCATTGCCGCCCATAAATGCTGCATGCTTCTTTCATGTGCGGCCCACCTCACCTATCAGTTTTCTGTCAAGCCTGTAGGCCACAGCATTGAACACACACTCGAAAATTGACAAAAATTTTATTGGGCATGGCCAGCCTTACCCATATGGAACAATAATTATTTGCATATTCCTTCAATAATATTTCTCAGGATGTCCTTTCACAAAATACAATACGGAGCTGACTAACCTGAGTTTAAAAAGATCTGCATAGTGTTTTATTACACGTTTCTCTCTGATGCAGATTTATTTCTTCTAGAAAGAAACACCTCCTCTTCCCAGCACCGTTAGTTTATTATCACTTTCAAATAATAGTTAACGGGACTATGGCTAGCCAAAAATCGCAACTCGCAGCAAACTGTCATAGCGGGCTTGCATAGAAAGTCGACGAAGTCCTGTTCGAACTTCGGACAGGCAGTTTGACACCGTCTCACACAAAAAACAAACTTTTGCACGAAAACCCGGTTGGAAATGAAAACGAAAATTATATATACAATAATAAAAAAACTTCTAATTATTTTAAAATGTGTGTAATATTAAAATAAAAGTAAAATGTATACACTTTACGTATAATGAAAACCTATAGAAAATTATAATTTTATATATGTAATAAGTTTTTGGTAACATTTTTATAAGTTACGAAAAGGTACGTATTGGGTAAAGTAAGAAATGCGTATAATCATTACTTTTTGGTTGCGGAGTTACGTTGCCGATACGTTACTTTTTGGTACCCCATAAGCATCATTACTTTTTGGTTACGGAGTTACGTTGCTGATACGTTACTTTTTGGTACCCAAGTATCATTATTCCTTTTTGGTTGCAGAGTTACGTTGCCGATACATTACTTTTTCGTAAGTGACAAATATAACAGTATTACGCTGCTGAGGTTACATTACGGCAATGTTACAGGTTCTCCGGGTTGGAAACCCGCCCACACTCGATTGATTTGGATTTAATTAAGAATCATTAATAATACAATCCTTACCCCGAACCCTCCCGGAGCACAATTTAAATATAACAAATGTGTAGTAGAAGTATTAAGATGTCGCGGTGACGCAGATGGTAAAGCCGCAGCGGGTTAGCGAGAGAAGGTGCCCGACGAGTTTCAAAATAAAGTGCTTATGCACGTTCAAGCGGGAACAGGTCCGAAGCCGGGAATGAGCCGCGGCGCGTGGTTGGTCGGTCGGAACGGCGCGGCAGTGAAGCGAGCGTCCAACGAGACGGCTGATTGGCTGGCGCGGCGGTGGGGATAGCGTGCCCAGCGACGAGGCCGCCGGGAGCGGCGGCTGAACATGTCACAACGCGTTCAGCGCTCGGTCGATACGGTCGCACGTCGCGTCGCTCTCGGGTTCTCTCTTTTACATTACGAGCTTTATATTTCGGCTATTACCTCGCGATACAATACGCGCCTTTTCTAACACGACATTGCTAATTGTTTAAATGGTTTCTCGTGGTTTCTACTATTACTTTAGAGTCTCGCGCGCGATACTTTAATACGGTTTACGCTCATTAAACGCGTCTTTTACTCATCGTTTATCGTAGTGTAGTACCTAATGAATTATTTCAACAATTTCATTTTTATTTCCTGACTTTTTCTTCAATTTTCAATGTTTGATTAACTTCTCGGGACATTTAACGCAACTTTGTGCTAGTTTCGACTACTTTCTCGGATAGCTAGCGATTTGGTATACGCGAATACGTTTTAATTCTACAATATTTTACGTTTTACAAATACATTGGTGATATACTCGGGATATATTCGGAACACACGACTTTTGCTATTAATTATATTCATCTTCTCTCTGCAGTATTGCGCATTTACCACTCACCCAATACCTACTAGAGAAGATGTGCTTGTTCCACGTTCCTTCAGCTATACCAAGAGTGAGGACAAGTCGAAGTGCACCTACACAACTACACATTTACCTCGGTATCTTTGAATTTCACGGAAGTTGTAAGTAGTACAATACACTACTACCTCACCTGTGTACTCGCAGTTTTGCTGTTTTTAATTTTTCGAAAAAAAGCTTATACTTCAAGTGTTTCAATGGACAATTCATCAAGTTTCGCGGTAGTAGACTTTGATTTGCTTTGAACCGGAATCGCGAATTTGCAGTAGAGTCATGATTTGACTGAGTTGAGAGACAAGTGAATCGGGAGTGTTTAGTACGAAAAATCATAACGGCTTTGTTGTCAACGCGTCGATCTGCCTATCGGGGATTATCGGGCGTCACGGAATTAGTAAAGCCGGTGTAGTTTTAGTTGTAAAAGGGGGCTTGCAGCCGAGAAAACAGAGTATTCATCGCGAACCCTCTACTGCTGGACGCGGTAGAAGTATTTGAACGTATCACTCTCTCGGCACTTTTTGTCAACAGGTGCAGTGCGCGGTGCTATTAAAGCTTTAATATCTGAGAGTGTAGTAGCCCTCCGACTTGTGATATTGTTAGTTAAGGCCTTTTACCTTGTATTCGTGGTCTTGCCGGGTGGCTCTACTTGTTGTTCGGGGGAATTAGCGCGATCGAGCGGGAGTATACATGTATACGGAGCTGGGCGGTCACAAGCCGTCCAGAACTGCTGACTGTGGGTAACCATGGGCAGTGGTGGCACACTCGATTGCAATTCTCCCAACGAATTGTTGTACCCTACCTGGCTGTAAAGCCTTTACGATCGGTACTAGTCCTTGGCTGGCCAAATTGCGAGTAGTGGGTTCCCTTTGCTTCCTGTAGTTTTGCGAATATAACAATTATGGATATATTAACTCAGCTACGTCTGCAAGCTTCCTCGAGCAACTATGATCCGCGAATTCCGGCATATACCGTTCCGAAGTTGGACAGATTCGGGTTGCCGTAAACGAACGCGCGCAAACCAATATATCGTTACGAAAAGAACACGGGATTTATTTGTGATATGTTGGGGGTGGGATGAGGCGAACGCGATCGCCTTTGTGATTTTATGTAATTGCCGCGCTTGACGGGACATTTTTTGTGTAAGCTCTCTAGGAGTCTGATATTTAATAACTCTTTGTATTATAAGTTTAGAAGGAGTGTCATTGAAGTTGGAGAATTTAATTAAATTATGATTAATATTGTGAATATTTTGAAGCTGCGATACTTGGAGATTAGAAATGGTCTCACTTGGAGACAGAGTAGATTAATTATTTCGAATCACTTAAAGAGTAATTAGCAGTAAATTTACTTGCTCGCGTTAAAGTGAGAAGGTCGTACGCCACGACATATTTTCATCTATCAACTATCACACACACTGCCCAAACCCAAAGTCCATATTTATTTCTGTGCACAAATAACCAGCTTGTTTCCAGCAGTGTTTTGTTAGTTGAATTGCGCACCGAGCGCATTAGAGTTGCGAGATATTACCGCGGCCCGTCTCGGAAGGTCTGGGCGGATTCACACGTGTGAGTCCCATTACGTTGCCGCGAGTTTGGTTTTAGTGTGAAGATTTGTGCCGAGATTGAAGCGACAGTGGGCCCCACGTGGCCGAGCTGTCGCACGCGATAATCACAGTGTTGCTCCGCCGATGAAAAGTGACTTAAACCCGGCCGCGTCAATTAAGAAAAGTATTTGCTCGCCGCAAACTTAGAGTCTTTGACCAGTGGGAAAGCAAATGAAGTGACATCGCTGGGGATGCAAATCGAGCAACATTGCTACGGGGAAGCAGAGCCAAGGTATTCGGAAGGTTTTACTGCGGCTGCAAGTAGTAGTCGGTGAGTCACTCTTTTTTATTCCTCCGCTCTTCCATCATGTCGTAGGGCGAATGGTCCGAACAAACACGGAGGACTGGTTGTATTGTTTATTCCTTCATAATAATATACATTGAGCATAGTGACAGCGAGCATAATGTACTGCGAACATAAGTACATTATTCTCGTTTTAATATTACCTACTACTTTATTGCGATTGTGTATTTATGAGATAGGATAGAGTCCTCTTGCATTTCGCGATTTTTGCATTTTCAAGTATACATATAGAATTTAAAGAATTTCATTAAAGTAACTTAAGGGAACATAGAATCCCAAGTTAATATCATTAAGTAATCCGGCTTTGCTTGAACCAAACAGTTCTTCTAATGTGATTGACATTTATTTTATTTTTCACTCGCAAAGGAAAGTAGTGTTTCGATTGGTTTGCCAGTATGAATAATATAGTAGTTTACAAATGCACGAAGACTATTCGCGTCGCGTTGCGTCAGGCGGAGCGCATTCTGGAGTCAAAGTTTTTTTGTGTATGTGTACAAAAGTAGATTTTTGTATTTAGTCTTTTTCTTAATATCTAATTAGTACAACTTTCACAAAAGAGCCGCCTGAGATTGAACTTGCAACAAGTAGAGTCACAGATTATAGATTCTCCTCTCCTTCCCTCCCTCCCGTACAGTTCTTTTCAGAATAGTACACCATGTTAGGAAATAAAGTGTGTTAGGCCGAATGTTTATCGTTTTAATTAATGGATACATTGGTCCTTCCGGCCAATGTCGCGTTTGCAATAAAAGTAGAGTCGCGATCCGCTTAGAAAATGATATGCATATATGTCTAACCCAATTTTCTAGTTAGGATTTACAGCACACTTGAAGAGAAACGAGATAGAGAGTAGGAGAAAGGTCGGGAGGATTTTATTTTAGCCATGTCTGTGGTATGCCCGCACTCATTGGAGTCGCCCAGGTGCGACTCTAAGAGTCTGGGACTAAAACATGATTTATGATATATATTTCATTTATTGTACATGCATGTGGCAACTGGCAAGCGGTGGCAATTGTGCACGACACACTTATCGCATGTGTGAATGTGAATATGTAAATATATTGTTGGGCGATTTGTGCGTCGCTAGATTCACACTTTCTCATGATTAAGAATAGCAAGTTATCAAAATAGTTGGCACAGTCATCTATTTGGATAAATTGCGAACGTCACGTTTTTCTCATTTCAATTCAATATAATAAATAATCGATTTGGTAGATATTTTTTCTACAATATTAACTTCTCTATTGATATAACTATTGGATAGTTTACTTATACTTGTGAATTTTACAATTATTTAATCTTTTGACGATTATTATAATATTCCGAGAGAATCTTCGATAGTTTAAGCTAGAGTCACTTTAAGAATGTTGCAACTAGTCTGAATGAACTTTGTCGCAATGGCTGCTATTGCTTGCCGGTTGATTTCAGCATTTGTCTGTTTCAGATTCATCATTTCTATTATTATGAATGCGTCTGTCTTCCAGTATGAGAGAGGACGAGTGTTTTCTCTGTATGGGTGTGCTTTAGACTAAGTAGGCAGGTTGCTAGTGTCTCATTGCGAACGGGCGCAGTGGGATGCTAGTGACACGTAGATTTAAGCATGACTCTCATTGCACAGAGAGAAGTCGGAAGCAAGAAGCTCGTCGATGGTTGTTTCTTATTGTGCAGTTGTAAAAATTGCGCAAGTTATCGATAGTGAGTTAATCAGCCACTATCATAGCAGCAATTTTCGCAGTTGCATAATTGGGCGTTTTAATAAGTAGATTTTTTGACTGGGGGATAGAGTGGGGGGTGGTGGGTTGGGAATGCAATTGCCGAGACACATTAAATGTGCGATTTGAATGGCAGTCATTGCAGCCGGGTGATTGTCATCCGATTTGCTAGCTAGTGGGTGGGAAATTAGAGTCGCGGCGCGCGGTTTTTCACGTTTTATGCGAGGAAGTGTCTCGAGCAATTTTAGTCTGCTGCTGGGTGTCTTGCCCGAAGACGTCACATCGAAGTGGCCCATGAAGAGGGTCGAAGAACTATGACTGGCCATCCTCGATGGCCAGTCATTATGTCACTATGCTCGATATTGTATATATGTAATTGCACGCGTTCGCATTGAGCGAACGGGGAGCTGTGGCACGAACCATATGTTCCTGTGTCCGGTCCTTGGCGGGCTGCCAGACACGCGATTTTTCTGGGATTGCCAAATCTGAAAATAGTCACCTTTGCATATGACAACAGTCGAGCCCCTTTTTCCATTAGAATCCATCTAAACTTATATAGTACACTTTTCTTTTAATTAGTAATTTGAAACATATAATCGAGTTTTTAAATTATCATCATTTTGCACACACACACAGAGTCGAGTCTTGATTTAAACATTATAATGACTTATTAATATAGCGCTATTTGCCAAAGTCAAATGATTTATATAGTAGTAGTTGAATTAAAGTGTGAGAAAATGTCAAGTAGAATCAATCTAAAGTCGAGTCAGTGAACTAACAGTCTGCGGCTCGCCAATGTGAGACACGTTACGGCAAGTGCGTGCACCAATTTTTTACCCCCAAGCACGCCCCATGAAGAAACACATTTTTCATCATTTTGCCAATAAACCGAAATGAATGAAAGTGGGCTCAGAGGTTGCTGACGGTAGGGGTCTTTGATTTTGCTCACCTCTCGTCTTACGCGCGCCTCTTCTTCCTGGGATTATCTCGATCTGATATTCTTCTTCAGAAAAGAGATAATCTCGAACTGGTTCGGTGAGGCTTTGCTTCTGTGCTGCATTAGATAGCACCTCTGAGTAGAACCACTCGGTCTGTTAGAGTCACGCGAAACGTATCGCGAGATTTTTTCTTGCATTGGAATAACAATTAGAGATAATGTGTTTCAGTGAGTGGTACCCGCGGTAGGTTCGGCGTAACCGGCGCACCACGTCGCGACGCGAACTTGTTATTAGGGATTTTGTTGGATGTTGGACCTTTTGTAGGGCTGCTGCAGCTTAGCTAAACCACCACCCACTGAGTACACCGCGATTTGCTATCATTTTTTCATATACATATGTATATATAATACCTAAAATAGTGTTCGTGCCTTGCTAAAAGTAGAGTAAAGTCACCCGCCCGAGAAATCATTAATAATTTGGAGTCAATGGTTATTTTGTATTATGTACTCAAAATAACTCATTAAATGAAGATATGTCTGGCGTACGATCTCAAATCTGTGGTTGCAGTTTTTTGTACAACTGACCGCTTTGCTCTTATTTGCGATTTAAAGTCAATGTGAGAGAGGCTGGTGCACTGATTGCACGAATCTCTGGAAAGTTAGGGCCTTGATAAGTGGCTATGTCACTTATCGCTACCGACCTTAAACTGCGAGTACACGGAATTTTGACGCGGTTTAACCTGATTGAGCTTGCTTGCAAGTCGAGAAGAATGTCTTTGACTATGCATTAAGCTGAAATATGCACGTCTCCAGGCTTGTCCGATCTCGAGGAATAGTTGGGGCAACAAGGTGCAAGTACTCGCGTAATTCACAGCACACATATGATATTTATGTGCTATAAGTTTTTCATTTATTTTATTCAATGTATTGTAATTATTTTATTATACCTTTTCAGAATATGTTTGCGCAAACCCCACGTGTTTTTAATTATTGCGGTAATAACTGTATCAAGTAGAGTCATGTAATTAGTACCGCGATGCTATCTGAGAAAGTGTGCGTCTCACAGAATTCAATTCTATCATATTAGACTATTAAAGTTCAATTTATTTTATTCCTTACATCGCGGTTTAATTAGTATACCTCCGTGCAATGCCAATGAGAATTGTTTGCAATGGCGCGGGTGCCAGTGGAATTATACGTTCAAGTATTAATACGGAATTGCAATTTTTCTTTTTACGCGACCGCGACTGTTGCCACAATATATTTTCAATCTCCCTCTGAGAATATCGCGAGAACCCGGGAGGTTAATGTTTTTGTCTGTTGCAGGTGCGATTGGTGGTGCAGATTTAATGATAAGTTTGCGTTTAGTATAAGCTTAGGCTATTATTCCGTTAATTATTCAATTGTTTAGTTATAAGTAGGCTTCAATATGTATCATCGATCAAGAACGAAGACCCCGCAACTATATATAGTTATAAGTTATATTGCGTGCGTTGCGTGGGCGCCCATTAAACTATAAGTAATTAAGATTATTTATTATGCTAATTAGTTTACTTTAAGTAGTGGTGGTAGATGCATTTTTTCAATTTTTCTTCCTAATTATTTTTGCTTGCATGGGGTGCATGGGCTGCTTGGGGGGTCTCCAAGTGCAGCAACCTCCTCGTGGTGTCGGAAATACTTGATAGCCAATGCATATGGACTTTAGTTATAGATATATCAATTGCATATTGTAGCAGGATAATGTCACAAATATTTCCGGGCGAATGGCTGCGCATTGAATGCTGACTATTCGTTAGATTAGTAATAACAATTAAGATCCATAGGACTTAGAAAAGAGACTGATGGTCAAAGGCTTTAATTATACCCCACTGACCATCAATAGTTTGATTTGAATTGATTTCGTATTGCAGTCCTCGGGGCTCGCCTTGCCCGCAGTCGTCTGAGTGGAAGTTTTCCGATGTTTCGTCATTCTTCCAAATCGTCCGATTTCGATATTTATCAATAATTTAAACCTAAAACTAAGACTTGACATAGAATTAGTGGATCAGAGTCCCTAATTGTTTCATACGAGGAATATTTCGCCAATTTTTGGGTGAAAATTGTCGAAATCTATCCGTTTGGCACAGTCTTGACCTCCGACCAACTAATTTCCCATGGAATCTTAGTTTCTAGGCTTAAACAAAGGAAATATCAAACATTAGATCGATTTCGGGAACCTTTGAAAAATCGAACATTTTTCCATATACCTACGTTGTTACGAGTCCTCTGCCGTGGCCAGCATCCCCTCGGCCCCGCTCGCCGCTTGCCTGCGAGCCATGACCAACTGAAACAAGATCGTCATGCCCCTGGTGGCTGGCCAGAGAACTAATGGCCATCCTAATCTGATCGTGGCTTTACGAAATCGGCCTAGTGACCCTTACTAGTTATGTCTATACTGTGGGCCAAAGCTGCGGCCAAGCACAAGCGCATATGTAAAAAAGACCGCACATGCACCAGACTGCACAAAAGCTAATTCAGTGATCCAGATATCCAGATATCCAGATATCCAGATCTCTTAACCGGTGCAAACTTAAAATTATCTAAACTATAATCTGGACTATGTTCAGTTCGGACCAGTTTAGACTGGTCTGGACTGGTCAACCTGAGCAGTTGGTGCGAATTAAGACAAACTTCAAGACGCTTAATACACGTGGAGTTTGCTTGAACCACAGTACTGTTGCTCAAACCTATGTAAAGCGATGTAGTTGCGCTTTTATTATAACCATAAAGAGAATAATATTTGTTTTATTGTTACTTCTGTTACGTGTTTTATACGGATATCTTTAATTCCTTCACAACCCCGAAGCCCGAAACATTTGGTATTTATTGCTTATTATAATTACGTAGATAAGGACATACACATGAGTAAATATGTAGAAATGGGACGTCTTTAATTTATAAAACTGTCTTTTGTAGATAAAATGGCAAAATCACGAAGCACAAGTAAGGCTCCTCGCAAGGAGGGCTTTAATCGTTCAGGACATAGCATGAATCCCGAGCGACCAACTGAAGGATTAAAGGGTGTAGCCAAAGTCAGAACAAAAGCCACAATCAAACGATTACAAATGTATCGTAATCAAAAACCCAAACGAGATCGGAAGGGAAAAATAATCAGTCCTGCCCCATTTCAAGGCTGGCATCCATCAGGAACTATGTCTCGGGTTGAACCATCACAAAAATGGTTTGGTAATTCAAGAGTCATATCACAAAATGCTCTTCAAAAATTTCAAGATGAAATAGGAACAGCTATGAAGGATCCTTATAAAGTAATTATGAAACCAACACAGTTGCCCGTAACCCTACTGCAGCAAAAGGCAGCAAACGCACGGGTACACTTATTAGACACAGAAAGTTTTGAAACTACATTTGGCCCAAAGAAGTTGAGGAAAAAGCCTAATCTGCATGCCTCTTCGTACAATGAATTACAAAAGTGTGCTGAAGAAAAAGTAGAAACTTATAACACTGTTAAGGATACTAAAGATTTGGATCTTGTCAGAGAAGACACTGGTGTAAGAGATGCTCAAAGAGATTGGGTAATGGCCGCAGGTCAAAGTAAAAGAATTTGGAATGAATTATACAAAGTAATAGACTCCTCTGACATTATACTTCAAATACTTGATGCCAGAGATCCTCTAGGAACAAGATCCCCACCCGTAGAAAAGTATCTGAAAACTGACAAGCCCCACAAACATCTAATGTTTATTTTAAATAAAGTGGATCTTGTACCAACATGGGTTACTCAAAGATGGGTAGCAATTTTAAGTGCAGAATATCCAACTGTTGCTTTCCACGCATCACTAACTCATCCATTTGGCAAAGGTTCTTTAATAAACTTATTACGTCAATTTGGTAAGCTGCACACAGATAAAAAGCAGATTAGTGTAGGATTCATAGGATACCCTAATACAGGAAAAAGTTCAATAATAAACACCTTGAGGTCAAAGAAGGTATGCAAAGTTGCACCAATAGCAGGAGAAACAAAAGTTTGGCAATATATAACACTGATGCGTCGTATATATTTAATTGATTGCCCTGGAGTTGTTTACCCTTCTGCAGAAACTGACACAGAAAAAGTGTTAAAGGGTGTTGTCAGGGTAGAGCTTGTTCAAGATCCTGAAGATTATGTTTCAGATGTATTAAAAAGAGTGAAACCCGAATATATACGGAAAACATATAAAATTGATGAATGGACTGATAACATTGACTTTTTGGAGAAGTTGGCACGCAAGACAGGAAAACTACTAAAGAAGGGAGAACCTGATATTAGTGTAGTAGCACGTATGGTCTTAAATGATTGGCAACGCGGTAAATTACCATTTTATGTAGCCCCCCCTGGTTTTGAAGAACCATTAACAAAAAAATCAGGTGAAGGAGAAGAAAACAATGAAAGTAATGAGGAAATTCTGGAGGTGAATGAAAAACAAATAGTACAATTTGCGAACACAAATGATATTGAGAGTTCAAGTATGAAAGAAGCTGCTAAACCACAGATTTCTGTAACTCAAGATTTTCGAAAAATCCGTGTAGGATTGGCATATACCGGCGAAGACATTAGAAATGATTTAGTAATGAAGCAGAATGCATCCAGAGCAAGTAAAGCAGATTGCAATCCAAATGAAAGTGAAAATAAATTAGTTAGTGATGATTCTAGTAGTAGTAATGCTACTGCTGATATCAATGATTTAAAGAATGAACATGAGGAAGTAAACAATCTTTTAGAACAGGAGCAGCAAAATGAACATAACAAAATTGACTCTAATAATGAAAATACGAATGGTAACTGGGAAGGTGAATCTTGTGTTCCAATAGAAAAAGACACATTGTTACAGAGTGCATATGACATAGTGGAGGAAGAGTATGATTCTAGTGACAGTGAAATGCTTGATAAAAAAACTAAATCAACTAGCGGAATGTTTACAGTTTCCACATTGTCCTCTGGAAACAATGAAAGTATAGTAAGTGCGAAAAATAAATTATCAAGTAAACAGCGGCGCGCGATAGAACGGGCGACCAAGAGGAAAAAGATTGGTAGTAATTTCTATGAAATTACTAATGTTAAAAATAGAAACCGTAATAGAAAAGTTCCGAAAGTTAAAAGAATATAGTTTCTTGTCAATGAAAATGTATGTTTTAGATGATGTGTATTATAACCAAGTTGCGTTTATTATTTATAACGCCTTGTGTAAAGCAATTCTCTACAATTTTGTATGTCAGTGCTTAGCAGACCCATACGTATTGGGGAAAAGATTAAATTAAAATAAAATAATTCCATAGAACTTAATACTATGGTATAATTATACAATAAATATTTTTCTTTAACATTATCGCTCAAGTTAGTGGGATGCCTCCTGTCACAAAAGCATATCGAATATGGAATATCGAACTAGAATATTCCACACAGTATAACAAGTATTCTGTATGTTCTGTTATGTCAGTGTTATACACGTTACCAAAAATTGCTGATCATCGTCACGTAATTATTTCGCTTACTCGTAATTCATTGAGATTGACACAAGACTTTGTTGACAGATCTTGATACTAGCAAAGACCGCTTTTAGATCTAATGATAACTCCTCATATCACATCGGAATATGGCATGAGTCATGACGGTGCTTTTGTATAATTATGCTAGTATCTGGGAGTTATTTGAGCATTAGAGAATTCCATTCAAATAACAATTTTCGTTCGTATCTCATTAAGCTATATGTACAGAGGCACAAAATAAGTCAAGACAATACAATTCGGTTATCGCACTTGTTGGAATTGTTTAAGAGAATAAATATTGCTGATAAAACGAACATCCAAAACACTTTACACGTCACTATGATTCGGGAGTAAGATAAACATTGTTGATAAATACATCGTACAAGATGACAAACAAGCTGTATTGAGAGCTGCAAGCGGCAATTATATAATTTGTAACATCATTTGTAATGCGATGCACAGAACACGCATAATAGGTTGCCTACAATTCTTAAATACATATCAGATAGGTTTTTGTTATATTAACTTAGCGTGAATGGCGCTTCTTTTCTCCGCAAAGAAAACCGAATGGTTCCAATCGGTATCTATACAATCTGTTATCAAACGCTTAAAGTACTTTAATTTGTCACATAATTATTGTCTTTATTTGATGGTTGGTATTCCTTCATATCTAATTTATCACGGGACCAATGCAGATCGAGGGGTCGTTAAACTAAATATTGAATGAGAAGTATTACAACGCATAGATTTATTTTCTTTAAGTCCGAGATCGCTGTCGGGCGGCTAAGATCAGAATTGTGTACATAAAACGGGTTGTTAGCCGCGTAGCGGAGTAGATCTGCCGAAAGATCTTCCTATACTACAAAAACTATACCTTAGAGTTTCTGTCGATGTCTGGTTTTCCTATTCATACTGTACCGTTAGTTCTTCTTATATCCACTCTCTTTTCGTAAAATAAAGCACTACCTTTCGCAGACGCTCGATAAACAACTGGCTACCTTCATAATCAGTCATGACGCTCTCAATTTTGTTGTAATTAAAATTGGCTTCTTTAGTATCCAGTGTCATTACTCTCAGCATAATGCAAAGATGTACGAATTCGAAATTTGCATCCTTCGGTATTCGAAGATCGAAGTTTTCCTTGGAATAGGGCGTCGCATCGCATCCCATTCTAATTAAAACATCACTCAAACATTGCTGATAAAAACAGATGAGTTCATTCAGTTGACTGTCGTGTACACTTTCGTCGACACTTGCAAACAGATAAAATATAAGTTGCCGAAGTGGACTCAAGAATAAGTAATTTTGAAAGTCCAAAAATTTGACATCGTCGACTTTGCCGTCTGCTCCACGGTGAAACATGATATTGTTGACCCAAAAGTCCATATGCACAATTGTCGACCAAGGCTCACTTGGTACGACTGTCCAAGCAGCCGCAGGGTCAGCAGTGATCAACAATTTTCGACACCTTTCGTAATATGGATTCATGACTATATCTTGCTCTATTTTTTTTAATATCAATGCATGAACATCTGCACAGTCCTGGCTAGTCAAATTCATGCACTTCGAGTGTCGTTTGAAAACTTCAAAGAGTTCTGGTTTCTTATACTTCATCGCTATGCCTAGGGCGTGGAATCTAGCCATAGCGCGTATCGCAACCATTGAGTGCTCCAAGTCATATCCTAGGCAATAAGATGTGAATTCAAGTAATGATTGTGCTAATTCTTGTAACTGATTAATTCGCGTGGTTATTACATATTGCAGTCTTGATATTTTCAGTTAATAAAAGAATCTGTGTCACTATCGACACGGTTCGCCTAAGAAAAAGAATTTCATTCGTTTGTTCAATATGGCCTCAACAATCACGTACTATTTTGGATTTTTCCGGCGTTTACAAAAGCTATGAAAGTATAACAGAAACGTACCTGTATTTCTTTTTCCTGTGTAATATCCTTTAGCTTTAAGATTCTCTAATAAAATTACAGCGTCGTCATCAAAGTCGGCGCCAGCTTTCAAAGCCAATCTTGATCCATAGAATTTCGGAAGGATATTAAAGATTTCATCATCCTTCCAGCCGGCTTGCCGTTCCAATTGATTAAAAGCTGGTAGTATATCCTTGTACATAAAAATTTCTTTTTGAAATGTAAATGGACTGTCGAAGAGCCGTTTCTGGAAGGTGGTCGGCGGTGCCATTTTTGCGATCAGCCAAAGGTCTTCTTCTCCTTGATCCACATTTCTCTCAATGGTCGCGTGAACACTCAAGATCGTACTACCGTAGTTTTCCCCCGGTGGCAACAAAAAATCGGTGGTATACTTGTTCACAATCAATTGATGTCCCAATGTTTGTCGCAAGAGAGACTGTAAGTCACGCAGAACAATTTGTTTCACACCAAACTTGCGGCTCATGGTTAGAGAGTTCAACTCATGACAAACTCGAAGAAATGTAGTCGGCAGCAAGGCTGCATATAACTAACTGCAAACTGAATATACATCGATGTTTTCCCTTTTCTCCCGATGCATCTTGAAGATTCTGTATACTGCACATGGGCGTTGACAATGTGTCATAAAATTCCACACGCGTCTTCAGAAAAATAACGTGTTAAGTATATACTTGCTTGCTCTTATTCTCTTCCATACACTTCCATACACTATCAAAATAAGCGCTCTGCAGTTTATTTACATTAAATTAAGGCAGCCAAGTTTTATAGGGAGACATTAGGTATTAATAAAAGTCACACTTTCCCGTGATTTCACTTAGAAAATCGATCGGTATATGCTTGAAAATATATATATTTATTTTCGGAAACTGTTAGAATTGGTTTGCAACAGTGATAAATTCAATACATTGCAAATACGTTAATTTGTTCGTGCACGTTCATATGGCACAATATTCTATAATTGTGATGTTGTTGCGATGGGAATATATATGCATAATATAATATAATATCAATCTATATATAACAATAATAAATAATACTTCTTGGTTCTATTCTTCTAGAAAATTCAGAAACTATAATAATTGCCGCGAACCATGTTTATAAGACGTTGAGGTCGCATGTATATATATATTTATATATATATAGGACAGAGATGAGAGAGGCTCTCGGCGGATTCAACGCAACAATTAATTATATCCAATTTCGTTTAGCAAAATATACTATCATTCTTCGTAATCGGTCGCCGTAAAGTTTATTGCCCTCGTAATCTTTCATGACGCTCTGTATTTTACCGTAATCAAACTCCGTCTCTTTTGTATCTAATGTTAGGACCTTTAACATGAAGCACAGATGTAGAAATTCATATCCAGCGTCTTCGGGCATTTGAGCATCAAATTTTTCTCTGGTAAAACATTCCGTGTTGCAGCCCAGTTGTGTTAATACGTCAATGAATGTTTCATGATAAAAGCTAATGAGCTCATCAAGATGATTCGCGTGTGCGTCGTCATCGATACTCGAAAAAATGTAGAACAAAAGTTCACGGATCGGACTAAAGTATACGTAATTCTGGAAATCTACGAACTTCACATCATCAACCTTACCATCTTCCCCGCGATGAAATAAGATATTGTTAACCCAGAAATCAGAATGAATGATTGTTGCCCACGGCTCGTTCGGCGGCATAGTCCAAGCGTTAATAGCAACTTCGGGCTTAAACAGTTTTTCACACCTATCGGAATACACCCTGGCCTCCGGATCGTCATGTACTTTTTTTAGTAGCAGTACATAAAAATTATCGAAGTTATCATCTTTAAAATCCAGACTCTTCGATCGTTGTCTGTACTTTTCAAATATCTCCGGTTTTTTGTTCTTCATTGCGATGCCTAGTGCGTGGAATCTTGCCATGGCCCGTATCGCGACTTTTGAGTGCTCTACATCGTATCCTGCACGCAAACGCAAAAGTTGTTTTTTTGATAAAGACGCCCCGTTTTAGATGAGTGCACGCAAAATACGAGATAAATAATACAGAAGTCCCTTTGTGCCAAATTACGTACGTGGAGGGTGACGTATATTGCACAAAAACGTACTATTTTGAAAGAATACAAAAGGGGAAAGCGTTTGATATTGTATCGAAGATAACGTGTAGTGCGTATATATAGCCATATAAATATTCGTCACTTTTCGTAGAACGCGGGAAATTCCCAATTTCGTAATACGAAATTTAACACATTTTTTACGCGGTGTAATTTCAAGCAATTACGACCGAAAATTAAAAGTAAGAATAATATATATATATATTAGCATCGAGTGACGTCCATATTTAAACTTACCAATATGTCGCTTGCCTGTGTAGTATCCTTTGACTTTTAAATTATCGAGGAGGATGACAGCATCGTCATTAAACTCAACATTTGGGTCGAGAGATAATCTACTGCCAAAGTACTTTGGCAGAACATCAAAGATTTCTTCGTCCCGCAGGCCCGCTTCCCGCTCCAGTTGATTATAACCGGGCAGAATTTCCTCGTACATCGCTATTTCTTTTCGGAAGGTGTACGGGCTATCAAAAATCTGTCTTTGATATTCCGTCGGTGGTGGCATCTTTGCGATAAAATGAAGTTCTTCGTTTTTCGCTTCCGGACTTCTTCTGATGACAGCGTGAACACTCAGAATCGTACTTCCGTAGTTCTCTCCGGGAGGTAATAAAGGTCTACTAGTATAGTTATCAACAATTAAAGTTTGACCTTGCCACTGCCGTAATAACGATTGTAAATCGCGAAGAACAATTTCTCTCATTTCGACATTTGTATCCATGTTGACAACTGAGTCTGATGTATTGCAAGGCATAAAACGATAAAATCGTTGAGGCTTAGGACGATATTATATGTATTTCAAGCGGACGATGAAACCGCTACTGCCACTTTTTTCTCTCTACGACCGACGGTTTAAAAATTACAGTTTTGGTTTGGACGTTAACCGACGTCACAATAGGCCAAGTACCGGAGCGCGACTCGGCTATTTGATTTTTCTGCCGTTCTAATATTCAGCCCGTGTTACATAATGTCGGTGGTGGAGGCAACGTGTCACAGGAGGACTTGATTGCTACTAGATACTATGATACAGCAAGTGTCTGCATGACGTGACGATTACAGTTATCTCGTGAGCGTTCAACACTCAGCACTAATGATCTCTTCCAATTCCATTCTCTCCCACTTTACCCGTCCCTGTTCATCCGCGAGACTAACCGCTACTTCACGTAAATCATTCGCTCGATCAATTTATCAATTTGTTAAGAATAGCAACTCACTCTTCTCCTTACCTCTATGTATCCCGAAATTTTGAAGTGTAGTGTAGATATATAACAATTCTTTTTTTCCTTTTATTTTTAGTATGTGAAAACGGTAATAGTATTTACTGATTGTCATATTCATTTTCTCTTAACATATGTATATTTTCATACGTCAAACAGTAGCATTTTCATTCTGCATATTTAATGAAGCTTTTTTATGTTTCGTCTGTTCCAATGTTATTAACAGGGTTATTACTCTCGTTATAAGCAAAAATACTCGCTTTCATAGTTTGTTAAATTGGTAACAAAATTTGTTGCTCATTTTCTAATATATATGACGATTAGCTAAAAGGAAATGATTAGTCTTGATAAGGAGTGTCTGATAAAAATAATAAATTTATTCATGGCAGCGTATAGCTATTATATAAAATTGTAGAAAGTTTCGCATTACACGTCAAAACGTATATAACATATGAATTGACAGTTTAATAACATACGAGAACATATAGACATTATAATGTAATTATAATAACCATAACTATTGTTCGTATTACATAATCGACTGTTATTTAGGTTACACGATCATCGTGTAATTTCAGATCCACCCATTCGAGTACAGTTGAAACAATTGTCGATTGCACATCATATCGACATATTACCGGTCTCATCAATCAACTTGCTATGGATATCCCACAGATTCTGTAAACAAAATACACATTTTGGCAACTGAATTTGCAAGCGTGCGACATTTTTTAAAATGTTGCCGCTCACGCTGTACAACATTCAATGAATTCTAACGAGAATGTAACAGTCGATTCTTTGTCAAACCCAGCAATTAACGACCCAGTATAAGATTTTATTCAATCTTGTTAAGTGATTTCGAATATATATATATTAAAAATCTCATTGAATAAGTAACTACCATTTTAAATATTTTGTATAGATCGACGAGGGATCGCGTCTCCATCTTCTTCAATCAATTTGCGATGTACAGCACTGAGAGCCTGCATATTAATAATATTATAATATTGCAAAACGAAACATTTTGCAAATTAAATTTCATATTATATGTAATGTTCTTTTAGGTAATCAACTTAGCATGCATTAATTAAAGGATAATACTACCTTGAAGTATTTGACAGTTTTGACTCTCAGTTCTAAAGTAGCATCTTCATCACAAATAATTATAGTGCGAGGATGCTGTTGAAAAGCTGATACAGTCCACATATGATTAACACCTTCTTCAATTGCCTTGTATAAGGCAAATGCCTTGTGCGATCCTGTGATAAGGATCATAACTTCCTTAGCATCCATTACAGTACCAACTCCTACTGTTAATGCTTGCTTTGGAACTTTATGGATGTCATTTCCAAAAAATCTTGCATTAGCTTCTAAGGTATCTTGAGCAAGTGTTTTTACTCTGGTACGTGATGCTAATGATGACCCAGGTTCATTGAAAGCTATATGGCCATCTGGACCAATCCCTAGAAGACAAAACATGATTATGTACAACAAAAAGCGAAATATGCAAATGTAACATCATAATGGAATAAACAGTATAATATACCTCCAATGAATAATTCTACACCGCCTGCTTTCTTAATTTGTTTCTCAAAATCATCACACTCTTGTACAAGGTCAGGTGCATTTCCATTAAGAATATGTACATTTTGTGGATCAATGTCAATATGCTTAAAGAAGTTATTGTACATATAATAATGGTAAGACTCGGGATGATCTCTAGGTAGGTCAACGTATTCATCCATGTTAAACGTTTTCACATACTTAAAGGAAATTTTCCCTGCTTTATAATATTCTATAAGTTTTTTGTACATTCCAAGGGGTGTACCACCTATAATTAAGAATAATGGGGTTATTGAATTTGTTAATTATAAATTCTAGAGTATAAATTTACCTGTCGGAAGACCAAGAACAAAATACTTGTCCTCATTAGGCTTAAAGTCATTGATTCTTTTCAACACATATTTGGCAGACCACTCTGCCACATAGTCTACTGTATCACAGATTACTAAACGCATTGTAGATTATTATTTGGTATAATCTAGAAAATAAATGCAAGATGTAAATAGTTATATTTCAGGAAAGCAATTTCATTTTATCATTCGTTTTCAATAAAGTACTTTTTTATCACACTACAAATACATTTCAAGATATTAGTATCAGTGGTATCTATACAGCACTGACCTTTTATCTCAAAATGAAACCATTGAAATATTGGTCAGTTCTAAATAAGATACATCTATTTCATAATCACGTAATCAATGTAAATCATTAACAATAATTATGAAGAACACACAATAATTTTATTAAATAGCTCTTTAAACTTATCCATGCTGGAAAAGAATATTATCTGTAAAACTAAATTATGGTTTGAAGGTCATTCATATACTGAACAAAAAATGTAATACTACAAATTCGTTTGGACATTGAATGCATACAGTGGAAAAAAGAAAATGTACCACGCTTTAGAGGTCAATAAACCATGGTTGATGCACATGATGGTTTTGATAAATTGTGCCACAAAATAATTTGCAATAACAATCCCTTGCTTCTTATTAATCTCAGTATACAATATTTAGGCCAATATAGGATTCGCACAGACACAAGACAATGAAGAACTGAAAATATACGAACCAGATATAAAAAAATATGTCGCATCCGTCACCACAACCGGCTATGTGCTGCACAATGTACTACTGATACTGAATCAGCTGACACACTCGTATAGCAAAAAGCCTTGTGCCTTGTGCCACAATCATCACCCGTCACATTCGAAATCGGACATCACACAACGCAATATATATATATTGATGAAGAAGCCATATTTACATACAAAAACTCATTGTTGAAAGGCAAAAGAGATGATGTTCGACATAAATGTTTACCAAATGCTTACACTAAATGCCGTTTAAGTTTTAAACAAACTTAAAGAAATGCTCTAACATGTATATCGCAGTACTTAGCGGGAAGTCCCCCGGAAGTATGAAAGCGTGTGGAATTATACGAACTCGAATCAAACGCGTCCAAATAAACACACGCATAGCCGGTAACCACCAATTCTGAGTCTGAGCAAAACTGTATTTTTTTACTTTTTCATTTACTTGTTAACATATAAAAATGCCTGAAATATCAATCAACGGCATTATTATCAATTTTCCTTTTCAACCTTACCCTGTACAAGAAGAATATATGGCAAAAGTAATCGAATGTCTGCAAAATAGTGTACATGGAGTTTTAGAATCACCAACTGGTATGTTTTCAATGATTGTAATATTGACAGATGCTTCTTCGATTGTATGTTCATTTAACGTTGTATTGTTTTTGAAAATAACAATATACTTTACTACACATATAGGTACTGGCAAAACTCTGTGCTTGTTATGCTCATCATTAAGCTGGTTGTTAACAAAGAAGGCACAAATGCAAGCACAATCTTTAGTTGGTGCCATTGAAAAGCCAGAGTTTGGTGGAAACTTTTTTAAACAACTAACTAATACTCTCACAGAAGCTGCAGGAGTTCCGGATGCATCTTCAAATTTTGGTTGGTCTACTCCAAAAATTATATACGCTTCTAGAACCCACTCTCAACTATCACAGGCAATGCAGGAATTGAAAAGAACATCTTACAAGCATTCAACTACTGCAGTGTTGGGTTCCCGTGATCAGTTATGCATACATCCTGAAGTTTCAAAAGAAACTAACACTTTCAATAAAATACACATGTGCCAATCTAAAGTTAAATCTAGGACATGTTTTCATTACAATAATGTTGAAACAAGGTACTGTGCAATTGTAAATTGCCAAATTAAAACAATATCAAATTCAAAGCGTCTCAGAACAGCAAAAGAATACATTCTTCTTTTCATTGTAAATATTTCAGGAAAGATGATCCAGCTCTTAAGCAAGAAGTGCATGATATCGAAGATTTGGTGAAATATGGACAAAAATTCAAGTGTTGTCCATACTTTTTGTCAAAAGAATTAAAACAAAATGCAGACATTACTTTTATGCCTTATAATTATATATTGGATCCAAAAGCAAGAAAGTCTCAGGGCATTGATTTACAAAATAATGTCATTCTTCTAGATGAAGCGCATAATGTAGAAAAAATGTGTGAGGAGGCTGCATCTTTGCAGGTAGCCATAAAAATTGTTACATTATTTTATGTAGGATCATATATTATGAATCATATGTAGATTAGCAGTACCGATATCGCAATGTGCATTGAGGAAGTCACAGTAGCGATGCAGGATATTGCAAACAGTGCAGAACAACAGACTGATTTTTTAAATGAGAATGCAGCAGTACAAAAAGATTTCACACCTGAAGACTTATGTATCTTAAAAGCAATGTTTCTTGAGTTTGAGAATGCAATAGATTTAATAGAAATTAAAAAACGCGATGAAGGTGAAACCTATGCAGGTGGCTATATTTTTGAACTTTTGCAAAAGGCGCAGGTAAGTGGATTATCAATAATTTAATTATTTTTCATCTTTTCTTGTAAAAGCCATTTATTATTTTCCTTTCGTCTAATAGATTACACAAGGCAAGGACCAACTAATTATAGATAAATTGGATAAAGTAATACTTTATTTAACAACTACAAGTACATCTCCCTTTTCCCGAAAAGGAAATGCCTTGCAAAAGTTTTGTGATTTATTAAGAATAGTTTTCACTAATGGATCTGCACAACGTAATAAAGAAAAAGTGAAACAGTGTTATAAAGTGTACATTCAATTTGAAGATACTAAGAAAACACAGAAAAATGATGTTTGGGAATCCAAAAAAACAACTTCGAAGAAAGAAGGAAAACTGATTAGTTACTGGTGTTTTAGCCCAGGATTCAGGTACATCCATAAACTTAAACGTTATTCAATGTGTTATTTATTTATTATTGTTCTCTCGTTTTAGCATGCAACAATTAATGGAGCAAGGTGTTCGATCAATAATTTTAACAAGTGGCACATTATCACCATTAAAACCATTCAAATCAGAACTTGGCATACCCATCAGTGTTGAACTAGAAAATCCTCATATTGTAAAAGGCGATCAAATTTGTGTAGGGACACTAAGTCAGGGTCCAGATAACTATGCACTTAATTCATCTTTCAACACTAGGTAACTATGCTTTAAGATGGTTAATAGGTTTTTATTAACAAATAAATACATTATTTTTCAGAAACGATCCAAGGTACATTGCTTCTCTTGGACGGACCATCTATAATTTTAGTTGTTTAATTCCACATGGATTATTAGTATTTTTCCCATCATATCCGATAATGAAGAAATGTAGTGATGAATGGCAAAGTGCTGGTCTATGGTCCAAAATCGCAGATAAAAAAGTAAAAACATGAGTAATTATCTTTTTGATTTACCGGAATGAGTTTTTTAACTTTTTAATGTAAAGATTCGCATTTTGTACATGACAGCCCATATATGTCGAGCCCAAGTTTAAGGATGGCTTTGTAAATGTGATGAATGAATATTATAAAAAAATTAATGATCCTACTTGCAATGGAGCTGTTTTTATGGCTGTTTGTAGAGGGAAAGTAAGTGAAGGTCTAGATTTTGCCAATGCAAATGGCAGAGCAGTGTTAATTACTGGATTACCATTTCCACCTTTAAAAGATCCAAGAGTCATACTAAAACAACAGTACTTGGAAGAAGTTAGAAAAACAGATAAAAACGTAATTATATGGATTATTGATTTTTTCTTAAATATAGGGGGTATTATTAATTTAAATTGTAATTAGGGTTTAACAGGTCAAGAATGGTACCAACTAGAAGCATCCCGTGCTGTTAATCAAGCCATTGGTAGAATCATACGACATAAAAATGACTATGGAGCTATTATTTTATGTGACTGCCGGTTTGAAAATTCAAATTTTAAAAAACATTTGTCGTCTTGGCTGAAGCCACATATAAAAAAATTTCCTAATTTTGGCGTCATTACCAAGGATTTACGAGGATTTTTCAAATATGCAGAATATACGGTGGGTGACTATAAAACGTGTATAAAAATCATTCAAACTGATATGTGGGTCATACAAAAAAAATGTTTCAGTTTCCGCAATCAAACATGACGTCAAAGTGCGTGACTAATAATACAGCCTTACCTGCTGTGAGCGCTGCTTTTGATACAACGACGGCAAATACACAAAAAGCAGCAAATAATATTTCGAATGAACGGCCGTTGCTGACAACCGAAAATAACTTTGATATAGCTACATACTACAAGGACAATGAATCCAAAGCAAATACGCATACGCAGAGAAAACATTTTTCTGATTTACTGCCAGAGGCGACATCGGCGATTAATTTTGGCAATTGCAATTTGAAAACTACTCATAGTACAAACGAGTTTATGAAGAAAACTATTGAACCGCTGGCTAAAAAACGGAAAATAAGAATTTTGCCAATGGAATGTAATCCATCTGTATCTGGATTATCAACCACTATATCTCCAAATACAACTGACAATAAGCCTATTAAAGCTACTAAAAATGATAATGAATCTACTAATTCGGACGCGAATAAAGCAGCTTTAGGAAAAGCATACTTAAAAGATGTATGTATTGATAAACGGATCTTTCTACGAGATTCATACAGTCTATAATTTTGTTCATAATTATTTATAGGTAAAGAGCACGTTAAGCGAAAGCGATTATGAAATATTTGCAAAAATGATAAAAAATTACAAAAAGAATAATGATTTTGAAGAACTTGTTAAAACTTTGGAACATTTATTTCCGGTAAATAAAGGATTGTTACAATTGTTCAGTGGTAAGTACTGCTCTGAGTTAGTATATAAGTGCATTCTTACTGTATTCTAATTTGGTTCTTCTGTGCTGGCAGGTTTTAAAAGTTTCCTGAAAAAACAACATATTATTGCTTTTGAAGGATATGTACTTCAGTTAAAGAATAATAGTACAAAGACATGTGGGTAAACATAGGAAAGACTGATAGTAGTAAGAAATTTAAACTGTTATTTATTAAAGTATACAATAAAAATGTTGTATTAAATCTTATGAAAACTCATTTTCTTAATATACATACATAAAGTGCTAGCTGCATATGCATGACAATGTAAACATATTATATTATGCATTACAATCGAGTATAATTTTGTCTTATTTAATCGCATACACCAAAAATAGGTCCGCGATTCTTTATTACGAGGAAAATAAGTATTTTGAATGTATTAGCAAGTTACTGTCCAGTTCTACATACCGTTCTGACCGTACTTTAAAGCACCTCCAGTTAAAAGCTAATCAACGTCCGTTAGGTAATATAAACTTTTGTTCAGTTTGTCTTAATAAATAATGCGAATTTAGCAGTAAAATTAATAAATATTTCAATACAAATGCCTCTTTTGCACTTTGGCGAAAGTTATATAGGTATAATTCATTCAAAGCTGATCAAAGGATCATACCAGAAATATTGCGTGCACGTATACACTAGTATGAGCCGACTAGTTAATATATGCACCATTGCCAACAGCGACAGTTATTTCGATTACTGTCAATAAATCTGTGTTTATTTATTTTTATAGCCTTTACATTTTAATATGCATATTGAAAAACATTTAGGTCAGACCTACTTTTAAAATATCCATATTTGAATTAAAATGATTGTATTGAAATGTTCGTACCTCTCCTATCACATTTGCAATTAAAATTGCGTGTTTACGGATCCATATCATGATAGCCACCTGCTTGTCGATTATTATCATTTTGTGCTTTAATAATAGCATTCGTAACAATTTCCTGATAGTATTCGCCGAACACACTACGATTATGTGAGATCAGGATTAAGAATTGCGCGACAATCCCTGTTAACTCTTCCTGGAGTGATGAGAGCCCTGGTGGCACCTGCTGTGGTACAGCTGATTGGCACGAGATCACTTTTTGGATAAACTGCCGTATCCTTATACCTACGCAAATACTAACATAAATGAAAAGTCTCATGAATATATTAGGATTTGAATGAAACTATTATGTACTTATGAGGTGTCGAATTTTATGATCTGGTTTTATTAATTCCAGTATCTGTCCCTCCAGCAATGCCTCCACTTCAGACGATAATTCAGAAGCACCAATTTCATTTAACGTTGTGTTCACATCCTTTTTTACTTGTAATACGATATTCGGCATTGTTGCTTCCAAATCACTATCAAACAGTATTTATATATGATAATCGAAAATATCAATGCATGATTGAAAAAAATCTTAAGCATTAGGGCATACCTATTTGAATGAGTCGACGTCAATAAAACATTTAAATGTTGTTTAATATTTGTCTTAAAGCTTGTAATCCCATGGATCGATGGACCAACTGTATTGTTGACCAATAAAATCACAGAACCAATAATGCTTAGTCTACTTGTTTTATCGCGAAGTTCAAGTAGTCTGGATTGGTCAAGCATCAGCGTCTGCAAATTATAAGGATTAATGCTTTGAAAACACTGATATGGTTGACTAGTAATTGATGTGTTTTGTTGATACTTCTGCATCTGGGCTATAATCCCATTCCAAAAGGTCGAGATATGCTTCAGTTACAAGGCTATGTGCTATTTGTCGCACACTATGAAGGTCAGCTGAAAGATCTGTAATTTTGCTTGGGTCAAAAGTCCGCAGCAACCATTTTTCAGTGTTTTGCAATCCACCTGTGTTAACTTTTAAAAATTCAGCAAATTTGGCTTTCTCATACTCAATACTTGAAGCAACAATATTTGGCCTCATCATAGTGATAGTAAAGTTTGCCAGATCTAATCGCATCAGTTGCAATACTTCCATTATCCCTTTAAATGTTTCAATAACATCCGTTTTTTGATTTAGCTCTCGTATCTTCTCATCTCTAACAGGAGCACACACTTTACTCATGAGAGAGATAACATACTGGGCGTATTTTTGAAAATTCAACACTCCCTTCTCTGCCTGTTGTTTAATTAAATCTACATCGAGTACTTCTCGCAGGTTATCCCGAATTTTGGCGTGATGCGGGAGCACAAGTTCGTCCAAAGTCTATCAAATGATGAACTACCATTAATAAATTTATAATATCTTTAAAATCACGGTTACCCCGAATTTCTTACTTCTTTAATTTCATTCAACAAAACTAGTGCTTGGGTGTAATTTGGAGGATCTTCCTTTAGTTGTTCAGCTAACAAATTCCAGAAGGCTTTATGCATGATTTCTTTCACTTTTCTATGAAATGTTCCATCATCAGGTTCTAGTTTCTGTAGTTGGAAATTTTTATCAACTGCAATTTCATGGGCTAAAGCCATATTTTTCATTCCATTGGCTGCTTTGACAATCTCCTCCAATGACACAAATTTAGGTGGTGAAGCACCAATTAATCCTCCCACAATAAAATTAGATGCTTGTTCTCTATATTACAGTAAGGGCTACATTATTTTCCAGGCATTGTATATAAGACAGCACAGCGTATCTCACTGTCTATACAAAATTATCATACCAAAACTATAATAGTTACCCTTTTGTACTTTCTTCTTCATTATTAACATGAGATGTTTCTTGGCAGTCCATGGGCATAGATGAACCAGGCTTAGAAGCAGTGGAATTTGTATCCTCCTCACTCTCCATTTTTTTGTTCCTGTTATACCAATTGAAAAGAATAACACATTATAAAACAAAACATATCATATCTTGCCACCACTGTTATAATGAGCAAGACAATCAAATATTAATGGCAATCATTGATACTGGTCTATGTTAACAAACAACACTAAATCATTACAAATTATGCTTCAAAGATAAATTAAATGTAATAACACCATATAAAATTTGCACGCAATTCACTGACCATTGCAAAATACCAGGAATAAAATTAAATAATGGCGAAGATCCTGATAATTTTTTTCTAAAGAATAAACAGCATAACGTAATGCCCCATATTATACCAGTTCCAACCAAAACCCTACTCCTGGTGAAAGAATATAAAACAATACAAAGTATCACCAACATGTAACTTTAATGAATAGTGCAAACAAAAACTTTAATATATACTTCAAATTGATCAAAGTAATATAAATTTTGTAAGAAATTTAAATGAAGGAAGAAGTACTTACCTATCTGGCATAACTGATGCTGTGACTAAATGCTATGATACACCATGGTCTTTACCCAAGAGCAGTTGGCAGTGAAATGCACTGGTAACTGCTGAGAAGGAGGTCAAACTTTGTCTATAAAAAGAACACCCACAAGAGTATGTATAAGTGTAGAACTTACATTGAACACAATTTAATGCATATCTTATAAACATGTCTTTCTCCTGTTCTTGACAACACTTCTTGTATATAATATATATAGATATATATACATGTATGTATGTAGGTCTTTTTAATGAGATAGACATTAAAAAGTATGACGTATTATAAAATTGTATAAAAACGTATAATATTATATGGTAGATAGTAGTTAATGCATACCAGCATGCATATGATAAATAAAACAAAGGATTGCATCTGTATTTATGTCTTCCAATTTAAAAAACCTATACTACAAATAGTATTACACATAATTAAATTCTGTTCATCTGAATTTAGTTTGAAAGTTTTAGAAAAATAATCTTGTAGACACATCCTACTTAGAAAATTGCCTTACTGAGCATATTCCAATACTCTTTCAACAACACAGGGCAAAACAAAAATGATGCAGTGCAGAAAATTAATAGTGAAAAAGCACTCTAAATCGCAATCCCTCCTGTGGCGAAGTAAGAATAGCTACGATAAGAATTAAGGAAAAGAGACAATATAAATTCAGTTTTACCTCATATGACTTATCACAAAGATATTTGATAGATAAGGTCCGATTACTCAGTTTCATATGCACTGTAGATTTATCAACAAACAAGTAGCCCAACCAACATGTCGAAAGATATTTTCTTATTTAAATTTGCGTAACAGATGTGTATTGTGGGATCTAGTACAATAATTTACAACTTTTTTAAGGTTCATAATGAGGTTGAGGTCAGAAAAACATTTGGTTCACGCCCTCTATTAGTATCAACTTTCAGCATGAACACAAAAAGGTAAAAATACATATATCTATGTATTTTAGAACACATTCAACTTGCATTACCGCCAAACGAACATTATAAGTATAAGCTGTGTGTTGACGTCGCCATGCTTTAACAATCTTGACACTTGACCGTCAGATTCTCTTTCCGTGATAGGTAATGTGACTCATGTGACTCATTGTAGCTCACCTTGAGTTCTACAGACTATATATCGGTATAAGGTCCCAGAAAATAATTCCATGCAGTATCTTTTTTTGTTTCGACCTTTTCTGGAAAGGCGAATTTCATTATTCAAAACGGATAAGGAAACTTGCATGGCGTTGAGCCCACATACAATACCCAATATGCTGTAGGAAAAATAACGTAAAAAATATTAAAATGTGGAAAATACGCATATATATCATATATGCAGTTATATTATATGCGCGTATTGCACCGACTAGCCTCATCTATATATTTGCAAAAATTTCTAATAAAAAAATAAACGTTTATATATGCGAATTCTCAGACAATGCGCTGTACAAAAGAATCATATTCGTCCCGTGTGGAAGTGTAAATCAAATAGACATTTTAAATCAAACAAGTAAAATCGTCGAGCGCTGGTCGGCGCTTTTGTTTAGTGCGCATTCGCACGTATAGTCTGCTACATGACATACCGCGTTCTTATCTATGGAATATCATTTGCTGTTTGTCAACCTGTTTTATTAGGAAATGCAATATTGTATTTAATATCTAAAAAGGGGCTATGGGTGATAATGCGGCTTTAGTTATTAGTTTATGGCATAATTCCTTTCACAATAAGATATCGTGTAATGGTATCTCTGATTTCATTGACTGGCGTAAAGCAACAAGCGACTTCCTTCGATGAGGGCAGACCACAGCAGCAGACGAGGGATGTGCACATCGTGCACATGACGGAGAGGGCTTAACACACGCGCTACGACCATATTGCATAAGGCCAGAATTGGCCAGAACTGGCCCGTCAAAAATGTTAAGCTGTGGCAGAATTATCGGACGGTTGCCAAAACTAACGAGTCAGGCGCCGGTTAACCATTTAAATCGACCCCTTAAGTATACCGGTGAGTTGCAAATCAATCATTGATTGCACGCACTGGAAGAACATGTCTGCAATGCCAAACAAACTGCTTCTGCTTTAGACTTTATATACTTCTTGCATTTAAGGGACTCTTGTTTAATGATACTTTATCCGTTTCTTTACATTGTAAATGAACAATTTCTATCTCTTTATGATCTTTGCACATGTAGACAACATTTTTAAATTGTTCGATACTGCGGCTATATGCAGTGTGTTTTGAGCGTAAGTTTGTACACGCGATATAACCTCGAGGTACACAAGAACTTGATGCAAGCCTTCTACTTGTACCTTTCTGTCATGATGGTATAATAACTTAAGTGCATAATTAAAGGCTTACACATACTATTCAATGAGTGACAAATGTAGCATTAAACTTAAACATAGTTGAAAGCAGCAGTAAAAATAGAATGTAAATGTAGTACAAGTGTGCGTAGAAACGATTGAAAATATATGAAGCTTTATGACAATAATTCTGTAAAATGTTGTATGTTGCAGGCATAATCACTGTCACTAATTTGTGGTACAGTAAAAAAACAGACAACCAAAACATACAGAAACCTATAGGTGCCACAGTAAAACCTGAAGATGGTACAACCCAGAGTCAATATGTTAACTCGAAAAAAATACCCATATGTGAGGCTGATCCCTATGCATCGTGTCCACCATCGTGTTACGAAATCAATTGTCAACCAAAAGTGGAGCAAGATAATTCCCAGAAAGGTTCTGGATTTAACATAAAAAAGATACCATACTGGGAAATATGGGGAACTTTAATTGTAGCTGCAGGCCTCTTATTTAGCATGGTAGGATATCAATATTTACAAAACTATCTCTTAATTCTTGGCTGATTTGTTCTCACTCTGTTCTGGATATTGTAGGATGCTTTGAAGGATTACATTATACCAGATAATTCTAAATCCAGCAAAGATGTAAATAAAAGTAAGTTAATAGTAGACCATATAGTAGTAGTAATACTGTTGCCCACTGAAAAGAAAGGACCTGGCTCTGGTATGTTCCAACACTTGAGCCAGGTATAAATTCAGGTACCATGTTTCCATCGGCCAACAGTATCTTTGTGTCTTATGAAACGTAAATATAAAAGCATTTCGTATATTGTAATTATTTTGAGTTATCTTTTGATGCAGGAAAAGATGATGGATCAGGATTATTAAAAAGGCCACCAGCAAAGATTAGAAACCCTGCAACATCTAGTTTAATTCCACAAGAAGTACCTTACCTTTTAATAGGAGGAGGTACTGCTGCATTTTCAGCATTTAGATCAATTAAATCTAGGGATCCTAAAGCTAAGGTAATAAAAGTCTTGATTCTTAATGGGGTATATTTGGAATATTATGAAAATAAAATATCTTTCTCCATGAAGGTTCTAGTAATAACTGAAGAAGAAGATTTTCCCTATATGAGGCCACCACTGTCCAAAGAACTGTGGTACAATACAGACAGAATGACTACTGCCCAATTGTATTTCAAACAGTGGAACGGTACACAAAGAAGGTATATATGAATAAACAGTAAATACTACATTAACCACTAATAGTTTCACTTGTAGTATAACAATACATCGTTTTGCAGTATTTTTTATGAACCACAAGAATTCTATTCAAATGTTAGTAATTTAATTGAGTCGGACAAAGGTGGTGTAGCTGTAGCCACTGGGTGGAAAGTTTCAAAAGTGGATGTTGTAAATAAGACTGTAATACTTGATGATGGATATGAAATCAAATATGATAAATGCCTTCTGGCCACTGGTATGAAAAATCTATTTAGCAATTGTCATAAATGGTTAGTAGCATTATGTTTATAAAAATTTTTTATTCAGGTGCATCTCCAAAGACGCTGCCCGCTTTTGAATCCACTGAAGATGAAGTAAAGGATAAAATTATGACCTTTAGAACAAAAGAAGATTTCCGCGTGTTGGAAGATAAACTGCATGACCCTGCTTGTGAAAATATAGTTATTGTCGGTGGAGGCTTTCTTGGTTCAGAACTAGCATGTGCCCTGGCACGGAATCGTGAGTTACCATATGATTTTTCTTTTCTATTTACTACGAGCACAACACTAATGCACATTTCTAATGATTAGTGAGCAAAGAGAAGAAAATATACCAAGTTTTTAAAGAAAAATTTATAATGGCTCAAGTTCTTCCCGAGTACTTAAGTCAATGGACAACAAACAAATCTCAATATGAAGGTGTACATCCTATTTCTAACGTTGAAGTAAAGGGGTACAAATATGAAAATAAAAAATTATCCCTTATTCTATCTGATAACTGCACTGTAAGTTTTATCCCTATGGAATCTAAAGGAGATATTAAGTTGCATTAATAGCTTTTGATATTTCAAATGTACAGATTGATGCAGATCAAGTGATACTAGCAGCAGGAGTTCAACCAAATACAGATTTAGCTGCAACCTCACATTTAGAAATTCATCCTGAAATTGGAGGTTTCCTTGTGAATGCCGAATTAGAGGCAAGAAGTGATGTGTGGGTAGCAGGTGATGCCGCTTGCTTCTATGATGTTAAACTTGGCAGACGAAGAGTAGAGCATCATGATCATGCTGTTGTTTCGGGCAGATTAGCTGGGGAAAACATGACTGGTGCAGGTAACATATTCAGGCCTGTGCCCAATAAATTTAATAATGGTTGTAGTTAATGTACTATTAATCCCTTCCTTTTTTCTGTTTCCTAGGGAAACCTTACATGCATCAGTCCATGTTTTGGTCCGACTTGGGACCTGAAGTTGGATACGAAGCTGTTGGGATCATCGATTCATCACTTCCAACAGTGGGAGTTTTTGCAGAACCAACTGGAAGTAGATCTGCTGATTCAAATACTGATGGTAGCAGCACACCAGCCGAATCATCGAGACAAGAGGTGCGTAGACCATACACTTTTTAAGGTATACTTTCTCATAGCCTTGTTTTTTTAAATTATAGAATACAAATACTGCACTCGCACAATCAACAATCAAATCTTCATCACTATCGCAACAACCAGATAAAGATGATAGTAAAAGTTTAAATACAGACAAAGACAGTAACGTGAAAGAAAAAAGGGGGCTAGAACAAAAAGATAAATACAATAATTTCGAAAAGGGTGTTATATTTTACTTAAAAGATGATATCGTTGTTGGTATTGTTCTTTGGAATATTTTCAACCGCATGTCTATTGCAAGACAGGTATGTACTAGCGTGTACTGTTCCACTTATCATAAAATATTCCTTTAGTTGTATCATCTGAATAATATTTTATTTTTACTTTGATTTAGGTTCTTGCTAGAGGCACAAAATATGATGATCTAAATGAGGTCGCAAAACTGTTTACAATACACGATGAGTAAGTACAAACTCTATCGACTGTAATTTTCTTACTGTATATAAGATTATTCAACCGTTAGGCCATAGCGATTTTTATAAATAAAGTCAGCAAGTAATATTGTAATAACTATTTCTATGTATAAAAGCCATACCGTGTAAAAATGCAATTTATACTGTATCCAATGCAGTATTCCGAACTGGAGTGCATGCATATAAACAATATTGAAAAGTATCACACTGTAGAAATGTTTATCAGTGCTAAGTGTGAATTTTATTAGAAAATAAAACACAACACCAAGGAAATGTATCTACTATTCATTTATATAATGATATACATTCAATATGAATTTTGTATTATAGTTGTGAACATGAAGCTTAACCGTCCATAGTTGATTCGCTTTGTTTTCCTCTGATCTTAGGTAAAATTCTGTTACCATATCTTTTTGCTAAAGTATCCATATATGAAATATAATTGTGGCTGTGATAGTCACGCAAATTCTACACAAAGATTGAAATTAATTATTAGTTCTTATTGAAGTGTCTTAAATACTATCAGTTGGCAAATACGTACTATATTTTCAGGCCATAGCTTTCCTTTTGCCAACTGCTGCAATAGTGTTTTTTGAGAATGGTATAACAATGAAACACAGTAGTAGATTACATAGTCAGCTGAATACAAAATGCTGATTGCTAAAAATCGTATAATTTCGAACCAAGGCAGTGTTCCCCAAAAACATTGGGAAAGTAGAAGGTTGCATATCATGGACCAGTCTGCTCCACAGTTATTCTATGGGAAATTTCTTATTTTTTGGTACTGTTACATTCCAAATACTTTGCATTACAATATTATCACAAATTGTTAGAATACCTTTAAAGCAAACTTAATATTCGGCAATTCATTACTAACTACAATTTCCACATGTTGCATAAACATTATTCGTGTAAGACATTCATTCTGATTAATTGTATCCATAACCATTCCTAAATTAGTCCATAAAAATATAGTTGATGGAAATTGTACTAATTGTGAGAGTAAAGTTTTACACCTGGAATTAAGATAGAATGATAATATCATTTAGGTGTATGATGACTCATTCATAAGGGTTTAATGAAAATTGTCTGGCAGGTCAATGATGAGGCATTTTCTAGCACTGCTGTCATAATGATGACTAAGTTTTCAACCTGAGACCTGCCTATGATGATATTTGACTAGCTCGAGTTACCCTGCATTTTCTCTAACAAGTACTGTTTCATAGGGACTTCCTTTTGATTTGTTTGTTTCTTTGAAATTGTTATCGCGTTTTAGTGCTGGGTTTATTCGCGGTCAGCTGAGGCAATTTGTAATGCTACTACAATAAATGTCCATATACCTACTTGTTTAGATCACCATTGCAGACAATAAATATTGTCGATAGAAACCAATCAAAACCATCAAATTTTGTAGGTTTCTGATATCCGATGTATGTATATGAAACACTAATAAAATTTTGGAGATTTGTCTTGAATGCAGGATTTATGTTTATAGTGCCATGATTTTTGGCATACCATAGCACCAAATCAATTCCGTGCATATCTTCTTCAAACCAGAAATCTGTAGTATGACATGCTTCTTTCCACTGAAATTCTTCTGCCCACTCTGCTGTTGGAATTGCTTTTTGCATTTGGTCTATTAAACTGACTAACACAAAGTTCTGTGCACAAAAAGAGATATTATTATTTTTCTAATTATAAATTTAGATTATGTATATGTCATGCCAACCTTCATTGGCTGTCTGGATGCTTGATATGCTTCTCTCACTCGCGCTACCCAATTGGTATCAAGGAGCCCAGACGTTTTCTCTTGAAGTATATATTCTAGTTCAGAATTATCATCTAATTCTGAATGAAGTATGATATCAGAATCGATGTCGGATGGAGGTAGTATATTGAAACTATACTCTGTAGAATCGCTTTCATCTTCGGCTATGATCTCCTTAATAAAATATGTTTGCAATAGAATTTCATGTCATAATATGCTATAGTCATCAATGATTTGTTCCATATTCGTTTTGTTTTCTACTTCAGTTTCGGCCTTTGTTTCTGTTTCGAGATCCAATAAAACATTCTAAAAAATACATAACATGCATAACAAGAAATGCTACATACATTTAATATATGTAGAACATAGTAGTATATAGTACCTGAAAGTTGATTTGTTCCTTTAAATATATGGAAATGTTTAAATTCCAAATCACGGTTTTAACAGCCAATAATCCCAAATAGTGATATTTAGACTCAGGATTGATAGCTTCAATAAAAAGTTCTCGTAGGTTCAATGGACAATTATTTTCTTCAAAACTAGAATACCCATTAGTATTCATAAAAGCTGTAAAACCTAGTAGAAAATATTAATGTATTATCTACAATATGTAATCAAACATTTTTAAGTAGCAGAAAACTGAATATGTGTCATGTAATACATACTACTGTAATTTAAGGAAAAGATCTTTAATATATGCAACAGATTTTCAACAAGTTTACAGTGCCAAGGACTGTCAATATGTTGTGGATCTTGAATACTTTTACAAGTTTCGGATAATACTGTTGATAAAATGTGTGGTGCAAGATCTCTGAGCGTTTCATATCCCACTTGAAAAATCGCAGCACTTGTGACAAAACTGACTAACTCAACTGAAGTCCATACAGTTCTCAAAGGAGTGGTAGATGTATGGATGAGTTCTTTAAAAGTTTTAGGTTCCTCTGCTAATGCTTGAATGCCAAAAGCAAAGGAACCAACTTTAATCAATAGCTTGCTTAATGCACTGAAAAAATATTGATTAATATTCTGAATCTATGTTTTCTATGTATAGTTACTTACCTATTAATCTGCTGAGCTTTGCTTTCATTTTCAAAAATGCATTTATCTAGTCGACAATAAAAGTGTTCCACAGCAGGGAAAAATTGCTTTTGTACAGTACTATGTACAATTTCATAAGAGTCATATATATCAAACAATTTTTCTATCACTTCAAACATACTCAGCAAGTATTCAGTATTGATTATTGAGAAAGGTTGTTGCAATATGTTTGATGCAGAGGAAATGAGAACCGTTGCAGGACACTTAATTACAGCATTTTCTGAATTTGTACAGTGTTCTTTACATTCCGAAATTATAAACATAGATCCATCCTCAGAGTCTAACATATATGACATAATATCTAAAAGGTGTGGGCTGAGTATTATATCATTATTACATTTTTTTGGTATTAGACATAGTGCAGCATGGTAGAATTCGTCATAGTGTATCAATTTGGATGTATTTAATAGTATTTTCAACACATAGCAAGAAAGATTATAAGCACTGCCCAAACTTTCAAACGACAATTTGTTTAAAGACTTTAATAAGTTTGTTAGGAATATAGAGATTGAAAACTCTGTGTCAGGTATAGTATGTGACAGTAGTGTTCGGCCTGTTTGATATGCACAAAGATGACCCACAAAACAAAGGCAATGTAGATATGTAACTGTCTCGATTGTGGTTCCACTTATAAACACCTCAGGTGGTTCATCAAATATTGAAATCATCATAGAATTTGGTGTTTCTTCTAATCCCTTTTTTACATATTCCATAATACGATGTAGTAAACTGGGTGATTTGGCTAATGCAGCAAGAAAAGTTCTACGAGTACCAAGACACCGAACCCATTTTCTTGCCCAGTCTGCATAAGGCTCAATCATAGACACAATATTTAAGATACTAAGTGTTTTAGGCTGCATTGAATTTCCAAACTCATGAGTGCTCATAAATATTGTGAACTTTTCTATGATTTCCTCTGTACTTTTATCAATGTTTCTAACAGTTTTTAATACTTCTCCCTGATGTTGGATCAATGCATATGTAATACGAAACAGTCTTTCATGCATAAAAAATTTGAAATTAATTCCAGAAGTCAAAGTAGGCAATAATTCAAAAGACTTCTGCGAATGATATTGGGCATTGAATGCATTCATCAGATTTGTATATATATTAAGACACTGCAAGGAACCTAGTAGTTTCACATGAATATGTAAGCTAGCATCAAAAACTGGTCTACTTTCATCAGTAAGACCATCCATCAAAGTTTTCTGTAACATGTCCCACAATGGATTGTTGTGTATATTTGACAGGTCACTTTTTAATAAAATTCCATAACCGGCAAGTCTAACATGAACTGGTTTGTCACAGCTAATTTTATCAATAATGTTTTTGTAATCATCATCGTTATTTCTTGGTGAATTCCATTCATCGACGGTCATGTCGCTAGCAATAGATCGAGATGACTCAGGACGATAATCGGATGCCGCATTCGTCTGATGTTTCGACGGTTCACATTTCGTATTTGCAGAAGTTTTTACAAATTTTAGGAAAGATAGCATTTCTTCTGACCCTATAACTTTATGAGCAATTTCGATAGTATCTTCATCGGTATTTAACAATTGCTGAACCATTGTTCCAAATTTATTTTGTAGATTCGCTTTTAGCCACTTTTGAAAATCCGTTGACATGTTGTTGTCCGTTTTTGTAAAAACAACTAACTTCCCGTAAGTTTTTGGTTTGACTGCAATGCAGAAACAATATCATGCGACTGTATGTATCTAACAATAATGTGACAATAACGCTCTATGCCCACGTCGCGTCTATGCATTTGTTTTACTTCCAGTTTCCATAGCAACTTAATATGTGGGTATGTTGGTAACTTCAGTCATATTACTAAGAAAAATCAATAATAGATAAAATATTTATAAATCTGTACAAATCATGTAATGTCCTTACAATCATAATAATTCAATTCGATACAATTATACAACGCTATCGTATTGTATAACATGTTTTGAATTAGTATCTTCACCGGGTATGCACAATAATATGTGGAGCCTTTGATCGCAGTGCAGGGATTCCTCCTTGTAAGGAACATACCCCCATCACTCCACATTTAACAAGAAATTCAGCAAACTGAAATGAAGATTTCTTACTATGTTACTGTGAAGATACAAAGCATCTCACGTAATATCTCACCAATGCGTTATTCTGATCATGAGGTCCCACAACAACAACAATGTTATTTTTATTCTCAGCAAGTGGTTTTGCATGTGATCCAAGAGTTTCTATATGAGTGTGTGAAAGTTGCACATTCGTAAATGGAATATTAATACTTCCTATTATAGCACCCCTTTCGAATCTAGAATAATAAAAAAAATAAATGAAACTGCAGTTTTTGATATATTTGTCTACACCTAAAAAGAAAAAAAAACTTACTGTATATTGCTGCGCACATCAACAATTATAAGTCTTTCTGGATTATTATCAAATGAACATAGAAAATCGTCCACACTTAGTCTTGGCATTTTCTCTGTACCTGCTTCGGGATCAACCCATGTTATGTTCTAGAAAATTACTACATATTAGTACAAGGGCAGAGATGGGGTAATTTCTCTTATTAAACAAATTTTAATTGCACTTTGTGATCATTACCTGTGACTGGTTATATTGATGCTTTCTGTAAGTGATACTGTTAGGTGTATTATGGTACATTGTCATGGAATCTTTTACGCACAATTCTATATCAATTTCAGGAAGGTCGGAGAACAAGAGTATACACTCATTGAATCCCGAAGTTAAAAGGGAATCGCGTAGCTGTTTTAGAATTGCTAACCCAACTAGAAGCGGAAATGACGAATCCCCTAACAAAAGTTTGTCCCACAAATGCAGAATCTTATGCAAGGGAAAAACATCTGAAAGTCATAGATTATTAAATAATGTTAATGAACATCTTAATTTCTTGATGAGTCGTGGTTACAATGCGTATAAACTTACGAGAAAACATAGTCAAAAACCATGGTATAGCAAACAACTCTGGTACAAAGTTGATGGATCTCAGGTGATTTGCTAATTGTGCATCATGGAATGCTATGATTTGGGAAAACTTCCCCAGATATTCTTGTATTACTGCAGAATTGTCTTTCAAGAAAAACTTGTGCAGATACTTTGGTATAAATGCAGATAAGCACTCGAATGCTCTGGCTGAAATGATAATTATTTTATTGCATGCATTCCTGACTATGCTTTATGAAAAATAATGCATGGCATACCTTCATTACTAAAATTCAGATACAAGAATGGTGCAGTTAAAGAATCTAGACCTTGCCAGTAAACATAATGTGGATTATTGCGAACCCATGCTTTCAGTAGTCTCTGTAACCTTTCATGTCCAGCACCAGAAGATAGCAATTCACTATACTGATGGCAACGCGGTATGTCTACTTCTATCTAAAATGTCAGTAAATTAAATTGTCACATTCACAGCCTTTACAAGAATGATATTAAAAATGATTTAAAATTCATACCTGTCGATCTGTATGAGTTGGCGTTTCTTTATCAATCTTATCATACCGTTTTTGTATATCACCAGTCACACCAAGTAGAGCTGCCCAAACTGCGCCCCTAAGTAATGGTGGTACATCTTTGTGTGCTTCTTCTATTATCCCATCTCGAGTAATGGGATAAACCTTGGAATCATTTAAATTAAAATTCGAAAACAAATAGTTAACAAGCAATCATTCCACTGATAAATGATAATTACCTGTAATAATCTATCGAAGAGAACTATTCTGTAAAACTGATACTCTGTGTCTCTTTCTCTTATAATTAGGGGTAGTTGAGAGGCAGCATCCATTAAATCATCTTGTACTTTAACACGCATTCTACAGCAGCCATTGCACACAATTTACTAAACACTAATTAACATGTGATGTTAAATGTTGTAGATGTGAAAATGATTCTTACTGGTTTATTAGCCTGGGATAATTTGCTATGTATGGTATGTGAGATAATCGTTGTCGTAATGTATCTAGGGGAATTTTAACAACACGTAGATCTAGCAATCCAGCAGAATCTCTACGTCCAAACATTTGTCCCAAAAGTATGACCAAACTGAAGAAAGAAAATGCTATGTAGAATTCGATTTGGAATGTGTTTGTAAATATCAATATGAAATATTACTTTGGAATAGACAGAATTGGTGGCCTTGATCTAATTAGCCCTTGCCTCCTTAATTCTACAGTAACATCTCCTCCTGCCAATTGCCATAAGTAATATAATTCATCCATTTTTCTAACTATCACATTCTTATATAAATTTTCTTCTTCTGTTTGTTTCATTTGCATTAAGAGTTCTTCAAATATTGGTAACTGTAATAACTCTTCTGATGTTTTGCGTTTTGAAGGATGAATTTGAAGGCAACAGTCTATAAATTCCTTCACTGAACTTGGTAACTCCTGAAAGTCGGGTGTATTGATAAGTAAAAGCTTATGCTTATGTACCAATTACATTTTTTACCTTGTATATTTCAAAAGTATTATTCTCTCTTGAAAGACGTTCAAACACACAAGTTTCACAATGTATCAAACTGAAAACTTTTCTCAAACATTGTGCTAATTTCACACCTGGCCATATCACTTTTTTTAACAATAGCTCTGCAATAATTATACCTAGTGACCAAGAGTCCACTTTTGGACTGCTAATACCAGGACTTAAAAACACCTCTGGTGCTGTGTATTTTGGATAACTGAAATGACATTGCATAACTTTTTAAACACGCATGGATCATTTTAAAGATGAGGAGAAACTCATTTCAAATAAGGACTTACCCAATAGGGAAAGAAACGTTTTTCCCTTTATCAGTCATATAATATAAACCGTAATTATATAGCTGAACATTTCCATTTTTGGTAATTAATATATTGTCTGGACTTAAATGTCGATGTACCAAATTTATTGTATTCATATGCTTTAAGCCAAGAAGACATTGGAATGCTATTTTTATAATGTTATTAATACTCAAATTTTGTTGACTATACAATGGCACTCCACTATATTCAGCAACTACCACAATTCTTTCTGAAAAGTAATCATATTAATGTAGTGGCAATATATACTTAGATTAATAGTTGTATTGACATACCATGTTTGCTCCTAATAATATCAAGGTATGGTGATAAATGAGGGTGATATATTGTTTTTAGAAATTGTGATTTCCCATAGATTGTTATGGAATTTGGTGTTAAAGGCAATCCATTACTTCCACACACTTCTATGGGATGACTCTGCGCAAAGAATGTCATTCCACCAAAACATCTTTCTTCGTTTTCTAACAATGCTGGTGACATGGTGTATACTGTTAACTGAAAAAATGATAATAGTACCATAATCCATCGCTGACAGAATTAATAAAGTCATGTTGGGCCATTACTTTTTACACAGTCACAGTACAGAGGATTTGAGATTCTAATATTGTAAGCACATATAACTTACTACATTCTTATTTAACTAGTTGATATTCAATAGTACTGATCCACCAGTCTATCTAGGCTTCCTATATTACATTATTGTGACAAGTTTACCAAAGTCATTCGAATATTAAAGCAATTGTTCACACCTGGATATTGATAAACATATTAAACAAAGTGCAGCGGATGCACAGAAGAGGCGGAAACTAAAGACATAATTGTGACGGATTATGACAGCACGGCTGTGAGAACAAAATTGTTCGTCGTTACCTATCGTCACAAATGTAGCAATAACACATTCGTGTCCGCGTAGGCAGATGGCGCTTGCATTTTTTTCGCGTCAGTTTGTACCAGCACTATCATGCAGCGCCACGGCAGTACATTCTACAGCTGGCTCTCTAGCTGCCTACTCTGTGCGAGGATTTTGGCCTTTCCGGTTTGGGTCTCTGAGAAGATCGGTTGTGCCCTCGCCGTCGTCTGCGTTCCACCAACAGGAAAATGACGTGAGTAGTTTTAATCCACTCTTATCCACAACATCTTAGACTATTATTTATAGTTTTTTGTTCTAAAGAAAAGTAGATAATGCAAGGTTCACGCTACGCATATTATTTTTTTGGATTTCTCGTACTCTAACAGCGTGCACTAAGCTGAGCATCACGCTTCATATGTCAGTCATCAAACAGTTTCCTTTAAAAATATTCTTAGATACAGTTAACTGTTCAAACATCATTGAACAATTACAACAATTCCCTTTTTAAAAGTTATATTCTTTACATAAAAGTGTATAATATTTGTTGGTTGCAGGTCGAAAGTATCGCGTGATACTCTTTATGAGTGTGTGAATTCAGTCATTCAAAACTCAAAGGACAAGAAGAGGCATTTCCTTGAGACAGTGGAACTCCAGATTGGTTTGAAGAACTATGACCCACAGAAGGACAAACGTTTCTCGGGGACTGTCAAGTATGTTTCTACCTGACTTTGAGGCCTCTTTTCGGCTTTGCGTTAAGAATTTTCATAATACTTTGTACTAGTATCCGAAAAGGTCGCCTCATGTATTGTCAGGAAGCTAGGCTTCTCCTGGCGGACCTTTACCCAGGGTCTTAAAAAAATGGGGAGGTTTTTACCGTTTGTAATACACAGGATCATACTGCATGATCCTGATGGTAAGTTAATACTTAATATGGCGGCAATGTAATTGAAATTATTGTTGAAGGCAATGTTCACTGATTGTAATAATAACTACAAGTGGTATCTGAATTCATAATGTTTTCATTACACATATGACTGAGAACATTGGATTTGATAATAATCTCATTCCAATGAATAGTACATAGGGATGCCATTTGATATTGTTAGAATTGACTATAACTTGGTATTATGTATAACACACAATATATCATCTGTCCAGGCTAAAGAACATCCCCCGACCAAAAATGCAAGTTTGTGTATTGGGTGATCAGCAACATTGTGACGAAGCTAAGGCTAACAATGTTCCGTTTATGGATGCAGAAGCCTTAAAGAAATTGAACAAGAACAAGAAATTGGTCAAGAAGCTAGGTGAATAGAGATTCAACAACAATATTTCTTATACTTATATATCTTCCAAAAAGCACCGTTGCTAGTTTATTCAATTGTAGTAATGGCCGTCAACTGGAAGAAGAGTAAATTATTTCCTCACTAGGTGAGGCTGATGTGTACCTTATAGCATCATTCCTCAATCCGTGTTGAAACACTTTCTATGATATTAGCTTCAAAATTAGAGTCATCTTTCAGAAACTCTTGCAATGTACATTTCATGTGACATAATCTTGAATTGCAGCAAAGAAATATGATGCTTTCCTGGCCAGTGAATCGTTGATCAAACAGATCCCACGTATTCTTGGTCCAGGTCTCAACAAGGCTGGCAAATTCCCTGGTCTTCTTTCTCATCAAGAATCAATGGTGGGTAAGATTGACGAAGTGAAGGCAACAATCAAATTCCAAATGAAAAAGGTGTGTTTTTTTATTCTAATTTAATACACAATATAGGTAAATCTTGGTATATTTTTATCTCAAATAATAATAAATAATGATTGTGGTAGGTGTTGTGTCTATCCGTGGCGGTGGGACATGTGGAAATGACGCCTGATGAATTAGTACAAAATGTACATCTGTCCATCAACTTCTTGGTTTCTTTACTCAAGAAGCACTGGCAAAACGTGCGATCTCTGCACATAAAGTCATCCATGGGACCTCCTCAGAGATTGTATTAAATGCTTTAATGCTGAAGTGTCTGACAAAGTAAAACTTAATAAAAATCACAAAGCTCAAATTTGGCGTTGTTTTTTCTCCCACGACATCCTTTTTCATACCTATTCACATCTACATGAGAGGAATCTCCCGAGTAAATATTACATTCATAACAAAATAGTTATGCTCCAACTGAACTCTACAACAAATGATAGTTATATTTCTTGCTAGAGTCGAGATTGAGGGCTCATTTGTTATATCTTTTTTCTAGTATCACTCGGAATGAGTTTTTACGTTAAGTTAAAATTCCTTTATCTTTAATAATGAAATTAGTCGGATAGTTAGTCTATTCTAACCCACAGATGCTCATCTGGATTTGAAACTAGTGTCTAAAAAATATAATGAATATTGTGTTAATACTAATGCTTGTGCTACATATATTCAGAATTGATATAAAAGACGGTATGCGTGTCGAAGAGTGACAACCATATATATATATATATCAAGTGCTAATTTTTTAAAAATGGTTGCTGCAATATGTTATATCCATCAAAAAGAGCCGGCCAAAGGGCTTGATCACCATAAACATGCTATTTCTGAACATCTTTGTGGGGGCAAGCTATAAGATACTCTTCTTTTGACGAACCCACAGGCTCTTATTTCACTTCAGAAGCACTCAGAACCCTCAGTTCAGAACCAGTTCACGCGCGGCTCGGGTAACATCCTCCTGAAGCGATTTTCGTGAAGTTCCTCATCGGCAATTTTTATTTCCTCTGACGTGAGAACAAAGTGAATTCACAATGTTACGTGCAGTGAAGTGAAACAAACGAAACAAACGAACTGAAATAGATTCAGTCGCTTTGAAGAAGCCAAATGTAAAGGATAAAAAACTTCGGAGAAACATATATTTCAAACTCTACAAGTATGTATGATTATAGGATGCCACATTTTATTATCAGGATATCTTTTTCGTCTTTGCCGTTATTATGCACTTGCACTTAGTACTATATAAGTTATGAATCCATTTGCTAACATTCATTGGTATATCGAATATACATCAATATAGGATGCATTGCAATGCAAAGATGATATTTTGGTACAAACATGTATGTTTGCATATATGTTTGTACCTTTAATATTAGGTTTCGGATAGAAAACGGTGTGTAGTAAAACTATTGATTATAGCTTCGAAGAGTATCATATATTATAACGACAATTAAGCGCAGACACATTTCTAATAAAAATAAACTTTTAATTATTCTTAGAACATATTAGTTTTGACGCCAAAGAAATACGGACAGTGGTTCTACTTTTTCAGTTGCTGGCGCGAAGGTGTCTTATATGTGTGTTATTATCTATATGCTGCGAGGCTAGTCAAGATATGTTTGGTGGGTGGCCATTCAGAGAAAAATGCGATATAACGATAATATTCAGTCAATATGTAGGCGTTTGCTGGAATTTTATTGAGTAGTCGCGCAAGACTCGATCGCGACGATATTTATATTAACTTGATGTAAAATGCGAAACCGATCCAGCGGGGCAGTGAAAAAGCAAATCCCCGGCAATCGGGAGAGGGCCACGCTCGTGTTTGATTAATAAAGTGGCGCGGAGTGCAGTTTCAAGAGCCTGAAATGAAGTCGAGGCTGTTATCAGAGATATCAATGACCAGTAGAGACGGGTAAGCGGAAACCTCCCAGTGAGAGGTTGAACATAATGATTATCAAAAAGAACCCGACATATTCCACGTTTTGAAAATAGTCTTCTGATATTTCCCTGACGTGGTGCTTCAGTACCAGCAGTTCCCCCGGTGTAGTTCGCACTATCCAAACGTCTAACAAGCGGATGTTTTCTTTCGTATTTATCGGCATAATCATGAACAAAGCACACAAAAATTGCTTCAGCAATCGCGGCGGTAGTGCGACGGAAAAATCAAGAAGATTCTTAGTGCGGTAACAAGTGGTGGACTCTTGGAATGTTTTATTTCGGTACGAACTGAATTGTTATCGATAATCTACCTCTAATATTGTAAACGCCGTGCATATTGACAGATAAAGGAGCATCAGTTTTCTGGGGTGGATTTAGCATGGTAATGTCGTCCAAAGCTATCTCTTCCTTTAAACCGTGAAGCACGATGATGGACGTACGATGGTTTTTAGTCCTAGAGCTGGTAGTATTATGCGGTGATCGTAGAAATACAAACCCGATTTGGAAAAGCGTTTTAATAACGTAAATCAATAAAATTTAGAAACCTTCCTTTTACGATACTCGCCAACCACGGAAATGCTTGCATACACTTGTATTACCTTCTCGATTGATTTATTCCGATTGCCTGCCATACAATTTGTGCACAGTCGATCGGAATCCTTTAAAGAATATCAGCACTTTAATGACTGCTTTCCGAGGTGTGATATTCTGCTTGTATTCAGCCTGTATAGCATCCGATAGGTTCCAGACCTGTATATTTATCAGCTGGAATCGCAGCGTCTGCTCCCATTTTTTTCTTTATGATAAGAGATCATGCGGCCATAAAGCCGAAACTACTTATTGTAGTATGTTTACCTTTACAATCATGCATCCAATAGTATTCTCCATGCCGAAAGCAAAATTTGAAACCGTCCCATTATTTTCTAATTTCAGAATGAATACAGAAAGTCTTATTTTTCAGTATTCTATATAGATCATGATACCAAGAAAACGATTACAATTGCTACTTTACATGCTCGGTATACTTTACGCGTTTGGCGAGGACGACCCGCACGAACTGCAAATCCAGCGTAGTATCGAGGATGATCCGCATACTTCATCTATAAACTACCTGGAGTTCACGGACGCTGATAAAGGAATTAATTTAAATAAGCAAGACTCTGTGGAGGCAGCGATCGACCTGTCGGAGCATACAACAGAATTGACTGTTGATAACAACATTGAGGCGAATTACTTGGCGGAAGACGTTGATGGTAATCTGCGATCATTGGGCGAATTGGTCGAAAATCAGGCGGAGGACCTCATACCAGTTTTACAATTTTCCGACGAACTTAATAATGGAATTTCGATGAGTAATCAAGAAATCCCTGGGATTTTCGATAATACGTTATGCACGTATGCATATGAGCCTGACGATTTATTGCTCGCCATCGAATTTAAGGAGGTGAACAATCTGACAATAAATTCCTTTGGAACCGAGTGGATATCGCTCTCGTGGAATCCTCCGTGTGAAAACGAGTTGAACGCGTCTTATTGTATCAGTATTTGTTCTGTTAACAAATGTCTCGAGATTAATCAAACAACTACTGCATATAATGCAACCGACCTCGATCCATGTACGCAATACAACTTTACAATAAGTGTCGTTTACGGAGATGTAAAAACTAATGGTACTGATATAGAAATGACAACGAGTAACAACAGTAAGAGTCGAACACACATTTTAATGATTATTGTACGATATACATGTATACCCGTATAGCAACTGCTAGTTTAACAGAATTACTTTGCAGTTTCTGAAATAGGCGAGGTGGAAAATCTACGCGTTGATAATGTAAGCAGCAATTCTATCCATTTCATTTGGGATCATCCCGAAATGTATCCGACTTGCGTGCGTAATTACTCAGTTACGCTATGTATGAAAGAAAATTGTACCACTTACGAAGTGATGGATATGGAATTTGTTGCGGATGATTTGGAGCCTTGCATAGAATATGATTTCACTGTGGTCGCGTATGCAGATACAGTACAGTCTAATGGTAGCACTATCACCCAAAGGATAGGTTCGCCAAGTATGTAATTAATCAAATTCTACAAAACTTAATATATTAGCCATAGTGAACAGATAATAATAGATATAATCTATTACTTAAATTTATCCCAGGACTCAGCGAACCACAACTCGCAACTGCAGACTCCAGCAATTACACTTTATACGTCCAGTGGAAACCTCCTCTGATCGGGAGGAATTGTGTCAAGCATTATAGTGTAACAATAAATCCCAACTCCACTACAATAGTAACAAGCGGAACAAATATAACAGTGGATGATTTTCTGGCGTGTTCGACTTATAACGTTTCTATTACTGCCGTCAACGAGGATAACGAAAATGGAAATACAGTCACCCTGGAGCACCAAATGTCCCCCACTGGTAAATTCTGATAGTCTTGTTATCGATTTGCAATACAATGTTTAGAAAACCTGGATACCAAATTGTCATATTGCATAATTATTATAGTGACAAAGCCACCATTCCTTGAAGTCTCAGAACCAACTGCTTCCATGAATAGCATACTATTTTTATGGAGCATCGATAAGTCTAATAACCACTGTCCAATGACATCTTTATCAACAATATGCAATTATACTACAAAAAATGGGCAGGGTTATGAACCTCGGAATGGGGAAAAAACAGTGACATTGGATCCAAGTATTATGGATAATGTTCTCAACGTTAACGTGACAGTAACGAGTATCAGTCCATATACGACATACACATGCTGGGCTTTTACTACTAACTCCGCAGGTTCTAGTGAGTTTAGTAACTTGGTCAATGTTACAACATTAGAAGATGGTAAGTTATTCATGCTTCATTTATTCTTTAGAACAGTAACGAGCTATCTATAATATGATGTAAGAATGCGCACTCACAATATATGTTTATGCTCTAGTACCGTCACCGCCTGAGCTCATAGTCGGAAAAATCACAGATACGCAATTTGTTCTCACTTGGAAAAGTCCTAACTACTTGGCAGGAAATCTGGAAGGCTTCGAAATTGTTGTGGATCCCAACGCTCTGTTCCCGGTGCCAGATTGGTGTGTTCGGGAGTTAATGCCGCACACTTTACATTTCAACGATTCTGTATTTGTATACGAGTTCTTAAATGGTACACCATTTACAAGTTACATGTTGAAAATCAGAGCAAGAACCGCCGCGGGTTGGGGCAATTTTAGCCAGCCTCTAACGTTTCGCAGTAATCCAGGAGGTAATGATATTCTACGGCAGCTCAAATTTAGTCATGGTAATGATTAATAAGCTATGGGTTTTTTATAGTTCCAGACATGGTTACGAAACTTTCCTGCAAGATTATCGAAAACGAAAAGAATCCAGATACCTTGACCACTGTAGCATCATGGTGCCTTCCGTGTTCATTAAATGGAGAAGTCGAGTATTTCAATATTTCGATGTATGGTACAAGAAAAAACTATGATCCTCACAAGTTTTCAGTGAAAGATGTGGTGACATACAATATTCAAAGAAATGACATACTCTCTGTAAATTTACAAGAACTTAAAGGTGAATATAATTACACGTTGTCGGTGTCAGTGAAGGTTCACGGTGTTGATGATCTGGGTGTAGCAGCAAAATATGAAAATATCATATTCCCCGCTGGAAGTACGTATTTCTGTGTTAATAAGTACACATTAAAATCATTAGATATTTACGTGTACTGTGTTGCCATTGTTTAGTTCCGTCGCAGCCTGAACCGGAATATGTAAAGTCTATAAGTGTAGACCCCTACATAGCTCGAAGATCTACAACGACCGCTACAATTTTGTTGCCACTATTTCCTGACACGAATGGTGATATTATATATTACTCTATTATAATATCAGAATTGGGGTTTAATCCGCAAGCGCGTAAAAAATTCGATTTAAAAAGCAACGACTGGCCTAATGAATCTTCCTGGGAAGAAGCTATGCTACAAGACTTTGCCGTTCCATACCAAGCAACCAGACCGCGCTGGAACCCTTATCGTAGGTGATAGATTTGAGAAACATAAAATATAAAACAATCTCCGTTCTTGCTAAATACGGTTCATGAACATTCTCTGTAGCAAATTATGTCGCTGATTATGGTCATATGGAAGCGGTGAAATATGTGCTGGGTGATGATACAAATTGCAAAGAAATTTCATCAAAAACAAAGAAACGGGTTTATTGCAACGGCCCTCTTAAACAAGATACATGGTACCATGTTCGCATGAGGGCTTTTACATACGGCGGCTATGCAGATTCTGAAGTCTTCACCGTGAAAACAAGTAACTAAAATGCCCACTAATATATTATATTAAAAATATACCGACAATTACGCCGATGATCGTTTCATGTCTAGATGCTGAAATAAATGTGGGCTTCGTAATAGGAATTATTTTTGGTGTTCTCTTTTTCGGCATTTTAACTACTATGATGCTACTTGTACGAAAATGGTCCCCGATCGTGTAAGTTGATTTTTCTCTGCGTGTTTTGTCATCTGTTATTTTCAGACGGTAAATTGATACGTGTTAAGTTCCTGCATGTAAGATATCGATGAAGAGTTAATATTCTTGCATTAGGATATTACGAAGATGTTTGCATTCTGATATGTCCGGATCACCTGTACCAACACCATTCACGAGAAAAAAATTTATAGCACACTGTCAGCAGCTTGTTGATAATCCTGGGAAATTAAGCAATGAGTTTCGTCTACTTCAAACATTAAGTGTTGACTTGCAAATGCCTACAAATACTGCTTGCTTACAAGCCAACAGGAAGAAGAACAGATATTCGGATATTTTACCGTGTAAGGTTTTTTCTTATAGAAGTAGTATACTTGTATATAAATGTAGTATAATTGAAGTTATCCCTATATTGCACTTTCAGACGATTTCTCAAGAGTGAAATTAGAAATAATAGATAATGATCCCAATACGGACTATATCAATGCATCTTTTATCAGGGTTTGTGGCTTTTCTAATATTTATGACTTTATAATACATTTTTATGCTCATTTCTGTCTTTATACAAGGGTTATACTGTAGAAAATGGATACATTGCTTGTCAAGGGCCAAAGGAAGAAACTACTTACGATTTTTGGAGAATGGTGGACCAATACAACGTGAATATTATAGTTATGCTAACCCAGTTGATAGAGAAAGGCAAAGTATGATGCGAGTCGTACTAACATAAAAAAATAACATTATGTATTGCATTTTCATTTATAATCACTAATCATTTTACAGGAAAAATGCCACCAATATTTTCCAGCTATTAGAGAAACCTTTCGGTATGAAAATATGACCATTCGATGTACGAGTGAATTAGATTTTAGAACTTACACACAAAGAACGTTGATGTTACAAAAGGTTTGGTAATCTGCAAATGAAATTAAGTAATAATTTAAAAAATATAATTGATTATTTCTATTATCTCACAGGAGAATAAAAAACGAAGTGTAGTTCATTTACATTTTAAAGATTGGCCGGATCATGATGTTCCAGAAGACTTTGATCCAATGATAAACTTCTGCCAAATTATGCGCCGCAACATTATGGCTAACAAGGGCTATGTTATTATTCATTGCAGGTGCCTGTACCTTTTTTTATATTTACGACAATATGAATAAGTACAACATTAAAGGAGTTTTGACTTTTTTCATGAAGTGCGGGCATTGGCAGAACAGGGACTTTAATTGCCATAGATATACTTTTGCAACATTTAAGGGATAACCGAAAACTAGACGTGTTCGGAACAGTGTACAGACTGAGACATCATAGAATAAATATGGTGCAGAGAGAAGTAATGAGTCATCTGTCCATCATATAATATAACATATAATAGGAAAATATTAGCTGTACAATTATGCAAGCTTCTTTTTTAGAGTCAGTATGCATACATCTACAATTGTATAAAGCAAGTGCTGAAGAATCCATACTGTTTGAAGTCTTGTGAGTTAAGATGTATCCATGTATGGATGGACTGATATTAATACTTTCTTAATAACTTATTATTATATAGATAAACCACCTCCAGTGGATCCTGTATACGAGAGTACATCCAAGAAAGGAAAAATGGAATTGAGTACAAATGCAAACCCTACCAACAACTTTGAGACATGTAAGGAAAGCATTATGATACTAGAACTAGTTCTTACTATTTTGCTAAAGTTTTAGCTGGTATATGTTAATTAAAATAATAGAAGTAATTTAATGCATTTTGTACTGCAGAATGAGAGTGTTCATCTAACAGTGAGAAGGTATGCAGAGATTGGAATTGTTGTTTACCTGCTCTTTGTGTTGTGCAGTCTTTTGTACTATGTGTATGCCAACCCATGCATTGTGTGCTTGAATTTGATAGTTAATACTCCTTTGCAATTCTCGATTATATTCCGTTCATTCTTGCAGTGAAGAAATACAGTGGCTTCTTTATGTCTATGGATTCTATTAAGACACATGAAAATTCTATTTGGACACACAAGGATAGCCGGCGAAATATACTGCGTAACGGTAAAGAACCTATATATAAGGCAAACTGCTAATGAACATCTGTAAAATGGATATAATTTCTCTTTGCTCCATATTATAACTAGTGACATGCTATACCTTTTAAGGTTTTCGGTCATATAAATCTACAAGTGCATTACATCAGCAAATGCATATGACATCTGAAGGTATGTGTACTCAATGTAACATGCTATCCCTGGTGAAAAATAATTATACAATAAACGCAATTTTTTTTTTTTATAGAAGAATTGGCTTCTTGGAATTTGCAAGGTGCTTTATTCACCAGGTGTTATACAACAGAAGAAATAATGATGAAATGAGTCTTCGAGGGCATACTCGATTTAGCAACTATCCAAGACACAAAATTGTGTTCTTGAAAGTATAATTCGGACTGACTTTTATATTAAGAACTGTTCCCAAAAATATGTCACTTAAACATTCTTATGTAACTTGAAAATGGCTTTATCCTGACTTTGTCATTCCTTAATGACAATAGACATATGTAGTTGTTTATAATAAAATAAATGTACGCTATACCATGCGATAAGTTTTAAAGGAAAATACTAAATGAGTAACAGAATTGGAAATGGCTTTCAGGTACATTTAGTGTATTTACTCAGACAAATCATTAAATATATTTGAAACATTCTCCACATTCATTACCACATATTAAAATTATATCAAACTTTTGCATCATAAAATGTAGTGTATAACTATATTAATATCTATATTTTGTTGAATAATCTTTTGGTGATACTACTAAACCTCGTCCTTTTCTCGCACCTCTATATACAGTTTCAATTATGTCAATCATTTCCTGTTTGTCTTCTAATGTCCAATTTATTTTATTATTGTTGCCTGTTCCTAAATCAATCATGATATGTTTATTTCTAAAGAAGAACATTACTGTACATGGATCATACAATTCATACCTGCAATATAATTATGAAATATTAGATTTAATTATTTCCTTAATTAAGTTGCTAAACTTAGCTATGCAATATCTATCAACTTACATTTTGTTAAAGTCAGGTACTTGCGTTATGTCAACTAAATAAATTACTGCAAAGTTTTTTACTTTTTCAGCAATGTTATAAAGAACTTCATCCATTTTCATACACATTGGATCCCAATCGTGACCAAATCTGATGACCTACGCACAATATTTGATGTCAATTTTTAGAATTTTAGAGTGTTGAATCATTCATACTAAGCGTTAAATGTTAAAATGCATGACAATACTTACAACGACCCTGTCTTCTTCTGATAAAATTGCCTGATCAACTTGCCACCCATTGTGAAGATGTGAAAGCATATACGACATTATGAATTTTTATAATAACACTTTAATAGTGCAACTATACTACGAACTATATTTTCAACTTGAATGGAATGAAGTCTATTTAAAACTAAACTTCTATATTTCATAAATGACACAACAGACTTGAACAATCCGATTAACGCACTGTACCAAAATCGAACATAACCCCTGACTGCTCCTGTTGAACTAAATGCAGTACGAAATGCAGCAACGTTCAGTTCGGTATGGTTCGGTACTAGGTTAAATTTTCGGAGTGGGAGGGACGAGAAGGGCAAAGGGAAGCGCAGCCTCTTATGACAGTATGGATGTCCTGTGGTTCTTGTCAACGTGTATACTTCTAAAATTGTGCCGCATTGTGCACAACTTTTCAGATAAAAGTAGTAGCACATACACCAAATTATAATATATGTTTCAAAAATACATCATTATATGACAAGTTGGTGTAACTGATGTGAACAGTTATAAATAATGAATAGTATAGCAAGAAATAAAACTATTTATTGTGGTATGAGTGCTGCATTTATTTTTGGTAGAATGAAGAATTGAATATGACATTTTTAGATTACTTTAAAGAAAACAACCATGCATACTCTACAACAAAGTAAATATTTAATTCAAGTCCATCTGTGAAATATGAGGAAATCTTTGTTTTCGTGTAAAAGATGGCTTGTTAAAAATATTTTATTCAATTTCCAGGAAATCCTCAAGCTTTGAAATACATAAGTTTAATCACACTCACGCTTCAAAATGCACTTGTTGGGCTTAGTATGCGTTATGCCCGCATTAGGCCAGGAGATATGTTTCTTTCCTCTACTGGTAAGACACAAAATTTCTTATGAAACTTGAATAAAATCTAAGAGATCTCCATTTAGAATATAAGAATGAGACATCACAAATTTCAATGCTTTTCTTTGCAGCTGTAGTTATGGCTGAACTTGTTAAGCTATTTACATGCCTAATTTTCGTATTTCTCGAAGAAGGTGGCTTTAACAAATTTTTGAATGCTCTAAACCAGACCATAATAAAGCAACCTGTTGATACTCTGAAAGTATGTGTTCCTTCTCTTTTGTATACTATACAAAACAATCTTCTTTATGTATCAGCATCTAACTTAGATGCTGCAACTTATCAGGTAATAACCAGCAAGTGAAATGCAGAATCTTACTTTACAAACACTATGCATAAAACAAACTGAATTTGTTCCAGGTGACATATCAACTGAAGATTTTGACCACAGCATTCTTTGCAGTAGTAATTCTTAGAAAATCCTTAAAAAGTACCCAATGGGGAGCTCTAGTATTGCTAGTAATAGGCATAATTTTAGTACAATTAGTACAAGATGGGACAAGTAGTTTACCTTCGGGAGTAAAACAAAATCCATTACTCGGTTTTTCTGCAGCTTTAAGTGCATGCTTCATATCTGGGTTTGCTGGTATATACTTTGAAAAAATTCTCAAAGGCTCTGATATTTCCGTATGGATGAGGAATGTTCAATTAAGTTTATTATCTTTGCCATTTGGACTAATTACATGTTTTATAAATGATGGAGAAATACTTCAACTCCAGGGCTTCTTTTTTGGATATGATCTATTTGTTGGTTATTTGGTGGTTTTACAGGCTGGTGGTGGGTTAATTGTTGCTATGGTAGTGAAATATGCGGATAATATACTCAAGGGTTTTGCAACATCGCTTGCAATTATAATCTCTTGCATCTCGTCAATTTATTTATTTGATTTCCATTTAACTTTCCAGTTTGCTTTAGGAGCAGCATTGGTAATATGTTCCATCTTTATGTATAGCCACCAACCAAAATCTCTCGCAGATAAACACACACTCACTGATAAAATCTGATAGGAAATACACAGGCACTTTATGTGGCATAAACATGAGATCTTAGCACACATGAGATTTTGTATGACTTTTCTAATCAATTAAGTATGTTTTGTACATATATATAGAGCAATATAGATTGACACTCATATTAAAGTACTATTTTTGTATCTGCGAAGTGCATGAGTGATTTTGTTCTATAACTTTAACTGTCTATAAGTCATATTTTTATACATTATCACTAATTGTACTAAGGCAGAAACTGAATTCCACGCATAACATTAACATGTTTTCGTCTCTACATTGTATGTACTTAAGTAATTGTAAGTTGAAATAAAAGAAAATACGAATAGCAAAAATATAAATCTGAATACATGTATAAAGTTATAATAAACCACCTTTTCCTAGCATCATCTGATTTGTACACATATATAGTTCAAACTTTCACAGATCAATTTTGAACGTGCCCCTGATGAACAGCAATAGTCAGCAACAGGTTTATCGAACAGCGCACGATTATTCATATATTTTCCATTTATCAAGTAGTTGCGTGGCTACACCAGCTAAGTTCTATCCAGTTCTATCTATTGCGTTACGTAATAGGAATGCGTGCGTAACCGCATCGTGTGTGATAATTAAAGTAAAGGTTTTGTAACTTTATCTTCGAACTAAATAATTATTGTCATACATGTATATGTATAATATGGGCGTTTGTGTGTAAATAAAAGTAGCGTGTATTTAAATAGGAAGGAAAGGAACCCGCGCTGGAAGTATTCAAAGTACTGAAGTTGGCAATCTTGGTGAGCATAATACTGCGAATCGTTCCAGCTGGATAAATTTCGATCTCCGGCAGTATATAAAGTTTCAAGGAGCATGAGCGAGCCTCAATCAAAGAAAGTCAAGATGACGAGCTCGTTGGCACAATTGAAAGAAATGACAACGGTAGTCGCCGATACAGGTGACTTTCAAGGTAAGAAAATGAAAGTCTAAAATACTTTCGTCACATGGTAATACGGATCCGGTCAGAGGTGAAGGTGAACGTTAAGAAAGTGGCGGGGGAAATACTTTGCAATGCATTTTACGTTAAGATTTTTATCTCAGTTAGTAAATAAAACGAGATTTAGAAAATTCGGGACATGTAGAGTTAGCACTTAAAAGCTTAGTATCGTTAACCGGGGGCTAAATCTGGTTTATATTCTCAAAGCACTTTGACAGAATAGCCACCAATTCAGTTTGTCGTTCCGATTCAAACGCAGCCCGCTGACTACGAGCGTTGAATCTATACATATATATTGTATTACTAAAATTATATAGTAATTTTACGATAAAAGTTATTTTTCTTTGTAAATCATACTATTATTTACTTTGCGATGTTAAATTTTGTATTAGCGTAAATGTATATTGCACCTCTACTTGTATAAAACATATTCTTTATAATATTTGTTACGTCCTCTAACTAAACGCAGCTTCAGGCGACCGTTGTTGAAAGAAAATGGAATATTTCGCGCAAGATTTTTTAAGAGTGATTCTATACTTATTCAATTTAAAAAAAAAATCTTCAGGCATTACACTATTAAACATCAAGCACATTTGTATTGTCTATGAAACATATAGATTTACATAATAATGCACATAACTTATTCAAATATCAAACGGTTTCCTATTTATCATTTTCTGATAATCAAAAAAAGAATATTATGAAGTTAGAATAGTATTCTAATGACCTTCCTTGAATCTTAGAAGTATGACCTTCATTACATAAGTAAACAGTACTCCCTATATCTTTGTAGTGTCACAACACTATTCAGGCTACCAAATCAAAGTTCATTCCAGATGTTAATGTAAGACAATGACTTGACTTTTAGCTATGGAGCAATTCAAACCAACTGATGCAACAACAAACCCTTCTTTAATTCTTGCTGCAGCTAATCAGAAAAAATATGCCCATTTGATAGAAAAAGCTGTGCAATATGGGAAAAAAGCTGGAAGGTATAGAAAGAAATTAATATACTTATTAAATATAAATTTACATTATAATATAAGTTGGTTGTGCAAATATGTCATAAATTTATTTTTCATTATTATATAGCACTTTGGAGGAGCAAATTGAATCAGCCTTAGATATCACCTGTGTGCTCTTTGGCAAAGAGATACTGAATATAATACCAGGCAGAGTGTCCACAGAAGTAGATGCTCGGCTATCTTTCAGTAAAGAGGCCAGTGTTGAAAAAGCAAGAAAATTAATTGCCTTATACAAAGAAGTTGGTGTTAGTAAGGATCGGATACTTATAAAGCTAGCATCTACATGGGAAGGCATTCAGGCAGCAAAGTACGTTATTCAGATACAGGAAGTCTAACATCTTTAGATATCTTTATATATAGTACCATCTGTACATATATTTGTTACATATGAACTGGAAAAAATATGAATTGGAGTACCAACAAGTTTATAAATTCCATTATTTGTCTATAGAGAACTGGAAGAAAAATATGGAATACACTGTAATCTGACTTTGTTGTTCTCATTTGCACAAGCTGTTGCTTGTGCCGAAGCTGGTGTTACGCTTATTTCCCCATTTGTGGGCAGAATTTTGGATTGGTATATTATTATTTTCATATGCTTACCAAATCAATATTATTATGTGTTAGCAGCAAACTAAATTCAATCTTTATATTATAGGTATGTAGCAAACACAGATAAGAAGTCTTACGACGCTAAGGAGGATCCTGGGGTTGTATCCGTTACAAAGATTTATAACTACTATAAAAAATTCGGATACAAAACTGTTGTTATGGGTGCATCGTTCAGAAATGTTGGTTAGTATTTTGTGTTTAATATTCTCCTGATTTATATTGCAAATAAACACGAATAAGACTGAAATGATTCCTTTCCAGGCGAAATAAAAGAGTTAGGTGGTTGTGATCTATTGACAATAAGCCCAAAGTTGTTGGAGGAATTAGAAAAGAGTAATGATCCTGTGCAGAAGAAGCTTAGTCTTGAATCTGCCAAAAAAGGTGATCTCCAAAAAATCAGTTTAAATGAAGCTGAATTTAGATGGCTCATGAATGAGGATCAAATGGCAACTGATAAGCTAAGTGATGGAATTCGTAAGTTTGCTGTTGATGTTTGTAAACTTGAGAAACTTCTGCAGGAAAAACTTCAGTCATAAATGAATGAACTGATGCTACATATGATATCCACATGTACATGTATATATATATATATATATAAGTACTAAAGACCATGGAACATGGTGAAGCAGGAATTCCTTATTAAATAATGGATTCTTTTGTGTCATGTATTAAACAATTAAATAAAATAAATGTTTAAATATATGTGCAAAATGTATATGCCAGTGTCATGTAATCAAAATAATTTTGTTTGCGTTTTACAAGCGAAGCACACAACATATATATATTGTTCTTAATATTTACCTCTATTTTCGCAAAAGATTTTGAAAGAATTATATAAACACTTACGGTTGAATAGAATCAGATTATCTTATGTACATACATCGGCCTGTGTCTTATGCGGCGATATTTATATAACTCTGTAAAATTGTCCGACTTGCATGATTAATTAATATTTGAAATATTTGTCCGTACCACACAATATTAACTGTTTATATGCCTACTCATCCTTACACATGCATAAACGTAAGCGCTTGACACCCACCTGCTCCTGAACGAGGACCAGGGAACACTACACCACACCACACTACACCACACTACACTGCACTACACCATCGCGTATGGTATAATGCGTATGCATATGCGTACGCAGCGCAGTATGTATGTGCATTTGTGTAGGTTACATTTGCCGGCATGAATTGTGTGATTCTACTATAAACACTGTGAACATGCTCATGCTTTCTCTGCATTTGAACACATTTGAAAGATGTTTTCGTTTGTAGCTTTGTGACAAGGAGTGGTAGTGGTATGCAGAAGGATGCTTATTTCACTTATTCGGTGTTGATCGCAGCACGTAAGGTAAATGATAAATCTTTATCTCCTTGAAACGAAAATGGGTTGCGTATTTTTTACACAAACACACACACATATATATATATACATATAATCTAGATGCAATCGGTAATTTCATTATACATACAACATATAACCACGTAGTCAGGGATAGCATTGAATTCAAATGTATTATATGCAATAATTGTTTTAAGAGTTCATGTTTCCTTTAAAAAATTATGTGCTAATTCTTGCAAAGGCTAAGATTGATTTATTTATTTGCGTTCTTTGTGTAGGTAATATAGAAGTAATGGACTCATTGTTGCTCTATTAGATGTTGGTGCGAGAAATGGTATATTTTAAAGAATATATCTGAAGCCAAAGTATATTGCCATATAGAGGCTAAAACAATAAGCTTCACTCAGAAAAAACCAGAATTTTTCTGGAACACTTTCTAAGGCAGTTGAAAGGTTACTATACCTAGCATTATGAACAAAACACCTGTATCTATCTTGCAAGAGATGATGGTGAAGAAACAAACGATACCTGATTATGAACTCATACATGACGGTGGAGGCACACACGATAATACTTTCATATATAAAGTTTCATGTGATGGGCTTAGTGCAACTGGAAGTGGGCGTTCCAAAAAAGATGCAAAGCACGAAGCTGCAAAAGCAATGTTAGAAACTATTGCAGTACACAAAGCGTATCCACAACTTCCTCCGCCTGAGAAAAAGTCTCCATCCAAAATACCTTTGCCTGCTGCAGTGCCAGTTTATCCAAAAATACCACCAAATGTTCCATTTACGAATGCAATAGGAGACTTGAAGGTTGGTGTCTTTTAATTGCACTCCAACTACAAAATCATTTTTAATATTACTTACACTTATGCTATTACAGGCATTATGTTGTGACAAGAATTTGCAAGAGCCAGAGTATCACCAGATCAGTGACGTTGGCCCTCCACATTTGCGAGTGTTTACAATCAAGTGTGTTGTTGCAAACTTTAAAGAAGAAGCTGCTGCAACAACAAAAAAACAAGCTAAGCATGAAGCTGCAAGAAAAATGTTAGAAAGAATAAGAAATTTGGTAGTTAATTCAGATGATGACAGTTCCGATCAAGATGAAACAATACCAGAACAGAATGATAAAGCAGTAGTAAAGCTTTATCCAATATTATCAAAATTGTATGCAACAAAGAAAGTCAATTTAGGACTAAAAGTATCAGAATATCATGTTCATTTAAGAAGCAATTATCCGGAGGAACTACGGAAAAACTTGGTAGAAAATATACGTTCCTTATTGCAAAAATATGATCAATGTGATTTTGCTAAAGCCTGTGAGAACATGTTACCAGAGGTTGAGGAAGTTTTAACACCATTCAATTTACATATGAAAGTGAGTCCGTTAACTTCGGAATATGAGGGAATCTGTTTACAAGCCGTTGAATTTGATTCTATCCCAACTCTAGTATCAATTGGTGTAGGAAGCACAAATGAAGAAGCTTTATTTAAAGGTATACAAATGCTAATGACCAGATTAATGGGTTTCATACAATAAAATTCTCTATTCTTTGTTATCGCTGTAAGAAAACGGCGAGCTATTTTAAGATATTTTATTACTTATTTACAATTCTTAAGCTTGAATTTTGCGAAGTAAACGTTTATGAGCTGACACGTTGCGTATACCAATTTCCCGCCAGCAATAGGTAATGATCATTGGAAAGATATTGACTTTATGTTGTATTAAGTTGGTCCCAAATTTTACTTAAATTCAGTCGGATGGTGCATGGTTTATGGCACTTACGTTTCTTTTAATGAAGCCATTGGTTTCAGTAACCAGAGCATAGTTAACTTTTTGATACCAGGAAAAAGTTGCAAAACCTCGACTATTTCGCGATTCGTGTAAAACTTAAATGTAAGAACTAATAACTCTTTACTTTTATACATTTTCTTTCGTATGTATATAGAAATATACATATTATTTACAGATCTTTTTTTCATTGGTGTGTGTAAGATGAGGGAAAAATGGGTTTGGGGCGCGGCCCGTATCTTCGCGAACATCAAAGTATTCAAATTTTATTTATTTGACCCCTGCCACACTTTTACAACTTCCAATAGGAATTGCGGCACAAAATGGGTTGTTGTGTTTTGAACGTCAATGAACGTCTGGTTTCTCTCCAATTTGTCCAGATCACACGAAGTCTGGTTTTTGCAAATTGGCGAATCTACTGTCCCGTTCCTAAAAACCAAACGTCTACCTATATGAAGGTTCTGATTGTTTGGCTATGTCCGGTCCAATCCATTCAGCGGAATGCTGGGTCATGAAATACTTGTCAAGTGGAGCGTGAGTTAATGTATTAGTAATTAGTTAGTATGCTTATAATTATAAGAAACACTTGTACTGTGGCCTGCGCAGCACTGACCTGCAAAAAACCCACTTACCTCCGGCAATCCTCTCGAGGATTCCAGGTCTATACATATGTATATATTATAAATATAAAACTGCTATATTTATATATTCATTTAGTTTTATTATTTAGGAATAATTCGAGAATTACTGATGTTCCTCCAAGACATTATCTTCTCTACTTAATGGATCTTTTTTGCTTTAATAGTTATTGAACTTAAACGGCTTATTTGTCTCTATTACTTGATGTCGCATAAAAGTGCGACACCGCGTAATGTCCAGTGCCGCGGATTATGGTCGGTTTCGAAATCAATTGATCCAACGTATTTTGTGTCGGTTCTTTGGGGTTTTCTGTATATTGGGCACTCGTAAAGTTTTGGATCCTTCCCGGCCGTAGTGTTTATAGCATATATATAAATCACTGGCATCTGTTCGTATAAGATTTTCGGCTTACTCTCAACTAGTTTCCCTGCCTTGCGATCCAGAGATGCTCCTTCTAGGAACAAGCCATGCACGTACACTCCTTCCTGTGGCTGACTCTTAATGTCTTCTTTATTGTAGCGGGTGATCAAATTTTGTAAAACCACCGAGTCAAGTGCCCATCCTTTGTGTGCTCGTGTCACTTCCTACATAAAATACACTTTTCAATATTCTAGCACTTTTGTTTTGCAAAAGGATAAATCGTGGAGAGACAAATGGGAGATTTTATTCCCCTTCATAATGCCCTTATAGACAATATGTGAACACCACTTTCTAAACGGAAAAGTTCAAATAGTTTTCATTGGAATATGTATATTTTGTGACTTATTGAATTCGTTTGACACTCGAAGGTAACTTGTGGTTACCATCTTTACAAACTATTTGAACGCTACATAAGTACGAACATACTTGTCTCATGGCTGTCAAGAATCCTTGGGGATTGAAAAACCCTGTCATCCAAAACACCTTAGGTCGCCCTAATGCACACCACTGCCTGAACTGACAATCCCGTTCGAGTAGTTCGGTATACCAAAATCCTAATGTAGCCGATTCCCAGGAGATCTTAAGCCACTTTTCTGGAATGCGTGCGTCGTACATGGAATCGAGGGACTTACGCAGTCCTTGACTCATGATAATTGTGCCTTCTATCGCTAGTTTTAAATCCGTCAGCACGCTGCGCACTTCCTTGATGACTCTCGTTATCCTAGAACAGTATTATTATGGACTTCCGCGTGCGTACTCATTAACGTGTTATACAGTAAGGAAATTAGGTAATTGCCTAAGTCCCCTACTTAGCACGGGAGTAAATTTTTTTTGAACTAACGAATTAAACGCTAGTGGATTTCCTGAGGCCGAGGGGTTTTCCAAAACCTAAGGGTAAAAAAATCGAAGCCCTAAGAGAATGATCCAATTTCAATGTAGAACCCCAATATCATAAGGGCCCCTAATTATGTTTTACCTAGAACCCCTAATGGTTGTAACGCGCCCCTGTGTGGACCCATATAAAATACATGAGTATTTGACGGGTATACCTGTCGACTTCCTGTCTCAAGAAGATATTCATCGGCAGCAGTGCACCCATTCTGTGCAGTGCCTCCTTCACCTCGAAAGAATTGTACTGCATCGGTAATTTCGAAAGCATGTCGTCAGCGAGCTTGTAGACAACATTCTCGCGCGTTTCGCCGCCCTGCGAACCTCCTTCTTTTGGCTGTACGCTCAGAATCGTATCCAGTATTCCTTTAGCCGTGTTTATTTGGTAAGTGATGTCGGCATTCGGGTGTAAACCAAATACCTCGGGTGTGTCCGACACGGGGAGCCTGTCGATGTAATCCAGGTACCCTTGCAAGTTTCGTGTTTGCGGTACCATATAGCCGCGGTAGAATTCGAAACCAGGACGCAATAGGACGTCGCAGAACCAGACATGCGTAAATGTTGTTAATAAACGTTTGTCGAAGTCGTCGGTTACTCTACCGCCGTACTGAACCTGCAAATATCCATAATTAGCGGTAAGTATTGAACAGAGGACTTCGCCCTAACATGGCATACGATTTTAATGTTATTAATATGAACTTTACACCTGTCCAGGTGTTTAGGAGTAATTTTAACCGAGTTATATTTTACCATCTAAATGTGTATGTACATCAAATACTCAAAATCAAAAATAGTAGGTCTAATATCTCTGTACACTTCGTACAGAACCACTATTACCTCGCCTAGCATATAACATACGGTTGGCCAAGATACATTTTTCTTCGGCTCCATTTCATCCAGATGATTCTGTATGAATTGGACGGAAGCAGCGAAATCAGCTTGGTTAAACTCGTAGGGAATATTCCAACCAAGAGGGCCGAATTTCCGGCGCTCTTGCACGACAGTGTGCAGGAATGCAACAGCATAAAGCAAAGGCGGCCACTGTGGCTGTGTACTGTAATCCAAAGCGTCCTGTGTTATGCTTTGGTACGTTCTCTTTAGACTCGCCTTGATTCCTTGGGGCGGCTCGTTTGTAAACTTTATTGCCATCTGCAAAGTAATTCGCATGAATTATAAAAACCCTTTCGACACTTCCTGAGCGCAGTCTACTTTTTCAGTACAGACTTGCAGTAGGCCGATGGGAAATTGTGGGTGTACTTCGGTAGTCATCCAAAGTCGAAAGACGTTGTGAACGTTGTCTGTTTCGACTAGCGCATCCATAACTTCCGTACAGAAGGGTAGTGACAAGTGTATATTTTGCAAGAGCACCCACCCGCCGCTGGTCATTGCATCAGCGATCATTTTTCGGGCGTGGAACTCCTGACCCTGTCCCATTGAAACCAGACGAAGAGCTACGCGTATAACAAGTTATGTACTGTCAGTGAAAGTGACTATTGTTGTTGCATCGTTGAAGACCGATTAGCGGTACTTATATGATTAAAAGCAGTTTATTGAATAACAGAATGAACGTAACAATAGTTGGAAGCTGCTCACCAATGGACTTCTGTTTTGCCAGTGCTGTGATTTGTGGACTTGGGTCGGAGCCGATGGACAGGATGCATATGAGCGGAGTTCGGATCTCAGACTCCAACCAGGTTCCCTCTAAATCGAGAATTTTTGTTTCGCCGTACTCTTTACCCAAAGATTCGATGACGTAATTTCTCGCTTGGGAGAGTGTTCGATCTGGGCTCCACGATCGAATTAAAAGCAATTTTCTGAAGACATCGAGGCTCTTTTGATAGCCACATGGTAGCTCTTCTTCCTCTGGTTTCTCTTTCTCGTACCAGACCCTCCATTCCTTTTCACTGAATTCGATCTTGGTTAATATGTCCGAAAATACTTCTAGCTTACTGATTTCCACCAAGTTGAGCCAGGTGATGTCTAATATCCATTTGAACGGCTTAGGGGTGACAGCGTTGAGGTCTAAGGAAGCACCTCCTTTTATGAAAGCATTAAACTCTGCATGTGAAATAGCTGCGCGGTGACAGTCGATTTTCATTGCTAACATTAAGGTGAAGAGGGCTTTGTGTCTCTCGTAGAGGCTTCTTAAAGTAAAGGCCCACACTTCGTACGTAAGGTGTCGCAGAATTGTGTTTATCCTTTCATTGGTGATGGGACTTTTGGTCGATTTGGTGATGGAATTGTCGAAGATGGTCAAAAACTGCCGCAAGGAATTCTGATACATCACATTTACATTGCTCATTTCGACGATCAAGAAGTAGAGAATCGAGCCTCTCGAAGCCACCGCTCGGTATTCTTCGCGAGCCAGAGTTATCTTTTTCTCAGTGAGTGCGGATACTTTGAGTTTCTCGTTAACCGCCTCGGCTGTCGTTTTTGTCTCCCTCAGCACGTTTATCAGTCCTTCGTCATCGACGAGTGAACCTTCCGAGGATGTCAGTCGATGTAACAGTGTACTTTCCAGGTCCTTCATCGAGCGTTGATTCTTCATCACGGATTCAAAAAGCGCCACCCGCTCAGCCTCCAAGTCTGCCTTCTCCATTAAAATGACGCGACCCAAAAGTTGATCTTCCAAGCCAAGCATCGTCACGGTGAAATCAATGATGGATGTCTTCGCTGAGACTTCTGGACTATACGCTGGGTTCGGAAGCTTCGTCGTGATGTACAGCACGAATCCTGGCATCACATCGCACTCCTTGTCGCCGACAACAACCTTTTCGATAAAGCCAGATTTGATGAAGTTCTTCTCCAGCACATTGTCCAGCACCGGATCCAATTCTTCACCCACGTCCTCTATTAGAAGAGGTCTGCCCAAGGATAAACTATCCTCCAAGTGCGTCCTGAAGTATTTGTGGTTCAGTGATGTGATTTGAAGTTCGTTTAGCTGCTCTTTATTCTTTATCCATATCTTGCCCTGATTTTGAGGATCGACCAGCAGTGGATAGGATGACGATTTCGTAACGATTAGTGCATTCTGTACTGACAGCTCGTCGTTTGGCAAACCCTGCAGCGTCCACTCGGACATTGTCGCACTGTCGATTAGCATGTTCGTTATACTTAAAGTCTTGGTGAAGGGGACGGTTCTTGTCTTTAGAATGTTCATCCATTCCGTGACCAATCTAGCTCGATACTGCTGATTGTACGGTCCGCAATATGACAGAAAGCCAGTTGCAAGTAAAACATCGCCGACTAGCCGACCGAGTTGTTGTTTGAACTCGCCACTTTGCTCGGTCCATCTGATTTTCTCGCCACCTAGCCCGTTAATGAGTGCAGTTGCTGCAGTCATCTTTCGTAAACAGACATTGGCAGCATCGGTCAATTGCTGTTTCTCCGAAACGGCCGAGTCGTATTGCTCCTTCACCGCCTGCAAAGCCATCTCCCTTTCGGATAACTCTCTCTCGGCGTTGGCGAGATCTTCCATGGCGACTTTCAGTCGTGCTTCTTGCAGGGCCAAGTTTGCCTTTAATGGCAAAACTTCCTTATTCACTGAATGGAAGAAGGCCATCGCCTTGGTCCAGGATAGTAATCCAGCCACGTCACCGCACACCCGTCTGGCCATTTCCATGTTGTAGTCTTCCATCTTGAAGTAGGGTTGCAGTAGTTCGACCATTTCATTATTAATGATATCCTTCGGATAATTCTGCAATTGTAATAGGAAGGTCGTGCTCGCCATTAGTTTTAGAGATTCGGTCCAGGAGGGTTTTGGACATGTTGCTGAAGCGTCCGGCACTACTGAGCCGATTTTTCGTTGGAACAATAACAGCACACAGTCCATGATTCGCATTATAAGATGCGGTGGTCTGCCGAGTTTACGCACAGTGGCAATGTGCGCCGGCTTGATCGTATTCAGAGCTGCTTCCGCTTCCTCGAGTGCCGGTTTAGCAGCTTCCAATTTCTCCTCGGCTAAAGCCTTCTCTTCGGCTATGTAACCTACCAACTGTTCTGCCTTTTCCTTCACCTTCTGCACTTGGTTTTTGAATGCCTCGGCCTGCATCGCTCGTTCAGTCACTTCAAGGAGGACCTTTTCCGCCTTCTCGGAGGCCTGCACCAATTCCGTCTCCATAACTGCGAGGTCTCGCTTGAGAATCTCGACGGAAATCGAGGCCTCCTCGAGCTTTGCCAGTCCCGTGTCCATCCTTTTCGTAGCTTCGCCAAGCTCGTGCTGCTTGGCGCGATAGACGTTCTTGTAGCCGCCGATGAAGTTCAAGTACGACTTTGGGGTGACATGGGTTGCGCGCCGGAAACGTTGGAAATATTCAGTGGACGTAATCGAAACGATATCTTGTATGGAGCCCAGGGCATTGACTAGTTCATCTTTCACGTTTTCTGTGCAAGCGATCTCGAAGCCTTGCAAGAAGTGTTTGGCGACCAGAACCAAAGCGTCCTTCGGCCAGGGCTGGAACCAGTCGATGGTGCATTCCGATATCAGGGCGGGGAAACGTTGTGCGCGATTGCGAAACTTCTCGCCGACCGGCGAGAAGCAGAAAACCACGTGGAGATTCTGGCAGGTTCGCTGCAGGAAGAACTCCATTGCCAGTTCGCTGTTGATAGTCCTCTTGGGATTCTCGCGCCTCAAGATCGGTGTTATCTCCGAGATGATCTCCTGTTGCTCGTCGCGAGTGAATAGATTGCTGATAACTCCTGAGCTAAGAATATTATTCAGGTACTCTAGAAATCCTTCCTCCTTAATGTCCATGTCGGTGAATATGAAGGTGGTGCCCTTGCCCTGGGCCCCACAGGTTCGATATAAGAATTTAAGATCCTCCAGGAAATTTGCGGTATTGTACGATCTCGTCAAGGTGATCTGGAACGTCTTGTAGCCGGCGATGAATGACGAGAGCTTTGTCAAGCTCTGCTTACCAGAACCCCCGACACCCACGAGCATCACGTTGCCCTTCGGGTGCCTGATTACGCGCGATATCTTGACCAAGTGCAGCATTGCATCCGGGAAGAAGACCAGATCCATCCCGGCGCCTCTCTGCATTTCATTGAATTGTACTAGGAACATTTCCAGTCTGTCTCTTAATACTTGGTCGTTGTAGACGGGCTCGTACACTTTCGGCAATTCGACGTCCGCATCCTCGCCCTCCTCGCCCGTCGGCTCCGGCGCGTCTCTGTAACAAGCATGAAAGAAATGTTTCCACGAAAATGGCCACCGAATCGATGGATACTTGAAAAGTACACTTACCGCATGAAGTCGACAAATACCGGGTTTCGATTTAGCATTTGCACGTAGCTTCCGCCCAGCTTCTCTTCTACGACGCGAATCACTTCGGCCCCGAACCACCCTTTATCCGCCTTGATGGTGAATCGGTCACTGAACACCCTGGTGCACTCGTGCTTCCAGAGCAACATCAGTACTTGCTCTGTATCGATTACCGTTGACAGTGTGCCGATCATACCCTGCCAGATCCTCGACAAATCTCTCAGGTTGAAAACATAGTGAAACTTGGCAGGCGTCGGTAATAAAGCGACGCGTGTACGCTCCCACAGGGTCCTCGTTAAGGGGACCAGTTTTCTAATGAGACCTCTGACTTCTGTAGAAAATCCTCTCTTGTTATTGTAGTGGCCTTCTCCAAGGACTCCGAAAATTCGATCGATGGACACTTGATTCGGCAAGGTGCAGTTGAAAATGCAGAACTGCCTCTTCAATCTTGACGGTATGTCGTTCCGGCCGCCGCCCGGCTGACACATGGCAGCTAGAAAGGTAACGTCAACGATGCTGGTGAAATCACCCGGTTTCTCCAGGGAGTAAAATCCCTTCATGTCCATGGTCTGCCGGACAATCTCATTAGTTATTTGATCGCCCCACTCGTTGATCTGCGGTAAGTTAACGTCATCTATAAAGACTAACATCTTCTTTCCGCCGGGCGGCCCGAAAGTGTTGCCCATACGCTTCTCCACGTAGCTCTCGATAGTCTTTTGAAACTGATGCGGATTCGTGGCGGAACTGAAGTTAAAGGAGCGGCTCAGAGTCGTGTCGGAATTGGCTTTTTTCATGTAAGACTTCATCATCACTGTTTTTGCGGATCCTTGTTCGCCGATTAGCAAGACGGCCTTGTCTTGCCGGCCTATTAGATCGATTAGATATTGTATTCTCATATTGTCGGGTATGGGTACCAGCACATTGCTGAAGTCGGGATTCGTATATTCGGGATATACGTAGTTCGGTACTAAACTGGTCCAGGTGTCCCACGTGCCATTCTGGGTTACGTAGAAATCAAAGACTTTTGCGTCAGTGTACTTCTCTGAAGTGGGAAGATCCAGGTTTTCGAAGTTTTCTCTAAGGTATGCGTCGTACTTTTCTCTATCTGCCGATTCGAGAAGCGCACCTATCCCCCATATCAAAGAGAAGGTGTAGAATCGTCTCAGATGGTCCACAGTCATCGGTGTCGATTCCTCGTATTTACTTTCTTCGCCGTCGTTCTCTTGTATGTTCTCTTGCGGCACCTCTTGTGGTATGAGGCCTTCAAGAAGACACAGCATTTGCCGCACTATATTGCATTGAAGCACGTTGATCGCCAAGATTAAGGTTTGCGTGCTCCACGCGTATATCTAAATGACAAGCCGAGGAAATTATATATTTAAAATGATTATATTAAACACCGATTTTGAAGCTTTTTTTCTATATTAACTGGAATAATTACAGTAAACTAACATTTATTAAGAGACGTTGCTTATTTTGGCGAACTGTCTTCTCTATAATACGTTCATTACCTGACCAAATGAATCCGTGAAGCACTGCTCAAGCACCTCCTGCTCCAACGGCGCTCTCGTTTTCAGCCATGCTGTAACGACAGGGCTCCAATCTAATCCTGACGAGCTCATATACACCATACCGTTACGCGACACCGTTGCGGGGCTCGCATTATCAATATTATGCGGTTCGAAAATGATTTTACAAGTTGGAGCCATTGATAGGCGATCACCGTTCGCCAATGTTAGAGTTTTATTATCGTCTAACACAGAGTTTAGATTCTCTATCCAAATACTGTCGACTGGCCCGTCAAGGACCATCCACACGTGCTCCTCTGGTTTCACTTTCAATGTTTTGCGCCATAAAGCTGAGAATATCCCGTCTGTCCAATCATTCGTTGCTACGTCCAACCGACCGAACATTTGTGCCGCTGTTATACTCTTCGGGTTCATTCGCATTTCTCTGGAACACAAATACTTTCTGTGTGCATTCATATTCTTCCAGCTTATAGTTTAAGTCTACGAATGACATCAGTGATAAACTAAATCTTAAACTTAAATTAAATTTCATTGAGCTTATACGATCGGGGAGTTTAAGCTTTAAGACCGGTCGAAGTCTTTTTGAAAATCGAGTGTTTATATCACCGAGGACGTAGATCACCTATGATAATCCCCACACTGAGTTAAAGCTTTCATCAGTGTGTGAATACAAGTAGTTTTCCCGGCACCCGTTGGACCCAGAGTCATAATGCCGTGCCTGACACGCTGCGTCTCATACAACTGGATTAGCTTCAGGACCCATGGGGCATGGTATACCAATCCCGCTTCCTCCACTTGCTGACTAATGGCAGCCTCCAATTCCGGATAAGAGGTTTTTTCCAGGGCTTGGTTTGGGAATAAATCCGCAACGAGTGATATAAAGAGGGGTTCGTCCTCATCTGGGATTTGTAGTATAAGATAAGATAGACAGAAATTAATTATATAGTTATCCGAGCTTAGCAGCACTTTTATTTTGTTATGCTTTTTCAAAATACCAATTAACTTCGAAAGGTTCATGTCTCGCAGTACGCGCATGACGATTGTGCTTTCCGAGTCTTTTGCATTAACTCTCTTCGCTGCTCCCAATGTTCTCAGTACAGACAATATGTTTCGTAGGCCGAAGTCGTAGTGAACCTTGAGACAGTGGCAAATAAAGATCACTGTATCCGATAGCGGTGGTTCTCAATTGCAAACGAAAGGAAAATACCTGTTTGGTCAGCTGTTCCTCGCAAAGTTTATAAAGAGTGTAGAACTTTCTCGCAAGGGTGATGTTCTCCAAAAACCCGCAACTCGCCAACTTAACACGGATGATGATTTGCCTGTCCGGTACCATCATGGCCACAGTACGAAACTGTATCTTCAAATTTTCGGGCAACTCTTTTCTACCAGCGTATCCTGGATTCTATCCGGCAGAATATTTACGCAAACCATATCATTTTTTCCACTCCTATACTAATACTATTCGGATAAACGAGATGTTCAAATATTGCAGAAACATTTTGTCACAAAGTCATGCGAAGGAACACGATATACAATGAAATATTAAAAACAATGATTTAATATTGTCTAACAGTGCCTAGTAATATTAGTACACATAGTGGATTACCATAGTGATAAAAATGCCCAATTCGGGGCACATATCGATTTGATCACCATCGGTGAAGACGAACTGCTTCTTTTTCTCTTTCTTCGCGGCGAGGACAACAGCAACTTGCTGGGCGGCGACGGAAAGCACGGGTAGTTCTATCCTGTTAAATTCGTCGAAGCATCCCCAGGAACCACTTTGCGCAAGGCCTTTGTATATTCGGCCGAGGCCACGGTAGTCCATTTGGTCCGAGCAGTTGAAGACTACCACGTACTTTGCCAAAGTTTTCCCCATGTCTTTCACTGTCTCTGTTTTACCGGTACCGGCTGGACCACAGGGCGATCCGCCCATCGACATCGCCAATGCCTGAGCTAAAGTTATGTAACATCTGGGAAAATTATTATATTAATTTCGACCTATTCTTTTTACTTAAAAGAGATTAGAAGGGCAAGGTTGTTAAGCTGAAATCCGATATATCTGCTGCATGTAATGATTATGTCCGCACTTGAAATAAACTTTCTGTAAATTTCAATGTGTACCTGTCGGTCAGTGGAGTGATGACAAGCCTTTCGGTGCAGCCCAAGTACTCATTTTGATAGGCGAAGTGCACATCCGTGATTGATATCGAAGTTTTATCGAGATCCTCTTTGAAATAAAATCTGCACTGTTTGAGCCACTCGAAGTCATTCACTGAACGAACATTTAGGCGACACTGTACGGGCAAATAAGTTATTACAAGATAAGCAGATACAGGCCAAGTCAGAGTAAAATAGAATTCTTTACGAGGATATCGAAAATGTCGCGTTGATGGACATGTATAGTTATCAAAGTCTCGAACTTGGTCCTCTCAATCTTCAAGAGATCCCTTGTGGTCTGGTCAATCAAGGTGTTCAATAAATCCAGAAATCTGTTGTTCGTCTCCATCATGATTTTCTTGTCCGCTCGCGCCTGTGCCAACGCTACTTCGCTGTCTCTCGTCCAAATCATTTGTATGCCCAGTAAACCCACTTGTGCTGGCATTTTGTCCAAGAACGTCAGCAAATTGAAGTTCGGATCGTTGATCATGAAGTAAGCTTGCCGGATAATGGAATGCAGAGATTGCTGCGACGTTTGGAGAAGCTGCATCAACCAGGTTTCCACCGAACCTTCCGCTCGCACGGCCTTCTCCAGCTGTGATGCATTTGAAAACTTTTGTTAGAAATCCTAGAGCTTGAATCACTAAGAATCTCCGAGACGTACAGCAATGCTTTCGCCTTCGGACGACACAACCGCCGTTATTTTGTTGTACTCGATGTCATGGAATTTAACGTATCGCGTATTATCGAAAATCGACAGGAGATGATTCTGTATGGTATGCGAGTCAGAGGCTTGGCCCAATATCTCCAAGAGCGCCGGGTCCGATACAAAGAAGAATCTTGGAAACATCATGCGCTTCTTTTCCAAGTAACTGGAAAACGAGCAATTGAATTAGTGGAAAGCACACAACATTTCGTAGATCGAAGAAGTATCTACTCACCCGCTCAACGACTTTTGACAGAGCTCAAGCTGTTCTTGCAAATGCGGCAGCAACTGCTTCAGTAGATCATCCCCTACGCAGCAAGGCACAACGCCAGGTGTCTCGTGAGCCCTCTGCATGATCTTCTGCCAGCTTTTGTCGATCTTGCTGAATCTCTTCGCCTCTTTGGGCAGCTGTTTCGCTATATCACCCCCAACGAAAACAGCCTCCAGATAAACCCACATGTTCTGTACGAGTAGCCACCTTTCGAGGATCTCGTTGGTGTTGGACAAGTCTGACAACCACTGCTGTATCTGCTTGCGAAAGGGGGCATTGTAGCGATTTGACATTAGCGAGCCTAGCACCATCAAGCTATCCTCCAATTGACCAATTGTCTCTGCCGTAGTGTCACCCCTCAGCAGTAATTCACCCCTGTTGTTGAATGTCATAAATGCTAGCTCGTGGGACGACCATTCGTTAACCACCGTTCGTAGTTTCGCCTCGATATCTTTCTCTTTCATTGCGGAAATGCAGATATCCTCGATGTCCTCTTTGTATTTCAAGAGCGGAGCTTCCAGAACGTTCTTTAAGCAGAATCCTTCGCTCTCGAGTTCGAACGTGTAGCTCGTCACTTCTACGATCCTCTGCCAGTGACGCGGTTTTAAGGCTTTGTTAGCCATCAACTCTAATAAAGGACACATATCGTTGAAATCGTCAATCGTCTTCTTGAGTGCGAAAAACGCTGGCCACTCCTTGAGGCCTTTCGGTAATTTGCGGCAACGATTTTGGAATTCCATTAGTTCGTTGTTGATCTCTTCGATGTTCACCTCGCCCCAGGGTATGTCGTAGTAGCTGCTTACTCGATCGATCACGTCGTTATAGAGCTTGTACAATTTCTGGAGTAAGTTCAGCTCTTTTCGAATCTGAGCTAATTCGGGGTAGTCCGTGATGGGCAAGCCGAAAAGTTCCTCACCGCTTTGGTAGGTCTGTAATTTTCTCCACATGCCATCGAAACGATTCTGGAATAAGATTTGCCTATCCGATGCTTCCCTCGGACTGAGACCGGCCTGCATTGGACCCGAAGATCGATATTCCTCGCAATACATTTCATTATCCATACGAAATCTATCAAGATTATTTCTGAGATCTTCTTCAAACTGGGGTTGCAGGTCTAACAGCAATACATGGGTCGCCTGTGCGCGAGACAGTAATTGTTGCCAGGTGTATCGCAGGTTGTCCACTTGTTCGAGGCACTCGGGATCCACTGGGACTTCGTATCGGGTGACAATGTTGAAAGCTTCCTCAATAGGGTCGATTTTCAATTCCGTGTCGACCTCTTGATCGCGAATTTTCTTCAGGGTGTCCATTATCAGTCGAACGTCGTCCAAATCTCGTATTTGTCGGTCGAGTTTACGCTCCATTTCACTCATCACCGCGTATACGTATTCCATTTCCCTTCGGTATTTCTTCTTCATGGCTTGGCCGATTTTGTATGTTGACCCTGCGGGTGAACAGATCAGTCGTTCGAACGCAGAACGTCACTCGAAATATGAAATCATCCGACATGACCCACAAATTTCAATATGGATATAACTAATTTATATTCATACAGTCAATGTATTGTGGGTATAATCCCGTTTTATATCTAAAGGCAGGCGCAGTGTTGTCGCACAGAAAAGGAAAAATGATTTTTTCTCGCTAGGTTATTGATTACCAATAAATACTGACCCTTTATTTCTGTATAGAGGCCATATTTTAGTTTCTCCGTAGATACGGCGATCGATGTTCCAAAAATAACAGTGTCTGGCTCTGTAGCCAAACGATCTTCCAGTTCGCCGTGTTTCCGTAGAATCAGTTCGAATTCCGATAGCGAGATTTGCAACAAATCGCGCACACTGCGCTCGTTCTTCCATAAAAACTTGTACGCCTTCCATTGTTCTATAAATTCTGACAAATTCTAAAAAAGAATTTAATTTATTCCAATATTTTTACTTCATTCAACGAAATCGTTGGACCGAACGATATTTACTGGTTTCAACTCCTGTGTACAGGCGTTGAGTATAGTTAGTAGTTTCATTATTTCCTTGTTATCCATCACCATCGAGTAAAAATTTCTCTCTTCGACAGGAAAGACAGGTGCTTCCTCCGACATAATCTTGTAAAGTCTGCGCCTTCGAGCTTTCGGATCTTCCGGTTGGTCCTGCTTTTTCTTCGCCGCTTCCGCTTGCGCACGAACAACAACATCACTGAAATCCTTTTTAGGCAGCAGATTCTTCCAATTACTTTGCTGCTTGAATGTTGAGTATTTCAGTTAGGCCATATGTGGAAAATATCTGCGGGTGGAGTACTGCAATTTGATTTACTTTGTTAATCCTGGAATTCCATTGTGAGACACCCTTGGATACACCGGAGATCGTTTTGCCAACTATTGTTAAGGCCTCTTGAACATCGTCCAGGGTGGGTTTCACTGTCACCACGGGGATCATAAGAGTTGCGTGCAGGAGAAAAATGGGACTCGGCGTTTCTTCTGCAAAGTGTGACAAATCTTACTCGCAATTATTGTTGCATAGTTGATATTTTTTGGGAGATGTGACGTGGACATTTACGGTAAACCGACCTGAGTCTACCTCGTAAAATAATCGTTTCCTTATAATATCCAGAGAAGTCCTAGTGACCTTTATCAGAACATCTACTACTTTTCTTGAATAGTACCCCCTCATCTCGGATACAGCATTTCTCACAATATCCTGCATCCCTTTCGGCAAGTTGCCTGGTGTGATTAGTAATTGATGGGGATCGTCAAATAGTTCCCATACGACCGACCAATCTTGTTGAAGAGGCTGTTCGCCATGCTCTTCACCTTCTATTGCAACGAAGCGCCAAACGAATTACAAACTAAAATACTGACTCAAATTTTTGATACTTTAACACTTTTTATACAATAATCGTTTTTGGATCATGATATGTCACTGTTGAAAAAAAACTGGACCACAAAAGGTCCTTAGACTCTTTCTAGATCTACCAGAAAAGTAAAAATAGATTTACCATCAGTGTTGAGAAAAACTGTTTTAGTGGTATTATCCCTACTATCTCGAGCATTCTTCACGAGCTCCAGTATCTCTTCGACGGCTTCCTCTACCATAAGGCTTTTTCGTTGAAGATCTACTGCCGCTTTCCTACACAAATCCCGGGTTGTCTCCACGAACTCTTCTATCGTCCATGGCTGATTGGATTCAGGTAGTGCGTGCAGTGTGATTTTTTGCATACTCGCTAATACTTGCAAAATCCTTACGAGAGGGAGAAGGCTTTACCATGAATTGATTTGTGCACATTTCAACCTCGTTCGATCGTTATGTTCGTACCTGTTCTCATAGACGTCGTGAACCCTCGTGATTAATATGTCGAACAGTTTTATTTGATCCATTGTATCTTGACAGAAATCACGCCAACCCGGTTGCGTCCACGTTAAGGACACTAAGCCAATTTCCAATAACGAAGCAATAGAAACCAAATGAGGCAAGAGAAGCGGCCGAACCTCTAATTTCACTCTTTTTGTAGTCGAGAGGAATTGCTCAATCATTAACTGAAGGGAATCTGCGATCAGAGTGAAATGGTCCCGTTTTGTGAGGATGGTCAGTGCTACGATTGGAATATCCATCTTTAATTTCGCCAAGCAATCGGCTTCGCGAAACAGCAGGAGAATGCGTCTTTCTAAATTGACCCTGATCCTTCCAGTTTTCTTGTCTATAGCTAACAAGGGCCTGGCACAAAAGGGAAAAATAGTATTCTAAAGCTTTAGTAACATTATTGCGAATCTTGAATACTGTTAGACTGTAACCAACTGTTTCAAGCATTCCTCGATGATCCATGAGTTTTGGTGTGTCCAAATTTCAGCAATATCTGACTGATATTGATTTAGTATTCCAAGAGCGTGATTGTATCTTTTAAGTAACTCTACTGTAAGAGGTAGGGTTTTTAGTACCGGATGATTAGATACGGATGCTGCTAATTCATCGAGATGTACCCTAAGAGGGATATATGTAAGATTTTGTGTGAAAAGTAATGTTTTAGTTCTAGGTAAAAATTGCTTTAGAGAAAGCAACGCCTACTTTAAAGATTTCGCCCAAGTAAGTCTTCCAGTTATGGGGGGCATGTGTCTAGGCAAAGGTGGATCGTCTCTTTGCCGCTTAAATAACTTGAAGATTCTCTCCATTTCTTTATTGCAATACTTCACGACGACGTTATACTTCTCGTCCAGTTTCGTCAATGGGATTTTGTCACTTACCTTTTAGTAAAGTATGCAAATTTGCAAATATAATACTATTTATGCGCCCGCTAGTTAATGCATTATTCAAAGTAATACTGTACTTTCTCAAAACGTGTTAAGAATCGTATGCCCTGCGGTGTTTCCCAAACATTAGCGTAATTCTTCTCTATAATGTCACCAATGCTTTGCTTCAAAGCATCGGTCTTCGACATGAAATCATTGTAGTCCTTGTCAAAATCAAAGTTGCTGGGATCGAGATAATCATATGTCTTTGACGTGGCAATGTGTTTTGCTTCCTCGAAAGTTCTTATTGCTTCGTCTAATGCTGTTGTGGTAAATGTAGAAGCCATAGTTAACTAATTCTCCTTTTATCAGATACCTTATGAATGCCGCACCTTCACCCAGCAATAAACCTTCCAGCCTCCTGTCAAACAATCGTTGATAGTCTTCAATCAAATCGAACATCGTTAAAATCCTTTTGATCCTATCGCAAAACGAATCGAATCGTCCAAACACGTGAGTCTCGGAGAATGAGAATTCTTGCTCTGTTACCGCAGGCGAACATCGCACTAGTCTGTACGTTTCCCTGTACGCTCTTAAAGCAAATCGGTATATTAGTTTATGCAACGCTAAGTGCAGATTTAACCGGCCTAGAAGATGTTTCCGCTTCTTATTTCCATTTCTTACTTATTCAAGCGCAAGCAGTGCTTTAATTTCGATCGAGCAGTTACACGATCCTGACTCCAGACGGTTTCACGACCTCTTACAGTCACGTAATTACGACAGGCGACGATCATCTGATTAGTAATTTTAATCATAAGAGAACTAGTCCTTTCCGATGTGTTGTAGTATCTTGAGACACTGTATATCAGCCGTACTGTTTGCAAAAGAGAGATAAGCGAGTTTCTCATTTTCACCTGGAGGCAAAGAGAGGAAGTTTATTCTATTGCCAATCGATTCGAGAGAAACGCTGATTTCTATCTTACTGGGTCATCCAAGTATAAGCAGTGGCAACATTTTTCTAGGGCCTGTATAAACTTTGCATTGTCTTTTGCCTCGTTGTAACAGTACATGATTTCGTCCTCAGTGTCAACCCAGTCCTTGACCAGCTTGGATCGAGCAACTTGGAGGCATAGAAGTGACATTTTCACCTCATGCTCCTGAGTATCGAGGGAAATGGATATTCAATCATTAATTAAATTCCTAGTTTATCAGTTTATGCAGAAAACTAAAATATCACTGTATGGTGCTTGTTGCAAGCTGAGAGTTTTTGAGTAGCACTTCATGGCATAAAGTATTGTCACTAAGATACAAATATTTCTCTGAATGAAAATGAACTTAGCAAAGCAAGACCTGAAGTTGATTGACTAATTGGTTGAACTGTGCCCCTCTTCTCTTCCAATACTCCAATTCCTGTTGTGGTCCCGACGCATCGTGTTCCCTCTTAACTTGCTTGCTTTCGATCATGAAATCCGTCAACATCTTTATCCACTGTCGAATTCGTTCCTCCACAGCTTCAATTGCGTCTTTGTTTGCTATAAATAATTTTGCCTCGTCGAAATTGCGCACTTCGGTCATTAGCTGATCTCCGTTTGTGAAGATACTGCCTTCACGAGCGACTTCTTCGCAAACTATAATGTTTCATGGCATACATGGCATGGTTCAGTGAAGTTAAAGTAGAAGAGTGTGGATAGTTTGAGACCTTTTAGAGCACTACAGAATGATCTCAACCCTGGCAGCAGGAGGCTTTTTATCATAGGGCAATCCTCAGCAGCATCTGTGCCTGGATGAGCTAATGCATCCATGAAAACCTGCTCGACGATGCGCTGTATCGCTGGCACTATTTCAATTTTTCTCGTATCAATTACACCTGTATACAAATCCTTCTGAAATCCTTCCTCTGGCAATTGCTTTGACGTGCTGATTCTACATTTGGGTAAAAGAATAGGACGGAAATGTATCTAATACTCCTCTAAGTATATTATAGTATAGACTAGCATTGCGTGGATGTTACGATGCGAACGGATTCGCCATTATGTATGAAAGATACTGGTCGATAAAAATCTGGGATCTACCTAAACATGTAAATGCAAATGCCAGTGCAAGGCACTTGCCAGCCATCTGTTAAGAAAAGCTTCTTGGTCGCCTGCTCGTTCGTTTCCTTCTGCTCTTTGACTTTCGGAGTTGCTGCGCTCGGCATTGGTCTAGCCACAGTGATTTTTGGTTGAACCTGTGCGGGACATACTCTCGGTACATATTCTGTATAAATTCCAGCAACATTCACACGACGTAATTGAAGGGCATGTGTTGATCGCCATGTGATACCCTACCGTTTCCGGAGCTCGTGTACTTTCAGGCTCCTCCACTTCCTGATAATACCAGACGAGGGTTGATCTCGTGTGGGGTTGAAACAATTGATTGATCTCGTCCAGCATATCCCCTTCGAATACATGGTCCATAACTTCGTGCCGGGAGAGCTGGGTCGCGTCCATTAGCAGATGAAACGCGAACTCCAGCCGAGGGTCCATTTCACCGCGTCTAGCTCTTCTCTCGCATTCTTCTCGTCGCCTCTGCAGCCAATACGAAACTTCATCATTGACAGTAAACAATCATCGCTGACTTCTGGTAGATCCACTGAAAGTGGAGAAACCTGGAGCACGTCTTCCGAGTTCTCCTCATCGCTGGCCTCTTCCGAATTGTCAGACGTCTGTTGGACCATCAGGCCTGGCCCTTGGACGAACATGGTCGAACACGTACGTTTGCAATGCCGCTAGAGCTCTACTAGCTTCGTATCACAGGATACATGCATACTCTGTCTCTTAAGCTCGGAGGCTCTTCAACGAGCAAGCGTATAGGTGCAGCCAGAGAAAAGCAATGCCACGGTTTCGTGTCTGGTACCACCCTTCTACCTAGCATTCGTGTCGTATGGGAATTTCAGCACGATCCGGCGGTGCTTAGTCGATAGTTGGGGGTGTTTTACTCGCACTACCGTTAGCCACCGCGTTCCCGCCAAGAGCACACCGCCCCAGCTACTATTTCGAGTGATGTTGAGGAAGCAACTCAAGAACAACAGCATGCTACTTATTCTCAGAAGTCTTAGTTACTATTTAACACGTACATAACTGGATACTTAATATTAAACCCACTTGAATACACTCTACTATATATTTCGTTATAATTATTGAAGATGATTATAATTCTTCGCTTTTGTTTGTTAATAATTTATTCAAATGGAAAATAAAGCAGCATCATACCGACAAGCTTCAGCATAAACTGTATTTCACAATTCAATAGAAAGCGTACCACTCGGGGCATAAGTGACCCATGCAGACCCCGCTAAAGTGCCTGCCATTTGTCACAATAATGCATGATCATGGCAGGGCACGCAATGTATGATATACTATTATCCGAGAACAGATATTCACCCATGAGGCACACTAGAAATAGCTGTGCGACAGTAGAATGCAGATCAAAATGGCATTAAAGTAGATGTATATATAAAGCTAAAAGATTGACTGGCTTCCTATTTACTCCGATCGAAATAGTACAGATATACTGTAAGAATCCTAGTTGGCTGCATGAAGTTCCTCTAAAATTCACATGCGAACCCTATCGTAGAACAGGGTTCGCATGTTTAATTGCTTTAATCACCGTTTTTGCATGTCACGTGTACAGTGTCGGTCGACATGTGATATGAAGTAATATCTAACGCTTGCAAGAGATAGAATCGCAGGTGTGAGAGTGTTACGAGGGCAATTCGCAGCATGCGATCCTTAAACAAGAGCTGGAGGAAAATTGCGATGCAGGAAATGGCTCGACGCCTATCGTACTGAAATCTAGCGATAGCGATCTAAACTTCCCAAGGGGCGATAAATAACAGAGATCTAGATATCAGTGCTGTGTCAGTGCAATTGCGACGTTCATGATCCTCTTTCAACTAGGCCCCTTTCTATATTTCGAGTAGCAGTGTTCAGACAATCGTTACTTTTGGACTTAAATTTGCTCGTGTATACTTGCTTACTCTAGCTTCCTCGGAGGTTTCCGTCATGTTAAAAAGAATTGCTCATCCAGATTTTTGGCCGATTCCCGCTAGTACAGCCCGCTTCCTTGTGCAGTCTCTGCCGTAATGCGACATTAACTGCCTTACGCGGCTCTTTTACCCTGCAATCACTATTCGTCGCTTGCACCCTCGCCACCCGCGCCGACCGTTTCGCATTTCATTGCCCCTGTCTCCCGGTTGCCATGAGATTTGGCTAGGTTTCTGGGCGAGATACCCTTGCGAAATATTCAATCCTTTGCTCCCAAGAGCAACCTCGTTTCAAAGTAGAATCGTGGTTTAGTGTAGAATGCTTGGGCGGACTGTTATCGCGATATTCGTCGGAACTAAGCTACGATAATATATTAGATCATTGATTAGCCTGGCACGGGCTCAAAAACTCCCGTGGTTTCGATCGACGGCCGATCAGCGATTAGCGACGGTTCAGGGGTGCACATTCATTTAGCTAGAGGTAGTTACTTGTACATAGACAGGACAGTAACCCGCGTAAGGCTGAAAAACGCCTTTATTTTCTGTACTTTTTGGAAAGGCACTGCAAGCTATTCTTTTTTAATCGGGCGTCACTACCGACCATTTCAATTAGCTTCTCTAATGAAATTGGACAGCCACTCTTACTAGAAACAATCTGCGTCTCGATGAAAAGTTGCGCAACGTGCTACCGCGAACAATGGGAAAATCTGGCAGGAATTCAACAATTAAGCAGCAGCGTTTGCACTTTTTCGGACGGAGTTTCTAAAGAAAGGCATTCCGGATAATGGCAGAGTACTGATACGCCTGTAGTGCTGTTATTTGCTAGTGTTTGCTTGTATCGACTAGGATGCCGTGGTATTGACGGATGGCTGCGCCGAACAAGTAGTACCAGTCAGTGTCAGGACGGTCATACTCGGGCACGAGCAGCGTTTGCAGCAGAGATACTGTTCTCTGAGTGATCAGGATTTTGGAAAAGGGTAAATAAACGCGTTGCAATTGTATTGAGCGTCAAGTGAAAGCTTAATTATCTGTAATAACAATATTTAATCGTCGAATCTATTAGGGAGCGTAGAAAAAGCTTTCTCGATCCGGAATATAGTACCTGGGTAGGTCAATGGCCTTCTTGACCGTACATGTCGTATAAAACTATAAATATCAAATCTAAATATCACCTGTAAATAAATATCACCTGCACAACATCATTGCGGCGAGCGAGTTCATAAATCGGCCAGTCTTGTTTCTTAGAATCGTTTAAAATGTGCAGTAACAGCAGGCACTGCATACGAGATATATTTATAAATGTAGTAAAGAAACCAGCGGTTCGGAAAGACAATATAATTACAGTAACAATTTGTAGAATGCGTTGAAGAGCAGCAGAAATATTACGAAACATCAATTCCGCATTTTAGGTGCAAAAATGACACAATCTTTCTTCTATTGGTTGCACGTGCTGCTCAAATTTACGTCATGCCACCTATACGAATTTCGACCAGTTCACGCCACCGTCACTCTTACCTAGACCCAAAAGGGCGAAGATAGTAGCAAGTTTCCCTACTTCATTGTAATGCAAATGGCAAGCTCGTGGGAATGGGCAAACGACGAAGTGAACCTACTACCCCTTTCGCTCGAACTCCCTCATCCGTCTTCTTCTTCAGATCTCTCAGCCTCCTTTCGCCGTCGCCAGCTACTTGAGCCCACTCGTATTCGCTATTCAGAATCTTGCTATCGCGGGGGAATTTAATACTGCGCGGTTTGGCAATTTAACGAGGAGCGCAAAAGCGTGGGACGGCAGCCAGTCAATCCGCTTACGGGAACTCACAATCTAGCTTTATCCATATGGAAAATCGTCAAATTTCATGCTGCATTCTCTCTCTGACCACTGAAGCCACTTTGGTCAAATTTTGATTGAGTTCCATACTTATGGAATATGCAAGATTCTCTTGTAAAACTTGAATTACGTAGTACTTAAGATTAAACAATACGAAAGAATTTCTTCATTTAATAGCAAGTATGTTGAGCATCTTCTGATGCAGGCGGGATTGTCGAGGAAGTATATGTGTTTCAGGTATGAAGTAGCTGTTGGGACATGAAATCGGAACAGCTAACGCAGCAGTCTGTTTTTGCAATTGATTTTATTTAAATAGTTTACAGTGCGACGAGCGACGGCACTGGATTTGCATTGGTACAAGTACAAAGTTCCACTTATATGTATATATCAGTGACTGAAACCGAAAATTAGATCACGTTCAGCCTCGTACGTGGCGATGTGTTTGTCTGGTGACGATCTTAACGATATCCTGTAATACTGTTGCTCTTGTTAAACTAAAGCCTCGGGCCGGCACTCGTCGGGCTGGAAAGTAACTCGCATTATATGTATACTCGCTTTCGGTAATAAACGATTAATAATAATTAATAAATATTGCACCTCACAACACCCGTGAATTCGAACAGGCTAATTCTCCCTTTTTCTTTCGTCTTACATTCGCCGTATACCTCGCGCACATTACGCCGGAAATCTGTGCTGCCTCACTTTTTAGCTGGGTACATAATATTTACATAGCTGATATATTTAAACTATAACATAGTCAAAAATTTGGTTTGATTCAGTTCTATGCACGGGACATCGCGATACCGTGTCAGTATGTCGTTGAGTGTCCCCGTGTGTAAGTGTGGGTTCATAACGCCAATGTTCTCTTGTCGTCTTAGATGATTTTGATACACACTGCGCTCGCTATTTTCAGTGTTTAATCTCTTTGTATGTCTGTGTGCACACGTCTATCCGCCTGCCTGGTCGAAAATATCGAGAAAGAACTTTGCGTTATACGTACGTCTTTACATTTGCGTAGTCGAGAATCGCCGGGCTTGCCTTAACTCCCTTAGTTACACATGTTATGTATATCAAAATGGCACAATAATCACTGTCGCGCGCCTAATTCTAGTTAACCGCTCCAACAGGAGCGCGCTCATTATTTATAATAGAAGAATGCTCGTATCTCGGTAAAACATGAAATCTAGAGTAAAAAATAGAGTAGAAGCTGAGATTTTTCTAGACACCAATTCAAAACTGGATTTCCCTTTATGCTTTCAATGGCTCTATCGCCTGTCCGAGGTATCCGCGAGAGAGACAGAGAACTTGCAACATATCGTTATCATTTTTTTGTCTCCAGCACCTTGGATATCCCATTCTTTCTACAGCTAGAAAGCTACATCTATTGGATTGTTGGCCGTCGTCTATCTAACCCACCATCCTCACGTGTGAAAATAGAAGATGAAAATAGAAGCGTCAACTGGACACTGATTGAACACGTGAATTTGGCATATATATTTATATGTAAGTTATTTCGAAAGAAGGTTTGTACCTTGGTTGCCTTAGTATATGTATAATAAATATTGACGACGAAGTTCCCATAGAATTGCACGAATGACATCTCTTCTTTGTATGCAGGAGGAAACAATAAAGCATTTACGTCGATACGAAAACTTCGGTCTTCCTATCTATATTCCTAGTATCCGTATGTGTACATTATAAAACGATATGTTGTTATTAGGAATTTGGTGTCTTTATTAGTCGAAAGGTGTTAGGATATTGTCCTACCTTCTATGCACGTAGTTCCGCGATGTCATTCGTTGTGAGATGTGAACGTTAATTAAAGTAGGAACAAAACTACAGCGGATGGTTTTGCGGTCAGAGTGAAAGATAGACGATGGCCAAAGGGTGTCACAGGTCACAGCACAGTAAGTGAGTGGTGAGAGGTTCTCAGATTAATAGACTGACGAAAAATAATGTATTCAATAGGTCGATCAACCGTATCGCCGAGATTCTGATTGCGCTACGCATAAACTGTCATTAATTGTCTATTATTCACGACACATAAGGAATCAGACGTACGGGTATAACGTCTTGCAATGAGGTTCTTGCGGATAGCCTGTTCTCATCGTGATTTCTGCTTGACTTTTATGGTGAAAAATGCAAATTGTTCGAACCAACTGATGCTCGAGTATGATAGTAATTAGTCAGTTTCGTATAGTGCCTTTACCGATTGGTAAATCTACATACGCATAGAGATCACAGTGAACGAAGTTCGAGGTCACGAGTTTTTTATGGGATAACAGCCAGCGCTTACGTAGCCCGTACGTCGGAGAAATTGACGAAAGCCCAGCTAATTGCGGCTTCTGCTAATGATGCTAGCGATACTAATGATGAGAAAAACTAAGGGGAGAGTGAGAGAGATAGAGAGAAAATCAGTTCCCCTTTTTGCCGTCTTTCTTTTACTTCACAGTCCTGTTTAGTGCGAACTAAATACAGTGGTATTTTAGCTTCAGACTAACACTCGGTGCTAGGTTTGTAGTCGCATGATGACTAATTGTGAGTCCTTCTTTTGAAGCGTCGTAATTGAAGAAGGTATACATGCAAGTCACTTCTGTCAGCGCGTTAACCGCCAAGGAATCATTGGGAGGAAACAAAAGGGAAAGCTGGCACACATAGCACTTACACATTTTCTGCAAACAGATGTGTTTGCACGGTGTCATGTACTCCTAAAGCACGTCATAGGATACAGTGATATCAAGCTACGCAAACTCCGAGGTTGGTGTACAAACATAAACCAGCAACGCCGAGAAGGAAACATCTCTTCATAGCTGTGTGTGCTACTGTGCATAGGACTCCAAACGTTTTGCAAAGTAACAGCCCGACTCAAACTTTCAATTTATTTATAACAGAGTAATGTTCTTTCATGCAGCATAAACATTTTTCCTTTTGAATTTCAATTATCGCTCTACTTCAGATGTACATACATACATATAGGATTGCTACGTGGGACAAGGACTCCTAAGCGGGGATCTAAAATGAATGTAAAGATATCGAATGTCTGAGAACTGAAAGGAATGCACTAGGAAATAATTGCATTAATTGATTCAAGTCGACAAATCACATTTTCCGGCCAAATACAATCGTGGGTTCAAATTCCTCGATAAAGTCGAGACGCGAGAAGAAACTTGCACTATGACTCGACCGTCGACCGATGTAGAGATATTGTAAGAAGGTACAGGTATCTTGAATCCACGATAATTCGAAGAGAACAAGCCTCGTCGGTTGGTACGGCGAAAGAGTAAGAAGAGGACTGATTGCAATGTTGATTGTGATTAGAGAGGAAGTGCGCGCATCAAAAAGGCCAATAGTCATCGCCACCGGTGCCCGCAACGAGAGATCCTTGCGGGTTCTACGGGCGCGCACTGCCGCTAGGAAAGCTTCTAACGACTAACCCCTGCCGGCAGCACGCCGCATTCGTAGAGGCATCTCATTATAATTGACTAGAATTTTCCTCGCTGCGTTCGGCGACTGCGCGTCGAGGCTGATCAACTCGCTACTTTGATGAAATCCACGTCCTCGACTTATTCGTATGACACAGTCATTAGTTAACTTTTGGATATTTCGTAAAACTGTTGCTACGATACTTATTGAACGTGTGTGTGTATGTGTCGGTGTGTCTTTGAGTGTATGATCTTATGACGTAGATAGGCAACAATGACATTAGTAAATCTCCTGGCAACGAACACACCATCCCTGCGATCCCTTGGATCCTCGTCCCGTGTCATTAAAGATCACGTCGTACGCATCACTGCACTGACGTCTCTTCGCCACCAGGTGGCGTATCACCTCTATGAGTGGATTAAAGTTTTTGAGCTTGAATCGAGATTCCATCTTACAGGGTCTGTGCTCTCGATATACGTCGGTTCTCCTGGGCTAGAGTTTGGCCGGTTAATTATCTACGATGAGAGACCACCATCTGCTTCGTAACCTACTGATCCGAATTGTCTTTCTCTTGCGCGTATCACTCGGCGCACGAGTGAACCGTACGTGTATCCTTCGGTATCCCGGACTTGCCTACTTGAACGTCGAACGGGGGGTTTTGCTTTGCATGAGAAGTGTGATATAAATGCCTGTTTACACCGGGATTTATAGTTAAAGACGTATAAACTTGAGGCTGCCTCGACTGTTGCATGTAGTGTTTTTTAGCGTTCGATAAGTTCGCCTAATTCGATAAGAGAGAATTGCGTTTCAATCATCCGTCGCATGCGCAGCTTCTGCAAATGGAACTTTACCGCAGTATCAATAGTACTCCCAGCGCGGCGCAAAATAGCGTTTCAATGAGAGCAGATATAAATTTTGTTATACATATTTATTTAGTATCGCGGACTGGCGAGACTACATATAGAGAGTCGTCCCAAAAGAGCCCGCCGTCAGAATGGTTGCGCAAAGCGTAACAACATTTAAAGCGTCTAAAACAAGCTGCCCCTCTAACAAAGAGTAAGTATACTTTAAAAAGTTTGACTTTATGACTTCAAGTATTTCAGATAGAACATTTGGTTGCCGAAGGGTGGTGCCCCTCTCTTTCCACGTATAATAGGTTTCCTTTGCGGCGACATCTCAATGCGCATGTCCGCCCGATCGGCCCGCGGTAAAGCTTTCAAAGAGTATGTAGCCGGTTTTCCGAAAGCTTGTCTGAGTAAGAACGCAGTGGCGAGCAGAAGGAAGGACTTGAGCCCCAGCGCTCAAAGAAGTGGGTGTCCGAGAGGATGATATTTGATGCAAGAACCACCACTACCGCCATCGCCATTGCCGCCACCACGAGTGGTGGGTAAACGATCCTCTAGGAATGAGGCGCTTGAAGGACGCTCGCATGGCCGCGCAGAGAAAGTGTTTTCTCTGTTGCGATCTCGTAGGCATTTCGCACTTAAGTCTAATCGTCGTCATCGAGGCCAAGAAGCTCCGGCGGAAGCCGCCTGTGTCGGCAGCACAGAGTCATGCAAAGCACGCGAGCCGCTAACCGAAACTGTGGGCTGAGTGTGCCGAGAATGACCGCTTTCCAAAAACTATTTGTAACGCCAAGCCACACCACTGCGAAGTGCAGAAACGGCACCTGAAATCACACGAAAACAGAGCATTTAATAACATGTAGAAAACGAACGAAAATAATTGTTGATGTGTTCATATAATAACCGATGTAGTTTTTCTTCTAAAGGATTTTCTAACATTTTTAACTCGACTCCTCATGAAACTGATTGTGCAGAAAAGGATCTTAACTATATGTATGCGCAACTATATGTTAGAGAAATTACCTGTGGTGGTCCGTTCACGACGGCATATATCCGGAGAACGGCGTACGGTGCCCAGGACACCCAGAACACTATCACCAGGACAAATGACATGATGTGACTTGGATTGCTTAAGTTTTCAGAAAGCGCGGTGGCGTACTCTTTGTCGTGAATGAGTACGCCGGATTTCAGCCGCCTCATCATCGTGAAGATGTAGCAGTAGGTGTAGACGATGGTAATGACCGAGGGTCCTAACACGAGGATCGACAGTGTGATGGTGTAAGCAGCCATGTTGCCCCAATCGAGCATGCAGATGAAGGCCTCGCGGTCGAATATTGGTTTGTTGAAGCCTAGGAGGGGTGGGCAGCACATCATCGCCACGCTGATCCACGTGAAGACCATCCAGCATTGACATCTGGTTTTCGTCTGCACGGTCTCGTACCGCAACGGTTTCCTGTCAACAAGTGTGGACACGTCTCAACAACTGTCATCACCGTACATGCAATTGAGCTCGATACTTGCGAGATAAGAATACACATTTTCCTAAAACACTTTAAAGCGGAACGCCTGGGGAAAAGGTACAATAAACCCTAGGGGATTAATCAAGCAGTAGAAAAGTATAAATCAGTAGGAATAATTAAGGCAACCTGGAAATAATCGTTCGCCGGTCCGGGAATGTTTGAAAGGTAATTAGTTGATACGTAATACAGTTCTTGTTAAATACTTAGTGTTCACCTGATGGCTAGGTAACGATCCACGGAGATCCACATGAAAGTGTAGACGGATACCGCCCAAAGAGTAACCTCCAGATAACCGACGAGTCGGCAGACGATGTCTCCATAGACCCATCTTCGTACCAGCGCGGGGTACACTGACAGCGGGACCACCAGCAGACCACAAAGAAGGTCCGCTGATGCGAGAGACAGCAAGTAGTAGTTTATCACCTCGGAGGGACCTATACAGTATTATTATTCTCTAAATTTCCAAGTGATGCTCGGTTCCATTCGTACCTATATTATTTTTTATAGGCAGATGGTATACTGGGGAATAAGAGTGTTGTAAGAATAGCATTAAGAATATCCGAATTCGAAATACACGCATACTATGCTTGTTGACATGATAGTACCCTCAGCATTTTCTGCGAAAACAATGTATCTACAGTAATCACGCTAATGCACGAAGAATGATGCCAATTACTTTAGCGTCTATTTTATATTACAATTCTGGATGGATTCCAGCATCTTATAAAACGTGACAAGAATTGGCACCGTGCCCAATTGTCGCGGAGCCTCGAGAAAGGAATTGGTACGGAACCTTCCGCATACTTTACATTTGTGCTCCCACACTCTCCTGAACATACAAAAAATCCAGGGGAATATTTATGAGACTCGAACAAGTTTAATCAAAAGAGCAATTAGACATGTGCAATAATAACAGGTTTAACTTGGACGACTAAAATCGCTGTCGCAGCAAATCTGCAGAGTGACTTTCATGGATGGTCAGTGTCAAACATTAAATCTGTTCTGAATAGCGCCGGTATATAACATATGTATAAGGCGGAATATACACATTACATTTTGCATATGAGTGGTCTAAAAATCATTTGCTTGTTGACGATCGGAGAAATTGAGATGCATTAGAATCACTCACCGCGGAAATTGAGGTAGGCGGCGATGATGAGGAGATTCGAGAGAATGATGACGACGCCGACCACGAAAATGAGGCCCGCCTGCATGAGAGCCTCCAGCGAGGGCTCCTCCATGCCGCCACCCTTTCGAGCTGCATCCCCCCACCCACCCTTAGATGCTTTTACCCTTCACCCCCGCCAAGACTCTCGTACAGCAAAGTGCCAGACCCTACTCGAAGCTTGCGGTCGCCTCCGCTCTCTCGATTCTCCGGTGCTCCGTCTTCCCGTTCGCCACGGTCCAGTCAGACTCCTCCAGGATCGGCCCTTTCCCTTCGCTCAAGGCCTTCGCCGAGCCGGCGGCCTTATCTCCGCTGCCAGTAACGACAAACTTTCCAAGATCTTACGCAGACAAATCCTCGATTACGAGGTGCTGCACCTTCGAAGCTCTCGAAGGCCGAGGTTCGATATCTCTATATCGCTGCAAGCAAAGATCAGACCTAGTGATTGCCGGGCTCAACCTCCGCGCTCGCCGTAATGCATACTTTCTCGGCGCAGTTGGCGTTCGTGCTCGTTATGTACGTGCTTTTTGCGGTTGACTGCGCTTGCAATAGCAAGGGTGCGAAGGCTCAAGCCTGGTGAAATCATGCCTGTGGATGATAAGAGAGATGATGCGGAAGTTAGCTATGATCCGTGTAATATTTGCTGACCCTGTCCTTTTACGGGACTGCGATGACCCCCCGTCCTATGTTGACGCTTCCTTAGTATGTAACGCCTAACGAGAGTTGTCCGATTGCCATTATAGTTATAGCAAAACAATAAATCTTAGGAAATATAGCAATAATACGCTCGTAATTATCATTATTAATTCAATGGACCACTCGTCTATTTCATTAAAAGGTACTTTCTTCCAATCTCCTTTATAATCGCTCCTCTATTTCCCAGTGGTAGTTCCAGCACTTATACTAAAAGCTCCCTCGTTTTCTTGTGATATCGCAATATAGCAGGTTCTTCAAGCGACTCTCCTTTGTCGCGCTTTCTCTTGGGATAGATTCTGGTTAGAACACTGTTGAAAGAAGCGGTTCTATATTTGGATCAATCCAAAGCATAAATAATAAACGCGATCCGACAACGAGTGGATCGTCAATAACCTCAGCTAAGTTAAGTAGTGGACGTGTAAAAGTATCACACTTTATTCAAATACAAGTTACGAACTACACTAATAAATTGCTTTCGGGTTTGTTACTAGTTAACAGCACACCGTTCGTCTATAACATAAAATCGAAGGTAAGAACTGAACTGGCACACCGGCAATCTATCACACTAAATGTCAAGTGTACCTGGGACAAGATATATATATATATATATATATATATCTTATATATATATATGTATTATATATATCGGTTTACACGGAGGTAAGTTTGCCATTCAACAAAAGGTCATTGTCCACGAGCAGCTCATTTGAGGGCAAAGATTTTCTCTTCTTTCAATTGCGCGGGTAATTTCGGCGAACATTATACATATAGTCGACCGCCAGAGCCACGTATTAGAGCTTTGCCCTCGTGGGAGCAGCTCATATGGCCTGTACACGCGTTCTCCCTGTACGTATCGACCGCCATTCATAATTTAACCGAGTCGATCTTGAATGGAGGGCCATGTTACGTAGCGCTTGCCGCAAGCCATGTCTCATCAGCTTCTCCGAATTAAAGTGGAACCTAGTTTATTAAGTCTAAAGAAAACGCGCACGCGTCCTCGCCAACATGCAATGCGCATCGAGAGAAAAGTCCAAGGATAATCGTGTACACTTGCAATTAGTTTCAGAGTACATTCATATAGTTAATGCACTGCGGCAGAGCTTCTTGGAAACCAGGGTATTTCGATTTTATTTGCGAATTAAAAAAAGGCACGGATTGGTAAGAGCGTAAGCGACGGTCAACTTTCCTTGAGTTTGCTAGAGAGCAGTTTTACTGTGTTCTATAAATATTTGTATCACTACTTTTTCGAGTAGTATACATTGAGGCAGATATGGGATTACAATTTCACTTTCTCGTTATACGCAAGCTCGCGTGTTCCCTAAAGGAAGATTTCCTGTAAGCACGCAGCTTCTAAATTTAGCGTCTGATGTGACCCTAAAGGGTATATGTTACCCGGGGGAGGTAACAAAAGTTTTTTCACCCGGGTGCCTACATGCGAGCTAGTTTGACTCGAGTTTCTATCGTATACCGGCTGCAATGTAGAGCAATGTAGACCGTAGTATATGCAGATACATATAATCCGTTTAATGGGAGGTTTTTAGCATCCGAAATTTGCGCTCGCAAGGGAAACGGTGTGGGATCCAATTACCGCTAACAAGTTATAAGTTCGTTAAGTCACGATAGAACATTACGCCGACCGAGGCACAACAGGCGTCCATGAACGCCGGTAATTCATGAAATATAACAATATACTACATATTCCGCACATGGAACATCTTTTCATTGTATAATGTATTATTGTTTTTCACCATATAAAATTACCACATGTTGATAAGCACTGTCAGGTTCTGTCACGCATTCCTAAAGATTAAATATTTACCCAAAGCGCTCGATAGGAAATTTTAGTTAATATTACAGTCTTGAAAATCTCATTGATTCAATCTCACAGTACCGACGCAATATTACAAACACAGGATTGAGTGAAACATGTGCATCGACACGCGAAGCAGGGATGGTCCGAAATGTTACATAAAAAGCAGCTTAATGAAGCCCCGGCTGTATATCACGGAGATTATGAAATTACGCTGCTCTCCTTCTCAACTCTCGTTTCTAACTTCGCACGCTCGCCTTGTACCCTTCTTATCACCTCTCGGTCTTCGACGACACGTGACGATCTGAATGCATCAGAACTTCATTTATACTTATCAACCAGTTCCCCTAGTGCTCGTAAATCACGCTCGAATCAAGACTGCTATTGGGATTTGCAGTTCAAGCCTAATCCGGGATTCAATTAGTACGATAAATGGTGCTGAGAGAATATTCAACGGTGGGACATAATCCTTTTTCTTTCACTTCCGAGTTTGACGACAAAACTCCAGTAACAACAGTGACTACATCGAATTAACTTAACACGGCATTTTCAATGTTCATATTTGTGTTTTAATCGAGCTGCTTGAATTATTTGTACTCATCCTGCCTTGAATTATAGTAACACTCAATAATTTTATTATCATCTTTTAGCGATAGTGACAAATGGAGTGACAGAATTGTCAGTTAGTGCTGCTTTAAGTCTTGAACACCTGTCTAAATGCACGGTAATATTGTAATTCGGTTTAACAGAGAAGTTCCATCTGCATTGTTTAACGTTTAATTAGATGCTCGGGTTGAAAGCTGTTCGATTCCACATGGGACTTGCAACCATTTGCAATTCAATTATAAGAGGGGTGTGGAGATTGAACGTAGATTTCGACTTACTCGGTCACCTAATTATACCGTTTCCGCGGCAACTCTAATTGGCAGCATTCCGTTATTATTTACGCAAACATCGTCAACCTTCGGGAACTACCTTCTAGTCAAGAGAGTCGCGGGCTGATATGGGAAACAAAAAATTACGTTTCTTGATACTTACCAAATAAGTGGCTATATCGACCAAACAAAACAGTCCTGTCGTTTACCGGGAATCGCATTTACTATCTTTCTATTACTGAATAGAAAGTTCTATTACTGAACTGACTTGTTGAAAATATCTTTGCACCCGCAGGAAACACTGAAACCTCAAAGATTGCATCCGCGTCATTGAGGTTCTTAAATTTCAAATGATTCACTTAGGAATCTCCTTGAACAGCCATCGAGGCTAATACGTACGCTTATGGAAAGAAGTACGCTACTAAAGCATCGCTGCAATTAAAATTCGATTTTTAACCATTAGGTGTCGCATCAGACGTATAAAAATGTAATTACTATCAATAGCTGACCCCTCCGACACTGCCAAACAAACAACGGTGATATAGGTTCGTATCACCGTTCTCATTACCGCATAATCTCGCCATTTATTATTCCAGTCTATTTAATCTCTGCAAAGTCGATATTGAATTATTCAATACGTAATAACTACAGTTGGTAATATAAAGAGCAACGTTCGGGAAATGGCTATCGCAAACTTAAGTTCTTCCAAGTGCGTTTAATCTGCCGGTGAAATCCTAAAACTCGGCAATGATGCTTCAGACGAGAAGTACTAATCGAGTTGTATACTGTTCATCTAAACTTGGAGTGTACGTTAACGATAAGCCCCCCCCCCCCCCCACTCTTCTGTTTTCTCTCTTGGTATGGAGCAATAAGTAATCACTGCACAAATATTCTCAATACCAATACGCAGTCCCGCTGCTTTAATTTTAGTGTACCGAGATGTTAATTTGCAAAATACTAATTCTCCAGAGACAAATAAATACTTTACAATAGTAACAAGATTCCTTCCGATGCATTCAACATGCATGCGGACATAACATCGACAAGGATACAAGGGAGAGTGCGGTATCGCAAGTTCGCTTTCTTTCGGTGGGGCACTCAAATTATTGCTGGAGCAAGAGGTAAGCTGATACAATTTCGGGAGCAGGCCTACCCATGTTACCAATATAGTAGCCGAGGGTAGGTATAACCACTACCGCCACTGTTATGTAGCTCACATCACCGCTCTAGGCAGTATGTATCTATGCAGCATGGCCCGCGTCTCTTGTTTAGTTAACCGAATATTTGCCCAATGATGCGCATGTCGCGATAAGCTGAAAGCAGCACACTGATAGCCTCGAGTCAATGTGCATCCGCCTTCGGTGTACGTGCACCGACGTACTTTCCGCCCTCCTCGCCTCGTGACATCAATTTTCGAACGGCCGTGTCGGTGCACCGATCAAAGGACGCCGAAGCCACGGCCAAAAGGCGATGAGAACGGAAGGAAGAGAGGAGGCAGAAGCCGAAAATGTTAAGGGTTGAAGCGAGCTGAACTGGTAAAAGGGTAGAGAGTGAGAGAGATAGAGGCAGGGGGGGGGCGAGTACGAGGAAGAGAAAGTACGAAAGCCCTGTCGCAGCTCACCAGTCCCGTTTAATTACAGTTCCTAACCATCACAACGATCCATCTAAACTAAAATATTGTCGAGTTTAGTTGAGGCAAGACGGAAAGATTCGAGCTGATACGAGTGGCGTTCTGAGGTTGGTCTGGACTTAACCTTCACCACCTTCCCGCCTAAGGGTAGCAATAACAGTGGAGTTTTCATTGCACTGGGGATTATCGGTGGCGAGAGCCGCCACATACTTATCTGGCAGGCTAGCTCGCGCGGGTCTGAAAGCACAGTCCGATGAGGGCGGGTGGATTTTTCGCGAGAGGCATCTCATGAATGAATGTGATACAGGGTGCTCAGCGCGCGGTCCACGCAGCATCAGTTAGAAGTGCGGCGACGCTAGGCGACGCGAGAGAGCTAGTCACTGCCATCTTTGGCGTATAACCGCCAGCGGAGCGGCGCACGTACCTCCTTGATTTCATGCCGATCTCACGGTGATCAGCCCTGCCACTGGCTTCGTTTCCGGTGGCGTCGTCCGGGTATCGTCCGGGTATCGTCCGGCCGCGCCACTTTTGCCCAGCGCCACGATGCCTCGCTGCGTCCGGGGAGCTTTGCTTCCGGGAGAAAGAGGGCCGAGCGTGGATGTTGCACTGAGAGACGTACGTCCGCTTTTCCAGCGCGGCGCGCGTCTCGGTCTGGGTTCTTCTCTCAGCAGGCTCGTCGCCGCGAGTAGGCGTCCCTTGGTGCACGTTCAGCTCTTAGGGCTTGTGCACCGAATGCCCCCGGGATGCATTGCCTCGTAGAAGACGCGTCGGCGCTACCAGGTGGTCGAGCGTTGAGCGTACATTTGTGCTCGGCCGACCCGAGCTGGGTTTTACTACTGACGAGCCGCCGGAGAGTCCGCGTCCTTCCCTTGGCCCGGGAGGCCGAGGCATCGATACCGCGACGACGCTTGCGCGCCGCCCCCGATCCACCCTTTACCACCCGGGCATTTTCACAGCGTATTGGCTGCGCGACCCTCTCGGCCCCAGGCTCGTCGTACGGCGCCCTGCACGAACACGCTTCTTCTGCCTACTTTTCCCTCCTGTCGCTGTCTCCTCTCTGCTTCTGATCCACTTCTCCTCTGCTATTGCTACTGCCCTGCTGCTTCGCATTCCTTTATTACTGATGATGCTATTGCTGCTGCTACTGCCGCTGCTCTTCTCTATTGCGCTGACGTCACCAACATCATCGCGTCCACCCGATATTCTGCCTTCACCCGCGACCACTCGCCTTTACCTCGAGTCCCCTCACCTGTCAGCCACGTGTTTCCCGCGAAGAGCCACCCCCTCTATCCTCTGCGCTCATGACACAGTATCCCGGTGCACTTTTCTACCACCCCAAACCAACACTCTACAATTGCACCATTTTGCGTTAAGCCCGCCAACATGCGCAAACACTCCTCGCACCAACTCTTCCTATTTCAATGATTAACAGTGGGATTGAACGAAAATTTTGGAAGTGGTCTTGCTTAAAGTGATATTGGACAACGAGTTACATGAGTTGTGGCTGGCATGTAGGACTACTCTTACGAACGAGCTGGTCTCTTGGGTATCTCGTGTGAAATACGTGAGGAGACCGCTTGTATAAAACAGCCGTGCAAAGCGACGTTAGCCCTGCTTTCAGGAGATAAGAGAAAGCCAAGGATCTTGTAGCCGGATGGATAAGGCGATTCAATTATTTCCGTTGCGCCAACTTAGCCGCCCGTAGGGGGGCGAAACCAATTTCCTAGCACACCCCATCAACTATTTAGTACGCATCCCTAATGATCCTGGTAAGATCATCTTTTAGCAGTGTATAACTGTTTCGTATACGAAACATTTGTTAGTATTATGCGATGGCCATTAGCACGAAATTAATTTTTTATTAAATAAAAATCACACCACATTGCGGTATGGATTTAATGCCCCCTTTGATTGTACATTCGCCGATTACTAATAAAATGTATATCGTCATACACGGTTTCCTTGTATACGGAAATATTGCTGGAGAATGTTCAATTGATGTTTATTTGACGGGACTCTCGATGGCGTGGTATTATTGAGTGAGTATAGGATGCACCACCAACATGAAATTGGCGATCACGTAATTCAGTAAAAGCAAGGCCTCACCGTTGACCTTAAGGAAGCCCCATCCCAGCATCGCTCAATTCAAATCAGATAGGAGCTCCTTTCACCCAATCGCGATAGATAGCTTGATTAAGCCTTCCGCGATCCCATTTTCGTAGGCTCGTGATTAGAAGGAAAACAGGAAATTCCAGTGCAGGACATTACGAAGCCGTACGTTACCCGACGGTCTAATAAAGTCGAAACTCATTTGCGTTAAATGAAGTTTTCAATCAAGGTCTCGGGTACAGGCGACCACTTGATTCAGAGGCTCTTCAAACACGGGGGGCAATCGGTCCGAATATTTGCCTGCTGAACTCACATTCCGCAAATTAATTGACACAGTTTAATTCCACATTTTTTTTCTTCTCACACCTCACACTACTGAAATATACCTCGAACGCTGTTAATTGCTCCATTTTGTGAGGAAGAGATCTCGCCATTGTCACTGGTCATCAACACTGTCGCTAGTCTATTAATAGCCAGGAAAACCACCTACTGGCAGGAGTGGGCGTCAGTTTCGGTAACTCGGAAAGCTCAGGGTCAAGAGTTCCATCCCGCCGTGACTTTGAGGCGAACACATGTAATAGCGCGTGGCCGCGTCATTAGAATTGGCACACTTTGGCTCCGTTTTGAAGAGCAACGCGCCAGCGCGCTTGTAATGAAATCGGATGCTGCCATTCAGAGGCGGCGGTTTATTACGAGCGCACGAATTGGTACATCTGCGATTAGAAACTTGGGCGTTCATTCATTGTCACGAAGCCGTCGTACGTGCCTCCCTTAGCAGGTGGTCTATCGCTCCGACGAGATACACGGTTCGGAGTAAAGTTGTCCCCGGTGACGGGGATCTAACAGGCGAGTAGCGAGGACAGGTCTAATTGGAAGCAGAAAATTACGCTCCTTCCCTGAAACGGCTCGTCCTTATTTGCGGAGTTGTTTTCCGTCCATTATCCAGAGAAGAGTCCCCACGAGGCAGCTGGATAAACGGAAGCCCGGATTTTCGCGGAAACGAGTTTCCCGGAGGTTTCTGCTCTATCTTTATCAGTAATCCTTGACATTTACTCGGTTTTATTTTCGGAGCCGATTTTATATGGCCTATCTCCTTGAAATCTCGAGTCCGCTCATCAATCGCCTCAGCTGATAAGCAGCGGGAGAATAGCGTCGCAAGTTCTCGGGGCATCTCCACGTGAAGACGAATTAGAAATCGATCGTCTATGATCTCCCTTCCTCTTGTGCAATATTTACGGCGGCGATAGGTGGGCTGCGGGCGGCAGTGAGAGGTTGGAATTCGTGACGGGATTAAATCCGGGCGGAGGACCGAGGGTTGGTCGATGAGTGCCTTTGAAAGATGCAAACGATATCGCGGCATCTGTATATATAGGGTGCCACGGGCCACCCAAACGCACCGCTGGTACTTATTGATCTGGTAGTGCAGGGAGGAGGATGAGGAGGAGAAGGAGGACGAGGAGCGAGCAGGAATCCAAAAGGACGAGCACGACTGGCGTAGACGTCGTTTGATCTACGATCGCGAAACTAAGGCGGCTGTGACTGTGACTGTGACCTTGGCCAAGGTCTCTGTCGAATGACCGTGGCACTCGAAAGTGTGCCGAGGACACCAGGAAGGACTAGGAAGACTAATAGCCGTGCTCCTGACCGAGCGTCCTTTACGAGTCCTTTGATGTAAGCCCTGCTCAAACTGAATGGGATACGTGAATCGCAACAGTGGAGAGGGTAAACTTTGCACAGAGTAAAACCAAAACTTGCCTTGTCGCCTTAGTCCAATCGAACACCCCTTTAATCGCACGTTTGCCGTAAGTCACTGCCGTTTCTATGCCTGGTCGTGTATCAGTGTGGAGAAAAACTGCAGTTCCATTGGTGAAAGAAATTTACTTGAGCAAGACTCGGGCCACACTCCAAGTTTGCGTGGAGATCTTTCACAGAAATTGGGGGACGCGAGGCACTAACGATCAGGGACGTTGAGAATACAATACAATGACGAAGCACGGAGACAATGGACTAAATTCGGGCTATGACAATCAGGAGAGAGTGAGAACTATAGGCGTACAACTTTTTGGCGGAAGGCCCGGATTTCGTTAGATTAACTAGCTGTTGTTCGGCGTTGCAACCTTGTTCGGGTATTTCCCGTATATCCTGCCGCTCCTGGTAACCCGGTAATGGATCTGCTGGGTCGTCGGGATGACGGCCGATAAATCAGGCGTGTGTGTCGGACCGTCGCCGGAGTACAATCTCTTCAGCTTCGGCTTCGAGCTTGGGTGTTTGTTCTTGCGCTGCATTATCGCGTTATGTTGCTTCTGCCGGAACTGTTGTTGTTGTTGTTGTTTTTGTAGCATCCCGCTCGACGAGCCCCTGGCATTTGTTATGGCGAGCTGGTTCCGTCGTTTTAGCAGTCTGAGTGGGGAGGCTGCAAGGACGGATCTGGTGATTCGTCGCTTGCAGCCCCAGCAGATTAGGATTGCAGCGAACCAGGCGAACCATGGGCCGACTTTCGGACCCGGTGCAGGCTCCTTCGACCAGAAAAAGAGCATCTAGATAAAACAAAAATGTAACTCCACTCATTAGTCGCTCTATTTGTGCTCCAACCCTTTGAGTTTGCGCATCAACCATGCGCCAAACTCTTGCGCATTCATGTGTAACAATTAAACTACAGATGTTTATGCAAGTAAAGGTTTTCACTTATTGATTACCGATTTGTTTGCTAACAGATGCTGCGGGTGTATTTGTATAAAAATCATGCTTCACACTGGTTCATTTTGCATAAACTCCCGTAGTCAACTTTGTTGCGACATTTCATTTATCGGCAAACGACTGAAGCGGAGGGGTAGATGAAGCATAGTATACTTAATTTAGTAGTTAAATAAATCATTTCTGAAAGGTTAAAAGACTTGAGTTTTCGAAAATTGAAAGCTAGCATCCAGCCGAGTTAATCAGAGTATTCCTGTAGGTGCACGGTTCTAGCAGTGTGTGAACTTCCCCCGCCGGAGGACCATTTGCCAATATTGACACAGTCATTCTGAACCGAAGCGATGATATAGAGTCTGCGCTAATTGAAGTCAGAAATTCCAGACGCTAAAAAACCTAATGAAGTACCCAACTAAACTACGAATATTGATGGTAAAAGTTATTCGAATTATTGACAATATTATTATAATGTGATGTTGTAAATTATAAGTTTGGAAGGTATATTTCGGTATAGCGTAAAGTTTAAAATGGATGAAAATGGTGCATTACATTTTTTCACTATCGTAACAACGATATTTAATTAATTATTGAAAATAATACTGTATCCCTAAAGTTATACCACGGTGTGACAACTGTATCAGAAGCCAATTGACGTAAATTCCGCAAGCAAAAATAAGTTTGAGGACAGCGATTCTGCATCACTTTCGCTTCGAAAAAACAAAGTGTAAGTAACCGGCGGGTTCGCGTGCACTTGTTACACTCGCTTCTGTATATCTATATCAAGATTTCCACTCAACCTTGAGCCTGTAAGCCCTCGGAGCATGAATGGCGAGCTGGAAGAAAAAGGTTTGGAGGAATGTTTAAGTGATGCGCTGTCCGAGATGCCATTGAGGATGATACTGTCTTCTACGAAAGCACGCATTTATGTATAAAACTTCAAGTTATAAATTTGATTTCAAAAACCCCCGTATCAATCCATGCATGAGCAAGATGTACAAACTGCAACAAAATCCAATGCGTCATTTTTTGCATTTATTCTACAATTATACCAAACTACACATTAATATTTAAAAGCATACAATTCACGCCTCAAATTTCAGTTTTTAGAATGTGCCTTTCCACCCGGGACACTGCAACGTTCCCCATCACTCCGATCCAAGTGAGTGTAACAGACTACTGTTACGATGCAGAGATAGAAAAGTGTGAAGGCGGAGAGGCAAAAAGCAGCGGCTGAGGGATCGATTCAGTGACCGTCGTGCTTTTTCAAGGCTGGCAAGCACTAAATCCACGATAATTCGTTTAGAGTTGTCTGTATAGGCCGCGGCCGGGTCGGCGAGAGTGCGCCGGGCTGCGTTTGAAAGTTTAAACTTTTATGGCTCCTCGGCGCGAATGAGCCAGCGACGATGACGGCCACAGCTTTCGCTCTCTCGAGCGCGCTTCTCTCCTTTCCACGGTTGACCCATTTGGCAAAGGCCTCCGCCAGGGAGAATTCCGCATTAGCCGCACGTTTTTACTGTCAAGACTGACCTTATAGATCCACCCGCTGGCGCGTTGCCTGAAAGCTAAGGGTCGATCGACTAGAAACACAGAATGGCCGTGAACGCTGACTTGCCGGAGACACTGGTAGCAGTACCTATCGCAATGGCAGGGACGAAAATGTCGATGAACTTCCTCTCTCCCTCCCCCTCCCTCTCGCTCTCTCTATTTCACTCCTTCTCACTTTCCTTTCAGCACGATCAACCTCGTGTTACGCTAGAGCGTTCTCTTTGTCAATTCGCAACAAGAAGCCACCGGCTGTCCTCCTCTTTCACAGTATGCCGGGAATCAACGCAACGGTTCTTCAGCTCTTTAGAAGCGACGGTCATTCTACGTGTCGGAAGTGCTGGCCAACAGGGCACCACCGCCGACTGATAGGAACCAATACCGCTAAGTGACTCGAGCGGGCCATTGAATCCTCGATTCGCCGTGGTTAAGCAGATAAAAATAAAAGGGGGAAACCGTGAAAACCCCCTAAGGGGACGGTAATGGCCGTATTGGCGGGAGGAAAGAGCTTGGCAAATAGAGGTGGACGCCGATGAAGGAATCCGGAGAGGCCGGTCGCGCCGTGGTGTCTTTGTCCGGCGAAGAGTCCGCCCGTTTGGAGAATGAAGGAAAGGCACGGGGAAAGCTAACAATAAGACAGACAAGCTGGAGCACCGATCTAATCTGAGTCTTGGCGTGCATGACGCACATATGACGTGTCACGCATTCTGGACATGCAGGGCAAGGGAGACAGAGACAGAGAGAGAGGGAGAACGAGAGGGAGACAGGGTTGGGTGAATGGGGTATCTAGAGGGCCCGATTGCGTATGGTGCGTAATGAAGGATTCAACCGACGCAACTAAGGCAGAGGACGAATGGAATAGTTTGTACGAAGGGCTGGAGGCACTGGGAGGCCAAGTGGTACCGGGCAGATATATTTCAGATAACACGGGGCCGATGTCAAGGCGAACGCGCCACTTGAAGACGAATCTCGATAAGAAAAATACAGCCCTGCTGGTGTATCCCGATGAATTGTGACGTAATATTCGGAAACTTCCTTGCTGCCCCGCTAGCGCAGAGCAGTGGTACAGCTATGTTTCTCACGGACGTCCTTGACGAATACTTGGAATCTAGAGAATCGATCGGTTCGACAAGTTCTCTTAAAGAATAAGGGAGAAAAGCCAAAAGACAAAGATTTGTGTAATACGGATAGATTTTACACGTGCGCTTTTCTATAAAGCCTGCTTGAGTTCGGAGCTCGCAGCTACTATAGACACGAAGGGTAGGTGGAGAAGTGAGCTTCGCCGAAAGCACACTTCCCTCGCTTGCAAACTGTCGCTCGTTAGTTAAACATTAGGCATCAAGGTCGTCGGTCGAGCAAAGCAGTAGAACTGTGTCACGAATCCGGCTCAGCATCATCCCTGATACCCTCGCGCTTTTTCATCTCCCTTTTGGAACTTTCGCTTCCCAGATACGCCATCCTGCCTCGATCCCTCTGTTCGCTTGGCGAACTTGTGACGCACAAGTTTCGCGCTTTTGTCTCCCCATTCGTTTCGAGTGCAGGGGCCTCGTTATATTACGCGCGCAGCCGCTCGCCGCTGTGTGGCTCTGTTGTTACGCTTTCTCGGAAGCGATACTTTCTATCGACTTTGCTAGAGCATGTGTCTCTGGAAAAATCAATAGCAATTATCCGGGGATCGATGCAATCGGCGAAAGTAAATAATGGAGGTGCAATATGTTATTGATACGCGTGGCAGAGTCAGTGGCATTTACGGTACAATCGCTGAGTCGCTGGAGACTCCAACTATCAACCCCTTCATGCACAAATTAACCCCTGTGACCGGTTATTTTTGCCTATCTAGTATGAACTAACTCGCTAACTCCCAGCCAATAATTCTCAGCAAGCAAATGCGAATAAATCAGACAATAGGCTTCGAATGATTGAACAGTGCTCTGTGGCACGACCCAAGTCAACTATCTATCAGATCTAAATTATTTACATTGGATACGGTTAAGCATAGTGTGTTAAGCATAGTTAAGGATAGTAGCATAGTATGCAATTAAATCTTATTTCACTGATATATGCAAGTCACAGGATGACCGCTCTGCTGTGAACAGCAGGATTCGAGCATTTCATAATGTTATTAAACATGTCTTTATAAGGTCTTTATAATATGAACCGTAATATGCACGTATCAGTGATCCACCTTGTTCCTCATAAACGCATTGGCTAAGCGGTAATCGAAGGAAATGCGGCATTTTAGGTGGTGCTGGTAAACGATGATTATAACCAAGAAAATTGCAGTGCTGCCACTGACCGTCCTCGTAGATGGTGGCAGTTTCGTCAGCGGCCGAATGACTTCTCATATCCTTCACCTGTGGATTTAACAGCGTCGCGTCGGCCGTCGCGGTTTCTTAAAGGAATAATTCGAAAGGCGCGCCGGATTCAGCGCTGCTGCTCGACACCGTGAAATCTTCGGGGGTAGTGTAACCGAGAGAGGCGAAAAGGGAGTTTGGTAGAAAAGACATAAGAATACGTGTGGTAGGGACGAAATTTAGACAAAGGATTGCGCCGCTCTCGCTTCGCCGCTTGATGTTCGCCGAACCGGCAGGAGCGATTAATCGACGATGGTCGGTTAAACAACTTCAAGCTTTTTCAAATAGAACCACGCAATCCGCCCAGGGAGTCAAACTGTTGATTTTTCTAGGTTCGATCGCAACTGTGCGCTCGGCAGGAAACGATCATACATTTAATACACGAACTCACCTTCTAAAGTCTATTACGAATCATGGCTACAAGGCCCCTTAAATACAACTGTTGCATAACATTAATTACGCAACAGCTTTTATAACACAAGTTCTCATATATTTATTCTGTTTCATCAAATACATATGTGCCGGCTATATTCAGCAGCTTTCTTTTTCACGAAATTTTTTTTAATCTTCAGTAAACGGTAATTGAGGTTCCATTGTCTTCATGCATTGAACCGTAAGAGGTACGTAAAATCAAGTGTAAGTCGAACTGTATTTAATTCTTTATCCCGATGGATCTTATACTATCATTTCCCTCGTAATTTCTTTTACGGATAACCCTGACCTAACTCGTTTCATTCAAGTGGGCGGGGAAAAAAAATAACGCAGAGGCAGGCTAAACATTTCACGAAGTACCGAATGCATTACGGGTTTTGCGGTCCAAGAGTCATGGTTGCCGATGCGATAAAAGTGTTTCACGGTTTTGCTCCGATCCGAACTCCGGCGTCTTCTTGGTCAAGGCTACGTGGTCCGGACGGTTCAAGGGATACCGCAGGAAACTGGATCTGCTTCCTCGATCGCAAAAAATGCTTCACCTCAGCTAAGATAGGTCAGCTTCTGGCCACCCCTTCTTACTTCCCCTTGCTCGTCTGCTCGCGCTTCTCCTACCCTATATACGTCCCGTGACGTAGCAGGATGGTGCCACTGGGTCAGGACTGGGATACGGGATCTACGCCTGTGGGTGGCCGCGCCACACCTTGTCTACATAGTGGATATACATCAGTTGGCTTTACCCTCCTCCAATTTCGAAGGATGAGCTCGCTTATCGATCGCACGAGAATATAATAATTATCAATTCCCCCGTCCGAAGTCCCGATGCAAAATTCAGGCATCTTGGAACAGTGAGATGTTTGAAATTAGGCTAGCAGCTCCTTGCTGATCCAGGACGGTCCAGGAACATTGTGTGATAACAAATTTCCATCGTGACCTCAAAAAGGGAGGTGTTTCAAATAAGGTAGAAAAGTCTCTAAACTTTTCCTACCTCACTGGTAGAAAAGTCTGATTGTTCCATCATCGCAGAGTTTTGGTGCTTCAAGCACACTATTAGTTTACTTGCATACGAATGTCGGTCAGAAACTATGTCCGCGCAGACTATCCCGGTGCAAATAGTCGGGGCGTATCGCCGCGGCGATGGCGTACAATGGTCTGAGGGATGCCAGACGTCGCTACGTTCAACCCAGTGAAATGACTGCAGAACTGCAAAGCCACTCGAGGATAGGGATAATACGTGCATTTCGTTCCCATTCAAAGCCGACCTCAAGTGAAAGGGGGATGGGCGGGCGCCGCTGGCCCTACAGGGTTGCAAAGGTATAAATAACGCTGAAATGCACATACTCCGGCTGGAGGGTTTAGTGTATGTTCGTGCATAAAGTTCAAAACAAAGCATGTTACGTCAAAAGAGGAGCAAGCGAAGTAGGTGGGAGAGGGTGTGTATTCAGAGCACTCGGGAGGAAAACTTGACGTGGAAGCGGCACGGATTTTAACGCTAGAATGACTTCCGCGGTATGCCGGCGGTTTCCCAATTCTGGAATCCATTGTGCCACTCAGTTGACACAGAAAATGTGCGACCAAGTATCGTCATGCGTCAGCAGACTCGTTCGTTGTTCACGGAAGGCACGGGGCTGAGAAAGAGGGGGAGAGAGGGAGAAAGGGGTGGCAAGGGAGAAAGAGCGATAAGAAGACAAAGAAAGAGATGAATTTCCCGATGCGGAGTTGAACGGGCGATCGGTGGCAGGCGGGCTGAGCATTACGTCCATTCGATTGGTCTTTCTCACGCGTGGTATTACAGGTGCACACGGAGAAGAGAGAGTGAGAGGTGGGAAAAAACGGCGACAAAAGGGGCGCGATCTGGAGCCGCGTCATTGTGTGACCTCGGCCTGTCACCAGACGCGGTCATTAATTTTTTCCGGAAGATTACGTGCCCGGGCGGCTGAAATTATCTGTAGCGAAGCTGCTGCGCCCGGCACCCCGGCAGAGGCCAGAGCGTGTGCGAGATGCATGAGGGCCGCCACTGCCGCCACTGCCGCCCACCCCATCAGAGTAATTCTTTCCTGGCAAAAGTCTTCCTCCTGGTTTCACAAGAAGAATTGGCCTACTGTAGCGATTGTAGTAGAAGGTGCCGGTGAACACATAGTGCTCTGCGAGCAGCACACATTTCTCGCTCTTTCTCCACTGCACTGGGCTTGCCTCGGCTTGGTCCCTCGACCGTTTCTATTGCGAGTTGGCGAGTAACTGGAACACGCGGTGAGCCCCAACCATGTAACGAGTTGCGGGTGCAGACTTTAGCGAATCATCATCTCGTGTCTCCACTCGACCACTGCTAATTCTATGAAAAGTAACAAGGCAACGGTAATTACTGCGTTGATATTGGGTCATCCGATAACCAACTTCCTTTTATAATGTAAGCGTATACGATCAAGTTGGATTTTCCGCAGTTATTCTCATCCCAGCCGGCTCTCCGGGTTTATTGTGGAATCATTTACAGATCTTCCCCGATTTACGCAAATAAGCTGCTTCTCAACCCCTTACGAAATTCGAAATTTACGCATGTAGGATTTTCCATGCCCGATTTGTTTGCTGTACGTGGATAATCCTTCCTATAATCTGATTCCTTTGGGCTCCTTGTTTACATTGCAAATATAATTTGAAATTAAATATCATATGTTTAAGTCATTTCCGCGTTCGAAACTTGAATGGGACATTAAAGGTATTGATAGTGCAATAAATTACTAGATGGATTTCCATGGTTCGAATAAACTTAGCTCTGTTACGAGCTAAAATATTATCCTGTCTACTTGATTTATCACTTCTGTGTTATACCTGCTCCTAGGTTTTGTGCCCCGTGACAATAATGGTCAATAGTCGGATGCTGATCGACGCAATTATTTCTCTATACTCCGCGCCGATTCCGAAGACAACCTCGGCACTCGGAACAAAAAGATGAAAACCTCGCTGCGGTCGCAGTACTGCTGACCTTGGTCGCCAACGATGCAATGGACGCGATCCAGAAATTGCACTCGAATCCCTGGTGCAACTGTCTTTCAATTTCAAATTCTTATTACTCCATCAAATTTCTTTCTAACCAGAATGGGACAAGTTACCAAGTTCATCCACTGTGTAATACCAAGTTGTAACTGCTTCATTATTTCCTAATCAAAGTTGTAATACTAATGTAAAAGAGAAACGAATCACCCTCTGCATGCTAGGCAGTTCATATCAGTTCATATCAATATCTCAACAGTTCATATCAAACACAAATCCGTATGTTCCTTAATACCCAGCTATAACAAATCCTATTAGCTGTAATAGTGCGCTTTAATTCTCCATCTGCTGGCTATGTAAGACGCCCGAACACCAAAAGTTAGAAGACGCAATCCACATGTACCTCGTTCGAATACAAAGGGTGGAGTTTTCTTTATTTCCACGTGGAAGAGAATCTAACACAGTCTCTTTTTACTAATGTATGTGCCATGGTGGTGAGTGTGTGCTCCTCACTACGGACCGAGAGCACATTTTCGACTGACTGCATTCCAGCGCTAGCAGAGCGGCGACGTTACATCGACATTGAACCAGTACAGTGCTGCAATGCAGGTGAACCAGCCGGTGCACTTGGAGGATGCGTGGGCAGCTGGAGTTGGGGGCAGTCAGCCACTGTCTACCGCAAATCTCGTGTGCCCCCGCTCACTCCTGTCCGGCGATGGTATCTTCACCGGCAGGACGTATCTCTGCGACTGCATCTCGCTTTAAAAGCAACATGCCACCTCGCCCCGTGATCCGGCTCACATGGAAGAGGAGGAGACCACGCGGAGGCCCACCCACTCCACCAAATACCTCGGGACAACAATGCCGGATTGACAGGAGGAGGCGACCAACAGTTCGCAACCCCTTATACACGTCGCTTGAGTAAACCTTTCATGAAAATCCTCTCTCTCTCTCCCTCTCTTTCTTGCGATGAGTACGGCTGGGGGCCAAGTAGTCTCTCTTGCGTATATCTAATCCATTCAGTGACAAGTCAAGTCGAACATGTCTCAGGCCGACGAGCATTAAAAGTAAAATGAATTGCCGTTGAAAGCTAGACGGATTTGAGTATATATGTATAGAGGATGAGGTGAAACATACTTCCGGACATATTTTAGCCGATTTATTGTTTCACTTCCCTTCTACATATAATATTCAATGTTAGTAATTACTAACATTGGTAATTGGTAATTTCGATTTACATGTAAAATAGAGGAAGAAACTATCAAGACAAATGATTACGCTCAGTGTCTGTCGAGTTAGTGAAAACAGATTGTAATATAATAGTGAACTGATCAAGATTGACCTTGACTACTACACGTTCAAACTTCCTGACTAGAATGCTCTACTGGATTACCACAAGAAGCCTAGGACGTTTTAGTGCGCAAGTGAAGTCTGTATTGTTGTGATAGCATCGTGAACGGATCCGTTCGACCGATGTAAAATTGGGTTTGGAAGTTCAAGGTAAATTGAATCCTCCAAGGGCGAGCACGAGTCCCGGTAGTTCCTGGTACATACTACATATACATACATAGTTCCCCTCTAACGCCACATTTCAATTTCATTGAGCGAGGGGGAGACCTCAATGTCTCCTGGCGTAGCCGGATTCAAATGGACTTTTCGACGAATAGAGTGGTTTGATCGATGCAATAAAAATTAAATAGCAGAATGGTTGGGAGTTGGGACACGATAGTCTCGGCTGTGTCGATTAGGATTGTTAATTTGTGAGAAACGCGGTTTTACCATTACAAACTCCAATTTCAGCGGTCGACGCTTTAAAGCTTTATGAACAAGTTCTAAATTCATTTCGCAGCTTGATTTTTGGTATAAGACGAGCTGACCTATTTCATCGACCTGCGAAGCTTGAATACTATATCCGACGTTTCTCCTCTACCTATAGGAGACCCAGGAATTCTTCGCGTTCTCCGAATATTGCCTTCTCAGCCAACATGCCTTGGGATTAATTCCAGCCAAAGGGTATGGCGTGCGAATATTATGAAATTTTTTATTCCATTCCAAGCGATGGCAGCTCTGACATTTGGAATATTTCATATTAAATCGCGGTACGACAAGGAAATAGGGCAAACTATTTTGCACAATGATATATGGATTTGTTCAATGTAATACGTACATGTTTGCAAAGTGGTATTAACTGAGCGTGTCAGATTAAACAAAATACTCACAACTGGTCTCCGCTGATCCCAAATGACATTCCTAAATATTAAAAGTAAGGCATATTGCTTTAGATCGTTTTACTACATTCTCCATCATTCACAAAAGTTGCATTACTCATTTGCAGGAAAGATTACCAGTGCACTCATGTTCCTGCAATATCCCTGGCGGTAGCCTAATTGTGTGCAGCCGCGCACAAATGATCGAAGCGGTCGTGCCCGTAGGAAGGACGAGGTTTCGATGCCTCATATACCATGGCGATATGTAGGTGGTTAGCTCTGGAGCTGGTGGGGTGTCCGGATAAAAAGCAGGTAGAAAGAGAGTGGTCGGCGGGAATGGGAGAAAGAGGCATGATGCAGGAGAAGCGGCATGGGATGTGAGAGGGGAAGGAGTACGAGAAAATGGGAAGAAAGAGAGTAAGAATCAAGAATGGTGGGGTTGGTACGGGCAGCCCAAGCACGTGGGACCTACTCGGTGTGCCTGGTTCAGTAGTGCTTTCAGCCGCCTTGGAACAAAATCGCGCCGGATGTCCATTGGACTGCTCGGAACCTTCTGCCGCACTTTCACCGCCGCACTCTCCTCCACTTCCGTTACCAGTGCGAGGATGTGATCGGCTCTAGTTGGCGTGTCAGATTCCTTGTCAGGTTTGTCATTGTCAAAGCGAGACTCTCTGCGAAATGGCCCTTCCTGCCAAGATCCTGATCGCGTGGCTGCTCCTTGCACCTTTCGTGATCGAGTTCGCTGCCAGCCACTCGCTATTGGACGAGCGTCGCAGTTGGGTTACGAGTGATAGAATCTCCTGGCCGCACTGGTACCAGGAGAGACTAGTGCGCGAGCGGCATGATCGTAGCTTCACAGACAGCAAGCAAGTTCTCGGCGAGATGATCACGAGTAGCCCCCGGAGCCGAGAAGACGTTGTGGACAAGCCGAGCTCGAGCGTTCCGTCGAGAACGGCGCATAACAGGCCCACCAGGCATCACGTGGAGCAGCATGCCTTCGAGCAGCGGCTATCCAGCAGCACTCCGAGAGCCGAGAAATTTAGTGCCCTGGCTGTGGCGGAATACGCTGGCACCAGGGCCATAGCTTTCGCCGGTTACCATAATAATAATCGACACCAACAGAGGCAGCTCGCCGTTGAGAGTCACAAACGCACTGCTACAACCACGCCGACCTACACCAGGCACCACTCTGGGTAAGTTCCGTGCGAAAACCTCTCACCTCTAAATCCCCAACGGTCCACACCACACAGATACTTTTATCATCCTAACAATACTGAACATGTTATTATTAACTTTGAGATCATGCTTCCCTTAAGAACCTCGCTCACCAATTGGAATATCGGTGCGCCAAGTAAAAGGCAAACTTGATCACGCACTCTGCGAATGTACGTTTGATTTGGTATGCGATTATAAAGGGATACTTTTCAAGCTTGACACGTACCCTTTACTCTCGGTTTGTTAGTGCAGCGTCAGCGTACATGAAAGCTTGACGCTGAGGAATCGTGTCAGACGACCACCTTCCGCGACTCGGCGGAGCCTTTACTAATTACTATCAAGGACATGTGCGCCGCAGGTCACATCGTTAGCATAGCCGACAATGATTTTCCTTTCGCAGCCGTGTAATGACATTGTCGCTCGCGCGCCGCCCCGGCTTTATGCATGGCCAATTGCGTGGCTTAATTGGCACATCTCCCGAGGTTTCACTCGCCGCGCCGCCGGGGGAAGGAGGCATAGCCGACCGATCTATACGGGGCAATAACATTGCCCAGGCGGTCGGCGGAAACCTTCGACGACACCGGCGACGTCAGCGTCGCTCGCCGCCAGGTGGGCATCGAGAGAATCCGGTGTGCAGGCGCGCGCGCGCGCGCCCCAGCAATTCCAATAATTGTACCTGACACGGAGGAGCGTGTCACGTGCGAGATAATAAGTCGGTCGTTTAATTAAGCGAAAGAAGAAGAGCCCGGGCGCCGGTCGCGAAGGCCGCTTTAACGGAAGGATCAGCCCCCACGCCGAAGAACCCGTCCTAACGCATCTCGTCGCCTCCGCACGCAACCCTTTCGATCCACCAGCATCGTGCGTATTCGATGCGATGTCGACGCTTCTTGCTCGTAAATATCTCGATCAAGCGACACATTGCTTGTTGCGTGCAACCCGGAACGAGCTCGGTTGAATGGACTTACCGGCCACGGCGCGCTAACCTCGGGCGAACTTGGGAAGTTTGACCGGTTGTGCCCCGCATCATGCGAAAACCTAGGCCTTTTTCTCTCGCTCTACAATATTCATCAAGTTGGCAGAAGAACATTGTTGATTATGTAGTTGCCTTCCAATCGCGAGGCAGGCTGGGCGAAAGGTAGAATCACGACCCGAGTCATTAATAAAGATACAACTATTAGGTTCGGAGAGTGCGATTTTCACTTGGACAATTACAAGGTTTTTTTATATTGTATCATTTGCTAGCCGCGTACATCTATTCCTCGCAGGATGAAATGACAAGACGTACTTACATTCGGCGCGTTCAATCAACCTCGTTCGATCGATTGGAGGTAATCGATGCGGTACTTAAAATGCAGTTTGTTGATTCAGCCATGCCGCGGCGAAATTGGAAGTCGACGTCCTCAACTTTATCGCGACGGACAGAGAAGGCGGCAAAGAGTGCGATCGCTGCGAATAGAACTCGAGGTCCAATCATCAGTCTGATCGGCGTTATTATACCATCCCTCTCTCCCTCTCTCTTTTCTACTTTCTCCCCCTGTGAAACTTTGTCTTTCTACTGCGCGCGGTTGTGTTTTCGACTGATGGAGCGCGGAGAAGTGCGAAATATGCAGATACGTATTTCACTTAATGGGTTTGCGGGGTGTCGGATCGGAAATGAAAGTGGCGATAGCGCTGACTGACAGTACTTACTCACAAGTCCCGCTCGCCAAGTCGGCTCGGCCGCCGGTTCGCGTTAACCTGAAAGGTTTCACGGGAATCGAGTGCGGTTACTGGTGAAACATTAGCATTTCTAATGCGCGTTTAAAGGGCACACTAACAGGCAGCAGCGGCAGCGTCGTGGCCGACGCCGCGCCGTAGTGCCGTGCTCGTTGCTCAATGAAACGTCGAATGCCGAAACGATCTCCCCTGTTTAGCGCCTTTACCGGCGGGCGGCCTCACTTTTGCGTCGGTTGATCATGCCAAGTTGAACCCCTTTGTTCCACTGATCGATGAACATCGACGCGAGCGAAACGTGAGTAATGAATATTCAAGCAGTTCTAGGTATCCAGGATAGTGCTCCGCGTAGTGTCAGTCTTCGAGGGCGATTTTCTGCACAACCTATTGCCTACTGACTTTTCCACTTCGCGTCGATGCACTGATTGATCGATCACCGGATCCCGGTTTACAAGGGTACCTCCATTATTTCCCAACTTTTCTAGTGCTCGCTAATACATTTAGTTCGATCTATCCTACGACCTGGCAGCCTTAGATAATTCTCCACACATCGCACATCGACCAAGTACCAATTTGCATGCTTCGCAGTGCAGATCCATGTACATTTACGTGCCCAATGCATCAATCGTATTTTTGTGGCTTGATGTAAACTCCTTTCATATCCGCTGCCTAACTCAATAAATTTGAGTTTCATGGAATAAACGCGAACGTAGCTTTTGATTGCGAAATGCGGATTTACATTGGCTTTGAACTTTGTTGAACAAGCGATGAATATACAAATTTGCAGGAAATGCCAAAGCGGCATCTCACCCCTTTGACACACGCATTCGACCATATGTTTGCCTCGCTGGCATCCAGATTTGCCGGTGCACGAACGACTACATAAATCTTGTTTCTGCGTCAGGCCGACTTTATTTGTAGCACTGCCGTTTAAAAACAGTTCTTAGTAGTATCGTAAGTTAATGATAATCGAATACCTGCGCTTGATTTATGAAGCTTCACTTCTATCACTTGTAAGAGTTTTCAAGGGTATTACAATTCTTGTACCATTAATTCGATTCGATGTCCAATCATATATCCACTTCATCTTTCTTACTTCATATATCACTTCACGGAACAGTCGTTGTTAATTGGGACCGCGACCCGCGGAAGTAATAAACGAACCCGAGCCGTGCGCTTATATGCATTTCATCCACAAGTATCTCGAATTTGAATAATAAATTATAAGAAAGTAGTGCACATTTGTTTGCGCGCACTGTATTGAATCAAAGAGTGGATAACAAGCTCGTCTCTCATTTTTTAAACATTGAAACCCCGATTTGGTAGATTAGCCTTTTTTTTAAAGACGATAAGCCAAGCAGTCGAATATAAAATAACATTATATACTTTGCTACTTATAACCAACCTTTTTCTCAATATTATTTCATTTCTTTTTCCTGAGCTCCCTTATAGAAAACATTACATTACCACAAGTCTCTGAAACGCGATTATCAGCTCATAATAACCGCATGATTGATTCACGCGATCGTTCGCATACCTATGATGCACGTCATTCCATCGGTACTAATGAAATATCCATGTTCGGCATCGGTTTCTTATGCCGGCGTGCAATATAGATCGTAAAACCCCGGTATTAGAAGGTGAGGCACGTCCCTCAGCGTAGTCGATCGAACGTAGGTCATCGGCTGACACCGTGCGTAAATCCATTAACGCTGATTTTTCTCCGCTTAACCGTGGATGATGTACAGGTGAAGGGGTCAAATTCGAGTGGAGGCTGGGCGAGTAGCATGTGAAATCCCGATACTGAACGACCTAGTGGCTTGCGGACCGAACAAAGTGCACACCTTTGTGTGCACGAGCACCTTGATCATCGTTCTTCGGGTAGATGAACCGGACATGGCTACCAACAGCCATTTTCTCCATAAATGTCTCTTTCAAAATAAGAAAAAAAAAAACAGTATAGCGCTTGGTCACTTGCCGATCGAGACTTTGCGAGGCCGTCGAACTGCTCGTATTAAATATGCATTTCTGATAAGAGTAGTTGCTGCTCTTGGTGGTCAATTTCAGACTATCAAACTATAACTACTTTCTAAATGATGTGCTCTCAATATTCGATATTAATGAAGTACCAAACCCAAGGGGATGCAACTTAAAGATTCGTTATTCTACTCAAGCATGATTCGCTCGAAAGAGACTCATATAAAAGTCGAGCGATTTCCTGCAGAAATATGGTAAGGCAAGGTGACATCGATCGGCTGCTTATTGCATCGGGATCGGCTTGGATATTGGGTGTCGTTAATTCTACGAGCGCAACGCGTCCGATAGAGTGGCCTCCAAGTGACTCCGGGAGTCTCAATTTGATGGATGATCGCGCGCCGGATAAGCATCGCGAATTACTGGCGTAACGAGCCTCGTCGCTCTGTTTATGGTAGCCGAGCGGGAACGCGATTCTCCAGTGAAAATGCCTGGCCTCACTGATTGTGAGAGAATGGGCAACGCGATGTCCTTGCGCTCTCACCATGAGAGTTGAGAGGAGCAGCCTCTTCGACGCTGTTTCGACCAAGTGTCGATTTTAAGTGCTGCGCTTCCCCAGCGCGCACTCGCCCAAGCTTCCGAGAACTATAAACTAACATTTATCGCCGCTGCCATTAATGGGTCTCCGTTACAAAGGAATTAATAGGCTAGCAAGCCTAGAGTTTATGGGCGAAGGGACCGCAGGGCTTAAATTTAAATGATGCCGAGGAATATGGCAGGTAACGCGCGAGGGAAGGCGTGAGAGCCAATCGCACGACTCCACATATGGCGATGCCAGTGGTCCACTCACGATTTCCATTCTTACCAGGCCCATACAGACTTTCTGTAACCGGGCAAAACCTTAGGTCGGCTTTCCCAGTTTTTCTTGCATTGATATATAACTATAACCGCATGCTCGAGGTAACATTATTCACACCTATCGGACTCGTGAATCATGCGTGGCCGGCATTATTTAAGGCTCGTTATGTGAAACCATAGTTTCGAACGTGGGATTTCATTCGATATAAGTTGTGCCTGAGTGTAAGGAGTTTGTGATTGTAGGCGTGGGGCCTATTGAATGTGCTGAATAGAAATGTCCGGTTGCATGTATGCCAGTTACCCCAATTACACGCGCGGGATTTACATCATCATGCATACATTCACGTATGCTTATCAACGATTATACGGTCGCTTTAATGAAACATAAAGAACAATTGTGATCATAAATCTGGGAGTACGCAGATGATGCAATAGGGTCATTTCACGTCAACTGTCGAGGTTTATTCACACATGTTCGACGATTTTGATGAAATTGGCAGTATTTGTAGTTCGCAAAGAGCTGATTCCAACGCAAAAATCCGTTGCTCGCTAACTCAATTATTTTTTGAGTTACACGCACTCAAAGTTTGGGGTCAATTTTTTTTCAAAAATTGATATCTCCGTAAATACTGCAGATAGCCACATCGTTCGAGCGCCAAAATGAAGAGAAAGGATTGAAGTTTAATAAAAAAAATATTCCATTCAGGAACACTTGTTTGGAACTAATGCTAATGATAAAAGTTTATAACAAATGCTTGCCATTCCCACGGGCCAGCATCGATTGTGAAGAAAAAAAATCCCAGCCGTTGCTATAAGTCTCTCGCATGACCCCTCCAAAGGATTTTCAGAAACACGGCCTGGGGGCCGAGTTATAAATTTTTATTGCCGTGCGCGCCCGGTCAATCTGCCGGTGGTGCGCGCCGCGCTCGGCTGGCGCGCGGGTGCTAGACCCGGCACTCGGAATACGTACATTCAAAATGGTCATACCTGTTCAGTTGCTTACAGGATACCTGCCACAACACAATATGTGTCCACGATGGTACGTATCCGTATCCGGATTATGCGATTAAGAGCTGCCATAAAGCAATAAACATCGTTTCCTCTCTGTGTTACCCGGGCTTGGGACCGGCGACTGGCCACATTAAAAACGTGTTTTGCAGGACCCAAATGCAATTAAATTATTTCGAAATACCGACATATAAGTGAATTTTAGTTACGCGTGAGTTTAATCACTTGACCGTGTTTATTTTCTAAATTTGAATATCGCTTTATTAAGAGTGCAGATTCGTTAAGTGGTATAATCGCGTGGTGTTTTTGTGTTCCGGGTATCGATTTTACTTTAGAAAAACGGTCCTTGAGAAATTGATCAGTGATATTATATTCTTCATTAGTGCAGAAATTAAATGAAATTGTTTTAAAATGCGATGTAGCCCAATCATATAATTCACGGAGTTGACGACGAATTGTCTTTCGCGCTGTTACTTGTATCTGTTTTAGTCGGAGAATCTATCGATTATACCACTTAACGAATCTGCACTCTTAATAAAGCGATATTCAAATTTAGAAAATAAACACGGTCAAGTGATTAAACTCACGCGTAACTAAAATTCACTTATATGTCGGTATTTCGAAATAATTTAATTGCATTTGGGTCCTGCAAAACACGTTTTTAATGTGGCCAGTCGCCGGTCCCAAGCCCGGGTAACACAGAGAGGAAACGATGTTTATTGCTTTATGGCAGCTCCTAATCGCATAATCCGGATACGGATACGTACCATCGTGGACACATATTGTGTTGTGGCAGGTATCCTGTAAGCAACTGAACAGGTATGACCATTTTGAATGTACGTATTCCGAGTGCCGGGTCTAGCACCCGCGCGCCAGCCGAGCGCGGCGCGCACCACCGGCAGATTGACCGGGCGCGCACGGCAATAAAAATTTATAACTCGGCCCCCAGGCCGTGTTTCTGAAAATCCTTTGGAGGGGTCATGCGAGAGACTTATAGCAACGGCTGCGATTTTTTTTCTTCACAATCGATGCTGGCCCGTGGGAATGGCAAGCATTTGTTATAAACTTTTATCATTAGCATTAGTTCCAAACAAGTGTTCCTGAATGGAATATTTTTTTTATTAAACTTCAATCCTTTCTCTTCATTTTGGCGCTCGAACGATGTGGCTATCTGCAGTATTTACGGAGATATCAATTTTTGAAAAAAAATTGACCCCAAACTTTGAGTGCGTGTAACTCAAAAAATAATTGAGTTAGCGAGCAACGGATTTTTGCGTTGGAATCAGCTCTTTGCGAACTACAAATACTGCCAATTTCATCAAAATCGTCGAACATGTGTGAATAAACCTCGACAGTTGACGTGAAATGACCCAATAAGAAATTCGAAAACGGTTACCACATCAATGAATCTACGCAATTATGTTGCTCAGAAACCAATATCAATAACCTAACAATTATAGCTGGAGATCTTGTACGCATCACACGATCTTGTACACACGTTGTATAAAAACAAGAGTGTGTATGCAGTAAGAAAATAACACGAAAAGGGGAAGCCCGGAGGGACTGCGGGCATATGAGTTTACTTAAATCAGCGGTTACACAAGAGTACATGCCTCTCAAGAATTCATGGCCAATTGGCCTTCCCAGGAGCGCAAGAGCTTGCGAGGGTGAAATAAAGTGGTTTGGACTCATTGGTATACCAAGCACGCCCCAAGCCTTGTAACAATGCCTGCATTGGCGGACATGCAAGATTACAACGTGTCAGGCGGGTGCGATATGGGCGCTTACCCACTTATCACGAGATTCATATTCCGCGCACGATATCACGTTCAAAACATGCTATCACGATGTCAGGCTGTTTTCGGTAGAGCTTTGTTAAGTTCGCAGGCCGAACTTGAGAGAGTTTTCGGTGCCATTTGAGCGAGGAAGCCTCTGAAATCCAAAAAGAGTTTCGCTTGCTTTTGCCGGTGGAGGAGTAATGAGTATTGAGTGCCGCTAGTCCCATTGGCGTCGTGCGCAGCCTCGCAATTACTTCACTTCGGCGGCAATCCGCAGCCCATCATCAAGTCATTTTGTAATTTGGAGGTTCTGACGGTTCGCGCTACTTGCCCCACGGCTTCTACATATTGCGCCCTTGCACGCTGCCCGTCGCGCACTCTTCGGCCGCACGAGATGCAATCTCGGCTGCGCACCGGCCCGGGAAGCTAAAGAAGGAATGCGCGGCCCGATCTATCGTCCATTGAACCTCGAATCATTTAGTTATAGCTTATAGGTAGTACTGGAAATTGCTACTACCAGAAGAATCTCTTAATTTCTTTCCGGCTTGGCAGTGCGCCAACAACTTGTTTGCAATCTGACACCTTCGTTATTACAGCACAGTAAAATTGTAAATACGACAACCCAGTATTTTTAGTGTATCGTAGACATTTTTTGGAATGACATGTTCTACAGTTTGCAAGTCATATCACCGATGCATCTAATATTGCGGTCTGGCAAGAGGGCATAGATATAACATTTTTATCTTTACCCAACTTCGGCATGCGCTGCCCGGTTGATTGTTGCTGGGCAGCGGAAATTCTTCATAATATTTCATTAGCAGGAGCATAATGAATGTTGCTTCGGGAGTAATGACAGTATCCTGCTGTAATATGGGAAAGATATGCAGCCTCGCGGTAATCCCAGTCGGCGCGTCGATCGAGCATGCTAAACTGGAAGGCGTGAGTGTTCCGCTCCATTGCCCGCCGGCACACCGTTCGTGTCAGTCAACGCTCGTTTAATACGATTATCGGCGCTAATATTCGAAAATATGATCACTCCCCGCCACGCGATCTGTATATACACACATACAAACACATGCACACATTATTGCAGCAGGAACTAACTAACCTTTCCGAGAGATGTCGAAAGCCATTCCCTAAGATGCATTCCGAGATATACGTTTAAAGTTTAAAGCGACATGTAACATATTCATCAGAAACGATGATTTGTATGTAGGTATGTTACCCGCTACCGAGGTGAAAGTGTATTTGCAATTTATACAATAATTAGTCTTGTAAGACTAAAAGGTACTGATGGGAAAAGTATATTGTTACAAAAAAGTAAGTTATCGTGACATTAGGAATTGTCGCAAAATGATGGAATTTCGTTAAAAAGATATGTTAAAATGACACCATCCGAAAGGATTTGGCATTTGACAGTTGTAAACGTATAAATATCACTACGTAGAAAGAATGTCCCAATACAGGCAGGCTTTTCCTTTAAAAGCGCGAATACATGGATCCAAGCAGCACTCTTTGACGTCGTGTTACCAGAGCCACAAGGGACCTTGCCGTGTATCCGGCAACATGTAGAAGATTGTCGGGAAATGGAGACAGTTTCCAGCGATTAATGCCCGATCTGGACACTATACCCGATGGATTTTTTCCCCGTCCGTTGACCCCCGGCATCTACTTGGTCTGCCAGTGGAATGGGCGGCATCTCGGCAGAAATGTGTGTGTATATGCAAAAGCGTGTAAACACCGAGTGCCCGTGAGAGCTCTGCCAAAATTAACCCGGCTGAATCAAGCTGGCGCGGCTGCGTTGCTGAGGTAGTTGAGACTGACGTTTCGCATGCTTCCGTTAACGTATACAGAGGGTCGAGGTAGTCGGGGCGACGTCCTGTTGTTTAGGTTCCACGCTCCGGTTCTTCGCAAAAGGGAAGAAAGCCGCCTAAGTATGCACGCGAGAGAGCGTGGATGGCGTGCTACCAAATCCGCAAAACTTCCTGCGCGATAAAGATACTTCTTTTTGTGGCCTCGTAAAAGGGGTCTGCTGCCGATGAAAAAGCAGCCAGTGGTGCAAAAGTCTTGCAGTGCAGATCGAGCCCGTTTGTCAGAATTTAAAAATAACTGCCTCCTTCTTGTAACACGGCAGTGTTGTGCGCTCCATGTCAGTGTGGCAGGATATGATTAACGCCAGGAGACATTACTCTCAGCAAGCGCGACGAAAGGTATGCGCAATGCGTTTGCGAGTCGTATGTCAGCCGGAGAAGTTACTCTCGCGCGTCCCTGCAAATGCTTCCGTGCACTCGCTTGCATCCCTTGCTTGGGTATCTCCGGGCAAGATCGCACTTCATTTTAGGCGCTCTATATACACCGCTAGATATGCAATCATCTCATTGATAGTGCCTTCAAACGCATTGCCAGCCAGTTTTATCGATAATAAAATTACTCTTACTGATTGCGAAAGACGGTAACGCCGCGCCCGTGTACCAGTTGTAATTGAGCCTGACACATACTCGGATATATGCATATAAGAAGAATATTTATCGACGTGCTATTCTGAATCGGTGATTATTAGATTATCCAGAATATGAAGTCCATTGGTTGTCAGATATTATGCATTTTATTTTAGAACCTACGTGATGTAGCCAAGTGAGAACCGATATATTTGAAGGTTTTTATACTCCACTGCAGATACTAGTGGCTGAGCAAGTGGTAGATAGCGTTCTGATAGTTACATGTTACGGAAATAATAATTTCAATAGGGAATGAAGTGTTCTGATTTAAGAACGCGGTGCGCGATAACGGCATTCAGTGATTGCGATTTATTAATGAATTCGTACGGAGATTATTCAAGCATAAATTCAAAGGAGTCCGATCATGGTTCGGACCAATGCGCTGAGTACACATCTTGACATCGGAGTCATAAGATCATTCACAATCCGTTAATCAAGCAGCTTGAGGAAGACAACACTCGTGTTATCGCGGCATAAGAATACTCCGGGGGTCTTTGTACGTAAGATTAAAATTGATGACATTAAGTCGCACTTCATTTGCATGCTGGACTCAATGCGTGGTCACAATCTGCTTCGCCGATTCGAGGAGTTGCTTTATTTTCAAAAATTTTAATTGCATTTACTCTGTAAGTAAATCGTTCCTTTCGCTGCCACATTTCGTCGGGGTGTCAACTATTAAAATATAGTTTGCATTACATCTACTACGGAAAAAGTATATAATTACTACGAGATCGATGAGGACTAATTAATGTGAACAGACCGTCCGGACGTGTTGGCTGAGGCCGAACCATTACCTCGTCGATTTACAATTGCATTTTTCCGTCTGGGTGCCTCGTACGGGTGCGTTCGGGCTGAGTTAATTTAGTGGTGTCGACTCGAGGCTTCATTAAGCCGCGTGAGTGGCATTTTTCGGTTGGGGAGCGGCTGCGAGGGCAGGGCAGGGGGATCGTGGAAAAAAATGAGGTGTCACGGGGCTCGAGGTTGCATTCAATCAATTGCTCCACTTCGAGCGGTAGCCAATGACCGGCTTACCCGGTTGGAAAACTTTAAACTGGCGAATTGTCGGCCGTACATACGAGTGCCACTTCACTTTCGCTAGCTGCTTCTTTGTTCTCCGAACGCGAATGTCCCGACGAGAGTGATATGGATTCCGTGCTGCCCGTTCCTCGCATTCCTTATGTTTGCATTGGGACTAATTGTTCTTCATAAACCAATTGTTCCCCCGCTGTATATCGGTTATAATAATATTTGTCACCAAATGTAAAATGTGGACAAATTCAGCAGAAATTCGTAAAATATCCTTAATCTGATCAGACGAAATTATCAATGCAAAAAATCGTCTGGGATCGATTTGGATAAAAAAGAACTCGATCTGAACGAATCAGATTTCGACTTACGAATGTTTGATTTCTAAAACTCAATTTCGGAATATTTTTTGGTATTTTTATGGGGTTGTGGTGGTGTTTTATGGTGCTCTACCACTCTCAATGCATGTCTAGAAAGGTAATAAATACATTTCCGTTAAAAAAAATTAATTACTTCATTCATATTCACATGAATAGTAATTTTGTATCTTATTGTGTTTTTATGGGATTGTTATGGGTTTCTATAGTGCTCCTCCAGTCTCAATACATGTTTATAATGGTAATAAATACATTTCCGTTAAAAAAGTTGTAATAACACGAACAATCACATGAGTAGCGATTCGGTACATTTACCACATCGCTTAATGTAGATTCAGACCACTATGTTGTTGGTAATTTAAGAAGAACGCGAGATATTATACGATGTGTCAGGAATGCAAGATACTTGCGAGAAACCATGGAGATAATATCTTAGAGGATTCTCATTGTCAGTGTATGTACTTAGCTTCTCTGTTTTCCAACCAAGTCGTGTATTGTTTCCAGTACGAATTATATCGGCGATGCCGTGAGTATCACGTAGCCGGAGGTGCACCCGAACCAGTATTCCCACGCAAATGTCTTCCGAGCGCTATCTCAAGCAGCGTCCCGACACATTTCAGGAAATTTTTTGAAAGAACGTGAACACGCTGGCGCAAAATTTATGGTGGTGCGATATACCGCGGGAGTGATGGCTCCAAAGAATCATAGTGAATCAGACGCCGCACCGGCATCCCCACTTTTGTATCATGCAACAATGAAGTTTTGTTATCTATATTTCTGATATATGACTACTCGGCTTTACTTGGATTTCACAGCAAGCCACAACGCTCCCGCGTTCGCACGCCTCGCGTTTCTTTTGGTCTTCGCGACGCCTGTAAAATCTGGCGTGAAACGAGACACAACGGTGCGATGTGCCTCAGTAGCCGTGGATAATGATGCACGCCTATATCTACGTTTTACACATTATAGGCGATCAATAGTCTGAAGCGAGTCTTTTATTTATATTTAATGTATATACGAAGTGATATACAAGTACTACCGGTAAGCTCTATCGCAATACGATCTTTACCAGCACAGCACTCAAATTTCATAAGTTCGTCCTACTGAATGATTTACAATAGTTTATCAATATTGATTAAGTTTATTATTTCCATCTATCAAAGCAGATTTTATACCTCCTATTTTTCAAAGACTACTTCTCGACGAACCGATGCCATTTCCTACGATACGTTAACGGTTTTCTACGCCAATGATAGGTCCTATAAAGCTAATTTACTTGGTGTGAATATAATCAATCAAGCTGTTCCGACACTAAGAATTCCTGTGAACAACTGTCTTACTTTCCTACACGTCTTTACATTTGCAACGGTTTCGGCACTCTTGCATATTTGAAAAGACACATAAATACCCAGATATGTATTCAGTGAACGATAGCGAATTCACTCGACGTAGCACTAAATTATGAAATTACACCGTAGAGATTGTGGGAAGTATGCGCCCGCATGAAACAGGCTCGAGCGGTTTCGTGCTAACGACTGGAAATGCTGCCTACGCGAATCACGTCGCTGGATCACCTGCTGCGTTAATCTCTTTGATCCTTCCTGCAAAGGGTAATCCCACCGGTTAAGAGCGCATCTAATTGTTAACGAGTGTATTTGCAAACATGCGATATGATTTTAATGTGTTTCTCCCTTGTCATGAGCAATACGTGTGGCAGCCATGAAGAGGATTTTAGGCAGTGCTTATTGTTTTGTCGTCACACGATGACACGACAAGCTGTTGGATATTTTGTAACGCAGAATAACCTGTGAAACCTTTGTTTCAACGTATTGTTTATTCTTATAACTGAAAATTGTAAACGAGAGTGACGCATTAAGGTCTACTGAACACCAACCGCTTATACTGTAAATGTATTAATGGGACAGGGTCGGCTGCATACAGCGCTATAAATTACCAGTTGACGAAGTATTGTTTGATGAGCGAATTTGCAAGCTGAATCATGAATCATGAATCATGTTGATAAGTGGAAAGGGCGATTTTTAGTTTTGACAGGTTTTTGTGTTCTTTCCTCTAAAAAGAAACTCAGATGGAATTGAGTGCACAGGTTCTCGGATCTTTACTCGACACGCAAAAATGTACCGTATGAATGCAAATTAGACTGATCTTTGTCTCTAACTTTGCAGAAGACGAGTCTGTACAAGGCAGGCGCCAACTACGAGTACGCATCATCATCGAGGTAGACAAATTAGGTAAGTAAACGTAAGACTTTTATTAAAGGATTTATTAGTTTGTAGAATTGGCTTATCAGTTGAAAGAAGGCAGAAAGTGATTCAACAATTTAATTATTCTAATGTTTGCAACATTTCGGCAAACATTCGTCACGATTATTGGTACTGTTTTCATTTTTCTCTAATTATTGTTGTGAAAAAAGTGTCTTAGTAGAGCCTGAAAGCATTACAGTAGCCATCCTTTGTTACCCTTTTTAGTCGAGAGACAAAGGGTTGTAACTTCTGAATACAATTCGACTGTGAATGGCAGATTCTCCGAATGTCCATGGTAGCACCATTCAAAGCCTCGAAGCCAATGAAACGCGTAATCCTTATGCGGACGTTGAATGCTAAAGGACTCCATTGTTTTCGCTAAGAAAGCACATTCTTCTAGGTTTGTTTATACCGAATTATCCTCCGGTTTCTTGTGCTGCCCAGGATGGTCCCAAGTAACTCAGCTGAGTTTCGGCTGCAATAAACGTGAGTAAATCTTCAAATTCTACCTTAGACTATATGAATTGAACCTCATTGGAAAATTGATATTTGATTTAAATTTTCGTGGGTTTAGTGTAAGCTAAAAGCTCGGTTTATTTATTATTAGGCTACGTGAGTCGAGTGAAAATTACCCAGAGGCAGATTGCACTATAAAATTGTGGCAGATTTTTTCGAAGAATAGTAACGAGAGATCGGCAAAGGGTTAAAATTTCATGTTACATTATAAGAGCCCGGTTTATCAGGTTACCCGAAAGTCAGCGACGTGTAACAGGAGCCAGCTCCGCTCATTCTACAGACGTGTGTAGACGCACTTCTCATATTACGTAACAAAGAGTGGGACTAGATTAATTTGCCAAAGCTAACGACTAGATAGCATAGACCGTCGGCACTGTTCGAAGACATTGCAACTTCTCAAAAAAGCTTGTTACGTTCGACAGATATGTAATCTATCTTTTTGGTACAACTGTTCCCTATAGCTACCTGCTCAGCTCCATGCTTGAACGGCGGAGTATGTTCTTCCCCTGGAAAGTGTACGTGCCCTAAAGGCTACACAGGTAGTCAGTGCCAAACAGGTAAGGTGAAATATCGACAAAGATACGCCAGGATTTATGCCACTAATTTGTTTTATCGCTGTCCCTTTATAACTATAGGCAATGGATTCAAATCTGATAAAACTAGGTTCCGAGAAAAGTGTGGACCACTTATTAAAACCGTAGATCATTTATGCACTATTTTGGCGCGATTAATAATGATTAATGGGCGCATGCTCAACGTCAGGAGAAAGAAAATTTACGGTAATTTTAATCGTTCGCTGCACCAGACGAGGCTTAATTCCCTCACTCATAGTAATAAAGCTCTCTGGGACGAATAAGGAGGATGCTATGAAGTTGATATCGCGATGTCCACATCTGATTCAACGATTCACTCGGCATCAACCTCCTTTCACTGAATAATGCAATCCGGGCATTGAATCCATTCTTCCTTTTTTAAATATATTGATCATCTCATTCTTTGTGAATAAATTATCGACGTTGCGCCATATCCGTTCCCTCGTCCTCTTTTCCCACTCGTTTCCTTCTATTGCTTCTTGAAACGTGCCTTTTATTGGTCGACGACGAGAAGAAAAGAATTCCGAATTGAAGCGGGCTTCTTTTAACGAGCGAAATAGAAAGGGAGAGTCGCCGCAGCTAGAAGAGCACTTCGAAGTAAGTACGATCTAATGGTCCAAATGACGAGAAGGCGGTACACTGACGGCCTGACGGTGTCATTAAATCGCGGGAAATCTACGATCGAAGCACCCGCTGGGGAGCTGCACGCCCTGGCATCGTTAGCGGTAATTAAATCGACGCGAACACCGCTATACCGCTCGATAGCATTACGTGGACGCGTGTATGCACGTATGTAAGGCACTATCTACATACCGACCAAACTACGTCATGCTAGTCGCTATTGGAATCTCGCGCAGGCTTCCACTGTGTTGGATTGCTTTTGACAGATTTACGAGGGACTTGGTTCTATGTTGAATGTCCGTCGGTCATCGGGTAGAATCGCGAAAAAGCACGGAATGACAGAAAAGCACATAGATGGACACACCAATTGGCACTACAAGTCCTTCCGAAGCCTTTCCACTGCCAGCTTCCTACTGTACCCATAAACATTCAATGGTAATTGCACTAACATCCTATATCCAGCTTGATTTTAAGCCGATTAAAATTACTGTTCTACAAAGTCAGCAGAATTGATTTCCTCGCACTGTAGACGTGAACGAGTGCGTGATAGAGAAGCCCTGCGACCAGCTCTGCAGAAACCTGCCCGGTAGCTACGAGTGCTATTGCAGACATGGTTTCCATCTTCTGGAAGATCGTCAGTCTTGCCGCAAAAACGGTGGGTTGTCCCCCAAAGAAACCCAGAGATGGGGATCGATGCTGGTCCTGATTATATTACACACTTTTGTTGTTCCTATTTTGCATTTAATACATTCCTGCGAATTAAGTAGTTTGAATAAAATGGCCGCAATTAAGCGGCTGAATATTTCCGGAAGGAACTGTAGATTTGTTTTCGCAGACAGCGACGGTACGGCTCTCGAGGCTGGCGATTTGGAGAAGGACTTCCGCGAGATAACGACGACTACGACGAAACGTCCGTCGACAACGTCTTCATATGGTAAGTTTGTGGACATATACATACATACGGAAAGAATTGCGCTTCCACGAGGTCTGGTCCTGACGTGTCGCGACCACATGGCTGGTTCTGCGAAAACAAAAGTAGTCCGACAAACAACGCGCGCGACCACCCCTGCGTGTCTGGGAAAGTGAAAGAATTCGGTTCGCAGATACGGAGAACGAGGTGGGCGACGTTGACCTCGATCAGGACTACGAGATTATCCTGAAGAGGCTCACCAAACTGGAAAAGGTATAGGGGACGACGATACCTATGTGCGTTATACCAATCCTAACAAAGGAAGTATACATTCGTGCAGCTCAATCTACCATCCTACACTTTATAGTCGTTTCTCGAATCTTTCCATGTTGCCTTCAAACATTAGCAACAATCTCGAGAGAGCTTTGATGAAACTATTTCGACATTTCTAAAATCTATCATCGACTTTACTATGTCTGTTGCCTTTCTACTTTTTTTATAAGATTAGTATTACGATGGTGACACTTAGCAAAGATAAAGCAGAACTGAATTCTTCAAAACGCAAATAAGTATAAACTAACTACAATGAAAATTCGATGTTTGAAATCAAGCGATAAACTACTAAAGTATATCCCAGCAGTTGATGTACTATTCTAATATTTCTACTCAGTAATGATACTTTTTTTCATTAGCAAATAGCTAGAGGTAGGAGACGGGATAATGAGACGACCGACATGAGTGCGAAAATCTCGTTGGCATTCGAGAGTATCAGCGAGATGAAAAGAGCAATAGAAAATGTTGTAAGTATCACAGCAGATCCATCAGAAAAATATGATAGTACTCATTCACCAGTTATTCAGTCATATTATTTTTTAGCAATTAATGCAGCAAGAAATATACGATATGCGAAGTAAAATGAAAGAATTTGAGTTGGAGGCACGGAAGATTCAACATTTAACGAATCGTGTAGCGGATTTAGAAAGCCGTTTGAGATTACGATGCAGATCCGCGTTACCCATAAACAGTGGATCCTTACATTTTTAATACGGTCGTAGAGACCATTTGAATGTTTGACACTATGTTCTGCATAATATTTATGCCATGGAACTCTACCGGAAAAATATTGTACTGTGTCACTGCCATTTTATCTAGCATTCACTATGTGTTAGACTAATACTATGACGATAAGTTAAGCGCTACTTGTGATGTTTTGACCTTAACTTTATAATAAAATTTAATATAAACACATGCGTTGTCCAGATTTATTTTTATACAAAAAATAGTGCATAATATTCTATGCAATGGTTATCCACCTATATGGAAAAGGAAATGCATTTAAAGGGATAAAAGCCAGTGTTTACTGTTTTGCTTTCACTGCTTTTTTTTGTTTCCTAGTTAATCTTTTGCCTGGTTTGGTTGGTGTCTTGTCGGTCTTTGCTCTGCCTCTCTTGTGCTTGATGATCTTTCTTCTGTGCATCCATGCTGGATAATTGCCATACTGGTCGCGTAACGTCTTCTTGTCATATACTCTACCACCATCCAGTTCCATTTTTTCTGAATCAGTCGCCTTCTCTTTGCTCTGTGCTTGTTTCTTTACAGTCTTTGCATCCACCACTGTAAAAAGTAGATAATGAACATCAGTAGTTTGTTGTGCAATAGGACAGAATGGTTTCCTTCCATCAACACTTTACCTGTCGCAATCTCGGAGATTTCCGACATTTCAACTTCTGTGGGCGCAGTCTCATCGATACCGAGTGTCTTCTTTAGCCTCTCCAGTTCTTTGGCACCATACCGCTCTCTCTTAACTGCCTTGCATTTCCGCCTCCACTTGCTTCTTAAGGACTTCGCCATTTCTACCGATCAATTTAGGAAAATAACGTCCTATGAGCGACAATTCAATATAGCGTTTTGCGAATTCAGATTTACCCGATGGTCGCTAGTTACGAATTGCTATATGAGTAAATATTCACGACTAATAAACATAATCGTTGTAATTAAAAGGCAGCATTTTGAACTTCCATAGGAATAAATTTCATATTGTATACAATAAAACGTAGTCCATAACCTACAAATAAGGTTATACGCGAATATTGACAAACTTTAGAGTGCAAGAAAGTTAAACTCACTCAATAACTGCACACGTTAGAGACTCCCAACTTATTTCGTTTGAATAAACCTGCACTGACACTGTGAACTAACTGTTACGAAGGCTCCGCACAAGCACGTGTCCTTTCAAAACTCAGGTTAAACATGCACACTGATGCACACTTTGGAACTTTGGAAACTTCTTCCACATGCTTCAGCATTACCAACAGTTGGTAAGCGGTAGCGAAACGAGCTTCAATGGCAGCTGTTGGAATATCTTTGCCTACGGTCCGCAAGGCTGCCGATGGAGCGTCAGTCGCAGCATAACAACAGTGCATTTCCAACGGTGGGAAACATTCCTTCGACATTTCCAACGCTTTTCGAAAACTTGAGGTTTCAGTCCTCAAGGCTTCAAAAAGGTTAGAGCAACTACTACAAAGTTAATACGTGAAAATAGACTGGAATATTAAGGAATACTGTTCAATATATACAAAGTATTCGATTCGGTGGCAGTGTCTTTCGTTTCAGTTTGTGATAAAATGTCCAATACTGAAACACTTTCTAAACTCGACGATATTATCGTTCGCACAATCTGTTGCAGGACATGGCGGAGAGTAGATAGTCGGGAGATTCAGTATTGGTTCCACTTCCCTCCTAATTAATTCAGCGGAGACGTGTTCGAAAGGCTCTGATACCAGCCCCCGTGATAGTATCTAGTCAACCATGGCGCAAAAGCGTCATCCAAAAAGTGGAGTGCGGCAATCCGCAAAAGAGAGGAAGAGGAAGAGAAGCACGCTGCTACGGATCTGTGTCAAACAGTGTTTTCACTCGGTGGCGCCCACGATGCACGTAAGTAAAAATGCGGGGACGGCGATCCTCGCTAACATTATCTCTCCGCTCCCATCGGGCCGCTGTTCGTTCCCGATAAGAGAAATGCGTATGCATACAGGTATGCGTAAAGAAATATGTCCCAAATGCCAGCGTCGCTCCATGGATGTCGCCCTATAAATTAGTTCTCGAGGAGCAGGAACGGAAATTCCACTCAATCTCTTGATTAACACTTTCTAAGCCGACGCACCGGTGCCACTTGCTATTTAGGTGCAGCGCTCTACTTTTCACCTCTCCACGCTCGGCAGGTTTATCGAAACAATTTTCCTGACGTCCGCTTTCAGATAGGAAGTACAGTCACTCAGCACACTTTGAGCGACAGTACCACTATACATGTATCTATGTAGTTTATGCATTTGTGTAAAAGGCATCCTTTGAAATTCGATATTTTTTCGAAACTCGTAATTCGACATTTTTACATTTTCGTTCTTAAGTAATAAACAACTACTCTTTAATAGTATTAACAATACCCTCATGAGTTTCCGAGACTTAGCGCAGTATGTAGGTGTTTTACTCAACTTAGCAAAGATGTGTATTCGACAGGTGACACACAAATGTGTGAGTTACAATACTAACTGGCACCATATTATTTGCAGCAGATGACAGAGGCCTTGGAATAAATATCGTGCATTAGCTTTGAAAAGGCCGCTGCGCGCCGGTGGGAGACAAAAGGGTAGTATCGTGATGATGTGGCTTATCGACGGTGTCACTGGCAAGATATAAATGATTATGAAGTCTAAGTGCCTCATGCAGTAATAGAGTAACACGTCGACGGAGAGTCTCGCGCGCGAGCACACTGTGTTTTAATTTCTCGTGCAGTGGGTGCAAGTGGCCTTTTAACGATTGTTGTAACTATGCAAAAGACTTTTTGCAAAGTGCGCGCTTGCAATTACGGCATAATTATGGAGTTGGTTCTGTTACAACCAACAGAATATTTCGTCCAACGCTCTGCACGAGTAAGTGCAAATTATTCGACAAGACCAGCAGTTTAGTAACGAGTCATTGTTTCAAGGAGGCAACTGGAATGTCGTAGTAGTCAGTTCTGAAACTTCAAGACTGCAGCACGTAATGATGTACTATTCACGACTATACACAGTGCGGCTGTTTGCAAAAAGTGCAACACTTATGCACGAGAGCACATCGTGCAATTAGAAATAATTAATTATTGCCTGCGAAATGGTGAAGTCGACTCTGCCACTTTAATAGAGTAGCGTCAGCCCGGTACGTACGTATTAGCCAACAACTAAGTAAGAATGTATTAGGAGAACACGTTATCCCAATGAAAGTCGAGGAAGAACATGGAGAAAAAATTGAGAAAACTGATTTTCCCGCGAAACTTCTTAGCATATTTGGTGTGAGCGTGGCTTAAACGTCATTGTCAGTGGTTGCACTAGATAAGAAGGTGAATACATATTCAATGATCGACCCGAACGTTTGAATTGCAAGAAGGTGTAATATTTTCGCACAGCTCTTCGCTTGAAACATATCGTTTGTCTCCTGTGAGTGCTAAACTCCTTCTCCCGTGAGCAAAGGTAATTACCATTATCTCTTTTCAGAACCACGCGAAACTCGGAGTCAATCGTGTTCGCTAATGTGCCGGCACGCTGTTTGCTCGCAACGCGCAAAAAGCAGATAAGCACTCGGCTTAATTGCTGGAAAAGGGAGTGGTTCCTTCCTCGATTAGGGAACCTCTACTAGTATCAAGCCGGAACGGGGTTTTCCATGCTGCGCTATCGGTGTACGGTGCGCCGGTGTAATTAGTGTTATCATCCATCGCACGCGTCATCGCTCGGCACATTCTTCAAATATTTTTCGATTAGATCATACCGACGATATTAATGACGCAACCGCTATCAGTCTCGTCCACGGGAGATTGGTAGTCATGGAGGATGCAAATTTCAGGCTATTTCGATAGGCGTCTGCAACGCATATCTTGTCAATTGATACTTTGGGTGACTTCACCACCTTGCACAACTCGTCAGAAACTCGTGAGAAAATATATGAATGTATGTACATATTTTGATTGAGTTGATAAAGAAGCGCGCGTATATAATCGCGTATAATTTCGTGCACGTACTGCACTGTCAGTCGGCCAACATTTATCCAGTAGGTCTGACCGGGTGCTTATTGATCCTCGGCAGTCAAATAGAGCAAATAGCCCGAAAAGTATGCCATCGACTTGTTCTAGTATTGAAGTATATACTCGTCGAGTTTTCTTAAAGTTTGCTGACAAGGGTCATCGAACGGCGGGTAGCCTTCCAGTAATGGAGTGCAACGGCCTTTGCCGTAACTCTGACGGTATCATATCCCTTTCTCACTTTCTCTCTATCGATGTCCTTAAGGCTTTGCTGGCTTTTTCTTCCGAATTCTTCAAACTGCAGTTATTTGCGTCGGCTTTTAGCTCTGCCTCCATGGTTTCAGTTAAATCAAGAGATCGCGAATACGAGCACGACTTGTTGCAAGGCTATTGAGCTATGATGACCTCGTCTCGTCGCAAGCTGGTCCGCCTAATTCATAATAGTCGCACTTAAATGCGTCCTATTTCGAAGTCTATCAAAATAATCGAACTGCAAACGATTCTGTTCAAGTTTAATCTTAAAATCGATATACACAACGCATCAGGTTGCCATTTGCACACTCGTTATACATGCTTTTGCGAGTAATCGAAGCTTTGAAGATACAATTTCCCAAAATATTCCATATAATAAGAGTCGTAGGCAAGAATAAATTCGATTACTATTCAAAATCTCGGACTCGCTTGCAGCGTTTTATGTAAATTCTTGCATTACATTTTCCATGAGCATGAAACCGTCACGATTTTGTTCGACATCGAAATTCATGACATACTCGGAGATTCGCAGACGATATCTTATTAGTGATCTCATTCCCACTTGATCCGTGCGATGGCCGGTTGAAAAAAAATTCTGGATTCCCTCGATAGCGCGAATGCGCGAAGAGCGCCGACTTTTTGCGAGCCCTTTCATCAGCCCATCCGCTCCGAAAACAATGCGTGCGCTAATTAAACTCGTTGAGCCCTCTCTACGGTCGCTTGAGTTATGTAAGAGCTAAAGTTAGCGCTGGGGTGGACGACGGCTGTCATTGCATATCGTGCACTAGAGTGGTAATGAACTTTTATGGTGTGTTGGCGTCTTCTGCCCGCCGCGGTTAGTCACGGCGTGTTATAAACTCGAAGTGGATGAATGAGTCGAGGAAAGTCTCACGTTAAATACCGCCGACAATGAAAGCCATTAAGTGAACGCAATTTAAACTGTCTGCTCCCTCTTGAGCTGGAATCTTTCCGGATTAAAGGTCGTCGGTCCGATAATAATCGCGTTATCCGTTCCGCAAGATATGCTGTTCCGTGTAAACTGAAACACAGTGTGGATTTCCTTGATTTTCAGAAGAAAGAAGATGTTGCGGTTCGAGGAAAAATCATTCGCTGCCGATTCCAGTGATGGGTTGTCCTTCCTCTCAGAAGAGCTCGAAGATATAAGTCTGCAGTAAGTACAAATATCTCGGAACCTTAAGGAAATTTTATCGCCACCGAGATTAAATAGCAGGAATTTCGCTCTGACCCGAAAAGGGCGCATCACGCATCATATTCAGTATATTATTTGATACTACGAATTTAGCAAATGCGCATGCAGTGAAAGGAAGGTTTTATTATAATGTAAGATAATATATGGGCGCGAGCAGAATTAACTTGTCATCGCCACCTATTCAAATGTCATAGACATTGAAATTGATTCTTATATGTATGTAGATATAAACAGAGTTGTGCTTCGCTTTGAGGTCAAGTGCGCCCTGTGCGTGTATGCGAAATGTACATACTTCTACATGCATAGAAAAGTATGTGAGAGTTGCAATTACCGCAGGTACGAGCGGCGGTGTTGACGCGATACCCGATACCCCATTCCCGTGAGCATTTATATCGCTCACGACTTTCACTGATAAGAAGAACGGTGAGTTGCCGGAAGTGACAGCTTCCTAAGTTTTAGGCAATCAGCACGCAGCCGGGCAGTCTGCGATTCGTTCTGCGAAAGTGTTGTCGTGTTGTGACGTGGTGCCGACGTTTGACAGTGCCTCTGACGATTTTAACGATCTAGTGCACTAGAATTACAGCCTTTGCCACACACATTGCTGCGAGTAATTACAAGAGGTAAGACCTGAAACGCTCTGGAGGCCTTGTTCATTGCCGACGCGTCGGGAGATATAAAGTTCAATGAACAACTCTCGTAACGCAGGAGGTAATTGGGATAAATTAAATTGTGGCGATTCCATTAGATAAATTCGACACAGTATAACTATTCAAGTTCTGCTGAACTTCTTAAGGTTGAAGTTCGACTCTTAGAAGGTTTGAAAGAACGTCGTGCGTTAATGGAGTAGTCCATTTTATGGAAGAAATAGCGAATAAGAAGTAATTATTAAGTCAACCCTTAAAAATCAAATTATTAAACATTATTTCCGCGAAATTGGTTCACGCCGTCCATGAACTTGAGCCCAAAGTCTACCGTCGATTGTTTAATGATTTATTTGATACCGAGACTAACTCTACGTTTTCCTCCAAATTATTTGGAACGGCGGACGGTTTATCCCTGAGGTGATTTTATAATATTGCAGGACTAAATTGTGCTCGCCCGACGGGCACGTTAGGTGACCCGGTTTTCGCGTCATCAGTATCATCGCTGTCACAACTAGGTCGCAGCCGTGCGCGCACGAATTCACGGGTATGTAGTCGCGTAGTGAGTGGGTACGTGGTGAGTGCGTTTCGAGTTCCGGTCTCTGATTACTGTCGGTCTCCCCAAATTCGCTCTGAATAGCTGCCGCTTCCCTAGAGAAAACTTACAGTTACTTGAACTCACTCTTACTGCTCGCAGGCTTCCGGCCCGAGCGCACGACCGCGCCGGTACACGGGACACATTCACTTCGTCCGGGATTGTCTCGTTACGACAAAATCCGGCGCGTTTCATGGGACATTGACTTCTCCCGTGGATATCAATTATCCCGAATGACTTTGCCCTCTTCTCGTGACGCGACAATCAGCCTATTGCACGCCCCACTGGGATATGTGCGAACTTCTCTCGATGTTTCACAATGTCTTTTCTAAAATAATGTAAGGAGTCCCCCTTTTTAAAACATTTATCGATTATATCGCTTATAATGCATATATTATATTACTTATGCAACTCTGATTTGATTACACTTATTCATTACTAACGGGGAAAATATGATTAGCCACCACACGGCTGGGAGTGGCAAGAGTCTAGAGAAATGTTAGATACATACTTGTTAGCATTCTAGCTCACTTTTTTCCATCGAAATATGCATATGTATGCTGCAGTCGCTCTACGCGTTATTATTTTAATTGTTCCTTTTCGAAACAGATACTGTTAATTGCTGATACATTCTCTATACTAAGTTGATACTCGCAGTGATTCCGGTTGACAACCTATAATTACTTGAGATATCCCTCTGGTGTATCATTGCTCGAAGCTAACACATCAATATGGAGTTTTAATCAGTGGGGGGGCTATAATTATTCTGATTTCCAGAGTAGAACGGAGTCAGTCACCATTGATCTGAGGCTCGGCACACAAGTGCTTGTCGATACAGCAATAGGGTTAAGTAATAGCTCACAGTAAGCCGTTAGTTCGCTTTCCTCGATGGATTGTATAACAATCGTGCGCACAAACGGGAATTAGGTAGCGCTATCGAAATATTCGAGTACACGAAACGAGCTCAACTTGGTTGGGTGACGCAGACACCGTTCGCGATACTTGGACAAAATGCGATAAGTTAATTTAACTGTCGGGGATCCAATTCATTCGTGGGAACAAAAGTGGGCGGTCGAGTGCGGTGAGAGCGTTTGCCGCGATCTGGAGAGAATTGCATCTAATGGTAAAACTAGAAATAACGTGAGTGTGAGAGCAGTCTGTCCTTCCGAAACCGGTTCCTCGGGCGCTGCATTCCAGTGAAAAGGAAGAGTGGCTTGCGGACCAGATTGTAATCAATTTTCCAAAACCGACAGTGCTCGCCGAGGTGATCTAGCGAAAGTGATCTTACGACTCCTGTCGCCTCGAGCGAGGAAGTGAATAATTGTTCATGGAAATCAGCTTTTGCCCCGCTCGTTGAAGAGTACCTTCTAGCCTGCGAAATAATGCGCTAATATAACGCCGTTTCTAGATATATGTATGTATTCGGTGCAAATGAAACTTTTTATATTCGAATTTTTTACGTCGACTTTTATCAAATGTTTAGCGAAACAGTCAAGTTTGTAAAAAGGTAACCGTAGACACTTGAGCGGAGCAAATCAGTATTACCGATAATCGCGTGATGAGGCCATACAGTGAATCTTCAGTAATGCGATTTGTGCTGGTCATTGCAGGGGACTCCTTTTACGATGTTGCTTTACACTGCACATACATCTTCACTCATATACCACCAGTGTCATTCATTTTATATTTAAGTATTATATTTTCTACGTTAATGTATACGTAAGCTGCAATCACAAAAGAAACATAAATTAAACAATTATTAATATCGCGCACTTCTACCACAAGGCTATAAGTGAAGTAGTGTATTGTCTTTCGACCAAGCAGGAACGTTTACGGCCGCGCGGCTCATCGATAAGGCGTAGCTTCCGCTGCTCGTTAGGCTTCCAATCTATCATACTGCTATTGACACTGATTTTCCTATCGGCAGTTACTGGGTCAATGCGGCTAGCCGAGTGGAATGTCAATGCAGCGTACTCGATGGGTTTGTACCCTGCTCGCAAAACGCTGACGTAGATGGTGCCTAGTAGCGTTTGGTAAACTGGTAAAACTGTTTGAACCAGACCTAATCAGCTCCAACTTATTATTAGTTCTTGACAGCTCTGACCGGAAGGAACGCGACCCTGACTAAACCTAGACTAGAGCAAATCAACCCCGAGTCAGAGATAACTCTTTACGTCTCACAGAGACCGTTTCACCATAGGTCAGGTTTTCAAGGTCGTGCGAAAGTGGGCCACGATTTATGATTGGACCGTCGTCTCGTTGAATTTGCTCGGAAAAAGCATTATCCCCGGGAAGTCCACAAACTTGTCCAGGCACTCGTTTGATCTGCCAGTAGTCTGGCATCCCGACTGGTCGTTTCTTCGAATACCGTTGCCTCGACATAAATGTTTTTCTCTGTCACGTGCAGATCTCCTCGTACCAAGATTCCTATTTTTTGTCGGCTGTAGCATTTTGTTACTGTTGTTGCTCCTAGCGGTTTGCCGTGCTCGCGTTCCTTGAACGTTTTCACAATATTCACGAGCCAATGTATTGTAGGGTCTCGACTAAATTGCTCAATGAACGATCTCTAATAAAGACAGCCAGTGTGTTGTAATGCATAAGTGGCAATTATGATATAGTTAAATTATATTGCTTTATGGTATTCGCACGTGATAGTTACGGTCCGCGTGAGCGTGAACAGGTGGCTTTGAAAGGACGCAGGATGCCACATGGCACGGGATTCACAGACCATTCCACTAGTTTCCCATAATCCTCTTTAGAGACTCGACAGCACATACATAGCGCACACCAAGCACCTGATATTTTCACCTTAGCCTTAACAGGTAGATAGCTGGTAAGATGTACGATACTTGAACTTTACGGAGACTATATTTAGCGGTTCGGAGAGTCGGCGTCGAAAAGCTCTCGATCCACGCGAAAGTACATAACGCGCGAAAGTTTGCTACGCGCTGCTCCTCGAGCTGAATTCGGGATCGCTCGTTTCCGCTTGTCCGCTCATCAAGTTTACTGGAACTCGTTGGTAACGGGGCTTTAGCAAGTAGATTTCGCTGCTGGTGTCGTGCTGAGCAGCTTCCCTATTATCTTAATTATACGTTGTCGTAAATTTGCATGCGTATTACGCTACAGGCACTTCCCGTTGTGATGATAAATCATGGAGTATATCAATCTTTGCATTCCCATTACACATTCCATCCCGCATAAGAGCTGTTTCCCAGCTGCATTGAAAAGCTAAAACCGGTGTAGACTCAATGGTTTGAGCACAAGTTTCTTGAGCTTGGATTATTCTTGCGAGAATATCGAGGAGCAACATAATATTTCCTCGTATTAGAGGCACCGGCAACCTTTCCCGTAACCCTTTTCATCGACCTATCTCCCACCTAGCGCATCTGAAATGGCTTTAGGCGAATCTTATGCAAGAATGATCCCCTTCATAACTGTATTCCTATTATAATTTCACATGAAACACTTCTACGGCCCATGTATTTCTACGTGAGTTTGAGAACTAGCTTATTTTCTCTCTTGATTGATCTGCAAATCTCAGGGCAGAGGTTCTACGAATTGGGCCTTAGTCCCGGGCGCAGATGTCGATATCTTATTCCTCGATCGCCGGGAGTAAGGCGGCATATCCCTCGTCAAGAACAACTACGAGGTCGACCGGGGAAAGTCAACGCTGCGAGGCAGTGAGCTTCCAGAAAAATCCTGCAAGCATCCAGCCACTATTTCCGACACGAGACAGCACGACCGCAGTGTGCGCTCGGAGACTAATTACAGCCAATCTCCGTGAAATAGGCCACCTGTTTCTTTCGAGCGTTCCTCTTCACGACATACGAGGAAAGATGATACTGAAATACCACGGAAGCTTTCTAAACGCACTGCAATTTGCAGTGTTCGGATCTGCTGAGTTAGAAAATGACGTATTAAGAATTATCCAAACACTCTCCTAATAAGCTTAGCCTGGCCGAGTTGCCGTTGTAGCGAGCTGAACAAAGAGCTTATAAGGTAAACTGATGATCTGAAACGCAGTTAGTTCTCGGCAGAGATAAACCTTTTATGCGATCAGCCGGGTACACGACCTTTCAAGATGTGCTCCTCCTCGTGCCTTCCCGGCACTCCCTGCAGAAAACCTTTATACGGAGGCTGTTCTGATTTTCTGGCCACTTATGAGCAACTATTCGCAAGGGCGTTGCGCCATCGATGTTGGGCCTGGCGTTCGTGTCGTAACTCCGTGACACTCCCGGATTAGAATCGGCTCCTTGGTAACACGAGATGTTTTATCTCGATGGTCAGGTGTTCCTGAAAGTATTCGCAACGTAGCAGGATAATAACTCGTACCTCGCGCGAGGGTATATGTGTGTCACAATGCAACTGGAAGAGTAATGACATTCAATACCGCAGATACACGAGGTTGCACGCCCTCGATGCCGAGAGGCTCGACCGGCGGACACTGATTTATAAGCGGCTGCCTCATTATTGCCAACTTGAAAGGAATTCCTGCCAAATAGGGAAGGGATTTTTCGTGGCAGATGTTCCGCAGTCGCAATCTGCGCTGCGCTGCTCCGCTTTTAATGCCAGGATAACCGGGGCGTTCGATTACATAGGAGCCGAAGTTCGCTACGCCTAGGGGAACTCAGTCGAGCTCACTCGAACCTCGAAATGGGTGGATCGAATGTGGCTTTCTGCAGATGTACTCTGAACCCGGCGGATTACGATCAAGGCAGCCTGCACGGGGATCAGGCTTCGGACGCTTTCAATTAACCCCCTGTTTGCCGAGCAAAGACCGTCCGTTAATTACCATCTGATGACTGCGCTTAATCATGATGTAGATGGCTCTTAGGCAATGCTGAATCGGAACCTTTAAGCTGAGCATTGAATATTTCATTGCTTGATGGAGGCGGCTTCGTTTGCTAACGACTTTGCTTACATTAAAATGTCTACTTAAACAATTAGGGGCGACTGCTCTTTAGTTGAATCAACCACTTCGAAGGCTCCATTACCAATAATAGCGAATATTATCCATATTTCCCCTGTGAATTGAAATCGGGGCCCCAGAATACGCCTGAATCGGAGAGAGAGAAAAGAAGTGCGGTAGGCTGTTTTTGCGGGCAAAAATGGTCAGATAGAGTTTCCTTTGTTTTGCTGATATCATCGGCGTGTATTATTGGAATATCCACTTCACGGAGTTACGTAAGAATTCTGCGCGATACCTCCAGTCGCAATTCTGTGAGAGTGGCGCCGGCGAATGGTTGGCGATATGACCCGTGTACGTTCTTCTCTGGAACGTACTACGTTCGCTCGAGGGGACGTTCTAGGTGGTTAGCATGACGAACATGAGGCTTGAACGTGCATTCGCCAAAGACATTGGTAAGAAAGCTGTTCACCTTTGCGGGATCGACACGAAAACCTTTTAGTGACTTTTTTCCGTCACGCGTCTCCAGGATGTGAAATCGCTAGCCGTAAATTATCGCGTCCTCAGACCAATCACATGCACTTGCTTGTTGTTCTATTCATCATCCGGTCTATTCACAATGCTGTATTAGGACGATTCACACTTTCCTCTGCACCGACTTGGCACGAGTGCTGCTACCACAGGCGATTAAATTCAATTCAGATAAGGCGAATTAAATGGCATTAAACTTGAGCGTCAATTAATTTTAGCTCGGGTGATTTATGACACGTAATTCATTCATTTAAATTAAATTATCAACATCGACATTGCTGGAATGGATTTATCTGAATTAGCCAATTCTACAAGTGAGACTGTCGGTGGACCCAAGTTGTATTTGTTTCCAATAATTACAAGAATTTAATGTTTTTAGATAGAGATTTGTTAGTCATCCTACCTTGCGATTGGATACACAAGTGACCTTCAACCAGTGGTGTAGAATAACTAATTACCAGCACGAGTGATGTGTTTTGGAACTCTCCCAACCATAATAAGCGTTCTAGTACGAGCCAGCCCCAATGAAATAGCTTCACTGCGCAATAAACACAACGGAACGCTCGTGATCAGTTAATCGTCGGTTACTTTGACAGCTGATGATATATACAGATACAGATATCCGGATCAATGGGTCTCACCACGAAATGGAGTAAATAAATTTGAAATACTCCCGTGCACCGTTATCTTAAATTGTAACTAGCCTTTCGCCGGCAGCTGTTTCCATCCGACGGAGAATCCGACCCACATCCGACCTATGTACAGTAGTATCTGTCGGAGGACAACTTCACGCCAGATCGGTTCCGTAGGTCGATAAAGACTTTCGTGCCAGGTGTATCCAGCTCTATCATTGGGAGTTCTGCCGGCTAGCAAGCTATCTATAACCGGAAACCACTGATTCCACGGTAACATTCTATCACAGCTGAAGCGGCGAGAAACTACTAATACAATTTGTATTTGTGGTTTGAAAGTTTGTTCCAGCTAGTGCGATTTGTTACTTGCACGAATTAGCCGGTGAAGAAGTGATTTATATTGCAAGTACAAGACGCCGGACTTTGCCTGGATCTATGCTAATCACTCCGACAGAATTACGGTGCCGGAGGCGTCAAGCTTGGCACTAAAATTCAAAGAGATTTATGAGCAATGCGGACACTCTGGATAGACCATTCTCATTTCGAGGGAACCCTAGCTTTTGGTTTCCAGATATTTGATGTATGAAGATTAAAGATACGGATTATAATACGGCCTATTCCTATTTTATTGGATACCATTGTTAAACGATATTGAAGTAAGCCAAGTGTTTAAACTAATTTACCAGTTTATTTGATTTCATGAATAACTTACACTCGAAATCGGTTAAAATACATTTAATTGAAATTGGAGCATTTATTGCTTTTGACTTAAATCTTCTTACTAATATCAAAAATCAACAAGAACCAGAGTGGCTGCATAGAATCCGCGACCTCTTTCGGCCCTAACCTTCACATTGCCGGTGAAACTTGGAGCGATTAATCACTTTGCACAAACTTCTTCTCGCCCTTTGAATATCTCGGGAAGGGTCAGCAAAGACAGGAGTCACTCACGGAATGCCTTGGCAAAGTCTGCCTTTAAATCGAGCCGGTTTCGCGAGTGTTTGGTAACGAAGCAACGTGGACGGTAGAAGGCAGCGTGTTTGAGAGCGTGGTAAAGGGTGGTCGCATACATCCCCAAAGGTAACGAAGTCTCCCGCGGCAAGTACGGCGGAAGCGACGAATTTAAGTGCGGCCTGAAAGACATATTTCTGGACGCGTTCTATTTTTGTCCCGGTGCAGTGTGCACCTATGCGCAGGAGACGCGCTAAGCGATTTACACGTCTGGAACTCCCGGCATTCCACGCCACTTTCTTTGTGTGCCGGCCTGTCGTGGATTTGTTGCAACGCCGGCGGCCACGTGCCGCCGCGGAATGCCGCTTATGGCATCTAACCAACAACCCTTCGCTTCTACGACTTCTAAGTATTTTGATTCATGCGTCATGACTCGGGGGATGCACTTCTTGGCAGATGGAAAACAGCCTTGGAATAGTCACACAGCACAAACTCTATCAACGCAGCTACTTATAAGATAAGCGCACATGTATGGATGGCTTGAAGAATTTGGATGCAGAAAGCTGCAAGTAGCAGTTGCAATGCCAACCTTATCCGTAATGCGTTTTGCCAGATATGTTACAATGTTACAGCTCGAATGGAAGGATCGGTTCCAAGCATGCACAGTCAGACTTCCGGTAGTTTGCTAGTCACTTGTGAACACTTAGTTAAGTCGTAGATCTCAGCGCCATCGGCACGACCGATAATTTACGGTGGTCTGAAAGAAACCGAGATTTAGCTGCACCGTGTTGAATACACACTGTCGCCCCTCGTGAAGGTACGGCCGAAGACCAATGCGTTTAAATGGGCGACGGGTAATTTATTATGGCTACCAAAGGATATATTTCCAAGCTGGGCTCCCAAGAGCCGCAGACACGGGGGAAAATAATTGTAGAAAGTTTCTGTTGCGTCTCGGCCGTTTTTTCGAGGAACGGCGATTAGCCAGATTTTTTCACTGCTAGTCTCATGGCAGACTCCCTCGAATTTCATCGCTGAATGATAAATAAGGCAGTGGCAGACGTGGCCGATTAACTGCTTTTCCCCGGAGCGAGAGAGAGAGAGAGAGAGAGAGAGAGAGAGTCACGGCGCTGCAGATATTTCTGATACGGCAGTTCTACTTAAAATCAGGCCAATCCATATTGCGCCCGTTTCTTATGATTACTGCGAGCGTTTCCGGTACGGCTGGGCTTTACGAGCCACGCGAGGGAATCAGTGAGTTCCCAACATTCCGCGGGGTTCTAACTTGCACAAGTTATCCAAATTGGCGTTGCACCAAGCGAAATATCGGTGTCCATCAAGAAACTCCGCCATAATAACGGATTTCCATTTCCGTTCCAACGGTCCTTGAACAACTCGAAACTTTCATACCAAGTTACAATGATTTCTCACAACATTCAAGCGACCACTTACCTTTCCGCAAATATAAATTCTACGCCGCCGGTATCCAATAATTTCTAAGGCCGATCAATTATCCTCTCGACACGGGGCATCCCGACGGAAAATCGTCGTAATTAACAACCACAAATCACGAGCGGGCGCGCGCGTGAAAGTGCGCGCCCGGTTAGATTTAGATTCCAAGGGGATTTGGCTTATCCAGCCGAGTGTACACGCCACTTGACACGGCATTTCCAGGCGGGCTTAAACGCTGAGCTATGCGAGTAATCGCGCGCGACAGTTCCGCCATTGGTGGACGCGGGCGCCGTACTTACGGGGCAACGATCCACCGAATATACACGTAAAATCCATAATATACGTATACATATACTATACACTTGACGATACAACTCGCGGGAGCTCTGCAATGCACGATGAGTTTTTCCAAATAGCGCATAGATTTTGTGTGAAATGCAGAAAGAGGGAGAGAGGGGGCAAAACAATAAGAGGGAAAAATGGAGTTAGAGAGCAAAGGCGCCCGAGATTGATCCTTGTTTTGTTTGTTGATTTGCTGGCGGCATTCAGGAGAAAGAGAGTTATGTGGCGTGCAGCCAGATTGCCGAGGGCCCGTGACCACCGAGCACTATAAGTGCTCTGTTTGTGTCTTCCTCCGCATTATCTAATAGCAATAGGTGGGCGGATCATATTCGACCTGATATTCAGTTGATTTATGCTGGGTTCGACAGGAAATTAGGCCAAGTTTGATAAGAATCGACCAAACTTAAACATTAACCGAACGATCAAGGGACACGTGTACACTATTTGTCGTTGAGATGTTAGCATGAACCGGTCAAACCCGATGATCGTTGCCGTACTCTAATTAATCGCCTCCGTGAAAGTTACTGTGGAGCGCTTGCCCGTAATTAGCTCGGGCATTAGGCCGTTTTAGGTTCGAGACGGATGTGGCGGCGGAGAGCACCGAGCGGCGGAGTAAGTGGCAGGAAAATCAATCAGTGTGCCGAGAATCTAATTGCTCTGCGCCCGGCAAACAGGGACACGAGTCTATTACGCACGGCGAGTAATTAGGCTGGTGGAAACTGCGGCGCGATCCTTTCACAGCGCTGCAATGTTGTCGGTTGAATTCTATCGATCTTCGCTCTTTCTCTGTTGGCCGCTGCCCGAATGCGACGACATATCAGTTGAACGTTCGTCACACGGCTGACGAATGTCTGAGGTGCCCGAGGTGGACTTTTCACTGCGGTAGGCGTACGGCTTCCCTGGTGCTTGCCGGCGAATATACATACGTATGCGCGAACTTCACCTTCGGGAAGCCCGTCATGCCGGCGCTTCCCCCGGCGAACTGCAATTGTACAAATACACCTATCTTTTCACGCCAGTTATTACCGCCTTAATACACAGCCGCACGAGCGTCTTTTACCTGTCGACCTTGGAGTTATCTGAAAACTTTGCGAGCACAATGCGGCGAGTGCCAAGCTGCCGAGCCACCGCCAACAGCTTTCAGTAACGAGAGCGGCCGTCTCCACCTAAATCGTCCTACGATCTCCACCGCGAAATGCGAAATTAATCGGCGCTCCTCCGAATTAACGACCGAGCCAACGTTACGCTCCGCGACCCATATTTCCCACTCATCCGCGAGTAATTAAACCTCCATTAAGCGCTAATCAAATTATAGGTAGGAGCGCTCCCCGTTCGAACAAGTCGCACACAGTCTTAGCTATGAGAAGTGTACGAATTGTCCAGAGCAGTTTCTAAAAATAGCCACGTCGAGCGCTAGGGAATAATTCTTCCAAGCGGCTCTCGGTTAACAGTGCAAAAAACAGTACTGACAGTAAGTATAGGTTTACGGGTTGCCAGTTGCGCTGTTAAAGTTGAAGTCAAGTCTTTATCAATAATTCTTGGAACCTGCTTTCGGTTCACATTGAGAAAACCCGTATACACGAATAACAAGTATAGGCTTGTGCGGTTTACCATTTTTCCATTTAAAGTTGAAGTTAAGTCTCGAGTTATTTATTTTCTAGTAGTAGCTCTCGCTTCCAAACTGTGAGAGATAGAAGTTGGTTCAACATAAGAGGGCAATAAGTATCAGAGTGCAGGAGTGAGGCTCAGGCATCATTGGGTCGGGGCAGTGCATCGATATCGATCGGTCCGAGATGGTGTAGGCGCCACCTGATCACACAGCCGCATCCACGGCTACAGCGTGGCAGCGAGTGATAAACGCACACTGGGCCACGGCAAGATCTAAGGACTGATAGCATATATGTATGCTTTCCGTGGAGAACGAAGGGTCCCGGGGAGTGCGCGCGCGCCCGCCCGACCGCGTATGAAACCTGCGCGCCACGAGGTCGGCCCGCCAGTGCTATTCGTCGCCGCAGTGCGATACGGTCGATAGAAGAGGACGTAGTCGTTGCTTACTCCAGTGGTTGCAACGAGACGAGCCCGCCGCCGCAGGGGCGTCCAAGGGGGTTCGAGCGCCCCCTTTCCCCGCTGTTGGTTTCCTTCTCTTGGCCGGAATTCTACAGCACGTCAGCTCGCTCGCGTTCGGAGTCCACCCATGGCATCAGCCTTCGGCGTATTAAGCCACGCTACCCCAACGCTGCCGCCGATGGTAGTTACCAACCCTTACCGCCGCAAACACGCGCTCGGGATGCCTGGCGGCCAGGCATCCATGCCAGGCGCACGCTGCAATTGTGGGGTGGAATTTCTATGAGGTCGGCCTGCTAACTTTTCCGAAGGCTAACTCGCTTAATGGCCTTCCACGGAATGATCGTGGGGTTGCATCTCCCGTGAATGGTTCACCCTCCGTGTACCACCACCCTCGCACGGCCAAAGGGAGGGATCGGGGGCGCGTGATCTCGAATTTCGGGGATGTTTCACCGGTGAGGCTCTCCTGGGATACGAGTTCTTCCGCCGATGCAGTCTGGGATCGCAACACCAATGTACCGCGCATCATATAAAGTTCCCCTCACTGACAGTTAGTTGCTAGCTACCGAGCGACTCGTGTTTTCCACGCGAATCAATATACAGCCGGCTCCGCACTCCTTTCGACTTTTTAACCGGCTGTATGGGGAAAGTAAATGCGCCGGAGGCGTTGTGTGTCTCGAAGGCAAACAGTCGAGAATTACGCGTTGATTCGTCGAGATTATTCGATACCGCCGGCGCGACACGCGCGAGCCCGTGACGCCGCTCGATTTCATTAACTCGTGTAATAAGCCAGCAGGCGTTCGGCACATTCGCTGCTCCATCGGGCCGGGAATCCTCGCGCGAGGGACGACGATCGTTCGCAGCGAGGCGTGCAATTAATTCACAGCGGGTGGATCATTCCAGAAGTAGCGCGGAGGTGACTGTGACTACCCGGGGAAATCTGGAAAGGCGGTGGGCAAGTGACAGGTTCAGTGCAAAAGTGCGAGCGACGCCGGCATACGTCAAGCGCGGAGTGCGAATACGTGTTTGCCTCCAGCTAAGGTCGGCCCACCACTGACTAAGGAGACCGCGAGGGAGCGAGACAACGCGAGCTATAACTACACGCGCAAACAGAAGCAACCGTGACTGGCAGCAACCGTGCGGGACCGTGACATTGGACTTTCGTGGAAACAGAGTTTACGAGTGCAGGGCGCTCGAAAAAGCTTCGCTAGTCTGATCACGCTCTCCCGTGGCACGGACGTTCGGCAAAAATCGTGGCCCTCTGGAATGCACCGACCTTGACGTGACCACGTACCATTACTCATCATTGACCGTTGAACTACATTCGAAAAAGAAACCGGCCCCGCCAAATAAACGAACGCTTCTCGTCCAAACCTTGAAAAAATGCTTAACTCAAACGAATCAACGTGTCTTCCCACTCGGTAGACGAGGAAGTATAATTGGATATTGATATATTGCGAGGCAGACTAATAATTTTAAAGGCTGCGCATCTTCTATCGCCACGCATATAATCGTAAAGCAGTGGGTGGTCCACGGGGATTCTGCGGAATCCCGAAGGGTCGGAGAGCCGCGAGACGCCGGGATTAACGTGGGCGGGGGAGGAGGCGAAGGTGGTCTATCGATTGTCTGGCACGTTCACGAGGATGCTGCTCTCGCCCGACAAGTAGAATGTGCTACACGATAGTCACGTGCCAAGAGTGACCCCATTTGTGCTGGTGTGCTCCTTCGACTCCAAGGGAAAAGGACAACACGCCCAGGGGACTAGGGAGACAGAGGGTGTGGGGTACATAGAGTTTTCCAGGCGGTCGACGGCGCCCCGACGACGACGTCCCCGTTGGCGTCGGCGTTGCTGGAAAATCGATCCGCCGCCAGCCACCCCGCTGCAACCACCCACAGCCACGGTGCAATGACCTCCAAACCAGGAAGGTCGTATAGCGTGAGGTAAGGTGGACCATTGTCCGAAACGGCCAATCCCACGTGTGTCACGGCCTCGTCATCTCACAAAGAAAGTTTCTCTGCCTCTCTGCTCTCTGTCTCTTTACCATCCAGCCGTCATCGTCTTCTCGGTTCGCTCAACCTTTTTCTCTGTTTTACTTCCGGCCGCCTCTTTCCGCGCCGGGGTTTTAGACCAGACGGTCTAAAGTTGAACGCCGGGCTTAGCGGTCGGCCCTATTGGCCCACGCGGCTGCTGCACTTGCTCCCTCGAAATTTATACCGCATCGTTTGCACCACTGCTCTTTTTCCTTCCTTCCGCTGTCGCGTGCGTGCGTGTAGCTGCCTCGATGTTTCGCCGCACATGTGGCCGACCTTGCGAATTTGTAGTGTATGGGAAGAATGTCGGATCCATTTCGCCTGCCGTAATTTTTATCATCTGAAACTCGCTATCGTTTAGCTCGAAAAATAGCTGCTCTGGCAGAAAAATATGCGACAAGGAAATACTGATCACTTAAAATGAATTAATACGTTGGGCTTTATGTATGCAGAATGTCTCTTTTACTATATGTATCCGTGCAAGAATCTGCCATGTTGAAAGGGAATGATGGGTGGACCTATTAAGAAATCTTACCACGATAAAGTTTCCTCTGTAGAAAGGTTCGCCAGTTTTTGGGTAGGGCGCATCAGATTGCTCAGGAGACAAATATTATCTAATAGCTGAATACCTACACAGCTTGATTTTATTTAGATATTCTACTTGATTATGTGCTGATCCCTTGAGATGTTTTGGACCAGAAATTACCATTAGTCGCACTCTGTAGTGTTATCGACCTTTCATTGGAACATTAACTTTAATTTCTAAGAATATGCCGTGCATTGAACCTGTATCTTTTATCTCAGTTTGGTTCTGAGAGCATCGTTTCTGAATATCAGTGGGGTGGAGTTGAATGTTGATGAATCAGACTATTCACAATTTGCAGGTTTCGCTGATAAAACCGTGGAGCTTCGTACGAGATATCAGAGTAATACTGCGGGACAATTATTAACTCTTTCTGACTAGACCCCTTGTCTACATCTTGTAACATGATTCATTGCACGGCTCGGATTACTCCCATGCGATCGGTCGTTATTTCAGCCGAAAGATACATAAAGTACATGTGTTATTTAATTTCCGATTAAGGCTACGTTCTTGACATCTTACGACCATATGCGCCTTATCAAAACACTGACTCCCCTGTCCCTTAAAGTATAATAACTGGCTCGGACGTGGCATTCTGCCGATACCCGCGCCGACTGACAAGGTGCTGATACTTTTCTGTTGTTTCACTTGTGTCAGCACTATCTGCCGTGAGTAATATTAGGGCGCGGTTGAATCGGATAGCGATCCACTTTGCTGAAATCAGGCCGAGTTATCGGACTTGCAATTCCACGAAATGATGGGAAATAATACATAGGTGCGGCTCGTGCCGAGTGTACAGGTCCTCATATCTCGTAATCATTGGGCATTGTAAATTTTGGGGACTCACGGCGTCTGACAGAATTCATACTCTTCTGACTACACAGTTTCCAACATTTTGCTGGTACTTTATGTCAGAATATATCATACCATACAAAGTTTGTAATCATGTAGACATTGATGATTTTCTTAATTTCTTAGTTTCTTTCGTTATCTTCATCGAACAATAGGATATGCAATCGTATGGGGCGTTCGGACGTACATATGCAAAATCACCTACTTCCAAGACCTTCACTTTTACGCGTATGACGGCATACATGCTATCATACATGTCAGTTAGCTGACAAATGACTCTTTTCCGCCATTTGTTCTACTCTTTGCGAAGTGAGACACGGAATTTCCCGCAATTCGACAACCAGCAAACCCCATTTTATTAGAATTGAAGTTCATTAAGTACTTATTGCTAAATACCATGTTTTATTAAATAAATATTCCAATTTAATTCTCTAATTATATAATTTAAATTAAAGTATATTAGATGTGATATTATGCATATTATGCGTTTGATATTATCGTTATGCTTCAAAACTATGAACTAGAAAGAAACTCTTACTAGTTAAGATGGAACACGTTCCCACAGCGAAAACGTTGCCTCCCGACCGAGAAAACTCTGCATGAATGGAAACGCTATTAGGGAAATTTGTTGCGATGCCATTGTTCACGTTGGAAAAAATGCTATTCCAACAAGCTCTACGATGCCTGAGTGAGTTTATTGATGGATGTTCTTGAGCGTGCGGCGATTACTAAGTTGTGTACATGCAGCCAATCCCTCGAGGAGAGAGGTGCGGCGTGGGAATAGTAACTCGTGTATCATGTATCCATAATTCCATAGCTTCTATCTATTCCTCGATCGCACTGCATTCTAACTCACAATTTGAACCAATAAATCGTGATTGGGTCTACCCGGGCCTCCAATATTGACTTTTCCATTCGGGCAACGCCTTTGATAAACCCGCACAACGTTGCTGTATACTTTCGCCCAATTTCCATATCACATTAACGTTAAGCTCAATAAGTACTATTTCGAATAGGCAAATAACAATCAAATAACGATTTCGAAGTAGGTTAAATATCTGCTGAAAAATATCTGCGTATAAAGACTGGTGAAATCATCTATTAAATAAGACAACTGCAGATTTCGAAAGTTTTGTAATCGTTTCATCGTTACAGTTGTTATATTGGAAATAAGTATTTGAAGACTAGTATTGCAGCAGTAATCTTATACTTCACCTCGCACGGGTGTCGTGACCCTATTATTTCTCATACCCTGGTGCAGTTCACTGTATGAGAAAGGCTTGGCCGTGTGTCACATACGATAACGCGTAAGAGCCGACTAGATAGTAAATAGATTAGAGGTTCTATCAGTGATGTGCATGCAAGAAAGTGCCCAGTCCACTCTTGCTGCTTTTAGTCCGGTCCCGATAAGCGGCTTATCCGAGTAAAACGGTATGGCTGTCAGAGCGGACCAAGCCTTCGATAAGTTTCAGCTGGTGCCGCCGGGCTGAGGGGTGATGTAAAGATAGGGCCTACGTCTGGCAAGACTTCCCGAAATAGAAGAATAGTAGTTGGTCACTTCATTGATCGATCCTATTTTTCCGTTGTCCTTCTTCCATCGAAAAACTTGTCTCTATCGCTCGGTGTCGATCTCCGTCTACTCAACCTGTCAACCTGGATTTTGCATAAAGTACAAAGCACCCAGAGGGTATTTCGCACGTTCCACAGGCCGAAAGTATAGCAGAGAACGTTTCACTGTACCAGTTGACCTAAAAACGATGTCTTCGAGCATAAAGTGTGACAATTTCGTCATGCTCGCTCTTGCTAATACGTGTGAATCGTGTCAATCTGCGATTACATGCAGCGATACACCCTTTATCTCAATTGACCATAATGGTTTTTTTAAGCATTGGGAATCCATAAATAACTCTGGTATTTCTTAGGTAGCTGATTACAGGATACGCTACTATACGCATAGTAAAGAGAAATTGTTTTAATTGAAATATTATTTGGGTCTCCGGTTTGAAATAACCATATGAAGCAGTTCGTCGAGCAATATCAATCTAGTACAAGCGTTGAATAACTGAGCAAATGTAACGGACAGGAGACTATTTTTTTACGCGATGAACACAAGGAAGTCAAATTTCTATGCGACTAAGTGTCATTATATGTACTATCTGTCAATAACTCTTGCAAATTGCTGTCGTACTTGAAAATACCTGACTCTGTTTTGTGGGTTTTGATGGGTCAAGAATGGTCTTGCTTTCTGACCATGACGCTTTACCCAAAGATATTATCTAACATTGAGTGTTATGTAACGGACTGACTAATTATCGCTCGTTATGTGGCACCGTTGTCGCGTTCAGCGATTGCGTCAGTAGACTGTTTGCACGTAGACCGGCGGTCGGCTGAATGAAGGAGAAAATTCAGAAAAGAATGCCTCAAAGGCTATTTGCTTGCAAAACAGTGGTAGTAGGTTAGTGGCATAATGGAATTCCCCAAGCTTTGATATAAGGCCAAGAGGCTTAAGAATTCGAGACGCTCTGCCCCATAGGCACTAGATTTTGATCGATGACGTAGCAGACGTAACTGGGACTAAACTCAAGCGCAAGAGTAGAGTAGACTGCTTCGCAGAAAGTTGTGCGCACGTTAATGTATGCAATTGGTAATTGGAGTGTAATAAATAATGCTGTATCCTCGGTAAAGCTGTAATTACAAAGCGGTTTCTAATCCTAGTAATTGATGCCTCGGCAAGGCCCTGTCTGCAACGAACACGTGCTTACGTGTCAATACACGCATAAGAGGGCGGAAGTGACCTTCTAGACAGTTCACTTTTCACTTGTTATTCAGGGGTCTTTGTATGTCTGCTTTTTATCAATTATCGTATTACTTTTTGCCAATTCTGCAGTAAAAACGTTGAAACTTTTGCGTACCATTATTTATTTACTGGATGTTAGGCACGATTCTAGTCATTATATAAGGACTTCCCGTTGCTTAACAAGTGGGGACTAATTATTTATTAAGTAAGGGGTGCCACTTTTAATAATAGAACTAAAGCTACATGTGTAGAGAACACAAAGTATGATTACAAATGAAAGTTTGCACACATTTCTGCTACGATTTGCAATAAATAAAAAAAATTGTTGGGAGATACTTATAATTGAAGTACTGCTTTGTAAAATCACTGTTATGCGACAACCGATGCGGATCGTTTTGGGCAGATGGACAGATTGCAGGCTCCGGTCACGGTTTGCCGGCGTCGCAAAGTCAGCGAGCGTCAGGAAATGACATATCGGCGATTGCACAATCGCGGTTGCCGGTCGCGAGACTTTGCGGCGTACAATGTTTCTCGAGCATGAGCGTATATGTATGTATATGTATGTATGAATGTGCCCCCCGCGAGGATGGCGAGATCACGGCTCCGGCTACCGTGCAGACCCGATCTGGGGATCGCGTTACAATGCGCTCGTAACGATCGTGACACTGGGAGTCGACCGCGTTGATCTTGATCGTGCCTTCCACCGGCACGGATTTCCCCGAGCCGGCCGGCCGGCCGATATGCCAGTGCGAAGCTGGCTGCGGCTGAAAACACTAAGTATTTGTCAAAGTCCGGTCCATGCAAACAGATCCACGCCAGTCGATAGATTCAGTTCAAAGTTCGGATCTCGAGTCTTTTTTGCATAAATATCTGCCGTGATCTTTCACAGAAAGTGGAAACCATAGTTTCCTCGTTTCAAGTCCTTGGAGCTTACATCCAACCTCCGGTCAATCGTTCGTGAAAGTTGTTTTCGCTGATTTTTATTACTAGACGATTAAATCGTGTGTAATAGTAGTAAATTGTATCTTACCTCGGTATCCCTTGACGGTTAGCCGATGTAATTCGCTTTCGAAGAATCCCGAAGCTCGGGGCACGTCGGCATCGTCTAACGTTACGTGACAGCGAAATCTCCGGGCAAATCTGAAATGCTGTGCATGTGTGCATTCCTTGCCGGGGGCATAATTAGCTGAAGCTGGAGGATGGCGCTTCCGCGGTTTCGTGTCCGGGCGTTCTTTCGTTTTTGCGATTCGATCGGATATCCCAGCGCCAACGCCGACGCCGCTCGCTCCTCCACCTCCGGCGCTCTGATGCACAAGTTCTAACTGGTTTTCCCTGCGCCGGATGTCGATGGTGTTTCCCAACGCCAAGTCTTTTACGTAAGGAACTTCTATCGGCGCCGCGGTACCGCTTAGCTAGATGGAGCGCCTGCCACCGGTCTTTTCCGCGCGTTGCCACTGACTGACATTGTCATGCGGATTCCATTCACCTCTGGCCACCTTAGTACAACCTTTACTTGGCCTTGAATGCGTGTCGGCTTTCCGTCCCACCAAGAACTAGGCAGAGAATTGTTTAATTGCTTTATCAACCTCCAAGTTATGGAGAAGCCTTTCGAACGACTTTTTACATATGCTCTATGTCTTCTCGCACAGTCGGTATGTAATATTATGCGGCCCGTACAATTTTAAATTAAAGACACATGGAAATGGTTTTAAGATGTATGTCAATTTGCATCTTTGGGTAATACAGTTATCTTACCGAAACGTGAATCTCAGATTTCTGTAACAGAGTATATTGCTGCATCGAGTTTTAATTATTAAATCGACGAATTGTTCGTAGGTCCAAATATTTCTATACTGTGTAAAATATGCATATCTTCGGACATATCTATCATTTGCTTTCGTGTTTTAGATTCCAGGGACGCTTGAAAACTTGCCAAGTGAAGTAGAACATGTATACGGTATACTTAATGCTCGAAAAACACCCTCCCTTGACCTTTAGCATGTTCAAATACTGTGAATGTGCAAAGGAATTCGTTTGATTCTCTAATGAAGAGTTACTGCGCTTGAGTTCACGTTGAAAGTCATTTATTCTTTCGGGCGTTAATTTGTAATCTACCGGCACGTTACAGGTCACTGGGGTAGCATCGATTACTACCAAGTGCTTGGCACATAAACGAGAAAGAGTTGACCGATTCCAGTAGTGCGGGGCGCGCGCGATGCCCCGCAGTTTCCAAGTTCAATATTTTGTCCCGACCTCGTGTGACTGTCACGTGCTTCGCGTACCAGCGCTGCTAATCCTCGGCAATGCACTTCCGTGCCGGGTTTCCATGCATCACGCGGCCGTTCCCTCGGCTAGGCATTGGTCGAGGAATACGCTCGACCATTTAATTGGCTCTTCCTCGAACGATACGTCTCCCGTGCGATTCTAATCACCGGCGTTGCCGCACTCACTTTATTGCCGTCATTACCGTCGCCCTCTAATAACAAAGCGAGTGCCGCTCCATTCCAGTCTTTTCCGATCAGCGCCATCAATGCAAAAGCACGCGACGTCACCGATCGCCGTCGCGAGCGTGCGCGCGCGCGCGCGCTGGAAAGTCACGTGTACTTTCACTTTGCCGGGAAGTCGATGTTCGTCGGCGTTTATGTCTCGTGACTACGCTGCTGCAAGATCCCGTGATAGTTTGAGCTGCACTCCGATAAACGGCAATGTAGCAAGACTCGCGCGTTTTCGATCGGGGCCCGCAGATAGTACTGACATGATAAGCGGCGACTTGTCATGACACTCTCGTTCACTTGAATTCAGCGCCGGCACGCATGAAAATAATATTGATTCTTCGTCGTTTAAGCGCTGACCGTGCACTTCGGCGCGCCTTTAAGCGTTTAAGCTCCCTTTACGCATATCCACCTGCTGTTGATGCTGAAGCAGAATCGTTCTCGTACAGTTAATAATAATGTCCCGACACAACAAGTTTACGTAATGGTACTCTGTGTTTGATTGTATCGAAGGAGAGCGTGTACCCGAATGGACATTTGGCGCGGTTCGAAACTACGTTCGTCCAAATAACACTGTGTGCTATTCTAACTAACAGACAGCGAAGCACATATACTTAAAGCCGGACACATTCGAATGATAAGCGGGCGTTAACGCTCTACAGTGCATCTAATGAAGGGCAGCACTCAATCCCAAGCACTTATAAAGGCTACCAGCTAGTCAGCTAGTGGATGACGGTGGAACTCCTTCATTTTAGTGTAAATTAGGTGGCACAGTTCGAAGGCGTGCGTATTTCACTTTGCACTTTAGTCGGTCGCTTCCGAAAGAGCACAAGTGAGAGAGTGGATTCCGGAATCTTCATTCGTTTCGACGGTTCTATTTTCGAAATCGCTGCCGCCTCATGAAAGGAACAAGATAGGAGAGTTTAATTGCGGTACAAGCAGCAATTGCGGTTTTAGAGCTCCCTCTAAGCCCCCGGTGAAAGTCTTAACGGTTGCCCAAGAACTTTGAAGAAGACTGAAAGGTACCAAGGAAGAATGGGGATGCGCTGGCAATGCGAGGACACGCCTTATCCTTCTCTGGACTTCCTATAAGGCTTCCGTATAGTCCTCGGCGTAATTGGCGAACGAGCGCAGCACGAGACAGTTCCGCTTCCTACGTGGCTTGGTGCGATGGGCACGCGTTGCGACGCTGAATTAAGTGTCTCGATAAATCAACCGCGTGTATGGAAAATCCGCTAGATATTGCCGTGAATACTACGGCACCTACTGCTCGCATTCTTTACGTGCTCTCTGACGCGTGTTACTGCCATGCCGAGTGCTAGCTAGGTAAATATTTCACTACTGGATCGACGTCGTTGCGGAGCATCGCTTCGCCCGCTCTGAAAACAATCGATGGAACCTCGCATTGTTTCAATCAGGAGTTTGGTCGTAGCTGGTGCGCGGCAGCGAGACCAGTCGACGGCGGATCATAAACGGGGAAACATCATCAGAAATTTCTTACGGCAGCTACCTTGACGGTGTCCTTGGTCGGCATAATGGAATTTCATCTAGCGATTTCGTCTCGCCTGCCTCATTCCCTCAGTAGTATGTGACCATGCATTTGTGACCAGATTTATTCGCAGTTACGAGTTTAACTGCTGCTCCTAGGAGTCGTGAAAGTTTTAACATCGATGACTTCTGATATAAAATGGGAGTTCCTGCTACTAGGGAATTACTACGGATATTAGAGTCGTTCAATTTTTGCGTCACGATTACAATTAACCTTTAAACTACCTCTGTCTGAACTACATATACTACTCTATCTCAATTAACGAGTTAACGAAAGAGCAGAGTACGTGTTCTACCTTTGCGGTTACTTTTAATGGTGTAATTAAACAACGACAATTGCATTTTTTGTGATGTATAGTAGCAGATGGTAAAAGGTAGAGAGTAAGGCGCGTACCCAGTGCAAAAGTTAGGGGCATCGGTACTTTTTTGTTGGACAAGAGACGAGAGTATCGTGCTGTTCCAGAGCAGTGATTCCGGTCAGCCGGAATAGCGGTACTCGCTCGGCCGTACATCTTCGTCCTCGAATTATTACGTTGCTTTCCGAGATATACCGAGCAGCAGGGCTTGTCGCGAAAGCGGAAGAAACCGCGGATGAGATGCGCTTGTGATAACAGCTGCTTACTCTCAACTCTTCTTCTGCAGTATATCTATACACATACATATTGCGACTCTTTGCTTCGGAGTAACTTGGGGATATCGTCCACTTGCTACTAGCTTCTTGTCTTTGAGAGCATTCGTAGGTTTTATAGTTTAGTAGATCGGAAATTGCAGTAGTTGGTTCAATTATTGAAATTAAGATGGATGTGCGTTGGCTTTAGTATTCTGAAAACAGTTCGTCCGAGCATTCTGGAACGTCGCGAGTTTTGTATTATTTGGTCAAGGCTGGGGTCAGCCTAGTATGAATAAATAATGTGCCACCATCGATCATCCGAACGCGATGTTTAAGTAAAAACGACCGTACACGTGAGTTGGTATAAAAGATCGCGAGATAATGAACCCCTTTGCGCTAAAACTATTTATTTCAGGCACGCCGGTAGTGTACTGTCATCATTATTATTCTCAACATCCATTCTTCTGCAGCTCTCGGCTGCTCCTCATATCTTGCCACAAGATCAGCAGTGTTTTTATACGAGTGCAATCCGTCAGTGTGTTGTTTGTATCTTTTTCAGAAAAGTACGAGCCACTCATATTTATGTCATAATATGTCCGTTCAATGATGCTCTGTCCTTATTTAATATCACGGGCTGCATGATTCGGACATTTTGCTCGCTAGGTTTCACACTACTGACACAGTCATCGTAAACTTAACAGTTCTCTCAAACTCCTCACCTATGACAATCGCAGCAGACGTATAAACGTCAAGAGTACTACATCGCCGCAGCAGCGCGCAAAAACCGCCAAAATAATCGGCTCTCTGTTGGTGGGAGGGAAAGATGACAGCTCGTCAGCGGCGAGCAATTATCTAGGAAAGGAAGAACGGCGATTGGCGCTCGCGAGGCGCGAAGAATCTCCAAGATGAGCCGCGCGCCGGCGACAAGGCGTCGTCGTCGAGGAGCGTCGCGACGTCTCGTAATTCCGGCGCGCTTATGAATGCGACGCGATGCCCGGTGGAAAAGCGCGAGCTGCGGATCGGGCGGGAGAGCGTGCATGCACCTCGATGCGGTGCAGCTGCGCTGGATAGTTGGTTAAGGCATGTGCGCCGAGTAACGGCTAATTGGCCACCTTTCCTCTCCGGGAGAGGAGCAGCCTCTCTCTCTCTGTTTCGCCGGCCGACTCTCCGGAGTCTCCGACTCTCCGTCTCCGGCCAGTTCTGCTTGCTCCGCCGGCCGTGCGGCTTCAGGCTTGACCCTCGCGCGGCTCCAGCGCACACAGCCTACCGAGAATACCGAGTCGAGTGTGTAGTGTGCAGGCGCGCGAGCGCGCGCGCTCCATACCACGTGAACCGAAATTATGGAGGCTTCCCTCGGGATATCGTAACGTAAGTCCATTGCTTCTCCTGTAAGTCCGTCCGGCCTCCCTTGCACTCCTGTTGGTGTTTCACTCGCTCTCTGTGATTGCGATTCCTTGCTCCTTACTGTGAGAGTTATATCGGTTTCTGTGGTCCGAGTACCTGTGGTCTTCGTTCCCGGTGATGATGCTACTACTGTGAAAGTACGGCCATCAAGATTTACGGCATTCGTGTTTTAACCGGGCGTCGAGTCTCGTTTGCAGATGCTTGACAAGGGAAGTCACTTTGCCGAAGAAAAGGCAGAATGATGCTTGATTTCTTAGTGGCAGGATTTCTTCTTCGTTCCTTCTTCTTTCAACTACTCATTTAAACTCGTCTCAGGTTTGCTATCAAGATATTAAGCTTTCTATTATTCGAACTGGCGCGCGTTGTCGGCAAGTTTTTCGATGGTGCAGGTTTTCTTTGATTCTTCCTATAGTATACCTCGGCTGGTCTGCGCTCCATTTTACGGCGACGAAAGTATAGTCCTACTGGCAGCATTACCTCCTTCGGCACCCATCTTCCATGCCCAGTGCTCTCCTTTATTATTTCTACCAGGTATAACTATAGCCGGGACGATTCTCGTACGGACGACGGTGCGCGGACTTCCTTTCCCCGGCAACATAGCTGCCGGCCACTCAAGCGGCTCCGCTTTCTCAGAAAATTCTGCTCTAGAAGGAGATAAATGGCCGATTTAATCGTGCGTCCAGGAGGAATCCAAATCGTAGGGATTGCGCAAGGCTCAAGGCACACTAATGACGAGACGTTTAGTTTAGTGTGTAATGAGCACTGCGTCCTACTGATTCCCGCACGCCAAGCTGGCTCGCGCCGGCCCGTACGCTTAATCGCCCATATAATTCGGAGTTACACGCAGTTTCGCGCGCAAACGATGTTTTCGTTGAAAGGCTACCGCTTCGCTTTAAGTACACTCCGCAATAATACACCACTTACATGCCGGTAGTATCGTGTATGCCAACTCCAGCAGGCTCTATAAAGCGTCCAGGAATGCGCGTGCCGGCATTCAGTCACGAAAGGATCCTTACTGTTGTTTCGCCAGATAAAAGTCGAGATTTTCAAAACGCCTAAACTTGGAGAGAAACTCATGCTTAATTGTATTGCTTTTTGCAAACATGAAACATGGTCATTTTCTTGGTTGCATTGGAGAGATAAGACATAAGATGATAGGCGGAAAAATTAAAGTGAAAACCTAATGGCACACTGAAGAATTGGACCGTTTGATAATGCTTAGTTTAGTTATTTATTTAGAGACGCGGACCCTTTTGTTTTGTGTGAACTAGGTCATACATTGCTTAATAGTGTTTGGAGTAATTTATTTCCAGTTTCCGTTTCTAATGCTCTACTACTATTTCTTAAGCCTCTAGTTCTTATTACTTAAGCCTCTTAGATGTCTTGAACTCTGCCAATGTATTTCCGGACCATTAAATAAAAGCTTCTTTAAATATTGAGCTGTAAACATAAAATATTTGTTGAATATTCGTCTGTTGTTACATTAATTTGTATAGATTCCGTAATGGATGACGTTGCCAATTTATAAAATATATAACCCGTATATAGATACATACAGCCCATAAATAATTAATGAATTTTTTCTGCGTAATATCGCGAGCGAGGTTGATAAAAGGCCGTGATAAATCTTATAAGCTACTGATCGTGCATGGCAAAAGCAATGAGCTTTGGTTCAGTTGATTAAAAGAAAATTTGAAAGGAGGCAACAATTGTTTACACGAAGACAGATTTCAGACCAGTCAGAGTTTACAGACCAGTCAGATTTGTTCGTATTTCAGTAGAGTTTTTTAATTACTGAAACAGGAAAGTCGGTAGTGTTCCTCACCAAATCCTTGAGCGGATCACTCTATCGCAGGGTTTGAATTGTTTGTTGCAGATCCCCGCGAGTCGGCGGTCCCCTTTCGCAATCGTTAGCGATGATTCCGCCAACGATGCACGGCCACGAGTTCAACCAGCCCCTGTCACGGGTCGTTATGGTCCGTAAAACGGATCAAAGGACCTTTAGCAAGGGGCGACGGGGTGGTGAGCCCCTACTCGAAACCGTTACCAGGGAAACTGTTGAGCTCTTCAACGGAGGCCGCGCTGAAAGGAAATATACCTCGGAAACGAGAGACATCGTTACACCAAAGTCTAACAGGTAGGGTGACGTTTTAATTGATTTAACCGCATGCCTCTTCTACTATGGGTTTATTGCGACTAAAACTCGCAAGATGTATTGGATTGTAAATATTGTATACGTACAGATCTACATACATACATATAGATAGGGGCCTTCAAAATATTCAAGTAATGAATGATAGTCTTTTCATAAAAATCTTGATTGACTCGTTTTGGGCATTTGACGAGTATACGTGTATACGAAATAAGACGTCTCGAGAGGAAATCACGGAACATGTAACACTCGTTGTATAATACACTACTACAGAGTCTATAAAAAATAGTGATTTAATGTACAACGCGTATACAGATATTTTAACGCGGTAGGACATTGACTGAATTTATCAGGATTATAAATTCGGGTGCTTCATTGGACTATTTGTCTCTCGAGTAGCTTTTGCACCAATGATTTCGCTCGAGCCGCCTTTCAATATGTAGATGAATACTGCCCTTCGTAAGTACTAAGAGCATTGAGACCCGTATTGAATTCGGGATAAACCTGAAAGAAGTAGCATAGGTATAGACTTGGGATTTATTTTTACGCTTTTTAACAAACTAAAGTGGTTTATGGTTGCTAGTGGTATTCAGATTTTCTCGCAATCCGACTACTTATACTTCTAGCGCGGATATCTTCCATCCTTTCTCTTCGCTCTCCGTTTCCTATTTTCGATAAATGCAGTTGAAATTTGAAAAGAAACGGGTATCTATTTACCGTCGCGGTGGTACACGATTAAGTTATACAGTTTCGGGAGGTTACGATTGAAGACCATAAGCGAATAAGTCGCAAGTCTAATTGTAGTTTAGGCAAAGAAACTGATTGTACTGTGTATATGGTGAATCATTATCCTTGTAGTATGCCCTCCCTCAGTGTTAACGGAACGAAAAAGAAGGTGGTTGGCTTTGTCGACCAACTGTCACCCGAAAGGTACTCATTGCCAGCAGTGCTTAAGAAACACACCCAGCCAGTACCAAAGACCGATTCTAGCGAAGTAAGAAAGCGTGCAGCGGCGGGGTAATTTCGCCTCAAGTGCCACTAATTTGTATAATGCTTTCCGTGACTTCTCTAGAGTCGGTAAAACGTTCTAGGCATTACGCTAATGAAATAGATTGAGCGAAAGAAGTCGGGAGGCTAGTCATACTTTCCACTTTTTAGAACCTACGAGTCCCTCTGCTATGCACAGCAGTTGCAAATATTGCAATATAAATTTATGTTGCTATTACTTTGAACTTCTTTACATTATAAATGAAGGCTACAAATTCAAAGAATAAGAAAACGTAATTCTGGGGCATCGTATGCTAAATTCTGCCGATAATTTGTTGAATATTACCAGAGAGTTTTCATTTTGGTGACCGTGGCCGTGATCGAAGAGACTCGTAGGAAGAAGGAAGTAAAAGCGTCTGACCATAGGAGCGTGTACCAAGGAGGGAAGGCGCTCGAGATCGGCTAGGCTCGCGACTTCGCGTAATTCCTCGAGTCTTTTTGTCCTTGCTAGATCCTGGGAATCCTCAGCTTTCTCTCCGCCACCTTCCTTCGCTGACTGAATACCAATACGGATCAATATGTTGCAATTGATCAAAGGCTCAGTGCGAAAAATCACATCTTTTTCTTCAAATTTGTATATTGAATTAAAAGAAGCATTTATAAGCACGAATTGCATTTGAAAGTGCAGTCATTATAGATTACAGTTTTACATTAATCCTGCTGTTCTTGTGGATGACGATTATACGGAACTCATTTTCCACGTACCCTGTTTCTTTAGCCACATTTACTTGCAATTAAAGGCGGAGCGAATTGCATCACGGGAAAATTGCTATTCATTAGCAATGTATAACGCTTTATGAAATGAATCGATAATTATATGTTAGAAGTGTACCGCTCAAGAGTTTAGTTGCTCTTTAGACAAGGAGGGTATTCAGTCTACGGTGGAGTTACCTAGAACCAGAGTAGACGCATTCATAGAATAATGAAGCCCAGTAGTAGTTACTTTCTTACTTAAGCGCTTTCTTTGTTGAGCATGCCGAAATAGTTGCTCCGATAAGTGAACTAAAACTTGTTAGCTACACGCGTATTTTAGACACTCGAGGTAAAGAAATAATTTTACATATTTTCACCGATTTTAGTAGAATCCGTAGCACTTTCTGAAATACATTCTTTTCTGTTCTGAAACTGTGCATTCCAATAAGGACTTTGAAGATAATGTTATGACACTTTCTTACATATGATTTTATTTAATGACACATTTCCGAACTGCAACTGAACTGCAACGATGCGAAAGTCAAAGTAGAACTTGATTTTATGTTATGCCAAATGAATCAAGACCACGTTTGTGACAATCCTTGAGATATGGAATACAATAAGAAAATAATATTCAAATGGAGAGTATTTTCCATTTAATATGTCCAAAGTACGAATAGAAGATTGTTTGTAAACGGCGAACTTTATTGCTAGTACCATATGTACGGTGGCATTGAGACCGAAGCGAAACTTAATAGCGATCGGTATCGCATAATTACAGCTTATATAATTAGTAGTATCAAGGAATACAGAGAAATCGGGAAAAAATTGGTAGGACTCCACTGGCGTTTGCGGGGAGCGAGAATACGCACATATATGCGTGGCTAGGGTGCCTATCACTCGCCTTGAAGAAATTCGATCTAGAACGGACGCTTGTACAGTATGCACAGTGCCAGCACTGCGTGCCAATTGTTGAATATTGCAGGGAGCCTGTTCACCCTGCGATCGGTTTACTTTCAGGTCGAGGACAGGATCGGTCAGGTCGAAGTCACCTATGTCAGCCTCGCCCGCCTCCCCAGGCCCACTATCGAATTCGCTGCACGGCAGCTTCCATGGTAGCTTGGGGAGCGATGGCATGTCTTGCAGTAGTGCAAGGTCTTCCTCTGCATCACCTGACTCCGCGAGATACTTCTCCACTCCGGTAAGTGCCTTACATAATGTATAACGCAATGCGGTTCAACGCAATGGCAATTACGCCGTCATTACCATCGGCGGATTCTAAATAACACGGCGGTCTTGCCTTCGACGATCCTCTCTCACTTTGTCTCAGCGGCTAAGCGGACCATTCACGCGAAGAGTAGTTCCAGATAAATCGTTAATCTGCTAACGGAAAATTAGAGGCGTTAATGCTCTCTGAATATTCATGGTAATGGTAAAATTAACTTTCGTTGACCAGTTCTAGATTGTACTGTTCACTTGCGTCGCGTGCATCGTCAACTCACTCTTTTTAGCACATGTATCCTGTTTTCGGAAGAATGGTGCTCACCTTTTATTTGAACATTTTAATTACCGAACGGCCGCAACATACAAACATTGCTCTACGAGTAATTAGTGTCACGAGTTTGCCGTGGCTACCGTGCTCTCGGAGTCCCGACACTTGTCTCAGAGTTTGTGAATAAGAGCCTGTGTAACTAACCCGCTTAACCGAGTAAAACGTGACGAGAAAACGGGGTTTGACATCAGAGTGTACACTGACGTAATTACTCATTACCATTCGGTGGGTTCAAGTAATTATCAGCTTGGCAGACAGCCGCCGTACTTGCCCGCGCTACTTAAGTTTAACGCGAAGAGAATCAGCTCCTGACCAGTTTTTAAACTACTCTCACGACGCGCGCGGTGACAAACCTAACGCGCGTAACAGCCTTTAGACGACCGGCGTTAGTCTGGAAATGAACACTGACATCTGCCGATGACTCAGCACTGTTTTCGTTCGAAAAGTGTAGTCTCGGCGAATCATTACCAGGATGACACTACACATGTAAAAGGTGACATATAATGAATGCCCATTTCTCGAATGCTCCTGATCCGATTTTCCGTGTGGTAATGCACTGCGATTTGAATCGAGATGTTCTCGATACGAAGCAGGATGTTTCGAAGCTGTAGTTGAATATGTGCTGATGCTAATGATTCTCACAATCAGTATCAGTGTGCATCGTCTGAAATGAGCCCATTGTGCTCTTTATGGTTATTATTATCGTTCTGTGGACGTATGCGAGGATGACAGTATAAAATCTGTTTCACGTCAACAAAACTTTTTCGACCAGGCTCGTAGCCCGTTAATTTCTAAAGTCATAATAGTGTTTGTCAGGACCATAGGTCAAATTTACGTATTCTTGTGGGGTTTCAATGGGTCCATGTATAACAATTGAGTTTCAGCCAACTTGACTCTTCTAAATGTTCGTAGAATTCTTTCTCATGCTACTCACGCGCCTATGTATTAACGTACATATTCACATGCACCTATGGTTCTTTTCTACCCTTTCGCTGTTATTCTACCGGCGTACAACAGCTTTCATTCTTCCATTCGCCGGGATACTTATTATGCACAATCGGCACTATTGTAGCGCCGGGTGACATTTGCACGAAAATAAAAGACGCGTTATCACCGTATGCGACAAAAGAGTCTTTCATTTGCGCGACCTCTGAAGTCATCGGGGCTCCGTCGCTCTGGGAAGACTCTTTCGGACAACCACAGGCAACATCTTTTCATGTTCGCGCCGCGTCGTAAACTGTACGGACAGAAAATTTCGACTTGAAAGTTTGAACTTTGAAGCATTCTCGAACGACTACGGAAGTGTGTCGGGAGTGACCGATTTACACACGAGTGCAGGAGAACACGTGACAGCCTCACGTTAGACTAAATGCAGTGTTTCCTTCTGTGTCGGAGCTGATCACTTCTTGATAGGAACCTTTCGATATCCTGATGGGAAGCCTTTGCAGCCGGTTCGTTTATTTCCCATTCACCGCTTAGCATCTAGGTTAGATCGAAATTCAGTAGCAGTGACGACGATTACTTAATTATAGGCCACGACTTACGTGTGTGCGAATACACAGAACGAGTGAAAGAGCAGCCGAGATTATTAACTTTTTCCGATTTCGGGGAACGAATTACATGCAGTTAGTCTTCAAGATGTCCTGCTGCCTTAACTCTTACGATATAGCATCTGCGCTTTTATACTTGCTAATCTGATTTGATACCATTCCTGTTTAGCGATATTTCCAATGTTATTCCCCACATCAGCATTGTCTTGTGCGCCCTTGACTCTCTGAATAAGTCACGATGCCTTACATTACATTCAATACTTATGCGCCTCCCGTCAGTAATAAAAATATCGTAAAAATTGTTGTGCAATGCTTATTAGAAAAAGTTTTTAAAAGGTAAAATAATGATACGCGTTATTTATTTATGAAAGTTTTTGGGATGGTGATAGCAAGGTCGGCGTACGGGTATATTTCGTGCTATGACGAATAAACGGTCTTTCGTGCATATAATTACGCGCCGTTCTCTCTGTGTTATAGACAACAAAGACTGACACGCGTAAACCGTCTGTGCGCAGATCGGGGCCTCCTAAGGAATTCATCAACGCTTGCCTCGACACCCACAATTTCCACCGTGCCAGGCATGGAGTTCCACCTCTGCGACTTAATAAGCAGGTACGTACTCGGGTCCGTATTATGTGCGAATACACCGGGGTGCTGGAGAGTTCAATCAATTATTTCCGCAGCTCTGTAAGACGAGTCAAGACTGGGCGAATATACTGGCGGTTAGAGGTAGGCTAGAGCACAGAGCAAACATAGAATACGGCGAGAATCTTTACTGCATGTGGAGCTCTAATCCAAAGACTGTTGTAAGTGGGGACGAGCCCGTTAACGAATGGTAAGCTGTGTATTCAATAATTGAACATCAAATCTTTTACCAAAATTGAATTTTCATATTTTCGGTAATATTATTTCCTGGTAACAGTGCCTAAAAAAACTTAAATTACGTAATCTGAATTTGGCGATCCCACAATTGTGTAAGGACGTGTGTATTGAACAGTGATTGTCATCGACCGAATTAATCGTCCATTCTATTATATTGTATGACCATCTAATCAATGCTTATTTCGATACTCGATTTTTTAGAATTTCTGTTATTGCAGAATTTAAATTCACGATGTGCTCATACTTGCTCATTTAAGATGCATTGTATTTAATATGTTAAACATGTCCTGTTTTCCTTTTGGTAGGTACGCCGAAGAAGCGCAACACCAGTATGGTAAGGAGCCGACAACCCTGAAAACTGGTCACTTTACACAAGTAGTGTGGAGAGACAGTACCGAACTGGGGGTCGGAATGGCCAGCAATCGAAACGGCGAGGTCTACGTTGTCTGTAACTATAATCCCGCTGGGAACTTCCTCGGTAGCTTTACGGAAAATGTTCTTCCACCTGTGGGCTCTACTTTAACCAAGAGGATCACCTTCTCGGACTTGAAGCAGTGTACGTTAGACGAGCAATCGTGGCGGCAAGAAGCATTGCTTATTCACAATGAATATAGGAGAAGGCATCGGGTGCCTGACCTGAGGTTAAGCGGTGATTTGACAGCTGCCGCTAAGGTATGTTGAGCTGTTTTTTTTTATTATATGCACAAATGAGGAAAATGTTCTTGCATATGCGCGTAGTGATAAATCGTATTATTATTGCCAACGACTTGTTACGGGTTCATTATGTGTGTTTACGTTTACGTATGTTCATTTTAACATTATAGTTGCGACGCAGTTCATATTTACTCAAACGTGTTTTAATTGGGAGAGAAAGTCTTTTGACATGAAAAGGGTATGCGAGAACCGATATTACTTTCTATAAACTGTACTCATGTGCAGTAGATATTTATATCGTGTATTCTGGCAATGAAAAGGGTCTGGTCCGGGCGCGATGAATGTCGATTGGACAGAGAAAAGATCGGGAGAGAGGTATCAATTGGACTAACGATAGGCGCAAAATATTGTTTTGACATTGGGTTGAATGGGACTTTCCTTTCTGATGAATGGAGGCGTAGACGCGTGCCGCCAGAGGCGCATACTGCCGCGGGCCTCGATTACAGACTTTTCAACTATATCCGCAGGCGTGGGCGAACACGTTATTGAACACAAACAAACTAATACCACAATCGTCCTCCCCCTACGGCGAGAACATCTACTCGATGCAGTGTTCCGATCCCAAGCTGATTGTACCTGCACGTGAGGTTGTCAGTAAGTGGTACTCGGAGAGGAAAGAGCACAAGTACGGGATCGAGCCAAAAGTCCTAAATACGTGTAAGTAGAAAAGGCTGTCTAACTAATGAACTCTACAAAGAATTCAAAGTGAGTCAATTTAAGTATCAAATTAAGTGAGACCAGACAGTGGTACGATCATGCCTCATTCGTGTGGGTGTATTAACTCCCTCAATCCTAACGTCAACTGATGGCATCTCATTAGGAGCTACTGATTGCTAAATTAGCGAATAAACCAGCCGAGAAATAAACTATTCAAGTCCTGCCGTATTGCAATCTCGGCCCTCCAATCTCCTCCTGTCGGCGAAGTACTTAAGAATGCAGTAATTGAATTCCTTTTATTGCCATAGACATTTGTCCTTTTGTTAATGCCTTGATTCCATTTCCAATAACGAAACATTTACTTTTTTGAATAAGGGAAAGTAACCGGAACGATTTCAGGTTTGCAGAAATAAAGTCAGGGTTTTCTTGTTTTGTTTCTCTACCTAGGTCACTTTACACAAATCGTATGGAAGAATACGACGGAGATGGGGATAGCAATGGCCAAAAAAGACGGTACCTGTGTGATAGTGGCGTGTTACCATCCGAGGGGTAACATCGTCGGCCAGTTCACAGAGAATGTATTGAAGCCCGTGAAGAATACCTATTAGTCCGTACCGGAGCTGGATCTCTTACTCTCCATAACACACAACTTCGATAGGTCTTTCTATCCATCTTGCACAGATGGCAATACACATGAGGCATGTGCACACACGCAGAAAATAAACATTCCACGATCCAGGTATCCCCGTAGCGACAACCTTTTTTCGTAACTCCCACTCTCGCGCAACCAATAACAAAGACAGAATAATATTCCACGGAATATTTATGATAGTTGATTGTTGATTGATTCATTGTTTTTCATTTACGACGACTCCCCGCAGGATTTGCGAAGGGTATGGGAATACCTCCTGTATTCACATACCGACCCGGTATGAGTGTCCATAAGGCAGGGGGGAACACTAAATTTATGCTCGTACCGGGTGGACCTACAATTTTTTTAAGGTGGATTCCGAACCACCCCCCGCGCGGTGTGTGAACGTGCCGAAAAGCGGCAATGACAGGTGTTGGGATCGAACCCGGGTCCCGCTCTAATTGCGAGTCGGACACTTACCCCCCTGAGCCACTGCGCGGGTTTGATATTTATGATAGTTGATAATTATATGTAATACGAAATGTAAATCGCATGGACTAGAGACGACGCGTTGTTACTCGTGAAAATAAATCGCGTATTTGTTAGAATTGATCGTGCTTTTCATCTTTATATCACTTCCATCTCCCATCTTCCAACTGAGTAACCTGTTATTGTATTTCTCCTTAGATGATTTCCGTGATCTTTTAAACACATAAGCATCTAGAAACACCTGTGTAGATATCTCAGATATTCATTTGAATCTTGACTATACAGTGTTGAACGGGAATAAACTTGGATGTAGTGGCCTATTGGTTATAAGAAGTGATACAGTCACCCATTACGGATTTGCAATAATATATTTATAATAAATTTACATGCATATCGAACACGTCGCGTAGCAACGTGTCACATATTTATTAGACATAGATACATTCTCTCTGGTTTTTTCTGCTTTTAGTATATTACATTACGTACAGTTCGCAGGTTTTGTTTCTAATTCCATCACTCCTGTCGCACAGTTAATCTGTCAATCTGAGAACGCGTCCGACTCTTATGCACATGTCGCACTCCCATCAATTTCCGATTAACAGTTCTATAAAGGATAAATTCTATACGTTTAATGCGCTGATGGTAAATGCGTATTATTATTATCTACTAACAGATCATTGCATAAGTTAATAATAAGCTAACTATTTCTTCAACAAGCAAACGACAAATTCTTTAAAATCGTTCTGATTTAGTGGCGTTCACAGGAAACAATGAATGCATTAAAATTATAATTGACTACGAAGTCCTATTTTAACAATTTTATTTTGATTTTCAGTCATTCAATTAGTCGAAGCACACGCATATACTCCAATTCGTAATCGGAGTCCTGTGTACGCCATTGGCATTTGCGAAAGCACCATAAATTCATGAGACACACTCACAAACCAAACACTGCAATCCAGGGGCTACAGAGATCATAAAATAAGTCGCAATTGTTGATATCAGTACATATGGACCAACGTTATTCTGAGTCACGACATTTTTTTCACGCCAATTCTAGGGCGGATTTACGATCGTTTTATTATAGCTTCCTCGCCACACTCTCTCCCCTGTTACATCGTTAATCCGAAAACTGCGTTACGTTTCATATGCCAAAAATGAGGAACTATATTGTCTGCATGTCGTATGCCGGGCAATCTCGACTGACTAGCATACTTGTTAATCGTCGAGTTTACAACCATTTCCTAAGAAACTTCTGGAGAGCGTATGGTAACGCACTTGCGTGAGTGTAGAATTTGAACTCTGATAAGTCATTATCGTATCCATGGAAAGAATGCTAAATTATCCTAAAACGCATTTGTCCAAGGATATTTTAATATGTGTTAGCTTGTCTATAAATTGTCAATGTTTAATCGGCTATAACTCCTAGTTGAAAAAACAACTTTGATTCCATGAGAGACTATACCATCAATATCTTCAAATGCGGGGGCAAGGCGGGGGTCCTGTACTTTTGACTGTTGCGGGGTATTGTTAATTGACATGTGTGAATACATTAGCATCCCTGTTAATGTGGACGTCGACGTCGCGCTGATACAAACTACAAGCAAACCCCTCTAAACGCGGGTGGACCACAACTGCTACTGTTTGCCTGCGTTGGGGATGCATGTCATCTATATGAGTGTAGTTCTGTTGTTGCTGCTTACAAAATCGCAGACAATTGTTTCCTCATTCTCGACGTGAGCTTCATTATCGCCGCTCAAATTTGGTACAATACACTGTAATTCAGCAGTTTTCGATATATTTTAGTACGAGGGATCGCGCCGCCGTATTGTCCGTTTAATCAGTTGAATTAATGGTATGATTCATGTATATACAGTCAATTATACTGTGTCCCATCGATTCGCTCTTATTCGCTCTTAACAAACTCTATAATAGCGCCCAACTCAATTGAGAGTACGACAGTTTATGGTTTTCGTGAATCGTTGCTCGCGTTCTCTTACAATTATCCTATTCAATTGCACATCAAAAAGGGGTCAATCTATACCTAGAGCGGAACTGCGTATCGTAGAGTACATACTGTCGAACTATACTATACGCAGTCGGGGCATTTGTTTCATTAACTTACATTCCCTTGGTCTTTTCGCCATCACTGTTGTCAAGATCACGCAGTGGGCTCAAAGAAAAATACTACATCTGAAATTGTTGTAGAAGTATTACGACATGTCTTAGAATAGCCATTTAACACATCAATTCTGGTTACATCAGGTTACATCGTCGGCTGTGGCTTCTTTATACCCAAGAACCGTTTATACTTGCTGCGTAAAAACCTCCCTCCGAAGGCTTACGACTCTCGTCACATATTTTAATGTTCTAATTGATTGAAACAATTTGTGGAAAGTAGAAAATTCTGAGAGCGTCCTCGAATGTCAAAAGCAATTGTTTTAGGTGTAGGGTTACAGAGTTTTCACGAAGCTGGTCACACGCACACATTAGAGCTTATAACCGAGGCACAGTCTAGTTTTTGTATATGCACAAAACTCGGAGGTTCATTACAAATACGAAAGGAATCCCCAGCGTTTCTGCTGAGTCGGTTGATTATGTCCCAATTAAAGGTGAGAAATATGGATTTACTCAAGTAGAAGAAGATAAGCGGCAGAAAAAGGGCGAGAAAATCACGCTATAAGGTTCTAAATGCTTGTCCGTCATTAGTATTAGAGTCGCATCCGTGAACGTCTCAATAAAGTCGAGTAATAAATCCGCAATTCATACCAGTGATTTGAAAGCAGTGAAACGACTATTATTCTAATTCACATCATAGGATTATTATATCGAGCTTCCTTGGCACGAATTAAAAGTACAACAGAGTACACTTCGCAGTTAGGCTCATGGCATATTTGTAAAGCTCGGATCAGGGCGCAGCCTAATCGAATTCTGATAATAACAGATTGAGAAACTAGTGATAACGCTGAGTAATAGCAGCATTATTTACAAGTAATGACTTAATCGGAAAAAAGCGTAGTAGAAGCTGGTACTCCGAAAGACGAGGATTGGTCGAAAGAACGTGTAAATTGGTCGACGAATGATTGTATTTGGCTCGCACCACTAAATCAACAAGTAGATACACGCTTGGAGCACTAATGATTCGTAATTGAAATTGATTGAACGGATTGTCAAAACGAATCACCATAAGCGTAAATGATTACTCGGAATAAGAATACGTCCGAAAGTTTGGGTAGATCTGTTACTGATATTGCATGGCGGAAACAGATAACGAAAAGAAGAAAGATAGTCATTATTCTTAGACAGTCATTAACACCTACGTATACTGTAAGTCGAACTTCCAGTAATTTCTTTGAAAGACTTTGCCGCATGTGATCTGCATCTGGACTTACAGGTCGTGACATACGTCGTCGGTCTGGCTACGATGGTCTCGATTTCCTCGCGCGGTACGAAGTTCTACTATTATGTCTCGACGGCAAATGACCGACCACCGATAAGAATTCTCGCGCGCTTTCGACTTTTGCAGATTTTTATCCCTAGACCCTAAGTGATGAAGTAATTCCACCTAAAATAGTTGTCAACCTATACGCGCACAGTACAATGATATACTCTCGCGTGATATGATTAAAATGGTCATACTTATTCATAATTATGATCACATCTAAATTGTATATCATATATATAATATACTCTTCATGTCTTCATGATAAATTTCTCTTTCTCTCTCTCTCTCCTCTCGCTCTCTCTTTCTCTCTAGTATAAAATTACTCGCGTGTCCACATGTGAAACGCAGCTCTACGTAGGAATTAAGAGGTCATCTTTAGGTTGACATTTTTTCGAGATGCCACAAGCCCGTTAACTCGTTAACAGTTTCGCGTTACTGGTGTAACAGACACGAATTTCATTTGCCCAATGGGCACATACCGAACTGCTTTTACTGACAATGAGCGTCAGAGCGCTACAGACGACTAGAGAGCAAACCGTTTAAACGATATAGAGCTAATACTAGGGATTTGAGTTCCGAGACTCCTTACTCGATCGCCTAGCTGATAAAAGTAGAAGAATGGATGTACTAATCTTGAGTGCACGAGTCACGCATCCCGTGGGACTCTGACGAATTAGATGCATGCGTCTAATTACTTGACAGAATTATAAGGTCACAGATTAAGCAGACCGTGAACGAAACTAGGATTCGATATATCACAGGCATGATTCTCGTATCAGTCCTCGTAATTGAAACTAACGGTAGAACTTTGTTGAAACGAAGTTGAACTACGATCCGTATGTGTATAGTAGAAAAACTCATATGTGTCGAAGCGATTGTTAAGCATACCACAGTTTCTCCAAAGCAGCAGCGAAACACCTTGCTCCCCGGCCGTCCTGCCGTGCATGATGATCGCCGGCGTTCTTTCCCACGAACTTCGGCGAATGATGCGATGTCGTCAACGGTGGTGCATCCGTTTCTCGCTGGATACACGACGAGCTCACTATCCAATGTGGGAACGCTACAGCCACTTGTTTCGCATGCTGGAGAACCTGCGTCCCCACATAAAGTTATATCATACTATTGTCCCTTGAAGGTGTTGTGGGTCCTGGGTAGCACCCTGGTTCTGCGACGAATGCGCGGGTGACCCGAGTGGAGGGCATGGGGAATCGTAGAGTCCACTTAAAGAACCGCCGAGACCTATTCCAAGCCTGGGTTCCAGGACAGAGTTTAGCTCGAACGACGATGGCAAGCCGACATCGAGAATGCCTGTGTTACTCGCCCTGCGACCTTGGGAAACCTCTTCCGGCGGTGTCACCTCGAGGTCGATAGATTCGTTCAATGCAATCTTTATTGGATTGTGGTTAGATGGATGCGACAAAACACCGAGGCCTATGTCTTCCAGGCTGGTCTTTCTCCTGCCGGTATTAAGCCCTTGCCGCAACGAGCTGCTGTGCCGCAGGAGAATGTCGTCCACGACTCTCAAGGAGTTCGATCGGCAACGTAAACCAGCAGCCACAGTAGGACTGTCCGGCAGGGACAATGAGTTTGACTTGGTGTTGCCTAATGGTGGTGCTCTAGGTATACCTATTCCCGATCCCCGCCGACTTCCTGGCCCAGTGCCTGGTAGGCCAGCAGCTGCAACTGCAGCACTCATCTGGGAGACCAGTTGCGCCGAGCAGAAACTTATGTTGCTCTTGCGCCGCGAATTGTGCCGCTCGAAAGTCTTTTGGGCCGAGAATGGACTGGGCCGTACAAGGTACACGATGTCACCCTCCTCGAGTTTCAAGTCACAGCTGGGATTGATTATTACGTAAGACAGACTGTTACGTTTCTCCGAGACGTCGTCGTAGTCGCCTACGGGCAAGTTAAGGGATTCCATGCGCGAACGGACCAGGTTGGCGATCTCAGCTCTCTCGATTTGCTGAGCGTGGTTGTCCCGAGCTTCGTCGCTGAGATTGACAGAGTACTGTTGAGAATAGAAAAGGATATTGCAGTTAACAATACAGTACTTGGCAGAGAATTCGACATGGTTCGCTGCCGATGCTCAGTGGATGGTACTCCTCTCTCGATACCCTGACAGTCTTTAAAGTTCGGCGCAAATTGCGCCAATTCCATACATTCAGGACTTTATGAATAATAATTTATCCGACGCACCATCCATCAAGCGACAGCTCATAAAAAGTAAAAGAGCCCGTTCATACGAAAAACGATGCTGGCTGCCACGTCGGGCAGAAAATTCAGATAAGAACGTTCACCAGTCGGTAGCCATTGCCGTGCGCTTGCATGCTCTGCATTGCTGGTAGCATAATAATAGGATCTCGTGGTAATACCAACGTACCGACAGTGCTTAAGCGATAGTGCTTGTGAAAAATAAAGAGCAGACGAGCGAGATGAAAGAAGACGTATGCTATAAGAAGAAATATATCAAGTGCGAAATAGAGAGAAAGGCGGAGAGCCATCCTGTTGGTCCAACAGGATGAGAGAAATGAATCAGTGACCAGACATCATCCCCTCGACGCTGTACTCACGGCTGAGGCACCCTTGTCGCGGTTGGTGCAATTCGCAAGGCAGGATGCTGCCGCGGAACGACGCATCTTGTACGTCACGCCGACTCCGACGTCGCTCTCCGCGTCTGAGTCGCCCTGCCAAAACGACAAGCAATTCCACGCTTACTAAGTAAGCCGGGGCCCACCACTCCACTCGCGATTCTCCACGGTACCGAGATCGACAGTTTGACTTTCGCTTTACGCAGCAGCTCGAAATGCGAGGTGAGAGGTGGCCGACACACCAACCCTCTTACTCGGGCTGTCACTTGCTGAGCTTCATATAAACAAGCCAACTATCATTGATGGATGAACGGGGAGATGTTAACTAGACATTCGTTTGGTATGTCGGATGCACGTTATAAGTTATACCTCTTTGTACAGAGAGCCGATTCGGAATGTGCTTGTAAACATATGAGTGAGAGAGCTTGAACTGGGATACATTAGAACATTGACGCTAATTGGAAAGTCTATCGACAGGAGAAGCGTTCCTGTTGCACTAGGTCTGGCACGAGCAGGTCTTCAAAGGAGCATGTCTCAGGAACAAAAGACGTGCCTCGGGCACAACTACACACAAGATGCGCGATCCGTACACCGCCGTTCTTTGCTGATAGGATGGATATGCTAATTGTTATAAGTAGACGTGGCAACAAGGAGATACCGGAGATATCAGACAAAGATGAAACGAAATGTCGAGCGGGAGTACAATCATGCTCTATTCACAGGCGCTATTCAAACTTTTGGCTTACCCGCGTGAGTATTATTAGAGGAGCTAACCACTCAAACTATCTAGACTTCTTCCTACAAGGAGAACGATCGAAATTACTCACGTGTGATGTGTCCGTCAATGTAGTATCCTGGGTCCTATAGATGCCAATTGGAATTTCGCAGGTTGTTGAGCAGAGTTTCTGATATAGCCTTCCATATGTGCGGATCCACATGTCATCTTTTGTTATCTTCATCTGAAATAAAATCAAAATTCTCAGTTCACAGTGTACCGGGGGAAGTTGTTACGTTTAAGTATATGCTTATATACCAGTTTGTCTAATTAAATCAAGATATACAATACCCTATGTAAATTGAAGGGGAGTAAAACTGATTCTTATAATCTTTTTTCTGGAATTATAGTAAAGTGCATACCGACGTTAAAAATCCGGATCCTGGTGCTTGGTCCACGCCCAATAAAAGTCGTACGAATGTGATGACGTAGTCCTTGACGAATGCTTGATAGAGTAACGTGTCTAGCATAGAAGCGCTGAAGACACTGCCCGCGGCAAAAGGTAGTCGAAACATATACGATATATGGGATCCACGTTCCTTCTCCTTCTGCGACAATGATGAAATAAAAAGTTATCGAGATATGCGAGGAGGCCAGCTAGCATCTTCTCACAGTCTTGCAATGAGAGTGATATAATAGTTAATACATAGGTGGGCGATAATATACAGGATGTAAACGCTCATATATAGGATAAACAATCAACTTACTTGTATTTTCAATGACTGGCTTTTAATCGAATCGGAGCATTCAGTAGTCTGGCAAATCATACAACCATTTTTTTAATGATATTAACTTGTCATAAGTCATCGTAACTAATAAGTGTACTGTGCCGAGTTCTGCAGAGGTCTGCGATTTTAGCGTTAAGAATTATTCAGTTAAACTAGTGACATATTACAGTTTACACCCTATATAGGAATAGAGGGGTTTCACTATACTGCGGTGAACGTGCAAGGTAGATTGGGGATTTTGATATTATTCCGTGTCTAATCACTATACAAATGCCGATGACAAGCGTTGTTGTATAATCGTAGTAGGACTACACGCAATTGGAAATGTCTTCTGTGTCATGCACATTCCGTACGCGATACTTTCTCTGGAAATGTATCTACACTAGCAAACATACATGAGAGCACCAAAGCTTTTTGTGCTTTTTCACGCCCTGAGCCAATCCGAATTTAAATATGCACCCCCGATACGAACCGAGTCGTACACTTTTAAAAGATAGGGTGCGTTTAATATATTTTAAATTACTACACGTTCGTGGCTGTTCCACGAAACTTATAATAAATTCCGGATGGTTGGCATGAAGTAGCACACATTACACACAATCAGGCTACGCCAGTAACTATAATGATGGGAATGTATTAATGATGGGAGTATATATAAGTTCGAGAAATTTCTAGGTAATTGAGTACTATTACTGAGACAACTGAGTATCGGTCAAATGTTCTAAACTATACGCAGTAGACGAGCGGGGGCTTGGTAGTGGGAAGTCTCTCGGCTATCCATTTATTAACCAATTTAACAAACAGTCAACCTAAGATGAGTATGAGTGACAATGTGTTACCAGCGAGCCGTTCGAAGGCTCATCGAGGTAGTTGTCAGCGGAAGAAGTGCTGAAGAGTACCTTTTCCATTTTGCTGAGGTGAAGAGCGTATTTGTCATGCGCCCGAAACTGCATGAAGCGCATGTTACTCGATTGCGAGAGTTCTGTTATGCTCTTTATTCCGGGGAAGAATCTGTATCGGAGAAGAAGAAGAAGTATATCTTTTTCTTATATGCTGTGTGCTTTTTTTTGTTGACTTACTAATCTGCAATTACTACGGCGGATAATGAAGGCAAAATAACTGCTACTTTCTCTGTTGATTTTAATCAGGAGAAAAGTGAGTTTTCAATTATACTTACTTGAACATAGCCTGTACCGCTACGATGGTGTTGCAATCGGCGAGTGAATCCTCCTCCGCGGAATTACTGAGTTCTTTGTTTACGACGACAACGTTCTCCGCTAATGTGATGCCGGCGCGAAGAAGGTCGTCCAAGCAATCGATTGATCCTCGCATCCAGTAGACCAGAGGAAAGTAGGATACCGCGTCGAGAAACGCGATTTCCGGTTTTCGCTCCAGTAACAGGATGATTGGATTTAGAGATGTCTTCGATCTGCCACAAGTTAATTGGTAATGATATGCCGAAAACATCGTGCAATATTTATGATTATACGACAAGAGGCACGGCATTTTATACGTGAGGGAAAAACTTATTTATTTTGTACTTGGACTACGGATTGAAGAAATTTGCATGCTGATGGACAGTCGTAATTCGTGGGGAAGAGTCTTTAATAACTGTACCTGAAGTGAGCACGAAGAGGTATTATAAAATTATAGATCCCGTTGCTGGCATAGTCTGCTGCCAATATGATCGTTTTGTTCTGCCAATTGTACTCTTTGGCATTTCTGTAGCTACAATGTTGGCACACCTATGATTCAAAGCGTTTTAGTAAATACTAGTCCTTGTCCGCCAGTTTCGAGTATTCCAAGCTTAGTGAGAATTGCGTCGGCGTATGAATTTCATGACGTACCTGGGCTAACTGAAGACAACAAAGTGGTTTCTTTTCTTTGAGTAAGTAACAGAGAGTCGGGGAGACGCCGATGAAGGGTGAAACAGGCGGGAATCCCTTCACAATCCTGAAATATTAAGATTCGTTTTCACAGGATTCTCTAAAACGGGTCTTTCACAAGTATCATTTCTCACTATATGTAAGCATGTCTTGCAGGCATTATGTGCGGTTTGTTAATCACAGATATCATTGGTAACTGGTTATATCACATATATTTTACTTACAATTAATTAATTGATGTAGCGGGACTTAAAAATGTAGTACCTTAGGAGTAAGGTCTCTTTATCGACTAAACTGCATTTCAATAAAGAGACCTTTACGAATATAACCATCGATGTTTTATGGAACATACTGTTCGTACTGGCATATTAACAGTAGCATAGAAAATATAGAAACGTAGATGCTGATGTGAATTGTGGCCATGCCGATCGTGTGAGGGATGCAGGATTCGACAATTATTAAATGGAACAGCCTAAACAAGTATTTTATAATACTCTGGAAAACTAAATATTGCCCTTAACTAACAACAGGTAGATGCACTGTTAGTACTATGACTGTCATTATAACAGTGTTTACACAGATAACTAACAGTAAGATAATTAATATATACATATAGTAATTATAATATACATATACACTAGTAGTGATTTGCTTCGCAATTTGCAGCAAAAATGAAGCACTGTTGTGAATTCGTTGGATCACAGTGTTAAACGAAAAACGGAATGTGTTATGTTTAGGAATGCGTACAAAATATTAGATCCGAATTGCACTATATTACTGGCAAATGCGCTATTTGATTTTAATGCTGGTCAAAGTCAACCCCCTTGAATTGTTACCTACCTTTTAATTGAGGGACTCCACAATTGGAGCATCGAAAATTTCGTTATTCAATTTCGTGCAATCACCCCGTCTATACATATATTTTATTTGGCGCTTTTGGGACGCCCACCCTTGAGTTGTACTCTAGAAAACTAATTGCAGTGGCGTATATGGCGCAAATAATTCCCTCTGCCCTATGATCGCTTGATGTAGCAGATCAGCGATTAGAGACTATTAGAGACTACTATGAAAATGGCGTGTATCCCTCTTGCTTACCTCGCACAGGGAATTTTCTCAGAATCGTTGCTAAACGTGCCATAAATATGTGGTGTTGAAATGTAAAGTGTGGAACTGTTTGGCGTAAATGCTCACCCAAAAAACAAGCGGGTGCTCCAAACTGGATGAATTATCCTAATTATTAAAATCATACATGCTTATTCAATACAGACTGTGAGTAATGTTAACACGTTGAGAAATGCGAGCCTGGCACACTAAGGAGGAGCAACAAGAGGTAAGAAAACGTGACGGAACAGAAGCTGAGAGACGTAGACTCACCCTTTAAACCTGTTGCAAAAGGGTCGTGCGCAGTAAGGCGGCAGTGCGTAAAGATGACGCGGAAGGAAGAAGACATCGAAAACATCCACGAGGACATACAGGGTGTCAGGCAGGGCATCATCGAGCATCGCGAATCAACGGTACCGTGGTCGATGCCAATAGTGGAACGGACATCGAGAGACATTCAGACAGGACACACAGACTATCAGCCGAAACTCGTCGTGTATGTAGAATTGTGATAACAAAGTAGGTGGTCGAGAGGAATCGGTACAGAAAGCGCGTGTGGTCCAAATGGACACTCCATTTCCACACATTCTTTCGAATTTTGTGGTATTCGTTTCTTACAATTATTCCTCTGTCCAATCAACTCAATATTGTACTCATACATATGTATACTCTCACCGCGAATGCTTTGGGAAAGTAGTGCGGAATTTTGCAGAAATATCTCGTAACGTTGAATCAATTTAATTTGTCGGTTCTAGATAGAGAGGTTAGATAAGCTGTTTAAACAGCAAGAGAGTGCAGTAGGCGATTCGGCCAATTGGACAGTACTATTCTCTTATTGGAACGGGCAAGAGTGCAAGGATAGAACGAACACAATATGGATCTAATGCAGGCATGCCTGCTTAACTAGTGGAATTCCAGGTACTTATGGAATTAGTACCAGGTAATGGTACTTATGTGTCAAGATCGTGCGCGGTTGATGAAAACCGACGTTATAATGTGAATGAGAGCTCATTATGGCTAATACGCCGGCTTTAAGTACGTTATCATTTCTGAAATATCTTCTTCATAGATGACCGTAGTTTTCTTTTAACAGCTTTCCAACTAAAATGAGTTCCCTATAACACTGAATTAACTTCAGAATGAAAATAAATTGCAATATTATGAGCGTATTTTAAGATTTCAATTTAATAAATGTTCAAGGAAATTAACGTTTCTATGAACCTGGAGAACTGTTTTACCTTGAATAACACATTTTATGAGCGTAGTGATCACTTGTTTTAAGCAATATCTGTCTTCTTCATTATCGATATAAATACTTGCTTGTAAAAGACCGGTTTCTCGTAAATCTTAAATAAAGCTAAAGACGAAAAAAAGTATAAAAAGGTAAATGCTAATTAATTGGTGAAAAAAGTCAAACTTACAAGAAATTAAAGTTCAAAGGAAATTCCATAATGTGCTGTAAACTATATGCTATGTGTAGAAGAGTAGAAAGAGACATACATTCAACATATGCTAAAATATCTAATAGAAATATATATATATATGTATAAAGTAAAGTGGAGGTAGATAAATATCATTTGCTGAGATCAATCCGATGCACAAGACCGTGCCATGCAAGAGTATACGAGATAGTGCGATATCGATTTACTCTCAGAGAGTTTACGGCCGTGCGAAACCAAGGAGCAGGAGTGAAAAAGAATTGTATCAATAGTTTAGAAATATTGTCTAACAAATCGCAGTTTACTGGTTCTCTTTATGCCGTCCTTGATAGACATGATAGTCGTATGAAAATGACATCTCCACATCCTGTCAGAATTGCCGATGTTGCGATGAGAAAAAGTCATAAAGTAGGGAAAGTACTTACGCGATCTTTTCGCTGGGTGATCTCCATGGAACATCGTCATCCATCTCATCCTCGGACTCATCACCCTCGTGGTCCAGGGATTCTTGACCGGGAAGATGTAGCGTCGAACTTGTTAACATATCTGGAACCGGAAGTATACTAGGTCTCCGGCTTCCTGAAATCGTGTGTAAATGACAAACTTACGACAATACCGGTATGCGATGGCACACACTTATTATAGCTGCGTAGTTTACGAGCCATTGGCTATTTATGGACTCTCGATACTAACATTCGATTAATGATAGTAAAAGTAACATTAACTAATCTCCATCGAAAATTGTTTGTTGAAGGTATTGGTATCGTATGCAGGTACATAGTTCAATTTTCGCATTCTCCATCAATGTGAAGAGTGAGAATACTTTCCCATGAAGGTGGTATAATCGTATCGATCGAAATCCGCTATACTTCGGGATAATATAGCCTCGGCTGTCGCGCGCCGTTATGGATAGAGGGACTACTACTTGGCGCGAGACTCTTTCGAGTCTCCTGATTTCGTAAGGTTTGCGTAAAATCTGCATCTGCTAGTTTGTCATAATGCTTTGAGAGATTAACTACCTCTCCTCTGCGTGAGAATCTCAGGGCTGAGCAAATTAGGATTGGGCTCATGCGAGCGTGGCACATCCAAATGATTTCCAGTGATCGGAGTCTGCGGCGTAGACCCGCCGTCCCGCAAGTACTGTCTTGAGTCACCGAACCCTCCAGGATCATGATATGTCGCTGCAACGTTATGCCCCAGCATTATTCGGGCGTCGTCATATTAGACACACACACAGAACAACCTTACTGTGTACAGACCACTGAAATGTGGTTTGGAAACAGTGAGATTTCTACAGGTTGGTCGTACATTAACGATTACATACTACAGCTTCGATCTAGAAGCTGTATCTAGTGCGGGAAGCAACATTCCATTGGCAGTGAAAATTGTTACTAAACTATTCATAATTCAATGATCCAAATTCAGTAATAAATACACCCGCCGCTGATAGTATATTCAAAGCTTGGATATCTCTACTTTTATCCCCTACCACTTTGCGAACGATTGATTATTCATTTCGATACTGTCCCAGCGTGGAGAAGCGTCCATTGGACAAAACATTTTTATTTACCAATAAGTAATGCTAACAGTAGGAATAGTTGGAAAATCTTCGAAAAAACCAAACAATTTCATTAGCAGTTAAACTTGTAATTGCTCATATGAAGAAAGTAATAGAATGCCGTATTTTCTTTTCACTCCAACTATTATTATGGCGGATGTTCGGAGTCAAGTTAATATAGTGATATTCGCCTGTGTGTGCGTGTGTGTGTGTGTGTGTTCTCTTCAGTACGAGTTGAAAACGGATGACCGTATTTACGGTACATAAAGTTTCGTGTATACATTGGCGTGTGTGTTGCGCGAAGCGTTCGTATGTGCGTGTTTAGTAAGTATCTGCACGGTCATTTCACATAAAGCCGGGCATTATAATGCAAACAACACTATTTGCGGACTTACTATGCAGCCAAAGATGGGCACACAACCGATTTGAGGGACCTTTACGATTACAGTTAGCGGCGGAGAGGGGTCAAATAGGCGAACGTTGGTGATCGCTTCGGTAATAGACTTATCTTACACCTTTGTGCATCATGGATAACATCGGACACGTGTTGTGATGAATAACATACCGTCGATGTTCGAACAATGTTGGTGATTATGTATTTGTACAGGATACTGCGTGCTGAAAATTGTCGTGATGCTTATTACCTAATTGCGTAAGTTGGGGGGATGCATTTTCCGCGAAGAGCCTTATCATAGCGAAGACATTGCGCAAGTGTATAAGTCACTTTCATTATATTGCAGAAGATTTTTAATAGGATACAAAATGATAGATTCTCCCCCGGAAACTACTTTTACTGTATAATAATAACCAATGTGCAAAATGGACGTACAAGTCTGAATGTTTTGTCAAATAATATAATGCATTATATAAGACTATTATCTGATATCATGATGAGGCATTCATTTATGATATTATACAATACGTTGTGCTAAAGTCGTTGTACTAAGTGTCAATGTCTAGCATTATAGAGGTTTACACACTGCCCCACACCATAATATAGGTAAATGACATGTAAATCAAGGAAGCAGGGGGTTGTCGAGCAAATCGCCCAGAACTTGTCCTAGGCTCAAGAAGGCGGGATAAAATGGCAAGAAGCAGAAAGTGATGCACAGTCAAGTAACTAGCCAAGTAAATAATTGAGGAGGTAAGAAATGCAGTAAGAGTTAAAAGTCAAGTAAAAAGATTAATAGAGAAAGTAAATAGGCGAGAAGCGCATGCGACACTCACGGTGGACATCGGATGCTAGTATGTTGTGGTGTTGGAGTGGTGTAGGCGTGCTAGGGAGGACCTGCAAAATAACCTGTGGCGGTAACGGGGCCCCGTGCTTCGGCGCTTCGTGTGTTTGATCGCGCGCTTGGTCACTGGGCCCCGTGCAGGTCGTCTCCTGGCTGCAGCGAGGTGTTTCGCTCAGCTGAGTATTATTATGACTGTCGGGTGGTAATTGGGTGGTGGTGTCGTTTCTGTTTCTTGTACCATTCCCATCAGCACCGATGATCGTGCAACTGGTCGAGAGGGTCGTGGTCGTCGTTGTAGTGGTACCCGCGGTGGTGCCACTCGTGTTCACCGTCGTCGCCGCTGCGTTCGTTGCCGGATCACTGTTGTTAATCACTTTATTTAAAGAGGTTTTCGTATCGACTACCACCTGGGTTGGCTCTACACCTGTAACCGCCTGATTGTTCGCTACAACGAAAGCCGAGTTCTCCTCCTTCGTGATACTCATATAGTAACATGTGTCCGTCTTCTTCATTATGTGCCGTGGTCCTTGAAAACAATCATACAGTTCGGCTTTCATACATTTTCCTCGCCTCTAATACGTAGGTATCATAATGCGCAATAGCATGAGTACACTGTGTGGAGGTCTCGTCTCTCGATCAATTACAATTTTCGAATTAAAGTTTCTCACGATATTGTCTCCGTCGCCCGCTTTGGGCGTTACAGATAGATCAAGAGAAGTTGAAGAATTATTAACTGTCCCTATTCAGTGCGCTTTAGCATCATGTAAATGTTTATTGTCAACGCTATTAGTATTTATTCCCCTGGGACTTGTAGGAGGATTCAGCGGGGAATATACTGAAAAGTAAAGCTCACCAGGATTTAGTAGGATGGTGTCCTCGTAAAATTCCGGCAGTTCCGCAGGCCGGACAGCAACCAGTGCGACACCGTATTTACGATGGCTATGAAAGGACGCGTACGTGAAGGACTTGCCTTCGTACTCCCCGAAGAAGCGAGAATCGCCGAGAATAATGTGATAAATCTCATTCCCGGAGCATTTGCCATAGAGCCTATGCCACTCTTCTTGCGACTGCTGGCCTTCTCTGGAATTAGAGGAGATTTAATGTCCTTCACTCCAGCACTAAGAAATTATCTCGCCGCGTACATAGGGTCCTTGGTACATTGGCGTGAAGAGCGTTAAGTTAAATGTGCTGTTGCCACTTTACTTACTGTCCTCTGGAGGTGTGCAGTAAAAGGGTGACTAGCGTTGACGCACCGGGACACGTGCAATTGTTCGCTAAGAGCGCATACTTGAACTCATCTTCGCACACCACGTGTTCGGCGAATTTAACGTGCAGCTTGTTCTCCGGACGGAAAATTTGTACGTACTGAGGAACGTCTGGTGCGAAGTCTTTCACTGCCCATGATCTAGCAAGTAATAATAAACTACTTGGAAAATGAAGTGCAAAACGCGTTTAACAAATTTCGAGTTTGCTCAAGTCGATATTAATGGTCGGACTTTTACTTTTCGCAATCCACCTGTTCTTGCGGACCCGCACTCCGTAAAAACTTATTTCGATAACTCATACAGTTCCGTGGTAAAACTCAAACTCAAGACCAATGGTTCTTTCACATTATGCAAGAGATTTTACAGCATCTAAATTGTCATTATTGAAGTGATTAATAAAATATTCCAACTATTTGACTTGACAATTTGTTCACGTTTAAAATGATTCTTTATTAACCATTTAGAGCAGCTTTTTTCTATGTATTAGCGGTATAGCAATACATTTATCGAGCGTTGTGCGTGGTAACAGTAGACAGTTCATGTTCGACACATGTTGTTCATGTCGTCTGTTTATCGCTAACCTGAGTATCGTATGTTCGTCCGCAGCAGTTTTATCGGCATAATTCCTTGCAGCGAGAACAAAACAGGCTTCAGCTTCGTTCATTCTGGCGCGGACAAGATCAGCATCCTTCAGGCAGGATCCTTGAATGTAGATCACCCTCTGTGCCCAAATAGGTACTTGCAGTATCATTCTCATCGTCGTGTCGAGCTCCATCGGCGACAAAAGCACCACGTAATAGTCCTAAATGTGTTCATTGATAGCCAGTAATTTAATAGTCCACGATAACATCGTACATGGCAAGACCGGCGAGGCAAGCAATGACATAATACCGTACATGAATAGAACCACGCGTTTCTAATCTTAAGAGGTTACCTTAAAAATAGGTCTTTTCATTGGTGATATAGTTTGATATTTTCAAGCCCATATATCTTAAATATTAACAAAACTGCACCGACTTGATCCAAACGTGTCAAAACGTTAGAAGGTTGATAAAACCCAACTCAACGCCGGGATTTCCGCCTGACTTTTAAAATCCGTCCGACCTTTCTGGTCTCTCTTCTGGTTCGGATAAGCCATTTTACCTGGACAACGTCCACCTCTAACCGCATTGACGAGAAACGGCTGTCAAAGCGATGTGCATATCCCATTTGCAGAAATATTCTTTAATACTATTTCATGGTAATACAATTCATGAATATACTATTTCATAGAAAAGAATTTGGCTTGAACTCCTCATGTAATGAACAAAAAATGACAAATCCCCCCCGTTCTTGATTGCGCAGTGTATAGAATCCGTCAATGTGAATTTAAGGATATTTCGCTGACCTGCAGTAAAGGATGAGCGTAAAATTCGTTGAGGAAATCCATTATAGTATCGGCTTGTAATGTCGTGCTACAAACTACCACGTGCTTCTCGTTCTGTGCCCGGTGCGATGAATACGAGCCACCGAGCTTTTGCCGCTCCATCCACGTGAAGGCTAATTGCTCGAACTGCAACAAGCAATATGCTTACAAGGAGAGGAGGGGAAGACGGAGGCAGCTTTTTAGGAATGGTCGCTTGCATATCGTTACATAATACTCTCAATACAAACCTGTTTTTCGCAGTTTTGGAAACGTTTTTGAATTTGAATGACCCTTACGAGTCATTAATAGCAAATTGGATTGGATTGCAGGCAGTTTAAAATTCCCGCATGAGAAGTAACTACTATGCCTTACCTGTGTTGGCAATACAATAAGCGCGACGCAAATCATGATGACCATGTAGAGCTGGGAGGGCCAAATGTCAGGTACAAAGTCCCCATAGCCGACAGTAGAAAATGTTACGACAACGAAATATGTACTTTGAAACAAGTTTAAGTGCCTATGACCCGCTCTCTGGAAGTGTTGAATTCCGCACACGCTGCAATAGAAAAATACCTGTATTACCTTTCCGTTCAATTGTTCTTGAGTATTATCGTGAGGCACAGAGCTGAATCCCTCGAGACTTTACTTTCTACGTTAAAGTAGGTATTATCTCAACTATTATGATTTGGACATTTCAAACGTTGGAGAGGAATGAAAGCCATTTCAAGTCAATGTCTTTCCAAGTATATTTCGGAATGGTTTCATCATCAATATAATGCATGGGGATTAGATATATGTAACGTTATTGGGAATAAACTTCAATTAGACCAGAGTAGAGTTGGTAAACGGGTCAGAATCTTACGAAACGTTACGACTTGGTACCGATTATTTCGGGAACTCTTACATCTGGTATTTACCGTTCCAACGCCAGAGGGCTCATTTGATTCAGAAAAATAATCGAAGAAATAAAAAATTCATAAATAAATCTTTTTGGAGTTATAATTTGTGCATAAATAAAAGTGAAAGTTTGGTAACTGTGGATAAGAGGTACACTTCAGGATAATATAGCTTCGGCTGTCGCGCCCCTTATGGGGAGGGGATTACTACTTGGCGCGAGACTATACCGAGTCTCCTGAGTTATTATGCTCAGAAAATGAATTCTCTGTTGGACATTTCTCTGATAGCCGTTGTCATTACTAATCTCCTTGCAAATGGGAGTTTAAATATGATGACCAAGGTTCTTAGGAAAAGCAACGCCTCCCTGCAAAGCCCAGAGCAATTATCCATATCATTAAAATAATGCACAATGACGTCTGTTTAAAAAGCGACCATGGATCATAATTAATAATAATGAATCAGATAATAGGCGCGGAAAACGTTTCGTCTTCATTAGCGACGTGTCAGGGCATGGAATTCACTTGTTTCGTGGGATTCGCGCACGTTTCGAGCCCGCTTTTTTTAATACGCCGTGGCTGGGCCGTGTTTTTCGAGGAAACAATTCATACGGCAAGCCACACTCATTCGCCGAATTCAATGGCATGAGCGTGCAAAAAAGCCAGTGCGCCGCGGCAAACGACATGCACGAAATTGAAATTGAATTCGCATGTTGATACTGTCGTGCCGAATGGATCACGAAAAACCCTTCACTCTAAACTCAGCATCAGAACCTCCATTCGATCGCATGCATATAAGCGTCTTCCGGGAATTGAAAAGGTTCATAATTGGCAATCGACTGCGATGTGCATACTCCAGAGCGCGGTTGCCGCAGCAGGAACCATCGTAATAGCGGTTGAGATGTTGAGAACGGGAATACGTGGGGCAGGGGAATGAGCTTCTTATGACGAGACAGTCCCCATTGTGCTTGTAATTCCAGCGACAAAGTGTGGCATACGTAGCGTGATGTAGACGCCACAAGTAGTTGCCATTGCCGCGCAAGCATATATGAACAGTATATCTTACAAGCAGGACAGACTATACTCGTAAAGGTAACGCGAAATACGCTGACAAGGAAACACAGGGAGGACTGTGAAAGGGTTTCTATCCGGGATGAGACTGATGCAATGATACCGGCGCTAAAGAGGACAGCGGCAGACTGATAGCTGCGAGGATATAGATGGATATGTGGCGTGCATGCTTATACTTTAAGCAACCATGAAGCTAACAAAACTTGTATCCTCCGTGGAATTGGAAGTGGATCAATTGGAAGGACTTTTAATCCAATATTGAAATCCACTGACTACGAATTAGAATCTTTGTTGGAATGTGAAAATCTGTGTCTTATCCCCCCAGTGGCATATTTAGCCGAAACTTCACCGTACTTACTAGTTACGTGTCCTTGATCGTAATGAATGGTATGGGTTACGTGTGAATTTAATGAGTAGTGGCGTCAGTACGGAGAATCCAGTGTGGAGGAAGAGGGTGGGTTGTAGAGTAGAGAGGTGCGAGTAGTGGCGGTTGCCGCGGATACTGGGCTTGTGACAAGGGCGCGCACTTACAAGTGCGCCGTTTTAGAATTACAGCGTAAATAATAAATCACAGCGATCGATGACGATATCAACCTATCTCGGCGGCCTGCCACTATTATTTATTAACGTCTGTTCCACATTCCTATCTGGGTCAATCGGCGGAAGTTTCGTCGTGCTTATCTGCGACTCGGGGACAGCAGGAATTCACTGCTTCGAATTTCAACTAGTTATTCCGACACCTGACTCAATGCATATGTATTACATACGTCTGCCGACATAGAGAGTGTAATGAGAATCTGAAATAATTTCCGTCGCTGTCCTAGTGCAAAGTAAATAGGAACTCCCGTAGAACGCGCGAACTGAGACAATGCGGAATGAATCGTAAGTAAGATTGCCCTAGCAGCTTGTTTGCTGTGCTAATTAGTAATAACTGCACAATGTATTCCAGCACGCTGTATGTTAGCTCGGTAGCATTTATGCATCGACGGCTAGATTGAGTGGGTGGGTGAATGAGAGATACGCGAAAAATGTTGTTACCACTCACCTCGTGAAGACGAGACAAAGCAACGTAGCGCTAAGGATCATCAGTTGCTGACTCAATGCCGACTGGGACCTCTGCATGGCACGGTGCAAATCGTTCTGCAAACAGATTTATCCACGTGCATCCGTACGATTCAGTAAATGTAAGCAATACATTTTTCACCGAACAGCAGTCTCTTCCTAATACTTACGAACATATTCTCCAGGGAGCGTTTGGCCAGCCAGCAATTCATGAACACGGGAATGAACAAATTTCGCATCGGTGGATATAGCAGCTGTAAGCAGGAGATTTTTAAATATCGTTTTGATTAATTATCATTTATTGAAAACTTGCGGAAATTCCTATGCTATGTTTATTAAAGTAATAAATTAATATTTACTAATACGATTATTAAGAAAAGTGAAACGGTAGTTTATTAGTAGCATAGATAACATTAAACACGTGTATACAAGGCACAGGGCGACAGTCGAATTTAATTGCACTATTCTTTGCCAATGTAATTATAGCATGAAATTTTAATCTTTTATGCTATACATATGTATTTCATGGTTAGGACGGTTCGATGAAAAGCAACAAGTCTTGAACTTTTGCGGATTGCAACTCTGCAATATATCTCGTCAATCGAATGATGCATTCGGTTAGATAGCACCTTATTATGTACCGGCGGTTGAAGCAGTTAAGGCACTGTCGGTTCACTTTCAGTTGCATGCCAAGGAAATATAAACCGGAATCATCTCCATCTTGAGGTCGCACCGAGGTTTCGGGAACTTCATTCATTCGACGTGATTCATTGTTTTGAAGCTTAAAGCTTGTGTAACCCTTGACAAATCTTTCGCGCCGCCCTTTGTACCATGATATATTGCAGGAGCGCTTACCGTCCGGTTGCCTTTAATCATTTGTCAAAAGTTTCCTCTCCCTTTTTCACTTCCTTTCCCGTTTATATAAATGAATTCGTTATTATACTCAGTTTCACTCTATTTCAGCGAGCGTTCATATTCCATTCATTTCTCATGAATGAAAAAGAGTCAGTTTTTTAAACTTGAAGGATTGTCTATCCCTCTGTTTATTACGCGGTAGCCAGCAGAATTCTGTTCAAGGGTTTTTAATAAGACAGAGATTCCAGCTCTGGTTAATGTAAAAATTCGTATGCAACGGAGGTGGAATTGATATAAAGCTGGTTGAATTAGAAGTGGAATTTTATTTCTCAGACACGAAATTATGCATTTCGAAAGCTGACTTTTGAGAAGGTGCAATTACCCTAACAGCAATCTGTAGAGATATACAGGATTTAAAATATTTATAAAGTAATTATAATGGACGTTAACAGACCTTTCAAAATTATTAATTTTCCTATTTGCGAAATAAGTTTAATAATAGTTCCAGATAGGAGACGTAATGAGCATCAATATTAAATGCAATGGAAAGTTTTATTTGGATTTTTCATCATTACGTTACGTTTGTTGATACGGGTAAAACTTTTGATAAAGCTAAACATTGCAGAATTTTTGATTCAATAAAAGTAAAACGCATATGTTATTAATGCTGTACATGTGACTGTACAGCGAGGCACAACTCACCGTAACGGCGAAGGGTATCGTGTTGACCAGCTCCAGGATGAAATGGAAAGAGAGTACCTGCTGCCAGATGTTTCCCTGTGAACATGACGAAGACAGCTCAACATATCCAGCGACAATAGCAATAGAAGTAGAAGGACAGAATAATAGAACAGTAAGCAGCACATAGCACACCGATCTGTCGTTCTGCAGTTTAGCAGATTTCGCCCTCGAAGTCACACTGAGTGCATTGTCGCTCTTATTTGCGCACACGTTTTTGCACCAATCGGCTAAAATCCTCGTTACGTGGCGGCCAGAATCACTCTAGATGATCAACAGGTGCTTTGATAATTACTGTTACTCAATCAACTGCCCTTTCCCTTTGTGATACTATCACTTTGTTTGCTTACCACGCTACCGTGGCTAGGAGATTGTTTTGTCTAATTCTCATACGTTTAAGTGGACTGGTTACACATGTCATATACACCTCTTCACAAACACCCTCTAAAAGTTTTACCCTTTGACGCGAACGCTTCCGTACTGCAGTTCTGTTTGAATTACTTCAGCAAACATTGACGCGCGGAAAAAGAGCGACGTCTGCGAAAATAGGAGAAAGAGAACACGTTTTTATTAAACATATACTACTAAAATTGAATTTCAATTGTAGTATATAATATGTAGGTTTTTCTTTGACTAAAAATGTAAACATTAAAACGCTAATATCGTGGTTATGCATTTATTTTCTGGGACAAAAAGAAACTGCAAAATACATGTCTTTTGTAATTATTTACTGGCGAAACAAGTACTTTGACACTGGGAAAATATAAAATCTTTGATGTCTCTTTAAAATTCTACTTTGATTCTGCCGATAGTATTTGATTTGTTGAGGTCATACGCTGTCTTAAATGTCAGAGACTGATTTTGGAGTTCACCTTTACCCAGTAGCAACTACCTCAATTTCGTGGGATAATCCATGAGATGGGTAGGTACTACTAGGTGACTCCTACGCACGTGACGTGTTCGTGGCTTGATTGAAAACGTTGCCTCGAAGTAGAAGCGCGCTCACATCGGATTTCGAATTCGAAGATCGCATCCCTCGACGTCGTATCCCCCAAATGCGCCTCTCTCCGTCAATCAGCGTACATATGTATATATTATGTACGTGTGCGCAGCCAAGTTGTGAACTAATCTACGAGATCCTGGGGGATTTTCCGAGAGTACTCGGTTGGTATCGGCAAACTGACCATTTTGCCAAATCAAGTCGCATCGAACTCAAGGGGTCACCCGAACTTTTGCATTAATAAAACGATGAAAGTCTAAACTCACTCGCACATGCACTGGGTACGTTCCCCTGACACCCACCTTTTCTACGAACTAACTTAAAGCTTTTCGTGCACATTTTACTCATATAGTTTATTTGTCTGCGTATATACCCCAAGTCAGAAGGGAATGAATTAACTTGATCGATATTGTCTGTAATTTAGGCACACATACCGAATAAATCGTTACATAACTCATACTTTAGACATTTAAGTTTCCCGCTGAATAAATAACATTGCGATTACTTATCAACAGATTACTTATACCGTTCTTTAGCTGTGTCATTCAAATGCGTTTCTAATTCGTCCAATAAATGTCTTCCTAATGCTACGCGTTGAAAGTGCGGCCACGGTAATAGCAAGCAAGCACATTCGCTCAAGAAACTTGCACGTCGCTTGGAAAATCTTGGTGATCGGCGGCTGCACGATTAAGTCGGAACTGGAGTTTATCATAATTCATGCGCCTAATCGCATGAGATTGCAAATGACTCGGTAGTTTGCGACTTATGTGCGCTCATGTGCGAGGCCGGCTGCTCAAGCATCCAGCGTGAATCGGAGTGGAATTTGCAGGGACGCCAACGCCGTGCCGGCTTAAAACTTTCACCCGCAGAAACTTTGCTGCGAATGCAAGATGTGACTCTTCTATGCTACTTGTTGGATCTTACATATCAAATGGGCTGTCAGCATTTTACAGAAATTATTTCACTCAATTGAAATCTGGCAGGTGATGAAGCAAGAAGAAACTAATGCGGGGATTCTTCGCATTAAATATCAGTGCAGGAATAACTGGCAGAGGTTTCTAATTACAAGAAGCCAAGCCAAAACCTAGCAAGGCTGATTGTTCTTTTCCGTCTAGTAACGTGTGTCCTTGTTTCTTTATATTTCTGAAAGCGGTGTGCTGGTGGTGTTTGCAATTATGACAAAACGTGTCCAACATGTGTACGGAAGAGCGATTGTTTAAAGGGACTCCGGGGTCTTGGAGTTCTCATTTTTCATTGTTCTCAGACGCCTTGGGGATTAAAACACGGTTAAATGTGTAAAACACTGCTCGCCTTTTCACAAATATACATACTCGCTACAGAATTCGTCCCGATCTTTCATGATTCTAGCAAATTCTTGCAATAATCATTTTGATATTGTTACATCCTCGGCGCGAATCTGATGACTTTTCTTTTCAAAATATCATTTAGAATTCATCACCGGTTTCATTTCTTTTAACTTTCTCCGCCGTCATTTTAGTGTCTTAAACTCGACCGTCGACCATTCCCTTCGTGCGTTATCCCTCCGACCCTTGACTTCTTATTCCCACAGCTGCGTGCACTTGCGTGCACCTAGGACTTTCCATACCCACACTCCGAAAACTAGCTCACTCATGCTCCCACTCTCGTTTGCTTTTCCTGGAAATTCGGGATTTTTTGAGTATATAAGCCCCGATTTTCCAGAGGAAGATTCTAGATCTAGAGGCAATTCAGTTGAAATCTTCTAACACGACGAAGCTCTGTCAATTAGTTATCTGAACCATAGTGTGTGAACGCACGGACGTTAGTCATACCCCAGTGCTTCTTTACTTATAAAGGATTAAGGCAGTCAAATCACACGTAGGGAAGAGAGAGTTGCACACCCCTGACAGTTAGTCATACTTCAGGGCTCGTTGCGCATTCTTGGTCCGAAGCTCCTGATTCACTTACAATAAAATCAGTAGAATCGCCCAAAAGGCTAGATTGCTCAGTAGTAGGTTTAATATCTAGGAAAACCTCGCCGACTCAAACCATGGCTCGTAACAATATAGAATAATATATATAATAATAATCACACGAATAAATCAATACCTTATTAAAATAATTGACCCGATCCGACGAGGCGTATTGATTTGCCAGCACAAGTTCAAGAGCGACAAAACGCGTTTTAAAATCTGCTTGGCGCTCCTCTGCGACAGATTATTAGCTGGAGCAAGATTCTCGGCGATTCTCATGATTAATACTGCTCGCCCGAGAGAATTTATGGATAGCCGAGTGCACACGCAAATGCGATTCATAGAAAAATTACCTACTCCAGTGCTCGGCGGAGCTTGAAAATCGAGCCTTATGCGGCCCACTTGAACCGTGAATTTGATCTTATTAAATGCCTCGGCACCAGGGAGGCTGCTTTTACGCAAATTCGTTTACTCCACGTCCTGTGCGCGGAAAAGTTTGCCGATTACGTCCGAGGGTTTCTAAAGGATTGCGGACGTTTTGCTTGCCGCCTGTCGTCCTAGCTCAGGTAGACATAGCTCAACGTCATTGAAAATTACTCTTGCGTGGAAAAATTCGTCAGTAGAATTTTGGGCTTCCAAAGTCACTTCTCAATTGCCGCAGTGCAATTAGATTTTATTGGACCATAGGCTTCTGCACTAAGAATTTCTGAAAGGCAGGGATTCTTTTCGACGGATAGTAGATTGACGCCAGGATAGGAAATGCATAAGGCAAACCTAACACGATCTACCAGAAATCAATGTTGAACATATGATTACCCTCTCAATGCAGTTGGTTGGGCAAGAATGTGTGCCTTTACGACTTAATAAAGTCGCCTGACATACTCTCGCAATCGGCGCACGGAGTGATGTGGATTTACACACACTTAGGGATCTTCTCAAGACATCAAGTATTCATCAGGAACAGAACTTTCCAAGAAATGTTGTGGACTGTGGGCTGCAAAATATGCACAGGAAACAGGAGGAGCTAGTGGTTCATTATGGGTACATTGCGTTTTGGCAGGGTCGCTTAAAGTTCTTCATCCGGTGTTTATTTTTCAGCGCTAAGTACTCCGCCAAGACCGGATTCGTGCCCTTTGAAGTTTCAAGCCACCTATTAGCATGGAGAAACTGCAGAACGACGAAAAAGCAGGAGATGTGAGGGCACGCGCACAGGCTTTATTGCTATACCAGACTAGCTTATATTGCTATATTGCACAGTAGTCATTTGTAATATAGTGCATTGAATCCAAAGAATTCGCATCGCAAAATGTCAACGCCAACAAGTAATGAGGTGGTTTCCAAATTTGTTGAAATTTAAGCAAGTGAACTAACATGCTGTTAATAATATCTTACTAAACATTTGATACGATTTATTGCGAAACATAGTGAGTTTCATTTCATTCCGCATGTTTCAGGTTTCTAGGTTCGACTTAAGCAAATTGCAACTAGTAAAGCTGTCGTCTCATGCGTCATTTCGGAAAACGCCTATTTGCCAACAAGAATGGGTACAAGCAAATTCGTTTAATAAGTACGAAGTAAATAAGCTGCGCTTGTAGCACCGTAGTTTTCGGAACTTCGGAATCTTGTTATTACATGCACCGCTTCATCGAAGATCAAGTTAGCTAGTGCCTGCCTCTAGCACCCTAATTAAATGATCACTAAAGTGTTTCAACAATGTCGACAAGAAGGCAAAACCACTAGCGGGCATGCGAGCAGAGAGAGAAAACGGCTGGTGACCGCCGAGAAGTAGAAAATCGAGACAGCTGGAGGAAGAGTTGAAGATAACTGGTAAAGTAAATAAAGTAAAACAAAGTGAAGGCGTTACTTTCCTAGGTATCGGGCACGCTAAGGCCGCAGTCGATAGTTTTACAAGCCTTGAGATAAAATGTGGGTGTCTATGAAATCACTAATATTAGATTCGACAATTCATATACAACTTGACTTCGTATAAAGCGGTTCGAATTATCACTTCGGCCTTGAATTGCGTTGCAACGTTGTAAAAGAACGTTCTACTCTAATTACCAAGCAAGTTAATTATTGCTGGCACGATTTATAAGCGAACTGCGAATGATTGTAGAGTACAAGCATAAAAGACTTAAACTAAAACTCTCGTGCCCTGTCACTTGATTTCACTGCAGGTAATAAGTAAGTAAATGATCCCATCCATTATAAAGGACAATCGAAAACTGACGCCTTCACCGAATACTTGGAAGCATAAAGGTTGCAGATTGAAAAGATGCGTACCTTGTAGCCTAAGTAGGCGAGGAGGAGAGCTTCGGACAGTGACACCATCGCAAGGATCACTTGGACAACCCATAATTCCAGTGGTCTCCTCACCCAAATGATCGCGTCCCAATTGATGGTTGGATGCTCCTGGAATTCCTCCTCGGTGAGATGGTGGGAGGCGAGGAATTCTGTCTTGTTGCCCGGTGAGCAGCTGTAACTGAAACAACACCTTTCAAGCAAGCGGGCGAAATATACGAGCGAACTCAGCGAACGAGGGCGCGAAAGGCAGAAACTGAAGGGAAGAAGGGTACTGCATGCATTAATTAAGGATAGTCGTGTTTGTCCAGTGTGGTGGTGCAGCTGGGGGTACGCAATTTCAGCTTCTCTCCTTAATAAAAGCAATCGCGACCTTTAAGAGGCACGAGAGCAAAAGGGGGGAAACGGGGAAAGGAAAAGCGAGGCATCAGGGATAAGGGTCAAACTGAAAAGTGTTGCGGTACTGCTACTGTCGCCGCTCCTGCCCTTCCTTATATTACAGACTGACAGTGGCGCTTCTTTAACGAAATGCGAAAGGCCCGACGTGAAACGGTATGGAAAATATTAGGTTTGTCGAAAGTAGTTTAGCAGAATAAAAGCTACGGGGAGGCCGACCCAGAGCTAAAGTGGACCGCGCACATAGTCGTGCGCTAGAACAAGCGATAACAACCAGGGCTCGGATGTTACCAGCGCTGTACGAAAAATCCACAGGATTCTTAAGGAATATCGTGCGCGCCTCTTTCCCTGCCATCGCCGGCAATAAGATTGCGAAACCTTTTGGTGTGCTATCGCCCAACCTGTTTCGCCTTCACCATCGCAAAATCTCATAATCGCGCGTGCACACGATCGCGGGAGAAATCGCGCGAGAAATCGCTGACTATTCGTTCATGCGCCCGTTGTTCGAATTCCTCGAGCATTTGCATACCGAAATATCGCCCGACCTATTGAAATAACGCTAATCGAGCTTGCCGACCACACGGCATTGATGCTCCGGGTTTTTCTCGGATGAGTTGTGTCAATTTTGGATCCTCCTCATATTACATTAACGCGTCGTACATTTCCAGTAAACAGAATTTCATAATCAACACGGCATCTACATCGTATTTGATTCACTCGAATGAATGGGTGGAATCCAGCAGAAATAGGTGTTGTACATTGCCATATCGACTAGCGTTATTATGTCGACCGGAGTCTCATATCACCGAGAAATTGTACTATGACAGATCCTCAGGTGTTTGAGTAAGTAAGCTAATGCTATGGTATGTAGGACTGTAATTTTATAACGTACCATGAGGCGAACGTAGGGTCGTTGTCGATGATCACTCTTGTTATGTATAAGATGCATGTTAGCAGCTTGACAAATAGATTAGCCAGGCGTATCCTCAGACCTGCAACATGAGTAAATGCCCCCGACTCGCAACTGAACTCTGCAGTATTTTCATTTCAATTCTCGTTGAAATTGTGTCAGACCGACGAACTATTGGGATTATTTATGGGTGAATATATTAGGCGGCTGGCAACCGTCAGCAGCGCGATGTGCTGTTTACTCTTTCGTCATCGACAGGCACAGATCGATCGCTCGTGATCGCGAATAGCTCCAGCGGACTGTATCTTTTATCTGTGGGTTGCCACTGACATTAACAGAGCAAAATTGTGTGTGAAAACGACTACGGGGACACAGATGTAATATCTAGTCATCTGACAAAAAATCCCTTTCCGAAAGGCATTTCCGCAAATCCCATCTCGCACACATTTCCATCCAATTATTCTTACTTTCGTAATATCGATGGCAGATTGGAATTTGAACTAACTTACTGGAACGCTGGTTTTTAATGAAGTACAATTGAAGTCTCTCTTTGAACGTATTCTCGTTCACGTAGTATTCCACGCGAACCCTGGAACAAAAAGATTTTAATTACTAAAAGGAATTCTTCACAAAAACTATTGCAATTTCAAGGAACTCAAAGCCATGAGTATCAAATGTTACCGACGCCAAGACAAACGTTCGAAAGACTTTCAGCGCGGTTGAAAAGTTGAAACAGCGGGATATTATAGAAAGTCTTTGAAATAAAAGGTGAAAATTAATAACGCCCTTTCATTTTCTCTTATTCATTGTTAATTTATTTGACACTTTGGCGCGATGCAACGGATCTGTTCGTACATGGCAACTATGTGTATGTGCCTTCCGCACGATTCACTTTAGCTTTGCTAATTTCATCTGCATGCTACCTCGAAGTTTGGGGATTAGTACTCGCACAGGCATTGGCACACATTCATACGTCTCTCACACTTTGGTCGTTCTTTGGTGATGGTCGGATTTTCCCCAAGTCGCACGGGTTTACCGTTGCTCCTGACATACGTTCTCCTACACAATCCCACAGGGTACAATGAAAATTCATAATTGTTACTAACATTAAGCTCATAAGCACAATATGGCGTTTGCACATTATCAATTCGTCGAAATCCGTAACGAGTGGGAAGTGTGACATGTGCAGTGCCAAGTCTCCAACACGATTTTTCCCTCCCGCACCCTAGGAACCGTAGCAACGGGGTATGCACGCAGCTCGACAAATTTCGGAGCCCCATTTTCTCGCAAATGGAAGGGCCGTAGGAGAAAAAAGCTATTCTACATTTTCGGGTTTATTTCGCCCGAGGCCATCGCATATACAATGCCAAATATCACCGCCATATGTTACATATTCTCCAGTTGAAATATGCCGAAATATTCCGGTATATATTTGCGATACCGTGGAGAAAGTTAAGGGAAAAAGGTGGCGGACGAATCCGAAAAGTAGGTGAAGTGATCGTCGCGCGATTTGCATGAAATGATCCGTTTGGATCTCACGTGGGTTGGAGGCAGTCATTATCGGGGCGCGATGCTCTTTCGATTAGCAGTGTGAGGGCGGAGGCGCCCGTTGGTCGCATCGAGCGCCCGTATTAGAGAGCGAGAGGGAGAGAGAGGGAGCAACAGCGCGTGCGATTGCACGGCACCGGTGTGGCGGTGTTATTATTGCTTCGAGCGCTAGGCTATTGGCCGATTCCACTGGATAGCGATCATTTTGTGGCCGCTCGTAAACCGGCGCACTTTTCCCTATTTTTAGCTCGAGCGGTGGCAAACGCGTCGGCAATCCTAGGAACAGCGTCGCGTGACGTCATGTGCTCGACGTCGACGGGCGGTCTGTCGTACGCGCGTCCGATTCCAGTTGTTGAACTGGCTCTTTAACCCAGATACCGCCGCTAGAACAACACGACCTAGGCTAACTCTCAGCCTCACTCGATGCGAACTGTGCCAATGCACCAAGATCACGGATAAGGTCACTGATAACTCTGTCGAACGCTGATCCCGCAGGCCAATTTCATTGTTAAGAAGACATCGATCGTACTTGGCTTTACTACCAGTCTCTTACTTCTACCTTGTCTAGTTTAATCGTCAAACTACGTTATTTATGCTCGCTGATGTAAAGTTGATGAGTCGAGTGTCCGAAAATCTCCGGCTTTATTTCTTCGAATCGTCCATTACTTTTTGATGGACTATGCGAATTAAATTAATGCACTTTTCACTTTGTTCCTCTGCCGGGATGTCATATTAGGCTTTGTGCTGCACCATAGTACAGAGCTCAATATAGAAACTGCTCTTATTATCCGGGATTTCAATATTTTACTGTCGGACCGACAAAGCAGCTAACTAAACTTTATACATATTTTCAGTAGAGACAAGGTACATTGGACATGCAGTCCAAACCAGCAGTCATTATTAGATCTGCAGCAGCGAACGCTCGTTATTAATACAGTTGATGTGCCGGCCGTAAGCCACATATCCAGCACGGTCTATACTTCGGACAAGATGATTGACGCAGGGAAGGACTAATTAGAGTGAAAGACCACGATAAAATGCACCGAATAGTTGGAGGTAGGCGTGCCGCCGGTGCTCAACACGCACGCTTACGCACGAACGCTCTAATTGTTTCCCACCCCGATGTCAAATGTCAATTCGGCATTCCACAGTAATGAACAGTTTATTGGTTTAACAAGAGCAGGATGATTTAGGTTTGTACTAAAAATCGGCTAAGCTATTGGTCGACAGAAAATCTGCTGCATATTACCGTAACAAATTACAGTATCGTAATGTAGTGCTAGATACTTAGACTAGCACTTAGGGACTAGCACTTCACCTTCAAGTACGAGGCAATTGCCATAGGAACAACGGGTCGGCGGATGCCGCCTGCTCTGTAGCTCGAATTTTCTTTGTCCGTACCTACGTAGAGATGACCCATTAGCTTTAAGTTTACTACCAGTCATAGCGGCCTGTTAATTTCGCGTGTGTAAACCGACGTGCACTGATAACCACCACTCGGCGAGCTCGTTGCGGAGTCCTGTGCGGTGACATTTCCGTCGTAGTAGTCGGAGCGTCCCTATTGATTCATGCGGTAGGTGGTATAATAAATTTATTCGTGCGGTTTAATTCAGTGGATCACGGGGAACCTCATTGCACCGAATGACCACTGCGTGTCGGAATTGGATATAGTCGTATTGCCGGTATGGACGTGCGCTACTCGCAAAATCGAAAGCGTGTTGAGCTAATTACCGAGATACAATTACATGTGCTTTACAGACATTGTATTTGCCGCTAAATTAGTTTGATGCGCTTATTTCCGACGAGGTGTATGGAAACTAGAACTTCTTCAAGTTGCCGGGAAGATACAAACCATTATATTTCTAATATTACTCAGCACGTATTATAGTAAACTATGTAGTTATGCCATACAGATTTATATTATGCAAGTGCAAACATCACTGTTATACTTTAAAAGCAAAGCGCGTAATGAATTAACACTACTGCGTTTTTTGTCACGGTTCTCCAGGGAAGTGCTCTGAGGTTCGTGTTGAAATTTCAATTGACAGGGTTGTTTCTTGCAATTGGGAGCTGCTGGAAACTTATGGCAATCAGAGGAAAATGGAACTTTCTCATTTTAACAAAATTAACGACCATGTCCTTTCGCTATGCCCGCTGAGGGAAGGTCAATTCGGGATAACAAGTTCTGCAAACTCTGCTTCAGAGTTTCGTGAACGCTCGGCATCCCCAAGTGGGTGATGCATTTCTGAACAACTGGGCACTCGGCCACGTGCAAATAAATCATTTCAATATCCGGCTAAGTAATAATTGTTTCCCATTAAATACCAAGTGCATTTTGCATTTTTGTGTTGTAGGCTCGTTAAACTCTTGCTTGAAGGTTTTGTACAGGAGCATCTGGCCAGGATATTAATTCTTGCAAGATAAGGGTTGTAACCTGTAATGTGATTAATCTTTGCACTTGTTACTATCTCTATGTATTCGCTATTAAATACAATACTTTCAAAAATATATTTTTCTTTCCATCTCTCCTGACGAGTATTGTCAATTTTGAATTAGCCGTTGAATCTTTAACTATTAGAGTACATACTACCTCGATTAGACATAGGCCGCAATGCCTAATATAGTCCACGTTAATATTTTGATTTTGCCTTGAGTGCTAAAGCAGACGAACTCACGAATTACAAATCGAAAGACGAGCGAAGGGCGTAAAAAACTGCTGTCCTAAGTCATTAGCAATGTTCTGATACTTTGGTGAAGCTTTTTTAAAAGGCTTAAAAATAGCGACTAATATCTTCACTTTGAAGAAAGCTATTATCAACGCTGGAAGACGGGCGTTGTGTCCTTTTTGTCCCCTCTATGTGCGTATGGCCAAGAGAGTAAACGTACGTGTACCAATTTACTGGCCTATCACTATCCCTGACCGGCCATTGCCGGCCGCCATTGATCTATAGGGCTGACCATATAACGGATTTTCCACTTCAGGAAGGAAATATTCGCCAGGCGCGGAACCGTTCCCCCGTTATTTGAACTCGAAACGCCACTCAGGGCAATCTATATAAATTGAGGAGAGAGCGCCCCTATTCGCCACCCACTTCCATCGCCTTTCTGCTGCCTCCACTTCAATGTCCGTCACATTTTATTTGTTTCTATCTCTGTCGCCCGCCGGAGAAGCGAGACTGAGAGTGCCTTGCGCAATCGGTACAAAGTACTTCTGAAACGGCTAGTGATCCCGTAATTCCGAAAGTAAGATTTGTAACTGTATCTGACTGTTGGCTTTGTTGCGTGGACACGTACCGCAGCCTTTCATTTTTCAGACGTATGTACAAGCATGCAATTTCTAAACCTAAAGTTCGAGCTAAGTTTGGATGGATTGGAGAATGTTCCGTAACGATCCAAGTCCTTGGCCGCGTCTTCCTTTTCAATATTTCCCTCGATACTGTAAAACGAGAGTTACGCAAACACCATTGATATAATGAAGTAGGTTTACATAAGCTTATGCTAATGAATAAATGTCCTAACAACGCTAGTGTGACAAATTTTGCTCCACGTCCCATGTTAAATCGTTCAATTCTTCGTTGTAACTTATTTCTTCTACTACTGTTACACAAAAAATGCTGGAGAAAAGTAGACACTCCTATTTCATGAAAAACACAAATATTTGTAGATATCCAACTGCGATTTGCCTGCATTGGAAGTTACACACGTGGCACTGTGATTCCATATTCAAAGGTTGGCACAACGATCCCGTGTTCAAGCTTGGAATATCATCCACGTGCGAAAATTCGTTGTTTCACTGGGGATGCGTGGTTGTATGAGGGGGTGTGTTTGTGGTTGTTGGTCAGCGCGAGAAGAGAATCGGTTTCCGTGCAGCGCTGACGTAATAACGCGCGTCCACTATTCTAGCAAGAGAGCTAAAATTCGCCGGGGCATTAACTTGCCAGTATCGTGGGCTCAAGAACGAGGCTGCTAATGCCACGGGAGTAAAAGGTACGCACGCACGCTAGCAGGTCACGCAAACCCCGGCGCATATTGGCGCACAAAGAAGCGGCCTCGAAGGGATGAGGTATCAGAGACGCAGTGGGATAACCGGCTGATGCACGCCTCAACCAGTGTGCAAGCTCGTGCCCAGCATCGCATGTGCCCACGTGAAACTACGTCAGCTGGTGAAACGTGCCGCATGCGTGCGACATATAAACTGTCTCGCGTGAGACTCATTTTCTGGGTCGATCGACAGACCGACAATTGAAAGCAAAGTCCGCAACGGACCAACTTCGACGCCCCGAAACTGGGTTTGTTGATGCTCGCCGAGTAGGACACTGCGTAATCCATGGAACCGCAGTACTGCCGCAACACGGATTCCTTTAGCAGTTTAGCAAATCTCGCACAGAAGGGGGAAGGCTTTCCACGCAGAATCTGCTCAGATTTGTCGGTAGCTCAGAAACGTTCATGTTATCCTTCATAAACGAATTATTTTAACCCTTTTTTACGTCCTGTAGTCCCTCCCAAAGGTATAAGCAAAAACATTATTGCGAGGGGCCGGGAGTAGCCGTACTCGAAAATACGAATCGATATTCGTGTACATGTATCTTCAGCTGTGTAACGCGAATTTTCAGCATATTTTTGTGAAAATCGTGAAAAACTTGGATGGTTTACCTAGGAAAAATACACCAACGTCCTTCCGCGTACGCGATTGCTTCTCTTGTGGAAGAGGAACAACGTAAATCTAGCGCAGCAGAATAGCGGGGGATTCATTGGTCTGTTAAACGTTCACGCTTCGGCTGCTGTTGCCGATGAGCGTGGCGATGTCCAAGTTCTGACATGTCCGAGGAATTCCTGGCAATATTTATGAGGCACCTGCCGATCGTAACTGTTTTTATATCGCGCGCAATTTCAGGAGCGCCACCGATAAGCCATTGTACGATACGTCTCGCTGGGTGTCTGCTCGATTTATGAATTATGTAATCTACGCGGCCAGTGAGAACACCGCGCTCCACAAGTCTACAGACCCAGACAACCTACACTCACAACTTGCTTAACCGTCGATCGCTTTTAGCTGCAGTAGCATCGATCGACCGCGAATGACCCACTATGCGACAACTTCTCGTCTGCTTTGCACTGTTTTAATTGAGTAACAACGTTATACGCCTGAGGAGGTACAAGGGTGTACTATATCGTCTTAGGAAGTTCCGTACATTGTAACGGTAACAAGTACTATCTTCCAATAGCGCTCTACAGTCTACATACATGGAGGTCCCTCCGAGGTTGGCCTTTTCAACACCAAAACTTCAAAGTAACACATAGGACGAACTAATTTACTCCAGCCTTATGTGGCACATATGAATAGTGTTATGAGACCAAACAGCATTTCGTGGCTTAACGCAATTACCAAGGCATTCTTAAGGAAGCCGTCAAAGATACGTAGGCGGACTGTGTTTTGTGTTTGGATATCATTAACAGTCTTATAGATAAGTGACCGGATTGCTTAGCTTTAATTTAACACGACTGCATGAATACATATATTTACAATTTCCGGATTTTGCTTACTCTGCCTCGTGTTAAAGAAACACTACTTTATCAATAATTGTCAGAAACGCCGAAAAGTGTTGCAGCCCATACAGACGCAGTACATTGATACTTATGGCTCCTGTCATCGGAATTTCGTGAGACATTTGTTTGAAAATGTTCATTTCGAAAATGGAAAATCCGAAGAAAGCCAATCCTAGGAACATCGAGTGGTTTACGAGGAAAGTTTCATCAAGGTATCAAAAGCGAATCTCTCGATAAATCAATCATGCCCTCAGTTGAATCGCTGAAGAGGTATACCTATATTTATAGTGTGTACTCAAATCGAGGTTACAAAAGCACTCAATGCCATTACATTACTATCTTTCCCAACTTCAAATAGAACGTCTCAATCAGTCGATACATAAAAATACTTTCCACAACCTTGTACTGCATTCGCCGCTTTACACTATAAAGCTCCGTATTCGATAGGAACACCACGCAGGCTTGTCACCTTATAAATGCACTAAGCTAATCCACAAAGATAATTCGTATTAATTGTGCACCGATAAGGCTTACAGTATGCTTATACTAATGAATGATTGATTCTGCTAACTGCAGTAACGTTATTAAACTAAACGGCCAAAGCACACATTATTAAAGGATTTTGTACCGTACATTTTTTTAGCTTCATTTGGTAAAGGCAGCATTTAAACATGAATGTAGGAGGATGGCCCACGCGGATTAAGGCAGGCCGATGCAAAGTCAAGCAGCTTATGAAATGGGGCAGCTGATATCTATAATGAAATATATGCCGCGATATACCAGCCAGCACGTGTAGAAATTTTCAATCACTTTAACTCTACATATGATTCTACTTCATGTTCATGCATTTTTTCCTAAGCAAGAAAATGAGTAACCATCATCTACATGGATCATGAAACAAATTCGGGCTAACACTTGACAATTTGTAATGTATCATACTTCAAAAACTTTCTACAGCGTACGGTTTTCATAAAAAAACTAATTTTCTTAAAATCGAAAACATTCAGTAAGAGTATGCGTTAGCATTTCTAAATTGTCAGCTGGAGTAAGAACTATACTGCAGATCTACCGCAGTCTTTCACTAGAAAGGGTTCTAGTTGGACAAGCTCCCGCCCTTCGAATTCCTGAGCAGACCTAATTACGGAAATAGCTACCCCTTATCTAACCAGTGCTATCTAAGCCGATTGCAGGCAGGGTGTAGAAAAGCACATACCAACTAAATGTACGCGTGATCGCACTTGCGTGCTTCTGTGTTGGAAAGGCCTCCCTTCGCGTCCTGCTCCCTCCTGTCAGTTCACCGGCACGCGCACAAATAAATTAAAAAGGCAAGGGTGGTGGCCTGTTCTGCGTACGTGAATAATCTAATAATGTAACTAGCTATCTAATTAAGATAATATGTTACTCTGCATTAAATGGGAAGATCAGGCGAGAGCCCGCAAATCATATTAGCCCCCTGCACTGCACAGCTCCCCCATGAAGTGGCATAATTTATGAAGTATCGTTATTGGCGGCACATAATTTTAACATTATTGCGATTAAGGTACAATATAAGCAAAGTCGGCGAAATATCCGCTTCATCTAACTAGACACTACTCTGCGAAATGTGAACCTCATGCTCGGAGGAGGATTGAAATTGGTATGCGAACCGTATGCATGTTTTTTACTAGCAGCTTCACCTCACATTTCGAGCGTACCGTTACGAGAATTTTTTGCTTCGTATTTTATTACAATTGCTAATTGTGGGCTTCTTGCATTTTGTGGAATTTAGATGGTGCCTCGGCTAAAACGATGAAAATATTCAAGAATAAGCCTTATCTGTAGAAAAAACTTGCATAAAATCAAGGAACATGCCTAGAAACGCGGAGAAAGTCAACTGCAAAACCGCGCAGGTTATCGAAACGGAAAATGCAAAACAATAGTGACTGCTGTGGCAATAATGCTGACATTGGTGACCATCGTCAAGTCCTTTTCTATCGATTGAAAGTTAGCATGGAAACCTAGAGTGACAGCATTTCACTCGGGTGACGATACGTCGCATCGGGGAGGTATGAAGAAATATTGTAGGCAGTAAAAACTATATATGTCCACACATGTACTCTACGCCACCACGCCGGGTGTTCACATAATGTAATAAGCACGTGCTGCATTCGACATGTCGTTGCTGTGTGTCCTATACAATATTACTCTGTGTTTTTCGGGATGAGGTATTTCGCGTGTCACGTCAAAGGGGAAAGTGTTACGGCAAATTACTGATTCGATCATTCTTCCGGTTATAATTTTCGCGTGCGTATGTTGATATATTCTATTTGATGACTAAGTGGAGGACTGCGGAATACGAGCACGTCCTGTGGAACGGATCGACGCTTTATTTCGATGATATGTATCAGAGTTCTTTATTAGTCTTCCATTTCCCCCAATCGTATGACGAATGAGTTAAACGCAAGTGCGCCAGTCAGCGTGGGTGGTTCGTGCCGTTAAAATCGTTGGCGGCACCGTTTCACCGGGAGATACTGGATATGTTGTACTTTCATCGAGTGCAGTATTGCCTGAAATATAAATTGCGTGGTTTGTAGGAAGATCGATCCGCCTAAGGCAGTAATTCGATTAATAACTGCTGCCTAGGCCGAAATTACGTGGAGATAAGAGCCCACTGGACGGAGGCACCTCGGCGGCATATTAAACGAGGATAATAAATGCCACTCATGGGAATATGGGGATACACAAAGCATTGTAAGCCTTCGAGGAATTCAATAGAACGGCACGAAGAGTAACCGCTGCTCTAGCTGTTATATGCTTCATCGAAACCAATTTGACGGCAAAGCTCTGGCACTGTCGATTGGTTTACAACGACACTCCCATCAATTTCTGATCTGGCCATTTGCTATTTCACTTGCAATTGAGGACAATCTTTTTTGAAAAACTCTGAACTATTTCAAGACTTTTGAAGGATCAGGTATCAATTATTCCGGTTAGGACACAGTAACTCCAGTGTAGAGCACGACAAGAATTTGAAATGTCCGGTCGGCGGCACCGATTGATAAATTGAGGGTAATTACACGGTGATGCGGCATAGAGTTTTTTTTCCAGTATAGTTTTGTAGATTGAAATCATGTAAGCAATCAGCATGAAGATATCGCCGTGCGATAGACACGTCGACCGGGTATCCGTGGCCTGTTGTCGCAGGAAATTACAAGGGGGGGGTCGTTCGCAACGGCATGCGAAAGTAGGCGGGCAGGTTCGTGGTTGTGTACTTACGTGCGTGGAGCGCGCTATGAAATCCTAAGTTCGTAAATGCGGTCACTTGCGGAATGACTAACAGACAGAAAGATGCATTGTCGCAATGTGTGTGCGCCACAGCCGGTGGCCGACGATATCGATTTGCGGCCGTTCTGTGTTGTCCTGATACACTGGTCAGGAACATGTGTGCTACATGGAAAGACGGAAACAATGCATGCACGTCCAATCCATTTAACTTTCGTGACGCCCGTTAACAAACATAACACCTTCCTAACTCAGCAGGGTTGCCCGCTTCCACCGTATACAGATGCTCACGAAAAAGCTTCCCAATCGGGGCGAGCAACAGAGAATCACTCGATACACGTCATACATAGTGTGGGTGCAACTCAACGCCGCAACAACAATGCCACAAATTGATACCTTTCGAATATCTAAAGGTTTACCTTATTCAAAGTGTGCGGGTTGGATACTCGTTTGGTAGTGTTGTTAGAAATACTGTTAAAGCCAGGGAAATAAACCTCCAGCTACTGATTACGCGGATTTTAGTCTTTTGTGAGTTCAGAATTGCGGAAAATTTGAATTTTACGAGATTCCAGGCCCTCTTATTCAAATGAGTGGATTCCATTGGCCATCAGTGATCTCAATTGCAGTGCCCTAAATAAAATAAACAAAACACTCATATTCCGGACGGGAGTATTGATCATTGTCGAAACACAAGCCTGCAACTGACAGATAAAATGTTAATTTCAGTTTGGCACCGTGCTTCATATGCGCTGCTTGTCCAGCGCGACACAAAGAAACGCGGGAACGAGTGAAGCCCATTCTAAAATTAGAAAAGGCTCTCGGCTATTGTAATGACTCTCATCGTTCTGAAAGCACCCCGGTGCCTGCTAGAATCTTGCATTTACACGTGCATGTGTACTGCGTATGTGTATGTGTGCCTCAAGGCTCCAAATAACTAGTGGTAGCATTGAGTGACGACTTTCCGTTACGATGTCTGCAATTCGGCAATATAGTCTTTATTCTCGGAAATCGAGAAATGTTACTTCAACAAGCGCAATATTATTTGGCCCGTATCCAGAAATAGTGGTAACTTGCGAGGATAATTGGTACCCTTAAACGGGCATCCTGGACAAAAAATTCCATTTCATCCCTTTGATCGAAATATATATACTTGCGCTAGAAGTATCCTGCTAACTCATTTACAACTTGCCGTTTTTATAAGCTTTACATGAAAGACGTTGCTCGAACTTATTGATTAGACATTGTGAGATCACGTTCCATATTGTTTTTGTTCAAAAAGTAATGATAAAATATTAAGAAATGGAATACTAAGTCGCCTATGCTGCCACGGTATCTAGAAAGACACTGTTCTTATTTACAGAGACACATCATTTGTGCATGTAAATAAACACAAATGTCGGGAATGTCTCATGATTTGCATTTTAATCACAATTCTAACTAAATCCTATCCTATGGTCGTTCACACAATATGTTTTTTTACCGATTTGCAATGACGATTTAAGTAGTATATATTTATGTAAAAAATCGTGTTAAAGATGTTATGAGGAGTTGTCCTAGTCGCAGATTAACTGTGTTTTTGTTACACTCCAGGAAGGTCAACCGAACTGATCGAGTTTGGAAAAGTATGTCTTCCCGGTAGTAGAGTTACAAAGACCTCGAGGGCTACTTGGTGTCTGAAAGCGTTCAGAAAAAAGGGGAGAAACATGGTAGATGCTTGGTAATTTAGTGGGGGGATTGAGACGTCACCCGTCAGTCGCACACCTCGCACCACTCGAGAAGTTAAGTTGCTCGGCACGCTGCTCGTAGTAAAGTCGAACGGCCGCTCGTTCGATCCCTCGAGTGCCAATTGAGGGATCTCCTTGTCCGTGTATCGGTTGGAGACCCATTGAACGGATCGCTCCCGGAAGAAGCGCCCGATCAAAGAATCTCGGCGGACCTCCCCCAAGCCCTTTCGTCCTTATAGCGCACCCTTTTTACATCATCCATTCGGAATTCGAATTTCCGACCTGATACCGGTTCATGCGAGACCCTTGCATGGAACACTAAGTTCAAAAAGAAAATTAAGAAGTAGTGGGGTGTTTATTAAAAATTCCGGAAGTTGAAAAACCGAGGCTAAAGGCACTGAGAAGGAACAGAGTTGGAGAATTATAATTAACTATAGTATCTATACTTCTGCACGAAGTTTTGCCTATGACTTTCTATTGAAATCAGGTAATCATGCCCCTGATCATGGGGAGGGGATCATGCCCCTACTATTCCACTCAGTTGGCGTGTAATTCACCAGCGACTAATTCGAGAAATTCCGATTGACACCCAAATTGCGCACACGGTTACAGGCATTAGACCATTCACGAAAATGAAGTTGCGAACTTGGAATTCGGCAGTATACTTATTGGGAAACTTTCTGCGAAATTAGTTGGTCTATTTACCCGCCCGTTCCACCTGCTTGTCCCCGTTTCCTTGAGCGTATGGAGTTCCGAGAAAGCCCTTGCCACGAGGTTCACACGCAGGTCACAAAATTCAGAAGTAGACAACTAGATTTGTATATTCCTGCCTCGAATATATTAATTTGCAAGTATAATTAATATCATTAATAAAGCGTACTTTGCTAGGAATTAAGGTACTGTCCTATTTTCTGATTCAGCGAAGAAATCAATATATATACAATATCTGTGTTTACTGATTTTTCACGTATACCCGCGATATATTCATGAAATGCAACAAGACCGCGGTATCATAATACATCGTAACGTGTTGCTCTCACGCTGATCAGGAGACTCGGTAGAGTCTCGCGCCAAGTAGTATAGTCCCCTCGCCATACGACAGTACGGCGCGCGACAGCCGAAGCTATGTTGTTATCCATAGTTACCATTGTTATCCATAGCGCACCACGTTTTCGCTTGTCACGTATGTGAGTTTTGAAGTGTAGAAACATAAAAGCACGGAAAATGTAGCGGTTCGAATGAACTGGTACCGAAGGACTGTCAATCTCAGGTTGGAACATTGTACCCGTATACATATACTCGACATTACATTTCTAGATCGATACGGTTGAAGTTCACCGTATGACCGGCCGAAAAAGTTATTTCCCACGAGTGCCATGATCCGATTCGTCTTCGAGACGTATCAACCATATATGTAGGGCATAGGGCGTCTACCGTTTGCTCCCGTCGTCCCTCCACGCGCTCGCCGTTTTTCCGTCGCTCGCCGCCGCCTTTGAACTGCACGCTCTCGTATCTCGGGATACTATCTGAAGGGGAAGTGCTATAACCCTCCTGAGATCGGTCTGCACAAGAGAAGGAGCGAGAACCTACTACATACATCCGTAAAAGTTTTCGGTTGCTTCGTGGCGGTATTGTGAAGTCATGGCTTGGAAAGTTCCGAATTTTTTACCCGTCTGTATGTGGTCAATCTGAAATAATATTCCTAGATTGTCTGGTGTGATTGTGTTTAGTGTCGTTTATTTTTATGCGGATGGAAGCCCATCTACAATTTCTACGTTTCCACTACTCATCCCCATTATCCTGGAAAATTTAGCAGATGCGATTTTCTAAAATGATACAGTAGGACATCCAGCAGAAGAAATCTCCGATTCACAAGTCTCCGCTCGAGGTTTTGTCCTAGGGTCTGGAGAAAATTATAGCGTTAATTTGAACGAATGCGCATAATTATGTGACGGGTAACGAAACTTTGCCAACTTAACCGCATGAATTTGTTCATATTCCAATGGATAAGCTAAAGGGTAATATGTATTACAATGAATCTGTTTCTCTCAATACCATTCAATTAAGACTGATTACAAAGAAGGCACAAAAATTGTTCGAATAAGCGGATGACTTTATGTGATTAACTTTATTGTGTTAAGCCACTTGCTCGGTATCGATTGAAACTTCCGAGTGCACAATGAAGCGGAATAAGTTACTGGGGGAGAAATCCCTTTTTCCCCTTTTTTCACAGTAATTAGTACGTCTGTATTCATTAGTAGCCTCGCTATTTAGTGCGTTGGAAATACTTGTGTAGTTGAAATTGCTTGAAATACCTGGCTCGTCGGGAATATTTCACCCTAACATATATCTGTAATCCCTCTGTTATTATCGGGAAGGAAAATATTAAGTAAAAATGAAAAATTTGCCTAAAAAATATGTCTTCAATTAGATTGATTAAGTACTAACTAGCCGGCAAAGATGCAATTTATTTCAGATACAGAATATGTTTCTATGGAATGTGTGTGTAGCCAAATAAAAAGTGCACAGCTTTATCCAATATGGAAAAGGGTTGTGGTGCAGAGAAAAGTAAGTTTACATATAGCTACAAGACTTTCTACAAAAGCTAATTTCGCAAATGTACAAGAAATTCGTAGAAACGCGATGGGCGGCACTTTTATTGGCAGGTTTTCAATCAAGATTGCGCCACGAACGGTTGAGTCCGTTCAATGAAGAAAATACTCAAATAAAAAAGAGGACAATGAGTTCAGTAAAAAGGTTTCCAGGCGGTTGCGCTTTTTCTCCATATAGAACGTGTGAGAGTTTGTTACTAGCATGTACACGAAGTAGTAATTGAGTTTCAAGTATAGAGCGTTAGCCAATTGTAATTTACTAAACTTTAAAGTGACAAGTCTTCAGCACAGATTCAGGAAGTATAATAATAAATTAATATGATTATTCGCCGATAAAGAGTCTGGTAAATCATAGAATAGCCTGTCTTAGGCAAGATACAGTCGACTCGCACATAAGGAAGTTGAGATGTCTCAGGAAGGTGAGCATAGTACATGGCTTGGTGAAGGGCGGGGGGGTTTGCCAAGCAGGCAAACAAGAGAAGCCGGAGCTTTGACTGTTTAATGAAGTCTATGAGCACATAGTCAGTTCCAATTGTTATAGTCATTTCGAACAGTAGCCACCGCTAATCTACTTAGGCAACGTGGCACACTGAAAGCCCAAGTTATTAATTATTGTTCCGTTTTCATCATGGAAAAGCAGTAGTTGCACGTGACCGATATCGGAACGCCGAATATTGCCGCAAAACCCATATTTACTGGTAGAACAATAGATTTAATTGTGGTTTCTCCGCCTCACATTCTCGATTCTCTCCCTCTCTATTTAATACTACAATCCCATTCATTTAGTGGTTTTCACAAATCGACCGGTAATTTAACTTATGCGATTGCAACAGGTGCATTCCAATTTTGCAGGGGTGGGAGTATTGCGTTCGATATGAATTTTAGAAGTCTTTCCCCCAAAACTGTTACTGAATTTCCCTATAAGTGCTCATGGTAAACCTAAGCCTTCTTACAGGAAATGTCCCTATAGGAATGTGTGTGTATTAGTGTTAGTCAGCGGACAGCTGATAGACGACCATATCTTTGAATTTCATTAGAAATATTAAGACTCATTAGATTAGAAAAATACATTTTTCGCACTTTGTTCACTTGATTAAGTATGTCAATCGTGCGTAATTTGAACGATTCCAAAGTTGAATGACATAGTTGAATGTTTGACTGAAATTTGTAACTAGTCCAATATTTATTAACAATTCTCATATCGTATTTACCGCATGAGTAGCATGTGCGGAAAAAGTTTCATAATTTACTGCAACTGCAAAATACGGGGTCAATTTACTGAACGTTCGTAATTGATCATAAGGTTTCTTGGGCGTACCTTGGACGTACGAATAGGAAGTCAGAGGAGTGATGCAGCTTGCTGCAGCTCTGCCGTGATTTAGAAAACTCGTTATCGACGATAACGGTAACGAGGAAATCCTAAATCAGTTTGGTATAATTAATGGGAGTGATGGAATTTCAAGGAACGCTGACCACCGAGATGAAAATTGTGTCGCAGCACCTGCGAATCACGCGCGTACCGACGTATAACCGAGGTTGCCTTTCGAAATCTATAATTGTAGTGCTGCAGCGTGCTAACCTGAAGCCGGCAAATGGCTTTATCGAACATACCCGGTAGTTAGCTCTCTAGCGGTAATTTCGGTAATATCTCTCCGGTAAATAGTTTAGGGCTATCTGGACTCACTGAAATTGGTAATCGCGATAGAAATTGTGTTTAAGGGGGTAATCCCTTTGATCACATTTTCCAATTCAGGTTTTTGGTATTTTTTTATAATAATTAAGGAACAGCTAATTTTTAAAATAACACAATATCAAGTTGCAATAAATCAAGGGATTAATATTTCTGTTTATGTCCGATAATGTCGCAAATCACGACATACCTTATACCTCAGCGGCGGCAAAGTTACTTATTCCCTCTGGATAATATACATATGTATGGCCTACCTACAGCGTACTGTGTGGCCACTGAAGGCAAGGCGGTGCGCACGACGGGCTGCTGTTGGTTTCGCGATCAATTGGCGGTTTCGGCATTATTGGAAACGACGAGGTTGACATTTGCTCTGTACCACCGAGCGAGACAAAGAGGCCTGGTACATCCGGTAGGAGCCGCGTCGCAGCAGCGACCGCTGCTCTACTCCGATCTGGTATCAGAGGTGTGTTTCACAGCAGAGGCGAGAGAGCAGGGCATTTCGATCAGTACCAAGCGCTTCAACGTCACTACGAGTGGCTTCCGTCGGTGCGAAATTCGTTGAATTCGTGGGGGCGCCTACTACTAGTACTACCAATCCAGCTGTAGCACGCCACTTCAACTTGATTGCGCTCATCTCGCGACGGAATGACTGGTCAGTTAAACCTTTATGATCATACGATCCTCCGACTTTTATGAGCGGCCGCGCCTTCTTCGGCCTTCCTAAGCAACCGAACCACCCGCTCGCGGCCCTTTAAATACGATAATGACGTAACACTTCCAATAAAATGCGTACTGCAATGTTACGCGTCGAGCCAGGTCGTCACACGCCGCGCAGCGACCCCACTTGCCACGGAATTACATTAGTCGAATTACACCAAACGGGCGAAAGCCTTCGAAAATTTACGATACGAATTATAGCCTCGAATGTATGAAATTGGATCACCCGACTCCCGGGCAACTTTCTGATATATGTATATGCGTTAAAAAATTCATTCCGTTGGAAAGTGCTCTTACCGGAATAGTTTGGGGATTTCGTGTTACTGTCCAATTTCATGATAGCTAAATGCCAGCCAATAAAGTCTGCTGCTTATAAACCCACCTAATAATAACTGTTTCTATACATTTCCAAGTGTGTCTGTGTATTGTTCCTCGAATTTAATCAAGTCGTGTGGCTGCAACTAAGCACTTGAGGTGAGCGCTGCCGATCGCCGAATTCCAAAACTCTAGAACTCTAATCGTTGCCGTGCACTGAACTCCAATAAACAGTGTGTTGCTCGTTTGAAGTTTAATTAGTGAGAGCTCCACCAATTTCTTCGACTTCGCCCGTGCTCTGCCCTCTCTCCTACGAGTTCCCCCTCGGGAGCAAATACCGTGACTGGCTGTGCTCGATTAAGTGATTGAATAAATGTCATCAGTACTACGCGTGTTTGCACGCAGCTGTATAAATAAAGCAAATACATTAATATTTCAGAAACATTCCTTCAAGAGGCCACATTTTAAAAGTTCGATATTTTCGGAAAACCTATGGATGCACGCATAGGTACTAAATGAAGTTGGATAATAAGTTGGCTCTTTGTTGATGACCGATAGCGATCCTACTATCATTTCTTACTAAAGAGTTATTGTTTTTAGTAACGCTTTAACAGAAAAGGAAATCAGGAGGTAAATATGACGGAATGTGTCTACCCACCCGTCGATCTATTCACGAGAATCTTTTTATTCTCTTTATTAAAATTGTGATAACCCACCCATCTATTACGTTTCATATTTTGACAATTCTTCCAGTTGCACTTGAGCGATATTTGATACTTGATTGTCGATATATTAGTTCTGATTCGTCCGACCGGGACAAATTCTCTATGGGGACAGTTTCCCCTCTATGATAGAAAAGCTAGTCATCGATAAATGCACGAGAGCTGTTTCAAGGGTGTGAGTTGTCGTATGCAATTATGAGTCGTACGAAGAAGTATGATTTGGTCAATATATTGTTAGGAGTAAATCCGAGGTCGGAGGAGTAAAATGTCAGGAGCATATTGGGGTTGGTTCTATCCGGTCTCGTTAGTCAGAGCCCAAGTTAGAATTAGCAATGCGAATCAAGTATTTACCAACCACTTGTCGCAGAGTCGTGTGCCGAGCGTGCGAATCACGGGTTGCAGCTGAGCGCACCTTACCTCCGGGAAATATGACGAGTCTCTCCGCGAACCTTAATTAATAAATCCTTCATAAACTGAATCACTTAAGCCACCAGGCCAGATGCCAAGCACCCTCCTCCAGATTCCCCTCTTCTCCGTGGAGTGTACCTAGCTTGACTTCTGGCTGGTCCTTATCCGCGTACGTCCTACACTCGAGGATAATGAACTTAGGATATTGAACTTACTATTATGCATGGCAGTGGGTAGTGACAGAACGAATTAACGCATTGGAATGGAGGAACCAGAGTAATTGAAATATTATTGTTAACGGGACAGGGTAGTGGCGCTTAATTTTCCCGCGCTTGATATTGGTAATTCGTACTCGGTGTAATGAATTTAAGAAAGGGTTCACTCGACAATTATGTATAATCCACTAGTTGATTAAGCTCGCTCATTGAAAATTGAAAACACCCGCAATCATGAAATAAGAAGAGTCATTTCATTCCTGCAAATCAATCTACCAGCAGGATGAGCGGCGATGAAGTAATCGAATAATGGAAAAAGTATAACGAGAAAACTAATGGAAATCAAGAAGATTTAAATATATCTCCAAGCAGGTTTAGTTTAGTTTATTAAGCTCGTGCTTCATTGAGAGCTTCGATTTATGGAAGAGAAACATAATTAACATTTTTTGCATTGCATCGAGATCACAGGCCATCATTCGAAAATGGGTACCATACCCATTTTTTAAAGTAAAGAGTGCTTTATATTTAAATCTAAATTAAGTATTTAAATTCGGAAACGACATATTTGGGGTACGTTTCATTTTATCATTAATTTTCTATTTGAAGATAAACTATAATAGTATTGGAATGTATTACTCGGGCTTTACATTTCCAATGTCCATGTTCCAGTAGTTTAGTTTAGAATTATCGATTGTTAGATAACAGTTTTTCTATTACCAAGAGCTTCTGCTATAATCCATAAACGAGCAGATGTACAGTCAAAGGGCTAGCAATAAGAAACGCATGGTTTTGCGTAACAGGCTCTAATGCAACATGCCATTTCCTATTTATAACATTCGACGCTAGTCGCAAACGAAAGATCGTGATATGCCACATAATACTAGCATTGTCATTGCGAATCGTATTTTCAATGGAGAATCTTCACTGTCGCTGATACATAAGGTGTCGTTCATTTGTCATGAATAACTAGTTTCATTACCTTGGAATCCTGTCATAGCTATCCCAACTAGTGAGGCAGTTGTAACTGCTGTATCTGCTGGCTGCCGTCATAGTTAACATCTTGCCAGCATCTTCTAGTACTTCCCCGGTAAAGCCACCCTTGTTACTGTTGCACATGCAATCGCAGAGGTTCACAATCAGTCGCTTTTAACCCTGTCGGCCCCACTGAGATTGGTGGTCACTCGATTTTGGAACTTCCCACCCAAAGAAGCGTAGCGTCAAGTTGTGCGGTCTTTATTACACTTTATTGTGAAAGGATAATGTACTTGGTCACGACTTCGGAAATGATACTTGATATCACCACTTAGGGACTAACATTGACTAGATATTTGTTGAAACACTGTCACCCGCCGATGATATGTCAGCGAAATTCGGGATAAAAAATATTCACTTGGCTTTCTCTGTGTCCGCCCTTTGTAAATTGGTTTGCAGTAGCTGATGACCCCTAGAACTTATACTGTAACTTGGACCATGTGAGCTAATTCGCTTCACGCTTTGGACCACGGATTCACTTTCTCTTGGGATAACGATTAACAGCTATTAAACTCTAGACATTGATTATCAATCATCTGGGCATGCAACACACATGATGCGTGTATGCAATACTTTGTGACTTTATGTTATAGTGTGAATAGCCTACGTTTTTGGACCCGCCAACCAGCGTACTCGACAATATCATAATTAAGAAGTAAATAGTGGTCCTTTATGTGATGGGGACCACTTTAAGGAATCCAGTCCTTTCGCGGAATTTTTCCAAACCGCTTATCCTCCTTTTGTACCTTTTCCTTCTGCGAGCCTTGCACTCTCGCGTGTACTGTTTTCTTAATAATATACACAGGGGGTGGTGACTACCGGGGGGCACTCATCGCCACGAGGGTACTCAATACTTCTTCAATGTGACTTCCAATTTGCTGCCTTTACTCTTCCTGTTTGTCTCTCCTCCTCTCCCACCCGCTCTTACACACACAGTCGCCCGCGAACTCACACTGTTTCCCCCGGTGCTCGAAAGGTTAATTACACCAGTTGTAGCCTCGGCTATGATAGTCCTCGACGAGAAAGACGTTAGACGATGCACGCGCACAATGAAAAATTGTTCCTCCGTGTACCCGTTTTTCCCCAGCAAAGCCGCCGGGCAATTATTGCGGAAGAAACTGGAGCGAGTTCGTTAGACTTGGAAAAACAATGCTCGTCGCTTGAAGGGTGATAATCTTAACGATGATTGTAAAATTGTTTCTGCTGGATCTCCTGTAATTCTTCCTTTATTCTTCAACTCCCGATGCAATTGTCACTCGTCGAAATTGGCTTTCGCGCCTTGGGATGCAGGCCGCTCTGCATTAAATTGATACGAAGTTTCATTCACATTCTTGGGCGCAGTGGATTTTCGAATCTCTCATTGAAATAAAATGTCCATTTGGTTGCCTTGCTTGTTCATCATATGTAGAGGTAGAGGGGAGAGAGAGAGAGAGAGAGAGAAAGCACATCCAACAAATCTTACAGAAATGGCCTTCTTAATATTCTTAACCAGCGCGATTCTTGCCTTGTGAAATCATTGGCCCCTGCCTGTTGTGCGCGACCAATTCTTGGTAATCGAGCAGAGGAGTAACAGGATGCACACAATATGTATAGTTTGCCTGATAAGACGTGTTTTCAGAGTGAGCCGTCGTCGTTCGAAAGGCTTGAACGCGTTTCGCGCACTATCCGGCTACGGACAATGTGAGTGGAACTTTTGATCGAGACATCGGCTCTTCCGCTTGAGGTATTGCATCTTTTTCCAACGATTCTCCAGCGAGCGCAGTGGTCGACCGGCGAGAAGGGCCGTGTTTCCCTGTAGCGGTGAGAGTGATCTACAGTATTTGGGCGAGCCGACGAACACGCGGCGGAATTGAACCAAGCAAGCTCGTTGCGAGCTCCCGAAAGCGAATGGCGCTGCGCGTGGCGCGGTCTGGCGCCGACTAGCGGGTTCACCCTTCAGCTTACGCTTATGAAGGCTCGCAGGAGGGCTCCGCGCAAGCTCCACATTGTCCTCTTTCGCCTCCTTCCCCTCGTCTAGCGCGTACGTCCCGCCCGAAACGCGACCACCCCCTGCGCGAGATATCTTCCGACCAGCAGATCCGGTAAACACGGATACGTTCGGGACTTCCAATGGCAGGCGTAGAGGAAGGATATTTTTAACCTTCGACTCCTTGCCACTATATATCATCGGTTTAGACTGAGAAATTAAAAACACCGTTGAATCTGCATTTGGGAATTACTTCGCCACCTTTGCCCTTTCTCGGACGATGCAGCCCGCTCGTCTTCCTTGAGGAGCTTTGTTAACCTGGGATCTGTATCGACATGAACTGATGCCTCTGTATTGCGCTACTTGACAAGAATCTGAATGCCAGACCGACGTATTTATGAGGTAGGGAAGCACTTTACTCAATCTTGCTATTTAAATGCTTAGCATCTCGATTCAGTCTCGAGGGGCTAGACGCGAGAGTATCCCTGAATATGAATACTGGATAATACTGAATCTTCTGGTCTAATTTCTCTATCTAGTACAAAGCTACGTGCGTTGTTGATGCACCAATTAGAAAGTCGAGCCACTGTTGAGATTAGTGGCCGATTTTTAAACAAATTTAAGGTGATAGTGTATTCCAAGACTTTTACATATACAGATATGACATGCTTAAACCTTCTGGGAGACAGCATCGTCGATATGTTATACATATTTTGGATACTCCCAGAAGATTTTGAAGGCTCCACAATCAGACAAATTGGGAATTGTAGTGCGATTGCAACAATGATGTTTCGACTACAATAGTATGGGATTGCAGTGCGGCTAAATACTCCAACCATTTTTGTATATCTCGCTTTTACAACCTTTCTCCTTCATTTTACTTTCCATCGTGCTAAGTACTCGTGCACGAGAAGGAGTATTTAGACTTAATCTATTATATCCGGTGATGCACGAGCGTAAAATAGCGAAGGTGCATCAGCTGTGTTGTAGGTGTACGAGACGGGAAGTCGAGAATAAATTGCAGGCACCTAGCGCAACTTCTTGCACTATTTTACAGGAAAGACTTGATGCGTTTTGCCTCTCCGGTGGGAAATTAGATTTACTTTTCCTGTTAATGACTGCACTAATGAATCGGACTTTCCCTTGGTTTACTAACCAGTTTGTCCGCGAGGACTGCCAAAACCGGCAGATATCATTTATGTCACGCGGCGCATGTTTTGCCATTAAGGGGTAAAAACTGGTTTCTTCGCGCGGTAAACCACGAAATACTGCGGGGAAAACTAGGTTTCCAGATAAAGCACAAAGGCTTTTAACGGAGAACGTTAATCTGGTGCACTGATTGCCAAACTGTGAGCCTGGCGCAAACAAATCTCAGGACAAGAGGGATCACGAGTTTTCTTAATTGCCTCGGGATTAAACTTTTGTATTTGTTGAACTAAATACGCCACTTTAAACGTTATTTTTCGTGTCGTGCTCGTTTCTATGAAAAATTGTCTAAATAAGCCTAATTTTAGTTTGTTACGTGGAAATAATATTCCTTTGTGTATAATTGCAGTTGTCCTATTTACATATATTACGCCCGACGGCTACTTTCAATAATGTATAAGGAGTAGTATAAACATACAACAATAGGTCCTTTGTAATTGCAATAATAATCAAGGATATCGGCAATGGCATTGACCAGTGAAAAAACGTATATCACATGGCCATAAAGCGATGACACGAAGGATGTGGGTTTTTGGAAGCTAATTTAATTACGGGCCGACAGTGATAAATGATCCTCCACTTTCCTAAATGTCAGGATTAATTTTGTGATTCTCTGGATCAAATGTGCTTAATTGAATTAATGGCCTTGTGCCAAAAGGATCAAACAAATATTTGATCTTCCATCAACGCCCGACGCTTTTGTGAAAAGAAATAACGACGAAAGCAACCTGAAAATTCATGAAAAAACACCTTCCCCAACAATGAAGAAGCCGTTGGTGTGGAAACTGAAAAATCTTTTTATGACACTTTAAGACGTTTGAATAATCAAGAGATAACGTTAAAACTTTAAAACATTCATTCGTCCAAATATCTGGAAAATCCGTAGCTGAATGTAGCGGTTGCTGATGCCGAAAGGATTCCCCCTTTACAGTCCTCTAATCCAAATTGGACGTCCCTGCATTCACTACTTGCGTCAAAAGTTGTGTAGTTCTGGAATATAAGGTCTACTGATTTCGATGTCAGGATTTAAATCCTTATTCCATACTTGATTTATAACAAAATAAATTAGAAGATTAAAACTTTAACTATGAGTGATATAAAATTATAGAAATATGCACTATTAAACCTCTGCTTTAAACCAAATTCAAATCCAATCAAAAAAATTGTTGAAGCTACATATGCCATGGGATAAAAGGAAGGTTACTCTGCAAACCCAATCGAGATAGCGGTAGATCTAAAGTTACGTTAACCAGACTTAGGGGCCACAAAGTATCCGTGTTCTGCAAAAAAGGATTACGGAAGCTTCTACTTAAAGAAGTTGGAGCACGTCTCCAGGGATGTGTAAGCACATCTGATATGGAAAACGCGTACACCTTCGTTCCAGCCGCAGAACTTACTAACTTCCCAACCGTTTAATTTTATGCGCAATCTCATTATCATACTATCATGGTACGAAAATCTTGCTTTTTCTGGCGACGGTTTAAGAAAATATCACCTTGAAAGATAGATAATTCTAGTAATAGTTCAATGCTTGAACATTCAGACAATTCGAAAGTGAGATTTTCTCACACGGTCACCTGCAGAAAACAGACAATCCTAAGGAAGATACTGCTTTTAGTTTATAGCACCTGCAAGCCAAAGGCCGGCCTTAATCATCTCTAATTTGAGCTGTTCATTCCAGCTGATTTCCTAAGAAAATCTCTTAAACCGTCTTGAACAGTCAGACTAAAGTGACATTGACATGTCTAAAGTGACATTTTCTTAGACGGTCACCTGCAGAAACCAGATAATCCTCAGGAAGATACTGTTTTTAGTTAATACTATTTTTCTAGGGAAAAATCAATCTTAGTCGCCTCTGATTTCTATTGTCCAGCATAATATAATTTGTAATTAAACTATGTTAGAAATGCTCAGGGATACTTCGCAGGAACACTTTCAGCGCAGGATTTTAGAGCACTCACAAATTAGTGTTTATTTTTTCTTGTTTATTGAAGAGGGAAACGGATACAGGTTTTCTAGAATCATCAGGATTGCTGGCAAAGATCGTGATCGGGATTCTAGGATATTGGACATGGTCCAATTGAATCGATATTCAATTTCATAAAACTCTCCCATCATCTACAATCGAGTGTCGGGCTTTTTCACCCGAACACTCCCGGAATAACACGACTCGATACGGGAGCACTGATAGTCCTCCTGTACTCTTCTATTCGGCTTGGCGACCGGTTCTCTTGTGCCGTAAGGCGGCCTCCAAGCAGGCTTCACCCTCTCCCAATTCTTTCGGTCGGCGAATAGTCTTATCTCGTTCTCTCCTGAGAGAATTCAGCAAGAATAAGGGCGATCGCGTGTATGCATCCGCGATTCTTATACGCTGTCATCATATGTACACTGAGGTGTCGCCACCGTATTAATCAGCAAGGCGGCATCCAAGTAGGCGAATGTACGGATCGGAGCGTAGAGTCGCGTGGTGTTCGCATCCGACGTTTTAGGATGTTCCATTACAAATTCTGGCTAGTGAAACAGTATTACCTGTCATATGCGAGGCAAGTACTGCGACGCAAGAAATTGCTTTCCCTTCACAGCGTGCGCTTGAAGTTTCCGCCCTTTTATCGCAACGCTATTAAGTGGGTGGCATCATTATCTTCCCAATGACACGTCAAAAACACAACGGCCCTAGCGATTCCGGGCGGAGATGAGCGTGTACATGCGGTACAGAGACTTAGACCGTAAAATGAGGAGCCGGCGCGAAATTATGTGCTGCGACGTGCAGAGCGAGCACCCGATACGATTAGGAGGTAATATCGTTGAAAGTCCACTTCCACTGCATTAGCTTCTGAAGCCTCGGCGTCATCGGCGTCTAAAAGAGTGCGGGAGCGAGTGGGTGAGATGCCGAGCGATAACGAGAGATAGAGAGAGACGGACAGACCGAGTCTTGCTAACATAGGGCCTGACAGCGAAAGGCTGCTACCCCCATCCATTTATCCAGCCCTCGTCTATAGTCTCCCCCTTTCGTCTTTCTTCCGCCTTTACTTACCGACCTCGTCTTTTCGAAAATTCTTCCAGCAGCTTTGAGGTCACGATCTCCTTCCCCTTTCCTTCATTTTCTTACTTCCCTGCCGGCATCTCGCTCGCAAAATGAAATCAGACCGCGATCAAGTCATGGAAGTTGGTGGGGCGGAGAACGGAAAAGCGCAGTGTGATCGCTTGGCCCTGGAGGGGCGACAGAGGTGGCTCAGGGGTGGGTAGTGGATTTAGTTCTGGGAATAGCCGTGCCCGACAATCGACGCGGCAGCACCGTACGATTCACGTCGCACGTAGCTTGACGGCACTGCCCTCTGGACGGTAACGCTCCGCTGATACTGATACTCGCCACTCGCACCAACTATGATGCGGGCTGACTAACCACTGATCTCTACTACTGCCGGCGCGCGGACTGCTCTGGCCTCTGCTCTGGCCATGTTCTGTTGCGTAACGCAACTCAAGTTCGCCATGCGTGTATTCATTCATTCATTCAACCCTGGCTACAACGTAGTTTACTGACACTTATATACAGTAGTCAATTAAAAGCGTTCCACTTAATAGAATAACTGAGAGCAATTAATTGGTCACGCATCTACTGTGCGTGAAAAAAGAGAATTAAATTGCTCGGTTGATTTCAACAGCTCAGTGAGCCCGCGAAAAGCCCCCCTTATATTCACTACGCATTATACTCTCGAAGAGTTAGGTATAATTGGAGTTAATTAAAATTAATTGGTATGAGCGTGCAGCAAAGGAAATAGAAAAGAAATAGAAAATGGGGAACTGACCTGTCTTCCAAGAGACGAACATATTGAGTTCACCTTACAATGACAATCCTCAAAAACCGAAGAGGAATCGTAAGATATACATCGAAACGTTGTACAAAATGAATATTATTACTAGTAGTAATACCTAATAATACCCTGAAAAGGATAAGTAAGTCTGTTATTTCTTATTACTGATGAAGTAACCGAAGACGTCAGATGCTCGGCTATATTCAGCAGCTGCGCTTAGAATTAAATACATAGCCAGCAATGGTATATACAGGATTTGTAGCGGCACTTATCTTCTGCTGTACTTTTACGAAATCCTTTGACAATTAAGTGCTGTGCCCGCTGCGCCCGTGGTTCGACGCATAAAAGCCCGAGATAATGGAGAAGCCTGAAAGCCGCATCGCATGTCACTTCGTTAATACTTGCCTCTGCCATCCAATTTCTCCAATTTGGCAATTGTGTAACTTTGGCCAAAGTGCAAAGTGGAAAATTGTATTATCAACGAATGAAGGGATTTTCACTCGACGGGCGACTCAATGCTCAATCGATTTGCAAGCCGCTTCGTTTATAAGTGATAATTGTCATTATCACTCTCCGAACGCATTCGAACATTGACCGCGATCGACATGAACTGTTTGCAAAGTATTTAATAAATAGTAAAGCTGAAGAGGTTTTCTATTGTAGTAGAGTTTATGTGCTACCGATGTCAAAGTGTACATTACATTGTTCGAGCCAATGAAGTTCGGTGCACGGACAGTCATTTTGAGTGTCATTTTGACTTATGCGCCTATCCAACTTCTGCATTGCATAATCCCCGAAACATCCGGTGAAAATAAAAAAGTCCTTGCGCCTATAAATCTTTATACTGTCCTGAGTGAGTCATCACCCTTATCGTTGATGGCGTTTTCATTACGACGGAGGGTAGCGCGAGGCCGAGAGGAAAGCGGCAATTCATCGTGGGGGGGTGATAACTGGATCCACCGCAGCCGAATCTCGGATTTCCTCTTAGCCGAAAAGGGGGATAGATGCTCCTGGCCACAAAACTCGAATGGGCATCCTCGTATCGAGGACACAACTGTTTGCTATCTTGACCCCGTTCTTTTAGATTACTCTAAATGCCGGCAACCTCTGTAATATAAACCTCACGGCAACCATCTTCCTCATGCCACTATGCCACTCGAAAATCCATTATCCACGGATGTATAAGTGTCAGTTGCCAGTTACTGTGCCAAGTGACGGCGACGATTCCCTACTCATTTGATTACTGAAAATTCTCGCCTGCGTTTGAAAATACCAAATATGCGTGCATAACGAGACCTAAACACTTTATTATTTATTCAAACTTATTTATGTTAGGGACGATATAAATAATTCTGCCGCTTTTATTGACTATTATTTTTATTAACGTAAATTAAAAAGTGTAAAAAGCTAGAATGCGATTTCTCTCCACAGGGATTGCTCATCGCATCCAATGACAATCTATTTGCTCCTCGCGTTCGCCAGTGTTTTTATGTTCATTATTGATCTCTGGATTCTTTTATTTTTAAAAAAATTGTCGACATCTGCACAAATCGTGTGAAACCGTGAAAGATGCTTCATATTCCGTCTATACAGAGGCAATTTCGCAACACTCAAGAGAGATGTGGGAACAGATCAGTCATCGTTTCAAAGTCGATATAAAACTTGGAGGTTCGCTCGACGATTCACGAAACCGAGATAGTGAAAGCGAGCGAGCGAAACCCGGCATTCGGCATTGTACTCCATTTCTTTCCATTTCGATCGATTATTCAACGCTCTATACGCCATCCATCATTCGTCATCGCGGATCAATTCCCGAAGCGAAAGGTTTGCCTCAAATTGGTGAGTCAGCACGACTTGCGTCGTAAGTGGGCCCGGATTCTCAATTGGCTTGCAATTTCGCGCACGGCGTGCGCAGTTGCTTAAGTGCTCTAAAGCGGTAGGCGACTTTTCCGGATGGTTCGCGTTAACCTTTGGCTCCCGCCCGCACACACGTTGTTGGTTGAGTGTACTCGGATTTTTGTGTCCGCTCCGGAGTTTCCATTTTCCGACTAAAACCGGAGCGAAGATAAAATTCGCGCGGTATAAAGGGAATGCGAGTAGAAAAATAGTGTCTCTGTAGGCAGCAGCGTATAAACCGCAGACTCTCTCTCTCTCGTGGGAGAGGATAGTGAACGCTATATCTTTACGTTAAAGCAAGGATAGCTTTATCGCGCGGATTGCTCTGCGAAATGAAAAACTATTACTTTTCATTCACCCTAATAAATTCTCACAACGCCTCGTTCAACCACCTGCCGATTTAGACCGGCGATCTTGCCCATTGAGTAAAGGGTTTTGGTCCTCGGAAGCATCACCGAATGATTACTTTCAATGGGAAATACTATCTTTAATAGGATTTGTCGAGACCGTAATTCGAAACAGTGTATTTGTAATACCCTGTTGAAAAACAAACTCAATCTAAACGAAAATTAGTAAATTCAGAATAGATCTATAATGTTTAGCTCCGAGAAAACCGTCTCTTGATGTAGATGTCTTGCGTGTTTTCCACAGTGTTACTCTATTCCGAAAAATTCGCACTCTCTACCGCTCTACAATAGCACAAGTCCCCAGCTTAGCTGCGAGTTTAAACGCACTACGCTGCTGTATTGCACTCGGCATCCACAATGAAATTAGCGAAACACTTTCTCGAAGAGCGACGCATGCATAAGAGGAATAATTCCGAGGTTTCCGCTATGATTCTCTCGTAAAGGCCGTTCACGTGTAGCCGTCAAGTGGCTACACGTGAAGTTGCGTTTCATTATATTCAACAGCTACTTCATCGAGGCCGGGAAATAGTTGTTCGTTGAATACTTGGAAAATAGGGATATACGATATCGCTGCGGAGACTTGGAGACGTGCGGTAATGATGGTCATGCAAGCAGGCGAGAAGTTTACCTTGGTATCTGAGAGGCGATTTCATCGAGCGAGTCGCTGGGCTGCAAGGGCGCGCGCTCAAAGAGCCGGCTCGGGCCCCGGTGGACTTTGTTGCAGCAATGCATGGCACCAGCTGTCGGCTGGGATTGGTCCGCGCAATTGGTCCCACGTCGGCCCCTGTGGCTCGATCGGCTCTTGAGTCGCTTTTTCCGGACCTCCTCCGCCTGACGGCGTAGGTTGTGCAGCCGGAAGAAGTACATGGACATCTCTGCGCCAATGACGCGAGAAACAGTGAGGAACAATATTCTTGTTAAGTATAATCTAATTCGTTCCTTTATTAAGCGTGCAAACTGCCGCGGTCTTGTTCGGTTCCCGATTCCGTTAGGCATCGCGAGTAGCTACTAGACAACTAGACGATAGACGATAGAGTATGGACGCGGACAGTCCGAATGAAGAATCTAAAAGGAAATCTAATACCTGTGCAAATACTATTCGAACCACTTGATAATAAATAGACACTCTTGTCAAGCAAGCAACGGTACAGTCTTAGCGTGGAGGCTCGTGGTTTCTGGAAACGGAAGGTAGTGCTTCGCATGAATGCGCGCGACTGTTTATAAATAGTCCTAAGCAAGAACAGGAAAGGCGCAACTAAGGGCGGGGATTAAGATCTTTTCGCATTTTATAGGCACGCGCATGTGCCGTCCACGACAAATCCTCCCTCTACCTCTCGTGCAATCAAGTGCAGGCACCCCATCAGTTGTTTCCATTTTTTCACCATTAGCGCAAATTCAGTGGATTAAGACACTGTAGTCGGCTCCTTTCCTTGTCCGTGACGTGGACGAGCTTAGAATGCGAATCAAACTTCATGCACTCCCGGTGGTATGGAGCTAAACAAATCCATGCATCATCCTAGCGAATACATCGTGGCATGCAATATCCAGGCAAAGCATGTGAATTACATAGAGCGGAGTGTTTGTTAGTGGCGCGTAAACACTCGTTACCGCGACGCCAGCCACAGGACGTGACATTTCGGCCGGTGCCCTCCCTATCCACGTTTCCAAAGACACAGTTAGTAGATGTCGAGCGACGTCGACGTCGAGTGTGCAGGGCTGCTTTGCGCACATCAACCGCCATACGCATCTACTTGAATGAGGGCGCTCGTTGCCGCAGGAACTTGGTCATCCAGCTTTTGGTATGCAAAGGAGTTTCAAGAGGATTCGAAGGACTTCTTAGTAACGGGACATTGACCTCGCCAGGGATTCACCCACTTGCCCGCGCTTATTTCCACGGTAAGATGCTCTTTAATTGAATTTGTTCACCAGGATCGCCCCGCCCCTCTGCCGCCCTCGATCGTCCCGTCGCTAACAACGAACCCTCGAGCGAGTAGTTAAACTTCCCCCAGGAATAGCCGCACTAACTTTTTCCGTTCGCCCTCCTCGATGCTCAAGGGATTTTCTCCGGCAGCCACCACGGACGAGTGTGCGACCCCGGAACGTTTGTCTCACCCCGCGTGTCCCGGCACGACAATTGTGCATGGGGAATCGTGGTGAGCGACTTCCTATATTGGATTTCCTGGCGGATTTTCGGCAAGATTGACATTGCGTGACAGATCTCGTTAGTGTTGATACATCAAGTACTTTGAGAAACGTTAACGAGATTAGGCTCGGTTATAGCTCTACTTTCTTTAGCCCACACTGACGTGTTAGTTGAGACTCGCAAAATCTTCACAATATCGATAATGTTGAGCTTGCATTTGCTTTACCGTTCATGTCACGCAGTGTAAATGTATCTGAAAAGACAATAATGTACAGTTTAGCCAGTGGGTATTAATTACTTCCGAGACTAAATCGTCAATCTCGGATGTTACACGCTTCCATAAATAACGTATACGGAAATATTAATGTGTGCAGTGTACTGTATCGACTGTATGTATCCGTAGATTTGTTGCGCTATGCAACGAACCAGAAAGACTAGCAATTGAATCGAATAATACAACAAGTAGTATGTGAACTTCACCACAGAACATTCTAATTCAGATTTAAAACGGCGAGACAAGCTTTTAGAAATATTTGATAATAACATTAGAAAGTTGTGAACTCGACGATAGTTACGTAATTCTGTGTTTGCTAAATTTAAGCTTCAGTTACTCTTAAGGCCTCTCCGATAAACCGTGCGTAAGAACCGACCGAAGTACACGTTTCAATCCGAATGCCACGGGATAAGATGAAGAAGTGGATAAAATCATAAGAGAGAAGATAGGGCACGTGGCATAGTGACGGTACAAGAATTCATTTAGGGAAGGAAACCTCGGGTGAGGTGTCGTATGCTTCACCTACCTCTGGTTACTACCGCCATATACCCCCTTTCCGGTTCTCTCGTATATTACATACTGTACGCAGCCATAAATCGAGGGGTTGCCTACGGCCCCCAACCTATATTCGATCTCTTTACGTGGTGTCTATGATTAGAGTCGAGAAAAAGGGAATAGGGCGTGACGAATAATATTTCGTGCTTATTCAATGTTTCGCACTCAACTCCTTTGTTTGGATAATCTCTGCTCAAAAATAGAGTCGGACGAAAGCTACCATGACAAATAACCTATCATCTTGACACTCCCATCCCACAATTGAATATTTTTCTCTCAGTGGAACTCGTATCGGAAAAATCTTGTGTCTCCTCATTTCACTGTCGTCACCAGTAGATTAAGTCCGACACAGCTAGACACTGTGTAATAAGAAACGACTGGGAGAAGGGAAACTTTCCATAATCCAACGAAATTCCAACTTTGGCGAAATCTAGCATGGTTCAGTCATCAGACTAGAGAAGACGGCGTCGGGAGTTCCTCGATTAGATTATTTCACTTGCGTCCTCCTGAAACTGGTGCGCCCGGACTAAATTTGGAGCGCAAAGGCATATGCTCGTCCTGTCGAAGGTGTGCTTTTGACTCCGGCTACGGTGGCGAATCGGCAGTCTACTTTATATATTCGCTTTGAAGCGCTCCCGATGCCTAGGAACCTTCTCTTGTATTCAAACTGTTTGACACTCTGATTTGTCGAAAATAGATCAATCAAGTTAGTTTATGGATAGACATATATTCTTTAACAAAATCAATAGCATCTACGCTTGAATAATTGTAATGAGTTTTCTTCGCGTTGCATTTGGAAAAGTGAACGAAATTCTCGTCAATGCTTCATCGACGCTGGTCCATGAAATTCGTTAGTAGCTGTTGAAAGTAAAGGAATCCTGCATTCCAATCAGCAATACTACTCTAAGTGAAAGAAAAAGTATGCCTAGGTTTTGTATGCTATTCTGCACGAAGGTACTCTGATCCTGAAGTTGTTGAAGTGCCCTATTTCCGGAACAAGCATGTATACGTCAGCACAGGTCAAGCATCAGTATGCGCGGTGCCCAGGTGGTATTATTGCCGTGAAAGGCGTAAGAGTTGCGCCGTAAATAAGTTCCGGGCAGTATTCTTTCAATAGGATCGCAAGGCACCTTTCAAGAAGCACTGAATTTCGAATTACCGACATTTATTTGCAGTAGCAAGAAATTCAATTGACTGTCAATCAGAAGACTAAACCTACTTTACATATTTGCTTTGGGGTCCTCCGTTCGAGTCACTATAATAGTCGCCCCGGCGACAGTGTTGGATGTGGCGAGAATTGCTCAACAAGGAAGTGCCAGCATCATCTGACTAGCTTCTCCCGAGGGCAAGGCAGTATTGGCGCTGATAATCAGGCCGGCTCTCTCCACCGTGTTATGCAATCTTAATTAAATCATCGCGACCGCCCAGTGATGCGATAGGCCGGATTGATCGGATCGAAGGTCTCGAAGGATGCCCTGACACTTCTTCCGAGATTCTGCTTCACTCTGAACCAGCCTCTCCTTGATTGACTGAAAGCATCACCCCTCAAGGCGATTCCCTCCTAACACTCTCGCGAGCAAGCGATTATTTGAAAATGGAAAATTATCCTCGTTACCTTTAGATGCACAAGCCGCATGCTCACTATGTCTTAAACATTTTTAACGCAAATAACGACTCTCTACGCTCGAAACGGTGAAATGGAAATCATTTTCCCTCTCGCGTATACCGTGTGCCATGGGAATGTTTCTAGTCCCGAAATTGAACGATACGCCGGGAATAGGAGCTTGTTTAGGTTGGCGAACACTCACAGAGCGTGTAGGGCAGACCGTTCCTCGGAATTGTATCCAAATCCGAATGATGGCCTCATCATACAAATTCGTCTGTTGTCTTATGTACACCTATTTCTTTTCGATAAAGGATCAATCGTAATATCGCGCTACTAACCGATGGATCTGTTTGAGCTTGATTAAGTACTTATCGCCGTTTTATGACTGCGCTATAAGTCCTCCGCGCATCGACCGAAATAAAAATACGCATCCATCTACGAAGACCTAAACGCCCCAGCAGCTTTACGACGGACAAACTGCGGAAAATAATGGCTGTGCGCGGGCGACACTTCTTCAGTTTCTCCGGGAGTTCTCACTTAATGTCTCCCTGATCCCTGGAGATCAGTGACCATGACGCCAACATAGCAAACCTAGGAGAGCTTACCAGCTTGTGTTTGCGTGTTATTTAATCTGAGCAAATTTACCTAACTTTAAATTATCCAATCTAATGGAGTAGGTGGAGTAGGGTAACCCTCTGATAGCCTGCAGCCCGACGAACAATGATCCATATTAATCTTAACTGTATAAGAACCCTCGTATTCCCATTTTAAATTCAAGGTGTCCGGCCTAACTTGGACATCTCAAAAACTCCACTTCCTTTTGACAATAGAAAATATGGCGAAAGAAAATATTATTAGATTGAAGGATGCAAATATTATGCTAAGTGAGGAATTGTGAAAGTCATATTTTTTAGGATTTCAGTGTCTCCGATATTTTTGCAAACGCGACTGCGTATTACTTACATATTTACTATGATATAGTATTCTCAAATATTAAATCTATTTGCCTTTCAAGAGGCATGTGCCATCGTAGGAAAAATGTATATTAGCATAAACAGTAGCGAGCCGTAAACGAGCGAGTTTGTCTAAAACTGAGTGGTTTCTGGGAGACCGGAGAGAATAGAAGTATACGGTTGGAGGTGTTGGACAAATAATCAAACTGCGGCTAAACGCAGAAGTTAGTTTGTACAGGTAGCTCTACATCACGGAATAACTGACTTGCGTCAGCATTCCCTTTCCCTTGTAGCTATATCCTACTGATCTCATTTCCGTGACAAAAATTTGCCGATTAGTTCCCCCAACGACAGATCCGGGCCACAGAATTGGCGGATATTACCTGATATAATACGTTCTGGACTTATAGCCGGAAATGGAAAAACGATACCGTCCCATTACGCCTCATACATTATCTGACCCAAAGGTTTCGAAATCTTCGAGCGTTTTCATCGCAAACCCATGTACTTCATCACTATTTCTATTTTCGGTGTTTAGAAATTGGAAAATCATTTTTTACATTCTTGAACATTGTTCGTCCAAATTTAGTGGAAGTGTGTAATATGATTTGTGGTCTTACGCTTCGGTCATTAGGTTAAATATAGTCAATTGTAAACGTCACTCGTTGATTTAGGCTCTCGTTAACTCTTTGTACGTGTTGTTCGTGTTCTGCAGAAGGCAGATTGAGCAATCGCAGCCTCCAAGCGCTACAACAGCTATTTACTATAGTCTCCGAATATGTCGAATTTTATTGCACGAACATGCATATACGCTACAAAGCTCAGGTGAATTCAGCACCCAAATATTTACGTGGATCACATATTGACAGCAGTCGAAAATGCGTATGCTTCGCAGACCGATACGATTATTAACAGCCAGGTTTCGTAAACAGCTGAAAATAAATCTGTCGGCGCAAATTAATTTCGAACTGTTTACCACGCATCAGATACCGGAAAATTTGACAGATTTCACATCATATTTTTTATTTGTCATTACCGAAGCGCGTTCTGAGCAGTGCATTGGCATTAATATTAACTGTGTGCTAATTAATATTATCGGTTGATTGATACATACGCTTTCAACTACTGGTTTCGAGACTCTACCCCCTGATGACGTAATAAACGATTTTGCAATATAAAATTATTGAGTCTTGATGACACCTAATTTAATTACGCAATTGGAAGATTAAATTGTACAAAATCGTCGGATGGGAGTTGTGCAATTGAATTAGCGTCCCCGAGCTGTCCGCATTGTGCTCGAATTAAGCGGTTGGCTCGTAAATTAAAATACCTGTCCTGGTCTTTCTGTCTGCGGTGCTAGTACTGGCTTTCCGTTCGATAATCTTTAAGCGGAGCGCGCTCGGAAAGGAGCGCTAAGCTGAATCAAAGGAGGACGTGAAGTAGCCGGTATTATTAGCCCGCGGGGGAAAAGCTGTAAAAGTTCCAGTATTCTGAATCGAACCTTCTATGGACAAAAGCCTGCAATGGATGGAAGATTTTTGTATTGAATCTATAACGATCAGTAAACAATGCATTTTGCGCATCCTCCCTTTTGGTTCCCTTCCATAATAACTAAATTTTCAACGAAAATCGATAAACTGGACGCTTGAATCTTTGTGTACAGGGTGGCCGTCGTAAACTGTAGATGTCTCTGTGTTGCTTGAGAAATATTATTCAGTCGTTAGCGTAGAAAAAAAGTGTTCACGCCACAGTTACATTTGCGTATAGACGAGACTGCTGTACAAGTTTTGATAGCCTTCATCGAGCGCTGTCCAAGCCGCGTTTGACTACGGTGCATTTCGAGAATTATTAGAGAGCATCTATTTGGCCGCGACCGATTCCTTAATGTATCCGAGTGGCAAGAATGCTTCCCAGTGGGAGCGGTCGTTGTACCGATCACTACTCATGTAATAGAATCACCTTTGACACGGCCACGTAGACTATTAACAGTCGCCCGATATTGGGATCTGTTACTAATGTTTATTCGGCTCAATGGGCATACATAAGGTTAACTGAACTGTCACGCTGCCGTTCCTCTCTGTGGGGAGGGTTCGGATTAACCGAATCAAGCAGCTGCATTGTATTAGCGTGATTTTGACGTCCGACATCTAACTGTGGCTGTCCGCGGATATTAGCCTTTTGAAGGGACAGCGATGACAATGATACAAGCTAGGCCTTCCTATTTAAGCTATGAAATTCGCTTTAATACTCAGTATCTGTCCAGTTTCCCTAGAGAAATGGTGTGTTTGCGAATTACATTGACCTTAATAGGATTCCGCATTTAACAGTATTGTAATTGCTATTTTCAGGCGAGCAATTGTTTGCGATTCTCGTTGGTGGAGGGGATTGAAGGTGTAATTTAATTTTATTACAGTCCGATTCCAGAGTCAAATCTCATATGACGACACGATGCATGACTTTGATACTAAGTTCGTCCATTACTCAATAGGAATGACACTGGAACTAATGTGAAGTTCGCGTCCCCGTGGTAAATTTCTTTACCGGTCACCCGGGATTATAATTCCAACCGTACGTCATATTTTAATGGGATTCAGACAAGTTTAATTGAGTTTCAGGCACTGCCCAGATCGGACCATGTTCCACGTGCGCGCATGCAGTAATATGTATGTACCTGAGGATTTGATTTCGAAATAAACGAAGCAGATCAATTCTCAATTCTTATTTCACATACACAGCGTGCGTGTCTCTCGCGGGAAATTTTCAAGTGGCCAAAATTCCTGAATAGGTCAAGGGTATTCTCAAATGTGAATTCTTGCTGTTTGTCGTTAGTTTTCACGTTAACTAAGTCAACTGAAACGTTCGAATGTCTGATAGGATCGAGCAGAAGCAGGGTGAGGAATAAACATTCTGAGGCATTTTTCAACGTGTGCCCGAACTTCTCCATTATTTTCACTTGCATGCGAAAGAGTACACGGTTCAAGCAAATCCTATTAAATTTCTATCGAAAGCATAACAAGCAAACCGAATGCATTTGTTTATTTTATTTTTGCGAATTCGTTGGACTCATTTTTTAGTTATCTTAGAATAATCACAAGCGCCACTCTGGGAAAGCCGAGATTCGTTGGCAATCGCACTACAGATTCTCTGCCAATGAGGGAGATCTAATTTACCGAGGAATTAAATGAACATTGAACCTGGTTCATGTATCCGAATGAGTACTATCATCGCAACTTGAGTTTTTAACGCTTTCCGCCGGCAATTGCACGCAATAATGGTTATTCAACCACAGGAATAGAAGCAACCTGATTACCGAATCATACCGTGGCTATTACTTCCATGGCGGAGTGCGGGTAATCTTGTCGCGCCCATTTCCTCGCCCCGCCGAAGAGAACACACGATCCAGTTGGTTGGCGGTCCAGTGGTACCTTGGAATCACCCCCGGGATCAACGCGCGTACGGCTGAGACGTCGCCGGAATGCGCAACGGCTCCACGTCGAATCGGAACGCCACGCGGAATTGACTTAGCTCCCGGTGAGCGATTCGGCAAAGCCGGCAACCGGCTTCCAGCAGATTGCAGCGACGGACGGTGGACTCGGTAAGTCACGGCGGAAGAGTTGAAGAAACGACGGCAACGGTCGCATTGCCGCATTGCGGGCGTCCGCATCATTAAGCCTGTCTCCGGCTTCATTCAAAGAGAGTACGGGACGTCGCTCTGCGTTCGTAGTGTACACCTGCTCCACTTGCACGTACAGGGAGAGAAATAACTAACTAGAACAATATTCTTTCCGGCGCGCATTCTCTTACCAGCTGGACAACGGTCTAATGCTACTCGAAAACCTAGCCTGGTTCTGGCCTACTGCTCACTTTATGGCCCGTGACGATTTATCTTCAACTATAGACGCGGACGGCAAAGCCTGCCCTGAACCAGTGAGGGTTGCGAAAGAGCTTAAAGGTGTAAGAAGGAAAAGTGTGCTCTGCTCGGCCCTTCCATTACGGCTGCGAGAACGACACGCCAGCCGAAAAGACGAATTAATGATGGTCTTGTCATCAGTTGGGTGTTTAAACTATCTGGAACTACTGGAACTGACGCCAAAAGAAGAGACATCCGTTGTGCCTACATAGGACGACTAATGAGGGAACAAACCCCTGTCGTCGAATAACGAAGCAATCCGGAAGCTACCATTATAATGAAGGGCTGCAGTCAAAGCGGTAAACCCGCATGATTTAATAATGCGGCGAAAGAGCACAATTTCGACTGCGTTTTTCTCCGGACTATCCAACAACTACAAGCTGGAATACAGAGATATGCCTTCCATTAGCTTTCAGAAGAATCGTAAAAGCGTACACACGAGATACTAGGAAAGCTTGGCGTGGTCATGTCATTCTGTAGAAAAGAAGCTTATAAGAGCTGGCGTGTGCCGAGACAATGCTTGAAACCATCGACTGTATCTCGAAGCGCGACGAATTGTGACACGATGGAAGCAATAAACCATCATAATAGGATCAACTTCGAAGAAGTCGCTCTGTACCTTCGTGCAGACTTACTAACTGCGTACAGGCGTTTGCTTGTTCTAGAGCTATATTTAGTTCATACGCTACACAGATATGTATACATATACTGATACTAACACTACGACGTATCCAATCAGTCTCACTGTTACATTGCAGGCAATAAATGAACGATTGCAATAAAGCTCGATCTAACTTCGAGACAAACTCTCATTATTCCCTAACGTATTTCTCTTTTTCTAACTTCTTATAAACCTAAGATTGTCTCTTAATTGTATGAAACTATTTGTATTTTATAGTTTAGTGTTTTAAGGGACATATGGATGCAGATGCATACAGGACGGAAAAATAGTGAATCATGCACGCCATGCATTATTCTCATCTCTCTTCTCCGAACCATATGTATAGCTGTGGACTTCAGAATAGATAAGTATCCAGTATCCGAATTTGGTTATGCGATAAGATCCAGTTTTATTAGAATACGACACAATACACAGTATACTTCAGTTATTAACAGAGTTCGACTTTACATAATCCCGTACATACACTATTGCTCGGCAAATGTTGAAACTTGCGTGATATTTAATTGCCTTTGATTCTCAAAATATCAAAGTGATAATCGAATTATCCATGCCCAGCAAAGTGTAGCTCAGTGTAGCGCTATTGGAGATTGTACGTGGTTATAAAACAAATTACATGAACATGCGTGTGCGCATTCAAAATAACGTAAGTATGTAATTAGGAAACACCAACTTACACTCAAGACATTTCGTGCAACAACTATAACACACACGTTCTTTGATTTGTCTGTCAACGATACCTGTCGACCTCTTGACACTTTACACTTTAAAAGGTCCTCTCAATATCGAGGCTTTGCTGCACTGGCCTCGAGAGGGTCACCTCAGTGTCGTACGGCTATGTCTTCTAATTAATCGTTCACGAAATTGTTTCCAAGTGTTCTCTTGGGCCAAAAATATGTATACTCAGAAGCCCTCTTGAAAGAGTATCCTTCAATCGTAAATTTTTCGAAAATATCTCCGTACTCTTGTTTTGTCTTTTATCTGGATTAATTGACTAGTTACAAGTACTTCTTTATACTGTGGCCCCATAGGTATTAGACTCTGTTGCCGGTATTGGCAGGCATACGATTTAAAGTAACTTTGGCTTGAAGTGAGCTTTCTTCTGAAAACTTGGTCTCCTTTCTTCTTGGTCCATAGGTTGGTAGGTTTACGAAGCATACGTATGTATACGTAACGTTGTGCGGCTTGCGTGGCTAAAGTTATACTGGGCCTTCGGTCATTCAGGGATTTTGTGCTTCTTGATATTTACACTGAAATATCAATGCACAGTGATCGCACGATTTCTTCATACGAAATGACAGAAACACAATGAATGGTACTTGCACACTGGCAAAATAAAATGCTCGTGCCAAGAGCTCTAAAGGGTTTGTGGCTTTCACTCAAAGTTTTCATCAAAGTTTTTCATTCGTCAATTTATCCCCTGGGAAGGGAATGCGAATAATTATCGTGTTACTAACATTTCTTATGCGGCCATTTAATTATTTTACAATCTTATGTTTCACGCGCGCAGATGCTATAATAGCGGGCTGCTGAAACAACATGTCTTGTCTTTCATTCTTGTCCCGACTGATGGTTAACATCTCTCTAACTCGGGAAAAACGAGTAGGAAACATAAGCAAGCACGCATAAGCACTCCACATCTCTCGCGCAGTGCTATGCTAATGTTGAAGTCGCGTAGTCAATCACTTTTCTCAAAGCTGCCGGTTGGCGGGAGCTTTCGCATATTCGCCTCAGGCAAATGTTTCTCCAGAGCTAAATTACTACCGGAAAGCGGGTTATAGAAATCGAAATATTCTAATTAGTGAGTGAAGAAAAGGCCCTACAGGAAAAAATGTGCGGATTCATTGAAATTCATGTTTCGAAATCTCGCCCAGCGCGGCTGGGATCAAAGGGACTCGTCCTCTTAAATAACTCCAACTGAATACGTACGTTTGCGGAATCCGGTCCCTTTTGCGTACATTTCCCCACAACCTCCCTCTATTAACTGCTTTCCTTTCAGACTACGTCCCTAAACATTCGACCCTAAAATAAATCCCCAATCTTTTCCGCAGTGAACAACACCACTGCAAAGATACACAGACGTTGCAACGATGAGGGGCTTTCAATCAGTCGCTGAGGCCATCATATTTCCCATTTAAGGTTTTAGGTATATATATATGAATATAATATTAAATCACTGCCGCGAACATATATGTATAGGAGCAGAACCATTAAATTTAAGGGGAATTTGCGTTAACGATGTGCATTATAGTAGAAGAGTACGCCCATCAATATCAGCAACGTAAATGTTTTACATTGCCAATTGATTTGCAACCTGATATTCCTACGAGGCAAATGGATTTGCGTCCCATTCAAGCAGGAACTCCAACTATACAATATTTGCTCTACAAGTTGGGATCAAGCGAACGCTATGTGAAACTAATCGATTCCTTCTAAATGCATTATTAGTAGCGTTACGTAATGCTATATTTGTATTAAACGTCTGAGCCAACCATTTCGATAATTTGTATACGTATATTAAACTTGGTGCTGCAAATGGACCAAGTAACGTATAGAAAAAAAGAGAAGCACTCATCTATTTCACAACTTCGCTAAAACCATGAGAGCTACAAACAACACAGCCCTTCATAGGAAGAAAGTCCATAGGACTGGCATACGTAAAGAAGCAGCCAACAAAAAGATAAGGTGGAGGCTGCCGGAAAAGAAAAAGTCTTTAGTGTTTGAGGCTGTGTTGCGCTTCGGGCATTGCGCCGTGTCGCACGGAGCACCAATGATTTAATAAAAGTTGCAGGGGGTGTAACAGCCTTTTTAACGAAATTCGAAGCTCGTGCTCGCTCGCTGGTGATCGATTTTAAAATTAAATTGCGGCCCCGGGGGAATTTGCTGGCCAAACTGGCGAAATTCGATTTAAAGGAGGTGGCGAAACATTATTAGTCCACAGCATGACATGAGGAAAGTGGCGGAAAAGCAGGAGGCGTGAGAACAAACAAACAGATTCATGTGGGACAAGCATTCCTGTTTTTAGTATACGACTCGACCCTACTGTGTGAGCCAACAACCGAAGGCATGTGGGCGACGGTATAGTAATACGCAGGTTGAATCTACAGCATGTTTTAAAGATTCTGTCCACCCTCCGTGTATGTTTACGTACAACCGGCCCAATAGCCACATAGCCAGTCCGGGGAGTAGACATTGCCGTCTTTCGGCATGCTATGACCAACCTACGCTTCTGGTATAGCATTACATCCCCCACAATTCTCTGGCATTTTCAAATGCAAAATGCGATCACAATAGACAACCATTAAAGGACAAGCAATAGAGCTTGTCAAGCCAAGTCATATTTCCCGAGTGGCCAGGTGACTAATAGCCGCGGGTTTTCAGCGCTATTTAAGGGAGATCACAAATTAAAGCGACTTGGAGCTCGTAATCCGGGGTTTAATCTAAAACGAGCCGTTTGCTTTCTCAGAATGATGAACCCGGCGCGGACTCTTCGTTTCTTGAAGTGCGCAATGCGGATTGAACTGCTTGCAGAACAAAATCGAGATGGAGATGGAATAAATGGTTCAGGGAAAATTTGACTTGTGCCTCATTATTTCGCATCTCGTTATCCGTACCACAACATTAATTCCGATTAAAAGCCGGAGAGTGTGCCGGACAATAAACTGCAGAGCGTACAGGCGAATTTTCCTACACGTGCATTACTATATACTCTGTTATATATCGTCGCGCATATTAAAGGATGAAACGAGTAGAGTTCCAATACTACGCGGTTAAGTGAAACGGAATCTTTAAGGACGGAGTCGGATTCACTTGACAACGCCAGAGTAAAGCAAACGTTTGGGTCTTGAAACTCGAGAAGATCGGCGAGGAATTCCAATCTTTCAGGGGAAACGATGGCCGATGGATCTACTTACCTTAGCAGTGCACAAGTTTATTTAATGTACCTATCGCCCGACGGGATATTCGACCTCTCCCAGATGAAAGGGGATTAGGAATGGCTCGCCGAGTCATTTTGGCAAACAAACCAGCTCCAATGGGAAACAGAAACAAACCACGGCAAGACAGATTCTACCCCTCAAAAACATTAAAATGCAAAAAAAGCGCAAAGTAGTTTAATGACTCACATAAAAGATATCTTCTTGAACTACATTGGCCAACAATGAAATAGATATCACACAAGAAAGCCAAGTTTTCAATCAAAGATACCACACGTTAATTAATTAATTAACTTGCATCTCTAACTTTAAAATTTGGCATGTGCAAAGTTGTGACAAGGTAATCGTACTAGGAATGTTTTTTGATTAGTAATTAAGTACGCACATGCCAAGTTTTAAAGTTAGAGGTGTAAGTTAATTAATTAATTAACGTTTTTGGCACCACAAAGTAGTTCAGGAAGGTACCTTTTATGTGAGTCATTAAATTACTTAATGCTTTTTTTTTACATTTTAATGTTTTTTAGAGGATTTCACGCCTTTTTGGTCGTTTATATTTTTAAGAATATTCTTTACAGTCTGTACAAATTGTGAAGAAGCTATGTGTTCTAAACTACGGTCATATAGATATGAAAGGACATCCAACACAATTGCGTGTAATCTAGCGTGTGGGAACCAGCAAACGAAGTCAGATAGATGCAAATCGGAAAAGTTGGTGGACAGGAAGGATCGATAGATCAACGTGAGGTCTAAGCGTGAGGGAAATGTTCACTTTGATAGAACGAAATACTAGTGTATTATCCTTTAGTGGTGTATTCTTGATAACGCAGTAATGTCTATATGAATGTATAATAACAGTCGTTTAAAAATCGGTTGCTGCCGATATTACGGATTTTACGGACATTGGTTACTTCACAATTTGACTCCAATCTCGCCATTGTTATATTGTAGGTTTAACTCAATAGAAACGCTGCGCTTGAAAAGGTGCAATCCCTATTGATGCCCAGGTGAAACCTAGAAAGATAGAGGACTGCCGCACTAACCTATTCTTGGAGTTGATTAAACGTGCATGACGGATTTGCTGGAGCATTCTTTGTAAAGCCAGATATCAGAACCTTTTGTTCCATATGCAGATGCGAGCCTCGCAATCTCTCCCTGACTTTCCATTGCCCGCATCGTTGGAACTTCATTTAATACCTGCATCACTTATCTTTTTTCTATCATTCCGACTGAGTGTTACACATCTCGATCGGTAGATTGTTCTTTGAAAATGATAGCTTTCTTTACTCTGACCAGTGTGCCAAAGTCCTTAGAAACTTCCTAAGCTTTCTAATGTTACAAATAAAGGATTTACATCCACTCTCGGATTAACAATATTTTCCCCAATAAGTAAAAATCAGTCAAGAATATGCAGAAACTCCGAACATCTACCTGCAGGCAAAAAGAACCCCACATTCAAATGACGCAGGCACACACCCGGTCCAGAGGCAAGAAGTGAAATGAAAGAGGCGGGTAGTCTCTGGTATAAGGGCACTTTGACATATCTGACACAAATTACCACAATAAATGGTCGGCCGCGAATTACCGATGTAGGATGTATTGTTTCGCAAGGACATTTTGGCAACTTTTTTTTCCATACGCACTGGATTAATCGTTTATATTATTTGTTAAATTCGTATTAAGCAGTATTTATCTGTTATTAAAAGCGCAATTATGTCATCTATACATATACTATTGAACCGACAAACCAGTTTTGTGGAATAATTTACCGATCCTAATCTAATGTCAGCGAATATGTATGATTGCCTTTCACATTTATCCTTCTGTTCTTTGCCCTTCAATTCACGATATTCGAGAGCGATACGATCGGTTTGCCATTCCCATAAACTGTCGAACAATTAGTCGTTCCCTTCCCTGTTGGCTCGACGTAGAGATCAATACCTAATGAGGCATAAAACATTCCGGCGCCAATCTTAACCGATCGAATAGACCACACACGGACGGGAAGAAATGATAAAGTAGCACTGGATAGCTATATCCAGGAAGGCATCGTTATAATTATTCTGCAACATTGTGAATTTGAACACACGCACATCACTCTGGGAATGATCGCGTTTCGAAATCATTTCGGAGTGAACCGCGCGTACATTGGCGTGTAGCGATCCTTTATAATTCCCATCGCACGCTAACGTTAAGGAGGCCGAACTGCTAATGGACAAATCCGAGTGATCCGAATCGACCGGATTAGCAGCAGATACATATACACAGTGCCTCTAATAGCACGTAATTATTTCAACGATCCCCTTATCGTATTGGAGTCATTAGTCTATTGTGCAAACGATATCAGGATTGTGCATGTCGCATTACCCGAGCGCAAGATCTCGGCGCGTGCTCCACCACGTGAAGAGTTCTGCCGTTTCCGAGTCAGCATTGCCCAACCAAGAAAGAGATATTTTCGCCGCATCGCCATTTGCGTCCTCGGATGAGAGTGCACTTCACTTTAATATTCATTACTGGAATATCCAGCTGTTCAAGAATTCTTGTTGTGTCCATGCCATATCGAAGCGTAGCTAAAGTGGCGGCGCGCGCTCCGATTAAACTGGTCACGTATGTTTAAGACTGCTCCACCTTTTCAGTTGAGTGCTCCATGGCAATGCAAAGTTCTAGCTTAGCAGTACATCATTTCTCACATTCCACAATCCCAAAAGCAAAACTGGAAGTCTCGTAGTTACATCTATTATTGGCACGGGACTCTATCGAGTTTGCTAACTATTATTATTACCTTCACAAAAGGTTCTTATAAGAGAGAAATCGCTGATAAATATACCTAATGCTATTATTCTTCTAGGAAGTCCCTTTTTTAAAGAAAAAGCACGTAATCTTCCCACCTTATCGACGGCTGACGTAATTCTCCATCAAAATTACGTATTCCATGATAGAAGGCAGTATTGGATTTGGCGAGTTAAACTGCTATTTCTCGATAAGCTGTTAATAAATCTAAGCGGTTGCTGTAGACGAATTAATGTTGTTGGGGCTAAATCTAAACTGCTTATGGGATTTTGTCACAATTAGGCTAAATGCCGTTATTGCTGCATTGTAGGGCAATTCGAAATGAAATGTGCTGTAATTGTATGTTTCCGCTTCAAGCTTCCCGAAAGCGGAAAGCCCTTTCAATGCTAGCGGTGAAATCTGGAGCTACCGGATCAATCGTATGCACTTATGCTTATACATAGCTCTGCCAATTCAACCCAAAGTTCATTACAAATTCGCTAAGCTAATTGCAAGGCATTACCACAATCAAATACTTCTTCATAGCCTAAATAATATCTAAACTACTCGAAAAATATATGAGTGACCCGTGGCGACCTATTACAAGCCTACATTCTGCTGAAATACATTATTGAACAAGTTGTCTATTCTCATAAGTCATGAAATAGTAGCAGGAATTTCAAAGATTAAGTCCGCAGAGAATTAACCAATGCCCTACCAGCTTCATTCTCTGTGTCATATGTATCTTCTTTTCCATGATTTAATACTGCCAATATTGGGGGAACTTGTAGTACTATTGCGAAATAGTTGGCAGCCAATATGTTTTACTATATTTTTTAGAGAGAATTGGTTGACGAAAAGCAGAATATCTTCTTCAGATAATAAAAATGTGGACCTTAAAAGTGTGTATTATATTACAATACTACATGCATAATCTAGAGCTCAATTAAACCAGAAATATTTATTTTTGCTTGAAGAAACTCGGACTTAACGTAGACCAGGAAAGGGTTTTCTGTACTGGAATAGAATTGAAACTCTAATCTGGCGTTGACCGGCCACGCTTTACAAAACCATCATAGTTCAAGAGGCTAAACTGAAATAGAATCTAATCTACGATGTCTCCAAATCTCTACAGCCGATCGATCGCGCAATTGATATCCGATTCGGCGTCGCATCAGTATTCCATGCTGGATGCCTTAACACTGCGTAATTGTTCGGGCGGCCTACTTAGCACCTTATTAGAACGTGACTTTAGTCGCTCGCTATTGAATCCATGCAAATGATATTAACTCTTGGCAACCACGGTGGGCATGTGTTGGAGCTGATACGGCAGGATTTCGTTCGGATTACGTGCACGAATCATTGATCGAATTGTATAATAATGCCGATAGAATGTTGAAAAGGCTAATTTAAAAAATATGTACCATAGCCAAGCTTTGGGAGAGGTTTTCAGTGTAAGAAAGTCCGGTCCGATATTTCTTTCACAAATTTCTGAATTTATTGAAGCGCGGTAAGTGATAAAAAGCAGATGAAGAGGTTTCAATATTCAAATGTATTCCATTAATATGCTATTAAATCCGTTTAATATGCGTGTATAATATTTATTCTGACAAAAAGCCGAATTGCAATTATACAATATTGGGATTGCATTACTTCGCAACTGGCCGTAAAGAGGTTCAATATTTCATCAAATATCATATCATTATTATTTCCCGTACTGTTATGGCTCTTATGAAACTGTTAAATTTTAACAATCGGCATGTCTGTCCTACACGAATTGTTTTAAAAAAATAAGCTCAAATGGTGACGAGTGTTGTGGTTGTTTATTGCATGCCGAAAATTAACTAAACCGCATTCCTTCAGAAGAAAGATCTTCCCATTGCAAGTCGCGCGAGGGGCCAGCGTAAAAGAGCGTAGGCACAGGCAACAATCTCACTAATTATTCTCCCTGGATGTGATTATGGATCAAAAGCCGCCTGCAAGTAAACGCACGTCGCAGAATTATTACCGCAACAAAGCGCGGTGAAACCTCATCAAAGACTTTTCATCTCTTCGGATTAATTACTCATATAGCCCGCGACACACCTCGGTTCAAGCTTCGATGAAATAGTTGAATGCCCGGTGTGCTGATAAGAGCTTATTAAATCGGGTCTCCGATTAAATCTTGAAATGTAGGACACCTATGCTGAGTACACCAGACATTGATATTGGAGCATAAATCCAACATTTGCTTCTGCCGTTCGAAGATTGCTCCGATTAATCTTCAACGAGCAACACGTTTTCATCTACTCAAGGCGAAGATTGCACTCGCAATAAATATTGAAATCACATTCAATATTCAGAGACTGTACTATTTGACAAAGAATATTCGATAAAAAAAGGCTGCATTCAAAGTTGGCGATGGTAATACCAGTTGGATTTAATTGAAGCAAATATTACAAAGTATTTCAATCGTTATCAAACGCCTTATATATGTATTAAAATTCGATAGCCCGAAATCAGAATTCATAGATTTCGTAGGTCACGGAACATTCCAAGTTCATAAGCGACACGTGTATACGCAAGTTTTGGGATCTTAGTGATGTTCTAAGATGAATAATTCATTGTCACTGTAAGATACGCGATCTTCCAAGGAAGTTTGAACTCAGAAATTTGAAAATTGAAAAGCACTCTTGGGTTCTAGAATATCGAGTCATACACGAAGTACACAACGCTCAATTTCAATGAAAAGTATTACGAATAAGATGTTCCAAATAAAAAAAATAGTTCACATTTCCGGCGGTCGAATACTTTCGCGGGTTCTCGTGACAAGTTAACCTTGCGGTCAAAACGGGAGGAAAAAGCTAAAATCCGCCCTTGTTGTAAACGAGCCAATGCTACCAATGGACTGATGGATATTCGGCTCTTGCCAATTTCGATCTGACTAAGTGCTTTAATCCGAGGTGCCTGTTATCCGTCAAGGTCGGCTTGCTACAATCGAAAGGACACGCACCAATTTCACAGACAATTCCCTGTTTCTGTACGGAAAATCCGGTCGATAGATCATGGGCCTGCGAGGAGAAATTGCCGATATCAATACGATTCGTTACTTCGGCAACGATCTACTCACGGGAGCCCTACTCAAATGACGCAGACCGTACACAAGACAATCTGTCCGTGGAGCAATCGATAGTAATGACACTATGATCATACGTCACCCTTCAAGCATAAGAATATACTTTATTTCGCTTGAATACGAAATGTAAAGATTGTATGCTGATGCAAATAGAAATTCGGCGGTGCTTTGTTACATTTATGTCGTTCTGCGTGTGGTTATTGAACATACTTTATTCTATCGATTGGGTTTCGCATTACAGAGTGCTTGCTGCATAACAATACGTATGCTAGTACGTACACAACTGTCACAGAACACTCAGTCACATCACTTAAATAGCTTCTAACATATCGTGAAGTCCGATATTTAAAAAGCGAATTAAAATTATAATACGCTGCAAAAGTGTCATTACTGCAACAGATTATGTAGTACTTTCGCCGTCATAATGAAAATTAAACCAGAGGAAAGAAACTAGCTGAACTTATATGCAACCGGCCGAAAGCACCAGTATCATGATGCCTCATAGCCATACAAATGCGATGATTGCGAACAGGTCCGGTATGAAGGAAGCTCTATTAACCGTTTTCCCAAAAACTTCTCGAATGTATTGGGATTCGTTGAATTGTTTCCTGATTGCACGCACTATGCTTGGACTCAACTTTGGCCTACATGTGCATCTTTCGTATGCTGCAGTATAGCAGATGAATTAGTACGCCGCGTATTGCAAAAAGATATCGCCAATGAGCGCGTCGCGGATGGAACTTTTGTAAGCTTAATAACTTGGTTAAAAAAGTTCTGCAATCCGGAAAAGCGTTCTGGGCGTCCAATGCCAACTTGTTTGTTGGTGATTTGTTTGCACGAGTACCGAGCGGCGGGGCGATAGCCCGACAGCGAGAAATCAATTTCCAAAAAATGTCTTTATTTCGAGCGCGGAGCTGATGACACGAGCTTAATTACCGGTAGTGGTTTGCCGAGTAAGCGCGCTACTTTCACATGTACTAGCGTCGACCGTGTGTCAGGTGGGTGGGTGTTGAGCACGGCGGAGGTACAGAAATGAGGATGGGATTGGAAACGGCAGGTGGCTGTCGTTAAGTAATAAAAAGGTGTCCCGTTCGTCACAGTAGCGTGCAAGCGCAGGCTAAACGAGGCTAATTGATTTCGATCAGTCAATCGGTTAAAAGCTCTTGACACGGCGCGCGCGGTACTGGATTAAAGCTCCGGAAAGCTCTAGGTGTCAGTGGACGCTCACGTGTCCACAAGCTATGCTCACAGCACCTCTGGTGAACAATATATGAGTACGCCTGGTCACACGATCATAGCAAACGCACGGGAAAACTGTGCGGCCCCTGTGTACACGCGTGCACACAGTTGGTGCGAATGGTATGCGCGCTCGAATCGCCCGATATGCACGTTCCAAGCGCCCATTGAATTCCGTGCATCTGCCGCTCAAGGGTGACACTCTCGACGATTGGCGAGATCCCGCGAGATCCCTTGCCTCCTGTCGATTAGAAGTGCGCTAATTGCGATGATAAGTGAATTAGAGCCCAATCGCTCGAAATAACGAGGCGGATATCGCATATCGTAATCGTTGCCAAGATACCAAGCTCCTGCTGTTCTTTCATGTCTCCCTCCCTCCCTCCCTCCCACATTGCAGTTTAACTTCCCATTGATCGCAGCTATCTGTTGCTCATCGCGAGCGCCCCTTCTTTCCCACGGTGTGTGTCCGTTATTGCAATGCGCATCTGTGTGGGAGATATTATTTACGCGCGTCTGTTTTGTTGTGTTAATCAGCAGGCGCCCGATTCAAAATGGCGTCGCATTGCACGTGCAATTGTCCGAGAGATAGCAGTTCGCAATTTTGCCACCGGCCTTCGCACCCTTCCGGCCCCCACACCCAATACTTTGCCAACTCTAATGAGCCCAACCGGAAATATTCCGCACGTCTAACCGTGGCGAGGAAGCCCTCCTTCCTAAGACCTGGCCCCTACAGCAAATAGACCAATTGACCTGGGCCGAGATAATTCCTTCCGTTGTAATGCAATTTGCGAGAAATGTTGAGCCACTCGAAATCCTACGAGGCACCGGCGTTCCCGCAAGTGGGCCGTGGTTACTTCCATTTTTCTCGGAGTCGTCCTCTTCTACTAGTAAAGCTTTAACCACTTCCGGATGCCTTTCGCGAGTCTAATCTGTCGTAGGTACCTTGCAGCCTTCGGTGAGCCATGCCGAGCGATCTGTTGTTAGAGACCAAGAGCATCCGGCCTTTTAAACTGACCGGCGTCTCATCAGTGTGGTTCATGAGAAAATTAATTCTCGTGGCGCGCCGGCTACCCTGATGGCCGAGCTTGTTATCGACGACACTTAGGTGACCCTCCCGATTTCTCGTGGCCGTCTGCGCGCCCGATGTCACTACTCTCAAGTGTCACATTCTGCTTTCCCGGCATGAGCACCGGTCGCTCAGAACGACGTGGCGATTCACAGTGAGCCGGAGATTAACCGACCGACTTTGCGAAGGAAGACAGGGTGCAAAGATAAGAGAGAGAGAGAGTGAAGGGTGGGAAGGGTGGGCGAAAAATACTTGGGGATAAGGGAGCGAGATCTCTCGAGAGAAGACGAGGCACGAGATTGGTGGCGGATACCGCTTTCCCGATCAGACAAGCGAGGCTTTCAGGTCTCCACCGCGCGACGGCTCGAAAGCAACTGGCATCGTGGCATCCCGAGGGCTTCGACGCCTCCTGGGTTGCTCGCCTCGCCGTGTGTTGGCCCCTCTCGCACCATCGCCACCACCGAGCGCAGACTCTCAAAAACAATTGCCGGCCGCCAGTCGTGTTTTCCTCACGGCTCTCTCTACTCTTCCTTCCCCGAGCTTTACCCTCAGCCTCGCCGCTGCTCTCGGCCGACCCCTGATTATCAACCTGGCTACTCCTAACCACGTTCTTCCCTACTTGCCGGAGCGGCCTTGCGCACAACGCCCGTGCGGCTCGCTCCTACTCCACTTAATATTGTTGTTCTTTGCACTTACTTCTTCAATTTAGGTCTTAGGACATTCGAGCTCACGACAGTCCCGGAACTTCCCCAATTCCCATCAGTTTCGTCGCAAATTTGCGGAATTGTCAGGATTGTTCTAACCAGACTGATTTAATTATACGGGTTGTTTGTGTTATTTAAGACTCGGCCAATCAAACCTGTGGATGTGGTCAGGTCAGATTCGGGCTTAGGTTGCTCGGCTAAGGTGAACTTGGTGAGTACAACTCAAGTATTTTTGGGTTTAATTATAGTCTTTGACTTTTTTCTAGTCCACGTATTTAAATGATCGTCTGTTCGACTTCTATTGTTCTTACACTTCCTTTTGTAACCATCAACCATACATGTTTTTCGCATTAAGCAACACCTACAAACGAGTTCCTTCTGAGAAAGTTATTCTTCTTGTTTTGTAACTGTGTATCCTTTTTAGTATAACTTTTTTTATTACATTATACATATCTAAAGGTTTGGCCGTTCCATCTGGGACACCCCAGCGGAGACCAAAAAGCACGTTTGGGAAATATGGGAGACTTGAAACTTCGGGCTTGAACTTTAGCAATTTCAAATATTTTTTAGAGCTTTGCCGCGAATACATGCTGCATGTATATCAGCTTGAGTGGTGTCCAGTTTGTTCATTATCTCGGCGCTTGAGATTTTCGCTATTCTCTAGGTTGTCGTTGGGCAAGAATACATTCCTAAATAAGATTCAGTTTTGTCTGATTATTATTCCCCGCTTGCGGCTTTTGTCAATTTATTAGAAAGTTCAAAGCTAGACTTCTGAATACACTGACACTATATGTTACATTCCACAGTATACCGAGTTCTTCGCAATCTAAGAGTTATAAGTCGGTAGCAAACAGAGAACAATAATCGCAATCCTAAGAAAAAACTAAATAAACGTTGAATTATTCGTCGATAAGGACGAACCGTAAAGTTGTGTTTTCAAAGCATCGCATCGATAGTGCTTAGAGCGAACTCTTCATCGAGCTATATCAAACAGAATAACTGGAAAAATGAAAAAGACTTGATTCATTGTGGCCAAGCGCCAATTGAATACCTTCACGAGAAAATTAATCAAGCGCAACTTTTACTGATACTTTATAACTGCGGTAGAAGTTCGGCATTCTTTTCGTAAAGTTCATACATCAATGTCGCCGAATACGGTCGCCTTAGAATTTAAACTGCTTCACAGATTGTTTTAACGTCGATGGCTCTAACGCTTGCGAGAATGCTTATAATTTTATTCTTTTCCCACGATCGTCTCACTCTTTTTTCTCGCGTAATCACGATACCTACTCTCAAAGCCTCCCAGTGAATTTGATTTGCCTGACTCCTTCCCTTCGCACGATATTCGATGACGCTGGCTTGTACGAAGGGGGCGAAGAAAAAAAGTGAAACGCAATTCCCTTCAGTCTCACCTACCCCTTCTTTCTTACACACTCTCGGGGGTATACGCTTTATCTGAACAGACCATTTCATTCCATAGCTCCGTATAAACTCTCCCACACTGATCGACTTGCACGCGTTGAAGCGAGGTTCGAGTTCTCAATCATTTTCAGGTTCTAGTTAAGACATGATCGTGTAGACTGACAGGCCTGTAATAAATCACTCCTGTCTAATAGGCTTTTTAATGCTAATTATGTGCCACATATTTTGATATCACTTTTCTGTATAATTAGTTACAAAGACATACTCAGGATGGATTTCAATCATTTGCACATATCTTATACAGGATGCTTTCCTGAGTATTTCCATATATATATATTGGTAGGGGTAACTTATAGAAAAAACATTATACACATTTAAAGATATACATTTTCCAGTTCACCGTAGCCACCAAGAGTTGTGACGGACTGGCTCGCTGGCGTCAAGATCATTATAATCGGTGAGGCGTACCATGTTCCATATTATTACCGCTGTTTGGGTTGCAGAGTAGTGCCAATACGCAAACATGCTATAATCTCGGTAATCGCGCTGTTACTGTTGTGCTATCACCTCAGACCAATACGCGTACAAGTGCAAGTTATCCAACATGAAATTGGACCAATCATATAAAGCCAGAATCGTGGCTTTCTTTGACATTGTAGCATCACTTTTTCCACCATAATAAATCTTTAAATGTGTATAACTTTTTTTCTATAAGTTTCCCCCACCTATATATACATATGAAAATACCCAGGGAAGCATCCTCTATAACATATGTGAAAATCATTGAAATCCACTGTGAGTATGTCTTTGTAAATAAATACCCTTTTCTGTTTACACTCACCAAAAACTGTATTCATCCATACACAAGACGATCGTTTTATTATCGTTTTATTCATGAATTACTCTGGCAACACAGCGCAGTTTGTGAAATGAATTTAATACCCATTGATATTCAAAGAGAAGATATCGAATTTACACTGCATTTTATATCAATCGCCGGATAGCATTGGCTCTCCGCAGAATATTAAAGCTTCATAGCACCTTGTTGACTTAAACTGTCTAACCCCGTGCGCTTTGCGCTCTATTCGCTTCAAGCAAAAAAATATGAATGAAGTAAAGTTCAAGTAAAATTCAAATGGAGGAAGGTGTGATTATCGTGTCAGCTGGTCGTAGTCTCACGCTCATTTCCACTTCGTTTTGTCCGTACTCATATATTATTTACGCGAGATGACAAAGACCTTCAACTCCGGCCTTCAACCTAAAACTTTCGAATCTGTAGGGAGGATATTACAAGTAAAATAAATTCGTTATCAGCGATTTCAAAGGGCCAATTGCAATGCAACCTCTTTCTATTCAAAATGATGGCTTCCGTACTTGAAAAATCCGATGCATCTAGCAGCATGTAACTGCACAACGACCAAAATACTTGCTTGCAATTTCGTGTTTCATCCGCAAGCAACTTATGAGACATTAATATGCATAGTCATCGTAGGGATAGGCCGAGTTCCTGCAGCTGATTCGCATTTGCTGACCAATAGGCATGAATATGGTAATCGAAAATTGTGTGGGACGAGATTGCGAGCGGAATTAGTACCTAGAGAGCCTTATCTTCTGTTAATCAAATCCAGTATCTTTACATGAAAAATGTAATAAATATACTAGGGTATAAAGAATCCGTGACACAGACTGCGTGTGATATACTAAAAACTAATCGCCTCTTAATAACAATTTTTTGAATGGCCTGTTCTACTCAGTTTGTTCTTTCAATTTATTTTCTGCGAGCCACTGTAATATACATGAACTGCTTTCTTCGTCGGCCCCCTGTGCTATTCAGAATCGTGATGTCCTTAATTCGCTCGATAAAGCAGCAAAGCAGCCAGCATACATAAATCGCCCCGAACCAGTACTGCTTCAGTCTTGCCTCCTTGAATCTGTGAGGTCTGCATATTTATCGGTGCTCGTGGTATTTTAAGAATTTTCCAATTCGAAGATAAAGCGCTTTGGTCTTATAAATCCTCTTTACTCTATCCATCATATGCGAAAGCTGAAAATTAATCTCTATTTCATTAAAGTAGGTAAATTTAATTTAAGTAAGGTAGGCTTAATAAAAGTAGGTGCTTATTTACAAATTAGACCAGACTGCCAGCGTGTGGAAACAAAATTCATTCACAGGAAAGTGCAAAGAATACTTGTCCCCATCATCATCTATAAAAGATGAAGTGTGTGCTTGCGCGAGGAATTGAGTTCGAAGGAAATGTCACGTCAATGTTCCCTTTCTTCAAAACGATGAAAAGGTTTGAGTTATTTCACCATAACTATTATTGGACCCTCAAAGGTGCGATTGCTATGAATTCACCAGATGCGTACAAGGAACGAGTGAGAAAAACGTACATAATTAGTCAACAGTACATGCATAATGAAACGCGACGTAAATGAAATAGAGATTACGTAAAATACCCGTCGTGTTATATAAGCGGATTAGCGTGGCACTGGGTTAAAGCTTCATGCAATTTGTTCCGGTGCGTTCGATTTACAGCGGGGATGACGGATGGAGTTGAGTGAGAAACATGAATTTTGGTTTACAAACTTCTGTTTCCAAATGGTCGGCATGTTCCATCTTTCCCATATGTTTTGCAGTGGACCTGTGTATCCGGAAAACTTGTGAACTGTTTTGGGAAATTTTCCTGTCGCCCCCGGGGATTTCGAATCTCATCGATCTTTTGAGAAGCATCTGACTATTCAAGATCAGGGTGGGGTCTACTTGCCATCAATCATTTTACGAACACCGCTGCAAGCTGTGCTAACTGACTACTTAACCGATTACTTAATTTTAATATTACAGTATTGTTTGTTAGGTGGGTTGGTGAATTATGTTTAAATCGGGTCAATTCCGCCTCGATTATCTACTTTGGGATGTGCCAACTACCAGTGATTCGCGTTCATTTGTCGAGACAAGGAGAAAATTCTTCCTGTTCCGTGAATCGTCTAATCACAAACGTTGTATACAGCTTCGTATCCTCCACCGAAATTCCTCAATAATATGTATGAAAGAATATAATATATACACGCTTGATTACAGGCATCCTAAAAACTCGCACAATGCAGAAAGCTACAGATTCCATTTTACGCACCAACAATACCAACAAAATAACTTTTTCGCGAGGCAGAAACATGACCGAATAGTGCACAAGCAATTTCATTTTCTCCATTCATGAAGAAATTACGTACATTTCCTTCTGAGCGCTTATCTCGTAACAACGATATTACATTTAAAAATCGATTATGAAATATCGTTCTGTTAAATGGCAGAGCAAATAAAATGACATCTCCAGAATATGTAATAATGGAATATAAATCGTTTTCCAAGTTTGTTACTTTAGTGGAGACTGGAAAAGAAGCATATTCTATAGTTTCCAATCGATTATGTACATGCATGTATTAATATGTTTGAGTTCTTTAGTTCCAAGCTCTTTGCAAAGCTTACGGAGGGCCTTGGATTGTCATTGAAAAATCGCAAAATAGTTATTTCGCGCGTAGCACTATACGAAGTATAACAATAATATTATTACATTGTGCATATGTGAATCACAATCCACATCTAAACGCAATTCCAATCGGGATAAGTGGAACGACCTGACCCTTGGCATGATACGGTATGACTCATGGAACGGAAGCCGTCTCTTGGCTTTGCCGTAGGATACACATTCCCTCGAGACATTCTAAATAAATCAAATCGTCACTGGCACACCTTCCTCACTCGATTTGATTGGCCTGGTCAGTGCACACCCTTTGCGGTAGCAAGGAAACCTCTAGATAGCATATTCATATCAAAACCGACTTTGACATTATAGGTGGTTGAAATTCGAAGGTAATTTGTGGCGTCGTGGTATCTTGTTTGTGGAAGATATCTGTCACGATAGATGATATGTGATGATTATGACACTTATGTCCACCCGATTATTGGCAAATCAATGCTGAACTGATTACTATTATATGCTAGTAAATCCCTTTCTTTAGTATTTAATGTCACACCAGCCATTAGAAGTCGAATTTTATAACAAGGCACACATAATCCAATTATATTTAAAACTGCGTATGCACACACTAGATGCGTGAATATCGGTATAAATGTATAGACGATATATGTGACGTCGCATACCGCAATAGAACGAAGTCCCGGTGCCCATAACAATTGATATATCTACGTAGTTCATCCCTCGGTTGACGGGAGTTGTACTAAAAGATTTCGTCAGGTTTCCGCGAGGAAGCTACCATAAACTGGCGATGCATAAAAACCCTAAGGGTTGGCGCCCGTTTACACGGTTCACCTTTTAATCTAATGAAAACGTCTTGTCCGTGGGGTGCTCGGTACCACCGCCGACCATCGTTATCAGTCACTCGGTCTCCTCTTGAAAGTAAGCATTCAAGATTTTCACGATCCTTCAGGAAGGTGGGCCTAACTCTCCTTCGCCGGAGCGCCACTCATTCTCCTCGAGCGTCAAACAGTCAGCCAATAACAGAGAAGCCAGTGTTCTTCCCCGAAAAATACTGTATCCTGTAGGTTTAATAAAGAGACCACGGTTTCAGCAGCGTGGCTCGTCCACGGGAGTATTTGCTCTTTCCTTTAAATTCACTTATTAAAAGCTATACTTTATGAAAGTATATGCCAGGATGTCTAACACCAACGAAGACTGCACGGTATTTACTGCTTAAACGTGATAACAGTTCGTACACGCTAGCACGCGCTCATCCATCTTGTTAGCTAAAAGCCAGGACCAGTTCAATCATTAATTCGCTCCGGAACTGTCAAATTGGATTTCCCAGAGACATCCGACCGCGATAAATTTATATCCTATTAATAATCGGAAAGTTAGCCTCATCCCCGAAGAATCTAACGGTAAGCACCTATGCAAAGATTGCGAAAGTACTACGTCGTCATCATCAAGGCACCATCGGTAACATAACCAGCAGGAAATGTCCTTCCCAACAGATTATCGTGGAAAAGCTCGGGGTTCACGCGCTCTTTCCATACTCTCTACTTTACCAACGGTTAGAAAAGCTCAGAAGCAAAACCACCCCCTGAGTCACCATTGTCGCACTGACTCACCCTTCCAACCGATGATAAAGCACCGAAAGTTCTATGAACAGCACTAATTTGATGTTCCAGTGGTATGATTGTTATTTCAGAAATAACTGAACTTATATGAAATAATGTAGACTTCGCAACTAAAATTCGTCGGATTATTATACTGTATAAATTGAGCTATTACAGTTATTACAAAACATATAGTTTTTACTCAATTAATTTGAACACGTCGTGCACCAGAATCCCGCAGTACACATTGATATCCCTTTCGCTCGTAATAACGACCTCCGCTGTTTCATCGGCTAGTTATATAGGTCGTGTCAATATTTATACCAACGTGCGAAAGGATGCGCGCGGATTCACAACACGGGTGTACTAATCGCATGCGCACGGTTAGACGAGAATAGATGGCTAAACATAAATATCTATTCAAAGCTAATCATAGTTATTAGCCGAGGCTTCGATTGGAGAGCACGTCGTTGTCATTAGCACCTGGTTTAGGACGTGCCGCGGACTCGCCTTTTCTCTTTGCAGCCTTTCATTAAACGTGTTCGGATTCCCAATCGTAGGTGTACACAATCTGTATCCGTCCTTCAATTATACAATTCGAAATGTGTCACGATTATGCCGTCCAGTGCTTTTGTAATTACTATTCTTTCGCGCCCGTACATGTCCAAGATTATCGAATGTAAACTTAAGGCTGACTTGTCCGAAAGTGTAGCAGTCGCACTCGACGGACTCGATCAACAATTCAATCCTCTGAACTGAATAATCAATTGGGAATAGTGGTCAAAGGCTGGTATGTATAGATCGACGGACTGGGGGGAAAGCCTGTAGAGAATATCAAGGACGTCACAAGACAGAACACTCCCGGCTCGCCATATTACAAATTCTCAAAGTTTCTGTACTAGATATGAAACTCGAAGACAAATATTTTCCTTATAAAAATTGCGGAGAACAAGTGCTACATCTTGAACGATTTAAGATCTTTATAATTGTTGAAAGCCCGAATTACTAGCTTTAACATCAAAATACTTATTATCGGAAAACTTGTAATCACTTTATATACAGCTTGAGTAATCTAAGGTGTTCTATATCCGTTTGATACTTTCTAAAGAATCCGTGACCTGAAAATTAATATGAAATCGAGATCTCGACTATTTTTACCTCCAAGAGATGTCTTTGGCAAATTGTGATAGGAGTTCGACAAAGATATGCCGGGGGCGAATTCTATTGGAGCAATGCTCGAACTTGGCTTGAGCACACATTCGAGAGGCCATTACCAGTTAATTAACGCTTAATTATTCTACAAGATTACACTATGTGTATGCAGAATTACTTCATCCTCTCAATGAGTACATTCGATCATTATAATTATAATAGAATACTAACGTTGACAGTACATCTAGTCCCGAGGCGAAATTTCACTGTTCGGGAGCACATACTATCTACTTACATTAGATATCTGATATGGGCAAACTTCATTATGCCGTATATCTCGCGATGTGCGAGAGTCAACAAGGAATGACACTAATCAACGGGATGACCGACAAGGAAAAACAGTTTCCAGTTCCAGTAGCTGTATAAAGGGCACGGGAAAATTCTCATTCTACCCATCACCGGGCGCCCAAGGATGGGATCAACATAAATACACGACTCTTGCGCTACACATATCTATGTCCCGCGCGAAAAGTTCATCGATCTTCATTAGCTGGTAACGCAAGGATTTAACGGCTCCTGCCAAAAATAGCTACAGTGTCAGGGACAGTCCATTTACTCACTCAATAGCGCCAACCAATTTGTAGTTTTTGTAGTTCTTGTAGGTCCCAAATTGACACTTACCTGTAACAAAACAACAGAAACACTGGTATTGATACATGCACCCACAAAATAAATAATTATAGAACAGCGCACACCATCTCACGTTTTTGTAATGTACAAATCCAAAGAGCGTGAAACCTATGGAGGATGAAAATTGTCTTAACCAAACAGTCAATGTTATTAGCATTATGGAACTTATGGAACTGGTTATAATACAAAGTCATTTCAAGCAGTGAAATGAATCCCCAAATTGGGATGCGAACCCTATTCTCACCACTAAAAGAGAAGGAATCAAGTTTCGGCTTTGTGCTGATTACCTGACTTTATTGAACGAGAAAGCATTGGCAGTGAATAACGAGTGCACTTATAAGACGGCCCTAAATGATTGCCACGTAAAGAGCGTACTCTAGAGTGGAAACCCTGTCAGAATTTATAGAGGCACACCGGCATCCTTTGATCTCTCAAGTTGGCGAGGGAAAAGTCTCTTCTATTGCGCTCACTCGCTAGTCTCTTTTTAGGTGGAATGTTGTATAAGTGCCACGACTGGACAATAGGTCGTAAATTCGAATAAGAAATCCAACTGAGAGAATTGGAGAGAATGAGTGGCAATTGTTATCGCGCAGTATGAGCGCCCCCTAAATGATACTCGTCTGAATAGCATTAGGGAAATGAGCTTCTTGACGTCCGACCTTGGCAGGAATAGTGAATGAGGGTAGCCTTCTCCCTCTTAGATCGCGTGCTGCGATCTTGCAGAGAAATAAGCCTCCATTTGTGAATGAAATAACGCAGTCTATCACAATTTACCGGATCATTTATAATCTAACATTCATGCCGCGGGATTTACGGAACATGTTGACAAGATCTTCACGAAACATCGCGGTACGAAATTATGGGTCGACCAACGAAATCATGAGCACTTATTTTAACAATTCTGTGTTAGTGTCCGGCGAATTTAGTAATGTTTGCCATGAGACAATAAAGAATTCTTTGAAGATTATCATTATAGACCGTGACTCGAGTGACAGTCGTGTAAATGTTAAAGCAATAAATGACATTTACTTTCCCTGTAAGATAAATTTGATTCAGACGAAGATAATTAGAAAACAATGCAAATTTATTCTTGCTCCACTCGTAATGTGACAATCATGAACAATTCATCTTTCATTGCGGAGAATGCGGAAGCTGTAGATGTATGCATATGCGATCATAACAGTGCTAGTAATAAGTAAGTCTTGTATTTCAGTCGTCTAGGCGAGTACTCAATCATTACAATCCAGTTGTGTCATACCACGAACATATCAGCAAAGGATTTCATCATGCGCGGCGGTTGTACTTGCTGTCGTGATAAATTAGATCCTGGCGTTCAATCCATAATCCGGGCAAGGGACCCGAGGTTAAAGGCCCGTGCAAATATGACCTTACGACGTAAATATCCGTGACGATCAGCATAAGCTTCTCTTGCTAAAAATAGGCCCATAACAAATTCCAATACATGGGAGCAGATGGCTGTCCACCCTTAGCTGTCCATTAATTTGACCTTTGCAGTCATTCAACCACTAAGCTAATGAGACTTGCCCTGCAAATGTAACCAAACGAGGGAAAGCAGAGATGGCCGGAGAAATTGGCGCGGCAAAAAGGTTCGAAAGTGCTGCCAGCGAAATGAGAGCAGCCAGTAGTATTAACGGATCACACTCGATTGCATTTAATCTATGACCCAGTGCTTTTTGCCATCGATTGACATCTCCCTAATGGAACCAGTGCCGCACTGGCGTTTTCGACATCTCCTTGCTATCGGATAGGTCCTGTACACGTAATACAAAACTCATCGATCAATTCTCATTACTCGCTGAAATGGGTGTTCCATGCACTTGGTTGGAACCAATCAATTGCGCAGATACGGATGGACACTTGGAACATGAAAAGAAATACACCTTTTGCGCGTATTGATTGTGTAATTAAGAGCCTACGAGAAAAAACAAATGAAAGCACAAATAACAATACTTGTTCACGATTGTCGAGTTATTATGCATGGTTCCTTAACCGTCCAACCACAGTGCTGGGAAATGTTTTGCCTGTATTATATCTTGTAAGCATGTCACCATGGGTCAGATATAACCTACCAACGCGCCACATCTGGATGCGGATCCTCCGTCGACCCTCCGTCGTCGGACGGTTAAACTACTTTAGTTAAAAGTAGTCCCAAGCGAAGTCATTATAAAAGCACTACAGGTAAGTGCAACTTTTTTATGTGCTTCGAAGAGATTCAACGCCTTGCAATATCAAACACTAATATAAAGTACAATTGAAACTTCGTTACATTTATACGGCCGATGAATGCCATTGCGAAGAGTGAAAAACTTTCGACTGAACAGAATTACACATAGTAGATGAAAACGGAGAGAAAACCGTCATAGTCTATTCGTCTTTCCTAAGAGAAATGTATTTCTTCCGTATTCATAGATACGCGAGATAACGAGAGTATATATACTTTTAAAAAACTTGCTCAGCCAAAGTTTCTAGGTTACCTATGATTCTCAGAACAAAGTTAGAGACACCGTAATAAATATATGTATAATGTCCTCCAACGTATCATTGCATTATACGAGACTTTTATACTGAGCTTTCGATCGCCGGAGGTTTAATTACTTCCTCAGTTCTGGAATTATTCGAGGGATTTTACTTGAAGCAAACCTCCAGTATAATATATACAAGAATTTAAAGGCTCTTGAAACGGCCTTCCCCTTTAACCTTTCGAGCAAGTAATACAGAAACCAGGCCTCACGCGCTTGGGTGAGCTTATCCAAAAGTCTGATTGTCTAACAAATGTTTGCTGCATAATTCTGGTACAAATCAGTGTCTACCGACCTTTTTCACCCGTTTCTATGTAGCCTGCGTCGGTGCGACTCTCTAGAATGAACGATGGCACAATTCAGGGCGAAGATCTTTTGGATGCACGTTCTTTATGAGACGACGTCGAGCCTCCCTGGCAACCACTCGGTTCCACTGCGCTTTGTATTCCAGCAGAAGCGTTTAAACGATTGATTCGTTGGACCGCTTAAACTGCTGCTATACGATCCGATTGAGCAAGATGCATCAAAAACGCTATCATGTACTTTCAAATGGGAAGTGAAACATTATGCGTTTCCGCCGTATGGATGTCTGCCCATATGATCGTACAAAACGTCAAACCGGGATGCAAAGTTGCAAACCGAACCATATAGCTGCAGCCTTACACGGAAAAAGATCTGCCTTTCAGTGTAATTATGAAACGACCACTTGATGGCTTTCCTTTTGTCGTATGCAAGAAGCTGCTTGCTCGTGAAAGCACCGAAGGCCTATGTACAGTGGCTTTGAAACCAGTTTTTTCCCTTTTCATAACCTGCCGTTGCGAGAACAATGGATCGAGGAAACCGTGTCAAAAATGGACTTTCGTACTGGCAGATACACGTTCGCACCAGGCATATAGAACGTGATATTACGAAATAATTTCACTCGCTCAAAAGTCTGCAAGCAAGGCGTGAATGACATTTTTTTAATTTATCAAAAAGCCTTTGCATCTCTTTAGTACAATTTGTCGTATCAGTATTAAATGTTTTTTAAAAACATTATCAATTGATTTTACTTCAACTCGTTCGGCACTTGTATCTAGTTTCTATGAGAAAAGTGCAGTACTATGCAAAGAAAAACTTTTATTATTACCATTAACGCATTCTTTTTCGACATGAATTGCTCAAATAATTGAACTGACTTTAACAGTGAAACGAAATACAACAATGCATACCCTGCATAAAGAATGGTATTCAGTTCAGCGCCCGCATTCAAGTGTAAGCCCCTGCATAGCTTGCTATGCCGAATGCAAGTACATATCTGATGAGCATTCTTCAAGAAGAGTATACGGTACGAAGCAGAAGCAATATGGATATGAGGTGTTATGGTACACGAGGATGCCGTACATCGGTTTCCGATACAGTGTCGACTATACATTCTCGGATTATCGAGGACCTTCACTAACGAGTGATGAGTTCTGTTTCACTGGCATATAACGGTGAGCAACTTGCGATCCAAAGAGAACTAGTGCAGCTGCGAAAATGCAAGAAAATATGAAAGGTTTTAATTCGTTGGAAATGAGAACCATATTCTTCTAAATAGGTTACACTATTTGCATTGACCCAGAGACATCCATATTTCCGCGGTCAAAAGCGAAAGGGAAGGCTATTAACTGTTTCGATGTGCGCCAGCGACTCCAGAGATATCCACAGAGACCAAGTACCCAATTTCGGCCACGCAAACTTTAATGAAAAACTTGGATACCGGCCGCACGGGGCCTTTCAACGCATAAATGGAGCAACCAGAAATGTATCAAGCTGGCAGTGTTCCCGGCATGTGTTCTATTTCCGCAAACGTTTCTAGTAGTCATCCAGCACTAGAATTCTGTGATTGGACCTTTAGTCAAAAAATCGATTTAGCAGAAGGGGCCCCGAGTAGTGCTCGGATTAAACCTTCACTAGGATTAAAGGGATTGGAAAGGGAGGAGTGCTAGGATGCACTGGCTTCTCCGAGCAGAGCAAGTTGAAGAGGCAGCTAAATCCACGTACCTGTCGTCGAGTCTAAAGGACGACCTGGACAGATCACTCCAGGCGCTCATACTCCGACTGCGTCTTCGGCAGGAGGTCTGCGGCGCCAGCAGCCTCGAGCTGCTGCGTCGCCTCGTGGAAGCCAGGTTCTCTGCTTGGAAGTAGACGCGTGGCGTCTTCTGCTGGGCATTCGGGGGCGTCGAAGAAGGCGTGACGGCCGTGGACGTGTGGAGTTCAGGTAGCGCCTCATACTCCCAAGCCCGGGCTGCTCCCATCTCGAGGAGGGGCACCTGCGAGGCAGCGGCGCCCGGGCCCCGCTGCGGATCCCGGGGCTTCCGTTGTCGAAGCAGCCCGAGAAACTGGCGAAACGCCGACTCGCCCGTCCCTTGCTCCTTCCTGCCCGCAGCCGCAGGGAACTTCACCTTTCTCCGCTTGCGCTTCAGGGCTTCGCTTTTATCGGCAACCACCGTGACCCTCACTAATCTCCCAACCACTGGACCGTCGTGTCAGGCTCTTCACATCTTGGATTATCTCCTGTTAGCACTTAGAGTACACTCCTACTAGAATATTTCCTGTATGACCTTCCCTTCGGCAGCTAACGTCAAGTACATGAATTCTCGAGTCCGCATCCATCGTAATAAGACTTTCGCCTGCTTGAAACTCCGGCTCGATAAGATCTCCTCTTCGGGAGGTCGAAACTTAGTTCGAGAGCTTAGCTTCAGCGGTGTACTGGCCGCGTAATCGCATCGATGGCTCTCCGAGTAGTTTTCGACTCGCTGAATCAGATGCCCCCCGCCAGTGAGTTTTCCACCTCGGAGGGTCGATTTAACAATGCGACTACCGGATCAATTATTATTATTGCTTCCGCTTGTGTTTAATGTATTCAGGATATGAATTCCCCCCAATTGCTTTGGGGACGATTTCAGTTGATCGAAACAAAGAAGCTTCAAATTATTTTAACGATGTTCGACCAACAAACAAATCGACGTTTTAACTGTCTATTCGTTGAAATCACAGACTTACTCTCTATGTGTCTTTCCAATATCTAATTGAGACTAGTTTTATTGCCAATTTCAGCGCGCAATTTTCAAAAACACCTATCACTCCGAAATGCTCCCGGAGGGTTCAACGATTGCGCACAGCACACAATGAACGCTCTATCCGGCGAGATAAAAGCAGCCGAGTACCGACACTAGTTCGCCAATAGCCATTCAGGGACTAGTAAATAGAATTCCCTTTGAAAAATCAAGCGCGCAGTAACAATTGTGCGACGTCAACAGCAGCGGACCGGCCGAAGTAAGGAAAGTTAACGGGTGCGCGAACGCCAACAAGATAGAATATCAACAACGACTTGGAATCAATGCATCGCTCGACTCGAGTTTGCTTTACCATAATCTAAGTTCAACAATAACATTGGGAGGCACAACGAATCCGCCGGGTCTCCTTAACAAGATCGAATATGTATATTCGAAAATGGCAACGTCAGTTATTAATCTCTGTCAAATAACAGTTGCATCCGTTCGCGAAGCCATCATCACCACGAACAGCAGGCACATCCAGCAACGAGTGCTGTGAAATTGACAGGACGCATCGCATCCGTCACGAGGTACATTCTTGCGGCTCGCCGTGGACCATTATTGGACATGAAGTAGGTCGATCGAATCAACGATCATTCACTTCCCGTCCGCGCACGGGAGCCGGTTACACTCCAGTTTCCCCAGCCAAGATTTCATAGTCCCACGGGCTTATCCTAAAGACCACTGGTTTCACCTTCCGTCAGGTTTTATCTCGGCGATTTGGCGAGAAGTGGCGAGTCATCGGAGGCTGCTTCGCCGGCTATTTCGATTCAATTAGTAGCGAAACAGTGAAAAGTAGTTTGGAGATTGCTCGGTGCAGCGGCAGGGGCGGACACCCTCTGGACTGGCTTCGGGGCCTCGGTATCACGTGACGATCGCTGCCGAAGGTCACGGTCGTCGCGTTATCATGCCGATGCAGTTGCCCCAAATACAAGATTTCCTCCTCTCCTTCAGCAAACTGACGTTTTCAATGTACGTACGCGCTGGTTTCTTGACACAATTGTTGCGCTAGCTTACACACACTGATCGATTGGATGGGCCCTCGAGCCAAGATTATGTTCATCACTGATGTACGCTTGCTCGCTGCTCCGTTAGAGAATTCTCTCCCCATACCAAAGGGTTCCAAGCTTTCAAGAATGTTCTTCGATGGGGTTGGTGCTCCTCTTACAACGGTACCTTTCTTCGATCGAATTGGTTCGTTTGATACATCTTGGAAGGAAAGCAACTCTTTGCGATGTTGCATTGCGAACACTGGTAGAAAATAGTCGCTATTTGTTTAAGATCGTGGCCAGTCTGCCAGAGAATACTTTGATAAAGTGAATTTCCCAACTGGTTTCTTTCGATTTCTTCGAAATACACCGACATCGTAGGAAAACTGTTACTTTATTGTGTAGATTGCGAAACTCTCTAGTATGCTGGTTGCATTTCACTGTGCGCCAAGGCCGCCTGATAATGATCCACCTTGCAGTACATACGGCGATGATTTCATTTCCGCGTCCAGCGAGCAGTCGTTATATAGATCGGTATGCTGCGAGCCTTCATACTGGCATCCAGTATCTCTGGCACCCATCTGCCTTTAATGGCGGTACAAAGGATCAGATGATTATTCGGCCCACTAGAACTATCTAGAGCACGCAGTCACTCATATGTTATTCACAAAATGTCCTTGACGAATCCTTCTGTCTATCTAGCTCCATGTGACGAAGCTTCCCGTAGGTCGGGGCAAGTATGATGGGCCGTGTAGAGCGAGTTTGCCGGGTGATCGTTCGAGCTGTGCCCACGACTTACCGCATCGTCCTTGGCACAAAGGGCATGACAACATCCTTCCATAATTTCGGCAAGTCCACTAGTTCACCCACTAGAGAATTCACCTCGGATCCTTTAGTCAAATCAAAAGGTCCTTAGGCACCTAAAGGCACTGTTCAGAACTTGCGAAGAGGGAAAAAAGTGGGGATCACAGCAAGACACCCGCGCACACACGGGCACACACACGTTGATTTTGGCTGGATTTTTGTCTGCAGGGTCGACTAGGTGATAGGGTGAACCCTGCTGAGCGAAGATTGTTCGTGCACAGCGTCACGCGAAGGTTGGACACCGTCGCTGTTTATCAACTAGTAATTTTCGACGCTCTAAGTCAGCCCGCAGCTCGCTTCCCCTGCGATACTGCGGTATATCGTAGCAGTTTTCTCTCGTGCTCTACCCTCCCGCGCCCTCCCGCTCCGATCGGCAACGTTTTCCACCCTCTCTCGCCCCTTACGAGTCGCCTCTCCCTTTCTCCCGCACAATTCCCACGTCCCACTCGCGCTGTCAACCCTCGGCGGCTCCTTACCCCTCGCTCCCCACACTCGATTCCATCTCCTTCTCGATTGTGGGTGAAAAAGGCTGGCGCACATACGCACGTGGCGCCGCCGTTGTCAAGGCGACTGCGCCGCAGCGGCCAACCTCCCACACCGGCCACTCTCATCCCCATTGAAAGAGACCTTGCTGTCAAATCTGAGGAATCCTCGTGGATCCCTTTTCTTGCCAATGCTGACAAATAATCCGTTTCAAACAAGCTACATTACCGTGCGCGCGCCCCCTTTCGTGTCATTTCAACCTCCGCTTTGTTGTAAGGTCGCGTGTCAATGGGATTTTCTGCAAAGGAAAGGGAGCTCAAAAACGTCACGATGCTTTCCAAGATTTCATGAGCTGGCGCAATTCGATACACGTCTCGTGTAATGATTATCTGTTGTTAAAGCATACACATGTTTTAATATATACTCGATAATGTACGTGTCAGATCATATATTATCCGATCAGTACCATAGTCCCTAAGCTTCATTGATTCATGGTCCAATTAAATTCCGATTAACGATCGCGAATCGGATTTGATGCATATTAAAATTCTTTAATTTGCTATCCTGATAACCAAAGTTCCATCTATTCCCACTCTATTGATGAGTGTTGAAGGACCTATGAACACTCCGTAAGACTTTGGTACAGTCGCACTGTGTGAATGGACTCCCAGATATGGCATCGATTTCGGTTTCGGACGGACCTGCACCCCCACACAGCGGGCTTGCGCTTTTCATGCTTGCGGCAACGCGGAAAGCTCGAATTTAGAACCGACCACGTGGATTACTTCTGCTTTGGCTGCTAAAGTGAGATGCGCCTGTGGATTTCGTAGCTCGTGGTTTTCCTGTAATTAACCTCGAATATTATGTCTACAAAACAACAGAAGTGGGTGTTTTTCGCAGCAGTGTGGTGTCCTTTTCAAATTAAGAAAAACAGAAAATACCTATAACTTTATGTTGTGCAATATATTACAGACAACTGTATATAATACTGCACTAAAGTTATCCTTAAACAATTTTTAAGGAAATGAATGATAACTGAAATTGAAAGTGTCATTATCATCTCGTCTATTTGTGTATTGTTCGTACACAAATTATTGTTACGTGTAGAAGGAGTATCGCTCCAGAGGGAGTAAGTGATGGTAGTATTGATCGGTCAATTATTTATGTTGCGACTTAGCGAGCAAATGTTCCTCGTGCTTGCACTTGCACAAGCCAGCAAAGTCTACAGAGGTTGGAAAGCACTCGACGCTGTTCTTCACATTGCTTTCATCGAGCACATTTTAGGCATATACTGAAAGTTTCACAGTGAATTAAGCTTACTTGAAGATTTTTACTATGAAAAGATAATTAAACATGAGCATTGTAATGGTTTACTTTGTTCGGACTCGAGGTGTTTCTATGTCTCGTTAAGCTTTCTTAAGATTCAGAGGATTGCGGGTAATGAACTTTACGTTCCATTTCAGTTGTATTGCAACCCTGAAACAGGAATCGGGAATGAAATTGTGAAGGGCGGCAAATCGATACTTTTTGTGCTACTGAGGTTTAAGATGCCACAATAATTGTTAATTATGTGGATATACGATGCTATCGTGCGATTATAATATATTGGCGTGCAGACACACACGCAATAATCGTATTAACCTTTGTGGCGGACTCACAACGTATTCATGATCACGTGCGGCAACACGTAGCTCTACAAAGGAAGTACATATGCTATCAGAAAATCAGGTATTTATTTCGAAACGCTCAAATTAACGCCATTAGTGAGAATCTGCTTGTCCATACATGGGCGTTCCTGTTTTGTGTTTGAATTTGGGAGATCCCATCGTGCATCCCATAAAGAAATCGTGTAATACGAAATAATTTTTTATCATCTCTCACATCAGATCCGACAACGACTCATTACACATTTGCATTTTTTCAAACGACCTTACTAGCGCGCCGTAGAATAAGAATATAGAATGGCAAAGGTGACCTTCGCAGGGCTTCTCGCTATAATGAAACCCACCATAAAAATGCGGCAGTAAACAGCCTACGAGTTTGAGGAAATCCCTTGTGGCTTGGATGCTGTGAGCTACTGGGTCACAACCCATGAATAGCAAGATCTTCTAAATTCGGGATTCCGTAGCATTTGAAAGAAATGTGCCGTTGTTTTGGCATTAACGCAGATCAGGTCGGTGTACTCGTGGGATTCACGCCAAATTTAAACGTCTCACGGTGACATGCGCCGACGTAGTAGTTTCACCCCTCTCGGAAATACAGCGGCAGATTTATGGTTCGTTTACTACTGCCCGGTTTCATATCAGGCAACATCTACTGTAAGTTATATGTACTACATTTATGTCTCATAGGTAATATATATTTTAGCACTTGAGATATTTTCATAAAATTCAATAAGAAAGTTTTTCAGCAAGAACATACAGATAAAGGTAATTTTCGTTTATGCGTTATGATAAGTTATGGAGGCTGTTGAAACGCATTGAATCAAAGATGTTGATCATGCGGTGGTATCATTAAATGATGTAATAACAAACCCTATCCCTTTCAATTTAATTCAGAAAGATTGATTTCGGCAGATACAAATCATTATTGTTGATGAGAAGCATAGCACATGTATGTACACTCAAAGTTTCACAGGTAACCTTTTAAAAAATCAATAGAAAAGCTACTCGGCCCACTGATTTACCCCCACGTGAATCTTACTACTATGAAGCAGCGCACTCTGGGGACAAAGTCGGGTGTTTTTCACGAGGAGTCTCCGGCACACCTTGAGATTGCTGAGGGTATGCTGCATCCGTTGATACAGCAGTGGGACTTCTGGTACTGCCATCCTAATCGATATGGATTACAACCAATTATACCGTCTTTCTTTCACCGAGCTTTCAGCGCTTCTAAAATTTCTAGATCTAGATAAAGGTCTAATTTCTCTAACCACGAGAGAACTCACTATTGACCATCTCTTAAAGGCGACTAAAAATATCTTGCAGACTTAAACTACTGCAAATCAGTGGAACTGGATGCTCGCGGTCAGCCGCTGTGGCGCACCTGCTGCTACTGCTACCGCTAAAACACCCGGTACTTCTGTTGTGATTCCTGCCTTACCAACGTTAGTATTGCCTCACTGAAACAACGATCTCCCATTCGGCGAGATACCCAAATCCACTTGCGGTTACAAATTAAACATTTATTTCTCTTTTTCTACAGTACTTGTCTAAGATAGCTCGGATGATTATGGAGTTTCTAGGTATTAAGCGACTTCGACGCCAATGGCTGTAACAAGTTGGTTGTTTAAATTATTTCTCCAGTCTCAGGCTCACTTCACGCCCGCTAATTAACAATTCCGCACTGACATTTTATCTTCGAACCTGACAACCAAAGTGAGTTATCGGAAGGTTCGATTGCAGATAGCAGGGCTTTAGGGCAGGAAATCGGATTACTATCGAATATTTATAAGGAATTTCAAAGGGTATCATCGGCGAGAGAGTGAGTAAAAGGAATAATGCGCTCCGAAGGAACGTGATTGGGTCTGCTTTGAAGTGTACATTAGTGCCATTAGTTAATCCTATAGAAATTCCTCTCGTACTTGCGCCCGTGCGTGTTCTGTCCTGAACCTGCCGTAAAAGGTTCGCAGAATTCCTACTCTTCTGAAATGTCACACAAAGGAACCCACTCATACATGCATTATTTCCAAGTAAAATCCGTTGCCCCCAGAAGTAACAAACATAAGTTGCATAAATAGTAATTGATTTTAGCAAATGCCGCTGAAAAATAATGGCACTGCGATACAATTGCCTAAGCTTAGCCGCTTTACAAAGTCGAGAAGACTTTGGTGTTTAACCGCTTCGTACATTTTATCCAGGGTTTGCAGCATGACAGTTGAAGGTAAAATCCGCCCGAGAAGAAACTAGTCCTAGAAGAGAGACTGGGCGAAAAAGTTCTGGAAACGAGGAAGAGACAGGTGACAACAAGGGCATCTGTCGCCCAGCTAGGGTTTCACTTTATAGCTCCGTATATTGTTCATTTTGTGGTTTAAATGTCCAAGTTTTTTTCTTGAGAGGGTCGGGTATAATTCAGTTGCGGTAATCAAGAAATTGGTCGACTATAGGTTTATTACCTTAAGTGTAACCCAAGAGAATATCAAACGGACGTTGATTGGCATTAAGAGGCCACGCCATCTCATCCAACCTGTATTCCTTCAATTACGTACTTGTTTATATGATAAATATCATTATTTCGGTAGAACAATAATTTTTGTATTCGTCATGACTTTTTTCCCAATAGTACCTGCAAAGCACAATACAAGGCGAATAGTTTTCTTGAAATATACAAAACTTATCGTGTTACGACATTGGAATATAACAGGCAATTCGCAGTCATAATTGAATCCAACTTCTCGCTGAATTTGTATTAAAAAGGGAATCAGTCGCAACTGAATTCTGATGACTGATTTGAATATAAATGTCTGTCCGGAACTCGGGGAAAATATTTCCTTGGATAAGGGCGATTTGACCGGAGACGACCGCAAAGCCTAAAGAAATCTTACTCTCATCAATGTAACATCCCTGCTCAACCCGTGCTCGCCGGGTTCGGAGAGTTTGTCCAGGAATACCATGCTCAAATTAACCCAGGATTCATTTATCCTCGAATGCTAAGACTTTTGGAAACTACGTTTCTTCTTCGCAAGAGTAATTTTCGTTCAACTTTAAATGTTAATACCCGCCCCAAAAAATATATTCGTGCCGATAAATGTTGAGCACGAGAAAAGAATCTCAACTGCAAATTCAACTGATAAGTATAACCCCCATACTTTGGTGATTCGCACCACATCGACGACCACTGTGAAAGGGCTTCATTAATTAAATAAAGTTTGCAGCAACCCTCGAAAAAGAAGTACTGTCGCGATAACGAACACTTGTGTGTGGGCAAAAAAGGTTTTGAGGCCATATTCGCGCGACAGTTAAAAGGTAGAATTGAGTATGTACTTGTCAGGAAAGATGCCGTGCTTCGAATCACAACTTCACGGGCAAGAGATGCTTCAAAGGAGAGCTCCGACGCGTCCAAATCAAAGAGATTGGAATAATCTCAGCGGATTGACGGCATGCCAGTCAAACGGAATGATCAATCCTATCAAGTACAATTCACACAGAATTGTCTATTGCGTATCAGAAATACAACTTTCGTACATATTCTATTTGTATGCATAGAACTATACGTATCATTACATTAGCAGTACTTTTTATTACATACAAAACAAAAACGGACACTAAAGAACGATATGATATCTATACGAACGAGGGAGTAATAAATTACTGCCGCGCCTAGGTTCTATTAACTTAATTACTAGTATATCACACTAAGTTTAATGAGGACTCTACGTACCTACTTTCAGCATGGCAACCGTGATCATTCAAGAATAACTAACCGTTACAATAGAAAAGACTATCATAGCAAAGTACTAAGGGGAGGGTTGAATTTGGCTGCACATTCCAAACGGAAGTATTCTGGCTTGGCCTACTTGTGTAGTCACATTCATAAATTAAGGTCACACATGGTACTCTTTAAGGAATGAAAATTGACATCACATGCAAAAGGCAGTGTCCTTTTTTTTAAAAAAACTTTTCCGTTTCTATAGACTTGTACAGTCCCGATTTCGCAGAGCCTTCTGGCAGATTTTAGTCCGCCGAAACGGTGACCCCAAACCCCTCGCGGCTGAATGACATTAGCAGCGGCACTTACAGTGCAAGCACAAAGCACAGAAGTCAACAACTGATGATGCTGAAGAACAGAAAAGAAGAACACCAGCAGCAGCGCTGCTCGACGATAGTAAACAGAGCAGGTCGGGAACAGCGTGAATTTTAGTCAGAGCGACGAGGTAGGGCAAGGGACTACGTAATAGGTGAAAGAAAAAGGTCACTCGATATTAAGTGTGTCAAGTGCAGCTTCTCAGCGGTGCGCGGAATAAGACAAAACCCTCTGAAGCTTTTTAATCTGACGCGTCCCCCTTGCTATATGGAACAAACGCACAATCGAGTGCTACTTCCGAAGCGGCAGCAAAACTCCCTTTGCCTTCTGCACGGAAGAACTATGATCCCATCTCCGGTAATGAGATGTGCTCGTCAACTCAATCTTGCGACGTATTACTGCGACGTACTACTCGCATGACTCTAATAAATTTTTCCAGGATTTCGTTTAGATGGCAATATCTGACGGAGGTGGTGACGGTCTGCGTACTTGCTTTCAATCTCCTAACCGGAAATAGTCACCATCAGGAGATTGCCATCCGACAACATAACCTGGACTATAAATAATCGATACCCGATTTTCCTGTTACCTGAATTCCTTCAGTAATTCATCCGATTCCTCCACCTCGGTAGGGCGGAACGGGAAAAAAAAAGACCATCCGGTAACAATTCTCCGGCACTCGCCGACTAGGCGTCTGCATATATTTGCATTGATAACTCGAGTCACTCGTACTAAAACTGTGCCGAGATTGCCGCGGGGAAGCTGGGAAGATGCGGCCGGAGCACGCGGTGGCGACGTTTATTGATGAAACCGACTTAGCACGCTCCGATCCGCGTAACGCCAATTCAGAAATTTCAAGTCAGAGAAACTGGAACTTGTGAACCGACAGCTTAATCGATCACAGAAATACGTGTATGTAATTCTGCAGTTTTTGCTTGCAAGCAAAAATTGATTTCACCAGGGATACCCGTAAAGGGGTCAACGACAGTCAACTCAGCGGATCAAGATCTCTACTTCTTCAGATAGCGAGACTCATTTTTGTCATTTTCTCTGTGCTTTCCTAATTAGCTCGTTAGCGGACAAGTGGCCTCGTCTTGGCGAATGTATGGGTCGACCACACCTATATTCAAGTGGAGTGAATGAAACCCTAATAAAATGTGAACTAGTAGCTAACTCCAAATCTTACTCGAAAACATTCCCAGTCCCCTCCGTGCCGAAACTATGCTTCAATTGAGGTCGTCATAGATAACAAGGCTGTGATCCCAATTTGGTGAGATTGCGGTCCCCTCGAAATATCTTGGATGATTATTACAATTGGCATTTTTTTAAAAGGATCGGGAGGTACTTCTAATCTTGTAAGTGGTAATGCAATAAGTATTAAAAATCAGTAGAATGAATAATGATATGGTGAGTGAAGAAAGAATAAGCACGAGTGACTTGTGGGTCTTCAATGTCCTGCATTGTCCTATATTGCAATATACTATTAATCGGAACAGTTAAAAGAATGAAAATATGACATACTGAACAATCTAATCAGCCATAGCCGAGAAGCTAAAGCAGAGTCCACCGAACTTGTTTTCCGCCGGAGCAGAGGCTTCGTCTAAGGAACTCTCGCGAAGTCTGGACCAACTTGAAAACACGGGCAACGAAATTGGTATTGACTTCAGCAGCGAATGGATGCCGATGTCGAGGATTGTAAAATCTCCACTACATCCTCAGCCTCGACGTCGGCTACTCTTGAGCCCGGAAACTTTAATATCGCTCTTAATTAAACTCATTAAGGACTCTCGAATAAATGGTAATCTAGCTTCCATATTGCGAAAGCAAGCAGTTAATACCGATTTCATGAACCGAATAATGGACCTTCGGCGATGGATGTACGTACCATCTGCGCATTAGCACAATGAGATAGTAAGCCAATAAGCTACTTAACTAACAATTTAATTGTTGATTTAATGGTTGAACCTGCGTACCTATTTCCAACTAGGCTTTCTACAAAGGTACAACGGAAGGGTTTGATATCAGATATTTCTGGACGACCCATTAGACTACAAACCAAACAACAGTAACTTGCAATGGCGTAAATACAATCTCCTCGCGAGACACTTTTTCCCAGGACAGCTGAGTGATGGATATCCTTGGAAGTAAGAGTGCCCAGTAAAGTCTTAACGGACGAAATGAATGTGTTTCAGTTGGAAATGAAACTTAAAGTAAGAAACCTATTTAGGGAATGACTATCAAGCGAAGGAGCGAGCGGGACAGCAGCCACTCTGCACGCTGACTGACTGACCATACCAATAGATCTGGTCCAAGTTCCAAGGAGTAAGCGCAAATCCTCACGGCCATAGAGCGATATCAATGACGATCCAATACTGAACATGAAAATCGTCAATATGATAACATGCAAAACTGCCTTGTCACGTCTTCTTGGAGGGAGCTCATCAGCGAGACTCGCATGGGGGGCGAGGGAGAGCAACATATGAGGGATGACCGGGTTTGACTTTGACCCACTCTTTAACAACGAACACGATAACTCGTATAATACAAGTGACCGATATCCCGGATGGTTCTAAAGGTGAATTCTTAGTAGGGAATGAGCCCTTCGAAGAAACCCCTTTCAAACTTATGGAAAACGACATAAGTAGTCCTAGTGTATTATTAACTGCTTTCATTTAAATAAAGGGATTTGTGAACTAAGTAATGATGAACATATCATGCGTGCAGCCAGCCTTAGAACGTCACGAACCTTTGAAGACGATGAAAGTCCGCAGTCACGAAACGACGAACACTCTCTGCTGTCTCTGACAAGTCGAGTCTGAGCGAGTGGTTCTAACGTGGCCCGACAGTAATGAAATCAATAGTCCATACTAATAATGCAGTATACCAAAGCTAACGATATGGTAGCCGCCCGGCTCCAAAGGACTGTGCGCATAAATGCACATATCACTTTATTCCTGTTAAGCCGAAAACTTGTCGACTCGACATTATTGGTACTTTCTCAATTATCCAGTTGTAATCAATCGCGAATAAACGGTGAATTCAATCCAAATCCTATTTTATTATGAGCTCTGTAGTGTAAGTTATTAAATCCTTCACTACTTTATAATTCCACCAGTCCAGAATACCTGTATATCCCCTGGAAGCATTAGTATTTTCGTTAGGTTTCTATTCCGGAGAACTCTGATTTAATGTATTGCATAGACTCGAATCGATCGGGTGCCGTATGTATTGACGTTTCCTTGTTGACCGACGTAAATGCGAGCAGATTTGTTATTGCTATTTTCCGTTTCTCCCCTTCTTCAACCTCTAAACTGGGGTATTAACTTTGCTTTCCCATTTGGAATTGTATTTCCTGCTTGAAGGAATATCAGATCATACTCAGGCTAGGAGTACAATTATTGGTAAGTATATAGGTGTGCGGAATCTTAAAATAACTGATCCTAAAATAAACTGTGGATGCGGTAGGATTTAATGAAATATGTACGGGGCTCGTTGATCACGTATAGCGTTCCCGCGGGAACCTTTCTACTTTTGTCGAATTATTTGAACTTAAACACTCTGTCTTTAGTTCGCAGTGTGAAAAAATCGGGGCCTGCCAGCTGCATTGATGGCAATTAACTTCTACAATATGTTATCTGCTTGGGATAAAAACTGCTTCAAAGAAATGTTTATAAACTCACTAGCACTATACCTGGCTCGATAAACAATTACGCATGTTTCGATTTTACTTTTTTAGTAACAATCTATTTGGATAAGTGTAATCCACACTTTTGTTAACAGCTACGAATTGGGCTTCAATAGTACCTTATTTTATGTCGCTTATGCAATACTTTTTCCTGTGGTTTTACTCACTCTATGTATAGTCACTCCACCGGGTGTAACGTAATGCAAAATCCCAAACTACAAACGTACATGCGAATAGAAATGGAAGGATGGGTCATGAATAACTGTGTGTGCACTCACCGTTCTCCATCGTCGTTAAAAGCGTAGTCTCCTAGGATGAGGTCGCGAAGACGATATCGTGGAGGTAGAAGTAGAGGAAGACATGGGTCCGGCTCGCTCATGGTGGATAGCTCAATGCCAGCACCTTCAGACTCGCCAACCACTTCCGTGCCCTCGCCAACCCCTAGGGGGCTGCCACGGAAGAAGACGCTCAGGTACGCCAGTGTTCCCCGTGCGCTCAACACATTGGTAATTTCAGGTCACCAGCTGTAACATAGCAGGAATCGACTTGTGATGATGCCTCTCAATCACACGGATTGCTACTCTTTCGTCATTACGTTTAGAACTTCTGTGAATTTTGTACCATAAGTGTACTGGTTTAAGAGATATGAAATGTATTTGGTTGAGACGTACGGACAGATATCACGGAGTAAGAAATACAAAAGTCGAACATTTCACAATTTCTGATGCACGGAAACGCCGAGTGCTCGACTAGTGTCAGTCAAAGTTGCTGCCTCTGTTGCTGCCTCTCAGGTAATCTTGGTTTCGACGAATAAAATAGCTATTAGAACGGACTTTCCAATGTGCGGCTGGTTTTATTCAGTCTGTTCTTCGGTACAATATTACATTGAACTGTGTTGAAGGCAATCGATTAGCATGTCGAACAACGTTAACGTATGAGATGAAGAAAACTACTGGTTCGGCAGAATAACTAAACTACGCCGCCGTTTATTTTCGAAGTTTATTTTCGAATCCCACGGCGGGGGACGAGATAACACTTAAGCTCTTCCTGTATAAAATCAATCGTTCCGAACTTTTGCGCACCCGTAATCATTGACATATTCGAGGAACGAGGGTGTGCTTAAATTCGATACATAGGAAGTGGGTTATCAACTGCCGGGTTTAAAAATACATTATTTACTCAGCCACTAACGAATCAGCCTTCCGTACTTTCCACCCTCCTACCTTGAACGTATCCAAGTACAGGTTCGACGGACGTTAGACAGTCATATTTTAATGAAATTTCAATGAAAACTAAAATCATAATAAACACAACCGAAAATAGTTTTTAGATCGTATAAATTATTTAATTATTTACACCGAAGTCTCTTTCATCGTGTGCTGCCCATTTAAACTGAACTTATTTTAATTACCTAACACTGAGTGCCGAATTAGATGTAGTAACTAGTATACATATATGTGTACTAGTTATAAAGTTATAATACGCATATATACGTATTATGTGCTGAAAAGAATTAACCAATTCGTAGATCACCTTTAGTCCACCAGTATTTTAGCTTTCTGACGGGTTTGCTGCAAAGCACGTTCTGATAAAAGTTTGCTAAAGGTGGTGTCACGTTTACCTGCCTAATTATGCCTAAACCCACATTTAGTCAAACGTATCCAAAGAATTTTCCCTTAATTCACTGATCCTCAATCACCAGTTTATTATGATATACCGTATATGTTGCGCAGGATTGTATGCAATTTGCACTGGGAAGCAAATTGTTATTCCACCGTTTTTCTCCAACTATTCTATTTTCTATCGCCATTGTACCACTACCGTAGACGTAATTAATTAGGGAACAACGCTGCTTAGAACAAGTAGTAAAAATAACGAATATAGAGCACGGCTTTTATTTTAAAACCCACGGTGCCTCCGGCATTCGACAATTTACTGACACAAGCTCGAAAAATACACCACGGAAAATATCCACCGTACGATAAACTCCTGTATTGCCGTGTTCGGAAACGGGCTTACACAATTTGATTTTCAATGCAACTTTCATTGCGTTACAGTTATGTTTATTTTAGGATCAATACACAAACATTCACAGCAAATAAGTATTTTCATTTGAAAAACTGGTGAGATTTTTTATAAAGTTTGTTTTATTTTCGAAGGTATGTTGTCATGTACGAAATATTTATTTAATTTAATAAACTTCCGAAGCGCGATATGAGAATATGGACTCGCATCCGCAATCTTGATGAACAAGGATAAACAAGCTCTCTCCGACAGATACAACTTCACATTTATTTGTAGGTGAACTTGAATAGCCTGTTGCGTTGGAAGCGTCAGTATCATTACGTGTCAACTCGTGGTTACCCACAGAGCAATGTGAATGTTACACTCGCTTAGCCAAGCTACATGTGTGAGATTGTTTGTGCACTGCACGTATATGAAGGAACGATTACAAGCGGACATTGCATGATACGCCAAATGAACTTGAACCCTAAGCTTTATCGCGCCAACTAACAGTACCTGCGCAACACTTTTTCGATTCCTATAAATATAGTGTAAAAATCTCCGTTGACTTTAATAGTCAGTTTTATTATGCACCAGTAGCTTAATTTCCCACCTGGTACAGGTTTACCCTCATCCCGCTCCCTCGGGATAGAGCGTATGAAAAGAGCTGCCGCTCGACGATTACGGCAGTCGAAAATATCGCACGTTTCTCGGATTTTTTTTATGCAAATGGACTTTGGCGTACTTAACCCGTAGTACTCAAATCTTAAGTACAGTGCTTTCTCGACCTTAAACCGAGAGCGCACAGCGCGGGAACACCAAAATCTCAGTCAAGTGCCTTAATAGTTGGACTAAATTCTGTGTGCGTAGTTCACTTGCAAATTTCAGTGCTGCGCATGGAGAAGAATTTTATTACTGTGCAACTTTCTTACTCTGCGACTCTAGTAGACTTACATTATTCTATTACGATATGAAACTATATCGATCTCTTCATAGATATTCAAAGAACTCCGAATTAGTTATTTTAGGAGAAACTTCACTGGAAACTTCTTTTCTTCTTTATTAGGTCAGTGTGTATGTACCGTGTCTGTGGATAAAGGGCGAGTAAACACCTAGATGCGAAGACTTCTCTCGGCTTGCAATGCATCACAATATAATGACCTACCTGCAGGTTGGGACCTTGAAGAGTATTACACCTCAATTCGGCGGCATGCGCTGATTAATGTGCAAGATTCTTCTTAACAAGCCGGCCTTAATCCTCTGATCCCATCGTCGTGGCGGATGTCTTCGAGGTACGAGGCACTCCTCTCATCGATCGACAATGTAAACTTCGTTTGCAACCGTTACCATGACGTGCAATGGGCTACTGAAGAATTCAAAGTAAATTCCATCACCCCCATCGATTCACGTGCGAGAGACACTGGCCTATGGACCGGATCAATTTCGACCTCGTTGGGAAACTGTTCCATATCGTTGGCCCACACTGCCACTACATTAGAAACCCTCGCTTTTCGTTACATGTTGGAATTTCTATTGCGTTTAAAAAAAGTCACAGATGTCTCATAGGCCAAAAATTAGCGGCAGGTACTGTTCGTAGATTGAACACTAAATCGGAGGTCACGTCCACCAGTCACTAATGTCCACTGTAGCAACTGAAGTAAATCACCCATTAATGAAGACTCTTAATGACTCATTAGGGGACAAACAATAAAAACATAGTTCTCGTACTGATTGTAAAAGGTCCGAAGTTCTCCACTCATTTGTAAGTAGTGTGCGCAAATAGATTAGCCGAAGTGAGAGCGGTACGGCCGAGAGATGTGTTTTGTTGTTAATCTCTGGTCGTGACACAAGTTGTTGTCGGAAGCGTCTAATGCCGCGCCGCTTTTCCTGTCGAAGTGCGTAGCCGACTGGCGACTAAGGCGGAGAGTGTGAAGTGTGAAGGCGCGTGCTTGTCCGGAGGAAATCGTGGAATTTCGGCGGCAACGCTCAGCACGTGCGCCGCGTCGACTAGACTCGGCACTCGCCGCGCGCCAGGTAACCAACCCCCTACTGACAACTAGCCACCCACTCTCTGCTCTCTTGCGATCCAACAAAATCAATTCTTTCAGAAACGATAAAACATCAAAAATAATAATTATTATTTACAATGCTATATGTTTACCAGCGAACACAAGTAAATACACTATATGAATTACGATCGTTTTGAGCCCTAAACATGGAAGACGATGTATTGCTCTTAATTGCACGACCCTTAAGGTAATATACATTATTGTACTATTTTTGTAGCTATTGCATTATTTTAATGTCCTAAATCTGAGAAGGAAATAGTTGTAGAATCTAATGCGAGTATTGATGACAAAATAGATCAAGCCATTTTTTCTATATAAGAAGCAAACAAACATACGCAACTAATTGAAAACATCCCTATTTTAAATCGGTTAAAAATATACACCCCCACGCGCATCCATACACATAATGGGAACCCACGGCACCCTCTCGCGATGGACCCCACTCAGACTAGCATGTTTTATGGGAAAGGGACTCGGCGAATCTCACGCACCGCTGCAAATCCGGATCTTGTAAAGTGGTGAATGCGGACGTCGACACAGGGGAGGATTATAATTGGTGCGCCAATTGGAATTGATAAGAATTTAAAGAACTAAGGATTTCTGAAAAACATAATGTCATTTTAGATAGCTTATAATATGGATAAAATATGGAATAACTTATTCAAAATATGAATGTTTTTTATTTGGTCCAAAAATCGTTTAACCAACTATTGCGGTCCGTGCATATATGGTTTTTTAAAATTATATAATTTACTTTCCCTTTCTACTGATTAATAATATCCCAGATAGTCTATCAACAAACGGTTACTACTTATCAGTCACCGGTACTACAAGCATCGCCAGAGAATTTATGTATTTTCTCTTATAACGTCAAATTGTTAGATACCATAAACACGTTTTCAATTCGAGACTTAATTTTAGACTCCGGTCAAACGCCGAACAGCTGCTGTTAATATAGTAAGTAAATGCGATCGATCAGTGGACATCATTATCCAGCGTAAGGTATTCACCAGTAGATGCCGGCACCAAACCACTTGCCGTTCAGTGGAAAGTAGGAGTACTAGTCAGCCATGGTTCGATTGAACCGGCGCGGCAAGCCAAAGTAAGCGCCGACTCGGCGATGTCTGGTGTCTGATTTCGTCGGTAACACGGTGCGGGCGTTATGTAAACCCTAACTGGTCGCGCCTTACATAATAACCCGGGAGACCCTAGCTTTAGCTTCAAGAGTGGCGCGCACGTAACGCAACGCGTAAGCGCAAACGCTTTTTCGTAAGCGAAATATTTACATGCTCATGTAACCGTGCGCGTAAACCACTTAATATGAGGACACGAGCCCTTCTTCTCTGCCATATGTGATACCTCGACATGGGTGAATTGCTTTCGTAACATTGCCACTCGAGCAATTCAAAGTCAACGCTTTCAAGTCCTCCTCCTGGGCTGCTGTTTGCGTGGAAAGACCCGTGTATACGAGCGGATGCGATCTACCATGAGCACCATGAAACTGCCAGGGGTCCCAGCAGCGAAAGGTGCTATCGTAACTCGACGAGTCTCGTCATTGTTTGACTTTACGTAACGCTGCAAACGGCAGCCCCACAACTATTACACGTGATTATTTTCGCTAAGTTGTGTGCACATCAGTGCAATTAACGCACTAACTGAGAGACAATCGAACGAAACAAGTTGATGCACTCCACCTGATATCATGATGTGTCATCTGTTACTAGATCGATGACGGATACGCTAATAGATGACACTGGCACTGTACTATCGCGTGTTATTGTTAAAGCTAGGTTCCTGACCATTTCAAGTCAGTGTCATCATAATAGACACGTACATTGTTCATCAAAGAAAGGTTGGCAGGTTTTTACGAAATAGCCCTGATATCAACGGTTCGCAATACTTTTTTCCCCGCCTCTTCCCGGGCGATTCGCTTTTACGTAATGGCAGTAATGTAACCAAATGTATGTAACGCTTGCATAAGTCAAACCCCTACCCGATCTAGACACCAAATGACGGCTCACAGCCGCGGTATAATCTATTGTTTGGCAATAGTTATAGTTCGTTGTGTAACGGACTGGTTAATGGAGACGATCGATAGGTAACACAGGATCCGTATTTCGCCACCCCACGAAATCGTCGAAAGTGCTGATCGAACAGGAGCCTCGGACATCCAAACAGTAGCACTCTTCATTTTACATCGGAGAGAGGTGATTGAATAAGAATCATTTATAAGCTAAAGCTTGAAGTTACAAGTATCTACTTTACTTGGACATTCCGAGCAACGATTCGCACCATCGTTAAAAAGATTTCATCAGTATTACCATCGCACCTGGTGATCAGCACTCCGCGAAAGCAAATGATCCTTCGCGCTGTGGCATTCTCGACTCGAGCCGAAAGATTACACCTAGGTACATATGTATATGCAAATGCTTTAACAAGGTTTGCTCGGTTACATAAATATCGCGCACAATCAAGGGGGAGCGCTAACATTTCGGGAAAGTTTGCCGATAATACACTGATAGGGTCTCGCGCATCCATAAAATACTCTGCGGCACGATGTGATGTACTATGCATGAAGCAACGCTGCGAGATGCTTGCGGCGATAGATAAAAGGTTAGAATGTGTTACGAAGATTAATATAATAGTGGCACACGTCAGCATGGGGGGATTAAGGAGACGCCCACGCCATAAAAATTCCCTTTGAACTTTCCGCCCTATCTCACGGTCCTGCGCGTCTCTCTGCTTCTGATTGTCGGGGTCGGATTAAAATGCAAATCCCAACTCGAATGTGCCTCCCGTTATGTTCCCACAATACGACGCTCTCAACCACCCGCAAGACATGTAATGGCAGCGCATAGTTCAGCCAGGACCAGCCAGACCAACCTTGTTAATATAGGAATTAGAAATAGGCTTCTAATTGTTATATTCAGAACGAGGAAACTAAAACTGATTCTAGTACTATAGTTAGTGGCCTGTTTATCACGCGAGGTAGGCTTCCTCCAATTGCACGTGTTTATGCATAATGACGGGGCAGTATGCGTGTGAGGCCGATTTCGAACTCAGCCCAGCAGAAATTAGCAGCGACAATATCGTTAGCGTCGGTGCATGCATACTTTGAATAGTTTGCATTCCAAAGGACCTGTTATGTGAACGAGAGCCTTAATGTATAGTGGCGTATGGTGGATATGCAGAATCGCATCACAGAAATGCAAACTAACACATTAGCCAGTGAGAAAGCAAAAATTGCAGTACCAAAGTACGTGAAACAGAAATTAAAAAGTATTCGCTACTAAAATGAAAAAACAAGTCTCATAGAATGCAATCGAGCGTTTAACAGTTGCATTAATGAAGCTGACAGATGAAGTAGTATCATCGACAAAACAACGACGCATTGTTAGAAGCAATACAGGATTGAGAGATTACACTAGAACCATAATGCCATGACGCCAAGTTAATCTGCTTTGCGACGCAGTTAAACTAATCATTCTTGAAGGGACTGGCAATGACATCGCATATTACTGCAGCAATACCATGCTGCAATACTTGATGCCAATAGATAAGTGTCGACTACTTATATGTATATATAAACACTGGACCGTCAAGGCGATAACTCCAAATTTGACAGGAGAGTCTTAAATTTTCCAATGTGCCAAATCACAGGCATTCATAATAGAGTAACTAACTGGCGCAAACAATCGTATAATAAGCAAACAACTATAAGCATATTAAGCATATTTTGACAGAAAGTATATTTACACTTAAACATGTATTCCAATTTAAAATAATTAAATGGTAATGTATTTGTTCTACTGCTCATGTTTTCATCGAATGACTTTTCTCCAAGTCATCATGAAATAAGAATTGTAACTAGGCAGTATCAACACAACATACAGTCAGTTTTTCCCCATTTTAACCGCGACGTTATAAGTATTTGAGAGTAGGTCTCTGCACAAACGTTTTGCCTGTGCATTTTTGTCGTTTTCATACCCAGTGACATTAAACGTCCGATCACAAAGATGCGTTATTTCTAGTGCGAACTTGCCGCAATCGAGCACTGACGAAATCGCGACAGCCCCATAATCCGTGGGCTTTTAAGCAGGGTTGGTACCTGGAGACCGCTCCGGAGCTAACTCCGGAGGCCGAGCGGCAGAGCCCTCGGAGCGGTTCCCTTGCTCCGGAGGCCGGCAGGTAGAGCCCTCGGAGCGGATCCCTTGCTCCTTCGGCCGAGCGGCCGAGCCTTCGGAGCTGATCCCTTGCTCCGTCGGCCGAGCGGCCGAGCCTTCGGAGCTGAACTCTTGCTCCGTCGGCCGAGCGGCCGAGCCTTCGGAGCTGAACCCTTGCTCCGGAGGCCGAGCGGCAGAGCCCCCGGAGCTGATCCCTTGCTCCGGGGGCTCTGCCGCTCGGCCTCCGGAGCTAAAGATTGGCTCCGAGCCCCCGGAGCGCTCGGCCTCCGGAGCTAAACTTTGGATCCGAGCTCGGAGCGAGAGTTTAGCTCCGGGCTGGAGCGATCCAGCTCCGCGGGCCGAGGGGTCTCGCTCCGAGTAGTGAGTCAACCGTCCGCTTGGCTCGGGCGGGGGCGCTGGTAGGCTTATTCGACAGCTCGGCAGGGCCGTGTCATACCAGTCGACGAGCATTTGTCTGGCCCCTAGTCCTTAGCTCAATATAGTAGGAAAACTTATCTTTTCCACCACCTCGTTACTTCAATACCGGCACCTGCTGCCCACAAAGCCAATCAACATTTCTCGAACCCCCGTTGCAAAAATGATATCCAAAGGATCGGAATTCACGATGAGCTGTGCAAAACTCAAATTGACATTCTCCAATCGATATATATCCAAATCGGTTAATTGTGCACTCTGGTATCAAAATTTCATGCCACGCCGGCTCGACATCTAGCGCGGCGGCGTGTAAGCGCCGACGCCCAATAAATCCCTATAGATCTCATTATATTCTTACCACCTTATCCTCCGGGAAACAATTCATCAGATACTCAAGGAGCACATTCCTGTAAGGAGCGTAGTGGTCTAGCGGCAAAGCGTTTGACCCGCAGTCTTGTGAACCGGGGTTCCATTCTCAGCAGAGAGGTGTTTTCTTTTTTTTGTACTTTTCTTTCGATTTTTCATTTGCGTTGCAATCGCTTACCATTAATAATATCAGTTGAAAATTTTTAATTTCCTGAACAAATGCAAATTAAACCCAAATTGATCATGAGGTGGACGCGCTCTGTCTTCTCATCCGTTTCAATTGCAAAGTGTAAAACTTGCTAAAGTTATATTATATAAGTTATATATATATCCCCATATATATACAGTCTAACTTTGATGTGTCGTGACTGTCGGGTGAGATCGGAGAAAAAGCTGTCAGAGCGAGATCGTCGGTCAGAGCCGGGTCCCTTGGATCGCTCCAGCTCCGGAGCTGAACTCCCGCTCCAGCTCCGGAGCTGAACTCTCGCTCCAGCTCCGGAGCTGAACTCCCGCTCCAGCTCCGGAGCTAAACTCTCGCTCCAGCTCCGGAGCTAAACTTCAGCTCCGGAGCCGGAGCTAAACTTTAGCTCCGGAGCTGGAGCGAGAGTTTAGCTCCGGGGCGGAGCGCTCCGAGGGCCTGGGTCCGTGGGTCTTGCTCCGGGCTGGGGCGATCCAGGGGCCCCGGCTCTGACCGAGGGTTGCGCTTCGGCTCTCTCTCCCTCTCTCTCGCTCCAAGCCCCGAGTAGTGAGTGGGCAGTGGTGTCCTTTTTCTTCTACGTCTTTTCTTTCGAGTTTTCATTTGCGTTGCAATCGCTTACCATTAATAATATGAGTTGAAAATTTTTAATTTCCTGAACAAATGCAAATTAAACCCAAATTGATCATGAGGTGGACGCGCTCTGTCTTCTCATTCGTTTGAATAAAAAGTGTAAAACTGGCTAAAATTATATTATATAAGTTATATATGTATCCCCATATATGTACAGTCTAACTTTGATGTGTCGTGACTGTCGGGTGAGATCGGAGAAAAAGCTGTCAGAGCGAGATCGTCGGTCAGAGCCGGGTCCCTTGGATCGCTCCAGCTCCGGAGCTGAACTCCCGCTCCAGCTCCGGAGCTGAACTCTCGCTCCAGCTCCGGAGCTGAACTCCCGCTCCAGCTCCGGAGCTAAACTCTCGCTCCAGCTCCGGAGCTAAACTTCAGCTCCGGAGCCGGAGCTAAACTTTAGCTCCGGAGCTGGAGCGAGAGTTTAGCTCCGGGGCGGAGCGCTCCGAGGGCCTGGGTCCGTGGGTCTTGCTCCGGGCTGGGGCGATCCAGGGGCCCCGGCTCTGACCGAGGGTTGCGCTTCGGCTCTCTCTCCCTCTCTCTCGCTCCAAGCCCCGAGTAGTGAGTGGGCAGTGGTGTCCTTTTTCTTCTACGTCTTTTCTTTCGATTTTTCATTTGCGTTGCAATCGCTTACCATTAATAATATGAGTTGAACATTTTTAATTTCCTTGAACAAATGCAAATTAAACCCAAATTGATCATGAGTTGGACACGCTCTGTCTTCTCATCCGTTTGAATTGAAAAGTGTAAAACTTGCTAAAATTATATTATATAAGTTATACATGTATCCCCATATATATACAGTCTAACTTTGATGTGTCGTGACTGTCGGGTGAGCTCGGAGAAAAAGCTCTCAGAGCGAGATCGTCGGTCAGAGCCGGGTCCCTTGGATCGCTCCAGCTCCGGAGCTGAACTCCCGCTCCAGCTCCGGAGCTGAACTCTCGCTCCAGCTCCGGAGCTGAACTCCCGCTCCAGCTCCGGAGCTAAACTCTCGCTCCAGCTCCGGAGCTAAACTTCAGCTCCGGAGCCGGAGCTAAACTTTAGCTCCGGAGCTGGAGCGAGAGTTTAGCTCCGGGGCGGAGCGCTCCGAGGGCCTGGGTCCGTGGGTCTTGCTCCGGGCTGGGGCGATCCGAGGCCTGGGACCGAGGGTGTCACTCCCGCTCGGAGCGAGGGTACGTTTCGCCCCGAATGCAGGTAGTCATAAAAGAATTATTAGTAGGTAGCGCGCTTGCCCCGAATTCGGCGAAGCGAGACCACCCGGTCACCCCACAACATACACTTTTACCTGCGCAAGTAGCGTAGCCCCCGAAAAATTGCCAGTGACCGATATATATAGCGAGCGCACTACCTGCTATGTAATCCTTTTATGACTACCTGTACTCGGGGCGAAGCGTACCCTCGCTCCGAGCGGGAGCGACACTCTCGGTCCGAAGCCTCGAATCGCCCCAGCCAGGAGCGAGACCCACGGACCCAGCCTTCGGAGCGCTCCGCCTCGGAGCTAAACTCTCGCTCCGGCTCCGGAGCTAAAGTTTAGCTCCGGAGCTGGAGCGAGAGTTCAGCTCCGGGCTGGAGCGATCCAAGGGCCCCGGCTCTGACCGACGATCTCGCTCTGAGAGCTTTTTCTCCGAGCTCACCCGACAGTCACGACACATCAAAGTTAGACTGTATATATATGGGGATACATGTATAACTTATATAATATAATTTTAGCAAGTTTTACACTTTTCAATTCAAACGGATGAGAAGACAGAGCGTGTCCAACTCATGATCAATTTGGGTTTAATTTGCATTTGTTCAAGGAAATTAAAAATGTTCAACTCATATTATTAATGGTAAGCGATTGCAACGCAAATGAAAAATCGAAAGAAAAGACGTAGAAGAAAAAGGACACCACTGCCCACTCACTACTCGGGGCTTGGAGCGAGAGAGAGGGAGAGAGAGCCGAAGCGCAACCCTCGGTCAGAGCCGGGGCCCCTGGATCGCCCCAGCCCGGAGCAAGACCCACGGACCCAGGCCCTCGGAGCGCTCCGCCCCGGAGCTAAACTCTCGCTCCAGCTCCGGAGCTAAAGTTTAGCTCCGGCTCCGGAGCTGAAGTTTAGCTCCGGAGCTGGAGCGAGAGTTTAGCTCCGGAGCTGGAGCGGGAGTTCAGCTCCGGAGCTGGAGCGAGAGTTCAGCTCCGGAGCTGGAGCGGGAGTTCAGCTCCGGAGCTGGAGCGATCCAAGGGACCCGGCTCTGACCGACGATCTCGCTCTGAGAGCTTTTTCTCCGAGCTCACCCGACAGTCACGACACATCAAAGTTAGACTGTATATATATGGGGATACATGTATAACTTATATAATATAATTTTAGCAAGTTTTACACTTTTCAATTCAAACGGATGAGAAGACAGAGCGTGTCCAACTCATGATCAATTTGGGTTTAATTTGCATTTGTTCAAGGAAATTAAAAATGTTCAACTCATATTATTAATGGTAAGCGATTGCAACGCAAATGAAAAATCGAAAGAAAAGACGTAGAAGAAAAAGGACACCACTGCCCACTCACTACTCGGGGCTTGGAGCGAGAGAGAGGGAGAGAGAGCCGAAGCGCAACCCTCGGTCAGAGCCGGGGCCCCTGGATCGCCCCAGCCCGGAGCAAGACCCACGGACCCAGGCCCTCGGAGCGCTCCGCCCCGGAGCTAAACTCTCGCTCCAGCTCCGGAGCTAAAGTTTAGCTCCGGCTCCGGAGCTGAAGTTTAGCTCCGGAGCTGGAGCGAGAGTTTAGCTCCGGAGCTGGAGCGGGAGTTCAGCTCCGGAGCTGGAGCGAGAGTTCAGCTCCGGAGCTGGAGCGGGAGTTCAGCTCCGGAGCTGGAGCGATCCAAGGGACCCGGCTCTGACCGACGATCTCGCTCTGACAGCTTTTTCTCCGATCTCACCCGACAGTCACGACACATCAAAGTTAGACTGTACATATATGGGGATACATATATAACTTATATAATATAATTTTAGCCAGTTTTACACTTTTTATTCAAACGAATGAGAAGACAGAGCGCGTCCACCTCATGATCAATTTGGGTTTAATTTGCATTTGTTCAGGAAATTAAAAATTTTCAACTCATATTATTAATGGTAAGCGATTGCAACGCAAATGAAAACTCGAAAGAAAAGACGTAGAAGAAAAAGGACACCACTGCCCACTCACTACTCGGGGCTTGGAGCGAGAGAGAGGGAGAGAGAGCCGAAGCGCAACCCTCGGTCAGAGCCGGGGCCCCTGGATCGCCCCAGCCCGGAGCAAGACCCACGGACCCAGGCCCTCGGAGCGCTCCGCCCCGGAGCTAAACTCTCGCTCCAGCTCCGGAGCTAAAGTTTAGCTCCGGCTCCGGAGCTGAAGTTTAGCTCCGGAGCTGGAGCGAGAGTTTAGCTCCGGAGCTGGAGCGGGAGTTCAGCTCCGGAGCTGGAGCGAGAGTTCAGCTCCGGAGCTGGAGCGGGAGTTCAGCTCCGGAGCTGGAGCGATCCAAGGGACCCGGCTCTGACCGACGATCTCGCTCTGACAGCTTTTTCTCCGATCTCACCCGACAGTCACGACACATCAAAGTTAGACTGTATATATATGGGGATATATATATAACTTATATAATATAACTTTAGCAAGTTTTACACTTTGCAATTGAAACGGATGAGAAGACAGAGCGCGTCCACCTCATGATCAATTTGGGTTTAATTTGCATTTGTTCAGGAAATTAAAATTTTTCAACTGATATTATTAATGGTAAGCGATTGCAACGCAAATGAAAAATCGAAAGAAAAGTACAAAAAAAAGAAAACACCTCTCTGCTGAGAATGGAACCCCGGTTCACAAGACTGCGGGTCAAACGCTTTGCCGCTAGACCACTACGCTCCTTACAGGAATGTGCTCCTTGAGTATCTGATGAATTGTTTCCCGGAGGATAAGGTGGTAAGAATATAATGAGATCTATAGGGATTTATTGGGCGTCGGCGCTTACACGCCGCCGCGCTAGATGTCGAGCCGGCGTGGCATGAAATTTTGATACCAGAGTGCACAATTAACCGATTTGGATATATATCGATTGGAGAATGTCAATTTGAGTTTTGCACAGCTCATCGTGAATTCCGATCCTTTGGATATCATTTTTGCAACGGGGGTTCGAGAAATGTTGATTGGCTTTGTGGGCAGCAGGTGCCGGTATTGAAGTAACGAGGTGGTGGAAAAGATAAGTTTTCCTACTATATTGAGCTAAGGACTAGGGGCCAGACAAATGCTCGTCGACTGGTATGACACGGCCCTGCCGAGCTGTCGAATAAGCCTACCAGCGCCCCGCCCGAGCTAAGCGGACGGTTGACTCACTACTCGGAGCGAGACCCCTCGGCCCGCGGAGCTGGATCGCTCCAGCCCGGAGCTAAACTCTCGCTCCGAGCTCGGATCCAAAGTTTAGCTCCGGAGGCCGAGCGCTCCGGGGGCTCGGAGCCAATCTTTAGCTCCGGAGGCCGAGCGGCAGAGCCCCCGGAGCAAGGGATCAGCTCCGGGGGCTCTGCCGCTCGGCCTCCGGAGCAAGGGTTCAGCTCCGGGGGCTCTGCCGCTCGGCCTCCGGAGCAAGGGTTCAGCTCCGAAGGCTCGGCCGCTCGGCCTCCGGAGCAAGAGTTCAGCTCCGAAGGCTCGGCCGCTCGGCCGACGGAGCAAGGGATCCGCTCCGAGGGCTCTACCTGCCGGCCTCCGGAGCAAGGGAACCGCTCCGAGGGCTCTGCCGCTCGGCCTCCGGAACGCAGGTATGTTCCGAGGCGAGGGATCGAAATTCCGCTCCGTATGCCAACCCTGCTTTTAAGTCGGTTTACTCCCACTCGTCTTACGTAAATCTTTCAAAAGGCGAATCGAGCCGAGGTACTTTCACGTACCCACCGACCCTTTGCTGTCGCCTAGACAACGATGGTGCTCGACAACATTATTATGGCGATTAGCTTATATTAATTGCGGCAACGTATGCTTATCATACATGTATAAACCGATACGTAATACGATTTTGTGCAACTGAGCGCTTGTGACCGTGTTTTACCTTCACACGTGAATCACCAATCCAAATGATGAAAAACTGATGAAAAAACGACAATATTCTGCTCAAACAAAACATTGCGAGAAACGAATGCTTCGCCCAATTCCGCAGCATATCAAGATTTTACTTTACTTTTACGTTTACTTTACTTCATGATTAATACCGCATCAATTTGCCGCACGCTGCAATTATTATTGACGTATTGTTGCACTGCGAATCGATGATTCAGATCCATTCAATCTGAACAGTTCTGCATGGAAGTGGCGATTTTTGTGATACGTTCCATTGTAATGCACAAAGTTCTACTTCCTCCCACAACAAAGCAGTGGAGCCAAGGGACAGTTGTTTGCTTCCAAATCTGCTAGTCGGACATGTTGAAGTTTGCATTATGTAGTGGCAAATCTTCATTACGCTACTATGCAACCTTATTATTACGCTACGTGTAACAATTACTTAAGTCTTAAGCTAGTCATCGGTCTCACAAATAATTAATAGTGCGAATGATATCAGTAATAATGTAAACGATCAATTATAGAGCGGAATACTTGCGTCAGACTGGCAGTAGCAATTAACGGAAAGCAGGCGAAGAGGAATGTAAGGCATTAACCAGGGTAAACTCCTTCGCCAATTCTTGATTCGCAGGATATCTCTTTTAGAGTCTCATATAGATATGTTAATTTCTAAACAGCAAGGTATTTAATACGTATAATTACAACCTTCCGTCTGATGACATATATGTTTAAAAGTACCAGTTTCCAGATAGTGGAAAATACCTAAATAAACTCGTCGATAAACTGTCCGCGCTGGCTCAAGCGTTAAATATTACTTTCCCTTTGATATTAGTATTAAGGTGCTGTTAACGAAAATATTTTGACCTGCAAAAAATATTTCAGTTTAATTTATTGGATCTAACATTGCAACCCCTTTTATTGATCGTATGTGCATACATCGCTTCAAGCAATCATATTGTTTGTATTATAACAATCATATTGTTATTATTATATTTGTGTCGGCCAGCGATTTTCTATTAATAGTCGGATCACTTGCAAATGAGCGGATGCGAAAGCACATTGCGCCTAATTATCAACCTACATTTCTCAACTCCATTCATTGAACGGCGCAACTCCTTATTCGTGAAACCGGTTATTACATTCATGCGAGATGGCATACAGTATTACGTAATCATCATGCCGTTCTGGGATATATGAATTCCAGTGCATAGATTTATAGAAAACGCAGTGCATTGACGGTAATTTTACCAATTTATAAACGTTGTAGACGTTTGCTTAGGCCAAGCCTTTTAGTTTCTTATACCTGAGTTTGTTACATTCTAAGCCCAATCGGACCAACTTTCTTTTTAATTAAACGCACAAACTGAGTACGTAACCATCAGCATTTTCCTCTACAGTAGATTCTCCTGAGTATTTTTAGAGCTTTAAAACCAATCACTTCGACTTTCTTGACCTGCGTTATCGCGTTAACCCTTGTCTCACCGGGAGAACAGTCGCACGCGACCGGTTGCATTCACGTGCACTCAAAATTCCGCCACCCATTCACCGAAACTTCTATACACCGACATACCCCACCATAGTATCTTGCTTTGGATTTTTGGAATATATAAACCCCGCTTTTCCAAAGCAAAGACGGATTCGGTTTTAGAACGTCTAGTACGGCGAAGCTTTGCTATTTTGTCTTACTGAAAAACTACGTGAACGTGTATTAAGATCGAGCATTAATCTCCTTCGAAGCAACTAATTAACCGTACAGTGTCAGCAACAAACCTTCAGAGCTTTCCGTCGCAAGCCCGAATACCCGTAGAGTATTAAAAGTGCAGCACAAAGTTGAATACGAAGTTTAATTGATTCGCTAAATCCAGGCAGTCGCACAAATTTCTAGTATAACTTCGGTAAGAAAGTTGAAGCTTTAATGACTCCTAGTTGTGCAAGACGCTCGATTGTGCAAGGACCGGTGTAAAAACTAGGACGTCTTCGATATCGTTCTCCGCAATCTCGGTTTGGTCCTCTTCTTATATGTATACAGGATAATCACTGAGCTCTCCAGTATGGCCATCGTTAGCTCCTTGAATGGGCAGCTCATCCATATTAGTGACGAGTAGGAAATATACTCAAATCCGTTTTTCAAGATTTAGTATCTCCTTATAGAATGTGGTGGGCAAGTTTTCATGGAACTCAAACATTCGCATCACTTTCTAGTGTTACCATGTAACCTAGTTTCACGCACATAATGCCATCCTTTTCGTAAAACCTAGATCGCACGAAAATTGTAAATTTTGAAAGAAAATGCCAGAATAGTTAAGGTCATACTATATCACAGGGAGTTTGCTAATGTCATAAAGCAATCGTTAAAATTCTCAGATTCACTGGCAACAATGTAGACATCCTGTTATCCAATATTTAACAACAACCCCTTTTAATAAAAACCAAAGAAGTAGGCCATTTAGTGACGCGTGCGTGGTTAACTCACACGGTTTGACATTCTCCAGTTCACAGGCTATAATCCCAAGTTTTCCTAACATGCGCAGTAGCCAAAACAAATTAACAATAAACGGAGCCCATTGGTAAATCAAGATCCATACAAACAAAGGCCAAAGTGTAGATTGTAACAATAACTCAGGATCGCACACGCCTATTCCAGCGCTTATGCACAATACCCGAGCACTCATTAGCTATCCCGAAGGTAGCGTCGGTTTCGACACGTCGACACCACGCTGACCAGGCCGGATCCATGGCAGAGTCTCGTTATTAGGCGAAGCGCTTACCAGAACACGATTTCCTAATATTTGAACTCGGTCACCGATCGTATCGCCGTCACCGTCCGCATATTGGCAGTGTAACTTCACTCGGGCAAATTGGGGGACATCGACATGCGCATGAAAACACAGAAGAATGACTTATTGTTAGCTGCTGCGGATGCAATACGCAACACTCGTCGCATTGTCTCCGACAGATTTATGCACTAACAAGCATGGCAGCACGGTTTCATATTGCACTGTACTTACATGTATCGGTGGTTGTAAATTTAACAAACACACACTATTTATAAAAGATTTGTCCGGAAGTTTTAATGTTCACTATTGCAATAAAAGCTCTATAATATCAATTGCTGCTTCATGCATTCCATCAAGTCTCCAACCTCTTTCCTCAAAACTAATAAGTTTCGGTGCCAAATATGCACGTTCGAGTAAATTCACTGCACTACAACAATGTCCCTTTTATCAGAAATTGTATGCTGCAGCTCCTTATCACCCACCACCACTCTCGTGGTCAATATGTCGTGGATAAGGAGGCTTTGGTACACCAGTTTCTCAGTTACTATTAGAAGGTAGTTGAATGCTTATTGTTCACAAATCTTAATTGTCGAATACATTCTTGAACCACCTAGTGTTGGGATTGGACCTATAAAACCTTATGGACCTATAAAAGTCTCCAAAAGTGGAGGTAATGCTGACCATTATATACAGAATTGGTAAAAGCAAAGTGAGATTAGTTCCAAGCATTCGCCTACCAAGGATTCTCATTTGAATGGTGAACGGCGATCCTGACACACCTTATTGTAAAGGTTGTGAAATTCAATATGTTTCCATTCTGACATTGTCAGACAAACACAAGAAATTTGACTTGCTGCACTTGTCGGTAAATACCGAAACTACCAGAGAGTTAATGGGAAAATGATTCTCATAAGAATCCAATGCAAACTTACTGCCTTTCAATTGACCGGCTTGCACTAAAAATGTATACGCATGTTCCCTGATCGCAGTGGAGTTATCGGCTCAGTTGCGAAAGAAAAGGAAGGTGTCCTTTGTAGAGTGATATGCGAGGCTCACTTGTCTTTTCTGTCCAATGTTAAAGTTAGAGTACCAAAGCGTAAGACTTGTTAAAAGTCTTAATGGTTGTTACATAAGATCCTACAACTATATGTATAATCTTACCTAACGGCAGAGTAAACGATTCCGCTGTTGAGCACAACATCGCCAAATGCAAATTCGTGGTCGTTGGTCTCCAGTGACATTCTCTAACGCGCTCGACTAACACCGGCATTAACGAAGCTCGCCTGTCTCGTAACCGATAAATACACCCCGGAAAATACCCGTCAATTGTCGCACGAGATAACCATGATATATGCAATAATCGAAGATCATTTTTATTAATTCGACTTGAATAGATTGGACTTACATACACGTTCTACAGTATTCAGTCTCCTAGTTTAAGTAGCAATAGTCGGTACTTGAAAAATCGATCCCAAATGGGAAATTCGGCAGTCTCAAGTAGTTGTCATTGCTGTTTATAATACGCATTGTATTATTCTTGCCATCTAACTTTGTCGTTTCTTACCTATCAATCATGTTGTCAAGGCAAATCTTATCTGAATCTACTGTCAAAAACGTAACATGACCATCCGGTCGATTACAAAGTCAACGAATGAATTGAGTAATGTAAAAATTACTAGAATTAGGAAAGAGGCGAATTTTCGACGTGCGGGCCCCGTCGCAATCGGGCGCGCACCATCGAAATTCTCGTTGGGGAACCATAATGTTCGTAGAGCAGGTTACGTGGGTCTTACGCTGCCGAGCACCAACGTAAAGCTCACCTCGTAACGTCTAACTCAAAGAAACGAGTTACTCAACACGTTCGCGTTACGTGAGCGGTCGTTCTGTAACATAGCGTTACAGGGTCCCTAGTTACGAATTCGTTGGATCAAGCGTGAAACGCAACGACGTGACTCGTATATCGAACGTTATGATGTCCCCGCGGGTACTAACTGGTGTAGCCAAGTTTTTCACCTGTTTTAGGGAAACAATGCGAAACTGCAACTGGTGGGGTCTGTAGTCCGCTGATGCTAGGACACATTGGAACACACAATACACATCATATCACTGCTGCATATTTGTTATAATCATTAAATGATCATTATGTTAGAGACTTGTCAATCGGAGCTTTTATTCTTTATAAAAGCACAAGTAGTATTTGATTCACAAATATTTAAAGTACTTGGATCGCGACAGCGTTCTAAATTGCTACTTCCATTTATACAAAATCAATTAAAGAAGTACAATAATCGTCTCCTAATCCCAAAATAGTCATTCCTTTTAACGCTCCAATTGCAACATTTATGAGAATGTGACAATAGCGAAGTAATTAGTGTAATGGAACCAAAACATGCAATTAAAATACGTTTCTGATAAAATACGCAAAGATGAATTTGCATTGCACAGAAACTATTTTACTACGCGGATTCCACAGCTCGTTGAACCGCATTCCATGCATTACGCACGTTTCATAATTAAACATGCGACACCCTCGACAAGGGAGGTTCAATGGACATACGTGAATGCAAGCCCGTTCGCAGCCGCTATGTAATTAACAAGCCGGCTTTTAATTTGCTGTTCTCCCCATATACGCGCTATCCAAACTGAAATTAAATAAATATCCAACCGGCTGCTTAACTCGAAGTCTTGTGCAACCCGCATGCTGTCGAATGGGATTCTAAACAGCTTAATCGATATTCATCAATATTAATAATAGATCGGTAAGACAGTCGAGTAAAAAGCGTGAAATAGAAAAAATAATCATGATTTCTACACAGATATCATACATTATCGTCTAATTAAATCAACAACGCTGCCTTCGCACGCTCTCGATACTAACCTTGCAATTACTTATATCCCATACGATGCTAATCACTCATTTATAAATACATGATCGATGTAACTCCAAAAGGAGTGTGCATATGTTTCGGAGCAGATAAATTAGAACGCTGGAGTAATAGTGTATCAGTGGCACCAAACGAACTTGTAAAGATTATGGTGAGATGAATGTGACCACTCATTAATAGAGTTCAACGCGGATGAAGTATGGATCAAATCATTACAAAAAGGACGATCATTTATCGGTTCACAGAACCCTATTTGCTTCTTAACATTCTATATACCTTCATAGCTGCTATGACTATTTACAATATGACGGCGACGCTAGGGTAAGGCATTTCATGCCACTTAATAGTACCTCATCTATGGTTCCTTGCGAAAAACTTAATATCGTCAAGTACAATTTAATAACAAAGGAAGATCAATTAATAAGTGTTAAGGGCTGAAACTCTCCAGTACACTCCACAGCATCAATCAGACTTTTGGGTGTCTGATTACGCGCCCAAGAATAAACCGATAAGGACAATATCCTGAGATTTCATTGTTCCATAATCATATATTCTGTTTCACTGAGCACCGTCAACGTTAAAGGATTGGTTCACTCTGATTCGAGCAGACAATTCGCTCGGACTGTCTGCGGAAGAGAAAGAACAAGAACGATCACGGTTTAAAATTGCGGCCGCACACGAATCCATGGAATATCTTGGAAGGCCTTTTCGAATGAATCCGGGGCGCGATCGAATGATGCGTTGCTCGTTTCATGAAGAAACCAAGGATAAGCGGAGCCAACGTCCTGCGATTCTTACATAATGCATCTCAGCGAGAGCGGCACGCGGCCATGAATTTATCGATCCTACGCTTATCGTTACGCCCGTTAATCTTTCACGGTGAGCCCATCTCATTCTCATTGTTCGTGAGATTGCTGCGCGGAGCGAGTCCTTCAATATCAACCAGCCGTTCCAGGGGACACGCTCGAATGAACCCGTTAAAGAGAAATTCGTGCAATTAGCAAATGAAATCGGCCACATACTCCTGAGTCCCAAGCCGGCTAATGCAATAACGATCTCCCTACTGCCGTAACGGTTTGGATGGAACGGCAAGAGACACATTGAGCAACGCTCTCCAATTAATTTCGGTCGTGAAAGTTCCAAAAATTATTATGTAACTGTTGCGACCGATAGAAACTTCACACTTCCGCGTACCGCGTATTTCTTGTTCCGGATCGGAGACAACTTCAAGTCTAACTATATGGTAGACACTGCTTACACTGCCAGTATTGCATACTATGTTCATCATTTTACGGAAAAGGGTAGGGTCGCAAGATCAACAGTGGCAATTAATAATCAATGGCATGCCAGTCGAACCTCGTATTCCTATCGATCATTTGCTACCGCACGGAAACTATGTCACTAGCATACTACGCACTATTATTTATCATGTGCTTACGCGAGACATAAAAGCAAAGCACATTGAAGAAGTAAGTAGAGCCGGGTGTTAAAAAAGAATGTGTCACGCCCTAACGAAATAGGAAACTCCCTTCAATCATTGGGAAATCGTCCTTTCCGAGGGGACGGGATCGTTGAAGAAGACTGCCGCCAGTACTGGAAATACGCCCAGTGGCAGATTAATTGACGCTGAATATAGACACCGTAATAATAATACCGAAAGCCCGCCGCTCCGAGGAACCCACGTGGGTTTCCCTTCGTGTTTCAGTGTTCTGGAAGGCTTCCCTTTGGTCTCGTGTCTTGTAATCGAAGTCTGTGAGGTTAACACACTCGTCTACACGCACACGTGTGCGTGTCTATGTATAGAGCCAGAGAATACCTCCAGCTCAAAACGGAACCTATTAAAACCCCTGTAAAGGCGAAGGACCGGATTCGAATTGAGTATTGCGAAAAATGAAATTGAGTAATAGGCAGGAGGGTTCTAATTAAAGTTTTGAGTGGCGGCGAACGCATTGGGGGAAAGTGAGCGGTAGGAAAGTATTACCAAGACAAAACAGGGTTGGGCCTCGCAAGGAAAGAGGAGGCGAGAAAAGAGGGCGGGAAGTCGGAGTCTCGTAATATGGTAATGCCAAACGTTCGGTAGGGCACAGGCGTTACATAATGGTACATGGGAGTACGAGAGACGTCGCGATACACCAACTGGCCGGCTATCAGAAACCTCGAAGACATTATGCAATAGAGACACGAGTAACAAAGAGCCGAGAACATTATTACCGAAGTGTATGAATGCGATCTGCCGAGTCGTGCAACGTTTAACTCGTTCTGCAATGTTTGAGGAGGTTAACAACGATATTAGCAGGGAAACAAGTTGAACCGCACGTAGCACGATTATTAATGATAACAACAGACGATAAGAACCCAACTAAACATACTCTTGCTCCGTTTACCGCAATCAAACGAAGGATATCATCATGCGTTCACTTCGGTATCTGTTGACATAAATCGGGTCGTGTAAACTGCACATTTAAGAACACACAAGCAGATACTAAATATCATAGTCATATCTTTAAAGTGTTGATAATTCAAAACAAACTTTTTAAATATGTAGTTTCGTGCATCTAGGAGACAAAGAGACAATACAGATACAAGCTTCGATCAGTTTTGCAGTAAAACCATTCCTAACCTTGCCCAACACAGAATCTCGAAAATTGGTAATGCACAGTAGTTTCTGTCGGGACACCATTCTAGCGTAATAATTAAAGATTGTAAAGCTTACAGACTTTGTATCCATTAAAGAAGCAGACGGAATAATTATTTCATGCATTTTAGCGGTGCACAGTTAGAGCAGAGCGACGGTCAGATTAAAAAGGACCGTCTCCGCGGCGGTACGATTGCCTTAACACAACGGTTTGACTCATAAACTCGTTAGTCAAATGAGGTCATCCGTTGATCAGTGGACGGAAAGTGATTCACTGACACTTAACGCGGAGGATGATGTAACTCAAGATAGAAACGACACATTGCCGGGGGCATGCAGCTCTCCGAAAATCGGCCGCCGAATTATTTGAAAAAATCGAGCGCGCCGCTATCAAAACAAAAGCAATGTCTAGGGTCGTTCGGTACTGCCAATTAACGGCACCGTCATTCCGATAGTTATCTGCCCGACCTGTCTTCGTACGCATGTCGAGTGGCCGAACACCGCCAATTACGCTTTGCGCTCTTCTAATTAAACTCTATTGGCTTACTAGTTTTATCTTAACGGGAAGTATCGGCATCGTACTAGGTTGTAGTTAATTGCTCTCTTAAGCGCAGAGACGCCTACGAATCGTCTTTCTTTTCTTGTGCAGTGAAGTGGCTAGGTGCAGGACAAATGCGGGAACGAATGCAAAATAATTACAATATGTATATATAAAAATTAAAATGTAATATTATTATGTTGTTATAACTGCCATAATGTACAACGCAACTAATTGACTTATTACCGACGCCGTCATATCTGGATCAATAGCAATCTTTTCTTCTTAGTTTAGGCATAACAGCGTCAATAATCTTCTTAAGACTTGATTAGCATGCAGATGAGTATGATCGAAAAAGTGTTTACATACCATTTTATCGTTGCGTGTTTTGCCGGTTATAACACAATTTTATGTAAATTCTCCTTCATCCGCAGGACCGAGATGGAGCGTGTTGCAAATATAAATTAAATTCATTTTCCTCGTTCCAGAGATGGGTTTCATAACAGTAAATCGGTACGGCTCGTAAATTGTGCAACCTGTTCAGATTCCCTGTGGTAGTCCGTTTCTCGTTATTTGCGGTACAGCTTTTCCATGTATTTTACACAATGAAGCGGTCAGAGTGATTCTACCTTTTGCGAACAATAAAAGAGAATTGTAACGTTTTCCCGTATCGTGCGTGCGCTCGCTGGAGAAGAAGCGTTTGCGCGATGAAAAAAGGATTCGACATTTTCGTAAGTCTATGCATCGGATGCCTGGGGATGAGAGGGCGCAAGGAGCCGGTGAGATTCGACTTCTGACTTTCACGGGCGTGAATCCTGTTGGCATGCATTTCATAATGCCGATATATCGTCGGAGGTTTGGCGCGTCTACGGCGGGCTCGGCTCTCAATCCGCGCGGTTAACCGCGCACGTAACCAAGCCAAAGGCATAATGCAGGAGCCGGCCGATTTCGTCACCGTCGGAACACTCGAACCGCCCGACAATAGAAATGTGCATGAAAGGTTACGTAGACTGCGCCGGGCCGCCGCTGAAACAGTTATGAAATGCGGGGTGGCGTGGACTTTTACAGGGAACTCCATTATGACTCGGTACACGTGCTTATTGATACGAGCGATTCCATATCGCGCTTCACACGTACACAATTTCACCGATTCTACTGAAATTTCCGGAGCATATATATAGTACAAGTGTCTTATTTCCCTGGAACTCTATTCGTCTACTCTACATTTGATAGCAAGAAGCATCATGGCGTCGAGAACAAAGCTTTCTATCGGTAAAGTAACATGCCATGTCGCCACCTAGCCGTGCGTTGAAAAATTAGCCGCTATTCGCTTTGCCCAGGGTGTCCTCTTTGCCCGGACCTCCCCTACCTCGTGTAGAGTGTGAAATTACTGAAAGCTCGAGGGCTTATTATTAAAAGCGAGTCAACTACTCCGAGGTATCATACCACGATGTCTGGGGCTTTTAGAAGCCGTCGAGGAAAGTCTTACAGAAATATCATTCCCAGGATACTCCTGGGAGCGTGTATTCATACACATCCACCCAGTTCTATACATATGCATTTGGACATGTGCCTGCATGTCCACACTTCCATGCAAGGGCTGCCGCGCGCCACCAAAATAGCAGCCGTATCTAGCTTGAATTATTTGTTCCCATGACTTTGGTATTTTACGAGGAAGCGCCTGGAGAAAAATGACATGAGTGCGTGCATAAATGATCCCGACGAGAGCCACCTTGCCTGTACTTTTATCTTTCCGGGGAACCGGGTTCCGCTCAGAATAGAAACCGATCCGGCGAATTAGGCTTCCAGCTCCCTCCGAACTCTGCACAGAGTAGGCTTTCTCGACCCTCTTTTGAAAGGGACACTCATATGCGTAACGTCTCGAAATCGGAGCTAGCAAGGCATTTGACGGGAAAAAGCATGTATTAGCGGAGGGAAAATGTTCCGCAGGTTTCGTAATTCGTCAACCCAGTCATTATAGAAATGGATAGGTAAAATTGCCAATAAAATTCTTGTTTAAAACACACACCATCTAAAAAGCCTGTTTTTCAGGCTTCGCTGTTCCTCTAATGCTCCCGATATATCACTGAGATCGAACCTGTTTTACTTGAGTTCCTAGAACAATCCCTGAGCAAAGTGCTGAAACTTCTATTACTCCACTTTGTAGAGAATTGCGAAGCTTGCATTGCGGTCGATTCAAATGTCGGCGAGCGAAAGGCGGGTTTTTCGGATGTCTGGCCGTGACCTGCTTCGAATTACATAAGCCGACGATGGTCTCCGAGCAGGCGGCTGGTTGGCCCCCAAGTCGCGCGACAACGCAGCATTGAACGGACGGCTGAGGGAGCGCAGGCCCGCCGCTCGGACGAACCTGCTATTCTATTGAGGTGAACACCCAGACAAGGTCAACTTTAGCACTCGATCCATGTGAGCATCGAATGAACACATGGTGCAGCGCCTGCAACTTGCGCCTTCTCATTCTCAGCTTCGCTCAATCCGGAACGCAGACGCGCTCTTTGTTCTCCAACATATATAGAAACTCTGATTTCTGACGAACGTCGACCGGTATTTTAATCCAGGAACAAGTAAGGGGTAATATTGATTCATCCGCACCTGCATATTTTTAAGGAAGTCGAACATGTACTTTTTCCAAAGTTTTCATATATTACTTTTTGTATACATTTTACTAGGAGAGTAAACTGAGTAAACTTACTCTGAGCAATCGATTTAACAGCCGTAAAATGACTTTTGTAAGTTAATTCCAAATCTTACCCCCGCGTCGATAAACAGAAACTAGTAATAATGAATTGGGAAATTTCATCGTAAAGGAGCAGTCGATTTCCAATAAAATGTTGGATAGGTGCTGAAAAAGAGCTGCAAAAAATTGTGCTTGTCTCATCGAAACTAATTAACCCGAAAATGCAGCCGCCACTTAATAAATACGCATGATCGGCGTGGAAGTCCGGCTGGAGGATTTTGGAATATAAAATTTGGATCCGATAATAAATAAAGAGAGAGACAGGCCAGGTCTTGGTCGAACTCTGAACGAGGATCGTAAAACGGGGGAGTTTAGCAGCGGGTCGCGCAACCCGAGGAATATAGCCGTGATATAAAAATATATACGGCGCGATCGTCGACGGTATATGTATACCACTAAATCGGTATTTTTGGAGCAGGTCACATATTCTGATTGAGTACTCGGCCGAGATATTTGAATCCCACGTGACAATTTATGAATCTCCATTACTTTCGCGCGCGAGAATACTACTACTGACGTAACTCGAAGGCTGGATAGACTAATCAGTACGTAATCCAGAGTCCACACATTTGGAATTATTCCAGCTGTAAGCTTAGACGATCATTTTGTCATTTATCCATATTTTAATGAACAAAACTGAGGTAAAGTAGTAAGAAAACATGATTAAACTAATTCTCATATGAACACTGAGCTTTTCAAAATCGGTCAAATAGAATATTAAAAGCTTTTAAAATTCATAAATTAAGATTAAGATTGAAAAGGGAAACCTTTCAGTATAATAAATATCGCATTTAACGATGAGTTAAACTCTATGAACTAAATTCTGATATCAATCATACTGTCAACATTCCCAACTAAATTCAATCATATTAGCTAGGTACTCGCATTTGGCAAAAATCACTTTGTCATTCACGCGAGACTTATTGTTAACTGTGGTAATAACGTTACCGACTGATGGTCGTGAGATCGAGCGTGGAAATGACATGCTCTTACGCAAGAAAAGGATCAAGTAATAATAATCAAAGAAAAAAGCTGCACTTGAAATATTCAACATAACAGTCACGACTTAGGTGTTTCAGTTAAAGGAAATAGCTGTGCCTTTCTTAAAACACATGTATATGAAAGATTGCTGAGTGTCCTATTCTGTTTAAGGCGCCCAAGTCTCACTATGAATTTCTAGGTCAGCTTGCACAGGGGAGTGTACTGCAGTACAAAAACAAAAATTTGATTGCCTGACATCTGACAGGATGAATTGCACAATAGAGGGAGAGTGTGCGGTTGCACCATACATCTCGTCTTCTATACATCTTCCTTTAATTGAAACGCGGCTAGCATTGTTCGCTGTGAAATGTGAATATTGTATTGAATCGGAGCATGGTGCACCGTTTCCTGTAAGATGATAAGTCCCGCTCACTCCTCCTTGCTATATCGTAAACGTGTTCACGCTTTACACGCGCATGCTATGTGTGACGCGATATACCGGCCCTCATCCGGTTTCGCTTCCTTTCTGCGTAAATCTACTTTTAGATTGAGTACTCGGATTCCTGCGCGCACTGCGATACGCCGAATTTGTCGCCTGAACTTACTAGTCTTGCATTTTAATCGCGTTACCTCATAGGTACAGCGTGCTGCCTCCATATCCTGTGAGGATACGATTGGAATGATCAATCGGTAATATTACCTCCTTAACATTGAGTTCGAATGTTTTCTTTAAATCAAATCAAACTCCAGAGCTTCTCTATCACAACAAGTCATTTATAATGGTGACTTTCCAATGAAAAACCATCAAATCAAACACTTAAAACAAAATATGCTAGTTTGCCGGGGTTGAATATTTTAGTGTCTAAGTTATTCCTAGTGATAGCTTATCACATCTTAAACCAGTGTAACACCGGAAATATCCAATCCAAAAGGCGGCCAATCGCATTGTAAATAAAGGCGCAACGTACACATTGCCGATACAATACAACCGGTTATTCAAATGGTTCGGAAACACTGAGTGCTGAAACCGTTTCCACGCATCCATCTTTTCGCCACGTAATAGCTACGCAGACTTAATTTGCAGAACATGTGATTGATAAATCTAATTAAGTCTTATCTCCCTCGGCTATACATTAATAAGCATAGACCGTGCAGAAGAACACCGTGATAAAACCAGAGTCATTTAACCAGGTGAATTATAGCTCGACTAGTCATTGGAGAGACTAGTTTGCTTTGCTCTTATTCGCGAATAGCATGGATCATGCTAGTGAGACATGTTTTGGTGCCAGATAATAATAGGCAATCCCTGGATGAATTATCGGTCGTAGCTAGAAATGCGCAGACTTGTTCGATTGTGCGTAGGATTGCGAAACCACCAGGTCGCAATCGCAGTTCGGGATAGTGGCTTTCTGTTTCCCAATCAACCAATGAACAGCCACGGCATTTAGCACCTGCGCGAAACTCCCGACATTCTCCCGGGTGGAGCGCAAAAAAGCATTTCCATCGTGTCTGCGGGCAGAAATTGCGCAAAATTGGTTATTGCGATAACACAACCTAAGCACAATTGACGGGCCAATACGAGGCCACGTGCTCATTAAATGTCTGCCCCGCATATGTTTAACTAGTTTTTTCTCAGCTTATATCCTTATGATTATGCACTGTTCCAATGATAACAGCGATTCACAAAAATTCGACCATTCTCAAGTGTTAAGTTCTAAGAACTAAGTCTCAAGATTATCTGAAAAATGCTAAGTGGAAAATAAACGTTCGGTCTCCGGTTCAGTCTTAGCATAATATCGTTCGATCTGTCAATCTTGAAAATCTTATCGGTAATCACATGTTAATAAAAATCAGTACATACATGTTCGACATTGCTGAATACATGGAGATACACGTTAATGTATTGCCAATGAACACCTTGATGATGATAAAATATTAAATTAAGTCAAATAGATGTAGAAAATTTGCGAAAGTGATTCGTGTTCATGTAGCGCACTGGATAACAAGGCGTGCGTGAATGGGAGGAATTGAGGCAAGAAAGTGTTGCAATTCTAAATGAGCATTGCAGAAGTTAATGGCGAACAGAGGGTCTTGCTTAAGGGGCCCTAATCGTGCTATTTTCGTAATTGTATTATTACAGAGATAGGTATACAAGACACCTATTCGTTGCGCAAGCGCCCTCGGGGTTATGCGTTACGTCGTGTCAGCGGCGAGCAAATAATCGTACTTCATGCTACTTTTCCCTGATCCATCCTTATACAAGAGGCAACGCCAGTACTAATTGCTCAAAGTAACCGAGCAGCTATAACCTATACCTATATGTATACTGACTGCAATGTCCCCAACCTCTGGATCAATGGGACGATGGCACGTTCCAATAGCACGCATTAATATATGTATACAATGTTCCCAGAGATGGTGCTTCCGTGGTATAAAAATATTACAGAGCGAACATTCTCACAATGTTTGCATAATTATCGTTAATAAGTGCATGCACCACTGTTAATATTTATACTCTATTAGTTTTACATAATGCTTAGTTCATAGAATTTGATAAACTGCCAGAAATATCGTTACTTCTTCAAAAGTAAACAAACGTCGGAAAAATTATGACGCCGCGAAGTTGCATTAATTGGTCTTTCCATAGAATTTGACACGAGTCATCGCGCAGTTGATAAGTATATTCGAGTAAGCGGAGTAGTTATTAGATAAGAACCTTACGGCAGCCGTTTAGTCTTGACGTATTTTCCCTAGGAGCGATGAATCATTTGCCTGAAAACGGCCGTGCTCCGCGATTCCAACTGAATGCAAAGTGGGTTTTTATTTAAAGGAGGTCATTAAGGCGGCCAGCGCGCGCGCGCGACATACGAACCATAGTACACCGGCATAGACATTCAGCCGAGACTAATTGATTCCCAATGAAAGTTCTAGATATTGAGCGCCGTCTCGCACTGTATTCTCGGATATTTCTTTCCATTTCGGCAACAGATTATATAATGGATATTATATAATACACGTAATACGTTCTGCATTACATAATTCCCATATTGAAATCTGCTTAGCGCCACCCATGAGATTTGCTAGTTCATGAAATTGAAGGAAACTGAGAATGCGTTAAGAGAAGATGGACATGGAAAAGTATACGATTGTCAGAAACAGAAGCCGGAGAATAAGTGTGAAGACCCACTATTTCTTGGATCTGCATATCTTAAGTGTCACCCTACGGAAGTGAATAGCAACACTATTACCAGTGTATTATACACGCAATACTCCCCCGCCATAATAGACCTGGGTCTACGAAAGCTCAAAACCGACCACGATGTTTTGATTCAAGCGAGTAGATTTTAATATTTAACACTATTAATTTCTCAATTAGCACTAGTAATTAGTTCCAAAATTAAATATTTCATCTGGATATTTCTCTATGGAGATAGCGGTTTCCACAGTGTTGTAATCATAATGAAAGAATCATTCATATCATACAGTCGTTGTTGCTTATGAAGTTGGCTGCAGTAGATTCGCGGTGAATCAGATTCGCCAGAAACCACTTGACCCACTATACGTGGTTGTCGACATTTCATTATGCACATCAGATTGCACAAAGGTTTCGTCGGTGTAATGCCGCATCGCATGGTCGTCTTCTAAATGTCATTGGGGACTTTGGGCTAGAATTTATGTGCATCATTCTTAGGAGATTTAATAATCATCTAATCTATGATCTAACATTCGCAACTTATTTATACATTTATGAAATAAGTGTATGTACATATGTAGGACAATACTTTTGGTTTGAGTAAAAGTAGAACATTCGCCGATTGATAGAATGAATCAAAAATAAGGAAATGTGCCCATATGCACTTGATTTGGCAGCGCGCACAAACGCTGCAATTGTATTCCATCCAATTTTTAGCCGCAAATAAATAAGATAGGAATGCCTGAATTGCGGTCGTCTGTGGATTTAGGTTCAAGAATCGCGGACTTACGAATTGCAACCTGTTTAGACTCTAGACGCCCGCATGACTCCTAGACTCCTACTAACTCTACCTGGAGAGTCCGAAGCGCGTTATCAATACGGACTCGAAAAAGGACCGAGCCCAACGACGATCATAGTCGCCCTGGCGCACGTCGGAAATCAAAGGAGATAGGAGAGCGCTCGATAGAAATAGAGGTGAACATAAGTACGTAAAAGGGGAAGAGAGAAGGAGATATCTATTTAATGCAATCTCCACTATGGTTATATAAAGCGTGCTCCGATTCTCCGCGTAGGGACATGGGCGGCCGTCCGACTTCTAGCCCAGCATGCCGCCTGTCGTGTTGCCCGGTTACGTATGCGTGACTTACTCACGTGCGTGAGGCGCACGCGTGCGGCTCTCCCGCGTTATGTAAAGTTCGGCTCGGTCTTCTCGCTATGGTACACACATACTACTCGACGCCGAAGCACGCGTGGCCACTGGTCAAGCAGGGAGGCATTCTCCACGTCGTGCCACACCGGCACGTGTTTAACCCAGCCCGATGGAAATCGCCCGGCTTTTCCCATGATTCTATTCTACTGCAGGCGTCCACACCTTTTCTTCCTGGATTCATTCGACGCCGCGTTAATCATTTGGCAGTCCAGGAATGCAACGGATTCTGATGTAATGCTGATATGTAATTGTTCAAATAAAAGTACTGCTGTTTATTGGAGCACGCGATAGTGATAGCTTTAAGTGTAAGTAGCATTAAGTGTGCTTGGATTTAAGAAGAGAAAGAAGAGTAATCGGCCTGTCACATATGTACTCTATTTTGTTTTTCTGAAAGGGAAGACAGTTGTCGTTCCATTGAGATATAGTTCGGTTTGAAAGGAGTCGATCGATGATCGGAGCCTTCAGGAACGAAGCCGGCGAGTGAAAAGTCATTGCTTTATGTAAGAGATTACCTTAAACGTCGTCGCTCTATGTATCTGTCATTGGACTGCCGGCATTCTGATAAATTTGCACTGCAGATAAGGAGCGGAACGCTTACAATAGATCGGAATCGTTCGAGTGCACCGTGAAGAAGTGTGGGTGGGATTCTTTTCGCGAGAGACGTGCAACGTATAGCCAACTCTGACAGTAGAAGGACTGTCATCCTAAAATTTCAAATTATCTATATATATTCATAAATGTATATCATTTGGTAGGAGAGTTCCATCGGCGACCTAAAAAGGTGTCAGCAGAGGGAAAGCGGAGGTTCGGCAAGATGCACGTTGAACGTAAACGAGAAATCGCACGGTTGCACTCGATGTCGGTTCCTGCTATGCCGAGAGCCCACGACGCAACTCGGCTTCATCTACATTCTACATATTCTACATAGGCACGTAACCACCGTTATGTCACGGCATCAAAGTACACCGATTGTCAACGATATTTCCCAGTACTTAGTCGGCGAAGCCAGGCGGCGGCACTTGACGGTACAATCGAATCCAAGCGTTTCGAGTGTCAGGCTCAAAGTGAGACGACTTATCAGGGTCGAACTTGTGTCCAAACTATCTCCGAGAAGACTTAGAGCGTGGCGCGCCGGGCCCCAGCCGCAAGGAATTTCGACTGTAGCCCGCGCGCCTCGCTGCAATTATGTAAGGCGCGAATCTCGAGCCTTACATAATTCGCATAGCCATTGTGTGCGCACGGTGCTTACCGATCGGTGCTCTCTGCACAAAACGAATTGTTTACCAGGCCGAGAATAAAACGTGGCCGCGCCGCGCCGCGCCGGCAGTTTGCGCGCGTGTGCGTGGGCTCGGGGAAGAGCGCGCGACGTGTCGCGTTTAAAACGACCGGCGCGGCGCGTCGCGGCGCTCAGCGGCGGAGAAGTGGGACGGAGTGTGTGCGGCGGTCGGGTTGTAGCCGCGGCTTGTCGACTCGAGCTGTTGCTTCCAAGCCCGCCGTATCACCGGCGCTAAACTCAATCTCCCGACCCCGCGTAGCCGCGCCTCCCATCAATTCACACTCATTCATTACATAAAGCTTGCTGCCAGTATTTACCCGAGCGCACGATTTATTTTTAATCTCGGCGCGGCGCGGCGCGCTTTATGCGACGTCCGCCGATTTGCAGCTAGATATCAGGGATGTAGCCTCGCTCGCTCCCTCCCGCCTGATAAATCGAAAGTGGCCCGTCCAAGTCGCTCTTTAGCCCGCATTAACGCGCTCACTAACATTCACTCCAACGGTAACTGACACTCGCCTCCTCCCTCCTCCTTTGATATATAACTCAAAGGGAAGCACGAGGAAAGTTGTATCAAATTCTCCGTAACTCAGTATCCCACACAAAGGCAATAAGGTGCTTCTTGGTGCTTCTTCCTCCATGCGATCTCCAATTACCATTGTTACATGTTATACGCTGGTTTTATCTACAAGAGAGTCCTGCAGAGGCTGAGCGTCTTCCACAGCCTCTTGGAAGCCTCGGGGCACTTGGGACCAAGAGGATTAACTGCGAGAGTTACAAAGTAAAATGGGAATGAGCCAACAAATAGGCCGTGCGACTAGCATTCGATCGTTTACAATGAACACGATACCAATAATACGCAAGATGATCTGTGGATCATAATATCCCTTTCGTCATGCACGATTTCGTGGCAACTCGCGCGAGCGAGTGAGCGAGTGAGCGAGAGCGGCATTCCGCTCTTTCTCTCCGCGTCTCCTCCGGAGGTTAATCGATGAAGAAGATTTTATATAACGCCTCCGAAGATAGTGTTCCGGCGAGGCTGCTCTAGCCACATTTTTGCGGAGTGGCGCAACCTCCACCGAAAGCCATCGCGCGACTATTAGGCCGCGCCGCGCCGCGCGCTCTGCGCCCATTCACTCCGCGGGATAACGCGATATAGCATACACGTATTAGCGTATATATAATACACTGTAGTCGCGCGGTATATTCCAGCGGCGGCGGCGGCGGCGGCAATCTAGTTCTGCTAGCGCGATTCCGCGCCGATCACATAACGCTTTGGCAAAGGGGGATACACGTACGTAAGGCAGAATTGCGAAAGAAGGCAATAGCCAGCTTGAGAGACCCGTGAGCGCACGTACGGGCGAGCGGCTCGCTCTGCGCAAACACGCCTGTTATATCAGAGGGTCAAACGACCCTTCTGCTCTCTCGTCGTTCCGTCAGGAAACTCTCCTTTTGTCAAAGGAATATCCCGTAGTCCTTCCCAATTAAATAGATATATCAATAGCGTAATTGCGCGATATTATTTTCACGCCCTTCCAATGAGCGAAGGCGCTCTCGAATTCTAACAGGTCGTGAATCAATCTTATTGTTAAAATCGCCCGATATATGGCCTTTTGGCCCGATAGAGCACGATTCCTCTCAGGAAAGAAAAGTCGCTGAATGCGTCGTATAATAAAAGTCCGAGAGTCCTCCTCGAGTGTCACCAAAGGAACAGGTGTACCAACACGACGACGTCGTGGACCTCTTCGTGTCTGTCATGTGTAACAGCCTTGTGTGCGTATTATGCGGGTGTCTGCTCTGTGCGTAAAGCATTTACGTAACGGCCAGAGATACGCGTATTTCGATGATTAACAATTTGTTTTGCGATCGGCAAAGGTGACTCTTTGTACGACACAAATACCTTACGTAAGGCCGCAGATAAATACGTATATATGCAAAAGGAGATTAAGCATTCGGCTTTTCGAATTCGTGCAGTGCCGCTTAGCCGCCTTGTACTGCTCGGGCGTGTTGTGTCGAGACTAATACTTACTCTAACATTAGGTACCACTGCGATAGATTGCATGAGAATAGGCCTGCGTACTTGTACGTGGTGTGGAATGTATACCACCAGATACTCTGCCGCTTTAAAACTCTGTTGCACGACTTAATTTTCCGTCACTCGGTAAAGAAAAGGCAAGCTACAGGTGGTTGTTGAAATCTGAAATTTAAATCGGTAGTCCTTCTAGCGTCCGAAGCAAACACCGGTGACCAAAAGATTTACTTCGTCTAACACGATATTCTGCTCCGCTGTTACTTATTCACAGCTTGTCAGTGACGTTCGCGTTCGTTGGCGTTACGCATATCATAATTAAACATGTGCAAGCTCTGGTGTTACTAGTTCAAAGTATTGCCAAAGCAATGCTTTAAATTCTTAATCTAGTACAAGGCTCCCTAGGAGAGTAAACGCAACCGTACAAATTTGCGGTCTAAATTCAGATGAAAGCAAAACGCCGCCTGCTTTCGAGATCAAGCGGCGCTGATAACGGAAAATACGGCGGAGTCTTTGCAAGGTGATTAGTGTAATCCCGGTGATTACGTAATCCGTGCAATTGTTAACATTAAGAAAGGAAGCACGAACGGATTAACACATAGACCCAGCTGACCTGCTATCTTAACAGTGTTGAATTAATTGCAATCACTGAAATGTCGTACACAAAGTGCAAACGGGAATAATGAATCTGGTATCTGCTGTTCAAACCGACGATCGCGATATATGAAGATATTAATACCAAACTTATTGATATTATGCGTAGACATGTGATTCATTCGTGGGCCAGTCGGGCGAGATATAACGAGATGTAACACACAGGTCTGGCGCTTTTAGCTTTTTTGTATTGTGTCTGGTTGGATTAAATCGATATTACGTAAATCGGCAAGTATAATTCGATGCAGTCAGCGTCGCTTAGCGAAACGAACAAGCACGAGATTTTTCAAAAATGATACAATTAGATTCCTCTCGCCATCGAATCGGAGTGGTAAGTGACAAGTGGAATGAAATTGTCGGAAAAGCCAGTGGTACGTGGTGACTTGAGGCAACGAGGAATGCACGCGCGCATTACCGAGCGGGCAATAACTCCACGAGCTATTTTCAGGTGCAACGCCAATGTTCTCCTGTTCCCACGCATTCTCGGCAGATCGCTAATTGCAGCACGATCAATCCATCCACCATAACATTTGAGGGACTCTCAAGAATGTGTTATAGCAAACTGCTTGCTCGTGCGGTTACATTTCTGCTAAGTGTGCCTTATTGCAGCAGAGTTGAAGTTGACCAACGTACTATGGACCATAAATCGTCACTCGTAGTGCATAAGCTACTTATACAGCATGTACCGCTTTAAGAAGACAGACTTCATAATGGAAGAGGTACACTTTGCCGTCGGGTGGTCTCGTCGAGATCATCCTTTATAATTGGCATTTGTGCAGACCGACCTTCTATTTATACGAGCAAGCGCTAGATAAATTACGTTCATTGACGAGGAAAGTGGCATTTCTTATTTGACATACTAAACAAAACATATCTGTGATGGATTAAATTTAACAAATAAATTAATAGATAAACTATGAATAAGTAACTGAACTGGCAAGTCTAGATAGTAATTTTCCGCCAATTTCCATTAGTGGTTGCTTAATCTTAAACCCCACATTACACCCACTGTTACAATTTACCTTAAGCACCCTCACAAGGAATATTCAAACTTAAAATCAATCTAAAATCTTTATTGTCTCTTTGGAAACGTGTGCTTCATTGGACGCTTTCTGCAAGCCCCAAGGCGTGCTCGTGACCCCGAATTTAAGATGCCCAGGTACAACGCACTTTAACTTGGAGAGTGAGTGCATTGGCAGCGCGGCGCAATCGCAAAGTACACGACAGTCCCGTATACATAGATAGAGGGAGAAGGAGAGAGAGAGACAGAGAGAGCGTTGGTGCGGCTGCGTACTTAGGCCGCGTAGTACTCGCGCTTACGCACTAATACAGGGTCACACGCGAGCCTGGCTCTCGCCGGTGGGTGTTGAGTACAGCGGGAGTATGTGCCATCGCGCCGTAAACCGAGTAACCTTACTGCTCATGCTCAGTACGAAAACTCCTAGGACCCGGAGGAGGCAAGGCTTGCCCGTAGAACAATTGATCCAATCGAAACTCTACGCTTGCTCTCCCGCCACGGCTTGTCCGCACGGTCACGACGATCCGATGCTGTCGGCAAGCTTCCTCTCTCTGACGGTCTCCCTCGCCGGGACGTCGGCTTGCGCGGCGTTCGTTCGACGCGGTGACATCGCACAACCCCATACCCAGTAACGGTGACTCTTACGGCTGCTGGCTGCGATGGCCGAGTGATCGTCGGCGTCTCTGTGTTTCCGAGGGCGCGCCAAGTGCTCGTCGATTCGTTGAATCAGCAGGGTCGGCCAACAAGTGGCTTGGCTAGAAGGCTGCCCAACCCCCGGTCGTACAATGCCGTTCTCACGACGCTCGCCCCTGCTCTTAGCCCAAGAGAAGTCCGGTGGGACTGAAGAATCGGACTCAGTTGGCGTCAGGCGTACCGGCCGCATCGAATGAACTTCTCTGATCGTTGGGAGTCGAACGAGGCGCAGCAGGCGAGCTCTGTGCCAGACGGCCGTGGACGCGGGATGCGAGCGATCGATAGGACGCTTGTGACCTGCCGCTCGAGGGTAGACTTCCAGAAGCCTGTTGAATCAACGCATACAAAGTGTAGCTTTGCTGTAAGGTAAAATGAGCCGCGTATCAAGAGCAAGGCTGCGGAGGTTCGGATCTACCCTGCAATCTTCGCTTTCCGCTCGCGCAGCCCTTCCAATCCTTCCGTCACACCCAGCATACATTTCGAACCTCAGAGCTTTCGCCAAAGTGTGAAAAGGATGCAGCCCTGCGTGAGCACAAGTTCATCTGCCTTGATTTCCACGGACGAGGTAACACCCGGGGACATGAGGACGTTTGGGACCAGAGGGAGGATCGAAAGAAAGGGGTGCACAACGGAGAGTGGCGTGATCTCCTAAGTGGCCCACGAAGCCGCCTGAAGGAGGGACTAGAAATATTAGAGATAGTCTATTTAGGACGCGGACACCTGTCCGTCCCAGTGTAGGGAAGCTGTGATATTCGGAAGGTGAATAGGGATGGAGATGATCGAAGTTACGTGTACGTAGTAGCATCTCACGTGGCGCTGGCATCGAACCTCGGCTTGCCGCCGGCGCGGGTTCGTGAGTCGAGCGACCACCACCTCCAGCAATACCCACCACTGCCAGTACCATCTACGACCCCGCTTCGCTCGATGCTCGATGCCCGATGCCCGGTGCCCGACGCCCGACTCGACACCCGACCGGTTTACGTACTCCTCACGGAGGACGGAGCAGGCCCGCCGAGCCGAGTGAGACCGAGCGGTGACAGCCGAGACAGCAGCAAGCACGCCACTTCGCCAGTGTAGTGTGTACCGCCGCGCAGCACACTTCGTGTCCCGCCGGCTTCGTCGGACACCGGCTCAAGCGAGCAGCTACCGCGTGCACGGCATCTGTCAAACGTGCACGACCTGCCGAGTATCTACATTCTACATTGTACGCCGAAGCGTGTGCCGAGCGACGTCTGCTCCACAAGTAGACACGCGCCATCCAAACTGGATCGGTTTTAGCAGCGTGCGAGCCTGCCCAGTGTTATTCTTACTGCGAGACGGGACGAAGAGAGGGTTAAGGAAGAACGGGGTACGCGTCACTGGGAAAAACGTGAGAGGCGGTGCTAGAGTGTAGTCCCGAAGGAGAAACAACAACGCACCCACCCACTGAATCGATGAAATAAAATGCACGTCAAGTGCCAAGCAGCCAGTACAAGGATAAGCGAGTTTTACCGCGCGTTTTCCACGGCAATTACCAGGTAGCCGTAACGGAGCCCGCGCAGAGCGAGGAGAGCGTCGTTGGGAGGAGGTCAACGGACGTGTCGTGCGGATTACCTTGGACGAGTGGTCCTTTCAAGGCAACTACGATATTCCAGTTGAACCTGCGTCCCCCGGCCGCGATGACAGACCTAGCCAAGGAGGCTTTCGCCTCGCGCAACTATCGGCTGGCTGTCGAGATGTACGAGCGCAGCTTGAAGCAGCAGCCGCCGAGCTTCGAGGTCCTCGTCGGCTACGGCGACTCCCTGGCCAAGTGCGGCCGCGTCCAGGAGTCGATCGCCGTCTACTCCAAGTGCCTGGCGGTGGGCAACGTGTCGCCGGAGAGACTCAAGCACTTGGCGAGTGTCCTGCTGGAAGAGCTCGCCGGCACCGGGCTCCTCGGCCCCGGCTCCAGGAGGAAGTTCGAGGCGTCCTTCGGCTGCCCGTTGTGCGAGGGCACGCTCTGCCAGCCGGTGACGGTCAACTGCGGGCACAGCTTCTGCCGGAATTGCGTGGAGCCCGGCAAGAGCTGTCGCGTGTGCGGTCAGAAGATCGTCGCTGTGGGTGAGATCAATGTGCTCGTGCAGAGACTCGTGGAAAAGTGGTGGCCGCGTGAGGCGGAGGCCAGTAGAGCCAGGCACGAGGGTGACATACTCATGAAGGAAGGACACCTCGGCCAAGCACTCGAGAAGTACAACCTTGCGGTCCATCTAGGTAAGGGAACCTCCTGCCCCACTCGCTCGCTTCCAGCTCCGGACGCGCTTCCAGCTCTGTCCTAACTCTTCCAAGTGTGCGCGCTCACCGCGCGCGAGACCGTGAATCTTCGCGCGCCAGGTGGTTACATAAAGATTATTACGAAACAATAAGTCCGCTTAATGTTTCAACATTTCTTCAAGTCCCCGTTGCGTTGGTGCGCCGCTTGCCGCAAATCGCGGACGGGGCCTTTATCTCCTCTATAGAGAGATTTCGCGTGGGCATACAATTTAAATTATATAATAGGGACGAGTTGTTTTAGCCGGCGTGTCGCGCCGATTGCGTGGACGATGAGACTGACTAATTGAGAGATGTTGCGAGACTGTCTGATACAAGATGAATGACAATACCGGCTTAAATATAATTCGTAGTATTGCTGGGAATAACACGGGTATTTTAAGCAATTTGTCAATGGACACAGTGCTCGAAAGGAAGCCGAAAATATTTGTACTCGCATTTCAAGTGTTTGGCACAACGAAACACACAAGATAAAGCCACCGACGCACTTTTCAAACTTGTCCACGATCCACGATATGTGGTTCATTTCGATGATTTGACTCGTGGCAGATATTGCACGTATTCCCTTTTTGCGAAATGCATATCAGACCTCTACAAAGCTTCGATGCGTTTCATACAGACAACAACAAACCTTTGGGACAAAGAATATTCCTCTTCTTAAGGAATCACTATTGGTTTAAAGAGATTGCAGGATAAATCTTCCGATTTCGTATTTACTTTCCGGGCCTGTTTAGGTACATGAGATAAAACCGTATAGAGGAACAAGTCGAATTGAAACAGGTTCAAGTAAGACTGCAAATATCAATATCCCCGAGAGTATCTCTTCAAACTATAGATGCTGGCCGCGGAAGAAGTAGGCGTAGTAAAGTAACCACAACGCGGAATTCGTGCCGTTTGAAGATGGATTTAGGCTGGTTAGCATACTGATTACGAGTTGTTTAAATTACTCGGTCCATTACAAATATTTATCGTCTTGAGATAGGTTGCCGCTGTATTTAAAGAGCATATGCCAGCTGATGAAAGGTGGGTAAACACCGCGAACATTTCCATTGACTTGCATGCTGGAGACTTTGCAATAACATATCCTTTTTGAAATGGTTATAGAGATCGGTGTAATCGAACCCTATTATATTGTAAAGTGTAATCTTACTTAACAAATAGACGCACTGGCTGAAAATCGGTTTGGAATAGCCATAACGAAAATTGTAACATGAATCGAGCGAGAGACCAATTGGTTGGACGATTGGAACGCTTCGGGCAGCGCAGCTGTTAGCCTAGCCGGCCTGTGATCGCGTAGAGCGAGTACGTATACTAGATAGATAGGTATATATCGCAGAGCTCTCCTCGGGTGCATTGTCCGTTCTCACGCTTCAAACGGAATCCTCAGAAGTTCCTGCTCGCATGGCGAGCGAGTAACCATGATAGCCCGCGCCGGGAGAAACAATCGAAGCGAGCGTATTTCCTGGCGACGCGCTGCATAATAGCTGTGCTGCTCTCGACAGCCTCGGCTCGAGCGAGTGCAGCGAACGGGAGGAAGGCGTGCGAGCGATGGGAGAGAGCGTGCTCTTCTCTCCCGGTGCAGCCGAACGCGAAGGAAGACGACCACGCCAGTAAGTTCATGGCCAGTCTGTGGCGGTTCTTATATAACGCATCGCAACACTCAAACCGAGAGACAGCCGACCTATTCCGAAGCCCTCGGCCCCATGCCGGTCCCATTTCTGCACGCCACATACTGCGTAGTATGTAGGCACGCCCAGACAAGCCCAGTTGGTCTCTTGATTAATAAATAATTTGGCAATTGCTATTTCTCAAGGCCGATCAACTAAAATCGTTTAGAAATGCTAAACTTGCTGCTAAATTACGAGGCGTAGGTAATGCCAATGCTAAATGGTCGATTAATTAGAAATGAATGCGAGAATTTGTTGAATAGTTGCGTGTAAAATGCACCTGATGCGCCAAAGCGTGACACACGATATTGTGATGATGGAAAAAATTTTGCATTTACAGTATTCAAATAAACAGGAGTTATCACTGACAGATAGGATAATTGCCGCGGCAATTGAAAGTTAATCGTCAACAATGCGATAATTGTCGTAAATAACATGTTACGCATACGTTTAATCGTCTGTATTGCCACATATTGTTTCTGTTGGGAGATAAGTGCGTGCTAGAAAATGTTGCACTTCATATGAACAAATAATAAGCAAATGCTAAACAAAATTGAAACGACGCATGCAAAGCAGGAAACTATGTAGGCGATAGTGATATTATGTAGATTCTTGCGGATTAAAGATATGCGTGTGCTGATGACAAAGGTAACGAGAATGATCTCAACAGGGATGATTAGTCACGCAGTCGCGGCTCACCTGTTATCTCGGCTACACGTCATAATTCTCGGTAATCATTTTTCCCAGTAGACTGGAAAAGCCTTTGGCGGTCATAAAGTTCCCCGTTTAGATAGCATTGAAGCTTTCTGGAAGCCTCCAATAACTGTCTACATACGGCGGGAGGAGCAAGTACACTTAATTTTTCATTACCCGGCATTTAACTACATATACTTCATTCCTGCTTCGAAAAGCGGTCGAGACGTAGAATAGAACCGTTTGCGAATTGATTAAAGCAACCTGAAAGCCAAATGCGACATGCAAGTTGACAGGCGTCAATTACTTGACGCATCACTAATGTGTGATGCATCACACATTTCAGTGGATAACCCCATTCGTATGCATGTATGACAATGTATGTACGCACCCGGAGTTCAAAGTGTCCAAGTTACGTAAGGTCAACGTTACCAACGAGTTCCAAGTTACAGGAAGAAAAGTGGAATCGCAGTGTGACGAATATGCCATCTGCAAACACCTCCCGAAATCAGCTTAACCGATCATATACTCGACTGCACCTGCGTATCGCATACACCTGGCTTTCAAGCCGGTTACGGCAATTCGTCTGCGATCCATCCAAAAGCGGCGCCGCATCTAAGCTATTATTCATTACACAGCCAGCCTCGGACCAAAAATGGATTAACCCTGTGCGATTTTTATTTAGCGTGCACTCCAGATTGTGTGAATCATCTTCCCCTTGTCATCGAATCTCACCGACGACCGGAGACAATCCATTCTCCAATAACATTGTTTCCTTCTTAGCAAACCAGGATTCTAATCATGGAGATAAGCAAAGTGTTCTGAAACTTTTTTTTATAGGCAATAAGCGACGAGAAGTTTATTATTTACTTTCAATAAAGATCTGAGCTGCATTTGACGTTTTAATGAGGAGTCTTATTCGAGATCAATCTAAATTAATCGATTAATTAAACGCAGATAAAAAAGGTCGAACGTTTAGCTCCGTTCTTATACTAATTGTTTGGTACTACATGGAGGTTTTCAGAATATGCGTCTGGTAGCGGCGTATGTATGCACTGGGTCCATATTAGTCAATGATGAAAACCAAGTACTCTTGGCCTATATTTCCGTATCAAATGAACTCCATTGTGGAAAGGTCGAGTGGCTGTCGAGTCCTCTAATTGCATTTGCAGTAATAACGCGAATCTTAAATTGTCCTTCGAGGATGCCTGCTCCCTTTTACAATATCGCATATAGATAATCCGTGGTATTCCTCTCCAGACAGAACCATTTCCAACAATCCAATATTTACCAACTGAGACTCTCCACGTGTTATGCACAAAACTCAGCACACCAGCAGTGTTCTCTGTAGCGCGCTTTTAATGCAGACGATCATTTGACGGGAATCGGTCGAAGCAATTAGTACCACCGGGCCATGCGATATGAAGTGAAATGGCAAGGCAAATATTTTGATACGCCGCAGTCGCGCGCTCTTGCTCGCGCGACAGTTCAACATGCGCAGCTTCTGTTTGCGAGACTACCCCAACGGCTTTCGTTCAAGAGCACGAAAAATACAATGTTGGCCGGCGAGTGCGAGTGGGAGCGGAGGAGTTAACGGGAGGGATACATTCTCGAGAATAAATGACTTTGCGGCAACCTCTCGTCTCGCTCGCTTCATTGCGTGACGACGAATATTCGCTTCCACGAAACCAAGGCGAATCATGCGGCAGGCGCGCCGCGAATCTCCGCGAAATTTCCCGCTCCCTCCTTTTCTTCCTTTCATACTTTTCGTCGTTTTCCACTAGGAATTCCCTCTCGCTCACGCTCGCGCGGCCTTTCTTTCTCGGAGTGCGCCGCGCGTATGGAACTCTGCCAAATCCGGCACGTCTTGTGCGCTGCTCTCCTCTCCACTTTATCGCAGGGCGCGCGCCCGCGCGAAACCTATAACGAAGGAAGGTGGATCGGCTGGTGATCGTGGCCGAGAATTCCAATAAGTACTAGAGCACCAAGGACGCACCTGGAAAGTTCAAGTGGTGCTCACGAAGAATACATCGCGCCTGGCCTGACATTGCGCCAGGGCCATGACCAAGTGTCGGCAAATCGGCGGACACCTTCGTTACGCTATAGGAGGATCACTGCGTGCCACTGTTTATTTATCAGTTGGCATTCGGACTCTGCCCAATCGTCCTATGTAGACACATCGTCAGTAGTAGACTTGAACCTCGAAAAACTGTCTTATGGTCAGGCACAATGCAATCTCTCTAACGAGGTAACTCGATGTACACGTAACGCCTTATAGTCCACCATACGTAACACAAACCTTCGAATCCATTTCGAAATAGCGAAATCTTACCTTCATAAAATGCTATGTATATAAATCGCTGGGTATTGAAGCGGTGTACCGATGGCCAATCGTCAGACACGGCGTTCCCCAGCGTTGAAAGTCATAATTAAGCGTTCGGTGGATTTCGCGTGGAGTACATATGTACACTGGCACGCTGGGCCAATCGAGATGAAAGATCCGAGGAAAATGGCGGTAACGTCGAGATTCTGTTGGCGGAAAGTAGGTCGCGTCCCCGATTCCGCTCCGATGGCACCTATCTATCAATCGAACCTACTTCTCTTTTCAGTGCGGTGCGCAAGTTTTCTGTCGTCCGACATTCCTTGTTCGCTGTAAGCACATTTCCGGATTTGTTGAATCTGTGGCCGACCAACGGCCAAATTGGACCACACGGTCTACCTAACGGGCGCCAATCAAAGTGCGAGTGACTCCGCCAGACGCTACCACTCTATGACAACAGAACTGCTCTACACCAAACTCCCGAAGTAATCCCACTTGTTAGTGTCAAGCTGCTGAATCTTTAAACTCGCGGGATCCGCGCAAGGTGTCAGGTCACATGACAGAGTGAGGAAATCGGACACGATTACTCCATTCAATTCAACCACCGTCATTACGCATTGCGAGTTTGCGAAAAGTGTTGTAATTATATAAGAATCGAGCTGGCTCTTGGAAGACTATGGGTACATTAACTGGCACTTTCTCTAAAGTTTATGTCGCAGGATTCTTCAGTCAGACGATTTTTACAATATTCATGGACAATCTAACTAGAGCGCGAAGGGAATGAAATTGTCGAGACATACTTGGTTGCATGTGCTCACTATATTTGTGTTGTCTATTAATCCTGCTAGCCTTTCTCCCGCAGTCATTCACATGGATGACACTCGGCCGTACTCAGGAGAAAAGCCTCATTCTTGCCGGGAATTGCGGCGTGTACGGTAAATCGGCGAGGGCGCGCGATTCCGATTACATAATTATGCCGAACAAAATTAATCCGTGGCGGCACCAGCGCGATTCGTGTCAAGGTGAGAGTGCGACCGGGCCGATGCTTTCTCGTGCTGTGCGACTCGACCGACATATACGTATGTACGTGTGTTCGGTATACATGGGGACACACGTACGAAAGCGGTCGCGCGACCGCTCGAATGCACTCGTACTACTACATCTCGCCGGTCCGTGCGCTCCTGGCACTCTTGCACCTAATTGCCCGTGAAAACGACGATCCGCAGGAAGTGCCGGCGAGCGAGCCAGGTGCATTCGCCATATGTATAACAATAGCCAATATTGCATCGATGGAACAGCTAGAACCTAAGTAACTCTCAGTGCATATTAATCGTCCAGAAGTACTGCGAGTCTTTGCAATCTTGATCTGAATAGGATTTCATCTAATTGTTTATGTATGACATACTGACGATGGGACATTCTGTTTCAAGTAGCAAACGAATGCTTTCTTGACGTCGGCAAGCTTGCTTTGAAATATTCCTGCATCGAACGAAAGTACGCGCAATCCGAGAACTTTATGCGTAATTATTGATAGGAAGCTCCATAATACATACAGTTATTTCAACATGATTTTCTCAGGCATTTCGTTGATTGCTTATAAGCGATGCATTTCCCAGTCACGATTACTATCTGGCGCTTGGCTAGGTAATTGTAATAGACGATGGTTATTGCATGCCTTGGGTAGACTGTACGGCTGCCAAGGAACTGCGGTGTTGCGGGTAAAGAATTAACGAATCAGGAGTGAAAAAGCCGCTCTAATGAAATTCCGCATAGTGCAAAAAGAGGCTTTATTTGAGCGGTGTGCGACAGCTTATAACGATTTATTCGAGCAATGTGTATTTAATATTGCACTTAGGAAAAAGTGGCTCTTTGCTTATCGTATAATGACGCAAACCTGGAGGCATCAAGTTTTATCTCGCTGACCCACGATTTCAGGACGACTCCTGACACTAGTCAGGTACATATACAATCAGTATCACTGGCTTCCCGAAGAGTTCCACTGAAAACTTACCAGGTGGTTGAATACTCGAGGATCGATAGCGGAGCTTGGTTCAGGCTAGTGGTCGAAGGCCTCGGTTAGCACGGAAATCCATTGCAGTGCGTTACGAAGTTACGTGCGTCCGTCACGTGAATGAACACATGATTCCGTCACACTTATAGGTACCGTTAGCCACCTACAAAGTCTTCCAGCCATTTATACCGCACGACAGCGATGCCTTTTACTAGTATCACAATTCTGAACGAGCGTTCAGTTTGTAGACGGGTCGAAAAGCTTCGATCATCCGGTACCTGTAATAATTTTTTAACTCGGGATAAGCATTTCTCGCGTGAACTCGGAGCAAAATATCAGCTTTAAAGCATATTGTAATCAGTCCCCGATATCGACCGTACACACTCTTTCATGTTATTCCAAATGCGCGAAGCAGGTCGGAGAGAGTTACTAGTCTGGTAACTCTGTAAAGTACTTACTACCTAAAAGAGTACAACATATTCCTTGAATGTTCAATGTGCAAGAGTTTGCTATACAAGAATCATTCACTCTGAATTAATCAATTGGATTCATATGCTGTGTAATTATTATGCATTGACATTCTGATTGCAGTCGAATTGTACGTTTTGTAATTTCGTTACGCTTTGCACTTTTCAATTACATTTTCCAAGAAATTCAGATATTTTATAACTATCATGTTGACTGAGACTGCACGCTCACAAGCATGGCCTATAATCATACAAGCGCCTCCAGCGCTCACCTCGATATGATTCACCGTTTGTCCATTCCCACAGCTGATTTCTTACGCTTTCATATTAATTCCGCATGCTCCACATTACTATAGAGCCGCGCTCATACCGATTATATAACGACTGAAAAATTATGTTATACGCCTTAAGCATCCAGGTTCCCGTGCTCAGCCAGCTTAAATCTTCCGAATCACTCGAGGAGAGATGTTTATCCGGTTGGGGGAGAGAGAAAGAAAGATCAGTTCATCCGGCAATCTTTACTAGCGCGGTTCTCCCGGCGACGCCGACGGAGAACTAGGGCATCGCGTTTGGCCATTCGATCACATGCACACGCTTTTTCCTTTGCTCGTAGCTTGCCGCAGCGATCGCTAGCCAGCGAGCGAGCCAGTTGCTTTTCTTGTATTTGGTAACGAGTCCTGCAAGAGCCGGAGCCCGCCCCTCAAGACCATTAGCTTCTCCTTTTCCCTTGTACGTGTAGCAGCGCTTTAGCGCGCACGCCACTGCATTCACGTGCGCGGCACTGGTTAACCTAGTTCCACTAGTTCCAGTACTTTTTGGGCATACGATGGTGCAATATGTCGCAACTCGGACACACACCTATCGCGCGGCATGCTGTTCCAGTGAACTGCCCTTTATGGAATTGCAGAATGTGAGGCTACGCGTGTCCACTAATTAGATAGCCGCACCGCCCGTTTATCCAAAAGTCAACACCACCTGCGCGCGCGCCACCCTGCCATCAGCAAAGTTCCGATGGATTTTTAACATTTTAACACGTCCGATGTCACGGGAAATTCACTTGCAGCACATTGGCACGTCTTCATGCTCGACACTCGATATTTCTTGCTCTCCATAAATGTACCACTAGCGGAGTTATGTAACGGCCTTTTCTACCAAGCTCGCACCCGCTCTACTCGCAATGCTGCAAACGGGTTTGCGGACATTTGAAGCAAACCTGAATATTGACCTTTTAGTTGATTAAATTGGCAGATCCGAATCGTCCAATTTCGTTGATTTTATTCCATCCTGACATTCATCGTTGCGTTGCATTATCTGCCTGTGCGGTATTGACGCAATTACTTTATACGATCTTTTTGATGTATGCATTTATACTGTGTAGTATAGGTGCATACCAGTTCAGGATTCGGTTCGGTGCTCTAAAACAGTATATCGTAACAAGTTCGTAGCTCTGGCCGAGGTGCCGTCAGGGATTTACGTAATCGGTAATAAATGCGACCAGAATCGATATCTCGAGGTAACAGCAGTATCCGTGCACCGCCGCCGAATCAAAGCGCTACGATTTTCAACAGACCGTCATAACCACTTCTCGTCCGCCTTAGCTGACACTTGGGTGATAGGGTGATTTTTTCGCTTATCAAGTGAGCCTGCAGCAAGGATCGTGACGACAGAAGGCATAGCGGCGTGGCCGGCCACCGTTATGCGCCAACTGCACCATTAACACGTTTTCCACGCTGGCGGTCGCCGGTGCGCTTACGTAATCCACGCCTTTTCTTCGGGAACGCGTTTAGCGTCATTCGTGGAAATGTCCGAATGATGAAAGCCGTTAGACTCGAGCTTGTGGGATATTAGGAATATCGGCCGGTTCCCGGGCCACTTGCTTCCTTGACTAGTCTACCAACAAGGAGCCACTATCTGCGAAAGATAGATCTGTCTGGGTTGGGGAGAGCGTCGATCCTAGACAGGTGTCTTTATCAATGAGTTTCTCGTAGGAGCGCGAGATGCAGGTGCCCAGTGAGGGTTCCACTTATGTAACCAAATGTACCGAGGAGGATGTTTCAGCAATGGTGCAGGCTTCTGGCTTCCCAGCCATGGCACTCGGCACTCGGAGTTCCGAGTGCTGAATGAAGGGGTGAGAGGCCGAGCGACAGGAGGCAGGAAGAGTCGTGGGATTTGTTGGCGGGAAACGCCCCGAGTGCCGAACTGCTTTGGAGCAGAGTGTGGCCGCCGGTCGATATGCGAGGGGCCAGTTACGTAAAGGGGAATAATAAGAGAGCCGTGCACGCCGGCGGGGAGGCATATTTGCCGAGATAAGATAGAGTACGGCCGCGGTCACGTGCTCGCCCGTACTGTCAAACTCCTCTGTTATGTAAACTTTGCGATCTCCTGGCGATCCGCCATCTATCCTCGCTCGCCACCGCACGAGCCGTTGGGGAAGACCGTACTTTTATTTTCGCCGGAGTGTAAGGTGCCTGCCGATAGCGCCTGCCGCCGATCCCACCTCTCCTTTTATCTCAAACAAGGAAACCGTTCCCCCGGCGAGGCAGACCGATAGTTCTCGATTTTCGGCTCAGGGAGTGTCCAATGCACGCACCATGGGCTCGTGTGAGCCTGACATACTAACTCTAGGAACTAAAGCGATATGGTTAATGCTAGTGTCTATTCTGTCAGAGCCGCAAATAATTCTGCAAATCGTACATTCGTTTACGCAGTGATATTTTCCGGCAGAGATTGTAATTGCCTGTGCTTGCTCCAGTTGAAGGGTTTGATTAATATGTGATCCCCTTTCCAGGGGCATCAGGAACAAGATACGATAGACAGCAGTTCATGAATTATACTTGATGAATTACTTACATTATCGTCAAGAAGTATGAGATTATTCATGATATTACGAGAAAAGCACATGCGTCCCATATAAACTGCACCCATATAGATACGTATAGTGATCGAACTAACATTAATGCATTGAGCGGATAACAGGTTTCAGGCCAATCATACTAATCACAGGTTGATATGCCCCATGCCGCGGAAATTGTGTTTTCCCCATGTTCAACAGCTAAACGAGCGATAATCATATTGTCCAGTTACAATGTAACATAATACCAAGACCCCCAACGAACCCCCCTTAATTCCGGTCTACTGACACGCGTGACGCCTACAAAAACTATAATTGATTTCGAATTATCGAATATATCGAATAATGACCAGCGCTCTCGCCATTAAGAATACACTGCAGTCTATCTGATAATGGTGTTTCGCCTGTCGGGCAGACGTGTGCGATTAACCGCCGGCGAAGGTGTCGTAAGTGCGCGCGTTTACATAATACTACTCGAGCACTCGAGCGGTCAGTAGAATGGGCCGCCAGCATTGTGGCATTGTGATCGTAGAACGACAGCGCGCGCTTAGAATACGATGAAAGCTAACTTTCACGCTTGCTTTAGTCCCGCAGTTCGCGGAAAAGCGCACTTCGAATCCCGAATTAAAACTTTTTCAAACACACGTGAAATTCGAATGGCATCACGCGCCCTCTCAAAGAGTAGAACAGAGTAGGCAGTAAGCACGCGGGTTCGTATTAGTCTAGTCAAGCTGTTATCAGGGAATTCACAGAGAAACTACTCAGCCCGGTAGTAATTAATATTCGAGCGCTTGATCGCACCCTTAGTTATACCTATAAATTTGATATCGATAAATAGCTCTATCACGGCGTCATAATGTTCCTTGCTGCAGTTATATTAGTTTTCTTGTGCATCAGGGCGTCCGATACATTAAAAAATTGCTGCCAGTAAGCGCCTCGGTATTTTTATAACAATTTTACAAACCACAAATTTTAACCATGAATAAAGGTGTTTCTACATGATGCGAGCAAAGTACTTGCACCAAGCAGAATTGTAGTTGGTATGTGTGCATTTTCACACCAATTTCATGGCGTGTGTGGTATTTGTTATAAGCAAAATACACGCTGCAAGTATTTTACTCGCCGTGTAGAAAGACCTTTCGAATCCCTCGCACTTGTCGGTAAACGAACGCATGTATGTTTTGTAATCTAGTAGAGGCTCGGGCAGCTGCGGCATCGAACATGGATAACGTTTCCCCCTTATCGAAGCGACCGTCGGAAAAGCGTATCAGGAAACCGCATTAACATGCGCCACAGAACAATCTCCCGACGACTGGAATCGCCTTCCCCGTTGTCCTTCCGCTCACTCCTAATGATAGCCAAGCTGGACATTTTGGAGCCAGCGAATGGGTGTCGCAGCTGACAAAAACCTGCTCCACAAGCTGGACGGAAGCTGAGATTTATTCTCGTATTTGCGTGAAACCCACGCCGGGAAATAGCGGTCCGCCCTCGTAATAAATAGGCGGCGCTTTCCTGCCGAGATTTCGTAAAGGTTCGACCACCTGATTCTAATTAAATCCAACTGCAGCTGACCGCGACGCGTGGCAGCCCCGGTTGTTGCAAGCCGGACATACCTCTCCGCCGTGTTCACCGGTGTTGCGGGCGTCAATGATTTACATGATTGATTTGCAGCTACAGCTATTGCTACGGAATTGGAAATGCTCTATTTCCTTCGGCATCCTGATTTCAAGTAATTGGTAGCAGAGTAATTCTCCATAGCTCTGACCATTTATTACGAGACTAATCGCAACACGCATTCCGGCCAAATGACCCTAGCCCGGCGTGCATTGTCTATGACGGCACTATTTATAGGAAAGTGAAAAGGAAGATTTTGGACGAATAAATCGCACAGTAACACTATAGCCCTTTTACTCAAGAGTGAATACTAATCGGACTATTGCCAGAGGACTTGATGCAATCAGCGATATGTCATCAGTGAACTGCGTGCGCTGAGGGGGGGGCATTTGTCTGCGAAAGCACGGCTACGAATTCCCAGCCTAAAATATTGCGCGAGACTCGAAGCGTCGCTTTCGGATTCAACTCGAATTATTGGCGCACACGGGCGGAACGGTTGTTGGCCCTATTTTGGTGTACGGAATTGCCAGACAATGGGTACGTCTCACGTCTGATTTAATTTCGTAGGCAATTGCAATAAGCACAATGCGGTCTACACGCTCGATGCCAAGTGTGTACTCTGGCACATTCCTTCAATTAATCATTGCAGTATCCTTTGGATTCTAAAAGTCATGCATACCAATTTGTATCTCTTCACACAGATTGTTCATTACAAATCGAACATACGCATTTATCTTCTCACCAGAAGATTCTTTCTCGTTTGACCTACTCACAATTTTTCCAATAACTCGCGGCAATTGGCGATTAAACGGAAAAACCTGGAGAACTTGGAAGATCAGTCGCAAAAGAGTAAATCAGTTTAAATAGTAGATGCGGCGGGTTTCATTGGTGGCGTATGCCGCTGTGAAGCCATATGCAACATGTTATATTAGTAATAGCTGCAATTATTGGTAATTGGAGCAGCAGCCGCAGTTACTCACAAGTTTGCCGGTGCTAGCTATTGCACCGAAAGTACGTTACATAAAGGGAGCACCTCGAAGTGCGCGCGTCGAAAAAGAGTGCGGAAAACGACAAGGATTGCCGCCTATGAGAGTGCGGAAAGAGAGCAGAGCACGTGGCCTGATGAGTAGGCTGTGCGCCGCGCACTGGCTGCACGGGCCGAATCTATCTGCCCGTAGAGATCGGCCGACCGATTATGTAACGATAGATTTATATAAATGGTTACGTTGACACTAGAGCCCTGCTCCCGCAGCTGCCTCGGCCATCGCTATATTATCTAACAAGAAGCACCAGCCAGGTATGGCTATCTGCACTCCCAACACGAGCAAAGAAACCACAAGGCCTATTGTAGCCTGCAGAGCTAAACCCTTTCGAGTCCCAAGTCTGGCCTGACTATTTTCATCGAAGCGCACGCGCCGCTTCGCGTTGCACGCCGCCCGCGGCCGCCGCGGCGCATTGGAAATCCAGCTTCTGGAAAACTTTGACTCCCCGGACTTTTCTGGCCGGACTGGTGACACTTTCGCCGAGGCGGACCATGTGGCACGCAGGCGCGCGCTCGACGCAGGGTCGACGTTTCTGTCAATTACATAATAAAAAGCGTTATGTAAGGACGAACCGCTACGCATAAACGTAGCCACCAGTGCTCTCGGCGTCGGACAAACCGAATTAATCGTTTAATCTTAGAATTAGAGGTACACGCAAGGAAAGAGCCGGCTGTCCGTCTAAGGCTCGAGGGCCACCGAGAATCTGGCGATCGCGCTATGAGGCGCAGTGCGATTATTATTGTTCTCCAATCGGCCCAAGTGTAACCAGCGATCGGCGATCACGTGGAAATCATTATGCACACGTTCGACGTTAGGTAACGGTGTCCGCTGCACCGCGGCGAAGCAGGCATCCACGTTTTTGCGGGAGGCTTTGTAATTAATTTATCGCCACTTGTTGGCCCGATTACATAAGCGGGCCGGCCTCGCGATCAATTTCGAGGCGTATCGGGAGAATTTCGGGCGAAACCGCCGCGCCGGCACAGAGCCACATTAATCGGCAGCCCAATCCGATCAGTCGGGGGAGGGAACATCCGCAAAGCCGCAATCGTGGCCGTCGCCGCTAAGCGATACTCCACAATGTTGCGCAGCCGGCCGTCTCTCGGCGTATAAAGTGGCAGGGCATTACAAAACGAATTCGCAGCTGGTTACGTGATTTCAAGGCGAGACCGCTGGTCGTTACTATTCGAAACAACGCTCGATTGTCGTTTCCTTCTGCCGCGCGATGCCTGGCCTAGGCTTGCAGTAGGCGCACCAGGTACCTACTGGACGTAAGGCGCGCTTCTCGCTTCCGGCTGGCGAGCTTTCACTCGCGCCTCGGAATTCTTGCGTGTTCTCTCGGCTGTCGGGCGAGCTCCTCGGAGGTTGAGGCGGTTGATGATGCGGCAGCTTGCCGCAGTGGCCTCATTGCATTCATGTCGGAGGTCCGCGGTCTAGCCCGCTGGCCGGCGGCCGATCGCTCCTCGCCGCCGCTGCGAGCACGGCTCCCAAGGAACCGAGACACGCAGAACACAGAACGGCCGGCTCCGACGGACCAAGCGGACCAACCGCACCTGAAGCCGAAGCGTCGCCGCGCGCCGCGCGCCGTCCACGCGTCAAGGAGCCGACGAGAGAGTAGGTCAGAGACAGCCAGGAAACTCGATCGAACGGTAGCTTCAGCGGGGCGGCACTTGACCGTGAAAAGCGGCACACCGTACCATGTGCACGTGCATACGTGCATGCGCCTATACACGCACTCGCTTCCTGCGAAACCGCGGGAGCGCAATGCGCAAACGATCGGGCCGTTTTCCCGCCGCTAGCCCCGCCGGGAGAAAGCCGCCGCTTTTCTATTGCCGGCATCCCGCCCGCGACCGTGAAAATAGGATGCGTTGATGACTCAAGACACGGGAGCTGGCGCCTAGAAAGTATGCTAGGCAAGCCACCCGCTTCTCTTCACTCTCGTGCGCAAGAAATCATATGGTACTGCATGTCCATATTTTATTTACTCCTGCTGCGGTTTAACAGATCGTGTGGGAAATGAATAGAGCGGCAACCAGTGGTTCTTGGACTTTTATTGACATCGGCGGCCCTTATCTATCTGAAACACACTAATTGTCCCCATGTAAAGATCAAGAGAACCTCTCATGAATATGATATTTCATGATTTTTATGACTATCTGTGGTGTCCTACCGCAGACTTATAAATCAATACGAGCATCCATTACAAACATTACAAGGTTTGCTTTGTATCCTGGTCAGAGCATTTAGATTAAAAAACCATAATACGAAATGTAATGCTGAAGAAGTTAAACGACAATCGATGCAACCTCGTACATCACTCATTATAAGGAGACCTGCATTTCATTCATTACATAATGTCACCATTTGTTCCAATCTAGACACGTTAGCAAAACGTGTCGGCAGCGATAAACAATGATTTCCTAGCGGCGAGCTTCGGGGAATTGTGTGGATAAGCAATTCGATACGGGCACCGTCATCGCACGACTTTCCTCACTAGGCACCTTTCTGCATGCTCGGAATATTTTATGAATTGGTGGGCAAGAACACCCCGCCGAAAATTGAGCGGGGCTTACTCATGTGCTCAGTGTTCTTTTAATGCTTCATGATTCATTAGAATGGCCGGCGCACGTCGCCGGCAATTGGCGTAGCACGACTCGGCAAACCGTTCCTTTGGTTTACCCGGCGGCCAAATGAGCCCGTTCTACTAATCCCACTGTACACTCATTCGCCCGTCTAGACTGCCTGCGAATTTGCAACCTCGCCGGCTAAGCGGACGCGCGTCGGCTATCGGGGTTAATATGTTAGTTGATAAGTTCGGGCTGCCGGATCGAGAAATGCGGGAAGCACGGCAAATACCTTTTCCGCTGAGACCACTATTTCCATCTGTAAACGGCAATTCCGTTGCGTAAGGAGTCTGGAGTGTGATGCGCGCCGCCAGAAGCGCCGACATTATTTTAGTCCCGCGGCTTTCCGCAAAAACAACTGGATACGCAACGTAGTAATGGACCAACTGCACAAGCTCTACGCCTCAGTTCCTCCAGCTGACCAATAATGTCGCTTTCGATTTCTCATAATCACAACGACTGATTGACCCATCTCTAATTAAGAGTACTGCAGTCTGCCGTTAATTTGATTGAAATCCTCCAATAAATTACGCGCCAGAAGGTGAACCAGTTTCGCGGAAAATTTCCTTGTTTCCTTCGAGATGTAGTTAGACCTCAGCACTTGTTCAGGCTGAGTTGCTGGTTAGAGACTGATAGAATCTTGGCGACTGATAGAATTTTGCTTGGGCACTTTCGTCAAGAGGAATGGTCTCGAATATTATGCGGTTATTAGAGGGTACATGCCACACGCGTGTACGTGACGGTGCACTAGGCCACATATCGCTTGATTTCCACGGATGATGCAAAGGAGCACGTACGGAAAGAAATGCCAGAGAATATTTTGGCAAGTGGTGTGTCAAGGGACGCTACCATCCCCGGCGCACGTTCTGCCGGGCGACACGTGGAGCATTATTGATCGTTGCCAGAATAGAAGGCCAGCATATAAACCTACTCGACGGTGCATAGAATTGATGTGACGTGCATCTCTGACAAAGTATACTTTACACACCAGCCATACAACCCCGCGACCGCCGGCGACTTGCGTGTTGATCTTCTCGGAAAAAGTTGTTGCTCCCAAGCGTCCTCGCGATTGCCAGGAATGCGGTGGACTGTATTTCTAATTTTCATTGCTCATTCCTGGCTAATCAAAACCCTCCCCCTATCTGTCAAATTCGCACCTTTCTCGTGGATTTCTGCCTGAGCATGCGAAACATTCAGGCCTATCAGCAATCATGCAAGCTCTCTACACTACTAAGTCTCGGCCAAACAGAGTTATTTCGATTCCCGTGGATCGACTCGACTTGCAGTACCAGTTGGTTTTCCGTTAAAGACGCGTCGCTCGTGTACAGCCTCCGAATTCCAGCCGATCGTAGCAGCCGACACGAGAAATACCACGAGAGTATACTGCTGCTCGTCGTTCAGGTGGTTCACCAACAGGTCCCATCCTAGAGGGACAAAGCAGCTGCCGCTGAGTCAGCGTCTGTTTTCGGAGCTTTCTAGCCAGCGCTGCAAGATCCGCCACATTGGGGTCGCGATGAAAAATTCGCATTCGGTCTCGAAGCGCGGTGGAGGGACAAGGGTGCGTGGATAGGTCGTCGCTGTATAGTATACCTGGCGCCAGAATTCCACTGGCGGGAAGTTGGAGGAGTGCGTTCGCCAGAAAAGGGCGGGCGAGAGAGAAGGAGGGAAGTTCGTACGGTTCTCTCTCTCTCTCTCTCGCTCTCTCTCTCTCTCTCTCTGTCACTCGGTGGCGTGTCTGGGCACGACACGACGCTGCAGCTGCAGCGGCCGACGCATCGTCGTCGGATTGAGTGAACGTCAGCCGTCCCGGCGCAAACAGCCAGGCGTTACGTAAAGGTCGGTCACCCGGCCGCGTACTTCATCAGCGTGCTGCCGTGCTGCGCTTCCCGGCTCGAGGCGCACTCGAGATCGCTCTCCTACACGCCGCCTCGCCTCGCCTCGCCTCGTCTCGCCGCAATCCATCCAACATCCGTACGAAAATCCCCCAATAATTGATATCGAGCTCCCCTTGTTGCGTGGAAATCCTCTTTGGACCCCGGAATTTCGACGTAACCTGCTTAGTCCCTGGGAAGACCGTAATCGCCGTTATAGAATGTCGCTCGAGGATGCCAATAATTAAGATATCGGGGACGTATTTATAGTCGGGGATATTATGTAATGCCTATGCGCATTTATGGTTGAGATAGTACCAGGAATACTTGCCGCGGATCAAGTAGGCGTCTTTATTCTACTGGTTGGATAAGATCCTTGTTTTGCAATCTATAGTATTCCTAAATTAGTGAATTAGCAATCTTTAATAATAACAGTATATATTGGTCCTTCAATTGCTTGAAGATAGGCTGTTAGGCTTCACTGGCTACAGAAATATCCGTATTAAGTGGAATTATAGTGTCAGACGGCCGCGTAACTCATCGTCCAATTTTACGCGAATTCGCAGGAAATGCATACAGTTCCATGCGACTGGTTGGGGACTCAGCTCTCTCTTTTTAACTTCTCTAGCGGTACAGCAAAGTTGGACATGCATCCGTTACGTGGATGCTGGAAGGTTTATCTGTTTCCCAGGCCCGGTTCTCGGTTCTCGGTTCTCGACGCTCTCCTCGCTACTGGCGAGCGACGCAGTGGCTTATACTACTGAATACTTGGGGCTAGCAGGCCGTGATTCGTCCGGCGTTGCAACACTTGCAACCGCGCTAAAGAAACTTTTCGCAGTGCGAAGTGCTTTCCCGCCGGTAGGGCGATATTTAGTGCTGCTACGGGGGCCGTGCCAGAATAGCTTGACCGTATTTATATCTGTATCTTTCTTTCTATTTCCGCTAAACTGCGCCGCTTGTGTTTACGGGCTTCTTATGCTGCGCTATATGGCAAAACCGCACGGGCGCTCCTGTTTTTGCGCTCGAGCTAAATGGGGGGATCGCTCCCGTCGCGCATGCACTCGATCCTCCTCCAAGCCGATTAATTCCACTTACAACGTAACGGTTTGTACCCAACGAAATTGTACCATCGCGGTTTCAAGATCTTAATGTTGATCCCTTCGGGCTGGTTTTACACTGTTAATCCACTAATTGCATACGATTACAACAAGTAGCGTGGAAATTCATATATTCAAAGAATTCTTCATTACATTCATTTGAGGTGTATTTGTTCCTATTTGGTATTAAGGTTCGTGATGTTTCCACGTTGAATCGTTATAGATTTATTGGGCAAATATGCCATTCTACTGATTGTACTAGTTGAGCTACTGAGGATTGCGGTTTCGTGAATGAATCAGATGCACTGTCAGCGAAGAATGTTTTTTTTCCTCCGACGACTTTGCACGATTGTTCTCTCGAGCGCACCTGGTTGCCCGGATTTTCGATGGTTTAACGATGACTGACATTGAAGCCTTTTGCCAGCTGTACAGATTGCAGCTGTCGATATAAATGATGTAATCCGGCTTGAGTTACACTCGCGCTACTCTCGTGGTACAATCGACCCACGAGAAATTAATTATCAGCCTGACGCTTATCTCAACAAAGTAGCCGGGGGCATGTTTTAGAGGCGTGCCAGTGCCAATCCCGTCATGACTCGTTTTGCACGTTCTTTCGCCATCTACTCGCTCCAGTTATATCTATTGATCCACTATTAATATTCCGGTACTGCATTCCGTAGGCATGGGAATGATATATCCTCTTTCCGCTTCACTCGCCCGCGTAATATTCTCTGTGTCTGCAGGAATAAGCAACCAACTGTAACGTGAAACGTTCCCCGGCCGAGTGTTGCGTTCATTTGCACAAGACTTTGTATCACAAAATGTTAATGCAATAGTTTTCATTTCATTCTTCTTACAGTTTATGAGTCACTGAAAGTGATAAATACAGATTCATGATATCGATGGATTCCAGCGTCAAAAAGTTGCCTGTTTTTTACAGCCGGGAACTCCAATCTCTATTACGCGCAACACATTTCCCGAGAACCGTTTAAGATCTTGCAATTAAAAGTAGCGTGATTGCGTTACAATGTTAGCTGAAAGTTGCTCAGTGAGTTAGAAAGTTATCTGAAATATCAAAGTTGCACAAGAGCATAATTGGGTTCTCTGTGTGATATTTTTTCCCCGCACTGTTTCCGTACAAGAATAATGTCGATTTAAATCTCTCAAAAGCTGATTTCGCGATTCATTAATTCATAGTACAATCGAGCGGGCAAGATGATAAATCTTACTTTCGAGTGTAAAATACCTTGGATGGGATAGAATTACAGCGCGAACCTTATGAGGTGTTCGTGAAGCATCTCAATTTAATGTCTGTCAATCGATTGAAATTCTAACTTCTAACACCTAGTAGGCATGGGAGTCTTACGCAGCTGTTGCTGATTATTGGCTTACGGATTAAAGCGCATAACACTTCATACTTCAACGAGGTATTGTCACGTTAAGCGGAAAGTGTTATGCAGCTGCTCGTGAAAACGAGCGGCTGCAATCCGTTCTCGGTACAAGCTAAGAGTTCTTTCGTTGACAGCTTTGAATCACTTCGTTTTCCTGCGGAGAATTCTAAGCTGATTCTGCACTCCTCTTTCCGACTACTTACACAGCCGTTTCCTGTGCTATCGTCGGATGTGTATAGTGACGGGCGTCATTGTGCTCCTCGTTTCTTGGTAATCTGAACTTCAGGCCTGCTGATTGTGTTACTGCGCTCGCAGTCAGGCGCAGTAGTAAAGACTTCGGCAACCAGGATTTGATTGTGACAGTGCAAGCGCAGCCGGCAATAAAGCCCTCCGACTTCAAGCCATTTAGTTATTTATACAAAGTTAGTGTAACTTGTTAGCAATCCGTGCTTTAAAGTGTCCACTGTGCAGCAACGTGAGGTTGAATTTTAGTATAATATTTCTGCTCCATTGTAATGCTCGAAGATGCATAATTAAAGAAATGTAAACCATAAAATGTATAACGCCCGGTTTTTTATGCGGTCGATCAAGCTGTCAAGTACAACTTCGAAATGATTACGGAAGTTTGATTTGACGCCTCTAATTATTTGAATAACCACATTTGAAGTTGATTATATTACATGACTTGTGTTCGAATAAACGGAATTTGTGGAATGGAGACTTTTAGTGTGCTTTAAAAGATCGAAAAAGAAAATGTTTGAGACCGATGAACCGCAAACTAGCTTGGCACCGGTGGTGAACGTGCGTGCCGGAAATTCGTCTTCGACCAAGCAAGGGACTCTAATCGCGGAGGCAATGACATTGCTCAGAATGCCAGGATGCACTCTAGCGCTCTTGACGGTCGGGTACCACTGCCTCCGCCCGAACTCTACGAGTGACACCTCATGCCTTACAAACAACCAATATTGTAAAACGACATCAATGATCCTAAATTTAGTTGTTCCTAATTTAAATCCAGTTGTTTATTTGTATACTGTGAAAAATCGTAGTTTGCACCTTGAAAGCGTGCGAGAGTTGTTTCCGATAGTTGAATCGTTCAATGACAGGAAACTCAAGCTTTCGAGGCTTCCTCCAGCAATCGATTCGCCCGACGAGAGATTCCCTCTCGCGCGCAGTTGTACTCGCAGAAACAGCATTCGATAAACGGCACGCTTTACGACCTTGTTTCTCCTGTTTCAGTGCCAAACAGCCCACTCCATCTTAGCAACAGGGCTCACGTCTTACTACTACTGAACAGGCCTCAAGCCTCCCTCACGGATGCTGATCATGCAGTTAGGCTGCGACCAGACTGGGGCAAGGTGAGACAGAGTCTTTCTTTTAGTATGGGCAGCTCAAACTTATCACGTGTTTGCGAGAAACACATACCTTATGTTCGAATTTGTTAAATCTCATCAATAGAAAATTTGAGGATTTTATAGTCCAAGATGTATGAGAGTTTGGTGGACAAAATGGAAGATATTCCCTTTACTTCTTGATATCATTCTACAAAATAGAATGATAAGAATCAATTAATTAATAATAATAATTATATTATTGTTCACAGGGTCACTATAGAAGAGGTGTAGCTCTTTCCGTCCTCGGTAGATACGAGGAGGCCCTTTCCGCCCTATGTATCAGTGTCGCAATTGACAAGAACCCACAAGCTGTACGCGTCGAATTTACAAAGGTGAGTTTTACTCTAAGTTGTTACGTTCAGGGTATTACACTGGCTTCGCTTTAGAGTTCGCTAATACATTACTGGAAAGATCGCCATTATTTTCTTATATAAAGTTGATACTATCCTGAACGTCCCTTTCGCATATACCATGCACGTAACCCAGAAATGTGCGATCTAGTAGTGTCACGTAATGTGTGTAGCATCGCGATGTAACGTTAGGCAGTAAATAGAGTCGATTACGGACCAGCACAGAAGAAATGGTGTAGTCTATGCTATACGCCGTTTCCTCTAGACGCATCTGTAGTGTAGTATGTATACTTTCGTGGCCCGACACGATCGCTGTCAGGTAAGTGACCCTTGTCTCCAAGCATACTAATCAACCGAAGAGTTGAATTCTCCCGTGTTATGTATTTCGTGAGAAATAATAACAGATTGATTCCTACAACGTCTGGTTAGATGGGTTATTGTACATAATATATGCATATCTCGCGATTGTTCTCGTTAATAAACAAGTGACGTAATGTGTCTTCGCAATTGCACATCTACAAATCGGAATGGAGCTTATACGACAATTCAACAATTGACGAATTAATAGACTCTGCAAATTGAATTTCGAACGCCGATTACGTAACAGCGTGCCCCCCGCCGGAATCATCCGTGCAAGCTGCACCAATACTTATGTAAGATGCGGAAAAAATTCTTCTCGCCAATCGCTGGAACTTTCGAGTAAACTACACCCATTGTCGGCCGAAAGTTCTTACCGTTTTGTTCTTACCCAACAGATCGGGCATATTAACAGTCGATCTACTTGTTTAATAGTCATTAGCATAGTGGATTTAATATACAGTGAACTAGTTAATCTATTAGAAAGTTGGATACTGAATTAAATTTGTTAGTTTGGCTCGGTTGAAATTCTAGACCTGTTTTCCTTTTCTCAACTGGATCTCCAGACGCCAGCACCGAAACCAACTTGTGTTGTATTTGTATTATTTGGATATCTTATTGGTTTTATCCATTTTATTTTCCAGAATTTCTTTTAGATTTTTTACGCATTTATCTTAGATTGAATTTATAATGTAGCAAACAGATTGTATATGTTTAGTTATCGACAAGGAATACACATATTGCGAATTAATATAAGTGCTTTAAAGAGCTAAAGTGAATTATTCCGTTTGCACAGTCCTGTGACATATTAAAGCTGGTAGCGGTCCCACTGAATTTTTCTGTACATCGAATAATTAGTGGCCTAAACTGCCCTCTTAAATACTCCTAATTAATCCAGTAAACGCTTGCTGTCATTTCATAAGAGCTTCGGGCTGATTTCTCGTGACACAGAGGCCCCTTTCCCCTTAATTTCACGATGTTTGTATCACGGCCCTGTACACGAGGAACGTAAGAAAGAGATTCGAGTAGTGCATGTGAAATGAACCAGTCGATCGTGAGCAGGCGAATGTTTCGTAAGAGGTTTGAGCTCTGCAAATTTACGTGTGAGCGCGCGCTCGCCTCCGTTTCGACCACTTTCTCGGTGTTTGGCCTACGCGCAATGAGTGGAAAATAATGTTTTCTTTCGTTACTTTGTTGGCAGGTACTGCACAAGGTGCTGTCGCCGTCCTATCGGCGGTCGAGCGCTATATCGTCACGCACCCCGTACAACTTGACGGAGAGCGGCGCGAGGATGCGTTCCCGGCATCACCTGTCAAACGCAAAGCGAAATCGGCGCCTGGCACTAAACGGCTCCGACTGCGAGGACAACAATAGCAGCGGCGGCGAGGAAGAATTCACGCAGGTACTAGTCGCTTCAAACCTTATCAAAACGCTGGGAAGAATTTTGGAGTGATGAGTGCGATATCGAAGCCTTTAAACGCCACCATATTTTTCTCCCGCGAAGGATGTTTAAACTGTTAATAGAGCAGAGCACTGACGTGCAGTCCTCGCCAATGGATCGGCATTGTGCGAAACCGCTCAAGGGGATTTAGGGGGGACATACTCGATCGGAGTGACTTGAAGAGCTTTTCCTTTTCCACACTTTATACGGGAGAGAGAAAATATTTGTCTGATCGGAAGGATAGAACTTTAGTGGCTTTGCAGTTTTCTAAATATTAGTGCGCCTGAGGTAATACTAAGGAAACAGACAAATTGAGCACAGAAAGCCATACATATTTTAATTCATAGAAAGCTCATAGATTTTCAATTGCAAGTATTAGCTACTCTTTATAATTCATGAATGAATTATTTAATGTTTTCGCGTCATAGTGCGAAAACGGACAAAGAAAAATACCTGGCAATCCAAATTTGCCATTTGTAATCCGAGTACTCAAGTATTATTTCTGATCTTATAGATTCTGAGACTCAATAAATCTCGAGGAGGCGCACTATATGTAGTCGCAAATAAAGACAAATTGTATTTCAAAGAACAGCGGCTAATCGTGTCAATCCTAATAATTCGGGACTAAAGTTCGCGCTTAATCCTATTATGCTCGTTGATTCATTGCAGACGGTTAGCAGGAGGCTTCTCGCATCCGCAGCTTCACAGAACAACATCAAGCTGCAAGCGGGTCTCGACAGAGTGTATCAAGATATTGAAAAGTTGAAACGTAAGTTCCAATGACATTATTCTGCAACAGAAATCGGGTTGTTTTACCAAAAATACTAGTAATCTTATTGGTAATACTGAATTTTTATGCCAGGAACCGAAGTTAAACTAGCAGAGGTACTCTTACCACCCTTATCGGGATCGACAGCTGGGGAGTTAGACTGTATCTTATGCTGCCGCCTGTTATGGAAACCGGTGACAACGCCATGTGGTCACACGTACTGTTGGATGTGCCTGGACCGCTGTTTAGATTATTCTTCAGCTTGCCCATTATGCGTCACATCCCTCGCAGATGTAAGGATATACTTTATTTACCATTCGATTGCTTGTACTGTTTCTTTTAAACATTTCGCTGCACAAACTATACGCGCGCCACTCGTCGTTCATAATCGCCTGCGATATCAATAATAACAAATCGATCGTGTGACTATTAGCAAGTTTTTCCTATGCATTTAATAAGAGTGAACGAATTAAACGGTCAAATTAGACTTGTGGAGAAAACCACGTTATTGAGTGCTGGCATTGAATACATCGTTGCAAAGTGTTTTTCGCACGAAATAAGAGAACTAAGTACGAACGATTGTAATGTTAACGGACAAACGAGGAGGTAAAATGTTATGGGGAAATCCGTGTGTCCGGTTCGAGGAGAGACTAGTGCTCTCCCGCGCGGTGTTGGAGAGCGTGGGGCATCGGGAACTGAAGTTCCTCCTTCCGGGAAAGCATTAAGAGCGATAGATGAACTTCTGGTCGATTTACGAAAGTGTTCTTTACTTATAGTATTTGGCCAGCAGCCAGAAGACGGTCACAGACTTTGTGGAGAGGGCTCTGAAGACTGTGGCTCCTGCGGAGTACGCATCCAGAGCGGCTTGCCATCGAATAGAGCTTGTTCAGGAACTCGGACTCTTGGGTAGCGAACAAATTGCTGTCTTTGTCTGCACGACTGCCTTTCCCTGCGTGGCCTGTCCCCTCTTTGTTTATGAACCAAGATACAGGCTAATGGTCAGGAGATGCGTCGAGAGTGGTGTAAGACAGTTTGGCATCGCGGCGTGCATCAACAGAGAGGCCACGGGTATAAAACGGTGAGATATCTCAACTTCAGTCCTTTAAGCTGTATTGTGCAGCAAGTTCAATGAGATATTGAAAAGTTACTTTCCAGATGATAGAAATTTATGGTTTTCTTTATGTTTAGATATGCTGAGTATGGTACCATGTTGGAAATCAGGGATAGAGTTCTCCTGAAGGACGGGTGTAGCATTCTGAGCACAGTCGGTGGGCGGAGGTTTAGGGTACTGTCAGGAGGTGAGAGAGATGGGTACGATACGGCTCAAGTAGAATTCCTGCGGGACACTATAGTACAAGAGGATCAACTGTTGAATCTCCTAGAACTACATGACAAAGTAAGCAACTGAGCCATATATCTGAGCCATGAAACATATATTACAGGTATCAGAGCGCATGAAATATATAGCTAACAATTATCGTGTTTGCCGACAGGTGCGAACGAAAGGTAGGAGGTGGTGGGAAACAGTACCGACGTCTCAGCAGAGTGAAATTCAACGAGTATTCGGTCGCATGCCAGATGCCGAGCAAGATTGGCCTCGTTTACCAGACGGCCCTGCGTGGACCTGGTGGTTGCTGGCTATCCTACCCTTGGGACCGCAACTCCAAGTTGGTATTCTCGGCACAACCAGCGCGGAGAAGAGATTGAGAGCCATCGAAAAGACTCTCGACCACATGGAGCAGAGGCAGCTTACTGTCGCGCCTGCACACTCGGAAGAAACAACGACATCTTCGAGTATCTGCCGAGATGGTGTCGGACTTCCAGAAACAACGGTGCCTGTCGTCCAACACTCTTAAGGAAGATCAACAACAAGTGGATTGTTAACAACTCGGTCGTTAACTACCTGTTAATAAAGAAGTCTCTCGTCCTTTCAATCATTGCTTGATGTACAAAGTATTTACGTCATATACATTTTCGAAAGTAGAGTTTCTAAGTATCATGTCAACTTAACGGACGAGCGAGCTGGTCTCTCAACGGCTTCAATCGGCGAGTCTTTCTCATACACTTGCCGTTCGTGGCATTTCGATTTCGAGTGCATACAAATTCGGTACTTGATGATTCCATGTCCGGGTACCTTATTGGTGGAACAATGGTACGACAATAAATAAGTCGTTCGGGAAAGCAGTCATTTGCCGACACATTGCTTCAATACAATCGCACACTAGTAGGGAGACCGTAAATCCACCAGCTGACAATATTATTTTTCTCGAGAAAGTGAGCTGACTTCCTTTCTGCTACTGCAATACGCAAATCTGTTCTTCCAGAATCTAATAGGTATATATGTGTAACCGTTTATGTATACACGTGAGTATGTACATTTTGCGATTAAAGGTACACCTCGTTTTACGCTTACGTTATCCATGCCGATGACACTTTTACCGCGCGAATAATACGTACTCATACCGTATGCACACTCGCAAACGTCGTGTGGAAGTCTTCGTGCCAGATAATCCATCGTTGAAAACACAATTACTGTGAAAACGTATCGACCGCGAGTGAAATCTGTGTGTTTTTACATATGATGCGTTTTCGATGTGTTCCGATAGTATTACAATTTCTTGTGCATCAGATGCCCGTTTGGCTGCGGTCCCAGACGAAACCGTACTGATTCATTATTGTCATACAACGATGCCGGTGAGAATGTTTGATCACGCGCGTGCTAGATGTGAAAAGTGAATCGGTTTCCTACCTATATATTATGCAATTACATTTTTCGACTTGTATACCAAGGCTTACGTCCAGAACCTTAGGTACACATACAAGAAGGCTCTGTTAGAATGTCGAATTTCATACATTAGAGAGACTCGTGAAAGGCGATATTCATGGAAATCGATGGTCCACATTTCGAATTAATAAATAGCTTTTTCGTTAGCTCATCGTTTTTCTGGATGTGCTACACGATAGTGCTGGTGCATAAATATATGTGCATGAGCGACAGGAGATTCATCTCGCAATGTGGACACAATGTTTTCCAAAACGACCAGTATATGTGGCAAAACACTCTTAAAATAGCACGAAACCCAATTTTTTATACTACTTGGCTTGTGTTCAGAAAGCCTTACCGGGATTAATGAGCGATCTGCGAACTTGTATCTTTTTTATTGGAAATATATTTGATTACCGGGGCAAATAATACTCGATGACCGATTATAGGAAATTAACAAAGGGCAAGCATATAATGACAGTATTCTGAACACAGGCCTTCAAGTTTATTCCGTCGCTCATAAGACTTTTCAAATATTGTAGTATATAGTAATTTATTTTCATGTGGTTTTTTAAAATCATTCTATCAAGGAAATGGTTAAACCTATCGCACAGTGGTTACTACTGATATTTTTGCCTGTATGTGATGTAGCTTAGATGAAATAGTATTATAACATTTTATTTGGATTGTTAAACACTGCGTATATCATTTTCAAGACGAACGATATATGTGTGTTTGGAAGTAATTTTAATGGATCTGAAACATCACTGTTACTTTTGAATGCATGCAGTGCAAGCGAAATTGAACATGTTTCAATTGCTTATACGATATATTTGAAAAGTCAGTGGTGATCACAGAATGATAGGTTTCCTCATTTCCTTGTAAGCTTAGTGATCGTCTACAGAGTTAGGAACGTCATATCAATCATACAATCAAATATTTACAAACAAAACCTAAATATCTGTTGTCGTTACTATTATAGTAAATATTATTGCAAAAATTCCTGTTATTGTGAAATGAATACTATCAACGCCATTATTAGCGTTAGCTTCGGCGAGACTATATATTATTATATAATAACTACTACGGATTGGCATTACACAAAATATTTCCACATTTCAAAGTCGTAGAATTGCGGATAAACAACTTTTTCATCATTTTCTAACTCGAGAAATGCTACTCTCCATTCATATTTACAAAGATTGCAGATGGAGTCTTCTCGACCCTAGGACTTACGACTCTATTCTCTAGACCGTTACGGAGTTATGAATCATGGATTGTGATATTACTGTATAGCATACCTTGTATATTGTTACTACTCATTACAAGTACTATGTAATGCCACACAACTTTCCATTTTTACTTCAACATTTCTATATTTATCTTCATCTCTTCATATGGAACCATTGTAATAAAAGATCGTAAAACTAAAAACACCGTTTTGTTACTTTATCGCCGACCGCTACTCCTACTTATAATATAGGATTTCTTATTCGAAGGATAGAACAAAGAGTGATTTAAAGTTTCTGATATATGTACGATGTATCGTACGTATGTATGTATCGTACAGTAGGGTGAAGCAAACATTATGATTTCTACTATAGAAAAAATCTGCTGTAACACATTCAGAGATCTACAAATAAACAGCAGACACAATTTAAAAGTGATGCAATGGTTTGCAATTTTAATTACATTACACATATTTGGTGAATAATAAATCTTTATTTGTTCATGTGTTTGCAGGAGAGTTACACAATAGTGAATTTTGGTCATGTCTATCTATACGAAAAGATTATGTTTAATAATATTCTCGAGAACCCCCTCCGCCCCAATTATTGCCCCTGCCTCTAAATCCACCCCTATCCTGTCCCCTGTTGTTGAAACCTCGGGTATTCCAACCACCATGCCCGCCAAATCCGCTTGAACCTCCTTGCCCATATTCGTTTGGACGCATTCGTTTTGCAGGTTCGTCGTTATTAGAGAAGCCGCTCGCATGCCCTCGTGGTGGCTTCCGTGATTGGAACCGGAATCCAGGTGTCATTTGATCCATTTCATATCGGCCAGCATTCATACCACAAAGTGATTTAATAACACTTAATACCTACAAAGTAATTAATTCATTTATATAATTCGGGACGTAGCTATAACTTTATTAGGCATTTCTTCCTTGATAATACCTTTTCTTCTATCGGCGTCAAGTCGAGGATAGTCTCGGGGTCTTTTGCAGCTTTTATGACTAAACTTTCTAACGCTGGACGCAAAGCAACTATCGCTGCTGCATGTTCTGGGTTAATCTCCAAGTTAATCCAGTTATCTAATTTTACAACTCCGTCAACGTAATCAACTTTACGAGATCCAAAAAGTAGCAAGTGAATTGGAGACACCATTGTCGTTTGCTTACAAGATACTGCTCGCGTACGAATCTGTATGATATTAATGTATTGTGCACTATGTAGCTACAAGATTTACTTAAATATTATCGAATATTCCCATAAAGTTACCTTTTCTCCAAAAACGAAAAACGGAAAAGGGAATTTTTTTTCGTAGTTGCTGCAGTTCACAGATGTTTTATGAATCAAAGCTGCTTTGGATTCAGTTGTAAGAACTTTCCTCCTGTCTTTATGATAACAAACATTTGGATACAGTCCCATGCAAAGCAAGGCAGTTATCGTATCGAGACGAACATCAGCCCCAGCTTCGTAATTCAAGGGTGTTGGGCAAAGCGTTTCTTCCGGAAAGCCGGAACCTTGTAATAGAGATTGCAACTGATTCTAGGATGGAAAAAAATTAAAGCTGTATAATTTTAAATAGAGAAAATTGAAAATGAATGTCATGAGTGTGTACCTTTGCTTCCCACGTTACTCTGAGTGTAGGCATACTTAAATTCTTTGCATCACAGAATGCCTGTTCTGCGTAATCGCCACCGGTCCTCGCTTCCTCCCACGCTTGAAAGACATGTAACATTGCTACATGGTCACTATATCTGGCACCGGCAAACCATTTTTGTTGTGCTGTCAATCGTCTCGTATCAGGACCCATATTATATACTTCGGGGAAAGTTGTGCTGTTCGCAGCCATCGTAGAAAGAGCATCCCCAACACGGAACATGCATCCTAAGATCATCATTTTTCCTAAACGTGGTTCAATAGGTAATCGAGCGAGTATTTTACCAAGTGGTGTTAACTCATCGTTTTTATCCAAACACTTCATCTCTGAAATCACGTATAAACTGACGATAAACATGCTACATTAATATTCACCAGGACAGGTAGAAATTCCTTTACCACGCAATAATACTTCAGCTTCAATTACAGCGTCAATTGGTGGTGGTTCAATAGCTTTGGATAAGAACTTTCCGATACTCCCTAATCGCAGAAGCTTGATGCTCAATGCCAATTCGTGCAGTGGCGTTCTAAACATTTCTGGTGTCATATGTTCATCCATTTTATTATAACGTGCCCTTGAGCACAAATGGAAACAGAAACCAGGCCTTACTCTGCCAGCTCGGCCCTTCCTCTGCTCTAAGTTTGTTTTACTCGCCCAGACGGTAGCGTAATTAGTCATATTGTTATGAGAGGTGAAAAGTTTCATTTTAGCTTTGCAAGAGTCTATAACGTATACTACATCATTAATTGTGATTGATGTTTCAGCAATATTTGTTGCTAATATAACTTTCGTTATTCCTGGTGGTACAGGTTCAAAAACTTTCCGTTGATCTTCTCTTGGTAATTGAGAATGTAATGGTATAATGATGTAAGATGGTCCACCAAAAAGGTAATGTTGTTGTAAATGTCTCATGATTGCGAATATTACACTCCAACCAGGTAAAAACATTAAAACAGCCCCTGAGATAGCTTGATCTTTTATATATCTGAGCAAAGCTTCTATAAGTTCAAGACTGATTTCTTTTTCCGGCAACTGTGCCATAGCATTCTTCGTTTGCATGGAATATTTGGATTCGATTACTGTATTTAAATTTTCCTCTGGCTCTGCATCACCTGGCAAATCGTCAGACTCTCGGCCCTTGCGCTTTTTTGAATCCAGAGGAGGAACAAAACTTGTCATTTGTATACAATCTTCCAAGAAATATTCTTGCACAGGAAATGACCTCCCCGGTATCTCTATTACAGGGCAATTATTGAAATAGTTACTGAATAATGTTGTATCAATTGTCGCTGACATAAGAATTACTCTCAAATCTGGATAAGTGTGTATCATATCACGAAGCACGACCATGATAAAATCAGAGTTAACATCTCGTTCGTGTATTTCGTCCACAATTACATGTGATACGCCTCTAAGACCACCTTCTAATTTTCTTAGCAGTACGCCCACTGTGCAGAACATTATGCTTCCATAAGGTCGTGGCAAATAAGATTCAAATCGGACAGAGTATCCTATCGATTGCCCCAAGCTTTCACACCTTTCAGAAGCGACACGGTCTGCGACTGATACTGCTGAAATCCTCCTAGGTTGTGTTATTGCTATACTGCAAAACGCACCTTGTCCCGACGCTATATAATCATCTAAGATGAATTGACATACTTGTGTGGTTTTACCACAACCTGTGTTTCCCCGAATTATTATAACTGGGCTTTCATGAATAGCATTCATAATATCATTTTTCTTTTGGAATACTGGCAAACTAGATCTTTCTTTAATACTGCTTTGGAGAGCGCTATCTTGCTGCAGACGATCTCTCTGATCACGTAGCATATCCTCGGATAGCTTATCCAAGCTTATTGATGCTAGTGGTCCTTCATCTATATTACACCCTGTCCATGGGTTCCAATTCTCCTGTGGTGGTGACCAGCTTACTACCCCAGCTGGTTGTGATTCTGATGAAATAAAATCATCCAAAACTTGATTCGTTATAAGAGACACTCCACTATTTGCCTGTTGATTCTCTTCAGTTTGCTCCTCAGATGTCTGTGTGAGTATAAAGTATGTATGTGAAAATGTGAACAAGATTAATTTCTATCCCACCAATAGTTATGATATTCAGAAAGAAATTACCTCTGGTGTAGAAATAGAAACAGGTTTTACATTCAAACTAGATAAGACATCACGAACTTGCTCTTCCAATTCTGGTGAAATTCGAACAGGGTATGGCTTTAATTGTTCAGCACCTTTATTTTTCTTTAAAGTGCCACTATATGCTTCAATAACACCAAGGTGATACAATTGGCGAACAATAGATAAAGCACAGCTTTTGGATGCAGTTTGTTTGTTTGATCCAGTTTCACGACCAGTGATATCTAAAATATGTTTGAAAAGCCACTCAAAAATATACAAAACATTCAGCTACGTAGTATTTTGAAGGACTAAGAATTATATTTAATACATACTTCTACTAAGCTGTTTTACAAAAATTATCATTTCAGCTTTGAAGCTCCTGTGAAATAAAATATTTGTTTTATATAAGCAATGTAGTGTAACATTTTTTTGGTTCATAATAAAAAAACTTTTCAATTCACTTACCATTTGAATACTTTCAAGATCAAATTGGAGTACATCAGAAATGTCTTTTATAACTCATTGCACCAAAACAATTATTGAACCATAGAATAAAGGTTTTGGTTGTACGTCATTCTCATCTGTGCACAAGAGGGACACTTTTCTCTTGTACCAGTGTTTAATATAATTGATTCTGGTGTACTCCAAAGTGATCTGACTAAGGTTCAAATGGTAATACATTCAATGTTGTAGTACCCCAATTGAGGCTGCTAGACCCAACGTGACTATAAAGGTCAGCATTGGAAGGTTCCATACCTCGTATGATCTGGACCAACTGGGGTATATTTATAATCAGCATTAATTTTGTTAGTTTGCATAAACTGATGAAGCTTTGATTTAGCGTTTTCAATAGTCCAATTCCCATGAATCCCAGCATTTACGTCAACATCTTCCGCTTCTTCAACACGCTTTTGTTCAGCTATTCTATCTATATAAGTGTAGCTTCCCTGACCGTGCTCATTGTAAGTTCTATAAGCTTGGCCAATATCATTAGGGCCCATTCCATCTTGGAAAACAGATTTTACAGGTGTGAAAGCTTCTTGTTTAATACTGGTGCTTGCTTCTTGAACAGACGTGCTGGTAGGATCCTTTGGAACATCATTTGGATTAACATGTCCCGCGCGGACCAAATAATTAATATAATCTCGTGCAGCGTTTGCTTGAGCATCCTTCTTCGTTGTAGAATTTCCTGCACCGACGTACGAAAATCCGGGAACTCGTAATTCGCAAAGAAATCGTTGACGATGCTTCGGACCTTTTTAAAATTACTTTTGTTTTCTACAGAATTTTCATACCATCCCATTTTTAACAGCCAGTTATACATTACCTGTCGGTCTTATATCGAATGTAGGGTCTTTACTGCTTTTATTACACCATTGATGAAAGAATGATTTAAAGTCACTCATCTTTAATGTTTAAATTCAATTCTTGCAGGAACGATCGTGATTCCTGTGCTTGATAAAGTATTCTGACACTCACAATGCACGCGGCTTGACTGTTTCAAAGGGCAAGCACACGAAACCAATGCTAAGGGTTTGTATAGATACGTGTACGAATCACGTAGAAATAGCAAGAATGGCACTGTCATCAACAACGCCACAACTCATTGCATGTAGTACACATACGCCAGGATGCAACCATACACAATCGCAGAACTAATGATGGCTTTTATGTAGTCGCAGAAACATGATCTATATAAATAAGGAAAGAGTGCAGCACGGTACATTGGAAGAAAAGAAACGTAATATGGCGGAAAAAATGTATACTGTCTCACCTAAACGTATTCTTCTACACTATCTACACTTGTGCTTGTTTATTATGAGTTTAAATAATTGAGTATTGTAAAAGCACTTTTAGGAAAATAGGCTTTTATTCATAATATGCAGGAGGGGTGCATACACACCATACACACACAATTGTTTTGTAATGACAGTTTATTTACAAAGCTGCTCTGCGTGGTTTAAACTTATATACATATAATTCAGTACTTTCTGGTGTAAGGCATACAAAAATTAGTAATGTGCATTTTTTATAATTAAATATTAAATTATGAAAGACAGTAACAAAAAGTGATGATAACACAATACAAATAGTATGACAAAAATCTGGTTTTCCCAACAATACAATAAGTGCATGTAATTGATATGAAAAAGTACTCATCATTGTTCTAGATCCTACATAGAAGCAAGAATCGCAACACCATGAATTTTCCCCCTTTTATTGAAAATAAAAAATATTGTTATTATGCTTATGAATTCACGGAGTGACCGTTAATAGACATTAAAATAAAGTCATTAATAAAATGTTATTATTGGAACTGAAATTGTCACTAATTCAGTAAAAAATGGTTTCTTGTCCGATTGTTTAAAAGATAATTGGCAATGGTGTTGTAGCAGTAGCAAGCCTTGGTTGTAGTACTCTAGGACTTCGCAACAGTTTACTAGCAGACTGAGAAAGCTTAGGTGTTCTGGTTGGAGTTGTGGAAATAGGGAGGTTCTTTCTCAAGGGCTTAGCAGGTGTTCTAATAGGAGTCTTCATTCTTGATTTGGCAGCATTTGCTAATACTTGTTCTGGTAGCAAAGAGCTTCGTAGCTCCCTTCTTTCTTGCAAATGATCTTTGAATTGGTTGTAAGTTGTGTCAGTAACAGAGGAGCTTTTAGTTGTTTTGCTCGCAGATGGTGGAACTTTTCCTGAAACTTTGCGGCTTCTCCTTTTAGATCCACTGGAGATAACACTCAAGTTTCGGCGTTTTGCAGATGTATTTGGGGAAGGGCTGAACAATAATTTTCTTTTAGAATTACTGAGAGGAGTATGGCGCCGTGTACTTAGAACAGCGGGCGTTTTTCTCGATGTATTGGGTGTTAGTTTCCGTACGGACTTATCCTTTGCTTCCTTTCTTGCTTTTTTAATCGTTTCTTTTTCCTCATTAAGATTTTCCCAAGATTCTTTTAAATGCTCTTCTATTGATGTACCATTAATAGTAAAAGCTTCACCATAAACACTCTCATATTCTAAAACTAAACCCTTCAGTTGTTCTTCTATTTTTGGTAATTTCTTCTGGATATTCTTGCGCTCTTTCTCTTCCATCAATAATTGACCACCTCTATTATAGAAGCGATCTGGATTGGTAGCACGTTGCAAGAGTTCTTTCATTTTTACCCAAAGATTCTCACGTTCTTCAAGTAGTTCGAAAATAGCCTTATTGTTTTCATAAAACTTTCTCATCCTTTCCACCTCCAACTCATGAAGTGTTAATAAATCTTCAGTGTAAGTATGGGAATGAAAGGGAGTGAACCGTTTCCTTTGCTCTTCAGTACATTTACATAAATCCCACAACCTTACTAAGCTGTTCCTTACTTGTTCAACACACTTAGATATATTTTGCCTTCTTTTTTCTTTACACCTCTTTACTTCTGCACTTAGAGCATTAATAGTGGCAAGGGTATACCCACCATAATTACTGAGAAAAGACTTACAAACGTGCTCAGGCTCTTCAAGATGTTTCCATAAAGAGATTAATTCATGTTTCATATCTTCCACCTGTTGCCTGGCTTCTTCTACTTGTGTCTTAAGCTCATCTCTAAGATCTCTGAGTTTTGTCATATTACTACTACTATAGACAAAGGTATCAGGATCCTCATACACAAGACGCTCAAAGTTTAATGATGGCGTGATTCCCAAGTCATCCATCATTTTAACTATCGACCTCCTCATATCTTTAAATATAGATTCCAATCGATCTTTTTCACCCTCTTGTTTCTCAAGGTAGAGCTTAAATCCAGTAAGTTCTTCCTCTGTAGGCAAGTGATCTTGTATTCCAATAGGTTGAGTACCTAAAAGTCTACAGAGATTTCTTTCCTTCGCCAAGTATTCTTGCAAGTGTGCAACACGTTGTTCCTTGACATATTCTAACTTATTTAAGTCAGACTGCAGTACTTGTATTAATTCTTTTAGTGGTAAGTGTTCATAGCCAGTGGTTTCTACTACTGTGCCAAGCTCTTTATTCAGAGTACCAATTTCTTCCATCAATCGTTTAATATTTGATACCAGATCCTGTTTTGTTTGTTCTGATTCTGCAACCATATCGTTTAATAACTCTTGAAGATGGTTGTATGTTTGTTCACAATATGTGCCCTGAGTTTCCTCGGAGAATCCAATTTCTTCCCATATTCCATGCAAGCGTTCCAATACATCACGAAGTTTTACAACTGTTTTCTGTACGGTTGGTTCCCAGAGAGGTACATCGGCCATCCTGGTATCTTCTTTCTACACGTACAGACGATAAAATAAATAATACCGTTGTTCCTTTAACAGTTCGTATTGTACTTTGCGCTTAGTTATACATACTTATGCACTTAAAACGACGTAAAATTCACAAATTTGATGACAGCTGACCCCTTTCGGTCATACTATGGACGCCGCCGCTGCTGACCGTTGCGCTTTTTGAATTCATATTCTTCGTAAACAGGACAGGACCAAACAGGATCTCAGTATAGCCATCTATACCACAGCATAGACATAACTAGATAGGGTCACTCGGCGGAGAGCCATGGCCAATGGTTGGCAAGGTATCCGCTAGGCACCACTAGTTCCCAAATCCGGCGAAGCCGTTCCCCCGCCGCCGCCATCTCGTCCCAGATATTTATATTTTCCCATTCAAAATATATCTTCAATGTAGATAAATCCAATAGATACTTCTCTCCACAATCCTGTTATTTATTACTAAGTGTTAATTTTCTGATTGTTATAAATGTTCAGATACGGATTCTATCTTAGATTCTAAATAGATATGGTTACTAGAGCAACGCATGTATATATGACAATAAAATCCCAAACATAACCGACCTAACCGTTTAATATAATCTTCCATATACTCCACTTTCACTGAACCCGATTTATATTAAACGTTATCTAAAGTGGTCAGAAGTGGTCAGGCAGGACGTCAGGAGCAATCTTGAGATTGACTATTTATCAAAGTATATAGTATACATATATACAAGTCCATCGTTTTATCATTTGTAGTGTTCGCAGTACTAGTAGTATACGGTGCGTCAGCAGATTTGCGCCGGTGATACAGCAAAATTAGAATTCCATCTCGTTAACAGCGGTTAACAGGCGTAATATTCATTCGCGTGCGATCCTTACTGCCATTCGCAGGTTCCTTACTAATTCTCCCGAGTCGTCGAGAAAGTTTGCAAGATGGTTAAAGCGGTCTGCGTTCTTCAGGGTGACGCCGTGAAGGGCACCCTTTTCTTCGAGCAGTCGGTACGTATTTTCTCTGCAAATACTACTTATCGCTGTGATTGATTTGTATGAAAATGCTTAAGCACATATATAGTATTCGTTATAATAACACAAGGCGAGCCGATTAATAAAATTCACCATCGTTTTGTAGGACAATTCGAGCGCTGTGAAGGTCACCGGGCAAGTCTCGGGTTTGCAAAAGGGAATGCATGGCTTCCACATTCACGAATTTGGAGACAATACCAATGGTAATATATTTGCTTTTATATTGCATATTTATTATATGTTCCATTGTACTTTATATTCCATAAACCTTAAGGGAACAGTTTTTTTAGTACCAATATTAAATATCCAATATATATGTATGAAACATAGTAGGATTCAAGTAATCCTCCCTCCTAAAGAGAAAAGGTGAATAATTCACAAGTTACCCAAAACTAATTAAATTTTAGGTTGCACAAGTGCCGGACCCCATTTCAATCCCTTAGGGAAAGACCATGGTGCACCAAATGCAGCCATTCGTCACATTGGTGATTTGGGAAATATTGAAGCAGGAGCCGATGGTGTTGCTAATGTAAACATCAGTGATAATATGATCCAACTGCAAGGAGCCCATAATATAATTGGCAGAACACTTGTGGTACAATGATTTTGGCTAAACATACATTTTATTACAACAAATGGATCAAAATAATAAAACATACTTTTATTGTTCGTATCAGGTTCATGGAGATCCCGATGATCTTGGCATTGGTGGACATGAATTGTCAAAAACTACAGGAAATGCTGGTGCCCGACTTGCTTGTGGAGTTGTTGGCATTACAAAGGCTTAAGCTCAATATACAAAAGAGCATGTCCCGTGAATAAAGCACTTGTTAGAATTATCCACATTCATCTCTGGATCGGTATATAAACAGGCATAAATATCATTCCTTACTTCCTGTATTACAGGCACTAGATACCCAGTTTGATAATGTATAACATTATATTTGTGGTATTGAAACTGTAAGTCTCATTATTGTATGTATACAGGGATTCTAATAAAGCTCTCATACACCGTTATGATCAACATATTTTGACTCTTTTGTTATGTAATTTGTATGGAAGCTACCACTGCAATTCAAGTTTGTATGTCGACTTTTAATTTTATGTATCAAGTATGAAAGCATAATATAGAATTCTCCCAAGATTACATAACTTGATCTATATGATTTAACTATGCATACTCAAATTCATAGTTAATAGTTTTGCAAAGTAATACTTTGAACATCGGAACATGTGATAGTTCATGATTTTATTAATGGAAGTACAAGGTCCTTGCGTTTGATGTATTATACTTGTGTTTTATTAGGAAACCGACGTGACATAATTTCTGTTATAGCAGTAACGCTAGCATACAACATGCATGCGTACACATGTAAGCACTATGTACACATGCGCAGTTCCTGAGTTATATGAGCTATAAACACACCCATTTGACGATTGAATATGTGTTTGTATGCAATTGAACAACACGGGCAGGCTTGCCAATCTTGGTAGGATTTTAAATTTGGAGACTTGTGGACTTGACTTGATGACTTAAATTTCCACACGCTTTTAAAAATTAAATATCTACGATTTGTCTCGGTTAGATTATACTACTTTTATTTTTATTCCAATATAATTCTCCTCGTGAGTCACCGTGTGTCGGCATACTTTATACGCATACGCACAGCGACATATATATATCGCATATGTGAATTTTATATGTAATATGTATATATATATATATATATATAGAAGGAAAGGATGCAATGGATAGTGGGAAAAAGATAAGCGCTCCAAATGATATATTTTCCCCCTAAGAAATAAGGATGCATTTGCACCTGTAGAATTGAGATGGAGGGAGAACCGCATTGTTGCATGTGTAATACACTGCATACACATTATTTTTTATTGTATACAAATGCAAACATGCTCGCATATAGTTACACACACATATGCACGATGCTCCAGCATGTGATTCTACAGTTTTATGTAGTTGGCGCGCACTCGTGGACATTGGGCCATAAGCAATAAGCATGGCGCTGCACGATCCAAGAGAAATCTGTTTGGATAAACTGTGACCATTGTTTAAGCGCGCGACGAGTTGTTTCCGTTTTAAAAAGGACAACACATGGAGAACCGTACAAATGAAACGGCATCGAGCGCACCGATGGCTACTGTGAAGGAGGAACCGATTGACCAAGGTAACATGAAACAGGATGTACAACAGCAGGCCCAAACTCAGGGCGTCTGCAACGAAGAAGAATGTGAACCACGGATTGAGTGCACCACAGACAGCCAGGAAACCGAGAGTCGCGCGTTTCTGGCAAAATGTGTATTTTGTGGCAAAACTTGTACCACCGGCGACGATCCAAAGTTGCTGGACTGTTTGCACTCGACATGCTCGACATGTGTCAACAGCAAACTTAGTGATCATAATACATCGGTGGACATAGACGTTTTAGGTGAGTGCAATGATGTTTCTTTATTTCTTAGTGACAAATACAGTGCTTTGACGACGGATTTCTACTTCATCCACTTTGTACCTCACTCAATCTGACTGTATAAAAGGTCAGGTACTCCAAAATGGATTAGAACCTATTTTTCTACAATGGATTGTAATATGCCAAATTGTGATCTACTCTCAATGACTCCAAAGATGCATTATGAATTATAAGATGTCTGACATTTCAGTGGAAAGCAATGTGATTACATGCCAGATTTGCAACGTCACCAGTCAAGTAGAGAATCTAATAGAAAATAGATTTTTGTCAAAGTTTATAGAAGAAGATAGTCCTGGCACTGATGATGAATCGAAAGACTCAGAGGAGGAGAAGAAATGCACAAGTTGCCATGACAATGCTAATGCTACAAGTTGGTGTGTGGAATGCGAAGAATTCATTTGTCAAAATTGTGTGATGGTAACATGTTAATGATAGTAGTCACTTGTCAAGAGTATCTCTTTCATGGCAGTAGAAATGTCAATCAAAAGTAATGTCATTTTTAAGGCTCATCAGAGATTAAAAATTACTAAAGATCATACTATCAAGCCGAAGGATGAAGTTGCTAACGATAGAGACAATGTAAAAAAAAATAAGAAAGTACCTGGATACCTGTTCTGCACAATTCATTCTCATGAGCAGCTGTCACTATTCTGCCAGACTTGTGATAGACTCACTTGTAGAGATTGTCAACTTACTGATCATCGCGATCATAAATATAAATTTATACATGAAATCGCTGCAGAAACACGTTCTTCTGTGTCAACATTACTCAAAGAAGTCAGGTAAGATTCTGTTTAGATGTTTTGCATATTTTTCCCTTCAATTGCATGCAGAATATTTTGCATAAGGCTCTGTAGCTGTTGAAATCAAAATATGAGTGTAATTCTTAGTTTTATTCATCATATAAAGATAATACATTATTGTCTATGTTACAATTATCACAGTTACAAGAAGGCACTTTTGAAAAGTGCCATGAAGGTAATTCACGATAGACAAGTTCTGATTTTACAGAAGAAAAAGGACTTAGTTCAAGATATAACACAGATGGTTGTTCAGTAAGTTACGAAATGTAGAAACTTTGTATTAAAGCAATGCAGTTAATTATAAACAATTGATCATAATGTTTACATGGCATAATAACTTTTGTCTAGGTTAACGAATGCAATTAATACAAGGGGAAAACAATTGGTTATGCGTTTAAATGAAGTGTGTGATCAGAAGCAAAATACTCTAAATGAAAAGAAATTAGCCTTGGATCAACTGTCAGAGCTTACAGACCATTGTATTCGGTTTGTGAAGCATGCCTTAAAGAATGGATCAGATATGGAACTCCTATATAGTAAAAAGTACAGTGGTTATACTATATCAGATTTTTAATTTAATTGATGTCTAAATAATACAATAATGGATGAACATGTTATTGCAGATCTGTTACAAATCATCTACAACGAATAAAATGCAGGCGTGCTGACATTCCAAACCCAGAATTACCAGTTAGAATACATTTATCATTGGAAAAAGTGCCAGATTTAATAAAAGGTTGGTTTACGAATAATAGTTTACTGAAAAAAGTATATATCCTTTCTAATATCTGCGATTGCTAGTGAAATAATGACATTTATAATTTTCCAGTTGTACAGTCAATGGGAGCTATAGTTGTCGATGGTAGAGTTTACCCATCTGTATCACCAGCTGGAGGCAGTAACAGTTCCTCTACTGCGTGTAGCGAGCCGCAACTGGAACAGAATCAATCTACATCAAATGCAAGAAATACAAATGCAGAGAATAGTTCTGTCGCAGTTCCACAGTTACAACCTCTGTCACAACCATCAAATAACATTCAACAAAATTCCTATCCACAAGTGCCTCTTCATGTTCCACCTCAGCAACAACCACAACAACCACAGCAACCGCAACAACCTCAACAACCGCAACAAGCACAATCGCAAAATTACATGCAACATTACTCGCCGCATAATATGCCACCACGTTCTTCACCTCAAACACAGCATCCACCAAGAGGAGTACCATACGTGAATTACAATAATAGAATGCAACAGCCAATGATGATGCCACGACCCATGGGAAGTTGTCATCAGCAGCAAGTCACATCATCAACGCATCCGCACCAACAAGTTCATATTGATCAGCTGGGACAAAACACGAGTTTACGCGGCCTCCTTGCTCACAACCCACCACCTTTCCGGCCAACTACAAATCAAGTTCAATACAGATTGCCGCCCGGTTACCGATACCCACCTAACAGTTCCCAACGACCAGTACCGGCACATACATATCCACCCACAAACACAACAATAATGCCAGGAATTCGATTACAACAGTGCAATCCAACTGTGCCCGCAACACAACACATGAATTATCCAATGCAACAGCAACAAACAGCGCGTTGGCATATACCACAAAGTATGAATCCTTGTCTTCCATTTTACACATCTCGACAGCCAACAACCACTCCCATGGCTGCCCCAATGAACGACACTTATAAGATAACATTGAAAAATCAACAAACAGTCAATAATCAAAAATATAATGCAACTGCATGTACTAGCATTGAAAATCCTCCAACACCTCAACATTCAGTCCCAGTTGGGCATGCAGTGAGCTCATCAGTACCAAAAACTCCAAGTCCAGTGCCAGCTGGAAAACCTGATGATACTGAGAAGAGCCTCGACAAATTCTGCCAAAAATCGTTGAATGATTTAATGCTTACTATTGCAAAGTTGGATAGTAATGGTATTGTAGTGATACCAGAAGCACAGAAGAATCAATTAGATTCATCTCAGGTAGACAGTTCCACTGATGAAGGATTGAATCTTTTGGCTGAAAATTCTGCAGGTATTTTTACTGTGACCAAAATTATTCCTAGCGTCTGTTAACTCATTGTCATAAAGAACAACAAAGTTGTTTAGATTAAAATTACCAATGCGCGCGCTTAATGTGTTCACCAGATAATTCAAAAAATGCTGCAGTATCCATGACAAAGGATGATCCAAATGAGGACTGGTGCGCAGTATGCATGGATGGAGGAGATGCAGTTTTATGTTGTGATAAATGTCCAAAAGTCTTCCACTTGTACTGCCATATACCGAGCTTGAAATCATTTCCTGAGTACGTAGTTTATGTAAGTTTTGTTGAGAATACAATCAGTTTGTGGTATATATATCTTGTATTGTTGTTGGCACAGTGAAAGCGAAACTTGGCAGTGTATGTTATGTACGAATGTCCTCGACTGTTCAGACGACCCACCAAGTGAAAAAAGACCGAATTCTATGAGTCCAAAAGAACTAAGAATTGCACAAAGAATTGTCCTTGAACTCTATTGTCAATATGAGCAAAGTTTGCCTTTCCGGGAAGTTGTTTCTCCTGAGGTAAAGAATATGTAAAATATATTACAGTAACTCCGGTCTTCAAGGTATTTGTTATAAGCCAGTGATAATTTACTACCTGATTATTATCTTATAGATAGCAGATTACCATCGGATTATCAAGAAACCAATTGCATTAGATGTAATCCGAGATAAGCTGAAGCCAGACCATCCAAATTATTATACAGATTTAAAACAAGTGATGTCCGACATCAGGCTAATGTTTAAGAATGCATTCACTTATAATGCAGTAAGTTTTATTTTCAAAAAACAGAAAATTGGAAAATTATTCCTTGTACAAGTTTTCTATTCACGTCTGGCATTTGTAGGTGGAATCACAAGTATATCAGGAAGCTCGAAACTTGGAAGAATTTTTCGAGAAATTATTGTTGAAGTGGGCACCAAGTTACGCATATGATGATCCTTTCCTTTCTGGCGACAGAGATGAAGATGAGGAAGTTTTCCCTCCTAATAGAAAATATCGACGAATAGTTACCGATTAACGTTAGGAGGCGAATAAGAGGCTCTTTGAATTATCGGCAATATCCAAACCAGGGGAGATGTTATGTCGGAATATTCTATATTGGATCAATTCTTGGTTGCAATAGATTTGTTTCCGATAATTAGTTTATCAAGACCATTTCCGTTCAGTAGACACAATGTCTTCTTTTTGCATCCCGTACAGTTTCAAGATTATAAGCTCTGCATGATTATGATGATAGAGCACAAAGTTTCATAGAATTATAAATATTTTAAATGTAGTTATTCGTTTTATGGTATATGGTACCTTGTTGCAGTTAATAATTTCTTGACTATTCTTATTAGAAAATTGCTTCTTGAAAAAACTATGGTTGGATATGGTGTCCTATCATAGAGATACAACGTATATACCTAGCTTTGTGACAAAAGGCTTTAGCAGATTATTCTGGAGTTTTTCATAGATTAGGTGAAATGAGATTTTCATAATAGCAATGGTTTATACTGCAATTTGAATACAAGTTTAAGCTTGTATTAACATTTTCAGTATACAGAACAACAATGTGAGATAGTGTCGCACTATCTTGATAACTTATTATCTAGTATATTATAATGTTAAATATAATCTTCATAAAGTTTTCCGGAGTTGAATTTGTATATGTTGAGCTCCTGCAATTTTAGGTGCAGGCTTCCGTGCTGACCAATTCCGTAGAATGGTCATAATATTACTGCATTAGGCTTATGTTTTGAAAATAAGTTATGTATGTAATGGAGTATTTAATTTAACTTTATATGAAACCTTGTGTTTCTTGTGTCGGGACACAAATAGACAAAATTTGATGGTCAAAAGATCTCCACGGTTGCGTCATTTCGATTCCCTCACGCCGTAATAAAGTAGGTAAAAGAATCTCATTTACAGTTCGATCAACTCTGTAAAATATTTAGGAAGATTATGTTAAATATCTGGTTTCTATGACAACCGGACGGTCATGCTATAACAGAATTTTTATAAAAATATTTCTATTAAACATATTGCGGATCAAATGGATTTGTCTACTCAGAAATTAATAGAATCTTTACTAACATTGGCATACGCTTAATCATGGTAGCCCCAGTTGTTATCATCATTGATAAATATTTGGAATGACTTTTAGCCTCAAACGCAGCTAAATAAATTACTCTTTCAAAAGTTGTTAGAGATGTTGTATAATATAAGTTTCAAATGTTGTAGTTAAATAGATCATATGTTTTTAACATATAAATTATAAGAATATTTGTACTAATTTTATACTGAGACATTCTCACTAAACACTTAATAACAAAGGGGGGATATGTAAAAATTGATACGACCAATTACTGAGACTTAATGGTCCTCAAGTTTTACACGTGTATACCCTATACAAATTATTTCTTTCGAAAAAATGAATACTGTATAAACTATTTGCAATTGATGAAGTATATAAAACAGTTTCTATTTCGCATGTATTGAGTAATTTAGCCTGATGCATGATATTATGGGCAACTGAGTTCATGTATCCTCCACCAGGATATAATCGGGTACAACATGTTTTTTTTCTAATTAACAGTATACGGGGTGTTGTAAAAATGACAAATTTCCAGAAGAACTTGTTTATTTGCGATAGTGAGCAACCAGATGTGAAGAAAAGGCAAGTTTTTCTTATATATGAATGAGAGAGGAAATAAAATATCTTATGTTCCTTAGAAAGGATTGAAATATATAGCAATTAGTCACCCATATAAAGTGCTATTTTTCATAATTAAATACTAAAACTAATGGTGTTATTATATTATTATTCGGAAACGAATCACAATCATTGGTTTTCTTCTCTTTGGACAAAATTGAAAGAAACTTTTGTTGGGGAAGAAGTTAAACACCCTCATCAACATAAGATTGATTGTTCTCCTTTATTACAATAAATTTTAATGATATATCGCAATATAATAGATTTATAAAATTCTATATCCACAACCAGATGGCAAATATAATCTCCTGTAGTTGGCTTTGTTTCTGAAATGTACAATTTTTTATTTAAACAAATTAGGGGGCAATAGAATGGGAAAGACTTTTTTGAAATCTTACATGTATATTGATTCTCGCATGATTCGCACTCATCGGCATTTTAAATGATATATTACAAAAAGGAGTTCCTATCTTAGGAAGTAATAACACTTACTACAATGTACATGATACATCTACTCGTATTGTTAAGGATAAAATATTGCATTTCACGCGTTGCGGGATTGGAAATCTGTGCATGTGACTGTCCTTATGAAGAACAATCGGAACATTTTTCGTAAGACACTTCTTTTCTCTCTCGCTTTCTTTCTATCTCTTTCTGTCTTCCAACTTGTTTTATCACAGCAGAAAATATACGACGATCTTACATTATCTACGGAATTATATGACGAATAAGATCGCCAATCTCGCACGCGGTTATGCGCCGCTCCAATAAACACACAAGTCCTGGAAGATATTGTTCCGCTGAAGTTTCCTTAAATACAACATTCATTCGTACTCGTACGAATTTGTTCCTTATCGCTTTCCCTGTACAAGATGGCACGTCCTATCCTATGTTTACGTTGCACAGTTCGCGTTCGCTTTTGCGTGCTTTTACTGTGCCCATTTAACATTTTGAATGTCGCATACGATTTCAATTTGCTCAAAAAAGATTGAATAAAGTGGAAAGGATTTATATTCCGGGACTTACACTTGCGACGTACAAAATGTTAAACGGAATAGTTACTTATTTATTCAAGTACTGTTCGTTTTCCTACGTGCGTAGAAATTCTCCCCCTGCTTTATTCGCTAATGTATGTACAGTCGCGTTTTGTATAAAAATTACGATACTTCACAAATTACAGTTAAGGCCAATTTGATTGGTCCCTTTACAAGAAGGCAGTGGCATAACAAAAAACAGAGTTATACATTTTAGAGAAGACACGGTGATCCAATGGAAAACAAGAGCCCAGTTTGTTTTATACCATTTCACTCGACCTCGATTTGTTATAACGTGTATTATACATATATTCAAAAGTGCTTCATATTGGAATGAGCATATTTTTGGGCAGAGAATTGAATCAAAAGACTTTAAATTTTTTTATCACAGACAGCAGTATATCATGCAAATGCTGTAAATTGTGACAATTTGCAAATATGTCATGTTTCACACTTATTTAAAAAGTGCAGTTTATCGAACCTACTACTTCCTTTTTACGCCTCTAAGTCTGAAAAGCGTGCTCGCAAATTTTAGTATTGTAGTGTTATTAAACGAAAAACAGCATGATCTAAAAAAGCAATTTAGGTTCACAATTGTTCGAAAGATGCAACTTTTATTCATGCCTGAATATGAAATTTAATTGCTTCTAAATATGTGTGATTCAATCACTGTGAACGACATCCTACAATTATATTGAGATATGCGTAAAGGGCAAACGATTTCTAATTTAATGTACTTCATGTCGATCTCATTAAATTTTTAGTAGCCTTAACGAGTTTTACGCAGTATGTTATTTACAAGCCACGATAAATGGCACATTAAGATTATTTTTGCACTATTTGAACCTTAATACGCGGGCACGCGCAGCAACGCGCGTGTTTTACAAGTGCGTTTAAATCATTAATGCATCACTGTCTTACCCCCGAAGACATTAGCACAACATCTCGCGTCTTACATTTAATTACAATCCAGCACGGCACTTGAGCGGTGTGTTCATTCTAAGTACTGAAAGGATTTCCCGAAATGCGGGAAAGCGGATCGATGGTTCTCGTTAAAATTTCATTCATTTACCACCGATCGTAGGCACAGTCGAAACCAAGCTGATATTCTGACACAGAACAAAGTGTATTCCTCTCGAGTCCAACACGACAATTCGACGGAACAATCGTGGTTCGAACAATCAAAACTCAGACAGTGGTCTCATTTTTCCTAAAAGGTTTCAATGGCTGCAACTCACGCTCCAATCTGTCAAAGTCATTGTAATATTCATGATCAGATTCTTCCTCGGAGCTCCTTTGCCTCACTTGCGAACCGAATGTCCCGTTTGTAAGGACTTTCTCCAAATCTGGCGTGGGAATCCCCAAGGTTTGTGGAGTTAATGGCCCATCGTCTTGAGACATTATGTATTCTGGATTATCTAGAGATGTTTTTCCTTGAATAGTGAGGAAGTCGGGATACTTTCGATAACCATTGTTTACTCTCTTTTGCTCTAATTCTGAAACAGTAATTAAGGTAAATAATAATCATACAAGATACATATTTATGTAAACACCTCTCCTATGTGTTGTTACACATTTCACCAGCAAATTCAAGGATATATACCTGTTGGTTTCGTATCCCCTATGAGATCCATATATTGAGTTGTGTTCGCTGGCAGTTGCGGCGATGGCATGAGATAGTCATCCTCGTCTAATGGCAAGTCAAGCTTGAGATTACCTACTTGAGCCTGTTGATGTGCCGAGTTTATTTCATTGTCAAAGCAATCGTCCGTCACATCACAATCTGTACAAAGAACAATTTTGAATGTTACATTATGACTAGAATAGTAGCAACGACAAATATACACTAACAAAATTAACATACCTCTTACACCGACCATTTTCAGAGGGTCTGAACAGTACCTCGAGCTGGAACTATCCGAGCCCACAATGTGCCCACAGTGCCCATTCGGATGCGTGTAATGCGTATGCTGACCAGAATTTCCTGGTTCGTGCGACACATTCCCATTCCGATGGCTGCCGCCATACCTCATTAGCTCCCTGTCCCAATTTTGTTGGTTCTGAGGTGTTGGAGAGTCGGTCACCATTGGTTTGCCATTTGGCCAACATGATTTTTCCGGTGTATTTGGGGGAGAACCCGAAGTGCTTGATGCTGAAATTCCAGCTGGTAACGGTGCTCTAGACTTTGGCTGTAGATACTCATCAGCATCGACTAGAGCTTCAGGGCCATCCATGGCTGACGCGAGATTTCTTATCATTTCTTTCTCGTCCTGCACCAATAGTATAATATTAGTTAATAATGTGATAAAATATAAAGTTTGCTCTTTGTACTATAATAGGCTCAGTAAAGATAATTACACTTACTTGCAGCGTATACGACGGTAATCTCATGTATTTGTCGCCTTTAATGGCAAGATATCGACCTGGATCCCTCGACATCTTTGCGAAATCGTCCGCCAGTTCTTTGAAGCTGGGCCTCGATTCCGCGTCAAGCATCCAACATTTAATCATAATCATGTACACATCGATCGTACAAATTGCTGGCTGAGGTAATCTCTCGCCCTTTTCCAACAATTCCGGCACATTGCGAGCAGACGCATGTTCGTATGGCTTTCCTCCATATGTGAGGACTTCCCAAATCGTGACACCAAAAGCCCAAACATCTGACTTATGCGTAAAGACTCGATGCTGAATACATTCCAGAGCCAACCATTTAATTGGCATTTTGCCACCAGCAGCTTTGTACTGTTCCTCGTTAATATCCAAAAGTTTAGCCAAACCAAAATCGGTAATTTTCACGCAGTTTGGTGTTTGCACGAGCACATTTCTTGCTGCCAGATCACGATGAACCAATCTTCTCTCTTCTAAATACGCCATTCCTCTTGCGATTTGTGTGCACCAGTTAAGGAGTGCTTTCGATCCAATTTTATCCTTAAATGTACGTACGAAGTCCAATAGGCATCCCAAAGGCATTAGTTGGGTAACTAACATCATCTGCGAAGTCATGCAGACAGCAAGTAACTGCAATAAATTCGGATGTTCTACGCTGGCCATAATGTATGCTTCATCGAGGAATTCCTTCGAAGTATTCGCCCCTGTTCCATCATGTAGAACCTTTATCGCCACTGGTATTTTGACATTTTCGCCCTCTGGCACCCAAACACCCTTATAAACATTCCCAAATGCTCCGTATCCCAAAATTCCGCCTTTCCTCATTTCTTCTTCTTTAATGATGCGTAACTTTGCCAAATTCGGTTTTACACCAGTCGGGCGCAGTGGCTCGTTGTCATCTAATCCTGTTAGAGCCATTGTCATTTTCACTGTGTTTTCCTTAGCCTTTGCTCGCACTCTCCACAAGTACATGATTACACCCGCGATCACAATGATGACCAATGTGAAAACCACGACGCCAGCCAGAAGTGCTGGTTGCAGTTCGTTATCCATTTGGAATCCAAGTCCTACGGTTTCAAGTGAACAATACGGCTCGCTGTCTGGTGGGAATATCTTATGCGGATATTCAGATGGACAAGTCTCGGTGCAATTGAAAGATGTGGAATTATCGCTAGGATCGCCCTCCTGCAATAAAGTATTCGTAGCACAATTTAGTGTTTAAGGTACCATGGAGAGATGCAAGAGGAACAATTGACAATATACTTACAATGTAAATTTTATAGTTGCGACATTTGTAACATTGATTAGGTCCCTCTCCAAAACAGCCACGACATTCACCAAAGCATGGTATGCACAAATGCGTATCGGAATCCGCGAAGTGGTCTGCGGGACATTCGTCCTCGCATTGTTCGCCGCGCTTGTACTTTGTGCACTCTTGACAGACTTGCTCGTGGAAACCGTAACCCGTGCACTTCTTGCATCGCGGATGGCATTTTCGACAAACAGCTTTACCAGCGAGTGACTTCAATGCGCCTTGTTCCTGAGGGCTCACCCATTCGTAATAGTGCCCTACAATACAAAATTGAGCCCAATTAGTTTTATTAGTTCCTTGCCATTTCTATTCAGATTAATAAATGCGCTTTGGAATAAGTATGAATAGGACAGGGCTGGCTTACCATCGGGACAAGCTTCTCTCTTTTGCAAGCATCCTTCAGGCACGTGACCGTTCATAATTGCCTTATCACAACTGTGACAACCGTTCGCTCCTATATTGTTTTCCGGCCCCTCGCACCCGCCAACACAGTTCTCGTGACAATGCTTGCACTGGCCATTATCGTTATATTTAGAGGATGGACATTCTGGAACGCAGAAGGGCCCGTCCCTCGCGTGTTTGCATTTTATGCAATGCTCTGCATTCGGCCCCGTGCATGAACCATCACATTCTTCGTGGCACGATTTACATGTATTCTCGTCCGCTTGGTATATTCTAAATTTGACCAAAAAATCACATATTGATTATTCCTGCCGCGAGTAGGAATCTTTATGCATTTCGATTAAATGATAGGTGAGCTGTTGGAAAATTGAGTAAAAAAATGCAAGGGTCTGCGATTTGCTGCGTGATGTAGAAGCAAGAAGCTAAAATCCACAGATTGGTCAAATTTACCTTTAATCCGTGGCCTGACGGACGCAAAATTGGACAAATATATTTGCATGTATTATTCAAGAGTTCTATGAGACAAGCAACAAGAATATTTACTGTTAACTTACCCAGGTGCCGTGCAATCTTGAAGACAGACGGTGCCGCGTATGAAGTTCTTGCAAGATAGACATTGCGCAGGGCCTGGACCCCAACAGCCTTCCTCCGAGCATTGTTCGTCGCATACCAATCCTTCTTTGACTAGAATAAAACCAAAATAATGATAGAATCGGGACTACAAGATGACAGAAAATTGCAAAGCTGATAAAATGATGCTTACTGCATTGGGATTCGTTACGATTATTGGAGAGCAAACTCTCATGCTCCGAGGATTTCTTGATTCTGGTCCAATTTATACTTTGCGCATAGCACAAGTTCTTATTTTCGAGAATAGCAATGGAACCCGAGTGTATTTTCTTAAGCGAGCTGAGACCGAAGGATTCCAGGGATGTCTTGACGATGTACAAGGACGCAAAGTATTCCGTGAGTGTTCGTCCACCGATCACTTCGAGATTCCGGAAGTAGGATAAGTTTCTGAAATCCTTGTGGTCGCCTTGAATATTCAAGTAGCCCGTGATTTCCTTCAAAGTGCTAAAGACTTCGAGTTTATCGGGATGCATTTTCTCATATCGTCTTCCAAACGTGAAATTTGGATATACTTGTTGGAAGCCTTGGAAACTCTGATCCAAAATTGTGATCGAGCCCTCGAAGATTGTGCAGTCTTTGAACGAGTCTATATTGCCGGAGTGTACTTTTTCAACGCCCTTGCATGTTTTCGGGCAGGGTCCGTCGCAGGGAACGCATTCTCCATTGAGCGCTTTCTTCTTTGGCGGACAAGACCTAACACAAGCTCCGTTATCCTTTAATAGGTGCTCCGGACATCTTCTCACACACGTTGCACCGTAAGCGTACTTCCCGTCCGGATTAGCTTCCCAGGAATACGTTGTTGGATTGTACCTAAGACAAACAACCCAAATTTCATAAGTTGACATTCAAGGATATTGGATCCAGAGCGATGCTCAAATCAAATAGATCAAAACCAGTAATAGTCTGCTATAAAGAGAACTGTGCGTCTACACGAATATCAGAAGGCTCCACTTGATGTCACAAACTTTCACCACGATTTTTGAAAAAGGTAGCGCACCAACGATTAATGTATGAATATTGTATTTCATCGTAAATTTTTTGAATTACTGATAATCTTGACGGTGAGTGCGTGGTGTGTTGCGAGACGCGCGCGGTGACCGGCTAATGACGTCGCTCATCTACTTACTTTTGCATGGGCGGGCATTCCTGCGTGCAGACACCGTCGTCGAAAAAGTTCTTGCAGGCGAGGCAGTCGCTCTGTTTTGGGCCCGTGCAGCCACCGGCGCAAAAGAGATGACAGCATTCTCTCGGATTGGGACCGAAGCACCTGCCCTGCCAGCATTGCGGCGAGCAGTTCGTTTTCGAGAACCTCTGACAGTTATCTTCTCCCTCGCCCCAGCATCCCTGCTCGCAGCTCTTGTCGCATTCCGGACAGGCGCGTTCCGGCGACGAGAAATTGTACACGTAAAAGTATCGTCCGCCCTGGCCCGTGATTATTTCGTCCCAATTAATCGTCTGGATGTGGCAGAGGTTGTAATTGTGGTACATGCCGACGCTCCCGTTGAGTATATCTGGCGAGTAAACGAGACGATTGCGCGAGTCAGTACAATAATTCGGTAGAGACTAGTTGCCGCTTTGGTGGATATATGCTAGTCACGTCCAAATTACCTCTGAGGGCCGGCATCTCCAAATTCTGCATCTGACACATGGTGACGAAGAGAGCGTACTCGGCGTCGTGGATGTTGAGCTTGAACAGAGTTCTCCCGCGGATGATCTGCAAACGCGGCAAAACGATTCTGTGGACGTCGACATGACTGATGAGGACGTAGCCAGTGACCTCCCGAATGTATTGCAGGAAACTGAGGTCGAACGTTTGGTTCTGCAGCCATGTGATCTCGAGATTCCCGTCGACATAAGTACAGTTGGTGTACCGGTCTCGAAGATTCCGGTAGTGGTGCTGCTTGTTCGATGGCACGGATAGCCGGCCATTGGTACCGATGCAAACTGCAATGCAATCAAAGAAAACCAACAATTAGCGCACCATTTATTGATTGTGGGTTTAAAAGAATGCAGGACCATTTGTTACATTAATAAGACTCATCATTTCCATCAACCGAAGTGCATTTCCAATCTTTACATCGCTTTCTAAGCTCGAAATCACGGCATGTCCGTGGACGTATGACAGCCACAAAACGACATGCACGCGACAGCACAATATTCAATAGCGCGCTACGATCATTAGGGATTTTAGGCAAAGGATAATTTGGGGTCCTTACTTTATAGCATAAAAATATAGTCACTTTCTTAGAGCTTCAATTCTATGGCTCCTGCGTCTTTCAACTTGGATTCTATGACCCTTGGGTTTTGGAAGAACCTCTGGTTGCAGCAAATCTACTAGTGTTTGATTTTGTAATTACACAAAAGCTGGCCCCCGCCCAATGTAGGACCCCCAGGCAATTGCCTAACGCGCCTCAGACAAGATTGTCACGCACTCGCTCAATACCCTCAATTACGCCCTTTCCACAACACTTTCAAATAAAGCGATTCAAGTACTTTACGCGAGTTCTTACTTAATCCGAGAGCAGTAAAATCCCGGTGGACGTAACTCAAGGATGGAACGGGTTGCGTCTGTTCGTACATGCGAAATGTCATCCGTCCCTTTATGAGCAGGCGATGGGAGCGGAGCGTGGGTCATTGTTCCTCGAGCAGGACATAGTTACACGTACATATCATCGGGCGGAATTCGGTTTTGCTCGGTACGTGTACACAGTGTCGGCGGCAGTCGGCAGTCGGCCGCCGGCAGGCACGAATGTCCGTCGTGCCGGGCGGTTGGCGGCGTTCGGTAGCTTCGTGGTGGTATCGTTAAAGGGCAGACTTAATCTATCACGGTGATCGAAATCATGCGAAAATCATAGCGTGATCGGGACATCCTTCTTGCGCAACTGCGGCCGGCCCGGGAGCCGCAAGAAAGGGCGACGGTCAAGAGGCGCGTCTCCGATGCTTTCTGTTCCCAAGGCTCGCGGCGCTCTCGGCAAGGAGGATGAGAAGAAAGAAACGCGTCCGTACGAAAAGAAGCGCTGGAACGGAGAAACCGGGCTTCGGTATTCGTATCGGCCAGATGGTACCTCCGTGTTGTACCTGCTGCTCGACGAATGCAGAATGCGTGTATCGACCATGGCGCCGCGAACTTCGAGAATGCGGATCGACGTGGATCTACATCGCTGAGTGGCCGGTCCCTTGACAGGGTTCGTGGACCAATCGAGAAGGTCTGTGATTGCCACAGCAATTAACGTCCTAAGTCCACGGATCAAGGACAGCGGCAAGAAAATCGTGTCCATAACTGCAAAACGGAATGGGGCGAGCGCGGTATAATCACCGTGCGGTTGCTGCAGTCGGCAGACGTGCAATGTACAGATGTCCTCTTGTCTATCAAATGATTTACTATCTATACAAATCTTGTACATATGTTAGGCCCAACATCTTCTTTCGCTGGCTATTTGCATGCGATAATTGGTAGACTTTGTGAATCACTAAAATATAAGAGTAGAACTACATATTAAATTCTCCATGAACTCTGCATTGCTATGTAGTAGCGAAACTAGTCTTAGGGCGCGCCAAACGTATATGACTGTCGTCCAATCGGACTCGTTTCCTTTTCGAGCAATACTACTATTTCAACTTGCACGTCTTAACTCGTCCATTCACTATTTTATCAGAAAATCTCACAGTCCATCTTATTCTTCCCTTTTACGTATTCTGAACGTCATTCCAGTTTGCTTCCCATCGAGCGAAATGTCGCTCGCAAGAATTCCTCAAGAAGCGCATTAATATGCATCGCATACTACCAGTCATCGCTTAATAAACCCCGTAGGAGTTTGTTATGAATATTTCTAATCATCTGCTGTTATAAGCTAACGATTGGCCGGTGCCGAAAGAAACTTTAGAGCGTGAAGGCCGGCACCACGCACACAGGCGTAAGATGGTAGTAGAGCGTGCGTGCGTGTCGTGTCGGTTGAAATCACGCAGCCAACACGTTCCACCTCGATCCTCTCCGTCTCTGGACCCTCACGCGCCGCAAAATCCATCGTGAAACTCGAGGGCCGCCGCTCGAGTGCCGCCGAGAGGCAGTCATTATCTCCGAAATCGGCTTGCGAAAATTACGAGGTGGGCCACTATCCGCGCGAAATTAACATGCTGCCAAATTTACGACGCCTGCACTAGCCCGAAGACAATGGCGGTGTGTATCGATGATGGGTTAGGCGTGAACCCGTCCATTTTGTAATTATCTAAGGAGCCCTCCAAGATTGCCGCGGGCCGACCCGCTCTGCCACCAAGTGTATGCTTCCTTCAAGCTGCCAGACAATTCCCACAAACTCAGTGCTAGCTAGCCCTTTGCTAATACGCCTCGGTGCTGGCTGCAACAATGTCCTATGCTTTTGTCCGACTGATAACTTTGTCAGTGGCAGGGCAATTAATAATTAATGAGCTGCTCTTTGCGATGAGTTATCTGGCGTTTAGTGCCGCCCTGGCTACGGCGATTCGACAATGAGGCTACGAGAAAAAGCTGTGGCAATAGTCACGCGCCGCAGAGAGAGAGGAAGACGAAGGGGACGTGAAGAAGCGGCGGGCGCCGGCGTGGCAGCGAAATCCCGCGGCGCGACTTCTTCTGCGCGGACGAAAGGGTTGTAGCTCTGGCGAAGGGTATTTCTATATCCATACACACATGCGAATACCGGTGTGCGATGTACACGGCGCGGCGACCACCTCCCATGCCGGGGCGGGATCGATTTTTATGCGGCACTTTAACTCGCCATTAAAGGCCTAAAGTAATACGAAATAACCGCACGCCGACAGCGGCGGCGCCGCCATTTATTTGTGCTCGTAAACATCGATACCGCCCTCGTGGAGCGAACGTCTTCTGCGGTTGACAGGCTCTAGCCCGGTCTCCTTCTTGCGGCCCTTGAGAGCGAGGCGCTGCCTTCGGCAAAATATCCCACGAAATGAACACGAGCTATCGTAAACCCGCGAAATAGCCATCGACCTTCGTCCCGTTCGAGGGCCGCAGCCGCCGCCGCAAGGGAGAGAGGGAGGCAGACAGGGAGAAAGGATGAAAAAAAATCGCTGCTCTAGAAAGAGAGCGCAGCTCCAGCTCCAGTGGCTCCGCGCGAGAGCCGCTGGACCGCTGCGGCTGGAAGCTCCAAGGAGAAACGATAATTTAGGAGCAGACACAGCGGCCGAGGCGTCCGTTCTCGCGCTGTGAAACAATGGGCTCCTTCCATCCTCGATGGTAAGGCTCGTCCCACCACTGCCGTGGAAGGGCCAGACACTGATTCTCTAATAAAAGTCAGCGTGTAAACAAGGGTTTACAGGCCGAATTGTCCGCTCCTCTGCGATCCGGATTATTCGACCTGTATTATAGTTTTATCTGTTTTATAGTCTTATCGGAGGGAACACGCGCGCATTTCCATTTAAATCGGCCGCGTCTCTTGCCAGGGGAAGGGCTCTACTTCCGTGTGCTCGTGTCGGAAGAGGACTGGCTAGAGCCGCAGTGTCGCCGGCATTCCACGCTCAGCAACGTGTGGTGCCTACGATACGGGAAATCGAGCGATCCCGTACGAACCGGTCCGATGCACCCCGGAGCTCCCGGAGAGCTAAGATCTACGTCACTGTTAACGCGTAATTGCAATTCTCCCCATCGCGATTGCCGCCGCCGCCGCCGCCGTCCGACATAAAACTCTTCTGAATAGAAGTGGTTATCGTGCTCGCGCTCGAATGCGCCGTGCCTTTCTTTTTGCCGTATGCAAGCCGAGCACTCGTCGACCGGAGAACGAAAAATGATTGTGTACACGCTCGGCGCTATAACAAATCGCTTCGTCACCCCAATCGGCTCGTGTACATACAAGGGCCAAGGTTCCATCGGGAGTGGAGAGCACTACTGCTGGGATCCTCGGAGCAGGGAATTGAAGTGCGGGCCCGCAAGTTGAACGGGGAGAGGCAGCACACTGTTGCGGAATACACAAGTCGTATACGTTATAACCGTGGCATAACCATCCCAGGGCGTAACATTAATAGCTTTATGGTTTATTGCTTTCGAGTCTGCGGTTAAGCTTCACCGCTCCCTGCAGGGCACCTACGCGTCAACGCGCGCGTCTCGAACTCTCGAGGGCTACGTTCTCTCCTGCCTCTCCCTCGCGATACTTCTGTTTCTCCATTTACCACTCCGCTCCACTGCCCGTTCCACTCCACTGTCATTCTGCTTCTTTCTCCCGCAAATCTCCTTTTCCGCACTTTTCATTTTCATTTGTGGTACCAGCCGCCGTGAATGCCGCCTTGTTCGCCAATTACCGTAAGCCGGGGGAATGTAGATATTCCTTGTGCTTCTGATGCACGGGATTTCTAGTTGGAATATGAAACCTCGCCACACGTTACACTTTCACGTTCGTAATACTCTTGATTCTTAAACCGCGCGCCTATTGTCCAAAGAAAGAACAAAACGGCAAAACGAATCTTAAGCGGCGCCAGTGCGCAGCGGACGACGAAATTGCACATATGCGTGCACGCGAAAGTGATGGTCAAGCCTCAATTATGTAAGCGTAATTTCCACGATGTTGCGTAAGGGAATATCCAGTGCCGCAATTGTTCGGCACGCTACGTGACCGTAATGCGGCGCGGCGGTAAAACTGCCGCCACCACCCAATCGTCGGCGGCTTTCTTGAAAAAACAACCATTTCGGGGCTCTGGGGGGCGTGATTCATTTCTCATAATCACGCGCTCCGCGCACACACATGTGCGAACTACGCGCGTTAATAAAGCCAGGGCGCGGGTCGAGAAAATAATGACGAGTCTAAATGAAGTGTGGTGGGCTTGCGCGGACAAGGAACAAATGACGGCATGTGGAATGTGCTTTGTTCGAGTATTTCGCTCCCAACGATGTTTTAAGGGTAGCCAGCATCTCCCTTCTACCTGGTCCCCTGTGTTTCGTTGCCTCCTTCTTACCTGCAGGCCTGCTCGTGAGTTATTCTCTTCCTCTTCTTCAGAATCTCGACAGCCGACAGGCTCTACCATACCCGCATAAAATTGGCGAACTTATGCTTTCCTACCAGGGTATTAGCACTGCATAAGTACATTAGCAAAGGTTATTTCTGTCATTCGCGAGATGCTTACTGCAAACATCCTTAGGAATGAGTTCGATCTTCATGTGAATTAGCTTGATGTTATACTAAAGCTTCTTCAGACAAGGTTGACCATTTTAAAATCAGCACATCTTTAGAATAGGTCATTCCTACGTCAAAGGTGGAAGTGAAATTTCTTTATGTATGAGTTACTGGCGCCTAATTTGATAACTGCGAGAAACGATCTGGTTCACATAGGAGTTTAAGGTTTAAGGACGGGCGACTACAGTAGGTTGTTGCTTAACTTAAGAGGAAGTCCTCCGGGTTCATGATAGTGATACAGTGACTCATACCAACAATAGAATTGGATACATATCTAACTCAGATTGACTATCGAAGGCTAGGCATACATTTCTATAATGGTACAGCAAGTTTGTGCTTGCGGTCTTCATAATAGTCTAACTGCCGACATGAGTACTGTAATTCATTGGCAACGTAACCCTCAGGCTTGCAAGCCCCGGTTATGCACTACCACCTTTTCAGATTGCAATCTCCTTAAAGTGCTCTTACCGTCTACGTAGGGGAGATTTAATTGCACGAGCACTCGACACCTAAGCTACTTCCTGCGCGGAACACCTACGGATAAACATCGGGCCATGGGAACTCCGCATGAATTATTTTTCTCGAAGCCGAGAAACGCACTTTGGGATTTCTTATTGTTTATTATATGACGAATGTAGGTCGATGCTTAGCATGGTACCGTCGAGAGTGCGCGCACATAAAATGCTAGTTGCTGGCATTGGCTGATCAGCGTCGATAATCGGCAGTGAGGCAAAGTGTCGCCAAGTGTTCCACTTGGCAAAAAACACTGCCGCTGGGTTTATTGGGGCCAAGCAACCGGCGTCGGTAACCAGCGTTCTATCTGAGCGTACCTGACGCGCCAAAGCACAGCGGGCTGCGAGGAGAGTCGCACCGACGAATCCAGGTCGCGACAAGGACGCGCGAAGGATCGGGGGAAGATCAATCTATTGCAGGTGAATCTGGTATCGCGGGCGTCGACCACCCGAGAAGAGACGTACGTCTTCTTCTTCTGGCAGCTCTTCCGTCTTGGCGCGGACCGGTCGCACGCTGGAGAAGGCAGACGACAAAACCGGACAAGGACTGGTGGCTCCGCCGGCAGCAGCCACTTCGACGTGCATTAATGTGGAATGGAAGCAACCGAGGCGCCATGGATCGCGATGCACGCAACACATGCTAATTCCCCGTGGGAATCCTCCGGGTTGCGATCGGCTTTCTGCCCCCGAGATCTTCGCGGCGTATCTTGATCGCGAGCACGGATTACCGAAAGGCGCCGCTCTTTTCCCGCGCTCTTTCCACGCCAACGATCGATCGGTAATCGAACTGGTTGCACTGCACACGTAGGCGTATGCACGCGTGCACCCTTCTTTAGATCGTGCTGTAATGCTCGAGGTATTCGTTCTTTGCAAAAGTTGCACCTCGCACCTTTAACCCGGACAGCTCGATCGGGCTGATCGCATTACTTTAAAGAATAGAATGGCCGACGCTGTCGAATGCATCTGTGTATACTTGATATTAATTGTACTATTAGTAACGGATCAGTCTCAGGCAGCCTGGTCACCAAAGTAGTGATTATGTGTTTTACGCGCAACTATAGAGAAAGGACTTGGCGCGAGTTTGTCATATCTTTAGCAGCTTTTCTTTCTGTTCATTCGAGATTTAGATTCGTCCGGAGAAAAAAAATCCTCCCACGCATTGCTGTTCTCCTCGGCATCCACCCACCCACCTGGCTCATAGACCTGCCGGCACAGTGGATGCGAAACGATTGGAGCTTGCCATCCATCAACAAGTCAACTCACGGGAAAGGAGCCCTACAGTTTGGTGCGAGTCCGACTTTTGGGAAGCCGCACCTTTTCTTCACCTGGCGCTCAACACAAAAGTTCTGTTCTTCCCCCGATAATTCTTGCCGGTGCATTGACCGCTTTCAGGCGCAGCATCCCTGCACACGGAATTCTCGTGACAGAATCCGAGAGCCGTTCCGATGTGGCTGAACGATCAGCGTGTCCCAGTGTCGCACATCTATCATTGTTCGATCCAGGAACGCCTCTGGTAGCAACGACCTGCGTCACGGTGTCCCTCCTAGCCAGTTTATTGCTAATGCCAGGCATAAACGAGATGCCGAAGCGCGTTAGGCGAAGGAACAGCATTTCCAATGCGAAGTAATAGGAATTTGGCTTGCCATGATATACCTTGGTAGAAAGGAACTTAATGAATCAGTGAGAAGACTAACGGGCAAGGCCTTAATTAAACAGTAGAATTTTGTTAAGTTATCGTTGGCATTCCTCCGTAGAAGCTTTTTTGTGACCTGGCTAATTCAGACAGATAGGAACCATGCATTATTGACATTAAAAAACGTGGCAGGTCTTCTTGTCGGTCCGATTAAAAATTAAAGAGGGTTCCGTTTCGTCGAGGTTGTCGCTCGCGCAATAATCCCGCGAGTACATAAATATCCGCCAGGCATATTGAACGGTCATATTTCATGGTGGGCAAAAAAGTGCGCGTCCCTCGGAAATTCAACATCTTAATCGGTCTCTGGGATCTCGTCAATATTCCGAGCGGTCAATTAAGGCATGCCTCCCAGATGTCCCCTTTTGACGGTCCCTACATATGTCACGATAGAGTTGTCCGCAGCACTGGTATTGAATGCAAGCAGTGTCTTATGTCGTGGTTATGCTCCGACCATTTCCCATCTTCTTTGGCCATTGAGCCTGCAAGGTATTCCCGAGATGAACGGAGGATAAAGTTAGCCATGAGTCGCCGCCGTAGTCGCCGGAGACGAACAAGGAAACGGCACCGTCGAGAGAAAGTGGTATTCGAGTCTGCCACCCAAGACGGGTCGATGTAATAATTAGTATCCTTGATAAAATCCTTTGGCCTTAAGAGGGAAGGCGCACTTGAGCTCAACTGCGTCGCTCATCGAGCAAAGTGAGCAGGGCTTGAAGACCTCTAAGAGCGGACGGTGCTTTTAGAACCGATGGCCGGTAATCGGGATTTATATCACGCCGGGGAAAGAGAGAGGGGGGAGGGGTTAAGCATAAATTCAGGGATATAAATCCGAACACCTGGACTCTTAGTATTCTTTAGCGGCCGGATTGTGCTATCGATGTCCCCTTTTAGTAATAAATATCGGGCGACAGCCTTGTCGTAAATGGATGTGTTTTCGCCTCAGCGGTGTGTTCGATCTGATGTATGTATAATCCTCAAGGCTGATGAACACTCAGCTGCCTACTTAAGGCGAAAGTCGACGCCTAGTTAATAAAATGGATGTGGCTGGATCAAAGAGTGACCGCTTCCATCTCCCAGAAGGATGACTTTCTTTTATTCAGGAATCAGCTTACTATTGGCAACTACGTAGTATGTATACCATACGTAAATTGTTCTTCGTGAAATTCCTCCACAAGTATAGTGACATTGTTTAAAATTAAAAAGTGGTCCTCCAATCTGCGCTATTGTTGATATGGAAAGAGTAACTTCAGCTAAAAGACACGTTAAAAGCTGAGCACTATAAATGTGGACTATTCATTTACCGCCGGCTTTAATCTCAGGAAGAGAAATCCTGTGCCTCCGTTGCGCACCTCGCGGCCGACAGTAACGCAGGTCCACTTTTCGCCTGTCTTCGGACGCACCTCAAACCAAAAAGGTGATGAAAGTCGAGCTCGAGAAGTGCAACGCGTTGTAAGATATCCTCGCCTAATGGTAGCGAAGGTATCGACTGGCCTTATCACGTTAATGGAAACCCTTTATGGAGACCACTTTAGGTGATATCTTCTGAAACCGGCAGCACCGTGCGGCGCCTTGGGTGGTTATCTCAGGTGGTGCAGTGCAATACCAATTCGCAGGTATAGCCATCCACACCTCAGAGACTTTCAACCCCCAAATCCACCGAGTACCAATTCTACTCAATCCCAATCCCAATTATGGGCTAAATTGCAAGGAAGCTTTCCCTTAATTATTAAAGTCATTAAAACCAATAAAAGAGCCGAGGCAATCTGACGAATTCCTTACATCATTCTCTCGAGAATGTGACACGCTGCTCTACGTGGAACCCCAAATGCCGAGATACTTTTCTCGACCTCCGCTGGACAATGTGAGCAGCGCAAACCGGTTCCTCAAGTACAGTCCGTTCCACGTAGTATCCCCGGCACTTAGACGCACACGATGATAAACTACACCATACATCACAGGCGGAGGATCACACGTGTGGCCCCCAAAAGTGTGCGGCGCGAGTGGACGAGGGATAGTAAAGGCGAGCAAGTCCCATATCTCGACTGGTAGGAAGATCGTCAGGAACATCTAAGCCAATGTGGGTCAAGCATCGGCACGCGCCTCCTTCGATAGTCCAGTCGACCAAGTTGATTATAAAGTCATGGTGGCGCGCGCTCGCGCACGCCAGTGCACCTACACAGTGCGAAGAGTGTCGCCGGGGTTTCTTGCCGCGTGAGATGCCGGATAAGAAATGAGTGAGCCTCGAAAGGAGGCCCCATGCATTTCCTCGCTTTTCGAGTGGGACGAACGGTACTTTCCAGGTACTCTGTGTGTGAAGGACCCTTCGACTAGGCGAGCACACCCACCCACGCGTTAGGGGGTCTGGCGCAACGCGTTTACTTTCTACTTTTCTCGACTGGCGCTGATCTAAATTGGAACTATAAGTTCTTCAATAAACGATGCTGTTTCACTCAATTGCTATTTCAAAAAGCTAGACAAATTATTTGCAACGCAATTAATTGCACACAATTAATATCTCAATTCAACTCTCAGTGGCATTAGTGCATGTTGTGTTATTCTAAATGTGGTTGTGTACCTCTCTCTTTCTGTGTGTGTGTGTGTGTGTGTGTGTGTGTGTGTGTGTGTTACAGATGCATCTCAAAGCGAAATGACCTGCGCCGGTGAGATGGTAAACTCACTTTTTCCTTTAACGAACTCGGAGTTGAGGTCCGCCGAGACATCATAGCTACCGAGGATAATCAGCAGAAGTGTCAGGCCAAAAAGGTTGCAGGTCGACAGCGCTCGTGGCCCGTGTCGGTTGTTGAACATGATGAGCTCTCATGCCCTTTATGAACCCGTGGGCCTTGCCAAGGTGACTTGGAGAACAATTCCCACTTCTTCGTGCTCTCGTCGGTTATCACGAGCAAGGAGAAGATCGAAGGAACCTCGGCAATGTGCTTCTGCTGCTGCCATCGCTGTCTGTTCACCGTGAACTTCGCATGTTTGGTGCCAGCAAGTTGTTCACCCTCTGAAACACAAGGGAAGCAAATCATTAGCACAAATCAAATTATATCGATGACAATCCTCCCTTCATTCTCACTGCAAAACTACCTTCAAAACTATCGAATAGAACCCACAGTACAAAGTAAACTCTCAATTACATAGTACTTGGAGTGAACTCATGAAAGCAAAGGTTTTCGCTTTCCACGCTGAGGATTGTTTCGTAACCGTCCTAGCCGAAGCCTTCCGACCAAGACCGCTGATGAAGGGTCCGCGGTGTTGCTGCCCAAGAAGGGCGAGGGGCTTCGTGAAATAGTCGAGGTAACAGAAGATGGCGTAGAAGAAGAAGAAGAAGAAGAAGAAGAAGAGGCAGCAGCCCCGGAGGACAAAGGTGAAACGAGCGAACGAGAGGAAAGAGTGGAATACAATGCCATGAACAGCAGGTGTCTGTGCTCTTCCCTTCGTTTCATTCTCTCCTTATTCCAGTTTCTTCTCTTCCCCGAGAGCCACCTTCGTTCTTGGACGTCGTACATCGCTATCCAGGGACAATCTCGACACTCAGCTCGGCTCCCTCTTTGTTCTTTCGCACTCCCTGCCGAGTGGCGAACATGGCTTGCCTTATTCGGCTGGGACGAGCAACGATCAACTTAAACAAATGACGTTGACTAGCTTTTCGCCGCGCGCCACTGCCGCGCCGCTACCCTACGAGTAGTACGAGCTTGATTGCGGGTGTCTCGTTTGGCTCAGCCTTTTAGATCGCCCCCTCCATTAATTACGATCGATCCGAGTGCTAGAGGCGGCGCGGCGGCAGGACTGACCGCGCGCCCGATCCTCGATCGTGTCGATCGTGATTGTCGAGCATTCCTCACTCTCCTTTGGCCTCTGTGCGCCTTTCACTGCCCTGCACTTCGTGCCCCGATCGCTCTAGGTTCTCGGCGACGCTGTCGGTGTCGAGGTACCAGGCTGTCTACCGGTGAGAAAGACGTGGGACGGTGGGACGCTTTCAAGAAGAGCCCTCCTCCCACCCCACCCCAGGGCATGAACTAGTAACGACCTTTGCAGTAAACGCTCGGGAACACACAATCCTCTCCTGGAGCCATTTGATCGTGATGCCAACATCAGCTCGACTCGCGCAACCCTATCGAATTTTCACCCGGTCATTCCGCGAGACCATGTCTATCTTGCATTCTCGATTAAATTATATTTCCTACACAAGACTGATTTAAGACGCAATGGCACATGCCAGTTACCGGCAATTACTTTCTTGTGACGCAGTAAACTCATACGTAAGAAGTAGCCCTGTGTGGTTTTTCAGTTACCGGTGTACACGGAGCGGTGCGGTGTATCGCTTACACGGGAGTGAGTATGTACAGAGTGTGTGTTCGTTTCTAATTACACTACTTATTTACATCGCTCATCAAGGTGTGCTTTCTGCACCTGCGTTCGCCCTTGCGTTTTAGTCCAATATAGTATGCATTTGTTTGGTGTACATAGATACAATTGCGAGCACGTGATTGGTACAATAATCAGTTGTACTGTGTTCGATGATCTCATCGTCAGGTACTTGTGTTTCTCAGCTATACCTGCAATGGAGCAGAGTGCTGTGGATGCTGCGTGCAGGCATCCAGTTAGTGACATCAGCCAGTGCTATCGCGCGTTTATCAAAAGTCATTCGTTTGGACAGATGCAGCCGGCGACAGGCGCTAAAGGATTGCTGGGGGTTTTTAAAATATGATTGTGTAACTACACCGAGGAACAGCAACGGGCTGGGGGGACGAATGATTTATTGTATGATCCGCGTACCCACATATCTTCGAACCACGCTGATCTCCTTCGATAAACAAACGTCCGAAGCATGTTCGATTCTGACGTCAGATCCTTGTTTAACAGCGGTGCGTGCTGTTTGCGAATTGACGAGCGTATCTCTTCATTGCCTCGGCTTTATGTCAACACGGGGAAGGAGAGATTAAGAGAAGTATTGCCTCGAGTTTGACGAGGGAAAAGTATTAGTGCACTCGTATTAACAGTGGAGATGGTAAAATAAGTTGAATGAATAATGGTAAAAATGTGTTTGGATTTTTCCTTAGGCTACAGAGCCTACCACGGCCTATTCTAATTCAACCCTCAGCCGATGTCGGCTCATTTGAACCGAGAAATTGGAGCCCAGAATTGGATTCTGAACCCCAGCCTAGGAGAGAGATCCCGAAGCCCAGGTCAGACCTCGGACCAGACACCAAACGCCGCAACCTTGTGGCTCGGGGTCAACAGCCGGCACTACGATACAGAGTCTGGGGTGTGATCGTGGTCTAACAATAAGCTGGGGTTCAGCCTTTAGGGTCTGGAGCCTGTCGAAGTTTGGTCGGAGGTGTGCGGTCCAACAGGTTAGCCTTCCTGGGTGAGCCAGAAAAGCAAAGAGGTCTAAAACGAGTCGGATCAGTGCTCATCGTCCAGGGATGTACGAATATACGCACAACTTCCAGCGAAATAGAACAATTCTTAGTTACCTAATTGTTGCAAAAGGTATTCGCGTTGAGCTGTTTCTCGGATCAGTGAGTACTTGATATGTTATGATATGTTATATTGTTTGCGCTTATTTTTAAAGTTCTGGAAACACGAAGGACTCCACTGACGAATCCTTGAGTGGCCGAGTGCAGGGTGCTAAGAATACAGGAGTTCAGTCTCCAATATGAGAAAAAAGGGGTTGGCAGGGCAGTATTTATCGACGGGAGTCCACGCGGAGCTATCTACCTTTCGGAGGCCTCGGTTGTCCCCCGTCCTGCGACTCTTCCTCATCCTTGTTGGCCGCCTTTCTCCCTTGGCTTCGGACGAGCAGCATAAAAGCGGTGTCTTTTGCGAAGGGAGGGCCGTGGTAAAAAAAGGCCGGGAACACGGCGGGCAGCCGTGTTAACTGGGCTGCTTATGCATTCATATCCTTGTTTCGCGACAACTTGCTGATTGTTTCCACAAAACGCGACAACTCCCTTGTTCGCCGTATCCAGGCCGGTTTTTCGGTGGCCGCGCTCCGCACACGGTAGGCGCTGGTGCAGACGTGCGAGAGAGCAGCAGCAAAAAGGATTAATTTGTATGCGGGTGAATGCTCGGGCTGCTCCGCTTCCCCTCGTCGTTCTTAACAGTCCTGGACGTGTAATGTTTGTTCGACAATGGCTGCGGGGATGCCGGGGAACGGGGACGGCTGTAGTGCGAATACGCCCGAGGGGAGAAGTCCTCTTTACAATTAGAGGGCCAGCCTTTCCTCGAGACGGAACCCTTGCTAACAACTTCGGGCGAATGCAATTAGCAGCCACCATAAGTAAATTAGGCGCAACCCCAGCCGTTGCCTAGCAGAATGCCTTTGAACAGTAGCTTTTTTAAACTCGCTTTCAACAAGCTTCTCATACTCTGCACTTTTCATATGGCAGGCCAAAGTCAGCGCGCATGGACGCAAGCAAGATCTACTTTCCTGCAAGCTTTCAAGCCGGTGATAAGCTCGTGGCGACGTATATACGTGCTGGCTCACACTCGAGGCATCGAGGCCCTGTTAGGTTCGAGGTGTGCCGTGAAATGGATTGCTCCCTGAAGAAATCCAAATACGATCGTCCGTCAGGCCGGGCGCAGCGATAATTGACTGGACAAAAAGCGCGATCGCTGTGGGCAAGGCGGGGAAGCCGATGAGCTCGCGGGGACTATCAGAAAAAATTAAGGGGACGCGAATAACAGACGGCGACGAAGATGATGAAGAAGACTAAGAGGCAGTGGCAGCGGAGAAAAAGGGAATGAAGAAGACGAAGAAGAAGTGAGATAAGCCTGGACTAACGGTAAAAGGGGACGTGAGCGTGATTCCGATGGTAGCAGAGCACGGAGCGAACATTAAGGTATCGTGGATCCAATCCAAGGAGCGCTCCGTGCTTCCAGGGGAGTCTTCAACTTTTCTTCTGTCCTGCCTTATTCCTGTTGGTTGTTAGCTCTCCGTCGCCGCGGCATCTCCCGGTATCTCCCTGCGCGGGACTGCGAGAGTGAGGTTTGATTTAGAACAGGGCACAATCGCCGCCGTCAGGTTGCCACTCGCAAAAACACTCTCCGCTTAACCAAGTGGTGAACGAACTGGCGGTCCCAGCGCCGGCTCACTTTCCCACTGAGCCGTATATGGCCCAGCATTTTATCTTGTATAGCCCTCCTCACCAAGGATTGCATGATCGGATGCCGTAAAAGCGGACCTCTCCCGACCGAACCAATAGACCCTCGCAAACCTGGAGACGATTCTCTGCCGACCGAGGAATACTCTTCCTCTCAAACTTGCGCACCCTCTCTTCGAGTGTAGTGAAGATTTTAATATTTGGCCAGGGCAATGGGCCCCATTTCGCGTTACGATCTTATCAACAATCAAGACATGGCCTAACGCATTTATAATGGCACCATTGCATTACTAGTATTGTAGCGAGCTGGTTGTACTGTAAGAACAACCAACGCAAGATCTCCCGAGCAAAGAGAAACGGCGAAGCCACGTCTCGATGATCGAAATAGTCTGCTGGAAGATGAATAATGCTGATAGACTTATTCTGGTTTCTTGAAAAGTCTATCGCCCGGCACGCTCCCGATTTGCTAATAGTGATCGTGACTCCGTGACGGGTCAGCCAGTTAGAAGAACCAAGGAGAAGAGCGAAGCCATGGCGAGCAGAGCGGCATCGATATATCCGTGCTTCACTGCTCCACGAGAGAGGAAGGGAGAAGCTTATTCTCTCCAACACAGCGGGATGGAATTTAAAGTCTCAGGAGTGCGGTACCTTCTCCTTCTGGGTCGACCTCTGTACTTGGTGCAGCTGCACGTCGTGACTCTCTCTCGTTCACGCTCGGCAGCCTTTCCAATGAGCCTTTGCTCGAAATGCCTTACCCTGTTATTTGAAATAAAGGGGCCGAGCAGATAACACTCAATCCTGCGATGACGGTATTTGTATCTTCTTCGGACTTATTCCACACGAGTCGGCGAGAATTGACAGGACAAGGTCGACTGAGTTTCAATGCTAACATTGCGGATTGCCGATGAAAGCCCAAAGTATTGCCACTAGCATAACTCAGAGTCTTTAACGAGTGAGCAATTTATGTATGTCGGCTATGAATAAGTCGCCAGTTAGTCAAACGAGCGGCTCTCTTACAGTGCGTCCGAGGGAATCGCCGTGTGGAATTATTGCACAAGCTCGCTCGTAAAGCAGCGCGTGGCAAAACCGCGCAATAATTATTGTCCTGACAAGGTGTCCGTGCGCGCACGGCGCTGCATGGCTCAGGCTGCTCCCTTCATTTTTGCAGTGGCACGCGCTCGTTATCCTCTTCGCGGAGCGATCCTTCCTTCAAGCGAAAGCTCCTACTAGTACGAGGACTAGCGCCACTTTTCCGTTGTCTCTCGCGCCCAGAACCGGTGGCCGTCACCGATAGTAGTCATCGATCCTTTCCAGCGGGCACGCGACACGGATTCCTGCATGCGTGCGAGCGGGTAATGACTTAGGGAGAGAACTATTCCGAGTTTCACGGAATAGTTTGTAGTATTTCACGGAGAACCGTCCGTGAAAGAAGCGTAATGAGCCATTAGCCTCGAGGCCGGCTAATGATCCTCAATGATCCCTCGTATGTGCACGCAAGACGTTCCAAGAGGAACCTTATGGAAACCGTTAATGATACCCTCCAGATATACGTATAAATGTGCCTTCTTCAAACTCCCCTGCATCTTGGTTGAGGGGGTAAGGAAGAAAATGCAATCTTTTGTGTCGAACGGAGTGGAGTATTGAAATAAGAAAGGTGCGTGCGGAATTAGGGACGCATACGTCGGACGTGTGCGTGGTCCTTGAAGGTACCGAGCAAATTGCCAACAGGTTCACGAGGGTTCGAGTACCCCGGGAGCCCCGGGGCCCGTACCATCCCGGACTTGGCGGAAGGTCGAGTGCGGTTGGCTCGGAGCCCGTAGCTAAGGTTACACCGCGCTACGAATCAATGCTCTCACATTTCCGAGCGCATTTCGCGGAGCTCCTCTCGGCCTTTCTCTCTCGCTCTCCTTCGTCTCGATCTCGAGTCTCCTCGCAAATTGGCGGTTCGCGCGAGAGCGCGGGAGTGAGGGAGAGGAGTGGGGAGAATCGTGCTGGCCTCACGGAGCTAAGATCATGCCCCCGGGGCCGCTCGGATGGTGAGCGGGCCCCGGACCATGCGAGCTCGGCGAACGGGGACACAGAAACCAACGCGAGCGCCCCGAGAGGATCCCTCGCGCGGCATGGCCTGCCACGGCGCAGCACTGCACTGGATGGCCGGGCATTCTGGAAAAGAGCGCCGGAGATCACCAAGATAAAGCTGACGTCGGGAGCTGGCGCATTGTGCCCGGCGTTGTTGCCGTCCGTTGCCGCGGCGCCGCACCGCGCCGCGACTGAACCGCGTCGAAGACGGCCAGCGTTAAAGTCACGCCGGCAGAGCCAGCGATCCCGATGTGATTCTTATCCGCAGATCAGAACGCGAGAGCGTGCGAGCGGTGCCAGTGGTGGCAGAGCCCTGAAAGTGCCGCCAATGCCGTTTTTCGACGATGCTTTCGCTCGCTTACGGGGCCCGCGATCCCACAAAGAGTAGGGGCCCCTCTGCCACGGGCGCACGTACTCGATCTTCCCGGATACCTACCCCATCCACTCCCTCTTGCCTCTCCCCGAGAATAAAGCCGGAGATCCAGCCGCGATTGTACGCCGCGATATGCCGCAATTTACTAGTACGCGTTGATATTATTCACATTAGCGCGCGCGCCCGACCAACGCTTCGCCCTCGGTTAATGCTCGCATATTGCACCCCGAGAAATATTGGGCTCGCCTCATCTTTCCAGCTCCAAAGCAAGCTGCTCAGTTACAGTGGCTGACACACTCGCTCGAGATATGGGAAAGGCTGGTCCACTGTGTGGACCAAGTGTATTATGCCTTTTGGCAAATATCGCGATGCATCTGGGGCGCGAAATTATTCGAGAGAAACACTCGTGATCGCCTGACAGTTCTTTTGTTCCATGGATCGTCCGGCAGCATGCCGCTAGTTTCATCATGGTGTCACGGCTCACAACAGGAAAATCTCGTTAAGGCACGCCTGTTCGATCCATCATCCTTTTGCGGCCACCCCCAAAATTGTAGTAACGCTGGCTGAACTTGGTAAGTCCCCGTCAACGTCTTCTATTCTCGATTCTCAAGTCTTATCCACCAAGAGAAATTCTTTGTGACGTAAGACTCGATTGTGATAGTTGGTCAGGAGTTGGACAGAATGATTGCGTGTATGTTCGCTGAGGGTAGATAAGATCGTGATATTAGTGATTAGCTACGTTGTAATGTGGGATTCGTATATTAAGATGCCGGAGCGAAGGAATCCCCCAAACGAAGATATGCAGCGGCCCGCCATCCTTCCAAATCATACACGAGTCTGATTGACGCCTGGCACCTTGTTCAAAGTCAAAGAGCCGCTCGCCCAACATCTCAAGACTGTCATGAATATTCGCACTCGATTTCCCATGAAGGCGCCCTCGAAGTCTCGGCGGATAATAGGAATAAATCGAAGAGGAAGCTGTTGTGAAGAGAGTATCGCGGTGGATGAGTGGCTGAAACTTGCGAATCATGTACGTGCGATCGGGCTCAGTGATTATCAACGATGGTTACACATTCGGCATGTCCAGTATAATATCTAAGAGATCCTTTGGCACGATGTCAGTGATGTGCGCTCGACACCAGCCCATAGACATCTTCCGAAGCGATTCTCCCGCCAATCTTGCCAACAAATGTCCCAGTAGCGGTCTGTGTGTTCCGTACAGGTTTTGTAATAGGAATAACTATATCCAAGTAGAAAAAGATGAAAGTGACACTCGAAACTCAAAGAAATCAACGCCGATCCACGCAAACATGGTTGCACGTTACAGCAACACTTTGAAAGGAACAGGGACCCTCAATGCGCTACAAAATTTGTCCTACAGACAGAATATGTCATTCACAAAATCATTCGAGGATCTGACATCTCTTCTGAAGCTACAAACCATTGGGCTGTTTCTGGGGGATGTACCCTATGACAAGAACGCAACTATTTACAGGAGTCTTCGCGGACACTATATTTGGGACAGTGAGCCGAAGGAAATTGATTGGATACTGAATGTGGAGGCCATAATAGATTATCTGAAACGCGCTATGACGCTCAAGGAAAGAAAGAGGTACCCGCAGCCATTAGAATGGAGGAAGAACCAAGTGTCACGTCCAGCATTGCAAGAGGCTTCCTGGATTGATAGAGTTGTGCAAACGCACAAATCTAGCACCCAAAATACTAAGTTTATACCCGATAATGGCACACAGCACGGCAAGAATAGCGTAACTAGTAATTCGGGAGACCAACTGACTATTACTAGCTCGCGGAGTCCTCTAGGAGGCGATGCATCCTCCATGTCGGAATACATTCATCGTGGGCCAATCAATCAGAATCGTACAACGAAAGACGACGCTTCTCAAAACGTGATTGCTGGAGGCTACGGCGGAAGCGAAGAGCCCCAAGTGGAGCTGAGAATGTCGTCGACGCAGAACGAGTCCGTGGTTTCCATCAATGTCGAGTCCAACCCGCACAAAGGATCCCCGAGTGCGAGAGAGTTATCGGTTGTAGTTCAATCCAACAAAGATGTCGTTGCAAATTCGACCACTTCCAGCAAAGTATTAGCCGCATCGCCGACCTTACAGAAGCGATTTGAGAGCAATTTTCAAAATACCAATGCGAAACTCAACTCGATGCGCATATCGATCAGCGAGGAATCCGTACCGGTGAAGCAAATTGAGTTCGCGATAAACGGGAAACCGGTCTCGCAATTGAAAAGTATAATCGCTCGCTCCAACAAATTGGATGTTGTCACTTCAGTCGACAAGATAGAAATAAGGGTGCCTTTCACGAAGGACAAGGGAAAACCGCCGGTGGATCATGCGAAGGTTATTATGCAAGGGGCGACGGTACCGAAGCCCGTATTGAACCTGCAGATATCGGCAAACTTCGACGAGACACATAGGCAGCCGTACGGGTACACACCGTATACCACGGAGACAAAACCGATTGCAGACCCTCCTGCGCCTCCAGAAAGTCCAGCCAATTCGAGAAACCCTCCGATATCATCGACTTCAAACGAAGAGAACGACTACAAATTTTCCAACAGAACTACCAACACATCGGGAGGTGATGGACCGCCTCCTACGGATCCAATTTTAATGCATGGTCATCATTCAATCGAGATATCGCCTTCAAATCCCCGAATTCCGGAAAGTAATACACAAACATATCCCGCAATTGGAAATCAATCACATATGAATGCATCAGACAATCAGAAGTTACCAGAGCTTCAGGTGACCAAGAGCACTTTCACGAAGGAAGAGAATCGTGATCGCGCGCCCTCGACAATGATACCATGGTGGGCATCGGACAACTCTTTCAACAAATTGAAAAAGACGAGTAAGACCAAAAGTGTCGATTCTTCTTCTTCGAGTGTGCACTCGAAGAATCCTCCAACACTTGACCGATCGGACCATGCCGAGGATCCTAGGCGGCTTCTCAAATTCGGTGGAGTCCCAGTGCACAAATCTAACAGACTTGCCAATTCTATTTCGTCGTACTCTCCGAGGAAACGAGGTAATATTAAGAAGAGTCGCTCCGCACGGTCACTCGACAGAAAATCAGCCAGAGGGACTGGCAAGAAGGGAAGAGAAGGCTTTATCTGGCAGAGAATTCCAGATATGGTACAAAACGTTGACGGCGTTAGCATCAAGTTGAAGAGGAAATTGGATCATGATACGATTCACGTACAAGATCAATTGAAGATTAGTGGATCAAAAGCTAGCGCTCCAAATATTAAAAGTAAAGCATCAGAGCAAGTATCGGATCCCGAGGAGAAATCGAAAATATTCCACAGGGACAGTGTAATCGTCAAAACGAAACCGCTAAAGTCAAACACAACCCAAACGAAGGAAGCAGTAAAAGTACAGGCGGAAAAAACAACAGGTAACACTGGGAAGAAGTCGTTCCACGAAGAAATCGATTTAAAACAAGCAAAACAAGAAAAGAAAAGTGACAATATATTCCTCTCAGATTCAGCTGTTAAAAGCTTCATGGATGCAATGAAACCCATTGAAAAGAGGAAGGATGGCACCTTGATAGACTTTGGTATGAAGGTGTCGTCGAGAAGAATGCCTGAGAAACAAAGTCCTGGCGTCAATAAGATTCGGTCCAAGCCTCCCAAGTTGGAGAAGATCAAAGTATCATCGACTTCATCAAAAACCTCTTCTACAAGTGCCACTGAGAAAATGTTCCCGAAAGAAAGCAAAATTTTACACGAGAAAAAGGAAAGCAACTCGACGATAATCCTGGAAAAAGTAGGCGAAGAAACGTTGCCGAAATTAAGTAGCAAACCTCTGGCGACTGACACGAAAAGCAGCGCAAATCGCCCTAACGTGGCAGAGAAAAAAGCTTCGCAGCAATCGACAATTAAGAAGATTATCGAGGGAACTCAAAAGTCCACAAAATCGACGGTTAAACCATCGAGGGACTCGAAATCCTCCAAAAAAGCTGACACCCTTAAGTCATCCTCAACCGGTGCACCAAAGAAGTCGCCTACAAAAGACCCTACAGTACGTTCGCCGCAAAGTTCTGTTGACTCGCAGAAATGGCGAGTAAATACTGCGAGAGCTTCAAGTGAGTCCGTATTACGCGATTCCAGTCAGACCCCCGTGGCACCCAAGGAGGAGATGCTTCCAACAAATGATGGTCCCAGTAGGCAACTCGAGAAGAAAGTGGCGACTTTTAGTGTTGAAAAGAAAATGGCAAGTGCTGCATCATCATCGGCACAGACTACTCTCCCCGAGACTCTAAGAACAACGAAGAATAACATCGAACTGAGTGAAAAAGCAGCACCCCCCACGGCAAGCGCAGGCACAAATTCAGTGAAGGATAAGAAACCTGGTACTAGCTCGGCACGATCACCAGGTACTGTCACTGACCAGTCATTAAAGAGGGTGGTCGAACTTATAACAAAAAGAGAAAACCCGCAGGAAGGTTCTTCGAGCATAGAAACATCCTCGGACTTTGAATTGAGCATGGATATTAGTGATTTGTCTGGTTCTGTATTCCCAAAACTAGCTATAAATGCTGCAGCGTTGAGGCGCTGCAAATCAGGTTCCCCGGCGACGATAAAAACTAGCTCGGGGACAAGGAACCAGAAGTCGAGTAAACACCCGAAGAAAAAAGAGAAGCCTACTTGCGTGAATACCACGTCGTGAAAAAAGATTGTGTTGTAACAGGCGAATCGGTAGGGGCTTCCTGTTTTATACCTGTGTGTATATCTGTTTTGTACATTTTGTTGTATAACACTCGGTTCATTGATGTCGAGGATCTTTTATTAAACGTTTGCATTGCGCATGTTTCGTCGGGCGAATTTGTTGTTTTTATTCTGCCATTGGGGGCCTCTCTCCTTGAGTGGGCTATTATCGAAAACGGAGTCCTTTCGATTGCCGGACTGCAATGGTAAGTGCGAGTCACAAAGCTATTGAAACGAGAGAAACGTGCACAGAGTTTGGCGGACGGCGTCTAATTACATTGGTGTAATCAAGTTCCCCCCTCCGGCAGTGCGCTCTCGGGAGCGCACGCACTCATCGGGCCCCGTTTCTTGATGCTGCTTGCGCAACAGCAATCCGTTTCCGAACCGGTGGGTTTTATTGGCGGGCTACGAAAGAGTGCCGGTGCGCGCGCGCTCACGGGATTGGGTAATTAAAATTCTCATTAAAGTCGATGGCGGCATCTTGAAACGGACGGTGGACAATGGGCCCCATGAGCGGAGCCCGGGCCCCGGCGCGCGGGCTGCACGGCAAAATGGGACCAAAAGAGAAGGAAAGGGGAGCAGGTGAGAGTGAGAATGGAGCTAACAGGCCATGAAGAAGGAAGAACCCGTGCCGAAGTCTCGTTTACAATCTCGAAGGTGGTACCTGGAGGAGTCGGGAGACTACTCCGCTGCTGTTGCTGCTGCTGCTGCTGCGCAGCTCGCTCCTTGCACCTCGTAAACCAGTCGCTGCCTTTCAGCGAAACGACGATAATTGTTTTTTCATTACCATGTTTTCGCAGCTTGTCGCTCTTTGTATATGAGCGTTCGCCTTCGCGCCTGATATCTGCTTGACGGCCATCCATCTCGTTGCCCGATTTGTTCAAATACGTACATACATATAGAACACACGAAGGCCAATAGGATCGATATTCCGAAAGTCCAGTTTCCCTTTGTCTTCTGTTATCCTGGTGCCCACAATAGCGTTGTGTCTATCGGTACAATGGTTGCAGCTCGATACTAGCTATTATGCCAATTCGTGGTGAAGATCAACCCGGTCTCTCAAGTGCGGGGAGTGATCAAAGGGGGTGGGACCGAGATCAACGAGAAGCGCCGTGCGGTTCGTGCGAGGTCGTGAAACCCGTCATTATCTGTACACGTTCTCCGCCAGCGTAACCCCGTTCTGGCAGGTTGCCAGTCATTCGAAGTAATGCATCTTGGCAGTCAGGGTTAAGCGAACCTTTACGGAGGCTGACAACATCGAATCCATTCCACTCGCGTCCTCGGCGCATCGGGAGCGCAGGCTTTTCGTCACACCACGCCGTGCCATGCCATTCTTCGCGTAGCGTCCGATGACAGCGCGAACAGGCATCCGGCCTTGCTGCGCAATTAAGCAATCATCGTCGTTAATAGCGCATCGCCAATACCATTGGTAGAGATGGAATCGACGTTTCCTTGTATCCGCCGATATAATGTTCATCGATATAGAATCAATCATTTGACAAGTATCTCGACTGTCATGCACACTGCTACGCCAATAAGATTCCAGCATTCTCCTTGCGCATTCCCCGTGCGAAATGGGTAATGAATTCGGTACTTTGAATGGAACAAAGTAGAGAACGAACTGTACGCCAAGGTACAATTACGGTGCGCACGGAAGCGTTAGTGCGAAGTATTAATTAATTAATTAAAGCCCACATGCTCTTTATCGACATTAGGAATCTGATCTTGCAGTTCGTAACGAGCACCACGCGATTGCCAGGCAGTAATCAGTGATGATGATAAAGTCTGCTCTTTCACCAGAACAATCAGGCATCGAGCGACGCAAAAATGTCTGAGCCATACTGTTAGGGTATGCTTCACGGTTTATAGGAAATTCCAAGTACGATGGTTGATACCGAGGAATGTAGATGAGACTTGCTTGCCTTCGGTGGTACTCGGGCACTCGGCATTCCTCGCGGCGCTGAGTATCCTTCTTTGGACAATCCACCCTCCTCGGCGAGCATCTTTCCTCCTCCCTCCCCTCCATTTGCGTCGTAAGGAAAGCCGATCTGGCTATACGAGCAGAAGCAAGAGAGACTGAGTGAGAGAGAGAGAGAGGGGAGGGGGGTTCATTCGAAGCCCTCTCTGGGCCCCGCTTTGATTTATCGTGGCGTTGCTCGCAGCCTGTTATAAATATCCAGAAACAACCCTACCCGCCTGTCCATCGCTCATCCAGTCGGCGAAAGGGAGATCTCTCGAGGTATCCTGCTGATTTTTCTCCTCCGTCCTTGACGAGCCCAGGTAAGGAGCTTTCCTGACCCTTCGCATCACCTTGCTCCTCGACACCGGCCGACACCGGCCGCGATATCCTAGTCATTCTGACCGTCTAACATATATAACCGGATAGAATGGAGCATCGTCATCCAAAAGCACTTTACGATCCGGTCAGTTTCTACCACGTTTATAGACTCCGAGGAATTTCATTGGCGCCCACATCGGAGCCCGCGTATTCTCGTTGTGTGTAGTTGTCCACTTACGTAACACACAATGGCAATCGCGTTGTCGATGGGAGCGCTTGAAAAATCCACGCGCCATTTCCATGATGCTATAATTCCTGCACGCAGCGATCGCGGTCAGGCACAACGGGAGAACGACGTGCCAGGCTGTAGTGGCGATCGTAAAGGCGTCCAAGTTACGATCGGCGAGGAGCCGGGTCCCGCGCATTCTCCACGCGTGTGGAGAACGGTACGCGTCATCGATGATCGCATAGAAGCCGTAGAGTGTATGTGCCATGCTTATAATCTTAAGCCCTCACTGGGAACAGGCGACCGTGCGTTCCGTGCACAACCGACCAGTGAAAAATCTGGTATGCCTGCGGCAAAGAAAAGGCGAGATGAGATCGAAGCAACCGATGGCCGTTCGAGGAAGATACCAGCAATGATGTACGCATCAAGGCCGGCACCGAGTGCCTTAGCATGTACTTATGTATGTACGCACGCGAGAGAGATTGGATACCCAGATCGCAAGGACAGCCACCAGGCCCCACCTCTCTTCCAATTCGTTGCACTCCCCGAAACTCTTTGTTTGTTTTAATTATGCATTCGCTCGGGATACAATTCAATTGGATGCGCCGTTCGTAGTATCGCCGTCCATTCAATCCTTCTGCTCGCCCGTTTCTCCTCCCGAGAAAACTGCGGATCTCTTGCTTACTGTCGAGGTTCTCTATTCACTGCTGCAAGTGTCAGTGATTTTCCTTGAGCCACCGGAATTCCATGACGAAATGCATTGGCATTTGTCTAAGGATATCTGTGGTATTTGGATTGATCAATCATTCACTAGGATTAGTTCGACCTTGTCGAGCGCTCAGGGTGTTTCCTCGTTGAGCTGACGTGCTTCTATACTTGATCCCAGGTGATCCGGGGAAATACGAATCCTCCGCCGTCCCATGCATTTCTGATTTATTGTCACAGCGTAAAATACTTATCGCAAAAAAATCTTTCCAAGAGTTTAACTGCGGACGATTTTGCAAACTCTCGGCAGCGAATGAAAAAGGTCGAATTGCTCGTTGGCTCGTTTTCGTATTTGTCGGCTGAGTACATCCCAGCGCGTACCACCCATCGATCACACATGTTTTTGCCAGTGCCTTATTAATCCGGGATTATACTCCTGGTTGATGGCCTTTCCCCATCGATTCGCGCTCCCCCTACTGTGCTCCTTCCTTGCCAAAAGTCTTAGCGGCGCGTCTCGATATAATCCCCACTCATTTCTTCGAGCGTGGCAGCGGATTAATTATTTTTCTCGACGGAGCCGAGGTTGGTCCGGGGAGTTTCAGGACCGGTCCCGGCAATCCGCCACGATATCTCGCCGTTAGCCTCGACTAATCCCTCTGGAAATCTCGGCAGTTTCCTCTCGGAAGATACAGGGGGAAGCACTCGTTCGGCGCGCAGGACCACCTTACGAATCTCGACATTCTCGACCCTTGTCATTTAGTGCTCGAACGCCACTGGTGAGTCGCGCTCTGCCTCCCTCGGCGATCCGCGCGGCTGATCACCGGGACTTAATCTTCCCAGGCACAAAAGGACAGTTTCGCGGGAAGGTTGGCGCGGGCGGGCAGCGCGGGGCCACCGCTTCTCTTAAGTGGAAGAAAAAGATATCGCGCACTCAAAAGGGAAAAAGGAGAATGTGGAGACGAGATAAAGCAGTCGCGAAAGCGCGTCTCTCCAAAGAGGACTAATCCGCTTATGCCGCCGTTAGCGCGAACCATGGAATGCCAATGCTCGCGACGAGATACGAAAAGGCCGGTTTGCGAGCCGGCACCAAGCGGCGAAGCTTAACTCAAGAAATTATAGAAACATCAAGCGAAGCCCAGAGTCACCAGATACGCGCAAACGTACAAGCCTCTTAATGAGCCTGCTCGAGGGCAGGCTCGCGGGGACCAGTTATATCGGCATTAAGGAAAAATTGTTATCGGCTTCAAAATGGCACTGCATTACGTGCTCCGCGGTAATTGGCTAATACACTAATGCCTGTTCTGCAGGAAAACTTCTTGCGCGAGCGTGTTGCGAGGTCGAAGCACGTGTGCCACTCGTGATCGGCAGCGACCGAAAGGACATGTCACACTGAGGAGAAGAAACGGAAACACGGCTAGGAAGATGGTCGCGTGTGCATTAACGCGCTGATACTCGCCGCTAATTGAGTGCGCATTGATGTGTCGTCGGCCTATAAATCGATTACTTTATACTGCCTGGTGTCCAAGCGCCTCCATCGGCCCTGCTTTCCGAGGACAGCGCAGGGTGACTGTCGGCTGGCAAGATGTCGCCGATATATTAGCGTAATTCGCCCGCTCCGCCACCAGCCAGGTAATAGGGTAATTGCTTTGTGAATTCCCGCGACCGCCGAGCAATCCCGTGTCCAGCCTGTCGTCGGCATGTTTGCCGCTTGTATATCCTGCGGCCTGTTTACCGCAAGCCGCCGCCAATTATTACTGACGTAGCACTCTCGCCCGGTAAGGTTTACTTCCTCACTTTACCTTTTGCTAAAGAGATTTACTTGAAGCCACCTCAGTCAATATTAGAATCCTGCCGAAATTCCAAAGAGCTTGGCCGAGCGTAGGATTGGAAGGACTACCTTGGAGACTAGTCCGATCGTATATTACGAAATGCAAATTCCAGGTAACGGATGCAAATGACGCTCTCGGCGGTGAAGTGCACATGCAGACGGCGATCGGTACAGAGACAAATGGTGCGCTCGGAGAAGTCGCCGGCCTGGTGGATCTCGGCGCGGCGATTCCCTCGCCGCGGCGCTCGCCGCTCCTCGATTCATCGAGCTCTCAAGTTTCAGGCTGATACGGGGTGCGAAGTAACGAATCGACCATTGTCGCGTCAGGCAGCATGTATGTAGGTATCCTGGCCGCATAGCCTTGCGCCGGCCGGTTCGCCTGTCTGTCGAGCGTTTCTCAGAGCCGAGCAACAGCAGCACCAGCACGGGCGGACACGCGCCGCTGATGCGCGCGTGATCTAGACGAGCGACGTGAACGAGCAGGAGAATGCAAAAACGGACGCCAGCCGGACGCTTAACGAGTAAATTAAAGCTGCTGTGCTCCGCGCCGAGCGTGGCGGACAAGCAAACGCTTTTAGACCGGAGTCAATCAAGCAACACCTACACCAATTACTCGCAAATCATTCTTATCCTTTCTATAACTTTGCAAAAATCATATACATATACGTTTAGTGGAATTCCCCGTGGGACTGATATATTTTTCCCGTATCCCCGCGATAGTCGACTGCTTCAGCCGAAGTAGCACTCCCCGATAACTCTGCGGGGTTAATAGGGCCAATAATCGCGATCGATTCTCGCCTTACGGTGTTCACAGCATCGATCATCGTCTCTTTTTGCTCGGCCCTCCGCCTCGCTCTAACCTTCCGCTGCTCCTTTCTCTCTTCTCCTTCTCCGACTCTCATTCCCGATCCAACTTTTTTCTCTGCCTCACGTGTGCGCGTTTTTTCGGCCCACCGAATATAATCGGCTCACCATTAAAGTTCCAATGGCCGCTGCGTGGATTGCTTTGCTTAGTAGAGGCGTATCTGTAATGAGAATCGATGCCCTTCTTCCCCATCGCCTGCGATGCTGCTCCTTTTTTCCCGACGCTCGCCAGTTTCCCTTGGCTGCGCACCGTGGTAGCACGGGCCACGCGTGACTTACTTATGCGATTAATAACACAGCCGCGTATTTATGGGGTGTATCTTGTAGCGAGACAGATAGCCGTACCTTGAAACACCCTCAAACCGCAGCAACCTTGCCCCCAGTGTCGCCAATGCTGATCAGCAATCGGCTGTGAGCTTATTGCGAAACGAGTATTCGTCGAGCAGTTCCGTAATCAATCTTCCATATTACAATTATATGTCTTGTATACAATCAAATTTATAGCTTTGTAACCACTTGGTATTTGTTTTACATTTCCATGTATCGATTGTCCCACGCTTTACAAGATCTCTTCCAAAGGTTTGTTTGTTGGCCGATTGTATAAGTACACATTTTTCATTTTTCGTGTATTATTGATTTATAGAGTTAAATGTAGTTACAGCACCGGTTGTGCGTTCTGTGAGGAAATATTAGAAAGACTACAATTACTAGGAGTAATGCGAACCAGTAGAGCTTGGACACTATCTTCAAGGTGACCCGTTAAGCGGTTTAGCCGATTGCCACGCAACATATGCATATTTTGTATAGTATATTCAAGGTGGATCGGCTCGACGGCTCGAGATTCGCTGTATCGTGGGAACTTAGCGGTGAGAACGATCCCTCGGCTCGCGCTATGGAAAGCCTCGATCCAAGTATGTGTCCCTAATTGTCATTCAGCAGACGTGTTCCTCTGACGGATGGAAAGGTATTGGATCAGTGGTGCAATGTCTAACCTGGGCAAACCCCTCGCCACAGAGGACGTAGTTGATTCTAGGGTGCAGCCACCCCCGAATCCTGCAGGCTCGATTAAATCATCAGAAGCGCCCGGCCGGCGATCTCGTCGGCAAATGGCGACGCATCCGGCAATGAAATGCAATTTATTCCGGGGCTAGGGATCGCTCCCCGCGAAGATACAATTCGCCTGACGCGTGGAACACCCAGGAGCGCAGAAGCGGAGTGGCCGCACGACGGAGATGCGAGAGAGTGGAAGCTGGGTGGACCGCGTGCGCCAGGAGAGCTCGTTATACGGGCAATGGGAATGCGACGGAGCGGCGTGCTCGACTCCTGGTGGACCACCCTGTTGGACACCGGGCGAGCGGAATCGAGGGACAACGTCTCACTTGAATTTACTATCGGCCCCGTGTCCCCGTCTTCCCCGTAAACGTTCCACTTTCTTGCGGCCCGATTTCGAGGCGCAGCCAATCCTCCTCTCCCGGAACCCCGGGGATGGACGCTCATCCGTATTTTGAGAGTCGGATTTCGCCCTGATGCAATCGTTCGCGCATTCGCGTCGCTGGCTGCAATAATAGTAACGACTGCCACAACGCTAATTATGCATCCAACACTTTTCACCGCTCTTTCGCTCCATCTAAGTCGAATCAGCTGACTATACGCGATCGATGATGTCACCGTTGCAATGTACTCCTCTCGGCGCGTTCGCTCCAGGGGAGTGACACCCACTTGGTCTGACACCTACTTGCTCGCGCGACGTCACGAGACCACTGTACTCACTCTCCAACTTCGCCCTCGCCGTTTCTCTTCTTTTTATCATATCGCACGTGGCTCTCTGCGCCGGTTGCTTCTTCCGAACTTGACGCGACTAAGATATTCCCCTTCCACTTGTCTCTTCCCTCGTGTGCGCATTAGTAATAGACTTACTAGACTAGACACTGAGAGAGTCCTTCGCGGATCCGCAATCGGCAGGATTCGCCCACGTGGCCAGCGTCTTGGATGGTATACCAGAACGTCGGCGCTTTCGAGCGCGGCCCTTCCCAATCGCTATCGAGTTCGCTCGTACCACCATCCAGTAGAGTACCAAGGCTGCCTTTAGATGTGGTTTAACTAGCCAAAGTGATGCGAAAGTGCTTGAATCCCGGCGAATCAATTAGACAAACCTGCCATGGAGCACTGATGGCGTTGCGAAAGGAATTCCGACGGGGCACTTGGACTAAACCAATTACTGGGAAAAGCAATGTTGTCCGGCGGCGATCGAGTGGCAGGGAAAAGTCTCTCGGCTCTCCTTGAAGGCGGTGAAAACGAGTCGGCTGCTTATGTCATCCCCTGGTATTAGATTCCCAGGCCGCCTGCTCGGAGATCTATCCTTCGCAGCGAATAACCGACCAGCGCGTCGTATAACTGCGGGCAGCTTTCAAGGCAGCAGAAGACGCCTTGGCAGGACGAAATTCCTGTGCGCTCGGGGGACACAGGGTGGGCAGCGCGATGTTCTTTGTACTGTAAAATATCGACGGTGGCGAGGGGGGTCGGTGCTTTTTCCCCGCGGTTTGGTCCTTGGCCGGAAAGGACCAAGTCTCAGCGAGGCATTGCCGCGATCGGCCAAAATATCGGGGTGTCCAGCGTATAATAAGACACGGCGGAACGCTGCTCCGGACACCTCGGACACATGTCAACTGTGAGGGTCCGCATCCTCCGATTCCTCGGAGAGGAGGCTGGAGCCGCGCGCGTATACGTCTGCCACTCGTCAATTAGAAGCGACATCCTTCCCGACACGAAAAACCCGGCCGGGCTAGTACCTCGAATCGAGGCCGAGGGGATTCGGAAGAATGACATTAACATACCGAGCGCGGATGGAGGAGAGAGAAAGGGAGCGGGATGCCACGAGTGAGAGGGAGGACGAAGAGGAGAGAAGGTGGAGAAGGTGGAGAAGGAGAGCGAATCGACGGAGGCACTGGCGGAGGAGGACATACCGGACACACCGAGCGGATACAGGCCGCCGCGCCGCGTCGTGCCGCGAGAGCGCACGTCGAGGGGAAGCCGATCGGCAAGAAACCAGCCGAGTTTCTAACGCATGCACCTTCGCATACGCGCGGCTTTCGAGAAACCGGCGAATTCCGCACGCTTCCACGGAATCAATCGAAGTTCGCGCCTGCTGGAACGACGGGATTCGGGTAATTAAGGGAGACGACTTGATCCTAGCCTGTCGTCTTCATCCTCGCCTAATTACTCCGCGGCAGATCTCCCCAACAGACTCCGCCATTCTTCCCACGAGGGAGCCCTCTTACATACTTCCAGCTCGGAGAAGGTCACTTTAAATAAGAACTACCTGACACTGTACAATTGAACGCACAGCGTGGATGATTCTAATTATCGCCGCGTCTGCACAACGTGCCACCAGGTGCAAGAGTGCACTGAATGCACTCAACGACTGCAGGCTCCTTCGTGGGACCTGCTTCACGTGACATACATACATACAACATATGTGTCAGTCTCGCCAGTATTTAAGTGCAAATCGATGCCAGAGTCCTTTTGCTCTCGGGCCAACAGCAGGGGGTGGAGAGAACATTGTTAGGTGGAGGAAGAGTCTCTCGCGACGCAACCGGGTCCTGCGGAAGCAGACGCCTTGCCGCCCGCTCGACCGGTGAGTGTCGCCAAGTCGAAAGGATGCAGCTTCAGAACAATAGTCCTGCGCGAGTGGCCGAGCCAGCACGTTGGTTAGCTGTGAGGAAAGGGTGAGCCGGCTGTTGCGGGGTGTCAGTCAATTATGTAAGGCGCCGCGAAGGGCTCCTCGTGTATACAATAGACATTGGCACTGTCGCAACACCAGGGGCACGCTGCGCCACGCAGCGTGGGGGAATCATCGTCACCATCTTCGTTTAGACGTCGTGGGATACGCCGCGAGGGACCGTATACACGGGGTGGGCGTCAAGGACCCTCTCTCTCGCGCTCTCTCGCTCGCACTCTCTCCCAAGAGGTGTAAGAGAGAAATAGGGAGCGCGAGATAGTAGGAAAGAGAGCCGAGAGACCGGTACGGCAGCCATATGTGGACACCGAGTAGACAACACACATCGGAGCGCGCGAACGGCACGCTCGTTTCTTGCTTGGTCTCGGCTATGAGGCTGGCGTACAGCCGTTCCTTCCATCCAACTACGTGGCGGGCAATCGTACGTTGGAAAGTGTGTACGCCACTCTCCGGATGGGGCGCGTGCCGATCTCGACGATCGTTTCGCTGGGCTGGATCTATCAATACCTCGGTATATGCATGTATGGCGACCCATTCCACTCGACCGCTTCATTCGAGCGCATATCATCTGGCAGTCATGCCCGGAAGGTAAAACCGATGCTTTTTCTCCATCATCTCCGTCATCTTGGAATTCCGGATCAACACAAATTGAGAAATATGAGTGGATCCGAGTGATAACGGTACAGCATACACAGGTTCACGTACAATAGATGCAGGCGAATGTGGAAGTGCAACTCGCATGCCGCGATTCTGTGGCCGTGTGTGCGTGCATGTATATATGCATGACGGGTGTACCGTGTTTCTAAGGAGTCCACTCCAGTTCTCGCGAGTGTAGCGCGTGCCGGCGTAAGAGACTGTTTCGCGGCGCTACGCCGATCAATTGTCGAGGCTTTACACCGCCGAGGACGGAAACTGGTTTCACCGGGACATATTCGCGTTAACAGGACGCCTGCACGCCAAATCTGTACCGCGGAATGTAACGCTTGATGAGTCCTGATACGCTTTCGGCTTTCTGCCTCTTAAACATTGAATCGGAGCATGCGCCCGCGTCTTTGTCAATACACGTTATACAAACTAGCACGTTTCACGCGCCCAATTGCCAAAAGCAATGAGTTAACGATAGGTATCTACAAGGCCAAAGACGAAACTGCACAAAAGATAATGCCAAGTCGGGAAAGCAGTAATTCCAGGCCTAATTATCCAAGCACCACATCGACCTCCCTGCGTCCGAATAAGAACCCACCTCCGTGGTGGCTGATGAGTGCGCTGCAATTGGGAGAGTTGAACATATACCGCGTAATTACACACCGATGTAATATGTGCGGTACATACTTCCGAACGGTGTGTTGTGGATACCTCCGTCTACCCACCGGGCGGTTTGCCTTTCATTTTTAGCTGCCCACGTACGTATACCACGCGAGCACCGTTTCTCTCTGCTGTTATAAAACGAAATTGGAAAAGAGACCAGGTAGATTGAGCGAAGAGCGAAGAACCTAAGATCTCGGAATCCCTTTATCCCCCAAGGCGTCCCCCTGAATTATGAACACGTTAAAATATCCGCGTGACTGCCGGCCGACACGATCCAACTCCTGGAAAGCCGCGCGGACATTATATCTCCTCTATGAAAATCGGTAGGGAGCAAATCCGTATTAATGTTCAGTCTCGGAGAGTTGCTCTCGGCGAGGGGGTAGGGAAGTGTAATCGGGTACCGAAGGAGAGTACTACCGCGGCAGCGATTTATCCCGGGATCTTTCTCTCCGCATAGCCGCTATACTACGCTCGAGTGCAGGCGGTTAGCGCGGGCGCAAGGCGCATTGAGAGAAAAATACGCGGTCACGAGATTCTTCTGCAACCGGACTTGGGCGCTTAACTACATACGTATATGTATAGTATAGGTAGACTCCAAGTTGAATATGCCGCGTAGTCCGCGTACGAGGGTACGTGCATGTGCCTATACATCTCTGGTGGCGAGGGGGCTTGAATTCTAGTCGTGGCGAGCCCTCGTAATCTTTAGCCCCCGAGGTCAGCACGAGCAGGCCGTCCGTACCACTGGAGATCCTCCGAAGATAGAGAAGCCCGCCTGAGAAACTCGTGTTGGTATGTACCCGGTACACGATGCTACCCTGGTATTGGTAGATAGGTACCTACCGGTCCAGGCCTTCTCCGGGGGCTCGCTGCATATTATGCGGCCGAAGTCGTGCTCTCCCTAAGACAAAGGGCTCCACGGATGCTACGTTAAGATAGCAGTAGCCGGACCGTCGGGTTCAGAGGTTCCAGCTTTTGGTTCTCGTATCGTGCACCACGGATCCAGGAGTCCAGCCGTGTGATCCAGTTACAGGACCCCCCTTTCCGATAAATATCCATCCCTGTGTACCCGGTAAAGACCGATCACGTCGGCCCGATTAACGATTAATGAAATAACGAACCGTCCGCTCCTCTACGCGCGACCTCCCTTCCCCGGATTGCGAGATGAATTGCACAAAGCAAAGTGGAAGATTAGGATAGATGGCTCAAGGGGGTACCATCGAAATAATATATTACCGAGCACTGCACTTGTACCCTGTCACTCTCGAGAGTGCTCCGAGTGTGGAGCGTACAAGTGGAGTATACGATAAGAGATAAACACACCGCACCGTGAGCTTCAACCGGTGTAAACGGCGTGTAATAAACCTGCGCCTTATCTCCTCACCGTGAAAATTCCTCTTTTTGTGATCAACCGGGCATACCTATCGACGGATATTTACCACTAGGACGACACCGGAGTCTTGCGTGACATCAGCGATATAACAGGTATCCGAAATAGGGAATTAGTGATGCGGGCAGAGCTTCATCCCAGGTGAGTAGAATCGGGGTTGTAGTTGGTAGGGTGGCCGACCTTTAACCCGGCATTTAGGGAAATCTTCAAGAATCTCGATTGCGAGGCGAACGGTGTATAATTATACGCGGGACTTCTGGCAGTTAGTTTACCCACGTATAATATAGGATAATACCACCCCTCGCGTGCCGGACGGGAGGTATTCGAGCAATCGATGGGGAATAGTTGGGATCGCGGTGAGAGGGATGCCTGGAGCGTACATTCTCCCGAGGATCGCGATTGCATGCCGCGGCCAATCGGCTCGGCATCCAAGACTCGAGAGCGAGCTTGCTCGAAAGGAAACTCCAGCGAGGCGATAATCTCGCACCGATCTCGGCAGACGATCGCCCGGGGATCGCGCGAATGAGAAATCATCCTGATGCAATTGCGGATCTATGAACCTTATGGGAGAGAGAGAGGGAGAGAGGGAGAAAGCTTCGGCTCGGTGAGCGGGAAATGGCATGGAGCAGGCCGAGTGTCCTGGCGGCCAGCATCACCTATAGCACTCTCCTCGCAGGATCACACAGCTCTCGCTCCGTGCATCCTGCGGCAGCCAGGGCGCACTATGCTGCCAGGCCGGGTATGACTTTAGCATCGGCTTAACCTCATTCCTGTCGGTGACGTCACTCCTCGCCTTTCTCTCCACTCTGGACCTTCCAGCATCCTATGAGATGTACAGCCAGCAGGGCTATCGACTATTATAGACAGACGATTATCCCAGTCTGCTAATCGAGCTCTCTATACTCTATTGCCGGCTATTTATTCGAGGAAAACTGTCCAGCCCGCTCACCCACTTTAGGTGTACACACTTTCGTAATGCACCACTAGGGCGAAAACTGCGAATTATCTTCGGTGAAAAGAAGAGATTTTCTATTGAATTGCATAGTCAAGGAAAGAATGCCGTCAAAGCCTTTGGAAATTGCCACTCGCAAGCTTCTTCTCTGCCTTTAATTCCCCATAATACCGTTATTGAGCAATCATTCGGCTCAATTATCGCAATTATTGAGCCGCGAAGAATAGAAGCGAAAGCCGCCACGAACAATACAGCGCTCCTGGCAAACAAAAAATCGTATAGAGAAGAGCCGTGGAATAATACGAGACTCATTTAAGATATGATTGTCATTAGTGGATAAGAGTCTGCAATTGCCAATCGATTTTTTTGCGAAGCACCATCATAGTGGAGTACTCATTATTGTAATTGTAGAAATTATTAGCGGAGATCAATTGACAGAAAATCAACCTATGATTACGCACGTGCGGTAAAGCCACTTATTTCCACTTTTGTCCTTATGTGTCTCGTTGTAACGCGTATGAATATATATATATATATACATATGGTTCCCTCACTGCGCTTGTGTAGATATGCTAGTTCTGCCCCATAGAAACTGGTATTCGGCATCAATACCCTCGAAAATAAGATGGGTCGGAAGGGCCCGAGGGCAGGCATTATAGTGTCCGAGCGACGCAACAAGAGCTGCGTTTCACCACGCACTCGACTTGGTACAATGTCCCGCAGGTAAGCACCGGCAAGCTGACCAAAAGAATCGGGCAAAGCGGCTCTCGAAAAAATGCTCTTAGAACGAATCGGGGAAAGCTCGCAGACATCGCCGAGAAAAATTGTAAATTTCCCGAGTCGCTTTACTAACGCGCATTATCACCAACGCCTATTTCTGCCGCGGCATTCATTGCCAGTGGTGTCACGTAGATTCATAAGATAAAGGACGGCAATATTTAAAGCTCCGGATCTTACACGAGTCGAGCGCAACCACCTCCCGTTTGTAGCACCCGGACCACTGCATATAGCCGGGACTGATTGCGGGGCTGACGTTTGCATGGAATTGGCCGGCGTGACAAATTGCTCGATATCGACAGATCGCTGTTGGTGGAATGGGGCGCGGTTTGCGTAACCCATTTATTGCGAGCGTGAGTTATGCTTTCCCGCAAAAAGGTAGTGTCCCGCCGTGTCTGGGATCCGTGCAGTTACCTCCTCTGCCAAGGGATTTATGCTCTGCTTTTGCAGTGCTTATCGCAATGGGAACGCTTTGCATATAAACCGAAGAGAACTGTTCATTATAGAACCCTCTTGAGCATCGAAGAAGCTTTCCTGCTTCCTGAATAGTGTGTCGACGACTAAATGGAAAGGTAACGTATGTAAATAGATGAAAGTGCCTTCATGGAAATTATGTAAATCCATAGTCGCGACGAGGCGCATCCCGCCGCCTGCCGTTCCATCGAACTGATTTTATTATTACTCTAATCGTATGGATGACATTCTAATGCCATTCCGCACGCCCTTTACGTTCCCTCGGAATAGGAGCTCACCAGGAAATTAATGTTCCTCTGTTTCCAAGTAGGCGAGGCAGGATCCCGACCCAATACATTTTTCGACCAGCCCGTGCCTCGAACGATGCCAACCAGGTTGCATCCGTTCGACACATCATACCTGGCTCAACGAATGCATCCATATGTACGCGTAACCATATGCCGGCATCCTCAACGCGGCATCCTTATACTGGTAACCCGGAGACATTGTTTTAACGAGCGCCCATATGGACAGAGGATGCTTCGGTTTAATTCGCTGTATTTCTATTAGTAACTCGCTACGAAAACTACGTCAAGAAACTGGCCTCGGAAACTCTCCCATACTCCAGACTCAAAACCCTGCGTTAGGAGGAGTTGATATAGATTTAAAAAACTCTGTGTCGCGCCAAAGTGTTTGATACTTCAAGTAAAGGGGTTTGTCCCAAAGCAAGTAACTAATAGTGAAACAAACGCGAAACTGTCACAAGTCATCTCGAGCGCGGAGAGCTCAAGTTCGTTCCCCCCGACGAGAAGTTGCTCACAATTAGTCTGACGTGTACCAGAGGACCAATCTACAGAACCGCAACAGGATCCTGGTACGCGTGTATGCTGGAGAGCTCGTTCCGGGAAAGTAGTGGGGGTAAAAAAGAGGGGTTTTTGCCAGTGATCAGCTGGTCTGAAAAGGTAGCTAATGGTCCGCGGGCGGCAGTAGCAGATGTCACATGCTACGCGCTCGATGTATCTGAAACGCATGTTTTGCCGGGGAACGCGAGCCGACGCTTCTTATCCCGGCGTTCAAGTCTCCAGTATTCAGCGAGTTACTGCTGATCCTACAAACATCGGGCAGAGACTGGCCGCTCGAGAGCAGCAGGCCGCGAAGAAGAAATTCCTGGCTTGTGCAATCACCTGGCTGCGAAGCTCGAGCACCGACACGCCGCTTCTTTCGAACGCCGATCTCTAAAGAGCATCTATGCTTGAATTACAGCTGCGCTTCTTGCCGTCGAGACTTTTTCACCAGCGGCGCGGCATTCAATCTAAATCGCGGCGGAGCGGCTGAGTGAGAGGTTTCCGAGAGTTCCGAGAGTCGGAGGACGGAAGAGCGTAGGTTTGACCGTTGCAAGGTGAAAAGCTGAGAGTTTGGGAGTGGTGTGTGCAAAGAACAAACACTCTGCCGACCGAGGTCTTTCTGCCGATCGCACTTTCTGTATCGGTTTCGCCCCAAGTTTCTAGGTTCAACGTCTTTGGCAAAGCGATCGTATTGCAATGCGACCGCGAGCTGAAATAGGAGTAAGGTCGGTCAAGTGCTAATTCAGATGAGTAATGCAAGACGAGTAACCCCATAACGCTCGACGCTCGACGCGCGCGCCACTCGGATCTTCTGCCGACCGGACCGGGGGATGCGCGTTTCCGTGTGCTCCCCGTGTCAAAATGATTAAAGGGCGTCGGCGCTGGCGAGGCTGCCGGGAAAAAAGCTGCGGGATCCAGTCACGTAGGGCCCAAAGACAAGGTACAAATGGATCCGCGGATCTGTTTACGTTCTGCTCGGGGATTTATGGGTGGAACGTGTGCGTTCGGCGCCGCACGTTCTACAAAATCTCGAGGCCCGGTTTCCCTCCAATTTCGAGAAGAAACGACGCAGTGTTCGGCTGCGAGGCCACGTGGAGGTATTGCGCGCCAGCGTTTCCAGGCTCCTTTATAAATCTCCCTCCTCCGCGAGCTTCATCGGTATGTCAGGCTTTTTGCGAAAATCGCTCGACTGCCGGGACAATGCAGCAAAGTTCCCTGCCGGCTACATGATGATCGCACTAAGGGCAGCGCGATCTCCAGCACGGTCGAGGAATGTATGGAAAAAGTGTTAAGTCGTGTCGTCTACCGGAGAAGAGTACAGCTTCGACTGTTTCGCTCGACAAACTTTCGTCGTTTCTGCCAGCGAGAATTCCGGGGCCTGGAGGAGTCTCGTGCTCTGTGGGGAGATCCCTACCTCCTCGGGACGCGTGCTGCCAAACTAGACTGCCACTCCGAATCTTACTTTCCCGGCCATTTAATCGCTCATTTACATACTAGCTGTGCTCCAGTACGCTCGTCCTGACGTCACCTGGCTTCGGCATTAATCCGAATAACAACTACGTGAACTAGGCAGGTTGGATGTTCACGACGTTACACGTAATGATGCGTATATAGTTTGGGGTATGCTTGGAGCCAGCATGTTATCTACATCTAATTTCGAGGACTAGATTTGACATTCCTCGCCGTACCGTTACGGCTATCTAGAATCTCTCTAATCGCTTTGACATCTCTCAAGTGGGGCTTACGGTTAATTGTCGACAGTGCACTAGGCACTGGGATAATCTGCGAATGAATCACTCACCGATTAAGAAAGAATCATGTGTGTCGGCTGGGGATATCCAATGCGAGACATTCGACACTTGTGCACAGTTTCGAAGCGTTAAGGAAACACGCGCTCACTTTCAAAGTCGGACGCGCATGTGTTTTCGTGGCTCTCGCCGAGTGAGCCGCGCTACGTTCAACAGTCGTTGGGTGTTATTGCACTTTCACGTAAATCCTTCGTAGACTCCACGTTGCAGCTGGTAAGGCCACGTGGCTCGATGGATAGGAAAGTGTAGCTGGTGCGGTTGTCAGGATGCACCAAAGGATTGTAATTGTTGGTGAAAAACGTTCTCGCGACCAAGTGACTCGAGGGCAGGGGCGCGCGCCAACGCAAGCAGCAGACGCTTCTGGACGGGCACGTCCACGAGATCAACTGATCGAGGGCCACGCGAGATCGTGCTTACGCCGCTGATAAGAGGTGTACGCGCACACGTGTTATCACTGTCAAACACGTTGACTCCGCACTCTGCATCGCTTCAACATTGCCTTCCAGGAAGCCACGGCGATCACTCGAGTCTCAGATTCTCCTTGAGGCGACGAGGCGCGTTAAAAAGTGCCACGTAAAATGCACGAGCGTTCGCCGGGTGCGCTCCGAGGGACACTACTCTGCACTCTGCACTCACTGACAACAATCCAAAGTCTGTCCTTTCGCACCGGCGGACGAGCAGAGTGTTCCTCCTCGACGGCAGGAGCGAAATCCACGGGAGGAGAGGCTGCTGCTCTGGCGCAGTGTGTATCGGGCTCCTCGATCCACCCACGTCGGATATCGCGTGGCCCGAAATCCCAGGGAGTCACGGAGAGCACCGTTCAACCAGAACACTCGCGTTTTCTCTGATCACGTTCAACGAGAGTCCGAGAAAGAGGGAAAAGGAGAGAAAGGTTGCGCGCGTGAGTACTGGCACTGGTACACAAGAAAGGAAGAGGCGGCTTTCACGAGAATTCCAGCCGATGTTTCGAGGCCTCCTCTTCGGTCCGCGCGTCTTACCTTGCGGAGAGCGAGTCTCCAGGTCGGCCATGCAACGGCGCACAGGTCCACGCTAGGTAGCTACCTCTCCTCGCGTCTCTTGCACCTTTCCGCCTCTCCCTTTCCACCTTCTCTACCACTACCACCTCTGCCCCGTGCCTTGCTACCTCCACCGGTGGAAGCACTCGCCTCCACTAACCGTGCCCCTCTCCTACTTCTTCAGCGCCGCTCGACGGCTCGACTCCCCGGCATCACCCCCGCGCCTCCCCCCGCCCCGCTCGCTCAGGTACTCACCACCTGAAGATAACTCTTCGCCTCTTCTCTCCCCTCGGGCCCCGGCCTGCCCGCAACCTCGGCCACTTTCCTTCTCCCGTCCGCGCGCTCTCCATCGTCGGCTCCTTCTCCACGAGGATCACTTTGGCTCCACTCTCTCCCTCTGCCTCCTTCTCTCTCTCGCTCCCTCGGTCCCGACTCTTTTCTAGCCAGGTACGCCAGGTAGGTAGGTGTACGAGCGTATCTATACGTGGCCCCTGCGCTCCACGATTCTCTCTCGACCTCTACTCTACTCACCCTCTCGCTTCTTCTACTGGACGAAGCCTTCGCGCCCTCCTTCTCTCTCTCTCTGTCGGGCAAGCCTCTGCCGCGCGCAGACGAAATGCCGGTGTTTGCGGCGGACAACCCGCCACGCAGGATCCCCCTTGGCTCTACACCTGAGGGGTTGCGTGTGGTGCATCTGGACCACGGAAAAACATGTGTTTCGCTGCTCCTCTGACGGCGGCGGTGGCGGCGGCGGCGGATCACTCGCGAGAGGAGAGCTTTTTAATCCACGGCTTCTGCCTTTTTCCAAACTGAGCCGGCCTCTCTTGTAGACCGATCGTGTACCTGTCCAGATGTGGATTGGCAACAGGATTCTGCCTACGGATTGCTTGCCAATCATGCCGGACTGGCGCACGCTCTTGCCTTTTTTCAAGCTCGTGCTCGGGGGAGTACGAGGGATGCTGGGAGAATGCTGGACCGCCGCTTTCTAGGTGCGCTACTTTGTTCGAGTATTGATGCTCGTGAGAGGTGTGCTTTGGTCGTCGAAGGCAATAAATTGGCAAACAACCGGTTTATTGTTGAAGCCTGCGTAATGGATAGTCGAGAATGAGAAAGCCGGAAAGGCTTCAATTCGCACGCCGGTTTTCATTTTATTATCGTTCGCAGCTGACAATGCGAGAGAGAGAGAGAGAGAGAGGGAGAGATAGTCTCCACTTGGCTGGTATATGATCGACGCAAAAACATTTCACGGCGAGACGCGTGTATGGGTGCACGGGCTCGCTGCGGCATATCTAATCGACCAGGTACTGCGAGAGCTGCACTCGCGAGAATGTGGAATCACGTTACGTAAAAGCCACCTTAGGCAGGCGTGAAAATACATCGCGCGCCCGGCTTCTAAGAAGAGTCCACTCTCTCGCGCCGCTTTCGAGGAAGTCGAGTATTCAAAAATTGCAAATGTGCACGTCGGCAAGGATTCCACTAACCGTTCCTTCGTTCCTTGAAGTATACATGAACCTTACCGCGAATGGCTGACACCACCTTACAGCTATGTCACACGAAACATACCCAGTCGCAGTTCCTTATGCGAGACTAGGTATTAAGGCGAGAATACCGAGTGTCAATACTCCATTATAACTCTGTCCATTCTTCACACGCGATGTAAAATCGTTTAGTTATAATGATTACTCCTCGTGAAAGTACTGCTTGGCCAGAAGAGTTGGCACAAGCAAGCGGCAAATAATAGAGGCTGCAGCTTTGAAGCTTATATGTAATTAATTGTTGCGCTCTTCCAAGCTTTTTCTCTTTGAAGCCCGACGATGCAATGCTATACTTTCCCACACGAGCTAAAAGAATACCGGGCAGGGATTGGGGATCCCGAGTTCCTAGCAGGTGCCTGCTGCCAGTGATTCGTCGATAGTCGAGCAATACTAGCACTGTCTGGAGCCCTTGAGAAATTACCGGGGGATTCGAGTCGAAGCATCCCTCCCTTCCTCGCTCGGCTTCTGACGGAGTCCTGGCATTGTTCTGTTCAAGTGGTTTGACTATTCCTCGGGCATTGTTTGGCACCGAGCAAAGCCCACCTCCGCAGCGAGGGTCCTCTTCCCGCAAGAGAGACAGGGCCTTGCTAAACACGCGTAACAACGCAGGAACAATGCCGGAGAATTTCGGGGCGAGAAAATCCGAGAATGCTGTTCCGCCCGGTGTCAAGAAGTTTGGTCCATCGTTAGGGTCGCCTGTCCCACTGTGACCGCTCGATTCTTTTCGCTCGCCCCGCGACATCCTCGCCGGTTCAAGCCTCAAAGATGCAGCGCGAATTTTTAACGAGCACTCCTCGCACGACCTGCCGCTTTCTAAAACACTGTCGGCTGCCGTGACCTTCCCTTTCAAGCCTCCGCAGCTTCCATGAATGTGTCGTAAAGGCTTCCTCAACCCTTTTTGTTTTCCGCACGAAGAAGGGGCTAAATCTTCTCGCTGGACAAACGAGGGATTGTAAATCTGACTGACAGGGAGACAAGGGAAAACTAGCCAACACGACTTCTGTTTCTTGTCTTTCTGTGGTCCTGTGGTTTCGAAAGAGTTTATATTAGGCATACCCATCCACTGCTAGAAAGGTTTGTCAGTCGCATTTAGGCTCACGTTCGTAAGAAATGTTTACAAGTCCGACTGATCTCATGTTGCTGCAGCGCTTGAAAATCTTATCTCCCAAATGAGCAACTCGTTGTCCGATGTTGACCACAGGAACACGCACGAGAGTACGACGAGCTTCAACAGGTGGTGCCAAGAGCGCGTGGGCCTAAATTTAGCCCGCACAGAAGAACCTCGTCTATACTCGATTTCTCCCGCGACGAATTCACCTTCGTCCTCAGCAAGGTATTTAAAAGAGCTCCACGCGCTTCGGCATCCTCTCCCGTTGATGACTCGTTTTCACGCATTCCTCTCCCGGTGGAGGAGGGAAGTGCTCGGAGAAATGACATGGACTAATACTCAGCCCCGCGGTATTGAACGCGCGCTCCCTTGGCGAGACTCGCTAACAGTTAACTATTCACTGCTGCTCCCGACTGCTCGAGCCTCAATGGGTTTCAAAGCCAAGTGGAATTCCCTTTGACCGAGGTACACGCGCGAGAGTGACGTGCGGACATGGCAGCAGTCAAAAAGGCTGGCGTCGATAAAAATTGGCGGCGTATGTTGCTCAGTATAATACGAGTAGAGACCGGCGAGATGTCTGGCGTCGAGCGAGATGATGGCCAAGGTAAGAATGCCGATGACAAGGGCCATAAGGAAGCGAGCGAGTGGTCGCGATGGCTGCTGGTAGGATGTCAAGTGAGACAGGGCCAATCTCGTACTTCGCGCTTCGACGTGCGATTTACAGCTGGCGCATTGCTTTATTCGCCAACCTGTTCTGTTCCCTGAAGCTCGAAGCGGCGCTGCGCTGGTAGGAACGCTCGACTCGCATTCCAGCTACAAACAGCGAGGCGCGCTGGCCTCTCGCGTTGCCGTACGCGAATCAGATAAAACTGGCACGAAAGTATATACCCCGGCATCCTCGGGGACTTTGAAGTATCGCTGCGAATCCCGGCGATCCTGCGCCCCGGGGACTCGGGTGCCGTATGCTAAAGCCAGATTTTTAAGCGGATAAGATTCTCAAACTCCTCTCCACCACCCCTCTTCACGCCCCATTAGAATCTCCAGGATTCAACGCGGCACAAAGTTGTAGCGTTCAACGCCGAGCACTCCTCGTACAGCGTATCAAGTTCTGGCATTCAATTTGCCCATCAACCCGCAAAGTGGGAGTGCGAGTACTGAAAGGGTAATAATGATATCGGCATATGAGACATGCTCGTGCTCGATCCTCGTATGCTCTTCCGCGAGTGCAACTATGACTGACAAGGACAGCCAAGAATATTGCGTTAAGAAATAAAGCATTCCCCAACCTGGATTTTTCGTGTCTCGACTCGAAAGGTAATAAAAATGATTTATTACGCCCACGTGGACACCGAGAGCGGGACATTTGTCTCAATATGCGAGCTCTCTGGTAATGAATCCCTCATGTATATCCGCAAGCTACAAGGACTCACCGCGTCCGTTGAATATACGTTTGGCCGGCTACAGGTTCGCGCAAAAGATACTCCACGTGGATAACACCACGGTGCCGAGGCGTCGTCCTTTTATTTCCCCGGCTCGCTCATTCCTTCCACCCTCCTTTTCCCTCGGCGTCATCTACCCGCGCAGCTCTTCTTCTTCCTCCTCTCCTGTCTATACACCCTTTGTCCGAGGCCCTGCATTTTACTTTGGTGCCTCGCTAGCACACCGGGGCATTGTTCGCCGCGTAGAAAATCGAACAAGCTCGAGCTTGAACCGCGCGATTCCAATTCCCGGGAGTTGTTTCTCTCCGTCTCCCTCTCTCTCTCTCCCTCTCTCTCTCGCCTGTTATTGAAAAAATGTTCATCTACCAGACAGTGTACCATTACCCATCGGCGCAGCATCCTCGCACTACCGCAATGAGGGAGGAACAGTAGGCGAGGCGCCTTAAAACTCTCTTTACAACCCTGCTCTTCCTCTCCATTAATTTGTGGCTGACCGTTCCAACGGCGGGAATTCACTACCAGCCCTTTTACTGGCTGCTTCCACGAGATAGCCACAGTTTGCAGACGGATGTTGCATGCTTACTGCTGCTCTCACCGAGGATGGATAGATGATTGAATGTTTATGTACGCCACGACGAATTTGACTCTCACGTCCCCCTCGGCGACTATCACCAATAGGCAAACTGTAAAACGATAACGGAAGCGAGGAAGAGGTCGGCCAGGATAAGGACGAGCGGCCACCGAGACTTGGCCGTGTTGACAATGACCGCGCGAGCCTCGCTTCACGACAAATCCCCCGTGACTTCTTGGTACTGGTTTGAGGGGCTCTAGCCTTCCCACGAGACGGCCCACGAATTTGCCAATATTTGCGAAAACGAAAAGAAGGGGTAAATATTCAGTCACCACCTCGCATTGCGCCAAGTGCGCGAAGGCGGAGACTGACGTGTGGAAGGCACCCTAGTAAAAAATGCCCGTCGAGCGGAGCCTCATGTGAAATGAGTTGGGCGATGCTTCATTAGCTCCAAGAGGTTTTAATTCCGATGTAATGCCCTTCCAGCCAGCCCACATTATTTGATCAAGAGCCCGGCGTTTGTCCGCTGTTGATAGAGGGAAGGGCTACTATTTGATCGCATAACTCAGTCAATAATACTGTCGGCGACGAATGTTCGTGGCAAGTGGACGTACGGCTTATGGAGCGCTCGGGGGAAAAGTTCGAGGCACACGTTTTCGAATGTAGATGCAGCCACTGACGACGCAGTAAAGAGCAGGTTCAATTATGCCGAAAAAGCGGCATTCCAACTGCGGAACTGTGGCGGGCTTACATTAGTAATATCATGGAAATCAAATTTTGTTGGCACTTGAATAATCCAGCCAATAATACTCGGCATTCCCGTTGAAGCTACCTGGCTGATTTGTCGATATGTAAAAGGCATACGGCGAAGTGTTACTTAGCAATCTCCACAACTATTATCGGAGATACGAGAAACTAGTTTAATCAAACTGAAAATGTAACAACTTTCTCAAAAGGTCATTAACTTTCTGAAAATCGGTGAGGCCCACCCGGAAAATGCAGACCGGTCAAGTGTATTTTTAGCCATTTAGTGGCCGCATTGAATCCGCCGGTTTTTGCCAAACCCAGCCAATTCCTTGACACATGTTTGGCAGTATCGGGCGGGGTAAGTTTTTGCGCCGAAAGTTACGGAGGTAATTTAAAAATCGGCGGGCCCCGCTGCTTTCACCCACTGCGGGCGAAAAAACGGGCAGGGGAGCAAAACTTTTTTGGGAATTAGCCGGGACAAAAGTCGGGATACGTCTCGCGATTACGACGTGCGGCGAGTGAAGCCTGCGCCGAATCAAAACATTAGCCCTTTCTTCTGGCCGGTACCCTCGGCAAGAACCGAATCACGGAATAACAAGTCGGTACACCTGCCAGGCGAACCAGGAATTCGTGTAGCTTTTCCCCTTCCGCCTGCTGCCGTTGTCCAGTCTCTCGCTCTCTTCCTATTCTCCCTCCCTCTCCTTCGTCGTGCCCTTGTGCTTCTCCCTCGCGCGCAATTTCTTCATTTCCGATGTGATACTGCCTTTATCTGCTCATAAGTGTCTCATATTCGAGACACATCACTGAGCTGCTTTACATAATGCAAAGCTGTGAAAGGATATGATAAAACGGGAAGCAGGCCGAGAAAGGAAGTCTTCCCCCTCCGGCCCTCTTGGCCGTGGTGACTTTTGGGGAACGTCACTCCAGATCCCTGAAGAGTCTCGGCACTTTGTAGTGACGAAGAGAGGCACACGAGGGGTACATCACCATTGCGTGTTTACCTCTTCGGCAACCGGTTTCCTTAGTTTCCTCCCTCTTCACTCCCTGGAGCCTCGACCACTCTCGCTTCCACTAGCGCGCGCTGCGCTGCTCCGCTGGTTCCAACCGAGCGTGGAGAGGAGCCTCTGCATCTTTCCTCCGCCTTTTCTGGCTACCTCGCTCTCTACTATATGTCCCTTTTCGTTCGTCTTGCCCCGTTCGGCTGTGCCTCATCTTTCTCGTATCCCGTATGATCCTCGTTCTCTCCTCGAGGCTCAGCTTCCTCCGGGTTTGCCTGGTCGTCAGCCCGTTCCTCCCGCCGCGCCGCGCCGCGCCGCGCCGCAGCTCTCTCGAGGTATTCAAATGACCTCGGATGATGAATATGGCCCTCTCGCTCGGGCCCCCAGCGTTCGGCTGACCGGCGTTATTTCTGTCTCTATTTTTGCCGGCGATGCGTATGGTTCGGTTGTGCACGGATGCACGCAGCACGCGGTCACGAGAGACGAGGGTCGGCGGCTCCCTTTTCTTCTCTCTTCTTGTCTTCCTCCTCCTCATCATCATCTTCCTCGTACCTGACCCTTCTTCACCTCTTCCACCTCGGCCGCTTCCTCCCCATAAGCGCGCGAGTACTCTCGCGCGATCCTTCCTTCCACTTTTCGCTGATTAGTTTCTTCAGTATGTGCCGCGGCACTCTCGGCCCTTATCTTCGGGAATTTCGTGAGGAACCGGGAATAAATTGCACGGGAACCGAGGGCGCCCTCGGCCCCGGCATGCCTCGACCCTCTGCCGCTCGTTCCAGGTACCGAGGTGTGATGCTGCCCGCCCGAGTCCAGACCCACCGATTACTTCCTCGAAAGTGCGGTACCTTTATAAAGCGATCGCTCCACCAAAGTGTGATGAATTGCAGAATAATCTGGCAAGGGGAGGCGAAAAAGAGCCTCAACTTGAATTGATTATCCACTTTAAAAGTCTCACCCTTTTGGTAAAATTTAAAATTCCGATATCTTTTCCCTGAAATCACGTGTCTGTGTATTCTCTTTACTAATTTTCATCGTCCTCGTGCCAGGCCGAGTTTTTGACGCGGCGGATTATGTTTCTTCTGGCGAGTCGCAACGAGTGTTTTCGCACGTGATTGTTACATAACACAGCTGCATTATGCGCGGCTCCGGGACCACACCTACTTACGGAGGTAGGTAAAAAACCTTTGCCGTCCTTCACGAGTCTCGATCGCCAGCTATTGGAAAGAATAACTATATTCTGACTGGTAAGAAGTGGCCACCCCCGCAGTTTTCGAGTGAGATCTCTTCAGACAACCCGTCCAACGGCAACTTTTTTGGACTTACATCGTGCAAGGCGCCAGAAGCTGTGGTTAATCTCGGCCTGAAAGTGCACGCGGCGCATCACGTTCTTTTAACCTTTCAGTCGTGCATGGAGAATTGCACGGTTCGCGAGGTAAGCCGAGGTATATAGGAGAGCTCTTGGCATCGATATCGTCGCCGAGCATCACATCTTCGGAGGTAGAGCCCGTTTGCATTTTCAACAAGCAAATGTCACAAGAGGAGCGCATTCACCGAGAATCAGACTTCTATCTCCTCTTCTTTCTCGTTTACCTTTAACTGCGGCTGTCACGGACACATAAATCGCTATACGTACAAACTCAACGCAATCAATTTGATTGGCAACCTTTAAAATCGGCTGGAAGGCACTGTTACAGGTAATAGTGTTAGACCAGTTTTAGTCTAAGTTTATTCTAATCCCGTGATTAGAATGTAACTAGAAAATCTCCTAGATTGCAGTGCTGACGCGAGAACACACGTTCTCTCGGGCACTCGGTAAGGTGATGTTCCTTTGGAAAGGGCCTGTAGACTCATGCATTATACTACGTGCACGGGTAGCTACGGGGCAAACAGCAATCATACCCATAAAGTTTCTCTGATCCTCTCCCGTAGGCTCTCGCGCGTTGAGTAACAGCGACTATTAGTGCCTCGCCGGCCATTATAATCCGTCGACTGGATATATGATGATATTAACATTTGCCGGAATCCCCGTAGTCGAGATGAAAATATCGTCGCATGGAAGCTGGCCCTTCGTTATCTGTCGGTGCGATGGCCAAAGGAAATAGCATTTGCCTGGCGAATTGAGCAGCCTCGTCTACAGTTCGCATCGTCTGCTTAGTGAAAAAGTGAAATTCTCCTGTTTCTGGCAATCCAAGTAACGGTGCTGGCGAATCCTTCACGGCAAGCGAGTGACAGGAGGATTGGCTTTGTACAGGGGAACTGCTGACTCAACTCTGGACGAGGTGTCTCCGCGCATCTAGCCGAGTTCGCCCACATGAGACCCGATTCTGCGGAGCCTGCTTAGGCGTATGCCGTAGAGTATGGGTACTTGTACATGTGAACGCTAAGGAACGCGCAAGACCGATCGGCGATTGAGCAATACTCGCCATTTTATAATTGTTTCCTCCACAGCCCGCTCCCGACTTTCCTCTCTCGATTCTCCTGATCCGCAGCGTAAAGCTTGGCTGGCTGATTTGCAGCCACTTTCCGTTCGAAACGCGTCCCGCACGATCAGGTCTTAATGGACGCTGGGAGATACGACTTGGCTTTTAACGCTAGGGAAAAAGGCTGACAATAAGTTGGAGCCGTGCTCTCCCTGGCTAACCCGCTAACCCGTTCCCAATCTAGACCGCGCTCCAGGAATAGATTGCTTCAAATTGGAAACTAATTACTTGGAGCTTAAGTGATTCAGACTTGGAGGGCGATTGGCATGTCGAGTCATGTGGGTCAGGAGCCAGTGTCAAACACTCCGAGTGGCACTGCAGGAGCAATTAGTTTTTGCCACTGGCCTGGCAGCCCGCGCGCCAACTTGGAAAGCCACACTACCAAACGCCCGGTTATTAAAATCTTGTTGCGACGGCCCTCTTATGACTGGCGGGGCAACCTTTTTGCCAAGCGAACGTTCTTGCCTGGAAATGCGGCCTCCTTTCTTGCGAATCGACAGTTGCTAAATGCATTGAATTCTACATACTGAATTGCAACAGCGCCGAGTGAGTGGCAGCGCGTCGACGCCGAGAACAATATGCGGCCAGAAAGCGCGTAGCAGGAAGATAAAATGTTCAAGGAGCGGAGCTCGTAAAGAGTCCAGGACTCGAAGGGAAAGTGGCGACGCCATAAAGAAGAAGGGCCTGGCGTGCCAATATCGTTTCGTCCCTGTTTACGTTTTATACATTCCTGCAGGTAGGCACTCGCTCTGGCTGGCCGACACTATCCTGCCCCTCTCGCTCTCCTTCTCTCTTCGCGGGCACTCGTAGACGCACGCGTGCGTGCACTGTGCACGTATACGCGCGACGAAATATATATGGGGAACGATATGTGATATAAAGTGGTAAGGACGCCGGTACCGTGAAACATAGCTGATTGGGCCGGTTTAGCAGCGCCTCTTATCGCCGTCTGTTCGCCATACATAGTGAGTGAACTCCCTGACACGTACTCTCTATACACACTACGCTTCTATGGCTTGGTATATGCACGCGCTTCGGCTGAACAGAGCCCCACACATCTCACCTTCCTTTTTCCCCGGCGTTGCACTGAATTGCATTTATTGTCCGCGGGCGTCATGCGTCCACCCGAGCGGTCGACCTTCGATAAATGTCACCCGCAGGACGGCGTTTTGCTTTTTTGCCGGAAATATCTCGGACCTGTCATTGCAGCGAATGGCGGGCATCGCGAGCGGCGGCCCAATGAAAAAGCTCAGGGTCCGACCGGTGCAACGCCAGTTGCACCTACTCATGTCGAGGCATGTGGAATTTTTCAAGAAAACGCGCAGCGATCATTTATTGGGGGGGCGATGCGTACGCGGAGAGATAGATCCAAGGATTGCTGGCGTTTCTTAAAGCTCGACGTTCGGTACACAAGAGTGTTTGAGTATGATAAAGTACGTCGCCAAGATAATGTATTAAGGGAACGAGTTTAATCGCGCATGCACACCACTCAGTCCTATGGGATTCTTATCTTCCGCCTAAATGTAACGTGTTTACACGGAGTCTGTGTAAACCGAGCGTTTACGTTCTCTAGTGGAAACTGGAAACGGCTTTAAGTTTAATTCCGACTGCGCGCGGGGCGGACCCTAATCCACTGGCCGATAGAATATCACATGGACACGCGGATAGGACCAAGAGCACATATTTATTGCAGAATCTGACAAATGCCCTTAATAACTCTTATGTACCAGGCTATATAAATAGGGCAATATATGCCCTATGCGTGAGGGTGCGCGTCTAATCTAACCAAGATTTACGCGGTGCGCGCCGAGAATAATGTTGTAGTACACCTGGCGATAAAGCATCTGTATGCTATTCGATTATTTGCAACGGGCGCGTACTGCATCGCGCTATCGGACGCGAGAGCCGATCGAGGGCCACGGCGTAGCAGGCCTTATCGCAGGTGCTATCGATATTTCCGTGCCGTATGTTCAAATCAAATATCGCTATTCGTTCTCTGCTGCTCCCCGATAACGGCCCGCCAGATTAACTCCCATTCGCAATGCGCCTCGCCCGCGGGCGTAAACAGACTTTCGCAGCGAGGGCGACGCGACAAGCTACTGTCACGTGTATCGCAGAGCAAACCCAGCTTAGCGTCTTCATTTCCCAGTACATACATAGCGGGAGAATAACTTTCGTCCTGGAACTCGGCAAATCGTGTCAAGTCTCGCTATTAATTGTCGACGCACGCACGCACCTCGCGCTCTTTCTACTGTTTGCAATGAGAATGCTTCAAGGATGTGGGAACGGTTTCAGCCGACATACGTGCCTATGCGATTGATGCTCTCTTCTGGGTAAGAATGCTTATTAACGGAAAGCAATAAGCTGGTGCAATGGCATGTGGTCGTTTTATGGTAGCCATAATCGGAGATGAAAAGTTATGGGTATAGCGCCGTCGGTAAACCCGGCGAGGAATGTCAACAGTAACTACCGTCATACTTTGGATCAATATCGACTTCTTTACTGTCCGCCGTAAGTGTACAAGGGCCCCGAGTAGTTTATACCCCGTTGTGTACCGGCAACCGCGCGAGAATGCTGACCCGACCCACTGGGTATAGTGTGCTTCATAAACGTACCGCGATAGAACCTGGCCGTTCAACTGCGAGCACAATTTACAATAAATCAACTTTTATTATACGCGATCTAACAAGTTTCAGTCTCCCCGGAGTCTGCTTTGGTTTCACTCCTTGTCTAGAGCCCGCTCTCCAACGCTCTCTACGAAACAGACGGCCTGCGTGTGGCATGAGGCATAGGAAGGTATGAGAACAGCACCGCAGAGCACAGCACACCGCATGCCGCCAGAACAAATAGTCTGATCGCTTAACTGTTACCTCTCTAAAATGAGTTTAATTAGGTAGCGAGTAGCGAGCCGCTCACGTGTTCAAACACTCGGTCCAAGCTGATACGTGTGAGAATGGGTAACCGGGAAATTCGGGAGATGAAGGGCATAATAATTTGATGGTACACTGCTCCCCGGGGACGTCTAGGCAGCTACTTCTTCTGTTTACCCATCCCGCTCTAGATCACACTGACAGCTAGTATCCCCAAAGGTTACTATGAGTCCCAACTTTTAACGAAGCCCGAAATCTCGATGCTCATGTGCTCGAGCTGCGCTCGACATTTGTCGGCCGAGAGGCTTGTTGGGAGTTTACTTTTAATGTGTAATACAAACGGCTTTGTTTATGCGCTCTTAAGCGCATGCAATGGTAATTGCGATCCAGGGTGTCGGCGAAAAAGAGCCTGCGCAGCAGTGCCCCGTGACCCAGTATGCCAGGGGGACATGACCGGTACGTGAGACTGGCGAAAACATACCGTTCGTTTAGTATAAGGCACCTTCAATTCTCGCAGTCTAAACAACGCGACTTGATTGAACCAAGTTGCTTTTACTTGTGCTGTACACGCGTCTACAAACACCTATCGAATGCGAGACCATCTTGCATTTTCTTAGGAAATTCTGATAGTACTATTTTTCAGGAAAGGCTCGCGTAGCATGCCAACTTTACAGCACCTTTCCTGGAACTAATCTTTACTGGCTCGCTGAATAAGTTGTCATTCTCAGAACTTGATTATCTAATAACTGTCGTAGTATACATGTAGCAGACCACTTGCCCGCGGGGATGCAGATAGTTTTGCTTGGCAATCACTCGGCAAACCAGTTACGTAAGCAGTCGCGATTGTTTAAAGCTTCGGGCAGGAAAGCACGGTATCCCTTGAATTCTAATTTGCATGGCAGTGTAAGCCTCGCCTTATTACCCTATCGAGTTTCGTACCCTCCTGAGGAACGTAACCGAGTCCGCCACGGGGAACGAGAATTCATTGCCGGCCATTAAAATTGCAAATTACGTGCAAGGGAATTGATAGATTATCCCCGAGATTTATCGCCTTTTTTCTTTCCCACTAAGTCCCCATCACACTGTTCTAAGCAATGATTTTATTTCCCGTGATTCGACTGTTTCTTTTCTACGCGCTTCTTGCGATTCTCCATGTCAGGCATCTCGCACGCCGACTAATACCACTGGCTTGTAGTCTGTAGGGTTTTGACAGTTGCTAGCATTGTTAGCCCCACGAACATGATAATTACGGACGGTAACGGTATGCGCGAGTCTCCTGTATTATCGTTTCAGCGAGGATTCTGCTCTCTCGTGAGCCGCATGACTTCTTGGTATCGTTACTTCGCGCCTCTTCAAGTTTCTTCATTATTCTCAGAATGGCTGAAATCTTTTCAACGTCCACTCTCCGGAACAATTCGCACCTCTAACGCCAGTCGCCAACCAGTGATTCTGCCCGCGAAAAAAGGAAACTCCACCAATTATGAGGGCCGTTTCATGTCAGTGGCCAGAAGGACGTTTCTGTGGGGTCCGACCTCGGTATATCATATTTAACACCCCGGCGCATATATATAATAATAAATAAAACGGTCCCTTTCGATTATACTGCAGCGTGAATGCAAAGTGGAGGTTTATGGTTCTCCTGAATTCTATATAAGGAATGAAATCGTCCCTCGCAAAGACGAAGAAATCTCGAAGGATTCGAGCTGGCCGAATGTTTTGCAATCGCGTTTTTCATTTTTCAATGTATGTGCACTCAGCGAACAAATAACACAACGCTATGGTTTTTGGCGAGTATACAATTGTGGAGATTATGAGTGTGCAAGTGTGGAGAATTTACTATCGCGATGAACTACGAATTAGCTTCGAAAGTTGAAAGGAATAATTGGCTTCCCGAAGATGATAATGATTACTTCTGACCCTGTAACGCCAACGTCAAACCATCTGAACAAAGAGAAAATACTTGAGTGCCGAACGCGTTGACTAACCACTGATTAGTTTGGGATGCCAATTATTATCTTAAATCAACATACATACCGCTATGTATGTTCCATATTTAATAAAAAAAAGTTTCCCAACTTTGATAGAGTCGATCGTTAAAGCGGCCCAATATGGAAACAATAAGAAACTTTCTCGTGAACTCTCTTTCAATGAGTTCGTATAGATGCATGTATACCGAGCCTGGCGGTAGGTACAGAAGATGACGCTCCCTAGTCAGGCGAGGTGCGGAACTCCTGGCGTAGAAACGCGTGCAGCCTGAGGCGTCGATCGCGATCGTAAATCAAGGCAGCGGCGACCGCACGAGAGAGTGCACGAGCCAAGATGCAGCTGATACCGGATTTACCGCATAAGCTGCAGAACTGAGAGGAGTGTTGACGCGAAATGAGGTCGAACGAGCGGGCACGATAAATTATAGCGTGATGGGCGAGAGGGATCACCGGGTCGAAGGATTTAGAAATGATGACGGCACCTAACTAATATGAATAACCTTTCACGGCTATGATGCTTTAAATCATACATTTATAAATAAAGCGTGCCGGGAGTTCATTTAATTGAAATCAAATTACGGAAACTATAATCACTACTCACCGGAAGCTTCAGTTGCGCTGTCTCTCCAGATTTTCATTCTCCGGGGGGTATCCATTGTCTTGGACTGGATGCTGAGCTGAGTGCAACGGCGGAATCGGTTTCCCTTTTGCTGGCGAGGATAGCAATCCCCAGGATCAAGCGTACCTTCGCCACGTACGTCAAGTGGACGTGCGCTCGACAATAGGCCCGAAGGCATGAAGGGCATGCGTTGCCAATAAGCCCCACTCAAAATTACTCCCTCGCCGCGAAATTATACTCGCAGGAAGGTGTGCGGTTAGCTTTAAGGAACGCACATTTGCGCGTTGCGTGCATACGAAGCGATTGCAAACGTGGCAAGGATACGCTTCGAGATTAAGCTGGAGTGTAACACACTTGTAAGTAGTTGGTCTGAAATCAGTCTCAAACTATGAAACATTCCACAAATCATTTCTCTTCTCGTTGAATTCATCTAAGTGGCAAATGCAATACTTTTGAAATGAGGACGAGTTTCTATGAATTGTAATCCATGAGTGTCTGATATAACAACGAGGCGTGAACAGTTTCCTCGTGCCTCGGGAGCCGAGAGCCTATCTGAGGGATCTACGATACTTTTGAGAGTTCAAGCAGACAATACACGAAGCAATTGAGATTCCCGATTAAACTGAAAATAGCCAGTGGGACTGCTGACTGGCCGACTCGCCGTGTCCCTTTATCCTTCGCCTCCTCCGCGTCTGCGGACTCGGCCGAGAGCCGAAGACGTGAACCTGCAGCATCTGCCCGGCTCCAGGATAATTATTTATGTCAGATAGGATCTCGACTGGGGTTCCACGCGGGGAAACAAAAGAATCCGCCATAGGGAAAAGGATACGGTCGAAATAAGGGGAGAAGAATTCCGAGTGGCGATGCAGGATCGCTCGGCGCTCTCTCTGCCTTTCGTTTCCCTATGGACGACAGCCGGCCGGGAGCTTCTACGAGACGGAGAGAAGCCGATATGCGAGATCGGTACCCCTGAGAATCTAGCCTCCCCTTTCAAGCATCCCGCTTTTTATCCCGGCGTGGACCTCCATTTGAGACAATGGAATTACCTCCTTAACTATGTTCGATCTACATTCTTCGCGACGGAACTATGTAGAGTATCGCGTGCCACGATGAATTCAACAAGAAGTGTACGGCTGCTAATAAATCTGGTTATCTTATATCTATCGTGTGTTCAAATCGTCTTATATGCACTAATGCCACTTTAAATTATAAATTAAGGTATTATCGATAAACTGTTCCTCTCAAGTACCCGTCATCTCGAGACGAGCCTGTGCCAGTAGAGTCGTGCGGAGACCCATAGGCCGCGCATAGTGCGCAGGCTGAACCCTGAGTGCGATTATTAATGAAGAATTATTCTCGCCTGGTTGAGAAGATACACTTGTATCGTGAGTCAACTTGGTGTGCACGGCCGTGGGGCCGTCGACGGGCTGTAAAAACATCCAGGAAGAGAGCCCCGGATGAATACTTGTTGCGTGCAGGCGTTGTAAACAATATTACAGCAAACGAGCCTGTTAATTGCGAGGCGGCTTTCCAAAGGAGCTTGTTCTCATGCGCACGTTTGTGATTAACCCTCGAAATTATATCTGATTCCCGAGCGAAGACGCGACTGGGATGAGATGAGCAATTACGAAGGTAATAAGGACGGCGTTCGATTTGCGTCACGCTCGAGTGATACCCCCGATGCTCAGGCAGCACTGCTTTAATATGGAGAGCGTTTTGACAGTCGAGCTACGTCAGCGATTCTGGAAAAAGTGCGAGACGCCGTGCTAGAGTATTATTATTCCGGTATATCCAGTATTTCCAGTATCAGCAACTGGCGCCATTCGAACGATTGTGAGCGCTCGATTCGCCAAGCTTATTATGTAAGTGTACATAATCACTTAATTATCTATCTATGAACGTAACACCAGGGAAAGACTGACTACCGTGCGTCAACTTATGCGAAACCAACTGGAATCCGATGCGCAGTTTAGTAGGCGACAGGTGCAATACAATTCTGGAAATACTGTTGAAAAAACTTGTTTCAAAACCAGATTTACAAAGGTGAGTTTGAATAAATATACAATACATATGTGTAGAGGATCGATCCAGTGGCATCTAAATGGAGTGGCGAGTGAACCGCGTAACTTGAAAGTGACGTAAGAAGCCGAGGTCTAATCCTTTCACCGGGTAGAAAGAGAAGAGCATCGAAGGTACGCGCGAGAGCGGCTGAAAATCGCGGAGGAGTCGGCAGGAGCAGGAGGAGGACAACGACGTATTGGAAGGTGGTGAGGCCCAGCAGTCCCCGGTCCACCATTCCAGCAGTGGTCGAATGCCTCTGGCCAGGACAAAAGAGCAGCCGATAGTTCTCACTCGGCGGCAGAAAGCGGAGAGGGAGGTCCTGCCGCTCGCAGCGTGCGGCGTTGTATCCCCGGGTTGTAAAACAACTTGTAAAACGTGCGCCAGAGATGCGCCGTGTCAGCTCCGTTTCTGAGCTCCGACCTTATCTACTTAGCGAATCTATAGAGGCCAGCCGTTCCTGGGGAAGACGCCGCGCCGGGAGGAGAGTACCGCCAATGCGCTCGTTAGTGTGACGAGCAGGTAACAAACAAGTGACAGAGGCTCGTTGTTGAATATTTACGTAACCGAGGAGCAAGAAATCGGCCTCCTAATTGCCCGGCGAAAAGGGAAGCCGAGCCCGCCGTCGACTATTTTCAATGATTCCCGGAGTCGGATTTTCGAGACCGCGAGAAAGCGTCGTATGGGGAAAGCGGGAGAAAAGAGGCCGACGATGCATGTCGTAAGGGGGAGGGGGTGGGGCAAACAGGATCTTTCTGAAAAGTGGAGTGGAAGGGAAAAAACGGGCAGCCACCCTTTCGTCATCCGACCCTGATGGAGTGAAGATAATTCGTTGGAATGGAATCGCGTCAATCTGGAGCTGACACGTGTATCCCTCGCAGTAATCTATCCCACCAATCTAACGTCTCCGAGCGGAGCGGAGCGCAACTAAGAGGCACCGGGATGCATGTGCATTCGTTCGTGCTGGCGTATATTACACTGGACGCATACGCTGCGCCGCGACCGGCCGTTCCACGAACGAGCGCCGGCCGTTTTGTTTTTAAGCGCCAGTTTTTCGGCCCGCTAACGAATGCCCTGATGGTTATCTGTCCAGCCCGATGCATTACCGTCCTTCCTTGAGGTCAATCTGGCTCTCCCACTCTCGCCGCCGAGCCCAGGGCGTCCCGGGGCGCGTGAACTTACCTGGAACAAAAAGCGAAGGAGAAAAGTTTAGTCAGCGGGTAATCGTGAATCTCTTACTCCAGTTTAATTGGTTGTTCGCCAGCCTCTTCGCTGCTTTCGTCTGACCAAAGAAAGACTGGCCGAACACGATCTACTTGTTGCGATCTACTTGACGCTAAATCCGCACTTCTATCAGATGTACGCGGGAAAGAGGCCTGCTTCAATCCACCAACATCTTAATCGATGGCTCAAGATAACAATGACAGAATCATTTATCAGGGAAATTGCATTTTCTGCGAATGGTCTGAGCAGTTCAGACAATGCGGTTAGAAAATGCCTTTACGGAGAAGCGCGTCTAAAGCTGAGAACGAATCGAGGAATCGAGCGGCACTTGAGTGGTAGAAATTGATAGGTGATATATTAGCTGGTGTCTGTTATAGCGAGTTCACCAGGGTCTATTAATGTTTGCATTAAGCATTCATCCATCTGCCCACTAACCACGAGTGCATTAATTTTCCTCCCACCTAATGGGTGGTGCAGCCATCCCCTCGGTTTACGAAAATAATTTACTGCACTTTCTCCCGAGTCTGCCTCCCACACTATTCACCCGGTTAAAGCGGGAACAGTTCACGGTGCATTCTTCCGTATCTTAAACACGCCAAGCGGACACTCTGGCTAATGTTAGTCATTTGTTAACCCGGCCGTTTGCACTCCACATAATGTAGTGTTGCAAAAATCCATTAAAATTCAAGCTGCCAGTGCTCGCATTTTCTCATAGGACTCGGAGACAGTTGTCTCCTTCGCTATATGCCTCTTTCCATTGTCAAAAATATCCAATAAATGATGGCGTTATACGCAAAATCTATACGAGCGAAAAACAACTTACGCCGCGAGTAATTGGTTTGAATCGTGAAAGCTCTCTGCCGGGTCCGAGCGGTTTTAAACTCGGAAAGTGAGCGCACGCCGGAGTTGTGCGCGGACGGTGCTCATCCTTGAGAGGCAGGATCGTATTTCTAAGTGTTTAAGGCAAGGTTAGAAGCGCTAGGCGAGCTGGTTGCACGGCTTTCTGGGACGTTAACGGTAATCGGCCGCAGTAAGGATCGCCGATGGAGGGATTTTATCGGGTAGGCGGGAGTAAAACATTCCATGCTGGTCCATTTCGGTCAGGACTTCTTCCTTCGTCCCTGTTATCTACTCCCGCTAATGGATCCTGCCTCTTGAGTCTCCCCGTGCCTCGCTCCTTCGCCTCGCTATCAATGCGCAGCTCCGCACATCCCTGAGCAGAATCGCCGGCGCGTCGCATAAGCATTAACCAGATTCTGTAACCGTCGCCCATCGCCTCAGATGATCACCTTGCTTGCCGGGCTATATCCTACATAACCCTGCGCGACCCTTAGCTCTGATAGGGAAAACAGCCATTTGTACAACTGGTTGGAATTTTTTACACGGGAACCAGGCTTGATTAATATTTCAAGACTGCATACGTCTCGAGAAATTGCAAACTAGGAATTTTCTTGTCGAACGTACGCTTTGTTAAAACCCGATGAATGCTGTCCAGCTCGCTGTACTAGCAATAATTACGGTGGTAAAAGCCGGTTATCACCACGCCACCATATGTCAGCGTGAAAAGTTCTATTCTCTCCTTAATTACAGATGTTCTATAATGTTCTTTATAATCGATTGAGCCCTGTCAATCAAATACTCCCTCAAGACTGCCTGGCACCATTATTAAGTCGATCATCGGGACACTATGCGTTTAACGCGCCTTTTCATCGCACCTCTCATTAACTCGTTCCGTGAGTCGCCAGGGAAGAAATCCTCGTGTAATACTGTAATGTGCATCAATCGTCAACAACTCTCTCCGCACCTATTTGCCGGGCTCCTTCCCGTAAAGAGGTTCGCCGTGTATTGGCATCCCTTTCCTCGGGTGGCGTCCTTATCCAGGCTTTCCTTCCCCTCGACGGGTCCTTCCACCTCGGCGAAAGCGCTTGCCGGGAGGAGCTCGGCTCCGAGACGCCAGGTTATAATTGCCCACTCGGCAAGTCCGACATTCCGCGTGCGTTAAAGTTATCGCGTTTGAATCGCCGCGCGGGCCATAATGCTCTTTCCTCGCCTCTTCTCCTCCGCCTTCTTCTCGCCTGTCCCACTCTCCTCCCTCGGCCAACTATGTATCTCGTGCCTCGTCCTTCCAGCGGCCGAGCGCGATCCTGTTGCTCCTGCGCTCCTGCGCTCCTGGCTGCCGCTGTTGCTGGCTTGGTCCTTTGCTCCGTCGAAAAGTGTGGGGAGCTATCGGGGATCTCCCCGGCCCGATTATCTGCCCCGGGTTATAGCCGTGGAAGCTGCGCGCTCTTGAAACCTCGTGTACCACCTATCTCGCTGCGTAGCTGCTCGCTATCGTGATGTAAGGTGTGTAATATTAACCCTGGAATACTACACCAGGTGAAAAGTCATCGAGGGGGATCTCCAGGATGGGGAGGATCTCCGGGAAAGGCTGCTGTGCTAAGAAATGGCAGTGAGCAGCTACCCGAGACAACTTAAGCTTTACTAACTGGTAACTGACTACCAGGCTTGCGAGTGATGGCGGCGCGGTAGAAAGAATTGCTCGAGCAGCCTCGGCGACTGGGGCTATCGCTTTTTACGCGAATTGTTGACGCAGCCTTCCGATGGACGTCAGTTTGTTTCGCGTGAAATCAAGCTCCTGTTGATTCGCCGCGGCAAAGTAGCCTCGCCATCTCCAAATGCCGCCGGTCAAATTAACGCTGGTATATGAATATTGAGCGATATTTAACATCAGCATCCGCCTTTCATTATACATGTGTCCAGCGCCGCTCGTTCGAATTGCCGATCGGCTATTTTTGGTGCGCGCGAATATCTTTGCAACTCCTTACGAGACGTTTCAATTCGTCAGCTACACAGAGCCACTGCGTTCGCCGGGCGCCGCTCGTCGCTGGCAAAACACGGGTCGTCGAAAGGCCAGGCCGGCTTGCCTCTAATTAGAATAATTAACGAAGATGCTTGGCTGGATGATTGCCTCGCGTCCATTAGCCCTCGGCATTACCGCAATGTATCCTTGGTATTCCCGTAAGTACATACACACGCGCACTTCCCCATAGCTTGCTCCGTGTGCTAAAAAATCGTTTGAAAATGAGCTCTTGGCTCGGGGTTGACGGTAGAGGGAGAGAGAGAGCGCGGGAGATAAATAAAAGGCGAAAGAGAGCAAAAGGAGAAAATCAGTGGATGAAAAGGGAATCGGTGTCGAGCGGCGAGCAGTGCCGCATTCTGCCATCGTGTCACATGCAAATATCCTCCGAGAACTTCTCTTCGTTCCGGGTGGCACCCACAACCAACTCTACCTTCCTCCTTCTGCCTCTTTTCCGTACTCTACCTGGGAGTCTTCCATCGCTCAAGGGGGTAGTAGTAACAGAAATTGCCAATTTCTCGATGGATTTAAGATCTTAAAAAGAGATTCGCGACCAGTCTGCCATTTATCATTCCATCGGAGTGACATAAATCACATTGTTCTGAAAGTATTATGAAGAGATTATCAAAACCTTTCACGAATTGGAGTGGTTTTGATGTTTGCTCACCACGGAATACTATATACTGAATTCGCTCGTCGAATTTGGTATCCCCAATTGGATCATCTAAGGGTGATCAGATAGCCTGGTGGTATTCATGGTGGTCCTGATTAATACGGAAACTATCGCTGTTTGCACCGCATGACTGGAGTACTGATTGAAAGACAAAAACCTTTAACAGGCGGGCGTGCTGTATGCATGAATATAGTTCAAACCGAGCGACCTCCGGGCATTTGCTTAAAAACCCGATTTGTACGCGACCTCCGAAACGGCAAGCAGTAGATTCCGATCGATTTCATTCAAATTAGTTTCACCTTTTCCTTTAGATGCATGCTACTTTTTATAGCGTTCGTTGTAAACAATCCGGCACGCGAAGCAACGCGTTGTTTTCCAGGCTAAAACTAGCATTTTCCCGACAAACACTAGTCACTTTGCTAAATAAATCCATGTCAATTCAAGTACATGTCACCTGAGTTTGCGTATGTCGTAATGGCGGAAAAGGTCGACGGTGTGAGGCGACGCGTTTCAGTTACTGGCGCTCGCTCCCTTGCTCGAGACAGAAGAAATCATTAAGTGGAGTCGGTTTCTATGACAGGAGCATAAAATGAAGTGGCCGAAGTGCTAGTCGAGGCCCATCAACAAGATGCGGCGGGACGTCCGATCGTGATAGCCTCCTCGCTCCGTTAATAAATCGGTGAATCGTGTATCAGGTAGATGCGATATCGCGTGACTCAGCCATTGTTATCCTGAAAAGTGAAGAACGTCCTGACCCTCCGTCAGCGAGAGAGTGTCGACCTCTGCCGCTTCGAAAGGGCCCAGAGACGCAAGAAGAAGATCCGTCTGGGCATCAGAGGCTACCCACCCCATGCCTAACGGCCAGCAGTCTCTTAAGAACCATATCCGATCCTACCACTAGATAACACCAGCCAACTATAGAATCGATGAACCAGCTGAAATTCCTCAACGAATGCGCCGCGATCCCTTAATTAAGATTCCCGCTCGGCTGGCGCGTTATCATTAAGAGCCGACCATCTACAAATGACGGGATGACTTCGCCCCTATTCCATTCTCCGAAACCCCGCCGGGACTTACTTACTCCGAATCAAAAGGAACGGTGGATTAATATGCGCGATATCTACGAATCATGCTAATGCCTCGTGCGATCGAGATGTAAATCGCACGGTGGACGCATGCATGCTTGAGGTCTCGTCCGTGTAATACTCGGCGTACGCGAGTAGCGTACACCACAGGAGGAGTGCATAAATAACAAAGCGGCGTGTAAAGTGGCAGAGGGTGCAGTGGAATATGTGTCGATAAGCATAGGGCGTACAAAATGTCCTCCCTGCTCCGACAATGTCACGCAGTGTCGCACCTCCTCTCTGCCCTCCTCGCCGCCGTTACTCCGGGCGTAGCACTGGGCCTGGCAGAATGACAATTTGTAATTCGCGCCTGCGATGCTAATTAGCCTCGGCGCGTTTATGCCTCGGTGGCAGATGTATGCAAATAAGTGGTACGTGCGGCTAATTATTATTTTGTGACCATGCCCGCCCAGCTCGTCGACCACCCGTTAGCGCAGAGTCTACCGCTTGGCAATACAGATAATGAAGGGCAGTTGAAAAAGAGAGATGAAATCAGGTGGATTCGCGGGATGATAGTTCTCAATCAGTTGGGGAAATATTCGACTACGAATCGGGATAAATATCTGTGTAGAAATAAATTCAAGGCCTCTTTCGACTTCTAGGACTTTGCCGCTTCACACTTCTGGGGTAACACATTCTGTTATTAAAAGGCGTTAATACCTCTCACACTCCGTTGCCAGAAGCTTTAAGAACAAAGTCTTACTCATTGAACAATGTGGCCTTAAGCTGCTTCCTTTTTCAACTTAAGCCTTCACGCGTGCCATCGGCATTGAATCGGGAGACACGCGCAGTCACGTGATTCTGGAAGACTACCAAAGCAGTAGCGTCTCGAGATCACTAGAACTGTATATCATTGGATCCTGGTACAGTTTCTCCCATTCACATAGCAACACAAACTCTGTATCTTAACCCCAAACCAAATATGTGGTTATTAATGCAGAAATTAGCTGTGAATCATAAGTAGATAATTATAAATGCTGTGACGAGCTCGGCAGATTTGCACGAGACGACCAACGAACAACAAGACCCGCAATTAGTATATGATATTAAATCTTGTGGAGCAATTAGTGACAAGAGCCAGTATTCATCGGAGTGCATTCGTCTGCAAGTCGAAGTATAGCGAGCGAGCGAGCAAGTATGCGTAACATTGTACTTCTGCGAACAACAATGGCCAGCGATCGAGAGCGCCGTTGCTGCAGCTTATATGTATAGCTCGTGTGCGTCCCGGGCAGCCTTGGAGCGGCGCGGCGGTTATGATGTTTTTGTTATTAATTTGTTTTGCGCGCTACCCGCAACACGTCGTGCGGAAACCAGTTTCTCAAGACGTATAGAATTACCGCGCGAGCAGCGCGGCCCGAAGGGGAACGCACGAAGGATAGCTTTGGGACGAGTAACGCAACTCACACGCGAGCTCTCATCGCTCTTAAAACTGCCAGGAAATTTTTCTTATCCCGCCAGATCTCGGGGCCAGTTTTGAGTTTTCGGTGTTATGAGCCTCCTTTCCCGTTGGACCGAAACAAGATGGACTAGGACAGGTCTAACAGGCTGACGCCGAACGGAAAGATCTGGGATGCGAGTGGATCAACCAGGGCAGATCGGCCAGCTCCGACTAGAGCCGGATTTTAGGAGTTCGTTCGTCGCTCGAATAGTCAAATTGTGCTGTGTGCTTTATAGCAATAAACGCTTTGCAAGACTGACATTGTGGCGAACTTTCACATAACAATTTCACGAGGTCCAAGTTGGAAATTTGAATGAGTGATCCTTGTAAGTGGAACTAACCGCCGAAGGGGAAACGAATTGTACGGTTTGGAAGTGAACTTTTCGAAAGATGCCTCGTGAAGTGTATATGCTAGAGGACAGTAGGAATGTGTCTTTTTAATACGGCATAGCTATTTACAATAGAATATAGAGCGCGCTCAGCGATGAAACCTACAGAGAGGATGGGACGGTCTTGAAAGAAGCGACTGTCAGCTTTGTCAGTGGCCATTACCGTTATCTACTTGCTCTACCTGCTCTCGCCTGTCGGTAGTCGGTACGTACAATGCGCACCGTGAAAGAAAGGGGAGATTCTCTCTAGTAACGTAGCAGTGACAACAAGAAGTCGGGGATCGCGCAAACAATGTCAGAAGATCTGTTTCCCACTCGAGACTGGAATGCCATTATGCCGGTACAGTTAATGCGCCTTGCGGTATTTTGCATAGGAAATATTTGAAATTTCACTGGCTTCGCTGGCCGGTCTATTATTACGTTTCAAGGGGGAAAATCGTACTTCCACCTGACAATCATCCTCCAGTGAGAGGGGGACGCTGAATTGCTGTATGCACAGTCCAGTTTCGTGCGAACTTTTTCACGGGGACAAAGAGAGGAGGCAAGATTCATTATTTCGACTTGCGATGCCGGACAGCCTTCGAGGGGAAAGCTATTATCCTACGTAGAGTGGATACTTGGGCAAGTGCCAAAGTAGAGAGTGAGACGTGCGGTAAGTTATGCGTAGAACAGAGGTCACTGATCGGTCGGATCGAATCCTGGAAACGATCTTGCGTCCAGGCACGATTCTTGGCCAAGTATATCCACGGCGATTATAAGGGCGAGGTGCATCGGAGCCCGCGCGCGTTTCAATCGCAAAAACCTTAAAAGGTTTAAGGACTACAAATTCAGGCTGTGATACACGAGGGAGGCACGATCTTAAGCCATTATTTATGAATTTGGTGCGCCGAAAAAGGCTGCCCGGGGCAGCTCGGACCTTCGACGACAGGGTAAGATACGGCGCGGGGCCGAGCGCGAGCGCTCTACGGATTTCAAATTGATCCGCAAGTCGGATAAAATATTTTATGGAGAACGCGCCTTAATGGCCCTTACGATGGAGGAGCCTCCACGTCCGCATTGATTTGTGGTTACCGAGGACGACACAGAGCTTATCGATTGCCCCCATGTCTCCTCGTCCTTCGATCCCTTCGCCAAGATTGTGATATCGCGCAGCCTTCCGTCCGTCCTCCCAGGACGAACCGAGAAATCCTCAAATTCTTTCCCTCTTCCGACACGTCCGTCCTTCACTTCACTCGCGCGGATCCCGTGCTTCAGTCTTGGAATTTAATTTATCCACCGACTTTGACGAATGCGCTGCTACATGCCTTTCGTACAGGTGACTCTGCTTGAAATGTGCGGCGAGGAACTTCGGATAGCCCGCGGAACGGATGAAGCTGTAGACGATCCGCTCCAACGAAAACTCTAGAGGGCAATGCATACGGCGGATGCAATGAGGCGTAGAAGTAAAGCAGACCGCGGCTACACCCGCTCCATTTTCGGGATCACTTTGCCCATGACGATAGTAATTTACGAGACATTCCCGGCCGGATGATATTGCGCCACCGCGTGGCCACGAGCTCTCGATTTAATTTAAGGCTCCACCGTACCGTTTCCCTACCTTTTTACGTGGGCGGGGAGCGCGCGTGCTGCCTGTTAGTACGATTAACGGGGTGTTGCAGCACGCTCGGCGCTCTCCGGGCGACTGACTTTCGAGAAACCACCTACTTCGCCATTCAGAATCCTCGTCCGTCTGATATCAATTTTTCTCCGCCAAGTGGATCAACCTTAAATTAATCAAGAGCGAACCTGCTGACTGCTTCGTCTCCACTTAACTGACATTAACTGACATTGCCGGGCATTAGAACTGGAGCTCGTCGTCCGTCTAAAATGAAAAGCAAGCATCCTTTCTGAATAGGTGCCACTGGAGCCAGGAGCTCACAGGGCATTTTAAAAGATAAATTAAGGAGATGTTTTGTGGAAGAGCATCGGTAAGGAACGTTTGAGTTGAAGTGATTTCACCGTAAGGATGAGCACGTGCGAATCCCGATCAGTGGCCGGTCATTTGCATATCTGGTACACGAGTGCGGATGTGCCAAGGTACATGCCTGGTAACACAGCTGCCTTCATAAATACGACGGCTACAGCCAGTAGTCAATCCAGCGGTGCTCCTCGATTCAAGGATCTTCCTACCGTAAGGCGAGAAGGTTCTCCACGACGAGCGAGGCCGCCGGCAGAACAAGCGGAGTCGAGCGTGTACCGGCTACCGGTCCATATTAATTGCTTCCATATTTTCGGCCGAGCGCGCACGATACAACGCACGCCTGTTGTCGTCGTCACTTTGTCGCCTCGGATTTCGGCTTGGCGTCCAACGTCCGAGTGGGTAGGGAGCTATTCGACCTGGCCCTCCCGCCGACGAGCTGCACTGCGAGTGGCGTTTATTTAAATTAATAAATACAAATCTGGAGCGGCGCGCTCATTAATCTCGGGTCGCCTTGGTAAAAACTCGACGGGATACATCGCCGCTCGCAATTAGCCCGTAACTCATCCCGAAAGGAATTACGGCTGCGGCCATGCTTTTATTCGAGCGCGTGTATACTTACCGAAAGCGCCGCGCAGTAGGAAGGACTAACGATTATGGAAGAGCGATTTCGGCATTCTCCCTTGGGGAGCCATGGATTCCCGCGATTTCTCTGCAGGAGTGGAACGTGTGCGCACTACCTGCCATGTGCCGCTGCTCGCCATGCCCGTTCTACCTCCCGGAGACGAACTCTCTCAGATAATATCTGGATCGGAATGAATTTCGCGGCTAGCTCGTTAGGTCCGCCGAGGAGGCTGCTGCGGCGCACGAGGTCGACGGACTTTCTACGATCGTTCGCTGCTCTCTAATGGAGATTTATTATTCTTCGGGGATCAAGATCCTCCTCGCAAAACGAACGCGCTTCGACGCGAGTTTTTCGAATGATTGATTTCCCGAATAAAGCCGCGCCGCCGATTGGCTTTCCTGCTCCTCGATTTTTTCGGGAACACGTTTATTTTTAATTGGGACTTGCGTCCTCCATCACATCTGCTCTGATCATCTTTGGCTTTTGGTTGTTCAACGTACGCGTTGAATAATACCAGGGCGAGAGAGCGGTATTCTTAAATATGGGGGATTTCCTTGACTGTTCAATAGACACGACGAGTCTGCCAAATACATATTAGCATAGTGGGTGCAGCTGGTCTTTGTTAGCTAGTGAACCCAAGAGACAGACTTTGCCTCGAAAGTTACCGCGACTTTATTAATGTACCATAGATGTTGCACGAAGAAATGAGAAGGGCAGATTTGTAAATTCAATTTGATTTTTGACACTTAAAAATTCGGAGCAAAGAGGCGCGGTCGATCGAACTCGTGTCAACATTGCCGTATCGAGTGACATAAGAAGAGATTAGATAAGTTTAGGCGTGTTTGCAAAAAATCTACTGCAAATATTCGTCGATAATCAACGGTGTCCGTACCTTCTTGGTGCGTCCGCACCTTCGAAAATCGCACCCAGCAATATCGAAACCGAATTCTTTATCGGGTCACAGCGAAACTGTGAAACGCAAACACTCGCCAGAAACGATAAAGAGCAATCGTACCATCAAGCAGAAATTTACAGGACATAACACACTGACGGCTTGTGAATACACAATCCATAAAAATTAAATTAGAACTAGATCGCCCTGGCTTCCTCGTTCGAGAAAGGATCTTCACTCAATGAAACTGTGTTTCGCGCATATATGAATAGATATACCCAGCGACGATGCAAATCACGATCGAAATTAGCTAGTAGAACCAGCGCGCGTGCGCGTGAGTGTATTACGAAAGAGCGCGGCACCGTTGCCGAGGAGCTCATTTGCCGGTGAAATTGATTGCGCTTGAGAAATCATCTCCGCGGTTGTGTCAATGAAGTGGCCACTCTTTTATCACCCCGACGAACCCACGCGTCCGACCAACTCCCCACCTTGCCCCGCGCCGATTTCCCGGGGAGAAAGGGACGCGCGAGCGTCTCGAGATTTATGAGGAACATCTCTCCGAGATTCAGGGAAACTTAACGACTCACTTTTCTCGACGCGGGGCCGCAGTCCATGCCACATAAGGCGGTACGAGAGCCCGGACGTTAAATCGCCCTACACATCGTTTTTTCTACCCCACTATTTCTCGCTAGGTGGGTGTTTAAGTGGCCGCGCACCGTGCACTCCACTTTTTACTACCCTGTCGTTAAGCGGCCTCATTATACATGTACATACGTATAAGCGTTGCGATTAACTGCGGAAATTGTGTAACTTTAATTGGACCAATAACTTTAATAAGAGGGAGTGGCTGGCTGTATGGTTTTTGATGGGACGATAGGTCTGAGGAAGTAGCCTACCAGATTGCAAAGGGTTTCCCTGCCTGAATATCTGCCGCACTGTATGCACGCAGTCCATAATCGGTAGGCGGTTTGTAGCCACCTCGGAATCCTTATTAATAGTCCCTTTTTATTTCGCCAGGGGACCACTGCCGGGGCAGGCTGCGTGGCGCGTGCCCCGGAAATTGGATCGGGGGTTAATTACTCGCCAAATTTGCTGCCCATAATAAAGGCTGGGGGAGTTGCACGACGATGGCTGGAGTGAAATTGATTTCGGTCCGGTTTTCTGCATTCGTAATCTCTGTTTTGTCGCCGGCATGATTTACGCGTTACACCTTGGGGACAGGTTCGACATTAATGGAATATGGTTTAATAATCAGGACGTCAAAGTTTCCTTCCTTCTATTTGGAAGCGCAATGCAAGTGAGTTTTGCGTCATGTGCGAATCTTTATACTTCGCAAGTGTTATAGTCTGCTTTCCAGCGGAAGCGTGCCAGAAGTAATACATTAGGGGACATGCGAAGGCGGACTTTAAAGACCAAATTGGGCTTTAATGTTGCAGTTCCAAGCTTAAAGAGTGCAATTCATTCTGGCGAAGGTGTACACGGAAAGAGCGGCCCGAGGAAGACAGGACCGTATGACAAGTCCGATTCCGCGCGGCGATATGCCCGAGGCAGTTTCGGCGTCTCGGCTAAATTTGGTAAGACGACTCGCTAATCGCCAGCGATACTTCTTGCGCGCCGCTTTTCAGGTAGCCTAATTTGCGTCGTATTCCTTGCTCTGATCTGGCCCTCCCTCTCCCTTCGACCTCCTCCACTCGTCGGAGTGAGCCTCTCCACCTCTTCCGTTCTCCGTGCGCTTACAGAATTATGCGAATCCGAGTGTCCCCCATTTTAGGAAGGAAGCGCGGCGACATTTTAAAGTGGCTGTCGGCCGACGTAGATTAGCCGCGTGATGTACGGCCCAGGAAAAAGAGTAGACGTCTAGTGGCTCTTTTATTGCGCCTCAGGCGGATATTCCAGGCGTAGGACTCGCTCGGAGCGGCGCGCGCTATCCTTTAGCCTTTCAACTAGTACCGGATATTTCGAGAGTGTCCACTGCTCGAGATTCCTATCTCGGCCACTGGCTAACCAGTTGGCGCGATGATGCCGAAATCTCTAACGCCGAAAAACACGTTCCACAAACACACGTGGGACGCACTTCCACAATCTGGTCCTACGAGCCGCTTCCACTAACAAGATGCTCTCACGCGCACTTGAGAATCTCGAGCGTTCCACTTAACTGTTAAGGGCGAGGGCGCACTGTGCACGCTGCTTGCGCTGCGCTAAATTCTCATTGTCTTTTTGGCCGTGTGTGCGGAAAGCTCGAATCTGCCGGGAGAGGGCAGAAAATCCCCGCCGGCTTAGAATGGAACATTCCAGTTTCGTGGCACACGATGGCTGAGTACACACCGTCTGCAAACACCAGCCCCACATGCATACCATACTCGAGCGCATTTCTACGAAAACACTCTCGTCGTCTCTCATTTGCCTGCGTCCGGACTCTCCCGCAGGTAAGGGGCCGAGAGTAAACGAGTTCCAGCTCGGCCAAGTTTTCAAGCAGCTGTAACGACTAGAGGAATCTCGACAAAGCTGCGTAAAGATTTGGTCCACCGCTTGGACTTGCTCATCAGATCAACCTGTAGCTTCCATTATTCGCCGTTAGATTCCTTCTTTCGACTTGATGAATGAGCAAATTCATTAGGTTCGAGAGTCACTTGAACTTCGTGACACATCTCGGGGTTCGATTGGCCCTTTTTCACATGTAGCGGCACGTACGAAACGATCGTAATATATACTGTTGATAAAATTGGAGAGTTGGTATTGCTTGGTAATGGCTGGGTCAATTAACCGTTTGTAAGGGGCCCTGTCGGAAAGTATGATAGCTATCTTGACAGCGTTCTTAACGCCTGAGCAGAACTCCTTGATTAAGGGCAATACAACTTTCTCCTCGGGTAATAAAACTTTCATCCATCGTATCACTGATAGTTGAGGCGAACAAGGCCGCATTGGAATTTCGTTTGTTTCACATCAGTAATCAGTCGAACAGCTACTGGTACCGAAAGCCATTACTATAACAGACTTTCAGTCTGACGTTATCAGAAAGGGGGAGTTTATTTTGCAAAGCAACTAGCAAAACGGATGCTCGAGGAGAGTGAAACCGAAAGATCGGAATAACGGTGCTGAAATGAATCCAGAATGAAATTAATTCACCGTTAATTGGGGGATAGTGGTGCCGATTGATAATGAATGGTACACGAGTGGATCGTGCTGGACAAGGATTTACGAAGTGTCGAGCAGCGAATCCCGAGATCCGCAACGGTTAATGGCTCAAGGAGGATTGGAATCGTTCGATCGGTGTTCGGGCGGCAATTCACCTGGAGCTAACGAGGCGAAGAAGCCCTCGTAGAACTCGCCGAACTAGTCGAGAGCGTCTGCACTAACAGCGCGAAGGATTGATGCTCCTGGCGGCGCGGAGAAGTCGGCGCACTACCGGGACTAACGAAACGCGGGAGATGGAGCTGGTGTACATGTGATGGACAGAGAGCGAGCACCCTAGCTTATGGCGTAGCGTGGCTCCGGCTAGGCCCACCGCAGCCAACGGTAGACTTGGTCAGCCGAGACTTTCGAAAAGCAGCCATTAGAGGCAATTAGGCATGCATCATAGGTCGCTAGCTGTGTGCCTGGCTGCCTTACATGGCCACAAGTTATTGGCTGTCGCAATGGTACACGCGCAGGAGGAGAGTACTTCTTCACCTGGAGTACTGATGCGTGCCCGCGTCGTGTCCAGCACCGACTGCGCCAGGGGAAACCCTCGGGATGACAGTTTTATAGGCAATATCACCTGGTACGCTCCCGCCTCTCCCACTTTTTGCCACACGCTCTTTTCCAGCCGGAACCTGACTTATCAAAGGTGCTACGGGTGGGTGATACACATTAATTCTTAATCTGCCAGCCGACACGGAAATTGGAACGCGAAGGCCTTTGCTCCTGATAGTTAATGGCGATACCGATTTCTTTTGGCGGTCAAACATCTAACTAATCGACATCGCTTCCTATCGCGCGGTTGCGCAACGTAGTCCTTTTCCTTTGAAAGGGAGCAGATGACCTTGAGCAACGTGGCGAAAGCTTCGCGCAGGACTTTCACTCGTCCACCGGCTACTTTTCATCCGGTGCGGAGCGCCGCCCTTCCAGGATGTCCAGGATGCATTCGGAATTCTATAACATCGAATCGCGGCCTCCACACGAGCATCAGATCTTTCAACCTGGTTCTCGATAAACTAGTTCTCGACGACGCCCGGGACGCGATTACCGAGGGGTACCAGGTCCCATCAGTGAGCTTCCGTATTAAGTGGATTCCAAGAATACAGTTACAGCGGTGGATAGAAGGGCAGGCTATTATGGGTGAAGGTTAATATTTATGAAACTAAAGGCGGGTAAATTAAAAGACAATTGTCTGCCGTGACAAGAGCAATAAGAATCTCTTGCTGTTGTTGACTCCGCGACATCTCGGTTTGGCGCAGGGGCGAGCATGCGCGAGTGTAGGAGCGAGCGAGCGAAGCCCGCGGCCAGCAAAAAGCCGAGAGAGCTCGGTGACATTTGAAAATTAATCGCCGTGTCAAGCGGCCCCGCGAGTGTTTGCCACCGGCGAAACAGGTCCCCGACACATTTGCGACTTTTCCAGCCACCTTCACCCGTGTTGCCAGCCGGGGCCGCCTGGCTCCCCGCAAGAAACCTAAGCTCGGCAATTAATGCGCACGCTCGGGATTGTTCATAAATCGAATGCATTATTTAAGAGCGGCGAGCGCCTGACTGCACCGACGAGTAAGAGGTAAGAGGTGCGCTATTGCCGCGACGACCGCACTAACAGACGGCCAGTGCCACTAGGAGCTTGGTAACGGGTTCCTCTCTTCTCGTAGAATGCGGATTACCAAGCGAGCTTGCCTCGCCGCTCGATAGGTGATGCTGGACATGGAGCACGATCATTTGCGGGGCCGTCGACCCCGCTGGTAGTAGACATTGCCAGCGGACGCGTGCGGAGAACATTGGAGAACGTGCGCTCCCCGAGACACCGCAAAACATTATTTCCCTTTCCTTCTTTCTCTCTCCGATCCTCATGACTCCACTGGCTTTTACCTCCGTAGAATGCAAAAAGTAACCGATATTTCTATAAGCCAGCAAGCTTTTAGAACTGACGCCGGAGACCATTATTACTGCCGGGCCTGTTTCCCAAGAGACTCATTAAGCATTGGTATTTAAATGCGCGGCTTACTTCTAACAAGAAACCGGAGTCCGAAACTTTCATTACTATTTAGAGATTTATGCGCGCTAGATTATTTTTGCTGCCCGTTCTCGTACGCGGTCTTGCTACACCTTTCGACAGCCTTTTCTGCAACTGGAACTATTGGGTTGGGTAGCTTTAGAGGCACTTGGCGCGATTAGACGCGGACAGTAAAACGGACAGGTCTGTTGTCTACGTATTTCTCAGAGAAATCGACGACACTGCGAAAAAAGCTGCCGGTCAGCTCTCAAATGCAAGGCTTTACGTCTTTGACTCCGATCTTAGCAATATCGGCTGCGTTTTCAAACTTGCTAACTATTTGATAATTTTATGTTTTTCGAAATATAGCTTTCGTCTTTATGAATGATGATAACGAAGTACGATGCTGTTTTTGAGCCTGAGTCTGAACGTGTGCTGCTTCCGACATTAGCCTGCAGGATCACAGCTGAACTACCGAGGACCTTGATGCCCGGCCGGTGAGAGAAAGCCACGTTATCCAAGGCAGGTAACTGACCCAAACACCCTGCATTACCGATCGTAGTGTCGTAGACAACCAGCTTTACCGACGCTCAGATCGATCTTCGAATTCGCACCTGTTGTATCGACAAAGAGGGCACCCATTGCAGGTAGCCGTGGTAGGGCTAATAGGTAGGTGAAAGTGAGAGTTGGTTCGGTCATTCATTCGCGAGTCTTTTTTCCACTCGAAGCGTGGGAAATCGCGTCGATTATGAAATTGAAATATAAAGTACCGGAAGACATGATTTCCAAACCGATTTAACGGACTGCCAGATGTTCGCTGAAACCCATTGGGATGTGCACTCGAACTCAAAACAGGAGTCAGGCATGTAAGATTAGTCCAAAAATCAAAATCGAGATAAGTGCTAGGGAAGAGCGCAATGAACTTTTTCGCGGGAAAGTATAGTGAACTTGGGAAGTAAGGCTCGAGTTTCAGAGTTTCTATGGTTAGAATTAGTGAGCACTAGTTACTTGTCGCCCGTAAGTCGCGATAGCCGAAAGGAACCGTAGCAGGAGTTTCAAGTCTTACATTTACTCGAGAGCGAAGGTAGGGCGTCACGGTTGAGGGCTTACGGGTGCAGAAGAAAGAAAGAAAGAACTGTAGCGGTGGCAGTGGAGAACGTGCATACATACGAATGTACATGTACGCACACACGGCGGCAGCGGGATTCAGAATGGTTTCGGTCGTCATGCGAGGACATAAGAAAAACATGGCGACCTCATTGTTTTACGCTCATAATGCGACGGTCATGCTGCCTTGTCTGGATAAGATACGCTCGCGCTTAAACGGGTTAACTATATCGACTTGCCGCTTGGATGAACCGAGAAGAGCGTTGTCACACGCTCGGACGATAGTCGGCTTATTTTAAATTTCAAATGCATGTCTGTATGTACTATTCTTGTCTTCCTCTAGATAACTTAGCGTCGAAGTACAAGTCCCTTTGCCTATTGCTACTCGATAAGAAAACTGGTCGCACACCTAATCCAATACGACCATACGTTGCCTTTTGTACAACGCTTACAATTTCTGAATTAAAATTTAACTAAGTAACGAATGACCCTGATAGAACATTTCTTAATGAAAAAAAGTTCATAGCTCGTTCTACTGGCAGGATTGTTTCAGGTATAATATACGACGTGAAACAATGAAACTGAAGTATAATGTTGAATGGTTTAGCCTTTTCCACGCCACCGTGGCAAGAACTCCCATTTTCGTTATTTCCACGTAGCCGCGTACTCATCTCGATCGCGCTCCCGCTTTCCAGCGAGACGCACTGCTCTCGCCATTGTTCTAACAAATTATGCATATTAATTCTCCGCTTCGCGCCAGGTATATCCAGAAGGCGCAGTGGTACCAGTGCGAAACGTTCTCATCAGTATCGACCAAAATGTGCCGCGTACCGAGCGATTGATATTAATCTTCAAATTTTTCGCGAGCAAGCGTGTAAATGCATATTCCGAGAAACTCACAGGCCGCGGCCGTGCAAGCAGTTATTTCCTCAATTACTCCTGGTAGCATCGCGGCACAAAGTCTTCAAAGTTTCTGTCGCTTTGTAAGGGGCGAGTCGCCGCGCCGATCGAAGAACCGAAGAAGCACAATTGCAAAGCTGCGCGGCTTCAAACGAAGAGAAGTTCCGCGAAGCATTTATCGTACGTTCGCATCTCCTGTGAGAACAGCGGGCACATTTACACGTTTAAGTACCCGACACGCCAAATAAAGCACTATCGATTGCGCGTCGGAAAAGGGATCCAGCGGCCGCAGGACAAAAACAGGAGTAACAAGGATTAATCGCTGACTGGTCGACCTCGCTCGCTTATAAAGTGGATGTTTACTGGCAGCGGGCCAATTTGCAATTTCTGCCGGCCGAGTCCAATGCGGCAATTTCTTCTTAATCACTGCATCGGTGTACAGTGCATTTTAACGCGGCGGCGTTTTCACGTTTGCAGGCCGATATTGAAACTGATCCTGAAAAGGCGAGCTGTGTATCTTGAGACGTTATTTGCGAGCGGTCGCCAGTAGCATTTGCATCCCTGCTTTACCAGGCATTATTAGCAGATCGAAGTTAAGAGCATACGTTTCCCCGGAGCTGCTCGGAGGCTCTGGTTTCATTTTCCCAAGGAGGCGGGTCGAATGGCCCGTTTCTCAGCTTCTGCGGCGATGCGACGTCTTCGAAGCGGCCTCGCCTCTCTTTCGCATCATCGAGCCGACGCGACGTCGAGCGAGCGATCCTCACCGAGTTCGGCGAGGACCATCTGCTCATCTCTGGAGGAGCGTGAGCGGCGACGGTGTCGTCGGTCGGCAGGTTCGCTTCCTCGAAAAGTGGGCGTTGCTGCATGTATCCTCTCTCGAGCTTCCTCCTCGGCGCGTCCTCACTCGAGAATGAAAAAGAAAGCGCGTGTCCTCGCCAGTTGCGGGACTGCCAAGTGTTCCCTCCGCGCAACCACTTGCAAACTCTCGCGCCCCTGATCGCTCCGGTATCAAGTGTCTCTTCTTCCCATGGAAGTACACACTACCGCCGGATCCACTCGGCTCCTTCCTCGGATGTAGAGCCGACCCTCCCTCCTCTCAACCCTATCTCGAAAGCTGCCCTTTTCCTGCAGCCCTCCAGCTGATCGGAAAGGGCGATAAGATTTCCGGCAAGGTGCGCGCACGAGCCACAGGAAGTAAAATCAAGTCGATACAACACGGGGTGTCGAGTGGAGATCTCGATGCCGCGATTCGAGAGCTCTTGTCACACCGGGAGAGCGCGGAGATTCAGCCTCCGACAGGATATGTATCTTCACGCTCTATTCAGTCGACCAGGTATCCGATGGGAGATCGATGGGACGCACCGCTTCTTTCTCCGTTCCGTGAGCGCAGCATGGGAGAAGGGGACGCGAGCCGACCGTGTTAATTAAGAACGTTGCTCTGGATTTCATATCACACGGTTCTCCGTGTACACGGGTGCACCAGTGCTTTGATCAACACGAGTGAAGGGAGTGACTTAATTATACCAGAGCTCCGATTCCTTTGCAACACTAACCAGCTTTTTCGATTTGCATTGCATTTGCAACTATGTGAATGCTCGCTATCTACTTCGTTTCACTTTGCGTTTTCGCGATTCCAGTAATTACCGATTGCACTTAACAGGTTTCCGTACTCTTTTACGTGGAATAACTAGAAGACAACTGTTTTCCCGACGACGTATTAGCTCAAGTCTTCAAATAGGACTGGAAATCTTTCGAATCCATTTCCGCGTAATAAGTCTCTCACTGCTAGCGTGTCTATTTTTCATTGTTCCGCTTTAAACAGCGATCGATCGTTCCGCTGATATTACAAACACAATTGTCTCGCGCAGCTGCAGCATCGGATATTTGTAAAACACTGTTACGCTTACACCCGAGGCTCATGGATTATCGGCTGGAAGGTACATCAAAGCGAATATTCGTACGACTCGTAAGGAATGTACCAGCTTACGACTACCACGAATTCTGTCCTTGCCTTTTCAGCAGGTGTCCCTCGACGACGCGACGCGATGGAGAATTCGCTGCGCTTGTAAAGCGCGAGTTTTCCTAGCATGCTGATCGGCAGCTCGAAAAACGCTTCGTAGCTTGTATCTGCCGCGTAGGCTATCGAATATCTTAAAATATAAAACCGCTATACTACTCTGAATATTTCTGCTGATGGGTATGCGTGTGTTCGTGCTGGCAATACATATGCAGAGTTTATTGAGTGAAACTGCGGTTCAGTTCTCGGTAGCGAGGATTCTTTTCGCCCGATTGCCGCTGGCCCCACGAACCACTGCTACATACAGAAGCCCATTTCATACAGCATCTGCTTTGAATTACGACTCGGTCATCTTTGCCGCATCTCGCGTTCGCGAGGATATCGTAACGTCCGCCTATCACACTCGTGCTATAAAGCTCGCGTTGCAATCTTTCCCCGTAATCTACCACCGTCAGAGATTAATGACTATCAGACTGTCAGCACTTCAGTATTTATGAAATTATCAATTTTCGGGGTTTCGATCCGTTTGACTATTGCCAATAGTAGATTGAGTGCTCCGCACGTGCTATCAGTATCGCGAGGGAGAGAAAACTATTTCGTAAGAATTGGGAGAATTCCCTGAGGTGAGCCTACGTTTTTCCCCGAGATTTCTCAAGCCGGGTGTAGAGCGAAAGGTCCGAGCCGCTGCGGAGAAAAAGTCGCTCGACCGGAGTAGGAAAGAAGGAGAAAGAGAAGGAGCGCAAGAGTACGCGGTAAGATCCACTGAATCTTTAGAATTCTTTGTCGGCCCTGTGGAAATTTCAAACGTCAGGGTATCGAGCTACCAACCTTTGTGGAATGTTCGAAAGAAGCCCGAAGGAGGCAAGGTAAAAGCGAGGAGAACATGAGAATGTTGCAATACAGAAGGATATAACAAGTCTAATAAATATTGATTCGTCTACACGTTCCTTTTCAAAATTCATTTATAATAAGCATAGTATGTACTCACTAACTCATTTCGCTGGATTATTTTACTGCAACGTGTTAAACGGTATGCTTACCTGAAACAAAAAGAAAGTAACAATAAAGCCTCGAGCTAAGTCTCAAAATGTTATATTATTTCAGGACAATTGAATTGCTTTTCCAATCACTGCGAAAAGTATACGCGCCGACTTCAAGAGAAAACAGTCCTCTGGAGCAGGAAGTGTAAGACTCGAGAAATGAATGGCTCGGGGGGATAATGCCATTCAAGAGAAAACTGCCCGGTAGATAGTTGGCATTATATCAGGAGCCAAAGTCTCGTGGCACTAATCGAGTGAGCTGAGCCAGTCGACCCCCGTTTCTCCATGCTAATCTCGAAGTGGGTCCAGGAAAGAGCAACACTACCAGCAGCATAGATTTCATTGCGTCTGATTGATTTAAGTGTCCTCGTGTTCGACTGATTTAAGTAGCCGCATGCTCGCGTCAGACACGGTACACTGATCCCATAAGACACCTGGTCATTTATTAGGCTTCCAGCGAGATTTTTCGTCAGGATTGCCAAGTAATCGCGTCGGGTATCTTTACTTCACTACTAATGACAGACTCTACTCTATTATTTGGGTTAATAACAACCTACGATCCAGTGGCAGTCCAAGCGACACTGGTCCTGAAGGATACACAATTTTATACCTCAAGGCTAGATGTACACGCGCCATGTTTTGTCCAACGAGTGATATTTAGTCGCGGAAACGGAACCCATGAGTCCTTGTTGGGGCGATCACCCAAGCGACTGGAAAATCGCCCGTTTTGCAACAGGTACTTCCGTTTTTGTGGTACACAAGTGATGGAGACCAAGTTGGATTTTGTCTGGAAGTCTAGGAACGCCGAAACTTAATATCATCATAATGAGCTATTCGATTAGCACAGCTCGATGACTGCACTCACTCGCTAGATCCTCAGATGAGCATCGGGCCGCAAAAAAACCCTTGTGCGCTTTCGCACTTTGAAGATTCTCCCCGCGTTCGTTAAGACTGGTGCTCGACGCAAGCGGTGTAGCGTACGCGTGAATGCGTTTAATGTATAATGAAGGCGAGTTCCGGCGGGCAGCCGGAAATCGGGCAAAGAAAGCCGAGTAATCTCGGCTGCGAATTCCTAGGGAACCTGTTGGCGAGCAACCCCGGCTGGGAGGAGTATAATTCTAAGATATCGGGCGAGCGGGTATTGCAAGAGAGGATGTGTTACGTAAAACAAGCAAGGTGTGCTCGGGGCTTCTATCTTGTAAAACTGTTTTTGCGCCATAGAAGAACATCCGAGCCTAATATCGTTTGCTAACGCGGAAAGTAGCGGTGCCTGGACCGCCTTGCAAAAACGTAGCGATATTAATCACCTCTCGCATTACCCCGAGAGTTCCTCGGGCCTGAAGTGAGTAAGCCGGGAGAAATCTCGGAGGACCAATTTACTCTTCGATTGAAAGGTCCTCTTCACTCAAGTGTAATTAACCGCGTCAAATCGAATCGAAACACTTCAAAGAAACATTATTTATCACTCAACGATTTTGCGAGTATTCATTAGTGCTGAGTGAAATTTATACTTTGTAATGACTCATCACTGTGGCATTTGCGATCGGCAAGCTTCTAAAATGTATAGGTTGACGATTGTCGTAATGCTGAGTTAGCTATGATCGCCCTATCCTGCGAGTTCCCCGTGATCGTTAATGCAAGGTCGAGAATGTCGCCGGTGGAAAGAATTACAGCCTGGCAGGCGACACTGATGTATCATTCGCCGGCGTGTTCCTGCAATTAAAAATCATTGAGGACGATTGTGCGCTTTACAAACGCAGCATATTAGCTCGAATCGTTTAATGTGTAAGCCCTGGTCTTAATACACGAAAGAGCGGTCCATGAACTCTGTAACTTCGTCTACACAACAAAAGATTTAAATGAATTATTAATATCACATTTAATCATAATAGTTACATCGAACCAACGATGCGCTTCAGTAGAAATGTCAGTACCGTGTGTTTGATTTCTTGAAGTAATTGGACAGGTAGTCGAAGCGACACCGGGGCGTACCCGATACACAATGGCTTCAGGCGATACCAGGGCTCTAAGGGGAAGGATTTCAAACATCTGTATCCTGCAGGAGACTGCAAATGATCTGAGAACCACCTCAAAGACTTTCACTTCAATTCTGCTGTAAGTGGAGCGGATGTAGCAAGTGGTCTTGTATACCTACAGGGATTAGTGGCTCCGATTGACGCAAACTCCGAGTTGCAATTCCTATTTTTTGCATTTCCGTAAATGCAGATTAGCAATAGCACGGTGAGCAACTTACACGCCACTGGGAAAAATCACGAGTTCTGATTCCTTACGTTTGTCTATTTCGTGTGTGATTCGTGGTATGGCAAGAGCGAAACTGCAGCTATGAATGAATTTACTATGGGGGCCCTCGGGAATGCCGGGCCCAAAAATATACCTGCGCGAGTGGTACGAATCCTCGATAGACGGGCTCGCGGAACCGTGGTTAACCGGTTAGTTTACATGTGTATGTACAGGTCGCTCGATGCGTGGGCGAGCAAGAACGGGTGGCAGCGTGTAAAAAGAAGGTAAGAACCTGCGGGCTACAAAAAATCGACGAGTCGTAAATCGAAGACCCCTTACCCCCGAATCGCATATCCAAATTCCGCGCAAATGAACTGGACGTATATTTCCACGATGCGCTACATCAAAAATCAAGATTACCCCCACGCGTATGGACCAATTTGACGATCTTGTTATCGAGCCGATCTTCCTATGATCCAAGGCGTACAGGAATCAACTATGAAAACAAACGCCCCGTAAATCTCGGCTTCGGTGCGCAAACTTTTACCCTGGATAAACAAATTCTCCGGGCGGCTTTTGACTAGTAAATAAACGAAGGATAGAAAAGTGAGAAAAGAATTAGAAGATTCTGTTGGAATGCGTGGTACACACCCGTAATTTCTAAGAATTCCGATTGATCGCCGGCTACTAGCATAGGCATTGGATACACTTGAGCCGCTCCAATCGTTTCACGATCTGGACATACGACTGGCTCCTGCTTGCTGCTGCTGCTGCCGGTGCGAATTGTAGTAGCGTGTTTCCAGGGGCGCACAGGAATATTAAGCGCGCGGCGATTAAGTATTCCTCAACTGGAGGCCGAGCATAGAAACGTGTGTCGCCTGCAGTGACCATTTCGGAAAAGGAGAGAAAAGACAGGAAAGGCAGGGAGCTCCGTCTCTCGAGAATTTCGCAAGACATCGACACGAGAATTTCAGAGCGAGCCTGGAACCAAACAGGGTCGTTCAAAAGTCGTGTCGCGGTATAAGTGCCATTCTCACCGGGGACGATTGATTCGAGCATGCTTTCTGCCGACCGAACAGAGTAGCCCACCCAAAAAACACTTGTTCCTGGGCAGGTGTGCTCTCTCGACCAATCCCAGAGCCGGCCACTCCAAAGATTTACTGGCAGATATCGTGAGATTGACGTCCACAGCGTCTTATTGTTTGAAAGGCACATAGTTATCTAATCTCGAAGTGCCATTGAGAAAATTGCAGAGGGTAGCTAGCTCCTCTCCCGCAACCTTGATCCAGACGTTAATAGGGCAGCGTGGCTCGCTTTAATCGCCAAGAACAACAGCTAGAAAGTCACGCGGGTCGATTGGTCGTTCGTCAGCAATGTTACGGCGCCACTCTTTCTGCCAAGTGATAACAAAAAGTCCCCACGGGCAGACGCTGCGGCATACAAGTATAAACGCTGAATGTTGTTTCAGCTTTCCGTGTGGCAGGAATCTAGCTCGCAATGAGAATAGAGCGGGCGCGGCCACGGCAGCCAGCTCGCACAGTGGGAAAATCTCAAAGGACAAGATGGACACATGCTATGCGGGACGTGTGCGCGTGTTGGCATATCTCGTGGAACATCATCGCGGAAATAAACGTTTTTATCTCTCGTGGAAGGGAGCCTCTAAATGGTAGGATGTACGTAATCTCTGCCTCCGCGCCTCCTCCCCTATCTCAACATTAATGACCAACAATCAGCAGCGAGAAAACTTGGCAATGACTTGGATTTTCCAGGCGCGCCGACCAATATCCTTTCTGTTGGTTCCTTTTTGTGTGTCCTTTTTGACAATACTCTCTTTTGTCTACCCGATTTCGAGCCAATATTGCTAAAGCTCCGCAACTGTACTGTCATCCATTTTCTGGTTAAACGATATCAAGTTTTACGGCCCAGCATAGTGGATGGAGCTCCGCTTTAGCAGAACGAATCTGATAGGACCGATGATATTTCGCAGCTCCTGTGACAGTAACCCGCATCCTCCTGTCGCTATACGATATGGCCCACTTTTGGAAATTTGAACGGCAATTGGTGTGCCCTTTCGCTAAAGAACATGCTTTATGCACCCAACACTTTCGTTGTTCAAGCCGTACGACATACGACGTGCGGGCATGTCGAACCGACACTAGCCAATGGGTCTTATCTGGAAACAGTCACTTTTTAATGACTGGTTACTGTGAAATTGCTGATTATACTTTGATAAGAGATAAGAGCCGACGTTTGTTTGTGTTGTTTTGATTCGCGAGGGAGAGGACTGAAGTACGTACCAATCTTTCTTATGTTTTAAAATGGAAATTTAAATTGAAAATTTTTCATTCAAATTTAGTTACTTATTAGTGAGATTCCTCCAATAAGAAAGAGTACTTTTAGCCGATTATAAGGTCCAACTTTTGCAAACTTGCAAAGCGATTACAGTAATATCGTACCATTAATGTTGACGGCACAGTTCGGCCCATAATATGTACCTGTCGTCGTTAAGTATGCGTAAAGGGTGCGTGGGCTGTGTACTCGCTAAAACGGCCCGCGCATGACAATGAGTTTGGCAGAAGGGTCGGGGGGGCGAGGGGACAACCTCTAATGAATTCGCGTGGCCCGTTCGGGCCCCACTTCCACGTACAAGCGAATTCTGCAGCTCGTGTACCCGACATGTGCCACAAAGCGCAGAGCTTCACACGTATAGAGCGACACAAGTATTTGCACGTGATTACTAATCACCACTCTGTCCAACGATTAAGTGTGATCTCATTATCAAACAAGGAACGCACGCATTGGCAGATAATGCTCATTGTAGAGTCATACTTCTATATATAGAGTACACATACGTTCTTTCTATCAAAGTGCGAGCTTGACATTAATTCATTATTATTTGTAATACGGAGAACGTACGGTAACAACATATAAATTTGCTTGATTTCGTTCATTTGTAAAGCAGTTTCGACTTCTTGTCCCGATGCACGCAGTGTTCTCGAACAAACACGGAAACTCTCCGGTTGGACTGCATTTGTAAGGTGCGCTTGATAACAAGCGCGATAGCCTCCCTGTTCTGCGTAATGATTGCGGAACAATCAGGAGCCTGTTGCTAGAGGGCCGTCGCGTCACGTCGCATCGCACGGTGGAATCAAGAGACGACGTGTGAACGGTGCCTAAGGTGAACTAGCAGTGGCCGCGTAGTTCCCAACGAACAAGAAATTCCGTTAGCGGGCCACATCCAGTCGGACTGGTGCTTCCGTTTCAGGACGATCGGGCCAAGTGGGCAGCGCCCGAAATGCACGCGTGTGTGCATCCACTTCCGCTCCATTCACCAGTGAACTGCTCCGCATTATTTTGTTATGATAATTATCTGCGACCACCCCTATCCTCCGGGTCCCGTTATTCTACGACGCATCACCTCCCCGGTCAGTATTTGCACACTCTGTCGGATTTATTTCAAGACTACATAATAGTGTTACGGGATCAGCATGATACTTTTTGCATGAAATTTTCAGTTGATGCATATCCGTTTAGTTATCTCAATACGAAATATCACATTTCCAATTCAGTATAATAACAATGCCAATGTGCAGATTAGGCTATTACGTATATAAGTTTAAGGATTTTTAACACTTATTAAAGTTAGGGAATACGACATTTCGTGTGTAATGACATATTAGTACATGTACCGCTAATTGTCAGACTCGCATAATGTCCTCCGGAATGTAGAGTACGTGTAACTGAGAAGTACGGCGGGCGCAGTGCTGTAGCCACCGCGAAGCCAGCCGAAGTGTATTAACCCCATAAATACTTGGCGAACGTGTAATTTCACAGGTCGAAAATTAAGAATGGCCTGTCTTGGCGCGATGCTAAGAAGCTAATTAGCATACAATCGCCCGTAGCGTGCAAGTCCGAAATCCTAACTGCCAGGCCGCATAAGCGCCCGTATCGAGGACTTGCGGCTCTCTCGGTGAGTTCCTGCTGGACACTGTCGCCCTCCTTTCTTCCACGCGAGTCCTTAGGACGTGGGAAGCCGACGGTAGAGGCTTCCAAGTATGCTGCACATGTGCCGAGGAATGGGTGGCGCTCGACCATGTGGTAAGAGGAGTAGGGACGCATACATACGTGAATCTACTTATGTATGTACGTGCCCCCACGAACCAAGAAGAATGAGGGAGACGCTGCGAGCGATAGAGATAGCTAATGTAAGATCCAATGCACGCGACGATAGAACAAGATTCGAAAGTTTAGTCGCGCGAAATGGAAACTCGGTCATATGTATTATAATATATTTTCACGCGGCGGGGTAGAGCTTTTATATGTATATGTACGTGTATGCCGATTGCGAAATTCAGTATGAAGACACTGCAAAAATCCGAAGAAAACATTCTTATCAGAGCAACAGCAGAGTTTCAAGGGTGAACTGTCAACTATAAATATACCAAAGGACATTCCTCCACGTAGACAATAAGCAAATTAGATTGGACATTGGATATAGGAGACGGCCGGTCCCTTCTCCGAAGCGTGCCCAGAATTTTTCCAGGACGCGCTATTCCTCTTTAACAGCGTCTTTTCTGTCTCTAGTGTTCTACGTTTGGCTAACTTCCCACTGCCAGTACGGCAGCCTGTTGCTTCGGGTTCTCGCCTTTGGCTCGCTTCCCACACGGCAGGCGGGCACGAGCAGATGAATGCGTTCACACAGTGCAAAAAGTAATTAGTATCATTTGGCTCGGCAACTGTTAAGTATCGTTCCACTCACTACTACTAATTTCAATGATTCGCTGTCCGATGTAGGCGCATGTAATGGTAATGTAATGTCATTCGTCAATAGGTTTAATGTCTAATTAGTCCTCAGTACGGAAAAGTGACGTTTTCGTGGTAGGTTGAAGGTGACGCAGAAAGAGCCTGGTTTCACTGAGGGCAGAAATGGTCTTCCGGTTGACTCGGTCGCCAGGTATACTAATTAGCCTTTCCTCGGAATGGGATAATAATTTTCGCATTAGCTTTCCACGGCAGCCGACAGCGCCACCACTAGATAGAGTCTCTCTTCCGTAGGCGGTCCCGGTGCACTGGCAGCCGACAAGACAATAATTAAGGATTTTCTCGTCCCCTGCATGCGCAAATTATCCCTCGGCATAGCCATTCAATTGTTCATGCTTCATTACTCCGATTGTAAGTATGAGCTGGCTGTCGAATTCAAGAAACTCGAAGCAGTTTCACTAGCTTGTGATCCAATTCAGGCTTCTGCAAATATCTGAATCACGAATAGGCTTTGTTCCTCAACACTCTGTACGCTTAATCATAACGAACGCTCCAAGCCGATATTTCTTTTCCCGTCATATGAAAAGTCAAAGGGAAGCGTGTCGGCGGATTACAAACAACATATCTGGCATTTCCTCGTCCGTACGTCCTCACAGTGGCATGTGAACCGCTCGCAATTACTCCCAGGACTCCAACTATGCTTCAACGAGACACAGAACTGATTCCTCACACGTCAAGCACGTACGGAGTCCTTTCTATGCAAGCTGCGGCATCAGAATCGCGAGTGGCCAAGTATTGAGCTGTCGCGGAATTGCGAGGATGTCAATGAACACTGCCTGAGGCATGCATAAATTATCCTAAAGATCAGGAGAGCAGAATGTCAACGTGGGTGGCACGTTGAAAGGCCGCCACGCTTTTTCGATCCGTGGTGCGTTAGATAAGCAAATGAAGGAAGCGCGTTTTCTTCCGAAGTGCACTTTGCGAGAGATGAAGTTGTGTTGTGTAAGTATGTAGAGGGTGAGTCTGTTGCCTTTTAATCATCCCCTTCGCATTCGAGTTCCAATTATTTCCATTGTTAATACAATTTTATATTATAAATGTCAGTGTGTGGAAAACACTCGGTTAAGGCTTCTTTATATTAAAATTACAGAACACCGTATAATTATTATATTTCCAAGCGGCAATATCGATCATTAGCAATTCAAAGGCAGCAAGTGAATCACCCTGTTCATAGTAAGGTGTAAGCGTACAACACAAGGGTACCAGTATAGCCGAAGGAAGGAATACAGATGAAGGTCAGGATCAGTGCTAGACGGCGGTGCAAGGGTACAAGCGTACAAGCCACAGAGTTCCACGAAGGTTCGGCTCGGCCAGCCTCGAAATACCAGTGGCTCTTGCTCTGCGCGCTAGTCTCGCTTGGCAGAGCACAAAACAATCTCGGCGTTCGCCTAACCATTTCACGCGGATAACGGGGAACGGTACCGGGCTGGCCACTGGAATTATTGTCCCTGTCGCATTCTGGCACGAGCTTGCCCTCGCGATACCGACTGTCACGTCCCCGCCACGGAAAAACGCCAAGTATCCGACCAACTAGTCCTCCGGACCACTCGCCCGAATAACACGGGGGTAACGATCGATTGTTTCCTCATGTAAGAACGCCGTGCTTGCATCCGATCACGCTGCATTGCATGCCAGCCTACCTGCTCAGAGCTCACAGATAACCGGCTCCGCGTGCACCGAGTGAAATCGGCTGCACCTAGAACTCTCCCGTCTCTCCCGCTCCTCTCGCAATACTCGACTTGATCAGCTATCTACATTCGATAGCTGATTATTCAAAACTCTCGTCGAAATTAACCGACAAAATTCTGACTATTTTACAATGGGATAACCATCTAAGCAACATGATTACTAACCACTGAAGAATTCCATTCTTCAAGTGATCCAAACTCTTATTACACTCAAGTTAATAATTTTTTGAAGAATTATGTTCATGTTCCTGAATTATGTATATTCATCCGAATGAAGTATCGCGACGCATATTTTCATATGCCATCCACCTTTTGCTCCAGAAGCAAGGTCTCGCAAGTGTCGGGCGTAGCTAAAACAGGAACGTGTTTTGCAGGTCTATTGTTAGTTGTTTGACAGAAAAGGCTCGTTTCCTACGATAATTTCGCCAGTTAAATCTCGATGCCACGAGGTTCACGTGTGGAAGGAACAGAAGGATTCGAGGGAGTAGACGGTACCTTTGGTCGACGACAATCGTTCGGATCTCCCGAGTACGAGTGTCTATGTACTTAGTCGCGATCACGAGTGGAATGATTAATGTGCGGCGAACAAAGGAGAGAAACGGAGAAAGGCACGGACTCGTACCGCTCGCGATGCCTGTTGTCGGCCAACTGGAGAGTGTAGAACCGCCTACGTGTCTTTGGCTACTATCGCCGGCTAGCTTATCACTTGGAAACTGCAACTGATTCACGAAGGGTGGGTGGTCGGCCGAGTCGAATATGAAATATGGATGTTGGAGACCGGTGCAGCAGCAGCGCTCGCTCACTCCCGGCTCTCACTTACTAATCAGGAAGCGGTAACGTGGGATAAAACCACTTAATACACACTCCGCATAGGCTATAAATAGCACCACATATTGTGCGGTACTTGGAGTCTCATTTCGCCAGCATTGTCCGGACAAAGGGTAGTCGCACCCCCACGCGTATTTAGCTATCGAAGGAATCTCTAACTGGAGCTTTAATTGAGAAAGCGTAACTCTCCATTTCGGGCCACACCTTCCTGCTTCGGCAGCGCAGTGGCTCGGTAATCTAATAAAGATAATTACAAGCTCGGGCAACCGATAGTGGGTGGGATATCGATGGGATCGTGAAGGCGAACAGATGTGAGGTGTACTGCGAGCAGCTTGGGCCCGAAAATCGTGACCTAGACCAATTGGAGTGCGGCAGATGAAGAGAGGAGAGGAACCTGTGTCAGCTCCGGTCCATCGCTCGAAGAACCGATGGTGAGGAGGAGGATGCATGGGTTCATCACCTGCTCACTACCGAGCGTGGGATGATGCAGTGGCTCAGGTAAAAGGCCTGCGAAAGAAATCGAGAGAAAAGGGAGAGCCAGCCTTGAGGATAACACAGGTTTGCTCCATTATTAATGCGCCGTGTGAATGTAAGGATCCGTACACGACAGTACCCCTACCCCTCTCTATCGGCTGGAATATCGACCGTAACACATGTTCGCCTTATGGACCACCTTCTCGGTATCACGATTCACCGGGCATTCGCGTCCCCGGCCGCCCGGGATTCGGCCGACTTTATTTATTCAACAACTGCCCCAACGGTTTTGTCCACCACTCCGATTAGGTATCATCCCTATCCGGTGTCGCGATTTGCCTTTGCCTGCCTCGCATTCCCAACCACTGCGCAGGGATTCCACCGACATTCGCTCGCGCGGACTCCAATTGTCCGAGAGTAATCCCTGATTACTCTGGAATGGGCTTGACTAGCTTTCTTTCGGTGGAACACTCGGTGTCATGTTACTAATTGGCCGGTGCTCCCAGCTTCCGTGAACCTCGCCGTAAATCAGCCGGCGAGGAAGTAATCGAAGACAGTGGCTCGAGCGGGGGCTCCTGTTTTTCTCAGAGCTCGGACGCCGCGCGACACTGATTTTCTTAAAATACCGAGGAAAAGCAGGCTGCCCAGCTGCCAGTCGGCATGGGACATCGCAGCCCAAGCGCAGTGCGTATATGTATGTGAAAACGGAGAGGAAGCCGAGCCGAAATCCTTAGAACAGGACGTGCTCCTCTCGCACGAGGAGCCCTTGCTTCCGGGTTCGCTTCTGTATTAGATATTCATGCTCGCTTCCTACGAAACACCTGGTGTTTTTTTCATCTGCGTGGCGGCAAACGGAGCAGAGGAACTAACTTTTAGACGCCGACTATATTCAAGTAACCTACTCAATAGATCATATACCTATAGACAGCACTAAGAACATACTGGTTTTAACGAATGTTGTTATAGGTTATCTTTCGGAAATATAAGGCGCATTTATCTTGAGAGAATATATCAAATTACGACACTATAGCCGTGGGTTATTACAATTGGAGAAGCGGGGCGGAGAGTTTAATCTTTGCTATAATGCCGACATTGCCCATAATGCATAACCACGTCAGATAAGAATGAAAGGAGAAGCGTCGTCTTTCGATACGTCGGCCAAGCCCGCGATACATCGGTAAGGCGACGCACTAATAACTGCACTTCAATGAACTATAATCATGAATGGCTAGGTCTGTTCGCCGAAAGCAAACGCAGTTTTAGGACCCTTGAACCGTGACTCCGTGACTGTGGGACTCCAAGTTTTAACGAGTTCCTGATATCTCGTGCTACCATCAGCCAATATTATCCGTGGCCTTTCATTTCTCAAACTGAAATGCACCGGGGTGGAATCCTTTCTCATGAACAAGAGGGATGCTGTGTGCATTCCTAATGGTCCGGGGTTTCGTTGCTCGACCTGTCCTAATATTGACAGAACTGGAACGCGCCCCTTCTCCTCCACTCGGTGCGTCTTCTCCGCCGAAAAGGACACCGCGAAGTGGCTCAAGACCTTTTTGACTGTGTACGCGCCGCCTGCTTTGTGCATCTCGTGCATTCCTAGGCAGCCACTTAGCCCTTCGTAAGGAGCTGCAATTTGTGGGGACTTTTAAAGCTCCCTCTTGGAAATGGCACTCGAATCCACCTTTCCTCTGCCGGCGGGACCGATCCAGGCCCGGAAGTCGGTCATAAATGCTGAAGTGCCCGAATGAGCGTTCCCTCAATTCCACGTGAAGCCGTTCTTTATCAACGATTTGACGCTTTAACCATATAAGCGGCCGTACGATAATTGCGCTAAATAGGTGTAAATAAAATTGCAGTGAATATTTATGACACGCTGCTCTGATCTTGTCATGGCCAACGGTGCGGCAAATTTATTTTTTGATTATAATCTACTTTATACACTTTGTAATTTTCACACTACATGTGTCGAATGTCGTTGGCTTTTCTATCTCGTTTGCTGAATGTCAGGCAAAAATGTGGGGTGGTGTAAATGGAGACAAGCTCAAGGGTGTACCAAGTGTATAACACTGAAGTCTAGGGGATACGATCGTATGTGCAGGGGGTTTCGTTTTTCCCATTTATGTTAATACGATGTTCTTATGGCCGGATCATATGAGCCGGTTTCACCCAAGTGCGCGAGTATACGTATACGTCTCAGTATGCATACGGTGTAAATAATTATTCGCAAAGTCCGCGTCAAGCGTATGCCTGGCAAACAGGTCGGTAACCCGACACCAAAGATACTCAGGTGGTCAGCACGAGCACACCTGACGTTGGAATATCACGGCTACGTGCTCGCGGCTTTACGGTAAATCGAGTGATTGGGTGCAATAAACTGTCGGGCGAGAAGAGTTCAATAGATTAATTAGCGAAGTCAATAGTTAGTTACTCCCAAAGAATAAAAAATGTTTCATGCACATACAAACGATATGATGAAATAATAAAAGAAAGGGTGTCTATACATTAACTCTAAATTGGTTATAAAAATTGGAAGACCTTAATTAACCGGTGGCAGGCGGGTCCTGAAATGATTAAAGTGGTGTGAGCCTCCAGCAAGAGTGCATGTGTTACCTCCACCCACTACTAGCCCGGGATTAGGAAAGGGTGGATTATGCACGGCATACAGAGGCTGAAAAAGATCTTTTACGTGAACCAACAAACCGTTTGGCTTGCCGGCATTCAATGCCGGTTGGACCGACTTGAAGTGGTCCATGCATGCCTTTTTCTGCGGCCAGCGGGCCAGCCCTACACCGGCAAGGCCCAACCACTGCTCATTGTTCGCCCCGCTGTACAAAACAGCCTCGATACCGCGCAGATTGCATTGACCGTGTAGACCTATCTTCTCTCCCAAGAGGAGAAATCTCCCGTGTCATCAGGCGAGCGGCAGATCGAAAAGGAGTGGGCGAAAAATGCTGAAACCAGGAGTGAGAATTTCGAGGGTGGAAGAATAGGTCTTAACTAGCCGTTGACGGCCCTTATTCGTCTCGCCCATTCTCAATCCTCGCCAGCTTCACTATTAATGTCCACGACTCGATAGCCCGACTTTATGTACTTCCCGAATACGATTATGTATATAGCAAATTTTTCAGTCAAGAACATCTGCTGCCCAGTTCGCTGTGTCCACAAAGAGTCATATACTGCCGGCAGATTCGGGCCTGGAGCGAATTAAGCTTGGAACGTGAATAAAAAGGGCGGGTGGGGGAGAGTGGACGTTCACCAGTGGATGGCGAATGAGCCGAAATCGTGTGAATGTTTTTGCTATTGAGATAGTTAGGCCACGAGGCGGCTCGGGAAAAAAGGGTTACGATACGCATCGCGCGGGATGGCAAAGGCCGTAAGAAAGAAGCATGCAAGAGAAGAAAAACGTTCACTAAAGAGAGCGCGGGAAGACAAGGGACGTCAGCGCGTCTTTCTTTTCCCATAACGGGACATCGACGAGAACCTTCGGTTCATTTACACATTGCGTATAATTTGTTGCTTCAACTCACCAGCGGCTCCCATACCTTATTCCCATAATGCATAAAAGTGTGTGTACATTTTCGGTGTTCATTATTGGCTGTTAACGCGATGGGCCATGCGAGAGACAGAAGAAAATCGAGATTTTATTTTCAGGTCTCAAAAAAAGGACGTGAGCTTTCTTCTCTGCGTAGAAACGAAAAACCCAGCACGAATTTGTCTAGCTGCTGGAAAGTATCATTCTCCGAAACGCTATGGAGGAACTGAGAGACTTTTGTTGGAGCGTTTAAAGCGTTCTCCTTTGGTTTTCACGGTGCTTCACGGTCTATCCCGAAATTCCCCTCTTTCCCGACGGTTCTAATCATGTTCGGGCTAATTTCACGAAGGTAATTTCACGCGTGTCCACGAACCGTGCCGAACCAAACCGAAGCGAGGCACAGACGTTTACATTGGCCTCTGGCACGTAAAAAAATCCCTGGACAAGAAGGCCAACATGTGCTTCTCTGCACATGATGCTGTGCCAAGTGTGCCAGGCAAGCGCACATGGCCAGCAAGGCAACTTTTTTCGCGCGTCGCAAGAAAGACACTGTCCTCTCCTGCCGCGTGCAAAACTATCAGGGAGTGCGAGTGCCTTTCGCGGAGGCTGCGTTAGGGGTCGCAGTAAAGAAGAAGTTGAAACGACCGGAGGCAAACAAAGTGCGTGGTCTCGCTTGACACCACCGCGCTAAGTGAAATTTGTAAGACGCTAAAACTGCACTGCGATATGGAAACATCCAACCTAAAGCGATGGCAAAATCAGAGTCCCAAGTAAAATCATTAGTCAATTCTATTGTTGCAGGGTCTATTCACTTAACCAAGCATGCAGTGTATCGTGCTACGACATATGTATGTACGTGTGTGATCATTGTGGAGAACACTCTGTTTCATATACGCAATATGCATGCGTTATATAAGAATGGGTTATCCAAGGCGACACATAAGAAAGCCTCTTTCTACTGTCGAAATGTGCGGACGGGTTGAAGGTATTTTCTGACGACGAAACGAGACCAGGTTGAACCAACAGGCTGCTTCTTAACCGCGATTGTGTACGATGAGAAGTGAGCTTACGCGCCGCTGCTTCTTCTTGCACTTCCATCTCAGTTGCGTTCCCACACCAAGAACTGCTACCAGAATGTAACATTATATCCCCGCTGCGCTATGGTGGTTCTCGTTCGCCACGGCGGCCAACTCGCATCTCCGCACATACGCACGCACGCCACTGCATCTTGCATGGGTGGCCCTTTTCAGATACCTTCGAGAAGCGATATTCTCTCGCCACTCGAGACTCTTGAACCAAATTCCACGCACGCCTGATTATCGCAAAGACACGAAAAATTCAAGCGACGAACAGTGTAATACAGTGGGCAGTGTGTTATTACTCGCTTCGACCTTCTTCTTCGGAAGAGGGCGGATTCTCTGCAAACCTAACTGTCAATCGAAAACTGGTCCTGCTATATAATTAGGCATCGCTTTTACCCTACGTTTGTCAAAGGTAACGCAACTCCTCGCAAATCCGTGTTTGCGGACATCCTCCCTTGTCAATTGTCCGTTCCCCAGCCGTGGTAAATCCTGGGCCTCCTAAACATAACTTCCAACAGCAAGGTGCGTGCAAACTAACTATGCAGATGTCTCGTCTCCTTCCTTTTTTGCTCGCTCGAGGCGAGTTCCCGTCTCAAGTTCAGTGCCACCACCTACAAACAGGCTCTCTTAGCAGGTCTGCCCCGGCTCACCTTCTGCCAGGCTATATACACACCTTCGCACCCAGACCGACGCTCCTTTCGTAGTACACCGACGACGCAACAATAATGCAGGACCCGAGTGTCGTGGACCCCCCGAGTAACCCAACTCCCCATCTTTTTCATCCCACCTGGAGCGACCGCTCCCCACCTCTTCCCCCGTATCTGCTCCATCGAAGCACCAGCCGAGATTGGCCCCGGATCGCGTCAACAATACCTCATGGATTTTCCTCGCTTCAAGCGTTTTTCCCCCTTAAAGCTGGTGTTTCCGACGTAGCGCACATGCCGTACCATGTGGGCGACGACGATTTCCCAAAACTGTCGGCGATGCTACCTTCCTTCCGCACTTGCACGGCCGCCCCTTTTTGCGGAAGGTCAATCTTCCTCAAAAGGAAGTGGAGCTCCCGGAGAGCTACTATATCATATGGCACAACTTCTTTATCGAATATCTAAAGGACAGCAGTCTGGTATACGCGGGGACAGAACTTGAAGTTGACGCGTGTGGGATGCACGAAGTAAAGCTGTACTTCATCTTTCCAGCGCGTCACCAACATTGTCCCTGCCTCGTCTGACTGGTTAGTGTGTCGGTCTCTTGTCACGGATTTTTCCTTCTCCCGAGGCGGAGGGTGTTGCGGATTATTACCGTTAGTGCACAATCATCGCGACCATTCACGCAAGCGGTGGTAAAAAGGTATTAGAAAGAAGCTGGCCGAGGCGTGGAGGCACCAGCAGTCACAGTACGTAATCAGCGGAGGAATATGCAATCAGTGAAATATACGAAACCGGTCCCAATGTCAGTGGGTGGACGGCACTGGGGTTGGATGTGCACCCAGTAGCGCGTTATACAGTAGGTAAATTAGGCAATTGCCTAGACCAATTTTCGTTCAACTAAGAAATTAAACGCTAGTGGATTGTGTGCGACCCAAGGGTCATAGAGTCGGAGTTTCAAGAGCGAAGGGTCAAAGAGTCCAAGCTCTAAGAAAATAATTACATTTATACGATATAAAATAAGGACCCCCGAAGTTACCTTCTGCTTAGAAGCCCTAATGGTTGCAACGCGCCACTGCGTGAAGCATGATCCTGGAAGAGGCCACCCTAGGCAGACATAACCGAGTGCATACGGAGGAATGGGAGCTGGAGTTCACTTGTTCATCCAGTCTGGCGGACGACGATGGGTGGACATTCACCCCGGCTGACAGAGAGGACAGAATGCGAGTTGGTGATATCGAGTCCCGCTTTGGCGGAGAGCACAGCCAGCCGGCCTCCCGGGAGACATATCTGGGCTGTTTTCTTGGCGACTGGTTACCCCTTTTGGTAAAGAGCAGGAGAGCCACCTTGCGAACGTGGCCTCCTCGTCCCAGCGGCGTACTCAAGCCCGCCAAGACAGACGGATGTTCCTCGTTCTTCATCCTCTCGGTACAGCGGGACGCGCAATTTTACACGAGCGTGTCGCCGGACAGGAAAACCCTGCCTTACATGGCCGAGGAATACGATTCTTTTGTTGGCTTCATGAGAGATAGTGCTCGAGCTCGAAATCTTCGGCTCTTGAGAGAACAGCTCGGCTCATCCGCGATGTACAGTTAGGGATCGGCTTTCGAGCGGAGCGTTGGTGGTGGCTGCAACCTTCTAATTCTCACCTGATGTAATCAAAGACGCCACTGGATATTGCGGTGCCATCGGCGATGCTTGAATAAAAGTGTGCCCGACGGAATATAAATAAAGAAGGCTACAAACAAACGCGCGGAGGCCACTTGGCCATTATGAGACTGCAGAAGAGAATGCGTTGTCTAACGGACACATGCACTCGAGTCCCACGAAAAAGACACTCTGCACATTGTTGTTTCTGCCGATTTGCGGCAACCATTACGGAGGCTCTGAAGAAAATAGCAAATAGGAGAGAGGGAAGGACACGATTATTTTCCCGCGTACCAACTCGGGACAGCCTCTCCCTACTGGGAATACGACTGTGTCTTTAAGGTCGCGTGACGGGCAACCAGAGGGACACGTGAGAAAACGACGAGGGAACGATACACTCTCTCACAGACTACGCGCGACTATGAACTTAGCGAGATTAAGATGTCTGGAATTCATGATCTACCTGAAAGGTGGCAATTTGCGACAGGGCATGCGCCCTCAACTACATATACAATTTCATCAATAATAGAATAATCAAAGGGTTGTTTATAATAATAATTAAATTGTCCTAATTTTGCCCAGACAGCTTTCAATACACTGAGATCAATCGGTGTTGTTAGGCAGATAAAAATAGATTACGTTTCAAGTCTCCAAGAATGAAGTAAACATTGAATATCACCAATGCATTTGCAGTGGATCGAGAAGTTGGTTCCTTATGTGCTCACGATTGGATAGTTTCCGAGCGAGCAACCGGCTGAGCTAGAGGAGGCCAGTTACTTAGACCGAAGGAGAGGTGTCTCAGAGAGGAGAGGAGAGCGAGAGCGAGCGGGGAGAAAGAAGCTGCGAGAGGAGGAAGAGGACGCGAAGAGGACCGGCTCGAGGTCTCGTAGCGTGCAATCTTCGCCCATTGAAGACGCGCTGGGAAACTGCACGGTTATTATGCCTGAATGGAACGGGGGAACGGGAGACGGGGGACGGGATGTGCAGGTCGGGCAGGAATGCCGAAGGTAGCAGAGGACGGACGCGAAACGTACGCGTTTCTCCCAACGAGAGGGGGAGGTTCTCGCTTCACGGGCGTCACACGCAACTTGGAACCACGTGGAGTGGGGTGGTCACCAGGAGTCTCGCGCACCCCGAAGTCCTTGAGGGACCGTGGCGCTAAGGCCACCTCAAATTAATACTCTTTTCCCCTTGCGGTCTAGAAATAGTATATCAACTGTCGCCACTAAGCTCGTCAGATGCGCACTGATTCAACAAGTTGTCTCCGTGTTCTCGGCGGTGGTCCGAATGCCACTGGACCTCATTATTGCAGGACGTTCTTACGAGCGCTGAACATTGATTGGGGACGGTGATGTATGTTCGCAGAAACTCAGCCGCACACGGACACGCGCGTCGACTCACGGTGCGCCGGCTGACGACACACGATTACGCGGGCTATGTACGCCGTTTTAATGACAATCGCGCGGTTTATGATGTAGACGAGTTTACGAGGCGTTCGTTATCCACTTTTACGAGGCTGTCGCGAACTCCGCCGCAATGTACACGTGCAAGAGCGCGTCTCGCCCGTCCAGAGTCAGGACGGTTCACATATTAGATATTTGGCGGCCAATTGGACACTCCTTTAACTGGCCCTCTTAACTTCAGCTTAAGCTGTAGCCGTAGCTTCGAGGTTGCGGCGACATTGGGAGATGCAGGTTCCCCCGCGCGCAAGAGATGCTTCCTTTCGACCCATTTCCTTGATGCTCCTTACACGTCCAAACGCACGCCTGACCTCCAGGCAGGATGCTGACAACTCGATCGTCGAAGTGGTCCGAACCGCCTCCATTCAAAAGCCGGGCTCGTACGAGCCGTGTACAAAACACGCTTGATAAGAAGTATCTATAGACGCTATAAGACAGGCATTTAAAGAATGACCTCGTGGAATGTACCGCGAGACGCTATAGGTGATATGACCGTCCCGGGGTGAGATCCCGTTGGACCTCGACTCATTTCCAACATACAATTGTCACGTGCCAGTCTTTGTTCACTCTTATTAACTGCACTGTGCGTTTCGGCAACAATAAGCACCACCGAACAGAACAAGTCCTCATCATTCAGGCGTGCGCAGCAAAAACTAATCTTCTTCGATGTGTAATAGATGAAGACGATCCGGCCGTTTCTGTTGGTTCGAGACGTTATTCATGTTCTTCAGCATTCTTTCGAGAATCGAGCACGTGATGATCGATTTTTCCGACGCATTCCGTGCAAGACGAGCGACGTCTCGCAGCGAGCAAGAAACATCATCGCGGCATTGAATTCCGGGCCAATACGAACGCCCCCCTCATCAACCTCAATTAAACTCCACCGTCTCGCACTTATGCTCACTTCGCACCCGAGCCGCACCAAGTGCTGCTGCCGCCGGTGTTAAGTCTCACTATGTATTATTGCCCGCACTCGCGCAGCGGCGCGCGTCTCGGATAGCTCATCTGCTTCTCCTGATTCAGGATCCTCAATGGGCGTCTTGTTCCTGCGTGCTCTTATGCTCCTGGAAGGACACTCGGCTGCTTCACGGCCCTCCAGGACAGTCATTGAATCGTCTTCTTGTTTAGCCGAGCGCGCTTGACACGTCCGCGGAAGGAACCCCTCTCTGCGAGTTATCTAACAATACCGGCAGATTTGGTCGGCCGAGGTCTTTGCCAGCAGCAGCCAAACAAGTGTAACCAGCCCAATGCTTTAATGGAACTTGTGCGAAGCACGCGCGATGTCTCGACTTTGTCGTGAGAAGAAAAAGGAGCGGAGCAGATGAAACGGTAACCCTTCCGCTCTGCGTGACACAAGACGAATCTCGAGGACGCGCCTAAACATCCTGTTCCTCAGTGTCGAACGGTGACAAGAAAATATTAACGAGGGGGAGCTCCGTATGGAGGAAATCCTTTCCTGTTAGTGACCCTCGCGACGCGACCGTGCTCCTTGAGATTCATGCGATTCAATCCCGTGAGTGGACATGCTAGTGCATGTACGCCGCAGGATTATGCATCGCTCAGCGGCCCGGTGTCGTTGAACTTCAATGGCTAATAACAAAAAGGTGATCCTCGCTCTTCGAGATCTGGTTCAAAGGCTTTCATCCAGCACTGAATGCGAGTTGCAGGTCTTTGAACTTCGTGTTCGCTGCCGCCGCCGCCGCCGCCACCACACTCTCGAGCACCGAACACGGCAAGGCGTTACACTCTTCGCGTGAACGCGATCCTTGGCTCCGATTCTTTCAATCCACGAGGGACACGCGCACCTTCGGAGAAACTTGCTGATTTTCTCACGTTTCGCGTCCTCAATACTGAATAGTGGTGCGACTGGTGGTGGCTGTGAATGGCTGACTCCTTAAAACCAGAGCTTTCGAGAGCCATTGAAATCTGCTGCTCTCGCATGCGGTCCGATTGTTCCAAGGAATAGCTGAAGGTCAGTCTTCCAATGACGGATGTCTGGCCACATCTCTGCCGAGATGTGTATGTGTAATGTTTAGCATATTTCTGGCCTCAAGAATGTAAATTAGATAAGATTCTATTGGTTTCAGTTTCCAGTCCTAAATGTACGTTTACCTTGAAACGGGACACGAGCACCTGGACTTGTCAAGAAAGAGCTCGGTTGTCGCATTTCACTCCGAAAGAAGTAGATAATCGGCCATCGGAAGCCGAATGCAAAGAAAAGATCAGAAACGTTGATGAAGCCGTTTCTAAATTATACACCAGCGATCGGATACGACTAGAAAACTGCACATCCTCCGCGCGTAGTCAACCCTACTTATTCGCACATTGACGGCAGTTACATCCGCTGTCAAAGTAAGTCAAATTGCGCGACGATTTCTTGCGTCATTCCATTGCGGAATGCGTGCGAGCGAGCGAGCCGCACACGTCCGTCCGCTGTCATTTGCAATTTTTCGCGAAACCGTAATGCGGAATCATTGCATGACGCCGGGTGACAGGCCGACTCATGCAACGGCGAGTCGAGGGAAAGCGAGAGAGTTGAGAGTGGCGGGGCTGGAAAATCTAGGAGGAGATCGGGATTCCCGTGGAAGTCAGCCTGGTTATTTATGGGCGTCAGTGGCGGCTGGGTCATCGAGGGATTCCTGCGCAGGACCAAGGTGTATGAATGGAAAGGTGGGCCACCTCCACCAGACCCTCGCAGCAGGATACGTCCCTCTGCCGCAGAGGTAAAGGGACTGGATTTCTTTGTACACTTGGTCCACGTTGCCACATCTTCCTCCCTCGCGTATCTCAAAACGATCCCCGAAAGATCCTCTCGTCGCATGGCACCGCGCGATCTCCACTGCAAAGCGCAACAGTGTTAGAATATTGCACTCTCGCATTGTCGCTCTTTATCGCGTTCCATCGTGGACAAGTAAACGCGGCTCTTTTCTCAGCGCCAGGCTAATTGCTATGCGAGCCGGTAGCCCGAGGGATACACGATTTATGCGTGTGAAGGCAACACTTTATGGTTCGCAGCTACATACATGAATATGTGTGCGTGTATGCAAGATGGGACGATGGATAGTGCGAACACGTGAAATAATCGTCGAATGCCGATGGAGAAGGCGCAATTGGCTTTTTGTCCGCGCTTAGATTCGGCTGGGTGTATCATTTCATTAGCCCATTAAACAATTACGGTTAAGCCCGGTGGTTCTGCTCACGGCTCTGATCGCCGCTCGTCGGGCTACAGCCCAGCTGTGAATGCCTTCCTTGTAATTGAGCCTATATTACTCCGGTCTTACGCGCCACTCGCTGGATGCAAGCCCTCGTCGATCGGCACAAACTCGGAAGAATCGTTAACCTCGCTGTTTTGCGACAAGCACTGAGATGCTTCTGGTGAAGCTTTCCACGGAAAAATAATTCTACCAACCAATCTTCTATTTCTTACTGTATAAATACCCATCATTTTTGCAGTAGGTTCTATCAATATTCCTTCAATAGCATGCGAGAAATTCAAAGAGACTCGACACTGGAGAGTAAAGTTGGCCAGTATGGAAGTCGCTGTATACAGGATATACAGGATAATATATACAGGAGAAATTTCAAAATGCTAAGAATTGGTTGAAATTTTGTGGTGAGGTTTGAAAATCTATTCGGCACTCGTTGAGAAAAATTCCGAACATTCCTCTAAATGATTTACAAGTTCTGCTGTTCTTAAATTAGCATCAGAGTGGGTTTGTAAGTTTGTATTTTCGTGAAGGTTTTCGCGTGTAGAGAATTCACGCTTCATAAAAAGATGGCGGGTAAACGGCGATTGGGTTGAATGCGAAATCATTGCGGATATCACTGATAACGGAAATACGGTCGCTTGTCCGGTGGAGGTTGGGTCTGACAGAGTAAGTATATCGTTAGATACGCGAGGCAATGTATGTAGTAAGGCAATCGCTCGCTCGCGCGCGCCGGGCGAATGCATTGTCGCTTGGCCCTGATTGCTTCTGCCGCACGATCGCAACAAGGATAGCTCAATTGCTGAACATCCACTGCTGGAGCAACGTTCACGTGGTAGAATCTCTCGGCGAGTGAGGCAGTTGCAAGAATTCCACCTGTTTCAGCCCGAGGAGAACCGACTGCCCGTCCATTAAATTCTTTTGGTTTTTCTTTCCTCGGGGAGGGACAATTGCGAGGGACACCAGAAGGTGAAATGTGGAGAAAAGTGATGGACCGAGGAGGGTGGGATCGGGATGGTTGGAGCGTTTGACAACATCAGCGCGCAACATGATTCGCGGCTGATGCGTCATCGGTCATCGCGATCGTCGTCATCGGCAGCGGTTCAAGTGGTGTTAACCCGGACTTCTTCCCCTGCATCTTTGCGACTCGTTATCAATTCGTGGGAACGTGGCGTCGCGACCATCTTTCGCCGATTTCCAATCTCCCCCGCCCTACCACACTTCTATCGAGATCCCCCTGAGTCTAATCAGGTAAAAGATAGAAGAAATCCTGAAATCGGGGTCACGGCCTGATGTCAGCATACCACGAATATCAGATCGATGCCTAACTCAACCGCCATCAATTGCTGCTGGTTCGACCCATATTAAGTCATAATAGAGCCACGTGATATACTGTCTTAATCGTCAAGATTAAATCAATCTTCGACTGACTCTCAAGTCGAAGCGGCAAAGACGCAAACCGTCCATCGTGATAAACGGGATGATTTCATGTACAAGCGACTTGCGATCTGGTTTATCCAGAGGTCCGGTCTAGTCCTTTCGAGACGAGTGCAATTTTCCAAGCGCCCGATCGCTTCATGCCGAGCTGAGACTGTGGCGTTCGATTCGAGTCTGTACTTTCTGCTTGGCTGGCTACCGCTCCTATATGTCTCTCCCTCGTTCGATGGCTCGAGCGAAGGGAGACTAGAGGAGAGAGAAGGCAGCGTTAAGAGTTAAGAACGCCAGGGAACGCGTTCTTGCTCGCTCCGTCAGGTTACTACGGCTTTTTCGCTCGACCGATTCCCCGCCAAGGAATTCAATGAAGAATCGACGCTCGCCCGTCGATTCTCAACTCCCTTTTCCTTATCTGGCAAACTCGCTCTTCCAATGCCGTAACGCGCTCCATTTCCTATCGATCGCCACAAGATTCTACGGATAAATGCTGCACTCTGCCCGGCTACTGCCAACCTCCCGAACACATGCATTCCAATGTTCCTTGAATTCAACTAATTCCAATCAAGACGCGATCGAGATTCATAAAAGATGGTACCAAGAAAATATTCTACTTTGCGCTCGTCGCATAACTGGTTACAGTGATGCCATAATTAGTCGACTGATTTTCGTGTGTCATACTGATTTGACAGAGGCTCCCTAGTATCACGTTGTACCATTGGCCTTATTCTCGAGCGGGCGCTCTTGGTGAGCCGATCTTATTAAGGCCTAATTAGCCGTTTAACAAGATATATTTAACTCCTGCTGTGCGTTCGCACGGGAAAAGGGAAAAGAAGCGTGCTACTTCGGTACCGGCTAGTACTACGTACTACGTACATATCAACAAAAATATCGCACTCCTCCTTTGGCAATAACTAGAACCAATGCTAACGAATCTCGTCACGCTGAGCTTGCAAGCAGTATGCTTGCCTGCAAGGCAATAGTCTACTCCTTCCCTTTCGGCGACATAAACGCTTTCTTATCTCTCGGCCCCGATAACGGCCTCGTAAGGTGAAATTTCCACCTACCGGTGACACCGAGCACGCCCGATGCAATTTGCAAACTACATATACTTGTATCACAATTTTCCGCGAAAGTCCGCTGCGAAAAATTCTCCTGATAACAGACACCGCGTGAGTTATGCAGTTGATAGTATTGGTTGGACTCAGAGATAGCAATCGGACAAAGAGAAACGAAGAAATATGTTGCGTGTAATAGTTGCGCTGGCTTTCTTGCCAATTGTCACGGGGCTTTTCAGTGGAGTTTCTTAATAAAACTAATTAGATAAGATAGTTGAGACAGTGGCCGAAGAAAGAGAGATGGCAAGGCCGGCGACGATTAAACGTGGCGCGCAGCCGAAATGTAAATAGGGAATGAATTACGGAAATGGGGAACGGGGTGAAAATAAATCTTGACGGAGTGCGAGCACGTGTACACAGGCGGTGCCGGCTGAGAATAATAGGGTAGATAATAGCCGGATCAATTCGGAATATCTCGGTGGACTCGAGGATAAATAAACAGAGAGTGCACGTACCTCGTTCCTCGATGACGTCGGCTTGATCGGCGTAGACCAGCATGAGGAGAACGTAAACCCCGAGGATCTTGATGGGTCCCATCTTTTATCCGTGGGGGCCTTTCAGAACCAGGAAGAATTCCACCGGCACCCTCACAACGACTCTCGACGCATATCCACAGGTACCCGGCCACTGCACACCGGCTCCAACTCTGCCTCTCGCCCGCACACCGAAAAACCACTCCAACAATCCTGATTCTCTCTCTCGCTTTTCTCTATCTTTCTCCCACCCTCCCTTCCTTCTTTTCGTTCTTCTCTCGGCCTTCGCACGAGACGCGAGCAGCAGTTCGCCTTCCTTGCGAGCCGTAGTTTCACATTTAAGGCTCGCTCGCTCGCTCGCCCGTGCCAATCACCTATCTAGTATACCAGGCTCCTCTACAGGCCGTACTCTTTCGCAATCCAAACTTCACGCGCGAGTTTACACTTGGGCGAACCCGGCATACGACCTTTCTAGAGGCTCGCTCGCCTATGAGTTAGTTAGTTGGAGCCTCGCGCATTCCGTTGCATTTCGACCACGAACTCCTTCAACACCAAACATACATACACGAATCACACGACTCCTCCAAGAATCCCCTTCGCTCTCGGAGACTCCGAGACAGCGCGCAGGTTCTTCTAGCACAGGCTGGCTTGGATTTCGCCCGGGAGCGTTACCGCTCGCACGACACTGCTCCCACCTGCTTGCCTCCAAGATTGAGATCGCGGCACGATCCCAAGGAATATCGGAGCACAGTCACCTTCGCGATAGTCTAGTCCTCGCGGTGCTCGGCCTCTCGAACCACAGCGTCCGCGACGGTTTGTTTGGATTTCGACACGGAGTGGCTGCGGGAAAGCACTCGAACGATGCCTTCAAGCGTGTCTCGCAGACGACCTTACTCCTACGCGGGCCGACTCAAGAATACGCGCGCCCTGTCAAAGACGCCACCTAACTCCAAGCGCCTACGCCAGGTGGCGTACACTGCGTTCGACATTCGCTCCAATACGCTCCGCAAAGAAGGGAATGGCGGGGAGGGGGGGTCGGATTGAACGTTTGCACTCGGAGAACTGATATTGGTTTCGTGTCTTCAGATAATTCAACTAATAACTTTGACATTATTGCTTCAAGACAAATAAATTGGTACGCGCAGTCCGTATCGTAGTCGTATTCCTTAAATTAGCTGAGATGGGGTGACACAATAGAAACACTAGCACTTAACCAAGTCTTAAGTAATACGAAAGAAATTTGGAAGTAATTTTTTTTATTCGATTTGAATATGTCGAGTATAAGTGAGAAAGGCAACAGTACCCTTTCGTCACTGACAGAATACATAGAGGTGTGAAAGGTATGTTCTGAATTTCAGCTATCAAAACTGTGACACATTATTAAACAAAATGTTTTTGATCGTTGATCGCCTAACGAGCTGGCTTCCACTGGAACAGGTAGTCTTCGCATGAGCGGTCTACGGCTGCTTGCTGATTCCACGAAGACGGTAGAGGTTTTATCGTCGCAAAAATCATCGGCTAAGACTGGTTTCCCGTCGTTGAAGCACGCACCTAGAGTGCCTGCGTACGCGCAACTGCTTGTCCCAGGGAAAACACAAGAAAGACAAGCTGAGAACGAGTTGCGGGATAAAACGTGTGCGGAGACGCCGTTCAACTACCGGATCTGTGTCTGCAAGAGTGCATCGACTGATTTTATTTTATACTTTTTATTGGCCCTGTTGAGATACCTCAAAAGGATATATTTTGTTGAACCTTGGAATATTATATAGCGAAGAAATCTAGGTAAGTATCTTACACTGGTGTATCTAAACAATCAAGTCAAGAATAAGCACTTACTGGTACTTGTTACAACTTACTTGCTATTTCCGACAATCGCGAAATCATCAAAAGAATGGAATAACTACTAAGAGTAGTTGTGAAGGATGCTTCTTGCTCCAGTGTTTATGTTGGAATAGCAACAGGTGTGTCGAATGACGAGTCCACCAGACTAGCAAAGTCGATACTCGCCAGCAGTCGGTAACTTGACAACTGCAGATCTAACCTCATAGAATTGCATGGGTATTTTTCAAAGCTCGCATTTCTGTAAAATCAGATAACAATTTGCAGATCCTCCTCGGCCGTTGAACTAGTTATTAAATGATAGAAGGAATTATTGATCATGAATCTATACCGGGGACTGTTTACTGCCCAGTAAAGTTCAAGAAGCCCAACTAATGGGGCTGTTCGCAGTGTCTGGTATATGCTCCTTTATGGCATGTGCTTTTTTCTCTTAAACTACCATACCAGCTCAGTTCGAGACCCACTAATTCCCAGATGACATCTGAGGTTTATTGGGGTTAGCACCTAATGATTCTTTCATAAAAAGAGAGTGTGTTTCTTGCAGCTGATATATGGAACGACGCTTCATGGATACGGTAATGAAATCTTGAAACAATTGTATGTGGCAGTGTTTCCATGTTGAACCTATAACTTCAAGTTTAACCACTATTTGACCTTAAGTTGAATGCCAGTGAATGGGGATAAATTTACACAAATGAGGGCGAATGTTTCGGGTTACATAGGTTTATTCGTTATATCAGATCGATGTAACAATCGGTTCCAGCGGCAGTCAAGGTAAGAACGAATAGGCCAGTCGGTACTTTGTCCTTTTGTAATAGTTTATTATAAATAACAAGATGTATATTCGGTGCGCACGTGTCGTTTAAACTGTATATTATATTTCTGTATGTACTCAAGCTCCCTCTAAGTTTACCTCGCTTGGCTATACCTTGTTTTAAGTGGAGTTTGTTAATTGTCATTATAGTACTCCGCTACAATCTAGTTGACGGTGATCGAGCATGAGGAATCGGAAAGTCGCGCGTAACGCAATTTTATCTGTCACTCACTCGCAATTTTCGAGTATCCGCCGGAACCTCGACAATAAGCCCCGCATCATTTATACGTATATCGTAGGCTGCTGGTGACCAGCTTGCATTCCGCAAGATTGCGGTGGCTGTGATAAATCAATTCGCGATATCGATCACGTGCTAATGAATCGTGTGAACCCTTCGTGACCAACGCGACCACGCATTCCTCCACCCCTTTTAAACATTTTTGGCCACTCAATTATTATCCGAGTGTTATTTGTAACTCCAATTGGGCTGTCCCGTTTTTATAGTACAAGCGGCAATGCTCTCGCGTCAATTTCCACAAATCATTAAATTTACAAATTAGTTTACTGATATGCGTATTGTAAACAGCTCTCAATGTGCATCCCAATATCAGGATCAATGTCGTGGATTGGCTCGCCTTTCGATATGTTTGATCAAATGCATCTGATGGGGTATCAAACGGACAAAACACGAATTGAATCTAAAATCATTCTATCGTTGAACCGGCTGATTTATACGTCTTGAGGGCTCGGATTGAGTGGCGACGAAGGCGTCAATGGAGGATGGTAATTGGCGCGGGTGTATGCTTGTATGTGTATACCTGGCGTACGTGTGTGGTCCTTAAAAGCTATATTACCTTGATAGCGCTCGCGTTAGCAACGATTAATGCGTGCATCTCCTTCAATCGCCTCGAATCGGGCCTTTTATCGAGCCTAACACTAAGCTGTCCACTACCACTGACTCAATTCGCGATAGTTTATATAGAACGCGCCGTGGTTATACATCTATTGTATAATATATTTATATTTATTTATATATATATATATAATATATATATGTGTATATATGCGCTCTCTTATAAACTCTCTGTTTACACGAAACGATTGAATCTTCCTTCGCGATTAAACGTCCGCCGTCTTGACTTTCGTCGTCTTTTCGCGCACCTTCTTATTGTTAACAGTTCACAGCTCGAAAAAGGGGGAGATGTGGTATATCCGGGTGATGGGGCGAGGCTGTCTTTTTGTCTCGTTGCGTATATACATTGCATACCACTGCGACGGTCTTAAATGCCAGAAGCGTTCCGGTAATAAAAAGTTATGTGTACGCAATTCCGAAGCCGCTGCATAAAGAAACATGCTTCAATCAAGTGATCGGTTTGTTCGTTTTGTCTGGATCGAAAAGTTTTCGGGTGATTTCTCAAAAGTGCATCTGTACACGACATGGCGCTTTTGTAGGTAATCAATAGTAAAATTATCGTAAGATACGAAACTCCCATTCGCTCGACAATGGAGATATGTGATATACAGGGTGTTTGGTTTCGCCTGTGCAATCGGGATTATCGTAAAGCGGCGACGATTCTTCATCGTGAATCGGGCGTCTCTCTGTCCGCATTTCAGTGGCATGGTGTTGTACCGTTTAAAAAGGGGCACGCGAAAAAATAGGGAAAATCGAAGACGCACGAGATTTGTGTTCGTGTAGAAAACTAAAGGCGGGGATACTCTCGAAAGCTACGATGCTTAACGAGATTTTCATGTAGCAGGCACGTCTTTATCATATCACGCTAGAGGCTCCGCGAAGCCCGGTAGAACCATACTGAATTACCAGACCACATACTCTGCTTTTTTTATCCTTTTTTTTATTTCTTTAACAACTATCTACGTATCCTTCCTTTTGCTCCCTTGCTCTCCCATGTTCGATCTAACCCTTCGTTATCCTTGCTCTCTCATATTCCGGGTACAGGCACTCATCGTCCCAAGCGCTCGTTCTTCACAGTCACACACACTTTCAATAACCTTGTTACGCTCTCTCTTGAGTCGCCTCCTCGCTGAAGGATAGGGTGCGAATAGTGCACAAGCACGAACAAACGAATGAGCATTCCATTCATTGAAACTCTTAATAACGGGGATGAATTCGCCGCAGGGTGCGTTGCGTCTCTTTTGGGTCCGCTCTCTGCGACGAACTATCAGTTATATCTACGGATTAGCGAGCGAAGCGCATGTCTCGCGTGCAGGCCTCCATATATGTATAGTTTCTTCCTGAAAGAACACGCAAGGCCTTCCTTGGCTGGTGGCCCATTGCCTTAGGCGTTTAGGCTGCTTGAAACGTTCACGAACAATTCAATAATTCGTTGATCGAACGTACGAACGAAGCAAAGTCACCAGAAACAACCATCTTTAGACCAATTGCGTCTAATTAGTGCCGATACCTACCTCGATTATCGTGGCATTTTGGTCTACTACATTCCCACATAACTATTCGAGCTCTTGCTTCGTTGGACATTGAACTAGTAACGTGCCGTGGTTTGAATAGCACCCTAGTTCGTAATTCGATGGTATCCGACGTATTCGGAATGAGCGCTGTTAACGAGTCTAAATTAGTCCGGGGTTGCTTCGCACAGGGAATTCTCCTTGACTCTTGCTTTACGAATTTGTACGAGTCAAAACTCCCCTTGACCGTTCGTGTTAGCGGCTGTGCCGCATCCTTCATACTATAGGTTTTCCATTTGTTTATAAACGCGGAAAGCAATGGTGCGTGTTTCACTACGATGCAGTGCTGGCACATATTAAATTTGCGTTGTCCCAATGCGATTTTAACCGAATTTCGTTTTCTTCTGATAGCTCGTCGTCGGAATACACATTTTCGAAGTACATGGGAAGATCCCGGGGTAGGCTTTATCTTAAGTATATTCCAAGATCAGTTATCCTCGCAATTCGTGTAAAACCGGTGTATGTATTCGACGTTCGACGAGAATTTCAGATGTGTGTACCAATAGATAGTGATTACGTATTTCCGATGTGAAAGACTCATGTTTTCACATGCTTCTAGCATCGACTTGATACTTGATATTAAGACGTCCGCTGGAAATTGCGGCATTCGTGTGCATGTATATTTTGTGTATCATCATTGAAATTTTAAAAAATACGTTGTTCCGCTCAACAAAGATTTCGTTGATATCAACAGTTTGTAGATAAAAATTGTCAAGTTATCGCAAAAAGTTAGTTTGTGTTTTAAAAGTGTATCCTGTATACACCTTGTAATGTTTCGGTCGACATAACGTTAAAAAACCCGGGCGAAGACTTGTGTGTATACTTTTTGCGTGACCAACGAAATATCTCACGTCCGGGTAACATTTTCGCAACACCGATGTAAAAGCTAACAATAAATAAGGACGAGTTTGAATGCAACTTAAATTGAGAAACGTGCATCGTATCGGCACCGATAAAAATAGCTTGTAACTCGTTGGACAATAAAAGTTCTTTCACTCCAATTATTCTGTACTTAATATTACCTTAACTAAAAGCGTCGTGAAGAATCAAAAGAATCGAACGAACCCCATTTTATGAATGGAAATCAAAGTGTTAGTGCCATGACGGTCGTTGCTTCGTCGATATCTTTAAAGATATCGATGTTGTGTGTTACAGCCACGTGATCTCTAAATAGTTCTCCTGCTACTTATCGCCGGTCAATATCGACATTCATGGAGTTATTGGCAATGTGCTGACGGGTTGCGACGAATCAGAATTTAGCAAACGACCGCCTCCGAAATTGGGTTCTCAGTGATGTGTATGGTCGCAGTGGGCCAGTCAATCTTCTTGCTGCATACATGATTCAATCCCTCAAGAGACGCCAGTCTGTAATCGGCCATTTTCAATGGCGAGAGTGGTGCCACTGAAAATCACAGACAAGAAAAAAGTTTGGGTCAGTGTAATTAGAGTTGTAGGACGAACTCTTCAACCTCGCGTATACTCTAATTCCCGGAGGTTGCTCTAGCGTAAAAACAGAACCCACGCTTGTATATCCGGATTTTCAATAAAGAAATTTCACTGCGCTGATCGTGTCAGCTCATTGAAGGAGCAAGAGACGCACCGATCGGCGGGCAATTCGACCGGTGTAACGCAAAAGAACCAAAAGTAAGCAAGCGCACATGCAAAATAAGGATAGAGAGTATTCGTGTATTGTTGATGATTGTTTCTGTGTGCAGTTAAGATAGATTGTGAGCATATATCAGCTTGTCTGTTGACTAATCTACTGCCCAGTAATAGTTGCGGGATACTGCATTAGCTTATTACGGAACTGACTTTTCTTCGCCTGTCCTACGCACGAGTAGGCGCTGCTATAAGAAAAACAGATTCCCTTGAGTCTGCAGTCACGAGAGTTTTAGTTTTGTATTTCTTCAAAATACAAAATTCAGACTACAGCGAGAAATATCAATTTCCAGTTACCACTGTTTAATCACTAATAAAAATACAACAACACTTCGTTTGGCAGGGAAAAGTACATTTTACAGTGGCTAGAATAACTGAATCTTACGGATGATGTTGCGGTACAGTCTAAATACATGTACTGGCTTTCAAATACCAAAACTATGAAGAATGCATGAGGATGCCGAATGTCATTTTGGACAGTTAAACAATATGCTGGACGATCAGAAATGGTACAAGAGGTTTAGTAAGTCTGAAGGAATACGAGTAACCGAAGAACTGCAGTCTAGAAGTTAGGTCGAAAGTGTTCGAGGAAAGAGTGGATTAGTTGCCTATAAGTTACCTTTGAGAATAAGAAAGAGAGAGTGAGAGAGAGAGGGGAGAGAAAGACAGATAAACATACAGAGACAGATAGAGAGAAGTATATCCAAGGTAGCCCAAGACACGTTAGCCATGATATATCATCGTCAATTAGTACCTTCGAGAGGTTCCCGATAAAAGTTTGAATTCCGACTTACTTAACACATAGACGTGGCCTAACTGACCAACTGCGCGTTCGACTCCTTGCGGCCTTCAATTCCTAATTACAATTACCTTCGGGTGTTGTTGGCGCCACGGGCTTCCGCGGGGATCTCACCACTAAAACGCAGAAACAAACAAATTCTTTTTAACGGCTCAAAACGGTAACGATATGATGCCCATTGCCATAACTAACACATTCACAATACATTCACACATACGTGCTCCCTTTCTTTCTCGCGCGCTCCTAGCTCACACCCGATCTTCTGTGCATCCATCCACATCCTTGCAAAACACACCTAAGGTGTGATACATCGATAAGTAAATTCTCGTGTATCAGCACAAAACAGAAAGTATTGACTCCTGACTTTCGCCCAAGTAAAGGATCAGATTTTAAGCTTATGAGTAGCAATACCAAGCGGGTCAGCATCGCAAAGGTATGATTTCTAGAAGGTGGGTGTAAGTCAGAAGTCGAGGAGTTGATGTGAAGGTTTAGGCTCATCTCTAGACTAGGAGACTTGACTAATACACCGAGCATTACTTAAGCACTACAATAACGGGAGCATGGTCCTGAGCAATTTGCATCAACTAAAAGCAGGAAAAAGTAAAGAAATCTTAGCCAAAAAGCTGAGAACTAACTGTCGACTACGGTTCCACTTTTGGAGGACTTGTATAACATAATACGTACCACTCGACCGATCCGAGACGCGTGGGAAATAAAGGCGCAAGTCGGTGAACATGTATTTTCTTTCTTTCTTAAGTGTCTCTTATTAAATACTCCTACTATTTTCGCAGTAATGATAGAATGGTGATGAGAGTCTCAAGAGATTAATTCAGTGATTGTCCTGTTTAACCTTTGTTTATTGATCAAGTCGAACCAGTGGCTTTCCAGCGGCGAAAAGTACATGATCGAAGGTGCCGCTGCATCCAGGTGCAACATAGATGCACGCATCCCTCACCCTACGCAATATTGTATTTCTTGGGGCATAAGAAAACTTTCGTGGAAACCACAAATGAAACTTACAGAATCCTTGGCGCACCCGGATTCAGCATGTCACCTTGACATTTGCCCTATTCATACAATATGAGGGCTCTACACGTCACACAATAAGAATGACAATTGTAACAACAACAATAATTAACGTCTAATCATCGCGATAGAAACAGTCAGATAAAAGTTAGAGAGACGAGACGTTTTAGGACGTGTGTACGGCTAACAACTCTCGCATGTACGCCTACCGTGTGTACGTAAATGAAAGCTCATCGAGCGAATCCATTTTCTTTACCTAGTGGCAGAAAAGAGGAGATTCAAATCAAGGGGGGGAAGCGGATGTGGTAGAATCTCGTGTTTTACAAAGGGAATAAATTCTACTGTCGCGCAAATATCGCGTACGAATATGCACGTAATAGTCCGTATACCTAGGCTATATGTATCAACTGGGCGATAGTGATAAAGCATTGTGTTATGTGATAAGTGCTATCGTGTTTCTGTGACGAAGAAGCCAAACACAATAAGAAACTCCGTTCAACCGGGATTAGCGCTATTTGCTGGCGCCGGTATAGCGATACACCGCACGCAGCGCCTTTCACCATTAAAGCGATGTAGGTTGTCGAACAGTGTGTGCCTTGTAAGAAAGCTATACAAGTCGACAGTCTCCAACCACGGTATTAAAAAACAATTGCTCCATCCGAACGAGAAAAAACCCACCGCGGGGCGAAGACGCCCGTGTCTATAGAAAAAGTAGGATACGGCTACGGGTGGGACTGCGATCTAAAAACGAACCTGATACATCTAGCAGAGACGGGTTTGGTATTGGATTAGAAATAGACTTGCTTGACTCATGCGCGTCAGTTCGTTGTCGAATGTCGTTGCCCGGGGAAACGTTGTAGCTACATAGTTTGATTGATGCGGTGTAGTACACCCAGGCATAATCGTCTACCAGGGTATTAGACACACACAGGCCAAACGTACTGATATTCGTGAAGCGTCGTAATCAATAGAGACGGACTTAATTCTATAAATGTCCACGCTTGCCTAAACCAGTCGGATTTCCACTTTGAAATTTATAGTGGCACATGAAATGAGTACGACAGTTCGTTAGCAGTGTCATTCGATTGAATTAAGATTGGTCTGAATCGGAATTCGAAACGTTTGCACGGCTGTTAGAAATTATCCCGTGTCTTTCAGCGAAAAGCATTGATCTCTCATTGATTCCATTGCATGACAGTGTGTCGCGGGACAATTGTCCGGGGTTCTCCAGGAACGATCAATTCACGTTACGCACCTCGTGCGCGCATTATAATTAAGAAAGATGACGGCGCGTACCCGTGTTTCGTTATTCAACCGGTGAAGAATTATGAAAAGAGTATCGTGTGAGACCTCGATAAGATAATTAACGTCTTAAGTGTAGCTCCTTTGGAGGCTCACTTACCGTAACCCACTCCTTGGAGAAACAGTCGGAAGGCCTCGCTTATTTTGCCCGGTTGCTCCTCCAGTACCATTCCGCAGTCGGAGATCTGAAATCAGTACTTCAATTAGCCATTCGTCAGTGAAAATCTTGTCGTCTGGCGCTTCGGCGACAACGTTCTAATGCAATGCATTTAAAGAATCATGGATGGAATAGAGTTCATATAGCTATAATAGGAATGAAGGCAACCGATCTTGGAAAGTAGTCGTCGCTATGAATAGATACGGCGCGAGTTCAGTTTAATAGAAAAGGTAGACGGTGGGAGCACACGTACATAGTACAGAGTACACGCAGTGTGCGGGTATGTATAATGTCGGGCGAACATCATACCTTCATCCAGGAGCTGTTCGTCGGATCTAATCGTCCATTTAACGTCACCGTGTCTTCAACGTGCGGGCTCAGAGCGCCAGTGATGTTCAATACCGGTATGCCAAGCGTAAGACCTTCCTTCTTGCGCGCTGGATCTAATTCCCTTATGATGTTGAGGTCCGTGCGGCGAACGTAGCTGTCAATTAATTGCGCGAGATTCGTCGGATTCACGCGGCGCTCGAAGTAATTTTTGTAGACCTGGACTAAATCGTGATTTCTTTCCTCTGTGCCCTGAAACCCATTTACATAACAATCAAGGATTACGTCTACACTCCTGCAATCCCACCTTCTTCCCCACTCATCTGTTTTTGCTTGGCACTTTGCTCATAAACTTCTCCTTTCCCACTATTGATCTGTACAGATTATGTAATTCAGTCGCAATGATGCATATCCTGCGAGCAGGATTTTCCGCATAATTTAGGTAACATCGATTTGCTACATGTAGAACCAAGGTGCATATTTCGGCCCGGTAAATTACTTTATTCATTCTCTTTAGCTGTTTTAGATATTTTTATTTGCGCAGTACTTTGTCGGCAGAGCCGTTCTGATAGGCTAGATAACTGACGTCCTTCATTATGTGATTGTATGACGCGTTCATATCTGCGATCTTAATTGGCTTTACACAATTACATCCATGGACTTGGGAATTTGGACAGGAATGGAAAGATTGATCCCACATGTTTTACTATTTGCATTTACCGCAGCTAGTTTCGTATATCAGAATGCGGAAGTTTATTATATCCGAGATTCTTTTTCGTTTTACGGATTGTCAGACAATCCTGTTACAAGCAACGTGTTGCATAATAAGGGCAGGCGAATGGCTGCTTAACGTTCTGATCCAATTTTCCGCGCTGTATAGAACCACGTGTGCCGGCTCCGCTTGTGTGCAAACTTTCGAGTAGAACTGCGTGCATTTACACTGCCTATCCTATCCCCTCATGTGAATTTGGTTTAACCATCCAATTCTCCGTGATTAAATTTTACCCTTTACCGTCGAGTAGTACGCCACCGGGTATTTGGGAAAAAAGGTTTACTTTACGATGGAAATGGCATTGACGGACATGTGGGTATTAATGTGGGTAATCGCAAAAATGGAACACGTTTAACAAAACGGGAATCCTAACGAATTCACGTGGTGTCATTGAAAATACGAGGAGTTTGCTTACCCTGCCGAAATGATGCCACATCAGATAATCGAGGACACCCTGGGTCATGCCCTGAGAGCGCAGGTGGTGAACATTCAGCTTCTGATAGCCCCACTCGATCCAGCCGGCTTGCGTGGACACGCAGTTTATCAAGCACAATGCATTCATGTTTTCTGGATGGGCAAGCGCGAATCTTGCTAGTATATTGGCTCCAGCACCGACACCGAAACCGATTACGGACTTCAGGCCAAAGTGGCCGAGGACGAACAGCAACATTTCTGCCAACTCGTCCACAGACGGATAAACGTAGCTGAAAATTAAATGTGTCTCTTTGAAAAATTCCGTTCCATAAATGAACAGAGTGAGCTAGATTTATATTAGTGTTACATCACATCTAACAGACTTTGATGGTTACTCTGTTAGAAGTAAATCTCGCAACTCAAGTGGAGAAATAGAATTACACTCTCTGTTCACATACGCAATTGTCTTAAAGTCATCTAAAATAGACAAAGCAGCCCTTTTCCTGTTGTCGGTACATATAATCGCGACAACGTTTACAGACTTTACAAGTCCCCGATTGATATCAGTTTGGCGCGGGAACTGAAACTGTCAAAGGAACCCCGGTATATCTCATTCAGTAATACGTCGCCCAAGTTTTAGCGTTTTAGCACGCAAGCGGCAATGTTTTCCGGACTCCTAGCATGCGAAACTGCATTGCAGTCAAAGTTATTCTGCGGCTCGCTGTTTGGTGCTACATGTTTCTTCTGCGTTGAGCCGAGCACCGAGTGTTTGAGGTCAGCTCACTCACTTATCACCGGTAGACACCGTCAATCTTCTAATTCGACTACGTAACCGCGGGCCAGCAATGTGCTTGCCACGTCTAGACTGTTAGTTCCATTAATTTCAGGTGAAACAGAAAGCAACGATTCGAACTGCTGAGGAATGGTCATCGGTTTATTTCACATAAATGATCAATCTCATCTCATCGAATCGAGAAGTGTTGCTGTTATGTCGAACGCGAAGCGAGTCTCATCGGCAGGAACTCTAATGTAAAGTTATGGGGAAATTTCTAAATTGCAAAAGTTTATCACGCATCAATTTCCCCGGCTATTAAAAGTTATATGATATCAGCGGATCAGTGTATCCCAGCAGCAGTGGAAGTTTTACTTAATCAAAGATTAAAGATTGGCAAGGATATACTGTGAGTTCAGGTAAGGCCGAGCCCTCGGAAATGCGAACGATGATGGAATCTAAAGTGCGCGAAGACGTAGAAGCCGGCCTAGTATACTTGGGGCGGAAGTATAATTGGTTCCACGACGCTGGTAGATGAATGCGGAGCACCGTTGCGGCTTCGATTAATTGGGAGCGTTAATATATTGGATCATTGCTTCCCACTAATTAAATCGGTGCGTCCGGTAGCTACGTGTGTGCTTTCCTTTTTTCAACAGACGTGATTTCGACGTACACACGCAGATTAGGTCTGTCGAGTGCTACCGAAAGAAAACCAGACAACCCAAAACGCTCCAGTGCGATTGGGCTATAAAATCGCAAGCGTAACACACGGTCAAATAGTGAATACACATTTTTCAAACTCATAAGATTTATGTATCATAGTCTTGGGTGAAGCAAAATCTGGTCTCTCGTGGATAAGATACTTTCGACACTTTCTGGGCTAGTATCATATTTTAGACTTCTCTGACACTTTTATCTTTCGCTGGCGGCGAACTTGCTGATGTTGATAGAAGTGCAAGTACGTCAGTAGATTATTCGCATTTAAAAATGTACTTACTCGTCGAGCAGTGGTAATGCACCCTCCTCTTGACCTGGTGCGTTTACGTGGTAGACGCAGAAGTTTTCCAGTAAAACCCGCATGTCGATGTAATTGAAGAACGCTTGGAAGCTCGAGATGTCTGTGATATAATTAGATCTCCAATATAATAATAGTAAAGATTATAGGTAATAATGAGTAAAAACTAATCTCTGTTACTTACAGTTGAGGCCTAAGTCGTGATAAGTGAGAATGGCGGGCTTCGCCCTGTTTCCTTGGACGGCAACCAGCAAACTCCCCCGATCAGTTTCCACCCTCTCTTCTCGCACGGAGCCGTCATCCCGAGAGAGATATCTCAACGCCGGAAATTGAAGCTGAATGTTTTTCAGCTCAATATCGTCCATGCTATCGGAGGGCATGGTGCTGCACAAGGAGAAGAGCTTGTTAATCATTCAGCAGCGAGCATCGGAAGCGCAAAGTGAATCTTTACGCCCTCGGTTGCTCTTGGCAGGCGTGCCAAGCGGAAACTCTAATCTGCCTGATCGAACACTTCCCCGCTGAATGGCAAACAGACCTCGCAAGGACTTATTGCTTTAGAAGGCCCCAATAACAGAAACTACATTAGGAGCAAAGTTGTGCGATATTCATCTCGCTAGAGGACTATTAACTTAATTCACTTTATCTCTGTCCCCTACGACATACTTTTCTCCTCTCTGAACTTTCCGCTCCCCTTACCATAATGAATTTCTATAACAATATTCTTTAGTAACCCTCGTTACTGGTAGACCGTTCATAAACAGTTTCACATACAAGTAACACAATTTTTATCACGAACGGACGTGTGTGAGTGTGTGTGGGCGTGACACATTAATTAATTCGACATTAAAATTGACGATGCTTACGCGTAACAAGCGAAATGCGCAGTAACTCGAGGATAATCATGATGCATTTCCTCTATCGTGCAAACAACCGGAGTGTTCGCGCATAAGCCGCTAGCTTATTAATATCCGGCTTACCTCTTTGCTTCCCTTTTTACACGATAATGGAGCCACATACTCGTACACCATGCGACGCATCAATAGAAGAGAGACCCCTACCAGGCGAAGACATTTTACAGCTTATATTCATTTTTGCGACTATTTGAGCCCCGCTAGCAAAAGTTTGTGGAACGTTAGGGAATCTCGATTGTTTTATAAAATAGAAGTTGAGAAAGTTATGCGGCGAGACATTGTTTCCCTAAATTAAATCGGTCGCAGATATATTGCTCGAAATATATACGTATTTGGATCTGCGTGTATGAAACAGAAGATTTTTGGCCCGCGAATATCTCACGGAATCTTGGGACGCAGCGAGCTCGATGATCTAAATAAACAGGTATATACAGGACAAGACAATGGCTCTTGTTGATTTTCCTCGCCCTGTTCGCACTCGACGACGAGTGCATCCTAAAGTATTCGCTGCATCAACAAGGTTCGTACACCGATGTAACAAGTTTGTCCCCCGTCTATGTGCCTGCATGCACGAGACAGTAGATTCCCTCCTTCTCGAAATGACGCGCGAGTTCGAATACATACACCTATAACTTTTCAATAACATCTTGAACTCTTGAAGCCTGAGCCACTCCAGGAGCGTAGTGTATTGCGCGAATCGGAAATCGTGTACACTTTCGGTTATTCTCTTTTGGCTATAAAATTGGATTATTCCCCCTTATTCAACTCACTCGTGTCTGCCTTTTTGCAATACTAGTTTTTGTACACTGGACCGATATCATCATTGTCTGGGATTAGGCGCATAGGAATAGCTTAAATGAAATCATTGACAGAAATGGAAATATTTAACAAACTGTTCTCGATCTTCAGCCGTTTTGGAAATTTCCGTTTAATTGTTATGGCAGGGGATTCTGCAGAATTGGTGAAAGAAAGTTGGAACCACGCTATGTGGTCGTGGTATGCGGTTGTGCGGTTATTTGCGAGAACGAGTGTCCTTCCTCTCCTTGACCATTGTCAGGCCCCCTACTAATTCGGTCAATGAGAATAACTTATAAATGTCGTTCAGAGAACGCCACGGCGTCATCGTCGAGTCAATTATCGTTAAAGCAATCAGAGTGGCTCGTTAAGCGAGAAAGCCCAGTGTCAGCACGCGCCTTCGTAACGAAAAACAAAACAAACCCTAGGGGTGGAATATCTGTCGAGGATCGTTCGCTTCATTCCTCCCGTAGTTTTTGCGGGGCTTGCGCATATGCCTGGCGTCAAGTGACCTACGAGAACGAGCCCGCAATTGGGGGGATTCGAGTCACCCACTATTACCGGACCAATTTCTAGATTATGCTCGGTCGATATGCTCTGGACGTGCAGAAACTTATGTCCCTTTTCCTTGCCGAGGTATACATTTGGCTTTATACTTTTTAACAAACTTGGAAAAGTATCGGGTTCTCATCTCGACGCGCAGTAAATAGTTTCTTTTTTATACACTATCGATCGCGAGACTGGAAACCACACCCAGCTGAGCTGACAAGTGTGTCTACGAAAACACGGGTGTCGGTTTCGCCTTTCTGATTTCCGACTTATGACGTTCTCGACCTTGCCAGCCGAACACTACAGATTCGTCCTGTAGTCCGAAACTGAAATCTGGGGATGTAATTCAACCACTCTAATATGTCAGGTACTATGAAAGCACAAATCCTCCCTTCGCATCCAGAGGTATAATTGGACGGAGGTGTTCAATTTAAGTGGTATTACTAATTCCGAAACGTGCACTCTCTATGACAAGCGCACTACGAAAATTCGATTTACGCAAAAACTCGATTTATGCAACAAGAATGAGCTTGCGACCAATGCGTCGCTGTAATAGTTGGGTGCTTGTGTAACATGTACTGTACCGAGGAAGCCCGAACTACTTAAGTTAACCACGGTGGCTCCCCACGCGTAGTTAATTAAATTACAATCCATCGTAGGTGCTCGTTAAAAAGTGTGCCAAGTATTGGTAGAGAGGGCAACGACTGAAGACTCCCCATACTTTAATCGTCAACTTGCGTTTAATGCATGGAAAGAAGGGAATAAATGCACTGATGGTATGAGACCTCCCATTTCATCTGCGCGAGGCTTGCCGCTGATTACTTTAATTATCTCTGAGCACGAGCTTTCATTCGTCTAGTGGCCGACTATGTTCAACTAATATTCGAAGAATTTAGTTCGACCTGTATCCCCGAGGATTTACGATGCGACCCAATTTCATTTGTCGACGAAATGTCAAGAACCTCGGCTGACCTATTCATTGTCCGCGGCCTGGTATACGTACATAGGTACCTAGTTCTGGCTTGATAATACATGGTCTTATACAAGTACATACATATGTAGGTATACCAAATGGAAATGCCAGTCCACGATTATTCGCCCTATTTGCCCCGCTAGAAATTTCGCCTGCCCCATCTAAAGTTCTCTTAATCTATTCCAAGCGATCCATAATCCATGTTACATTGGTCCGAGCAAGAAGTTCGCAAACAGTATTACTCACCTTTTGGAAACTTTGTCAGGTGGATCGCAATGCGCTTCTCGAAACTAACAGGCGAGAAACTGAGTGTGACGCCTTGACAATTTCTCTCGACTCGGGCGCCATGAATAAAGGATTCCCTAAGAACTTTCGGATGTCTTAATTTCATTTCACAGTATAATATACTTTCCCAATGAAGGACGCGAGTTCCCACGCTGGGAACTTGCTGTAATTGCATCTGCGCCGATGGCTTCGAAATTAGCGAGTTGCGAATCTCTCACTGCCTCGGCGACATTAATTCAATTTCCCGATAACAAATTGCCTGTGTCGCGCGGTATCTGGCGATAAATAGATGAATGACTGATCCGAGTAGTATATTCCTAGCTCTGTTTCTGACATAAATGGAGAGCTCTTTGCAGTTGATAGCTGTTTATTTCGTTCGCAAGTGCGGCTGTGTTCCACGGTGCAGCGGCGATTGAAATGCACCGCTCGAGTGTTTAACCATACCGCCGCTAGTGAAGGCAAATACAAATATCCACTTCACTGCGAATGACTGGTTCAATCCACCAAAAAAATATTTGTTCTACTTATACCGAGGTCAATTTGCAATCGTTCGTCAATAGTTTCTTGGAACACGTTGTGGCTGAAAGCCACGCAGTGATTTCGGATAACCGTTATTTTATTAGAAGCTGTTTGGAAGGAATCATACATTCGTCGTACTGTTCGTAAATGTTATTCAGAATCTAGTATGCAGGTTCGAGTTCCGCAAGTTTTTATATCCACGAGCTAAAAAAATTAAGAGACACGAAACTTGCGTAACGTAAGGATCATGTTGCACCTGCTTCACTAAAGTCATCCACTTATTACTCTATAATTAATACTTGAACGCTGAACGGCACCTTGTTATGCTTTCCATGCCGCGGGTAGAGTGGCTTACGGGTGATATTATAAGAGAAAAGTACGTAAGGCAAGAAACTGAGAGCCAAATGTGCTTGGTTAGTTCCGAGCGTAAAAGTTTGCTAGAATAATCACCGAGGTATAAGATATAATTAATTTTGCTGGCCCACGTGCTGCTCACGCGCTGGTGTTCTATGAACCGAGCAGTCTACACTAAACTATCTCCGGTAGCAACAAAGTTCATGTGGTGCCTCAATCAGCCCGGGCGATTTTAAAACCTCGTCTGCTACGTTTGGAGCGGCAGTCGAGCCCCGAAACTTCATTAGCTCCAGTGAGCATTTAATCCTTTTTGCACAGGTGGAACCGGATATTCGCACGCACTTGAAATTGCTTTGTCTCCGGACCCAATTGTAGCGACGTGTATACCGCGCTGCCAATTTACAAATGATTTGAAAGGCATTGTTGGCGTCGTGGAAACAATCCTTTTCGCCGTTCCGATTGCCTGAAAACAGTTTTCCATGCGGCGCTGCTCGACGATTCCGGTTACGCCGGAAGCACACAATTACCGCGAAAGCAGAAAGTGCGATTTGCAATTTCCCCTTTCCCTCGTGTACGTTATTCTCTCTCCCTGAGCGGCCGAAAAAATGTGAAGACGAGAAACGAACGCCTACTTGGTAACGCGCGACGCTGTTTCAGTCCATATGCCGGTCATTTCCTAACACACTTCTGCGCCGCTCTAGCTCTCGGGAGTCTTTTGCCATTCTATCCTCCCCCGGGCCGGTAAAACGCCGTACTTCCTGAGAATGACAATTAGGACGGACGCGAGCGGGGCTACCCTTAGCGTCATGTCCGGCCTTTGTTGTAGCAGTGAACTCTCTCCGTCGGCCGCCCAATTCCTCGTGCGCTCTTTTCCTCTGCGACGCTAAAGAGCTTTTACCCGGTGAGCTTTTAGTCAGACAACCGCGCCAGTTCTACTCGAGAACTATTGCCCTAATAGTTCCTTATTCCACTCATTACTCAATAGTCTTGGCAGCACACTTTGAGTAGTGAGCAGCTCAGTGGCAGTAAGCTTTGTAATTCAACATTGCACCCCGGACTGTCAGGTAGAACGATAAAGGACAAAGACTTTTCGGATATTTGGTTCTTCTGTTCCAAGTATCCGCTAACAAATAAGCCCGAGGTAATAACGACTGCAATTGTAATATAAGCTTTCCTGCTGAAGGAGAAAACGGTACCGGTAGTGTTTACGCCCGTACTCCCATGACTGCTCATTAGTTTTCCAGGCACAGCAAATCTTTGTGTATACGAGATAGTGTGCGTGGCTTCCCGTATCTCCGACACGTCACACTGCCACTTCCGGCGTTCCGGTCTGCCTTAAGGCCGATCGCCCTCCGGGCTCCGACTGGCCACTCGAGATAACCTAGGACTATAGCCAAAACACAATGGCCAATTCTATGAAGGTAGAAAAGCATTCCACTAAGCTCAGAATTGGAGTATTTAATTCGAGTAGAAATGCCTTCGGAGCTGCGTCAGTTTTGCAGAATGCATGGAGAAAATTAATTAAGAAGTTTCACCTTGGCGAAGGTTGGAAGGGAATCGGGGATAGGTGGCGAGGAAGTTTCCTCGCTGGAATGTCTTCAATTGTTGGGCATAGCCTTGGTGTTACAGTGCGGCGGGTGGCGGCGCACTGATTATGCAGATTCTGATAACCCGCATCCTGCCGAGGCGTCGAAACGTTCTCACAGAATTCTCTTGTTCAACGGGCTGACGCCCGGACGAACAAAAACGAATTCCGAGAAGTACGAAGTTCGGCTGAGCCGCATCGTCACCGGCAGAACGGCAGGATAAAAGGTTCTGGATCAAATTCAAATCTCACCCTTCGCGTCCGACGAGCGTTTCACGTGCAAATTAAGGGTCGGCCCGAGGGCCGTGTGGAGAAATGACGTGGAATCGTAAAACTCGCTCGAAAAAGAGTGGGATCTCGCTGTGAGAAATGGCCGAATTTCGCTGGACAGGTCGCATTCAGCATCGCTGGAGGTTTAAGGCTGTGCTTGAACGCTTGAATCACCTGGAAACTCATCGCCATTCGCAACGGCCCGAATGTGATATTGGGGGTGGGTTTCTCGGCACGTGGAAACCAGTACGGAATTGGGCGTGCCCTCCTCGGCGCGGCCTGTCACTAGTACATAACAAGTCTGTTGAGATAGTACACGAGGCATGCGGGACGCCCGGTAATTAAGCCACTCGAGTCCACGACAGACTCGTTAGCTCATCCTTTTTTTGGAGTTACAATTAAGTTGGTTCGGTATTGTGGCTATGTGTTGAAGTCGTGTTACAAGATGTATAGAAAGCAGGACGAATGAAATTATTGTAGGCTTTTCTAATTTACGGAGATCCCTCATTTACTGACAGATTCCCGACTGACCCACTTTCTACACACCAGTGAGCTTGGTTTTTTTCATGTGTTCGTTTGTATTTGTACTTAGGAGAAGGCCGTACTTCTATCATGCAGTGTGGCCCGAGCACTAAAAGGAAGCAGAAATAACAGATATATTTAGTACGACTAATCTGGGAGGATAGATCTTAGACGGCGGCCGACAACGCTGCTGCCTGGGAGCTCGGGGCGCTTTTTTCCCGATAAAAGTCCGGGACGTCTGTTAAGAAACCGCGCGGTCGAGCCTCACGGGGTACCGAGGCAACCGCCAGGCAGGTAACACTCGATATCCTGACACTCGATATCCTTTTTATCGAACGATTAACCGACGTACGCCGGCGATACATATTTCTTTTTTCACCGTGCACCGGCGAGGTAGCGCGGGCGTCCGGAGAACCCGGTAACATGAGGCTGCTGACTGGAGATCGGCTTACGTCCGTTGCCACTCAGCAATCGGACTTCTCTCGAAAAAGACTGTCAGAACGACGAATTGTCCGCCGGTAACGCGTATCACATGAGTGCAGATGTACACCTAGAATTCCCTTTCAAGCCAGCGAGAGAGAGCAGGTCCACCCTTTGACTTGCGCTCGCTGACCTATTATTATTCTATGCACTCTATACAGGGGCTTGTCGGGCTCAGTTCAGTTGTTAGCGGATCGGCAATTCAGTCCTTTCATGCAAAATCTCACACTAGCCGTTCATTACCTTGTTCTTTTGCATTTCCGCCGATGCAAGATGGCCTGGCGGGCAGAGCGACCCTCTCTAAATGCACACACTACACGCAATCGTTAGTATCGAGCTCATGCATACCCGTCGAATATGCGGAAAAACGTTCCATCAGATTAATGCGGGGATGCGTTGTTAAATCAAATCGCAGTCATGGAGAGAGGGTTAATCGCCGAGAGGGAACTGACTTACTGTGCTCTTATAATTCTCGCTCCCACGATAGAACTAAAAAAGAAGAGAGAGACATATCGATTTAATAAAGAAAAACTGGTGGCAGCAGTTGGAGCTGTCGGTACTCTCGTCTAGTTTATCCAACTTCTCAGCAGGATGGCCGGACACTCTCCACTCTCGACTCTCCTCCCGGGGGTTGGGTAGACGCGAGCGCGACCACGCTTGTTTTTATCCGATTGGAAATCGAAGTTGGGGCTGGCACCAGGCGACTCAGGTGGGTTGGCGCAGCGCCAGATGCCATTAAATGAGTTTTCAGCGAAAGTAGAGCAGTGTGACGTATGCGTCGGTGGCGTCACAAGGAATCGTTATAATCCAACGTCCGACCGTTGCGATTCATCACAATCGGCGCCACTCTCTTCCACCTCCTACCCTCACGGCGTACGTAATACACGACTAACTGTCTCCCGCCGGAGATGAATGGAGCCCGAAGAGAGGAGGAAGCGCGTGTCTACTGCGCCTCAACTTTGTCTCCAGCTGTATCTTCCTGCCGGGGCATTGAGCGATCGCCTGCCGCTTTACAAAGAAATTTCTCTCTATTTCAAAGCCTAGTAGTCGAGATTCACCTACTCTTCTTTCGAGGATAACCTAATGGATTACGGCGAGCAGCAAGGCGAGTTGCTCATACCATGCTCTAATTGGCTCTCATACTGCGCCTCACTCGGTGACGCATTCTAATACTCTCGAATTAAACTCTAATCTCTCTGACAATTACCGTGCCGGAAACACTGGCGTGAATTCTCAAACTCCCAGACTACCATTGCATTCGAAAAAGGCCTAAACTGGTAAAGAGAATGGTTGTTGAGAAAATATATGCTGTACATTCAACAGTATTATTGGCTTTCGGAATAAATAGTGTCCATCTTTTCCGTTTAACTGGATCGTTTAGCTGGTAGTTGGAACTGTATACTGTTGCGATACACGCGCTTAGTTTCTCGCTCCCAAATAGACATCTAAAGCGCCCAAGAGGGTTTGCGGGAACTCGAGCAATTCACGGTAGTTGGCGCGTTCCGAGGAGTACTGCAGTTCACCCGTCAGGAATGCGACCCTGCTGGGGTATTCACCTGATACGAACAATCGGGCATAGTGAGCATGTATCTAGAGCTTAATGTGTTCCCCCGATTAGGTTCAGCTGTGTTCTAAATGCGCTCCAAAGCATTTCAGGCCAGCTTCTCGCTGGAAGCCACATTCATCCGGCTCTACACACCGTACTATTTCATATTCGACCGATTTGCACCGGCTTCACACACTCGTCAAGTGTCTCAATTTCGCAAAAGGTAGGAGACAATATATGCGAGAAGTTCGTCTCTCGGAATTTTGAATGATTCTAGCGGTACTCCGACTTTGGAATTCGAGGGCAATTTCGGAGAATTAGTGAACTTCTGGAGGGATAGAACGGCCTGGCCTAGTCTGCTTCTCCCCCTCGCCCTTTCTCCCTCTTTCTCACACGCAGCACAATTGGAACCTGTCTTGAATGTATGATGTAACGCGTTAAAGCAACCTGCGGAAACCTTGGAAGTTACGGAATATTGGCAAGCGAGGCATTCCTTTTCGGAATTAAGGAAACGTTCCTGATAATAATCAAAGTTGGTAAAGAATTCTGGAACGTACCGCCATTAGGTCGCTCGATAGTGTGCCGCCGCCCCTTGCCTAATGGCTTTCGCGGAATCGGCTTAAACGGTTAGGGGCGACTGACGTTTGGCATTGAGACGATTAAAAAACACATTTCATTTGGGTCGCGCTCCAAATTGTGTCGGTCCACTATTTGTTTTACAACGTAGTATGTAATTGAGCATATTAAGCCCCATGTTTACACGCCCGGGCCTTATTAGTCCCGGCGATGCGCGAATCTAGCCCTTCCAGCTCGCAACCTCCCTTGAGAAGATTGAAGGTACGAGCGTGAAGGTCGAGTAGCGTGAGCCCTGTCGTTGCAAGGTACAGTTTTACAGTCGGGGTTCTGTCATTAATCGATTATAGCTAGGAGGGTTGATTTGCTCGCGGCGTATCGTCGCTTCTGGAAGAGAGCAAGTTCATCTCGGAGTCTAGCAGAGCCGAGAGGTCAGCTGCTAGCGCTTAATGGACCGGTGATTCGTCGCCGGAGAATATTGGGGTCAATGTTGGATCGCAAGGAGAGCAAGCTTTTAATGCCCGCGGTATGGGGGAGGAGAGCGGCGCGGCGCAGGACGGATGCTCAAGTGCGGGACCCAACACGCACCAAGTGTATCTTGGAGAGCGCGGTGAGGCGTGGGAGGGTAAATGTTGATACGTTAAAATTAGATGTACAACGAGGCAGTTAGCTCGACGATATTGTAGCTGCCTACGGGCACGCTTGGTACTGTCAATTCTACGCGATACGTACTATACATACATACTTGCCCTGCAGCGGAGAGGGTGCGGGGAAATACTGTTACGGAAAAGATGCTCGCTCCATTTCTCGCTGGAGGACTTACCCCAAAAGAGCAGATTCCTCGGCACTGGCGGCAGTCGGCATCTTGTTTCGTTCCCTAGAACAAAATGGCCGCGAATAATCACACACGCCCCGGCCCGATGCGTATTTCAACCCTTAGCCGCGCCACCGACGATTCCGTCATTTTCTCTCGGAACTCCAACGCGAAACCCGTAAATAGCTTTACGATCGCAATAATTTGCAATTGTAATGCTTGCGTCATAAGAGACTGAATCATAGTCAGTGAGATCATTGGCCAAGGAATCCTTTTTTTCGAGTGTTTTACAATTGACCGATTTTGTTAGGATGGATTACGTAAAAGATGGAATTCCGCCCGGATCTGCAAGAGTGCACGTCGGTGACGATTTTTCCTCGATCGGCCTCGTAGAATAGACCTCACGGGAAGACGCTTTGAACCGAGAAGTCGGTTCCGCAACGCCCGTGTTACAGTCGTGGTTCAGGAAGCAACACGCTAATAATAATGTAACTCGAGCGTTGCAAGGACAAAGGAAGAGACAGCCAGCTACGTTCATGCACTGAGGATAACGACGACGAGGATGAAAGTAACGCAATGCCAATGGCGAGCCACGCAACCACACGAATTTCTGCATTTTTGTCGATAACTGTGGCTAAGTAATTTGAATTGCATGGAGAGGTTGATTAGACGGCCTTCATACATTGGCTTTAGAAGACTGCGAGACAATTTTTAATTTCAACCATTTCCCACTACGATTAACTCTCCAAGAACTACGAAAACTCAAAGCGAATCTGCTTGCCATCGGGCAGAACAGAAGTTTGTCACCCTTTTCAGATTTTCCCATTAGCATTGCGTTTAGCTTAAAGATCATCATCGAAGCAGCTACTGTACAGCAGGTAACAGGGCGACAGAGCACAAAGAAAGAGCAACAACAACCAAAGCAGGGGAGGCAAAGAGTGCGAGCAGAGCAGTATTATTGCAAAGTTGAGGTGTTAAGTATGAGGAAAGGAGTGACGTTCAGGTCGCATGATGCGGCTTACCTCGTGGCCTGCTTTTGTACCTAGGCCGATCAATAGTCGCGGTAGCAACTTCCGGTCCTACAGTCCGTCCGTGCTTAAGGTTAAACCAGTCTCTGATTATACTGATTATCAGAAAGCACCAGCCACCGCGGCGTTAACTAGCAAAAAAACGCGCTTCCAACGCTCGCGCGGTCGCAGGATAGACATTGGTAACTGCTACATCTTAACTAACTGCTAGTCTCTGACTCCTGACCTCATTGTCTTTCTCAGCTTGTCTCGTATCGTAGGAGACGAGGGAAAGCAGTTCTTCTCTTGCAATACAGTTGTCTATCGTTAACATTTCTAACTCTCCGAGTTCCACTTCTGCGACCGGCAAGCGGTGTCGTTAGTAAGACTCACGTAATGGGTTAATTAGCAGTTCGCTTCGGTTAATTAGCATCGCCACCGTACGAAGTCCCGGATGGAATATGCGAGGCCCCCAGTCGCGATGTTAGTACGCGTATAGTAGGTGATTAGAAAGAATAGGAAACTGTGGCGATCGATCCCGTTGGGCGCTCGTCGCCGACAGTGAGCAATAGTAAAAGCACGGTAGAACCCGTGGCTCCGACATCTTCGACCTCGAACCGATCGTCCACGACCTCCTTGGACGACTCCCCCGGACTACTCCACCATTGATCGTAACCGACGATATCTCGCAATTGAGGATTCCCGAGATTCAGCGCCCAACCACGCAAGGAAATGCCATCGAATTTGTTGCTCCCGCGGGGCATTTCGCCGGATAGATAAAGCGTCGACTGCGGCGAGCGTCAAGCAAATCCCTCGGATCACTCCGAGCGATTCCCCGACGATAGTTATAATGTATCTGGATCCCATCTATCTATACTCTCAGGAATTGGATAACTCGGAATGAATTTGCTCTACCGCAATCATCTCTCCGTCGGGGCTCCGTAGATGCATGTCTGCATTTATCTCCACGCGTTCGTCGACGCGTTCGTCGACACGTTCGTCGCCAAGGACGCCGGTAGCATTAATATTAACTAACTGTAGATCGAGGGAAGGTTCGCGCGGTACAATAGGCGCACGGATTCGAACGACTTTCCAATAGACATTGTGATCCGCTGCCGAGTATGTAGCTCCATATATGTATGCATATACACACATAGTGCATGTGCAGAGCCGCGTGGATTGTAGAGGCGAGGAATCAAAATTAGAGCACTATCCTCGATTGAATAGACGGGTCCGAGGTCGAGAAGGGACACAAGAAGAAAGCCGAACATATATCCCGCGACCGTCAGCCCCTACCTGCCGACCGGTTTTTCCCCGTAAGTGTAAAAACAATATATATCGTATAAGGCATTACCTTGAGACGATCGAGACGCTCTCACGGCGGTCCTCGATCAACGGATCCTTTTTCCTGATCTCGACCTTGGGCGAGGCGAAGCTGAAAGCCTTCTTGACGCTCTCGAGGACGCTCTGGCCGGCGGTCTGTGTTTGGTCGACGATCGTCGTGCTTTTGTAGACGTCTTCGCCCAGGTCGCCTAGCGACCTGTACGAAGCGCCAATACCTGCCGGCATGGCGATGCCTTCGACTGCTCAGCCCACGATGATGCCTATCCGTGCGGATGGCCCTTTAAGACTCGGACTGCCTCGCGCCTATAAAGGTACCCAGCCAGCACACACCACCCTCGCGATACACCAGTGCACCACTGGGCGCTGGCCAGGCGAACGTCCTCTCTTTCTCTCCCTCTCTCTCTCTCTCTCTCACTCTCGCTCTCGCTCTCTCGGATCCTTGCTCTTGGTTCGTGCGCTCTGATGCCCTGATGCTGAGGCCGATAGGACGTGCCCGAAGCCGATATGCCGATATCATACGTCAACAAGGCAAACGAACGGGCAAACGGACAAATCAGGAGAGAACTCAGAGATAAGGGGGACAACAGCGCGCGCGCTCGGACGCGCTTTCGATCGAGGCATCGGCGTTATGTTGCTAGGCGAACACGGATTAGACACTCAACTTCTCCACAAATGCAGTCCCCTTTAATTACCTGGCTGCCACTTAGTCCAGCCGCAAACCACTCGGCTTTCGCTCACTCAATTATATTTGCATTGCTATGTAGTACCGTCTCATCGCTCAGCAAGATTTCCCACGGCGGCTGCTCCGAGAAATCCAATGCATTAACCCGCCACTCATTACGAAGAGTCGAGTGCGCCAAAGATGTAACAGTCAATACCCACAAAGTTGGCCTGAGGTACACTCAGGAGCTGTAATAGCTGCGCGCCGGTGGCATAATGAACGAGGTAAAAATTCCGCGCGGCAAAGCCCGAGAATATGAAAGGCGAGTTGCGGAAACCAAAAGCAGTTATTACCGCGGAACACGCCGAGAGACCTTTTACCGAGGTCGACCAGCTCAAAGAGCGCGGACGCATCTGCCACTGTGTGCAGCGTAAACGAATTTTTGATTATCGTCTAGGCAATGCTCGGATCTCTCCATCTTCTCGAGGTTATTTCCGACTTATTTTATCGTTAAATATCAAGCCTCGCCTCGAGATTTTACTGATTTACGCAGCCGCTGTCATTAGTAGGATAATTCAAAGAAACATGCATACGACAAGACAGAGATTATTACGTTCACTTGCCTGGATGAGACGGTGCTAGGAATTCCTCGATTGGCAGGTGGCTAAGAAGGCAGATGTTACGAATTCAAGTTACGGTAATGCGAAACCTGCCCTTCGATTCAGCTGTCGATTTAATTCCCGAGATTACAGCTAATCGTTTTCTCTCTCTCTCTTTCTTTCTCTTTCTGTTTATTTCTTCAGTCTTGCAATGCGCTGATTACTTTCCTATTACATACTGCGGTACCTACTATCTACTCCGTTACTCCGAGGGTCCAATGATGCCGATGCCTCGTCGAATGGTCCGTGCGCGTGAATGAGATAAAGGTAGAGCAAGTGCGAGCTGTCAAGGTGCGACATCAGTCAGCATGCACAACAACTTGACTGGGACTCCAAAGGGTACATAACATTAGGATAACCATGCCGCATGCCAAGAACCAAAGTGCCGTCTTCTTGTGCGTTTTCGTGTTCCCGACGTGTGTGGAGATGTAGCAGTGTGTGTAGGGACCGCCAAGCGGCAATCAGTGACCGTTCCCCTTCAAATTTTTATCCGAGCTGTCGGATCTATGCGAGAACATGGAGCGCGCATATCGCGCCTCGATGGGGGCATGGGAACGTCGATCGGAATTTCAGGTCAGCGCGGTAACGTCTGGAACGGAAATCGGTCACTGATTGCGCTTCCTTTCCCGGCAGGTCCGTGTGCCGGATTCGTGGAAATACTTGGATTTGAAGGGGAATTGAGGCCGAGTCGGGACTGCACTGTTGTGCGTAGACGCATCGATTTTCCGATCGTAAGACGAAGAGAGGGTTGCCGCGTGTTACGTGTACGTGTACGCGGACGTCGGCATCGAAACTGCTTGCGACCGTTCTGCGAGTGGTAAACTCTTGAAAAATTCGAACGAGGATGAGGACACTCGCGTAGCTCGTTTTCACGGTGGAAACGGAGCCCAGGCGTTATTGGATTTTCGACTTTTGCCAGATGACGTGTTAATGTTTTGCCGGATAAGCGGACGCGACGTGGAACGGGGAGCTCGTTTTCAGTAGCGCGCACGCGAAACACGCGTTAAAAAGCGACGCTCTACCGCTCGGTTGCCGCAAAAAGTTCAGACCCGCTGGATATCTTGAGTGAAGAAAGGGAACGTTTGCGCGCACTACATAGTATCCTCGCTAGACCTCGCTTTCTCGCCCAATTAGGACCTTCACTGGCCAAGAAAATGTATTCCCCTGCATGTCGCTCGAAATAACGAATTATGCTACCCGCTCTTTTAACCCCGTAATTTGCTTCGCAGCAAAAAAGTGTCGTTTACATCAGTAAAAAGTACATTAGACTATGTGGCGCCCTGGAGAGCAATAAACCGCTAGCCAAATAATCCCGCGTTAGGAAGTAGGTCAAAAATAACTTATGCTCTTGGTGCACGCTGCTCCGTATTGACACCGCGAGCGGACGTATACGATTCCGGCGAATCGATAGGAAATGAAATTACGGAGACTGCCAAGTCGTCATATTTAGACGTGCCGTAAATATGTATATACGTGTTGGTGTAAACTAAAGAAACGTTGGCAGGGTCGAGCGTCTGGAGATTATACAAGTACGTCTCTATCCCGAACTCCGGAAAGCTCCTTCGCTCCTATATTTCGCATCAGCCGAGTATTGCTAGAAACCCTCCCAAGTAGATACATCACGGGAACTTCCGCCCTTTGGCCTTTCGCTCTCCTACTAGCCCAATTCGCCGCACGCCAGCTAGATAGGCGGCCCGTTCCAAGTGGGATTCGCGTGCAACCGATGACTCAATTCGAGCCCGATGATTTCCAGGTGACCGATGCATCGAGAGGGGCGATCACGAGAAACATGGCCAGTGAGGGCGTGAGCGGATGGCTCGGGAGTTGCTGCTGCGACAGATCCGAGTGCGCGCTCTCGGGAGAATCGGCGTAACGGGCGGGAAATTCATCTGGCAAGTAGGAGGAAAGAAGTTCGAGCTGTCTTCGCGTTGTCGCGGGTGTGAGTTGTCGGGGGCTAAATCGGCAGCACCGCGGCAACCGAAACTCTGGCCCAGGAGGGTCACGTATTGATTTTTCGCGTGGATAGCCGCGTGCGGAATATCTAACCTCGTTTGCACACGGGCGGTGCGAGGCGAGATAGGTGGCAAGTATGTCAGTATGCGGATCGCGCTCGATAATTTAACCTGCGGCCCGCACGAGAGCAGCGCTCGTGCATGCACGTTCAAGCAGCGCGCAAGGATTCACGTATATCGGCAACTAGATCGATCTGCGGCGTGTCGCGCGACCTTCGTCGATGCAGCGCGGCACACCGCATGACTCAACCGCCGAGTCGAGATCCCGACAGTAGACGTAGACGTCGTAGACGAGGAGTCTCCTCCCCGTCGACGATCTTCGACGAGGCACGCTCAGCTAGAGCGGAATGCGCGCGATGCGGTGCGGCTCACGCGTCATCAGTACACTGGGCTCCGCGAGTATAATGACCTAAAAGGACCACCACTATGAACGGAAGTCGCCTGCTAGAGCAGGAGAGACCGTAGGGAGGCCCGTTTACATCAATTCCTGGAACTAGGGTCCGAACTCGTGTGAGCAGGACGACGTTCGAGCGTTGCAATGGGAAAATGTTGGTCGCTCGATCGGGCCGAAATGACGGCAGGCTAGCAGACGACTGCCGAGCACAGTTGTCAGAGTGGCGAGTGTAGCCAGCCAGTCTCTGTATATATGTATAGATATGTGGTTTGCAAGGGCAACGACGAGCACGGCTTAACGCGACGGCGACGGCAGCAGGTCGATCGATCGGTCGAAAACGGAAAGGCTGGCGGAAAGATTGGGGAAAGTGGTAGAGAGAACCAACGACGAAGGAGGGAGCGCGCCGTTAAGACGAGGTTGATTAAGGACGGACGGAGTATGATGACTCACCTGGTTTTGCGCGGCTCCCTCTCCGGAATCCTACTGCCGAAGAAGAGTTGCAGCTTCTTAGCGGGTTAGTAACGCGCTGTCACGGAAATAGAAGTCGTAGGGGACGGGACGGCTACGAGGGCTCAAGAATCGTGGTACGAGCCGCGGTCGTCTGCTCCACTCGTCCAGCCGCTCCCAAAGCTTCCTTGGGACGGGAAGCTTGTGCTCTCTTGGCCTCTCTTGGCTCCAAGACGATATCGCGATCGCACCGTAACCAAGCTTTTCAAGCCGTGCAAGCTTCCCCTCTCTCTCTCTCTCTCTTTCTCTCTTTCTCTCCAACTGATCGGCTGTCTGTGATGGACGTGGGCCGCGCACCGTGTTCCCAAAGGCACCGCACGATTACTATTGGCCCGAGTGCACGACTAAGCCGACTGATCAGACTACGGCCTGGTCAATGGGAATGTGCGCCGCTCTGTGCGCGGCTGCACAGTACACAGCGGATCGAACCGGTTACGGATGGTCTGGCTGTCGACATCTCGCCATGTGACCGCGGACTCGTTGCCGCAGCGCCCGCAGCGGGAACGTGCTGCAGTCGATTCGCTCCGAAAATGTTCCCACTGGCCGGCCCACCATCTTCACCCTCCGGCGACAGATGCTCCCGACTGCTCCCGACCTCTAACGAAGAGCGCCCTCCCACGGACAAGTCACCCGGAAGATATCCGACCGACCGTCGGGAAGGGAACGCGACTCATGGTCGCCGTCGAGCCATCTAGTTCTCGTCCCGCTCCCGACAGACGAGATGGGGCTGTAGTACGGGCTGTGGACTGCCTGTTGTTGTCAGCTGCATTGCTTCCGAAGATTCAATTGTTTGGCAGAATTCGTTATAATGGTAAGTGGCTTCTCTCTGTAAATTGTATATTGTTGTTTGCATGTATGTACATACACGAATGTTACTGTTGGACGATGTGAGGTTACACACTCGGCCTTTCTGCATTCTCTAGACGCGCATTTACCTCACAAGATCTATCCAGTTAAATCCAGTTCGTTTGAAAATGAAACTGGCGAGACTGTTTAGAATATAAAGGTGAAAGTCCCTCGCAATATGCAAGTAGGGGGGTTGTTTTTTGTATGAATGCTTTGTAGAGGATAAACTTCGAAACAGTCTTTGTTTAATACTTGTACATTGTTCGTGTCATTTTCAATTATTCTGTTCCGGTTGACTTCCAATCCATTTGCCCAAGTTTGTTGTTTTAGCGGATTTTAATTTTACAACTCGCGCAATCACGACCGGCATGAGACGAACAATAGGTGGGCTGTCAACAGTCTCCGGAGAGTTCAAGAGAAATGTACTCTTTTAGACAATCTGTTTTGACAGGAGAGAGATTAAATTTGTAAGCAGGGAACTGCACAACTGAAGTGCAGCGCGTGCCCTTTCAAGCGGTAGCGTTGTTGTTCATTCTACAATCGTACCATCGTTCCAACATTGGGTAAACTAGTGAAGGTTCCTCTTTTTCGGCTACAGGAATCGCAACTTCATTCTGACAATCGGATCGCCCACTCCTCCATTCTCTTCTCTTTCTCGTAGCTCTTCGAATACGAAGCGAGCTAGTGTTACCTAATTTACAATTCTTCGAAGCCCTTTCGACTGCAAGCCATAATAAAATCGCTCAGCCCTAACCATTTGATTGGATGACATTTACGTTTTATTCAAACGGCATGCAGACTTCTGCCAAACCGTACATTTTTCAATAAAAATAATCACCAGCTCAATGGTCTTCGGCAAAGGCTCGAAAGTTATGTTACGTGTTCAATCAAGCAGTGGTTCGAGGGTTCTACATTTATCTGTGAAAAAAACGTTTCAGCAGTGGTTCTCCAGCGTAATTGCTTTCTCAACAATAGCGGAGTAAAGTTCCCGTGAAAAATAAAAGCTCCGAAAGATCAATAAGTGTAGCCTCCTTCGCGGCAGCTCCTCTCGTCGTGCGGCGATAATAAGAATCCGATTACTTTATGCGTCAAGTTTCAACCAAGTTAAATCTTGAGACTTAAGATAGTAACTTTTAATTTCTCGGCTCGGAACTATGAGCCTCAATACAGATACGAGAGTTGGAAATTGCGCATGAAAATGCTGACGGACAGCAGAGTGGCGCGATCGTGGAGAGCACTGACGGCCAGACTCTTGGGTTTATTCTGCTATGCTATGCTTCGCTGGAATTACTCATGGGAGAAAGAATACACATTGTCTCCATCGCCCGGAAGTTTAGTTTAACAAGTACCAGTCCGCCGCCAGGAAAGTATTTCTGGGAGGCCTTTTCTTGAGATTCACAATTACGAGTATGCTTATTGAGTATCATCAATCAATGCGGAGAACTCAACAGCGATTCTCCCACTTTAACTCAAAGTTTCTGCCTATAAGAATTTCGTCTAAACCAACTTTGATTTTAACCATAAACTTGACTACAGCCGCCAATGCGGCGTCGCCACGCCAACAATAGCGGTTTCTTAAAACTTACATTTTATGTCTTATAAGAAGATAGTGTTATGGATAAGGAAATGGATTTTAGTCCAACTTCGTACTCATGTTGAGTACCAGAGACTCGCAAAAGTACTAAAATAGTTCTAAAAGGGGCATAATTGTGCCGGCTTGTGTGTAATGTATTTCATTAGTATTGTAATGTATTACACAGCAACCGACACAATTATGCCCTTTTTAAAACTATTTTAGTACTTTTGCGAGTCTCTGGTACTCAACACGAGTACGAAGTTGGACTAAAATCCATTTGCTATCCATAACACTAAGTTCCACTGATTTTTTGTCATTCTTATGTTCTGCGTGAGTGTAGGATTCGTTTTCTAGTGCACCACATACTAGATTACTAATACACATGGCAAGGGCAAAGTGACGAGAATGAAGAAGCTGAGAATCAACACTCTTTAGTGACATGTTTCATCTACATGTTTGTTGATCAAAATCATAATCAGATGCTCGCTATGTATACTCGCGTATTTGAGTATGCTTTAAAGTTCATGGTAGTCGCTCCGCTACATGACTGCAGTAGAAATATTTTTGCCTGCGCGATCACGAGCTTTTATACAGGCACGTCGAGAAGAAAGGGGCACGTTACCCTCATTTATATCCCTGTCCTAAGTTCATATAAATATTAGATCCCAGAAATACGTGCTTCACTCGGTCTACCGGACAGACGGCCAAATTGTACATTAATATTAAATCTCCAGGAAACTCGGCAGTCATGCGTACACATGTAGACACATCTGATATTCTACATCTGCGTAAGATTACACCACTGTCTACGAGAAATTGCGTTTGGCAATTTAACAATTTTCTAACATTATTTCGTCGCAGGAATCTAGTGGAATGGATAGGCTAGTGCACGGCAGGCTTTTTAGTCGCACGTATGTTTTACACTTTATTGAGAATATTGGAAATTATACTGGCAATCCATGCATATTCACGTCGGAGCTTGAAATATAAAATAAAATTACGCTCGTTTATGCGCAGTTTCTGCCCAACCAGGCGTATCATTAAGCGCACCGGGGACACATACACTAACGAGCACATGTCGCACTAGTTTTAATCAGAAATAAGTAATATTCGGAAACATAAGATATCAGAAATCAGGACCAATAACATTGTGTAGAATGATGGGGTTTGAAATCTGGGTTACACTCCTGCGTTCCAAACGTTCGATGGGCAAGGTGAAGCTAGCTTAAAAATAGCTCGTTCAGACCTAGCAAGCTTCGATTCACGAAGTATACATATACATACTACTCGCCGGAGGTAAAGCGAGTGGGAATCGCGCAGATATTACGGCAGCTTTTAAAACGGCGTGTACTAGCATAAATAATTCATCAGTCGCAGTTCGAAGCGCGTACGGGCTCCACCCCGGCCGCAGGCGGTGTTCCGCCGCGTGGAAAGCGGACCAAATCCTCCTGGCAAAGTTCGGAATTTGTACGCACAATTATGCAAATATATCGCTGGTAGCATTCTCTAGGGTCCCCAGTCAAACGCGCGCACCCCACCTAGGCCAAAATCGAGGAACAATTCCGGGCGAAAAGCTTTGTGCTTCTACGTTTCTGCGAACGAAGACTCAACTTTCCTCTAAACCCCATAAATCGAGCTTCCGCCGCTACCAAGTACGAACGAGTAAGATCCTTATTTTATACCATAAAAACTTAATCAGTTTCTTTGAGCTTCGATTCTATGGTCGCGGGGTTTTGACACACCGACTTTCTGACCCTTGGGTCGTGGAGCTTTGACTCTCCGACCCTTGGGTCTTGGAAGACCCTTCGGACGCACATAGTCCACTAGCGTTTAATTTTTTAGCTACAAGAAAACGGGCCCCCATTCTAAATAGGGGCTCTAGGCAATTGTCTAATTTGTCTACTGTGCAACTCGCCACTGCGGGTAAATATTCCATCCGAAGACGGGTCTGTGCAGCAGTGAATGTCTATAAGCTGACATTCTACACTTTGTTAGAAATGCACGTATCGTACCATCATTGCGTAGCTTGCGCTAATACAATACGATGCAACCGTATAACTTATTGTATGCTTCTCTCAGTATCGCAAAGAAGCCAGTGCGTACGAAAGGCTCCGGTTCGTTTTGTAATTGATTCAATTGGGTTCACCCTTTGAATTAGCCGACATGCAACCTGTACTTTCTGTGCACGGGCAATTCAAAAAACGATTTGGCCTGAACACCTGCTTGCTTCAAGTGAAGAAAAGTGTAATAATGGTCATGTTTCGGGTTTGTCCAACTTGCAATTGATAAGAATTGTGAGATAGTCATTCGGATTTCAGTGGCTGTTTTAAAGTAAAGGGTGGGCAAACTTTCTTATCCACCCAATACCTCAATTTCTTGCATCAGAGACGACGTGTTAACTGCATAAGTTTAGATAGCATCACTGCATGTATAAATAAGTTTGGCGCTTAAGAATGCTAGCGGCACGCGCGAATCGCTCGTCACTTGAAGTTAATGTAATTTTAACACTACCACTACGACGTTCCCGTGTACGTCTACTTTGATGCTTCCATAGTTTATGCCAACAACTTTGCTTACCATGTGGTAATACGTGTTTTCCGCGTAAAATCCGCTATCAATAAGTTAATAGTATGCGATAGCTCGTATTGCATGTACGATCATTATCGAATTCACTTACAAAGTATTAGCCTGCGAACAAAGCAGCGTTCTCGGAAAAGTTGTCACCAGCGGAACACTTGTGCATGCTTATCTGTCCAAGAATTTGTCTGTTCTCACATGTATTTCTGAATTTCGTTGGTTTTGCAGTGCACTTCGATAGTTCCCTAGTCGTTCTCGAAGACGCAGGGGATTGGCTCAATGCGCTTTACCCTCAACTCTGGAGGGCGTAAATATTTAATGGTGAAGGCGATGGGATTTGCTGATCAATGTAAACCCTCTTTCCGTGGTTCCGCTCGTGAAAGGTAAAAGGGAGCATCTATAGAGTCCCCCACTTTCAGTTAGCCCAAAGTGCAAGCGATAGAAAGGGGACGGTTTCTGCAAAAGGCCACTGCGCCCATCTATTTTCGTGCAGGGGGTGATGGATTCGCTAGATAGGAGGATTGTCGCTATCATCCCGCAAAGTCGGGGAAGCAAAATGTTGTCGTGGGTAACAACACAGATTTCAGGATTTTTTGTCCTACAGCAAGTGTCGGTCTTGCGCGGATATTCTTAAATATTCGATTTGATCGATAATAGTAATCGGGTGAACGCGATAAAGTAATGCGTGACATAAAATAATGCCCACCTCACGTCTGGGACTCATTGCCAGGAATTTGTTCATGGCCGGCAATTGCGACTTGCAATTGTAATCGTCAGTGCTCTTTGCACCTGCATCTTATACCTCGGCGGACCCGGGGCCGAACGAATGGCATACACGTGCATGCGTTTGCAAATGGCGAGGAACTGGGTTGTCGGGGTACTGCACGTGAACGACCTTTCAAACGAGGGGTGCTTCTAGATATATGCTATCGTCGTGTTTCCCTCGCTGCCGTTTCTCAAGTCGAGAACGCCAGCTCCTGACAGTGCAACCCTGTACTTAACAGTAGCTTCACTTGCAAATAACGTATTCTGTGACCATCGATTTCGAGTTACTCAGCGTCCCATGCGAGACTTCGGAATTCATCGAGCAGATGCTGCTCCATCCGTACCTTTTGTCACTGTCTCCAAGAACAACGATCCTCGATGGTTCCAGCACGTAAATCTCATTCTTCCGTGTTATCCTGGTGCACTGGTAGCACACGGTCTCCGATATCTCGCTAGGTTGAGACGTCGGTGAGGCGGAGGTGATCGACATTGAAATCCCATCCCGATGTGAGTGGAAATCCTCCTGCTCGCACCACACTTTCGGTTTCGCACTTTCCGGCATGGTTTCAACCGTTCGTCAACGCGGTTCGTCGAATACACTCCGAAACGCAACTTGGATGCAAGTCTACCGGTTTTTTTTTTTTTTTTCACGGAGTCTCAGCAGTGACGATTCGCGAGGATGATGCTTCATCGGCTGCATCCGATTACGAAGTGGCAGTGGTTCGTGGCGCGGATCACCTTTCATAGAGAGGCCAGGCCGAATGCGCACACATTGTGTCGAGCGACGAGCGATGCGAGGAGGATTACGTTGTCAATGGGAGCGGCGACCGGCACTCATAGCGTAATGGTTTCGTTACGGCGTGCTGAGCGCAAATGAACGCGACCGTCTACACCAGCATTATCGGCGCTCGCCCTACCTTCAAAGCAGGTTTGAAAAGGCCGACTTCGCGAAGTGGCGGACCTAGAGCGATACAGCCCGAGAAAATGCGCGTTATCTAAGCTTTCTTAGCGAACTGGCCGCTCCGGCCTTAACTCCTTGGAAAAGGAAACTTGGCTCAAGGAGAGTCCTCCCTCCACGGACGCGTGGATTGTCGGTGAAAGGAATTATGCGAGGACGTTCCTGCCCCGTCAGGCATTAGAGACCTTCAGGAGATCGCGGATGAAATCGGGTTAAGTATCGTCGACCTGTTCCTTTTTTCTAGACTTCATTTCTTCGCCATACTTTATAACCCCGCGGGGCATTCTCGAGAGGCGAATGTGGTAATCGCATCACACACATACCTCCTTCGACACGCAGAAGGACCGTAGGAATAGCTCCTTTAATACGGACGCTTTGACACGTGTCATAATTCTTAACTGGATTCATGTCATTGCTACTGAAGGACATCCCTACTGACGATACATGAGGTTTCAGTCCGCAATCGCTTTTTTAAGTAGCCCGTATGTTTCTTCATCACCGTAGCCACACCTGACTGGACCAGGTGTACCTTAGAACTTCCAACTTCCCACACAAGTTAGACTGTTCAGCATTTCTCCCTTTTCATTGACTATGGATGCGGGGAACAAAGGTATCCGAGGGCTCGACTCAAAGCGTAGCCAGTATCGAGAGTATCGATAGAGGGTCGTTATCCCCGGATACAGATGAGAATTGCAAATTTCGAAATTCTACCGGTGAATGTACACTTGAACGCATCGGGAAGATCCGATTGAAATGCTGCATGTGCCCCGTTCAATCTTCGATGCAACGTGCATGCCCGGTGAGGGATCGATACTGTTAGCTTGCAAGCTGAGGTTAACATAAAAGATGCAATGATCAGTGTTTACTATGATCGCGAGGAACCGAATTGGTGTGCTCCACATTTCTACAGAATTCATCTTTCTTATTGAAGTTTCCATAGGTTTGGCGGCTATTATTTGAAAGTATTTTCAAATAAAGGTCGCACAATGTAAAGCATAGTTACCAGTGAATTTAATATTGCCTTAACCGAATTAATCCATAATTTACCCGTCCCCTTTCTTTAAAAAAATATTATAAATCTCTTGAGTACTCGGAATAATCATCCTTTTACACTGCAATTGCGTAGTTCGAAACGACGATAAATTGCATTTCCGATACGATTGCACAGTTGGAATCGATCCGTTACCGGGAATTCTAATATAGCTGTGCTCTTGGTCCGGACGTAGATCTATTACCTCTAATAATTCTCCCGCTCCTCTTGCGATATCGATTTCGCAGTGACCACATTACCATTTTCACTGCAAGGATTTTGAGGAGCCCGAAATAACAGGAATATTAACGCAATCGTACGTGGATAAGAATTAATTACATCCCGGTAACGCGCTCCGCGTTCTGTCGCTTCTCAAATACATTTCCTATTCCAAGAAGCATCTGCACGGTTCTTTTGCAAACGAATAGTCCATTGATTAATGTCCGTCAATCATCCTTTGACACGTAAATCAATATCATTTCTATAAATAGATGGTAATTGTTCTTCTTACATTCCTCTTTCCTCCAACGCTTCCTTTGGAAAAGGCCCACACATTTTTGAAGCCAGAATAAGTTCGTTGCGTATAAACAGATCTACTGGAAAGATAGTAGAACTGTTTGAAGGTATCAAAGCTCGTACACTGATTCCAACAAGGAGACAGTGCGTGTAATTATGTGCAGTGATCGTTTCCCGGCGGCACGGGTGCGCGGATATCCATGCGGTTAACCGCGTCGGTCCATGGCCTGGGCAATGGAGAGCGAGTTCAAGTGCGTTTGAAATTCATGGGTTTCACAGGAAACCGACTGACGTGAACCAAAGTGGAAAGCTTACTTAAGGTCTTCGAGTTCGGGTACTGCCAGGAGGTAACCAGAATGCACGTGATGCTCGTCTGTTCTCTCTTCGCTTACTGTCCCTTCCACATACGGTTATACATATGCCAGTGCTGTAGGGCGGGGTAGTTGCACCTTCGCAGATCAGCAGATCTCGACCGGGGAAGTGCAAACGAGGTGCGAGATCACGAGCCGGGCGAAGGGACGTGAGAACTTCTCATCGCATGTAGACTGCTCATGAGCAGTCGTCCCTTTCGTTCTGATACGTGCTCCGAGTTTTTCTCTGATTTGACACCAATTCTACCGTAATCTTTCGGATATAGTCTTTGTGATCCAATTTGTTCGATATCGATATCGATATCCGAGTTGTAATACGTTTTCATTTAAGAAAATGGGATTGCAGTTGGAACGAACATGTTAAACGAGGCGCGTATTAATGAAGGTGATAGACTGGCGCTGTACAACCGATAATATTAGTAATCGAAGAGCCATATTAATTTCTATGATCCCGAGAAAATGGAGCTCGAAATTGTACCGCGCAATTATTAACTTCTACCACTATTTAGAGCCACAGAGAGCTTCCATCAAGTGGTGAACATCCATGGTTGCTTTTTTAGCCAGGTGCGCTGCTTACGCATCGGCGGATATGCAAAAAAACAGGCCGATGCAAATCGCAGTCCCACTTTCAGGGTACATACCGGCAGCATTTAAATTGTACGCACACACAAATGTTTGCGAATGTCGGGCAACTGTTGCAAAGCCGGTAGCGGTGTGGTACGATGATTGTGGTTTTTCTGCACGTGTGTTCTGTCTGCCCGCGTGTATGTGAGTGGGAGGAGGGAGAAAAAAAACCTGCTCAGCATTGCAGTCGAATTCTTCGAGCGGGAAAACATGCTGGTTTTTGGCACGATTTGGAGCTGTTCCAACGCAAATTGTATACGTAACTGGAAGCTCGCACACTCGCCAGCCTTTCTTCTGTTTGCTATCACACGGATTTCCCTGGCAAAATAGCTGCACGCGACGACTGTTGGGTGAGCCTTGGTATTTATAGATAGCATACACCTTTCACTGGAGAAAAACCATTGTTATTTCTCAAGGGAAAGTGATGTGATAGCGTCACTCTACATTGAATCTCTAGATTAGTATGATTACCTTTCACACATACTGGGATTGACAGTTATGGTTTGCAGCCACAATGCAATGAACCCTCGATTATCCATGGGTAAATTAGCCGGGATGTGGATAACCGCGAAATACTCTACAACCGCAGTACTACGCGCGTGTGCTTAACCTGCTATGCCATAAATCATGTTGAAGCCTTATGAAAGTGTTAATATATAGATATATGGAATGTTATAATATACTTTTATAACACAGTTACCGATATGCTTACCTATTAATTCCCGTGGGAAGCTGTCGAGTATTTCATTCTTATTCGAATGACACAATCTGTTACATGTTTGACAGAAGGGCTGCGTTAATCCACTGTCATGCAAACACGATGGCCAATCCGACAGAGATATTGTGGGGGTTTCAACAATTAGTATGCCAATGGGTTACGAAACCTAGAATTATAGTTCCCAGTATAATTTGATTCTAAATCTCGACATTGCTATGACCTATTTCCGACTATACGCTGTTTCAAAGTGCACGTCCGCGGAAGTTATAGACCACCTGACAATGCACCAGGAAGTGCCATAACTGAATTGAAATTGCGTCGCGTTATGCGATCTTCCCTGTGGAGCAGGGAGATCGGGAGGGCGTAAGGCATATCCCCTTCGTGATGGGATAAGCCTCTTTGATCTCGAGTTCTCATTACTGCGGTTCTGGCACTCCAATGAGTCTCATTAATATTAATTAGCGCAACAGGAAATGACTGGAATTGCCTCGACATCCAATCGGTGGACAATAAAGAGTGGTTGATTATTGGGAAACTGTGTTTCCCGTAAACGACGGCCCTTTACACTTATTTATTAAGACGTGTTTCTAGTGGATAGTTGATAATTTAAATAGTTGTACACAGAATTCCCGTTATGACTGTTAATGCCAGATGGATATCACGTAATCCTAAATAATACTTGATAATCTTCGAATATTACGTGCAATATACAGTATACACGCGTGGTACTAATATCCTTAGGCATTTGCTATCCTCCTAGAGTTACAACCAATATACATTTGTTTCTTATCTGAATATAATCAGTCGGTTTAAAAAGTAATCAGATTGAAACATTCTTCCTCGAGAACTAACATTCGAAGGAATGGAAAGGCAAGCGACATTGCCTAAGACCTGCATTCCTAATTCGCCTTCAAATGTATAACGTTAATACATACATATGCGATCTTTCAATCGAGAAGGCAAATTGAAAGGTTAATCCGGCCAAGGCCAGCGCGCTTGGACTCTGGTTTGCTGATATTCATTGTGCAGGACTGTTGCACGGTATTTAAATAGAAGTTTAGTTAAAATCGATCGGATTCGGGTGAAATGTGCTTGCCAGCTGGAACAGCAGGAACATGGGGGGAGGGGGGGGGGGGGGGGCATCGAATTCATTCGCGGTTCCATGGGACTAGCGGCCGCCGATGAAGTGGGGTCGGTACCGTTCGACTTTACACGAATCAATGTGGCAGTACCATAAATAGCGGTCCTCGAAGGTACGAGTAGGAGGTCCGGCGCACCAGCCGGTAGCGAGTAGCTACCGAGCACCGGCACTGATCCACCGGGTATACCTCTCCTAGATCCTGGATTCTGAGTTTCTCTCGTTTGCTCCTTGGCCTTCTGACCCGTGCCGAAGCAATTCGAGCACTTTATTACGGTCTTGCGATCACCACATTTTACGAGAACGCCCGCCGCGCCGTTCGCTGCTCCCCCTCCTAACTATGTAAGAGCGCGTGTCTGACCAGGAGCGTGAGTTTCTACTTGGAAGTTCGTATCATTCGCATGGGCCGTATCCAGTCTATGTCTATACATGTATCATTCTACTAGTAGAATACCAGATAAATGAAGAGCTACTACTACTTAAAGACGCCCACGCTGTGAAATAGCACGCTCGTAAACATTCAAATGTATAGAACCGGCTAGTTGATTTCCAACCTTCAGATTCTTCGCCAGCAATTCAACTCAAACCGAATACGAGCGCTTTTGCGAGCGCATTCATTTCCCACGTACGAACGTGGCAGAAAGAAATATATATGGCCCGGCAATAAAGCAGAGGATCCGGCATTACTGCAGACTGCATGGCCATATTCGATTGAGTTTCCTAAGAGTTTGTGTGGTGAATCGCAGGCAAGCGCAAGCCGTGGAATATTTGTCGTCTCTCAATAAAGTTGCGCTCGACGAGTGCGTTGTGTTAGTTATCTAGGGGTCGTTTTTCCTAGCCCCGAACGCAAATATTGATAATAACAGTGCAGGAATGTCCCGGAAAATCTCTTGATTCTCGGGAATTCGGTACCGTTGGCGGATATGGGAGAGAGGGCATTAACTCAGGAGTATGCCGCTGGCATGTAGATTATAATGGAGTATATAAAATACCCCAGGTAAATGCGCTTCCATGTTTACACCGCTATGTAGAATATGTATACGCGGGTTAATAGCTCAAATGACGTTTTCTTGTACGGAGTTAACAGGATCACTCACCGTTCTCCTCGCGCAGTGTTCTGTAACGAGTAACCCCAATCGGGAACTTTGAGCTTCTTTCAAGTTCCCTTCGCAAATTCCTTCCCTTCCTTCAAGAATTCCCAGAGGTAGTCGAGATTTCCACCGGTGCGAATACGACGAGCAGCGAGTACCGGCATCCTTTATCCCATAAGCTTCCACGAAACCAACAAACGCCCTAGTTATAACAGGGACACTTGTGAAAAAATGCGCTCGTGAGTTAAACACAATCGTTTTTGACGTGCATTGTGCACCTTGTCGTCGCTGTAATGCGGTTTTCCTCGTTAGGCAGTTCCTTTGGCCGGCGCAAAAGAATCTTTCGCCCAGAGGGCCTCAAAGGTAACATTAAATCGAGTGAACCCCGGGAAAGGGTAAGCGAAACGGGGGGGAGGGTGATATGGAGGTTCTCGGAAAAGAAATTAAAGTTGACGCTCGTAGAATTTAGAGCGGTATTTCCTTCGAACGAGTTGACTTTCGCAGTAATTTTTGGCGATGCTGGGCGAGCAGCTAGAGAACGACTGGAAGATGAAGCACGTTGGAGATTCCTCTTATTTGTCGTAGACGGATGGTCGAGAATTTGCAGCGCTCGGGTATCGCGCGCGTCGGTTAAGGCCCTCGCACTTCTACTCGGGATCCTTCTCCTCATCACGGATACGAGTCCCGCGTGAGGATGATGCGTTAAAAATGCAGCGAACTCCTTCGAGAGCAGCCTTAAATATTTCAGAGCGGCCCTTTGAAAGCCTTGAGGCTCGGTTGAAGGTGAAATTTTGGCCCTTGCCGATTAAGCTGCGGTTACATGGTCGCAGACACACCACTATGTTCACCTTAGACCAACTTTGAATTATTAATGCATTATAGTTGCAATTTAATTAATTAGTGCCACGAGTTCTAACCGTAGGAGTCAATAAGTACAGGGGAGAATAGTTCATGAATCGCGAGAGGCTTTACTGACCCTAATCAGCTATTGAGTTCTTCGGTTAATCTTCCCTGGGCTTAGTGGAGTGAATCTCCTTGTTGGGAATGCTGGATGGTATGAGCGGATTTCATTCTTCCGCGGGATAATGCAATGCGTATTAACAGATCTGAACTACTGCACGTACATGGTGGATCAAAACCGCTCGGGGCAGATTGAGATATACTGAACTAGGAAGATGGGGATATAATTGATACGGCAATAATACGCAACCATCTGTTTCAAGATTGATTGGCGTCCGTCATTATCTACGAGGAAGTCGGGACAGAAGATTGATTGCTGCGCGTAAGCAAAGACATCGTTAGAACAGGAACCGGCGAGCATTTTCTTCTCGACTTTACTTCTTCTAGCAATAGTGTTTTTTTCAACTGATTGTGAGTAAGGATGCGAATAGTCACCTTTGCGCAAGAACAGGTGAACTCGCTCTTGTGGACAGTTTGGTCAATCTGTATTCGGGGATTGGCGGAGTATGTGATAAATATTGCAGGGAGCGCGGACGAAAAGAAAACGCATGGAAGAAAGACAAATGTAGGGAGAGCGCAGGTGGATTTCAGCCGGCAACAGCCGTTTTGGTGATGAACTAATACATAAGTAAAATCCGCTCGGAAGCTCGTAAACTTGCCAGACATGCTTGCACGTACCTCGCGCTCTACGATCGACGAAAACCCTTCTCCTCTGTCCGTTTTCCACCGGCTTCCACCAGCGCTCGTATATCAAGCGGGTCATTCCTCTATTATAAATGCGCAGTTTCTAACAACGCTCGCTTTTTTTCCACAGCGCGGAATTGTTAGCTCGGTTAACAGGGAAGGTTTAAAATCTCGGCGATTAACATACAAATTACGTGTGTCAACCGCGATAATTAGATTTCATCTACATAAAAACCTTCACGCAAGAATATGTCTTAAGTTCAATATGTATACTTTAGAAAAGTCAGACGAAGAGTAAGAACATGCATTGAGAATGGTTTCCTAATAATACGATGGTTAATTACACCAAGGTATCAGGAGACTCGGCAGAGTCTCGACGCCAAGTACTTGAAACCGTATGTGTCAACCGAGTAGCCGACGAGACTCGCCGAGGTAGATTATGCTTAATCGATAATTCATCTGGGTAGCACGATAAACGATAAGTTGATTCAGTTTCTTGAGTGCTATCCTCCACTTATACTTTTTACAAAATACAGCGACCTGTGCCAGACAGGGATCACCACAGTCATCAAACCATGATTGCATCCAATGTTTATGATTCGAGGTCAGGTCACGTTCCAACATCTCCTGACGAAACTGCACGAGAACACACGGAATTGGTAGATTACTTGGTAAACGACACCGAATTTGATGACGGTTGAAGATAGTTGCGGGAATCGAAACTATATTACATATTGGACTTATTGGTTCATATTAATATTATTACATATTACATATTAGATATTCAAGATTGCCCGCATGTTCCTGAGACTCGTAGACTGATTTTAGTTTCAATCTTGTGAGATCCGAATCTCAAATAACGTAATACACTAGACACTAGTTATATGTAGATAGTGCACAGTAATTTCTATAATCACATGGTGCTTTTGTCTCGAATTGCACGGGATCATAGAGGCTTGACGGAATCTATAGGAAATAGAGTAGAGTTAGACGTAGCAAAATACAGTGATGTTTTTTATTGAAGCCTATTTGACGTCTAGGATGAATACAGCGCAGCGGTGCTCGTTGAATGTTACATCAAATACCCCGTTGGAGGTGCAATCATATCTCGGCACCACTTGTATGTTGCCAGTAATAAATATTGTAGTTAACCATAGAGTATTTTAGAATCTATTAAACCAATAATGGTTTATTCATAAAAAGGTCCAACTGTTTGCAAGAATTTGGATTCTCGTGCAAAGCGCCAGAGCAAAGATTTTTATATCACTTTCGTTATTAACCCTTTAGATGCGTGATGTTCAATCGCAGAATCCAATGGGAGAGAATGCGAGATGAGACTGAAATATTTAATACTGTAGGAATAAGTCTTAAGATAATCTTCCAAGTGTAAAAAGTTACAAGTTATTAAAGATCCACCCGTTAAAGGTGGTGGAGTTGGCTATTCGTTAGCCAAAGTGTAAAGCTTATAATCTCAAAGTAATTGAATAAATCATGGCGCGCGCGGGCGCGGACGACGTGAACAGTACTGGGTAGTTGCATTGTGCCTGAAGACATTGGGCTATCCTCCTTAGGATTCTTAAACTTGGCTCTCCACTCCCGTAGGAGGCCGCATGCACTTCGCTCCGGAGTTTTCGGCGAGCTACGTCGAGTGGAGTATCGACTTTAAGCTGATTTCCGATCCTTCCCGTGGAACAGCGTCGACCTTATCTCCTTCTATTTGCAAGTTCTTCACTACAACCACCCACACAGGCCGAATTTCGTCCAGCTATTTCCATTGTCGTGGAAACTCTCTGGAGGAATATTTGCGCAATTCCGTATTCATTGGTATTTTGGCGAAATATATCGATATGTCGCCGTGCTGCGTGCATCCTGATTAAACGAATTCTTTACTCGTGAACTGGAAAGGCACAATTCCGCTAACGATTAACGTTTGGAGCTCTTCTATTATTCAGTAGCAAATTCTTGACAAAATTCCACGCGTTTGCGCACATCACAGATGTACCTGGTCGTAAAGGCACATGGTAAGAAGAGTACGTACGCTTTATATCTCGAATAAAACGAAGCCGTGGCGCAAAACTCGAGCATAGACTCTCCTCTACACAGTAAAAATATCATAAGGTTCGCGGAGCATTAAAAGATCATATCAACTCACCCCAGCTTTTTCTCGAGAAGGTCTTTTCCCTTCGCGTTTGCGGACATTCCTTATGCTCCAGTTGCTCTTCCTTTTTACTTTGATGACGAGGCCTGAAAAACAAAGCACACGAATTATGTAAGAATGAAACGCCAACTGCCAATGTTAGAATGTAGTGGGAGTTCGGCAAGAACCAGGGGTTCGTTTGTCCCTCTGTTCCCTTAGGAAAACTGTCCATAATTTTACATGCATTCCACTAACAATAACGCTAATGTACTTCTGTTTGGTTAAACACGGTTTAAGGTATCAAAAGAACAGACAATGCAGCATGAAATTGCTCCGGACCCGCTAGCTGACAGTCCGATGGGTTCCGTTGGAAACTTGATAGAATACTGGCAGAGTGTTACATTAATTGCGCCTATTATTCTACTGATATTGTTACACATGTCCCGCTGATTCACTTTCTATTGTTCCATACTAATGATACCTTATTCTGCTCATTCTACTGTTACAATTCAGACCCCCGTGTAAATGCGTTTTTCCGGATTGCGCAACGATGCAGAGTGCCGGGGAACTCGCAGGATGTGCATCTATACATATACTCGGGTTTATACGCCGCTCTATTGAATGCCTGCTCGAATAAAGGCAACAAACCATGGTTATGCAGACAAGTAGCCAGTGACGGTACATTCGGAATAACCCTTAGAATTAATTACGGGAAAGTTGTATAATATTCATTGGTCTCTATTTTATTTTATTATATGAAAACGTAGAAGTATACTACTAGACTAGTTTCAATAAATATGCTCATTATGACTAATGATTATCATTATCCCATGGAACGTACAGAGGAAAAGTTTACTGAAGCATGGAATGTCGAGGAAAATCCTCTTTAGACCTCTAGAGTTTCGTGATTGACGTCAAAAGGATTTCTGTTCATTTATCTTCGCAACAACTCCCTGGAAGCTTGCAATTCCTTTGTTTTAAAGGAGGATTACTATCTGTGTCGATGATGAACCTCGGAGACGTGACTCCGCTAGCCATACTGAGAAATAACCTTCGGCAAGGACACTTAGCCATCTTTTCAACCAAGTATAGCGAGGAGTAATAAAAACCGAAAATCGCATTCATAAGCGGTGTGATGGCAGCATTAACGAGAGAACACGCGAACACAAACCAACAACACGATAAAAAGAGCCGACGTATTTCAATGGCCGGGAGGATAAGAGGGGAAGGCGGTCGCGGCGATAGGATAGTTCGGCGGTGCTCCCAGCAAACGGGAAATATGGCAGCACCTAATGGTCTGCATTGTGACGTGGGAAGAAGAGGCGCACGGCGGATGGCAGCCCTTATTAAGGGAGCCTTCGTCAGTGATTCCGCCTTGCAGCGGTGGTTTCTGCATTCCGCCGGGGGAAGTTTAACGATATTCACACAAAGCCGCACGATATTGGAGCGGCCGCAGTGGGCGGGCGAGCGAGCGAGATTTGCAAATGAGCACTTTTTTGCCGCTATTACGGAGTCAGTGTTCTTTTGCGTACCTTCCGAGGATGACTAGGGAGGAAGGTACGAGCAGACGCTAAGGGAAATATATTCTCCCCAGGGTGGAGTCTCTATTTCGCTTGGCGGCAAGAGTTTGTTGAGATGCGACCCAGCGTGAAAGATGCTCGTCCAACTCCGTGAGCGAGTCATCATGAGTTTCTCTCTTTTTGCCAAACCCACAGCCCCTTTTTGAGACAGGCCAAGTCCAACGTTGGAAATCTCCCATTCCGGCGTGATGCCGAGTGCCTTTTTTTGTTGTTAAACTTTGCTCGAGTTTAATGGGTACTTTGCGGGTGGGAAGGGAGAACAAACAGCTAGTAGGGTGTATTCCTCTTTCATTAACGGGAACACGCCTTGCAAGTGATTTCCTATTTGCATTTTCGTCTCATCTCTAGAATCTGTGCGGCCTCGGGTCCGAATCAACCAGTCGGAGTACGATTCCTAAGTAATCATTTCGTTGGATTGCTGGTGCTTTTAATTACGTGTACGCTTTTTCCCCTTGCAGAGAGTTTACGAAATCTTTTTGAGTAGTCTCTTACATTGGCGCTGTTCTGTAATTCGATGGAGAGAACTTGCCGCCAGATACATCGGGCGGACAGGAAATGTGCTGTACAGAGGAAGCTTAAAAGCGTGATTAGTTTTTGCCAGTTGCTAGTAAACCCCACTTGAATGTAGACCGACTTTGATTTGACTTTTAAAGCAATCACTAATGGATTCCGAAACGAATGTATGTAGTAGGGAAATCCCGGTCAAAGTGGATCCGTTAACGAAAAATGGGGGAGTATACTAAACTATCAGAATGGTGGACAACTTTTAATTTTTTAGTTCGTACGTCAGTGTCTACAAATAACAAAATAAAAAATAGATAAAAAAGAAACTCGCTTGGCCCGACCATCTTGGGCAAAGTGGATAGTGCTTAAAATAACGAACAACACATATACAGTTACAGAAAATAAGAAAATTAGTTAATTGTCACATTCAATATAGAAATAACTTTCATAGCTCCTCTAGCACGTAGAACGGTCGTGAGCCCTACCCCTTCAATGACTATACAATTGAAACCAGTCTGCACATAAAGATTCAGTATATTTGTCTGATGACGGTAAACATGAATATGATTTTTTCCTGGTATTTTTACAGCTTGTTTTCATTTATTTTTCTTTCTTGGCCCTGCCACACTGGTACTCGACTGATCGTAGTGGATCGCGTATTCACTTTGCCCAGTTTACACACTTCAAATAAAAATACTCACAAACGAACTTTTAGCCAACATACAAAATATTTGTCATACGCACGGCAATTCTAAAGAATAATATTATCATATGAAATAATTGTAATTTGATAATAGTAAACAATAAGTGCAAATAAATAGGGTCATTTGCCTGGCTAATATTTTAACAAAACAGTGCAGAATTGAAATTCTCACAACACTGACACGTATCTGTTTCTCAGATATTAGTGTCATGATGACGAGAACAAAGCTCTCTAGCGGTGAAGTTACACGTCATGTCACCACTTACCGGCGATTTAAATTAGCCGATATTCGCTTTGCCCGGCCCTCCCCCACCAATATTACGTGGGTATTATCACATCTTGTTCAGTTTCCCGAAGCAAACATTTTATACTACTCGAACGTATGGGAACGAAAAAATAGAGGGATAATAACCACTTTTCCAGTAATTAGCATTTCAGGGGTGAATTTCTGAAACAGCGCATCGCAAATTACACGATATCGTTCTTGCAAATCACCTCAAATAGCGGTGGCGCATTTAAATTAACTTTTACAGCGGCTTTGTGCCGTAACTCGGAGTAATTTTCCTCCATAAATATCCAGCATTGCGCGAAAATGCTTCGCGCGCACTAAACTGAAAATTATGTTTAATTACCCGCTGGTACATTGGAATCTCTACGCAGTTCACTGGTATACCCCTCCGAGACGAAGTACATGGATTATATATGTTCACTTGACTGACGGATGTGCGTTCTTTTTGCTCGGTACGAAATATCTCTTCGCATTTTCCACAGAGTTGCGTGTATTAAAATGGGATTGATTCCATGGAAAGCTTGCCTTGCGCAGGCTCCCCTCGCTCGCGATAAATAAGGGCGAGTCGCGGTTGAGGTTCACGTTTAGTGCGATTTACAGGCCGCCGGATGAACAGGGAAACTGAAGGGGCAAGTTGGACAGAGTGAAAAGTGGACCAGGAAGAGAATGTATACCGGGCGGAGCACGCGGGTTGCTCCCGGCGCAATATCGTTTTTCCATGGATTCGATCGGGCGGTGACGGCGGCAGCGAGTACGCGACACTCGCTGGCATTATTCCAACCTGGAAAACATTTAGAACAAAACCTGCCGGCTACCCCAGAGTTAGGCCTACCGCAGGCCATTGTACGCTCGGTAGGTCAGGTACGCGCCGGTTAGTATTCATTACTGTCAAAAATATGGCGAGGCCGTGTATTATCTGCGCTCCAGCCAATTCATATTCGCACACGAGTGCCGCCTCTGCGGGTCTCTCTCTCTCTCTCTTACCCCCTATTTTGAGGGAAATTCGCGGACAAGTGGCGCAATTGTGCGCGGCACACGAAGTTGCCCTGGTTTTCAGTGCGATTGCGCACCGAAGCGGATAGTGACCCCGCGATCGCGAGTATCATTCCTGCGAATAAGGTGAACGTTTTACCGCCAACTGCAGACCATTGAAATGCGCGTGTAATGTAGGCGGCCAAATTGGCCTCCTTGACGAGACCCCTCGCAATTCTACGCGCAAGTCACTTTGCAGTTCTAAGTGCACGACGGAAAAGCGTGAGTTGAAGGAGGCGGCTGAAATCCACGGCGGATCCGGCTGGTGCGGCACAATATGGTTAGGAAATAGTTACCTGTGAAATCGCCCGGGTGATTTCGTCAAGTGCAGTTTGTCGAAAGTTAATGAGTGCAGCGGTTGCGTGAACCACACCGGCGCGGAACTTGGCGAATTTCCTCCCGGACCCGCACGCCGATCACCCACCCTCCACCGCGCCGACCCTTCGCTCGCTCGAGTTTTCTCTTGCCAAAATAAAATGGGAGAAGTGCGATATCCGTCTGGCCGGTAATTCGAGCCCCAATTAATTACTACGTCGATACTGGCAATAGATTGAAAACGATAATTGTAGCGCAGTGCATCACCGTTGCGTGAGAGAAGCGAGAGCTTACCGGGACATCGGGTGTCCCCCACCCTCTCCGTGATAATTAGGAATTATTGCTTGCCGAGGAAAATAAAGGGCTCGAAGGAAATGGTTGAAATTAACGAGAAAATAGAGTGGTTTCCTTGGGCGCGGTCAGAGGATTCGGATGCAATAGTGCGAGTGTATGCATCTTTCTCTACTGAAGCTCTTTGTTAAAAGCCATACCCTTTTAGTCTAGCAAAGGAATTCAAAAAAGAATTTCCTTTACTTCTTAGATACGAGGTTTTCTTCAAAAGGAAGAATGGCATAGAAATAGTTAGTCATTGAAAAGAGTCTGTTGCACGTGGTTAATTAGGAATCGATGGATGTTATTAGGATGCGAGTTTAGAAACAGATTAGTAAGGGATTCTGCGAGCCCTGGGTAACGGCTGTCGAAACTGTCTACAGGAGTAATGGGACACTCGGACCATTAATGGTGTCTGGGGGCTTATCACTCAGGAAGACCGACTACCAATACCAACTCGTCGTCATATATCGGAAATTGTATTATCCCTTGGCAAATATCGCGCAATCAGCGTGATATCGGGCTGTGCAGGAAGATTGGTAATTTCCTTCGGAGAAAGTATTCTTTTCCCATTGACAGCAACATTACTGATATACTTAGGGCCCATCAACTGAGATTTAAATGCTCATTATAGCTAAGCACATACTGGAACTTCAATTGCTTACTCTCAATTGTTTCGTAATTAATGGAGGAAATCAGAAGCCTCTTAGTTGTATATTTGTCCACGCGATGCTCTTCGATCTCTTTTATTACCATCAGCATTTCACGTTATGTTCGGTGTTGGCTGGTGGGTTCCACAGCTGTGCAAATGGGAGCAAAATGACCGTAATGCGGCCAAGAAAGTTAAGGCGGGCTAATTATTAAACCGCGACAGCCCTGTAATTGGCGTTATTTTTTACGTTACCCACACATCGTCCTGCCCGTAGCGGCGAGTGCATACCGCCGGCCTCTTGTCGGATTAGCAGGGCTCATGCTATATCCAAACAGTAATTAAGCTCCACTTTCCGCGACATTTTCCGGCGAACTAACCGCGTAACGATCGCGACGAAGCTCCGCCGGGAAATATGACTTTCGTGCAGCCAACTTAACCGGAATAATTAGGTCCACTCGTTAATACGGTTACATTGGTCGCTGCACTGAAATTGTGACGTTTTAAAATAATAGCAATGTGGCAAAAGTAGAAACCTCTTTTTCCTCAATATTTACCGAGAATTTCGGGAATATAGTCTCCGCTTTCGATTCTAAACGTAGCGTGGGAAGAGAGCCGAGTGCTGCAGTTACTAAAATATTTTCCAATATGTATAATTGGAAGCCGCGTTTCTTTCTCACTCGGTATTCGGCTGCTTTCGTCCCGCCTGTCTAATTCACGTTAATAGTGTGTGGTAGTGGTAGTAAGCGCATCGGTGGTCATGGCTTTATTCGTCAACTTGCACCCAGTGAATGACTGCAGTGGGATTTCCGCTGGTCGTCTAATTTCTCGTTTTGATACGAAATTCATTGCGAGCATGCCCGGCACACTCGGTCCGGCGTAACTTGATGGAACTACCTACCCTGTACATACCCTGTGTACTGCCACATTCAGCCCGAACTCTCGATGTGGCAGTAACTTATGTTTATTTCCAATCTACTAAATTCAATTCGTATAGAAGAAAGAGTAATTAGGTGTCGGGTGTAATGTAACAGTGCTCCTTAGACTACAAATGCATAAATACTAATACCCGTTAGGCGGATTCCCCGAAATCTGCTCGGCCCATTAGTCATACTTAAAGTTTCTCTCTGTAAGTAGACACGTAACACGCAGCCCCGCAGTGCGCTGTCTGCTTGGTATAAATGGGACAGCCGAGACAATACATTATCACATTTAAATGAAAGTGACTACTACGAATGCTATTTCAACCCGATCACAATCAAATAAATTATTACAAGCACTTTTTAATACTATAGTAAAAACGTCCCGAATATGCCACTTGTGCATAGGCCAGGTCGGATGATAGAAAATCTCTGAACCAATGTCACAAAGTACAAATTGTAATTGTTACTGTAACAGGTACAGTCTGGATGTTGGCAGGTTTGCAAAGTTCTGTGACACACACGAGAAGTGCCTTCTTGTGTCAGGGTCCGGATATCAGCAGTCGGCCTGCAATATTAACAAATTTTCCATAGAAGCTTCTCCCCAATGTGCGATTCTTGAAGGATCAGCGGGTCTCGCTGGAAACTGGGTAAGGATAGGTGTGCACGAGAGCGAGACTTAGGTCGAGAAACTTCTTGGGAAAGTCCGACATCAACCATAAGGCAACTCCGGCGGTTTGAAACTTTAAAGGTAGTGCGAATCTGACTCCACCGAGCCAAAGAAATTCATGGATGTAGCTCGAGGTTTCGCTTTATCCGGATATCTTCTGCTCTCATCAGTTTCCGGCATTTCTTATTTCAAGTTTATACAATCTTATTTCTATTGTTTTTAAAGGCATCACATGTGCTTATTACATGGCACTAGACTTTCAAGACCTTAGAGAGAAAGAGAATCAGGAGACTCGGTAGAATCTCGCGCCAAGTAGTAGTCCCTTGTACGGCTCGCGACAGCCGAGGCTATATTATCCCGAAGTGCATCATTTATTTTTCGGAATCCAATGAGCCAGGAATAATGTCGTTCCAAAATTGCGTTGCTTTCTAGTTATATCAATGTGCTGAAAGTTGTCAAAACCGCTCTGAGGAAGTCTTTTACACAGGGGTTTTTGTGACACAATAACGGTATTTTTCTAAAATCTGCCAACGTCGCGCGCTCTATTGATCTTTCATCTTTCGATTGAGACCATTTCCAATCCAAAATCACGTCATATAGGCGTGTAGGATTACTCCCCGTAAACCCATATTTCGGCCATTTGGGCCGGTAAATCTCGTGACGTCCCACGGCAGTTTAGCCCCTTAAAATATCAGATACTCTCCAGACATTTTCGACCGATTTTAGACTTTGGTAACAGGAACACATGATCCGCAAGGAGGTGTCCTTAACCTGTGACGTCACGCAAATTCCTGCAATTTTCGGGACCCCTCGATTTAAGAATACCTCCTAGCATATCATGTACTCCAAAATACATTAAAATGTAAAGAAAAGCGCCAAGTAGTTTAATGACTCTCATAAAAGGTATCTTCTTGAACTACGTTGTGCAAAAATGAAATAGATATCACACAAGAAAGCCAAGTTTTCAATCAAAGATACTACGCGTTAATTAATTAATTAACTTGCATCTCTAATTTTAAAACTTGGAATGTGCAAATTTGTGTCAAGGTAGTTATACTAGTGATAGTTTTTGATTGGTAATTAAGTATGTACATGCACAAAGCCAAGTTTTCAATCAGTGATACCACACGTTAATTAATTAATTAATTAACTTGCATCCCTAAGTTTAAAACTTGGCTTTTTTGTGTGACATCTATTTCATTTTCGGACAACGTTGTTCAAGAAGATACCTTTTATGTGAGGCATTAAACTACTTGGTGCTTTTCTTTACATTTTAATGTATTTTACGTGGTACATATTAATACTTTGCTAGTCACGCTAGCCAGTAGCTCTAACATGAAAGGGGAGATCGCCCTGTTTGGTTGGCAATGCGTGTTAAATGAACGTACGGGCAGTAGATTAAATGGTGTGTAACTATTGATCGATTTCATATTACATGCGAACTGTATGCCTGCGCTTTCGAAAAACACTATGCAGTACATTTCCTTCATCTTTGGCCTGGCCTCTCAAGGTTTCCCTTTAAGATAGTAAATGTCATCCAACTGAAAGCGCATCGCAGCGAGGCGTTATTGTGGCCATTCGTAGAAACCGCTATTGGAGCACTCATGAAAATTGATCGTTCCCAGAGATTGCTCTGTGCAATGAAATTATAACATATAGGCCATTTAGTCCAGGCTGCGAGTTTACTAGTCGAGCACGAACGTACTGTACTACACTACCTGTGCGAAGATGGTCGCTGGTAGAGTTGCGTTAATGCAACTACAATTCCCGGAACATTTCACGCTTCGAATAACAATTCTGTCACATGCCTGCACTCACTGGCATCGGTCTGTGTTGGCCTTTGACCGATACTATGTTGATCTGATAGGGTCTATTGGTGCATCATACTCCTTTGATATCCGCAAGAGGAATTATCGTCGAAGCCTCGGCGTTTCACATATAGGGGTAATTACTAATTTCTCACATCAACGCTGGTATTCTCCAACCCCGGGATTCGCAGCGAATGGTAATCCGAGCCGGCTAAAGAAACGCTCCCGTCAAAAGAGAGTGGCACAAAGTGTCTGTTTAAAGTAGCTGTGATAACTTAAAGAGAACTTCTTTCCGGGCAGGTGAAATCGATGTTTACTGCACGCGGTTCCCTCGTGCTCGGAGTTTTATCGCTGCGCTGGCCGCTGGCAGAGGAAATGAAAGATTACCTCTAAACTTCAAACTTAGCGAGTCTTCATCGCGCGAGTAAATGGAGTAGAGAGCTGCCTCCTTTTTTCGCGGCACTCGACCTATTTGAGGAAAGCTTTCGATCCTCGAGTTGCACAGTGCGCCCAATCAATGCGGCCAGATATCAGCCGTTTATCGTACACTCGTTCCCACCCGCAAACTCCCTCTATCGACACGCAGCCACAGGTACATACATCTCCATGCAGCCACCGGCTCGTACCTTAATTACCCAGCACGAGTGCATTCTTGATCTCGAGAGATCTGTTACTCGGCTGAATGGAGCTCAGCGAACATTCATGCAAATGCCAGAGCCGCTTTGAATAAATGCTTCCGTCCGATAGTCCTTGTGGCCGCTGATAGCCAGCAGCCCACACCGCATGCAACGTGCTGGTGTTTATCGAGGATTCCTTTCGGCCGCTTGACCGAGTGTTTATGCCATCGCGAATTCTCACCAAGATAAACAGGCTCATCCAGTCATCGCGAGCCCCAAAGTAAATTGGTCGACGGGAACGGCTATAATGCTGCCCACCAAGGAAAAAGTACGTGTTGAGATTTTCGCGAGAGACAGCTGCCCGTAAGCGTTCCATTGCGCTTGGCAACGGCTGCTGGCCGGAGTGTAATGATAGCCGTGCAATCTCGAGACCTTGCCCTGCCGATTTATTTGCTGCTTCCCTTACCACACCACAGACGGTCCCAACAAACCCTTTCGCTCGCGTCAATTCACTGGCCAAGGAGTGGTGAGCGCGCGAGTGGGGCAGCGCCTTTAATGCTTACCGCGGAATTGCGACGAGAGGGGGGCAGTCAAAACCAACAAATCACCACATGAGGGCTATTGTTCGACACAGGAGCTGCTGCTGGAAAATAGAGATGAGCTCTAGAGATTCGTTATCACGGGTTGTGATAATAATTGTATCTCTCTACTAATAAATTTGTACGGGGTAGCTCCGTTGCGACAGCGCGTGGGTGTTTCTAAAAAAAGTTGCTGAAACGCACCCTTCTCGAGCATGTTTTTCCGAGAGCTGCCAATGCGATAGGTGGCATTGAATTTAGATTACTTGAAAATCGGCAGCGGCGTTATGTGTTTTTTAAGGGGTGACTCATGGAAATAGAGCTCGTTAACGGTATCGATATACCGGCGCGTCGTGTACACCGATTCGGTCGTGACGGAATCTGCCAACTGGCGAAGGGCACCAATTAGCTGCGCATATCTTCACGCTTCCGGATGTCCGTTATCAGACATTAAGCCAGTTGCAATTAGCGGATCCAATTAAAAACAGAAATGTTATTCCGTCGAATTCGAGGGACCAGAATCCGCCACCGATCGCTTTATATTTAAACTACTCAATTCAGTCTCGTGAATTGCTCGCTGCCATCGACAGTAGTGGAATTACTGCTTTCCTAGTACTCTACGCGTCCAAGTATTAGCTGTATTATAACTTGTTCAGTAAAGTCAGTGCTATCAAACCTCTGTCGATTTTACTGTACGTAGAGTATGGCTTCAATTGTTAGTATACTAGGATGGTAGGAACACCGCTTCAGTTTTATTCCGCCGATCGAACTGTTCGCCATTGTGGACGAAGGATGCCGAGTCCGCTAAATGCAACGAACATGCATCGCGGAAACTGCCGCCGTGGGAATTGCAGCCATCGACCTCCAATTAATTGTTAAAATAGTCCACTGTTCCGGGCGAAACTTGTAATTGTTTTCCGCGCAATTTGCCGTGCTCTTTCGCACCGGAGCGCCCGAGACATTCAGCTCGTTCTGCAACATTGGCACCTGCAATTGAAGTGTTGATCGGTAATAAACTTCTAAATTATCCTGAAAGTTTTTCTTCCCGATCTATCTCTCGTGCAACGTGGGGATAGTGCACCTGGTGAAGGAATCTTTGGGGTCAAAAATATATCGCGTACCTCGTAGTGCAGGAGCCTGGATTCAATTTCCTGCGACGATATAAATAAGTAGGATCATAAACCAGCAGCGCCGCACTTCCAAGGCATATAGGAATATAATATCGGTTCCGTGAGTTAGACGTTAGACATTTCCCCAGCCGCGCCATCCTCGTCCTGAACGTATAACATTAGTTATTACGTCGCAAATACCTTCCCAGCGCGTTCACCTTTAAGGGAGAGATTGTGTTTTCATCCAAATACATACATACCGGGTATTCTCATTCCCCAAATCTTTATTACAACCTCGATTTTTTACAACTGGATTCCACGTTAACCGATCAACAAATCACCACAAATAAAGATATGACTTTCTTCACAGGCCGGACAACCTCTCAAAACATGGTAAATTTCAATCCTGGAAAAAATGTTTCCTCTACTTGGGCTCGCGGAGATATAATCAGATGAGAGGCTCGTCGCAACACCCAAGCTTTCACTCCGGGTCACTAATCGAAAGGATATTCCCTGGCCCCCTGTATTTGTCGACCACTCGGTAAGTTCGGAGCGCAGAATTGCTAGAATCAAGGACTGCCACCACTCAGACAAGCATCGTAATCACAAGCAAACAGAGAATCGTACGAATGAGTTCTCTCTGAGTTTCTCGTCGGTTTAGAATAGCCAGCGCTTTTTAACCGACGAACTCACTCGCGTCAAGTATACTCGGATGTTGATCAAGCTTGTCGCACATATACAACTGCTGAAATATGAATGTATGTACTTGACAGCCTCTTGTCCCGGTTGTCCTGCCTCTTTATATACAGCATTACGCCAAACAATAGGTATTCTGGGATTTTCAGCAACTTTCTTTCCGTTATTTCTAGCAGACCGTTATCGCTTTTATTACTTTGTATTGTTACTGCTCACGAATGGCTCTCCCGAGCCTGCATGCTCGCAAAATTTCCCAAGGCCTCCAACGCGCTTTCGCGTACATATTTAATTACGCGCCAATTCGGCGTTTTCATAATCGGGACCTGATTGGTTTAATAATTGACTGCGATTACCGCGGGTAACGGCTTCAGCATTAAATAAACACAAGATTGCAAAGACTCAGAGCGATAAACACTAATATTGAAGGAATAATTTACCAGATTATTATTATAATAAAAGTGTTTTGGCAACGAATACACAAATACACAGGAAGTAGAGAACATATGCGAATAAATAAATAGATGAGAAACAACTATTTCGGCTCGTAATGTGGAAATGCTAAACAATACTAATGAATCAAGATGAACTACAGAAAAATTTAGCAAAGCATAATCGAAGAGATTTAGACAAAGTGTCCCCGAATATTACGCGACTCGAATGTGCATTCCTTGGTAATTTGCATGATGCGTCATCGCCGTGTCGCTACTTTGTAAAGCAACAACATCTTTCGAGCTTTTTATCTGCCCGTGGAGAATAGTTAAAAGGAGTCTCCTGCAAGTTTATGGGGTTTTAAGGGAGTCCCGCTGGCGGTCCCTCGGGGACAACGATAAGAAATCGATTTCCACGTTAACTGAGACTCCGACTGCGAGCGCCGGGGATACTTTTCCAGGGCTACGAAGAGTGTTGCTGCGGATAAATTAAATCGAGCGGGAATATCGTTGGCTCGTCGGGAAGTTTCGATCTTGCCAAACAAACTTGGCGAACATTTAAGTTGCGCGCCGCGGCGAGGAGGCAACCTTTCCGATAATACAAGAAAGGATGGGTAACTGTTCGTGGTACAGCGGATTACTTACTATACGGTATTATCCCCCCGAGTAATGGGCCTGGAGATAATGCACATAAACATTGGATGATTCCCCTTTGAAATTGTGCTTTGAAACTGAGCGTTTAGAGGCGAGCATTGCGTGGCTCGAGATTATCTCATCACGGACGTGAACAGGTTTCTCCGTCGAAGAGATCATTTTTCATGGGCAATACCTTCTTACAAGCTATCTGCTGTCGAATCGCGAATGGCTCGAGATCTCCTGTAGCTCAGCGAGCTCGAGTATTCCTAAACGAACGCGGCACGGGACACACGCCACTTCGTGCTCAAGCTCTCCAACTTTTGCGAACGGCTGCTTTCTCCGTGTGCACATGCTATCGTCCTCCCGGAAAGAGAGTGAAACCTTTCTGTGAAAGCGAGTCTCGACACTCGCCAACTCGCATTCGCGTCAAGACTCATTGCGAGAAGAGCGATTGCGGGATATCTATAGAGACGGCTCGAGAAAACTTCGATTTCAGGAATGATTTCACTTCTCGAAGGGTTGTATATCCTACTAACTGTATATTCCTATTTTCTCTGTTTATTATATACACTAGTTGATAACACGTCGAAAGTAGTGTGGAAAATAGCCATAAATTCTACAAGCGCACTTTTGCAGACAGACTTTCGCGTGACAATGCTGCTTTCAGTTGGAATTAAAAATGTTTTAACGTAATGCTGCTTGACGCACTTTCGTTCCAAGTGCACATTAGCGCGCGATCAGACCGAAGAAATTAATGGAAAAGTCTGTGAAATCTTAGTTTAGATATTCCATAGGAAATCGGTCTAACCACAATAACAGAATCCAGCGGACTCTTGGTCCTAGCTTTGGTGAGTAGCTCTAAAATCGGTACACGGGGGGACACACGGGAGGCGTTTAAAAGAATTCTTTGCCGGGAGGCCGCTACACACTCACGGAATACGAATACCCGAATTCCTGGAAACCTCGGCCGAGAGTGCACTCAGTGCTTTCAATACGTAGCTGTAATTGGCTCTTCTCGCCGAACATCCCGGATTAGGCACGGCCGTCTGAATGCCTATATTGTTCCGGCAACCCGTCCTCCCTCCCTTTTTCTCTATCTCTATCTATCTATCTGGGAATTTTTGCCTCTCCAATCGAGTACGACAACGGTCAATATTGTCAGAAGAAAATTGGCCGCGCGGAGAGTGCCGCTGGTTCCCTCTCGGCACGAGCACGTATTCCGGGAGGTTTTGACAATACCGAGACCACTATCCAATTGCCCTCTGCACATTTAAAGGAGCGGCGCCGTCTGGGAATTAATCCCACCACACACCTCCCTAGCGTTGCGACACGCTCTTATCAAAATACGGCCAGGTCCTTTTACGGATTTCATTAATTCACCCTCGTTTTAGAGTGGAAACCAAAATTACTTATCCTTCGCTCTTCGTATGCGAATTGTTTTCCATAGTTCTATAAATCATTGGAACGCTGTAATATTCATTGTTTGGGTCTAAAACAGAATAGATGCTATGTGAATTTACCAAATTTATAATTAATTACGTATTCGTATGTTTTGTTATTCTGGACTCAATGTCGAAGAGTAAATGCGGGAATTACTGGTTCAAACACCATCAATATTTAAACGTTTAAGTAGACCCAACGTTCAGAGTTCGCATAACACAAAAGTGGTTTTTGTTCACAACGACATTACCGAAATTACATGTTTGCTTTCGGGCTGGCATTTGAGACATATGAGCGAGTGCAGCTGCACGAACCAGGAACTGACAATTTACGGAAGAGTATTTATGTAATGGCGTTTCGCGTGCCCTTTTGAAGGAAATTTTGCACAATTCCTCGCAGCATAAATCCGAACATTATTATTCTATTACCATGATTATGCTGCTATTTCAGAATCATAATACTAATCCCGCGAGCGTCGTTACTCTGTTATACACAGCTAGTGCGCGCAATTGATCTTTTTAGCTAAACTTCCGACGTCCAGTATATGCCCAGGCGGGGGAGCCATGTTGTCGCCGGCATTATACTGACATTTATCGCCCATTTCCTCCGAAGGCGGTCTCTGAAACCCCTATTTTCTCCGTAAAGTGTTAGTTTCCACGCTTCCGGCATAATCACCAGGACTGCGAACCCCCCGAGCTTGGAGATGGAGAGCCTCGGTATGGGGCTACTAAGCTCTTATGCGAATTGACGCACTCCCCCCCCCCTCTCTCTCTCTCTCTCGCCCCGAAGTAAAACCTTCTTCATGTATTTCCCCGTATATCCTCACCCTGAATTATGATCCCATACACTGATACACATCTCCCCTTTTGGAAACATTTTCACATCACTTCAGTTCGTTAAGGTCAGCAATTGTATGTTAGGTATCATTATATCTTGAGTATAAATACTTGTTACTGTTAGGGACCTCTTTGCCACTTTGGTTGGCCAGCCCGATTTACGGAAAATCTGCCGGGACTACGTTTTTTAATTTGAACTTCGTTATATCGCAGGTAGAGTGAATAATTTCAATTTCAGCAATACAGGACTTGGCATGAAAAGAGTTCAACATTACATAGTGTAAGGGAGGTTCGCCGGATTTACTTAAATTAGTCGAATTAAAAGTGTACCAGTGGGAAAGAGGGAATTCTGATTCAATTGAATTCGGTAGCTAGTGCCAATACTTGACGCCCATAGAGTCATATCCGCACGCGGTGAATGATATTTTGGAAATGTGCTTTCAGCACTTCGCATTCGCACATTGAACGAGCTTCATAATTACCGCGCATATGCCCATCGTCCGATGGAGGATTAGTGGTGGTGAAAAGAGCCTGTGATGAAAAGACCTCCCTTCTGAATGCAGGGATTCTTTTATTAGGAAGAGATGGAAAGGGAAAAAGCAAAAGGGAGAGAATAGTTCGCAGCGATACGGTGGCAGCACCCGCTTACCTCCATTTAATTTTCCTCTCTTACATTCAAGTTGCCACCGCACGAAAAACCTGCCGGGGTTATATATAAAAGAGAGTTTCATGGCCGCAGACACACTGCTACTCGCATTGAGGATGTCTGATAATAAAAGTACGGCCCCGTGCCCACTTTTTCCCTACCAGTAACAGTAACGAACGATCAATCAATGAGTATTAATTAATCTCGAGGCAAAAGTTTCGTCGAAATATTGAGCCTCAATTCAATTTTACTGCCGGCACTTCGGTGATGAAATTCAGCGAGTGGCACAGCTTTTGCTTCTTTTCTGCCGGGACGTGATTCGCCGTTAATTGGCAGTCAGAACTGAAACTCCAGTTTACGGAAGCGCGGCCCTGAATGCGTCTTGTTCGGCTGAAGAAGCATCGCGCGGTGAAAGTTGGTCTCGCGGTAACTTTCTACCGACACCCCGGGACCCCGGGTGCATAAGCAACGCATGCGATCACCGTGAAAAGAAGCAGGCGGAAGTGCTGATTAATTCGCGTCTCTGGTGCAGTCAGACGGTTCGCCATCTCCGGCAGACGTCCTATTGATGTATACATATGCAACTACTCCGCGGTGTTTGCAAGCGTACTCATCCCAGTGTCGCCCTTTCAACCTTGGCACAAAATTATATGCTATCTAGAACATGGCCACAATCTGCCGACTGACTGGATGCATCGAGTTAATGAATTGGGAGTTAAAATCGCATTTTCCACTCACTGGCTATCTTGAGTGCAGTCAGCAGTTCGTCTCGGCTATACTGTAGTTTCCTTCGCAACGTTTATCTGCTTTCGAGGTGTACGTACGTGTTCGGGAAATCGTAAACCATCCGTGCAGATTAGCAAGGCAGACCCCGTTTTGCTAATAATGTTTACACATTTGAACAGGTGCGGTCCTTTCAATGAATTGGAAATACGAATTTTATTCTTCGAATGATGAGCCTCATAACCAATTACAAGATAGTATGGCTACAATTTTCAAGGAGAAAGTGCACGTCAATAGAATCTATATTATTAATGTCCGGAGCTTTATCGTGAAAAGTATTTGTATTTTTCCGGGGCTGACCACTGAGATTCATAGAAAAAGTCGTGAAGTAAAAGTTACCGGGAGATGAAATATTAATCGCGGAAGATCTTATTCTATTTATACCCTGTAATAACGCTACGTTCACCGGCGTACACGTGATATACGCACAGGAATGTCCACGCGGATATCAAAGTAATTGGTTAAGTCACGAAGTCGTCTCTCTCCCTTTCTCTTTCAGTCGTCGAATCACACACTCTTTCATCCCTGAGAGAATAGGATTAGTGATGTGAGAGTTTCCGTCAAATTATCACTAAAATTGTACGACACTCCAATGACACCTCTTGGAGCCAGTGTCGATATCTCTTCAATATGTGTTCAATACATGGCAGCTGTGTGGGGTGATGGCTCTGCAACCTTGTGACGAGCAAGCTGATTTTATGGAGAAGTAAAGATGACACTGTGCGATAATATGGCCTGATGACTGCTGGCGTTTACAAATGCTTTGCTCTCGGAGAACGTTTTTGTATCTCTTGCCCAGGAGAGTTGTGTGCACATGTTATATCCGATTTTACTTCATGGAACATTGATATGGGGATTTGTTACAAAACAGTCCTATACATACGGGAAAAGAATAGTTCTGTTTAGAAGTTTCATATTGCGAAGCGACCTTCAGTTTTTTCGCAGCAGAATTTCGGTGGATACATATACCCAACAAGAGTTATGTGATATTCGATACTTGTAGAGTGCGGATTACCGGCATTATCGATAACAGATGAGATGCTGCTCCTGGTCTACGCCGCAAACTCCACTACTATCTAGGGTTAGACTGCCTAAAATTAACGAGCGAAATTAACTATCTAAGCGGAGCTACTATCCCACGGGATGCCGCGCAAGTTTCGGGGTCTTACACAATTATGGCTGACAGCCGAATCGGAATTGCCGTAAAGTATGAAATTACCCTTAAATAGCCGTGCATATTCTATGAAGCACAAATCCGAACACTGAAACAAAGCGATCGGTCCGATCGGTGGGCAGATGACGATGACTAATTGGGAATATCATGCCAGATAAGCCGTGCAGGCTTCGTATTTTGCTCCTCTGTTATTTCAAGTGTCGAAAAGCGAATCGAAGCGAACGAACGCAATGCGTTCGAGTCCAAGTGAAAACTTTAATTCACTCGACGGACCCGACGCGAAACAATTCCATTGGCGGACGAGCGCGTGCGGACGCGAGAGTATGCTCGCCTCAGGATTTTTCACCCGGCGAGTCCGAAAGCGGCCACCAGCACGGATTCCAATTACATTTTTCCATTCCCATCGTGGAGCGTGCGCGGCAGAGCCTTCCAAGTTTTCGAAACTTCTTTTGAGCTTCATCGGAGAGAACGGGAGCGAAGGTGGCAAAAGCACGTCCGTAGGGTGGGTGGATGGAATTCACGTACCTTTCGGCTGGAATACCGGTAATTGGGCAGGGGCAGATATGCGGTGCTTAACTTTGCCGTGACGAGAAGAGCGGATAGTTGGAACACTAACTCGGCAAATCGATCGCGCAAACTAGAAACCAGCAGCCCTTCTGCGACCACCTTGGCAATCTCGAATCAAGTGTATTTCGAAAGGACGGAACTGTGTCAACGGCGCGCTTAACATTGACACCTTCCAATGCGCGCGGTGGCAAGCTCGACACTGTCTGACACAGGCCTCCGCCGCTTGCTCTGCCTTATCTGTCACGAACGTACGACAAACATTCGGAGACTCGGCTTTGAGCGCCGCACGCGACTGCATCCCGCTTTGTGTATGTCCGTTTGCAAAAAGTTAATAGCCCGAGTGGCAGGCGCGCCGCGCGCCCACTCACAAAGCTCTCGACCAAAGTTCTCCTGTCATGTCGAGCATCGGCTTGAGCATTCTACTCTATTCAAATGACCGATATGTAGTCGCTTTTGACTTCAACGTAATTCTGCATATGAGATGCACAGAGTTATTATAAATCCACTCTCCATCAATTTGTCTCAACCAAATGAACTAACTCGATTGATATTTGCTGAACTCTCCCCACGCTTTCCATGCTTTCTATGAATAAGCAGTGCTGAATCAAGCTGTCGCAGGGCACCACTGTTTTTAGCAATATTGCGCATTGCAGCTGATAGGAAACCACTTAAACTCTACTCGGCACCGTTAGCATACATGCTGCCAGCATGAATACGAAACTCGGCCATGCTTCCCTTATCCTTGATTCGGGCACTGAGCGACTGACATTTACACTGGACGGTGCTCGTGTTACATGCGCCGGTTGCTCCGGAACTTTCCTCAGGAAACTACGCACGCTTAACCGACTACCAATAGCCGACGCGACGGTGGAAACGGACCGCTTTTAAGCTCGGCCCATTTGCTGCTTAAGCCTTAAACGCTTGTGAGAGCAGGAATGTTGCTGTACCTGTTGCTACGTCTCTCTCCCGCCTTCGATCACCATTTCTACCGAGTGGTGATCGATGGTGCCGACCATTTCCAATCACGCACCCCATGAAATACTTACGAGCGGGCAAGCGATTGTTCCGACTGGTATTTCGGTTACCGAATTTCGACCAACCTGGCCGCGCGATGGGTGCTAAATAACGTGTTGGTCCGTTCGATTCGAAAATTGGGTTGATTTACCTCTTTATGATTACCGATGGTAACAGGGCGGTGAACCATCCTTCATGGAAATGGCATCACACTCAATGAATACACGCGGACCCTGTACATGTTCAAGGCGAGTACGACGTGATGCGAATCCGAAGATCGCTACAATCGTTACTTGTTGATACGAACTTAACTGTCTGCAGCGACTCGAGGAGCAATGGTGTATTAACCGTTATAGGAACACCCGTTCGGAGTGCAAATTCCTCGTGTTCTATTACTTTAATCAGGGAATTCTACGATAGAGATAAGCACATATACGGAAGTACTTAGCAATTCGCATGTTTCGTGTTCATTATACCAAGTTGAACATTAACGAAGAACGCAGATGTGACTCAATAATGTGTAGTGCAAATGAAAAGTGGCTGGCCTCTTTCGATTAAGAAAACTCAACAATCGTTAAGCAAAACGTCTTTACAGGTCTATAAGTCACTTGCTTGTGGTTTTGGAAGAAGATAAACGCCGAAATTACACGATCACTATGCATAGAATAGGCAAGTAACTATGCGCCGTCAGCAGCGATGTGCCAGTCCGGTTCACGTACACGCAAATTCCCAGAAATTCCTGAGAATTCCATTGCACCCACTTTAACAAGTCAGGAGAATGACAGGTTGACTCTCGCGGTGGTGTTGCCACGTGGCAGTGTGACACGACGGCGAGTAAGCTTGCGTTTCGCATCTTGACGCACGGCTAACTTCCGTTTACAGCCACATTACGTGAATTCGGATCAAGGGCGTGTATAGTTGCAGATGTTGGACTATATAGATGTATACTTGTTATTTCCTTGAGGACGCTTATTACCGAAAAGGGCGGTGCACGAAATTTATGAGAGCGAACCATTTCACGCAGGCGGAATATTTCAGCGGAGGCTACCGGAAGCAACCGAAAGAAATGCCGGTTCCAAGCCCAGGTGCTTGGTGCAAGAGGTCTCTTTACGGCGTGTGTGAAGAGCTCGTGTAATCATGATGCACATTCAAAACAGTACATCTTCTATTGAAGTAAGTGTTCCTCTGCATTTAACGCGTCCAAGTAGTATGGATGGTTGCATAACTTCGAGGGGTGCTTGCTCCCCTCGTAGACGAAATTCAGGAAATTCCGAGCCACCCGAATCACGGACATTTGAACTCTACTCTCAATTCAGTGCTGTTAAAAAAACGTGTTCAAAACTTTCTCTCTCAAAACATATATGTATGGTTCTCAAGTCGACGGGACCCAGCGAGATTGAATGACTCGCGCTTTAATGTGCGCGTTCCGGGCATTTTTCATCTTCCACGGGCACTACAGTAAACCCGCTCGTTTTGCTTGCGTCGAATTCATTTTAACGTTGTTCGCTGCAAAGAACAGGCGCACGTGCGACGGCGAAATTAAACATATCATAATCGCACGGCTCGCCGAGTCATAAATGTTTAATTTGCTAGTACGGCGCAGCGTCATAGAACTAATTCACGACGCAGCATGCGCATTAAGTTTTAAACGCATTCACGGGAGATGCATATATTGTTTCGCTGCATGCACGCTACTATCATAATGAAACGTTTATTAAAATGTACAAATTAGCTACGGTCTCCCGAAAATACAGAAACTCTTGCCGATAGTAAAACTAGTGTTCTGCCTATGACTCGACTCATTGGAACACATGGAGCGACTGCGAGGCAAGTTTTAACCGCTGTTTTGGCGCCGCAAATCTCTATACATATAATCAATTGATACGTGGGTCATGCCGAATGTTGATCGAAATGAGGAAAATAAAACAGTTTTGGAATACTCGTCAGATATGTATAGAGACCTGAAATGTCGGGAGATAAACGGATGTCCTCCCGATAGGTTACACTTTCAGAGGCTGCAATAATTAACGCTTCGTGATACATTTTATCTGAGAAGAAGTTATCTGAAAGAATCGCTACACTTCACCAGAAGCAGATTGTTCATTAATTCTTGTAGAATGCAATTCATAGAAATACACTCGGGGGAGTCTGAAGCTATCTTCCGTACAAGTGTCCACTCCGGGTACCAGCAAATGTAATCAAGCGAAGGGACGCATATTGTAGCAAAGCTACTGCACGCCACTGACGCAAATGACGCAGTAAAGTGGGTCAAAATGTGGGAAGCAGGCGAAGTTGGGTTAAGCACATCGTGGTTGGAAACTAATGATGTAATTTTCTTTGAAGGTACGAAGGCGAAGGAAGGGCCACGTACATAATTGAAAGAACGACATTCCTTCCGTAACATGGAGGGACGACAGAGAATCCCGAATCAGGTTAGGTCGTTGGGGAGACGTGTAATCGGTGTGCCTAGCTCTACGGCGAGGTTTCCTCTTTGTTCCGTTGGTTCTTTCTCCCGGCAACACTAACCGTACGAGGCCAGCTCTATTAGTAGTACATACCAAGCATCTGTGCAAGGAGAATCCAGCGAAAGGAGTGCGAGGAGCGTCTCCGAGATACGAGACTAATCAAAGCGGTGTAGGGGAAGCCAGAAGAAAGGTGGAGTGGCGGAGGTAGATAGCACGCGGCTTCCACGCTGGCAGCGGCGGAGCGTAGCAGCCTGAGTACGTGGAGGGTGACGTCGATGCTGCCGTGGCAGGAGGGACCCTTGGCAATGACGGTGAAGAGCCCGGAAGAAGGAGAGTGGCGGAGAGCGGGCCGGTGAACCGGCAGCCGGCGCGCCGTGGCAGAAAGAATGTCAAGAAGAAAGAAGAAATGACGCTGGCGTTAAATGAAGAAGGAGTCTGCTGTGCGATCGAGAGGTGAGGGCCGGAGAGCCGGGGAAGGCCAGAGGATGATCGGGTACACGGCCACGGCGAGAAAGAGAGTCCGTTCGGAGGCAGAGACCTACATATTCCACGGGGCCAATGAGACGGCGCAATGTGGCGCCGATCTCTCCGTCCTCCTCCCATGCACTGGCGGGCGATGTGCGTCACCGCGCGGCGCGGCGGCAACACGGAGACGGAGAGGGCAAGCCAAGGTAGTTCTCGTCGGCGTCGAGCGCGACGACTGCTGCCACCGTGAGTCAGTTGCCCACGAGCTTTCGTCGCGCACAGGGGAATCATGGCTCAACAGTGTACCACGAGTAGCAGGAGTTCGGTGTCCGCGATGTGCCGGGCCGCCTTTCTCGTCGGCCTCACCGTTCTCGTGCTCAGCCAGGCTCAGCAGGCCCAGTCGGCCGGCCTCAAGGTCGACAAGGTCTATTTGCCCGAGGTCTGCGATGCCAAGTCCAAGAACGGCGACCAGCTGACCATGCACTATACCGGCACACTCCAGGACGGCACTAAGTTTGACTCAAGGTCAGTGACACCAGCTGCTGCCATTCGTACCATTCTCCCTAGCGCTACGTGTCAGTTTACGTGCCTACCGCCGCCGTCTGGCTGCGTGTGCGCCACTAACTTTCTTCCACTTCACGCCGTGCACGCTCCATGCTTTCGTCGTTCGTTGACCATCCGTTGATGGGAAGCGCGTATCCGCTTGCTGTAGGCTGCAGCACGGTATGGGCAACGCGCGTCGAGCTACAGTTCCACCGTGCACTCCTTTGTACTTTTGTTGGGCAGATGGTTCGTGCGAGAATGGGCGCTCGACCATTTCTCTGGGAACACTTTTTGAATTGCTCCGTTCCAAGCGTTTGCACACCAACTCGGCAAACGGGAATTCGTGGAAAACGGTATTTGAATTGCGGCTCGGGTCGAGAACTGTTTTTATCTTATCGCGGGCTACTCCGATAGTCGGCGGTCTAAGTTAATCAAGTGCTGTCAAAGTTGGAATTTGCATAACGCGACTGATTCTAAATGTTCGGTAACCTGATTGTAAGATCTGTTGGTAGCACATGTCCCGACTGGTTGAAAGTGTAAACAGATCCTTTAGAATGATCCATTTGACTCTCTATCGCGACGTTCTACACAATATTATGAAGTGATGTGATCTACAACCAGTCGGTGTCACTATTTATAGCTAGTCTACTGTAACTTGTGAAATGGAAAGTATGAGCGTCGGTTCTGCTTTTTCCTAACACGCTTGGTCAAGCGGTGTTTAATCGCATGATTAGAACGATGATGTCAGCCTACCGCGATATGTGGGATAGCAGTGTAGGCAGAGTAGTTTAACGACCGCGATAACTCGGGAATAAAACGTGGCCTTACGTGATTGGAGAGTTTCTGTTCAAATTGCGCTCTCACCATAGCGCGCCGAAGGAAAGTACAGTTTTTCAGCCCAACAGACTCATCAGAGTGGATCTTTCCGTGGTGTTTCAAAAATGAGCAAAATTACCATTACAATAGCTAGTTTGGAATACACGCAACAGTAACAGGAAAATTCGCACTGTTGTCAGTAATGCGGATGAGAATTGAACCGGGAACACATGGGAATTTACATATGTTCCCATGAACAACTATTAAAGTGCTGTACGCAGTTATCGAATCATCTTCTACATATTCCTGCGAAATTCACCTTCTTCTCTCTCACGGAAACGCGTGTCCTCGAAAAGGCTGCATTCGTTGGTTGGTTCCTGGAAATCCGACGAAACTGTTGCTGCCATGATGTAACGTACAATTCATTTGTTCGTGCTGTCCACGCAGGCACACCGCACACGTGTACACTAACGAGATTCGTGGTGGAAACATTCTACCTAACACACGGAAAACCTCGTCACTGATTTTTGTTGCGATTGCGAACACTGCTGCCTTTCGTGCAATAAAACAAGCTAGGAACTTGCGCATTCGCCTGCAGCTCATGGGCCGACAGAGACTTCAAATGAAACGTAAAATTGATATGCACAATGCGAGCGTGTGCTCCTTTGTCTCATAACGTGCAACATCCCTTTTTTCGCCGTCCTATTGTGTTTGAAAAGTTGTCTCTTCCAGCCGCGCTATTTTTTCCCCTTTTTCATATTGCTTTTTACAATCTCAAAGCCCCCATGCTGGATGTGTGTGTCCGCCGCTCTCGTTCTTGGTTTCAGACGGGTTTTCCTGTTTCGGGGCCAATTAAAGTAGCTTGTTGCCGAGGGTCCCTCGTGACAGATTGGAGTATGATAATGACCCGGTTGCGATACCCACCTCAGCATACGGAAATTATATCGTCGAGCCGTTATGAGTACCGTTAATCCCACCGGTGTCTGACACCGGGGACGTCGAAACTGCTTTTTGGGGGTAACGTGAAATAAAAATAGAAGAAATGGTCGATTGCGTCGTGTAGGATGCTGCGCCATATGGGATGTACCGTTGGTTACAGAGAATGTTGTTTATCAATGTGACGGGGCAGATTGATGGCCCATGATATTAGAGAGCTTGAATTTCTTCCATTGTTAGCATCATCCGCATTTGATTGACGTGTACGTTTTGACGAACTGACATTTGACTTCGAGCTTCAGTGACACTGCAACGATACCTACCGCAAATGAGTCTGATTTTAATCAGACCATCCGGAAAATACAATTATTTCTACCACCGTACATAAAATCGTGACCATGTATATCCGATTTGGATGTATATTTTCGCATTTGCTAATTACTTCGCTTCGAGTGGCTTGGAGCCACTTCGATGATATCCGCTCAATTTGACTCGAATGCACCACCTGGTTTGTGTCTGTTGAATCCATGGCGAAGGAGAAAGGTATAAGGAGAGAGCGAAAGAGTGAGAGGAGGGGAGGGCAGTGAGAGAAAGACCGCACTGAAGGGGCTTGACACCATTTGTAGGGGAAAGAGTTGACTCCATTTGGCACGGATCTACCGGTTTCCTCCGCAGGCCGCAAGCTGAACTCGAACTTCCTACCGAACTTTTCCACTGCCTTCGAATCCACTCTTTGACTGAATCGGTTTTTGTTCTCGACGGTTTCTGTGCACTGATGGAGCTCCAAGGTGCCATCCTCTGCCGTTTCATTTCTCGCTGGAATACAGCTCCTTCATTCGGCCATTGTGAACTTTGTTCCGTCTTCGCGGTCTCTCTCGTTGAGACATTGGCGGGTTCCATTTCAGTTATATTTCAACGGTCACTTAAGGGTATGAATGAATACCTTTGGCAGTCGCCAGTGAGATCAGCCTCCGCGTGAGCAGGCACGCACAAGGTGGACTTGGAACTCATATGCTCATTCACGGCGAGTTTTGAACCTCGAAAATGGGTAGAAACATTAAACGTTTCTACGAGTGGAATACATGCTCTGCTAGAATCCGGCTGTCACTTTGACGTTAATCTCCGCTACGCTCTTTCACGTATCCATCGTGGAACTGGATGGAGCTGAACTGCTAAGGGCTGCCGCCCGATATCTCGTGACAATTGGTCGCCTGGAGCGAGAGCATGTAGAGTTTCGGAATGGGAGCCATCAATTTCCGAAACAGGCGGCACACGTCGATGCCAGTCTAGCCTTAGACTAGTATTCACGTCTACGCGTACACTCGCGCATGAATTCCCCCTGCCAATCATCTTGCGCGTCTGTCTCATATCAGCCTGCTGAGAGGATGTTGTCGTCACGACGGCCGCACTCGCAGATATTCACACCGCCGCTTCCCGGTTGCCGGTTGCCGGTGTGGCTCTGCAGGCTCCCGCGTTCGTCTTCGGCACTGTCAGCGTGCGAGTATTCCTGGCGAATTCAAATAGAAAAATAAAAGGATGCGGACGCATCGGGAGCTCGCGCGAGAGAGCAAAGGAAATACGGCAACCAACTTCCACTGCTCCGAACGCTGCTGATTCGCCAAAAGCGAGCATGTCAAAGCGGGGAATCAACAACAACATAAAGGAAGGTCATGAAAGGGTGAATCTATGCGACGTAATTGAGCGTACAAGGGTTGGCGGCAAGGAATCGTTTGATTCGCTTGTGTGGATGCTTCGTGGCTCGAAAACCCGCTCACCAGAACTCATCGTGCGAATTCCTGCATATCAACAACTAACAATACCACATTGTTCAACCTACACGTACTGTTGGGATGCCTCGCCCATCCAAATCATGTGGAGTCATTTGCTTTCCGAGGTCTTATGATCCTACATCAGAATGCGTATTCTCCCTTGGCCTAAGCTTCTTTCGCCAAAGAGAACAGCTTACCATACGTTGCCGTGCCATCTGCAGTGGAACGATGGCTATGCTGGAGGAATGCACACTCACACATTACTTCAAACACAAAGGCAGTCTTGAAATACTTGCTACCTTTCACACTGTACCTCGTTTAATTGCACGCAATTGAAACCTGCCGCGGCTTCGGAGAAGTAGAGAATAATGACTTTTGGAAGTGGTGACATTAACATTTGGTGGTTCTGATGACTGGTCCGTACTCCATTTATATCAGTCGAGTCACGCATTCAAGAGTTACAGGTGCGGGCGAGCTACGCTGATTATTCGCTTCCATTTTGCACCGAGCGTCAGACATATCAGTTTTGCAACTAGAGTGGGCAGGAGAGAGAGAGAGAGAGAGGGGGAAGGTCCCGTAGGGTTTCACAGGATACCGCATTGATAGGTATCAGTAGAGATATTCGAGAATAGCCTGCCATTAGGCAGAACCGTCCTTTCTCATTGAATCGAGTATTAGAGTGAACTGCTGTAACGCTTCCGCCTAGCGTTACCGCTCGCAATCAGTCTGCGTCCAAATAAGAGCGGAGTCAGCTGGAAGCTGGAAGGTTGAATGTTAAAAAATTCCCGCAGATGGTCACTTTGGCTTTCCTCCATGGCCCTCATATGTGTATGTGTGCTGTGCCGCGGTATGATGGTTACCCTCTCGCGAAGCTAATTAGAAGTCCACGGACTCATTCCATACATACTTGGGCGTCTGAACTTTGAATCGGAAAGGATTTAGTTTTGCGTAATAGGAGAGCTTTCGGCTTATGAGGCTCTGTATAACGTGGAACACGTCACTGTGCAGCTAATTAGAACTTATCATGAGCCTGCGTAATGAATAGATATAGAATGTAGACTTCTAATTTAAATAGATTCTCGCAAACCGTAAATCCCTACGATTCCCCGGCTTTGCTTATCTATCCCATCGCTTTAGATTTAGAAGACTAAAATCATTTCAGTGCTTCAGTGCCATCTTTCTTTACAAAGAAAGAGGAAGTGCAAAAGTCGACAGACTTGTGAGATATTTATATTATGGAACACGTTTAGTGTTAAGGTGCGAAGTGTATCTTGCGTGCGAGACTTCGTGTTCCACGTGTCCGCGATGGTGGTACGTACAAACCGTCTTTTCAAGCTCTTGTTATCTCACATCGGCATACTTCGTGCTCGCGAAGTACACGTGGCGCAGATCGCAATTACACTCAACACGGCACGAACCAGCAATTTGGCCACGGTATCAGCTTTAAGTGTTACCCAAGATTAGAGAGCGTATATATTGCTTGAATTTTAAAGTACACGTGACGCACTTCGCCAAGACTACTCATATCCCCAGACATGCCTGAGTAATCCTTCAATGTATGGTCGATTCAAAGTCAACAGGTATAAATTGTACGGAAAAATGGGAACGCGACAAGGGAAACCTCCGCTGGGCTTGACTATATTTCCACCAAAACAATTGTTACCTAATAATTGTTTTGTGTCCTCGAAATCAAGTGCACACGTAGTTCGAAGATGGCACTCGAAAAGTTGGAAGCGTTTAATGTGCAGGACGACTCACAGTCGACGATCTTCGAACTTCGCTACTGAATGCTTGCACGATCCACTTTGCCGGAGACCTTGCCTCTAGGGACGATAACGACGAACTAAGGCACGGTAAGGTAACGTGCTATCACGCTGGACGAGTGATCTATGCCTGCAACCTAGCATCAGGCTCACGTGTATCTCCGCTGATGGGTGACCCTCGTAAAGTGATAGCCCATACCCTTCTCGACCACTGGTCGATTCAGCGGCATCCCTTCGTCTTAATCTTTATGCTTCACTCTTCGTAGCGGCAGCATCACTTTCACCTTTATCAGGAACTTCAAATCAATTTCTCGTTAATCAAAGAATTAAATGAGCCAGAAAGCCATCCATTTTCTTAAGCTTTCTAATAGCTTTTCTTAAGCTATTGGTAGATATGAATTTCCGATTAAAATAAAGTGCAGTTCAAGCTTTAATCTGATTCAGATGCTGATCCTGCAAAAAAGAACTGTACATATTTCTTTGTGAATCGAATTGTGTAATCAGTTTCGTGTAATGTCGTTTGCCGTTATACATATAAGTCTAATAGATCTGAGTTGTAGTCGGAACAGGCAAACGCCCGTACGCTTGTCCATCTACGTGCTCACCTGCAGCAACCATAAAATGTTATTTGCTGTGTTTGTGCGCTTCCGCCTTTTCACATACATAAGCTACTTCTCTTTCCACTTATCTTCTTCTGCAATTGCTTTGATCTTTCACCGATCGACCGCCATTTCCGTAGCACGATAAATGTTTTAAATAAGTATATGGTCACAACATATCGATATTACTGATATTATTTTACTTAACACGTGAGGCATAATAACAATTGCTTCGTTTCTGCAATTTAAACCTATCTCCGTGTATGATGGCCACTTTACTTCGGCAGGGAAATTCCTTATCCTTTGAATATCCGACGTAGGCGCGGATAACATCACGCCAAATCTAAGTTTAGTCTCGATCCTTATTCATTCTGGATGCGTTTTGTTAATCCTTCCACTACTGATGGAGTCTGTGCTTTTTCAGTAAAACACCATCAATTGGGAGTGCGCGCAAAATGTTCATAAAACATTTCACTCAGAATTATGAGGAAACTATAAACATTCGTCGCCGTTTTTCGCGCGCGCGCGCATACACATGAATGAGTGCTTTCCCCCCGACTATTAACGATGTCGGAAAATATTCATCTTGGCCTCGATGCTAAGTGTAAACTGCGCAAGCCCATTCCATAAACTGGTGAAAGCAGCAGCCGGCACGCTTATGGCACTGCCACGCGAAACTCGTCCAGTATTTTACTGTGTAACCACGGCCAGTCTCGTCCCATTTTTAATTCCTCCGCGTGCGATGTCGAGCATTTTTCTCCACCGTCGAGGCAGTACGTTTCTACTTTTTACTCACCACTGCTTGCCTGCGGGGTCACATTCCGAGCATCCGCCCAATTGGGAATCTGTTTTGCGTCCTGAGAATTTCTCGTTTACACCACGGCAAAATGTCAAATTAATTTTTTGCGACCCTTGTTGCCCAGATTAATCTATCACTTTCCAAGGACTTCGAAGGAATGCAATTTCAGTCTATCTTTTTTGCGAAATAGGGCTTGAATTCGAGGAGACAACGCCGAATATTGAATTGCGGAATTGTAACTAACTGCTGGCTTGAAATGCCTCATAGCGAAGCAATGGATTCAGAGGATTCTCGTGTAATTAACATCAACAATTGCCGAGCCTTTTTTAAGCCGATTGGCTTTAGATCGGATTAGACTGGGTAAATGCTAGAAGAGCAGTGGAAGCGTCACTGTTGCACGACTTTAAGTTTAGGACTTTGTCGCACAGTGCAGTACACAGTGATAGTAGTCTCCGACTCCGGTGGGTGAAATCCATTTTTAATGAGGAAACAAAGCTTGCCGGATGCCGTCGGCCAGCCTGCTGAGAAAGCGATGACGCTCGTTGGTTCCCTTGCATAAACCTGCTAGATTTAATTAGGACCAGGTCATCTCTCGCTCTGAGCCACGGAAATGGAAAAACCGCCGTGCCGATTCAAACATTGTCTGGTGGACCAAGGTAGTGAAAAAAAAGGCGAAAACGGCACACAAGGTTCCAATGCGCCTGAAAAAGATGAGTTTGCGCGGAGGGAGGAATGAGATTAGATGGAATGACCGACGCTAAATGTTTTTCCTCCTGGGAAAAGAGTCTAAAAAGGGTCGCCCGTATTCCTAGTATTCAGAAAGAGAGGATCACGTCTGCATATTCAGCGACTCGTGATGAAACGAATACGAGACCCAGACTAATCAGCTAAGCTACATAGATTTTAAGACTTTTCTCAGCCTGAATAATTCTAAAGAAATGAAGAGACTGGTTCTCTTATTACAAAACGACTTTTGGACCTGCTCATCTTAACACTTTGAGGAATTCAACTGGCACCTGCTTTTTGGGCTAGCCGAATTCATGGAGCAAGTGGTGCTATCTAATCGGTTCCATTGCTGTCTACAAATTTCACGCGATCCATTGAGTCGTTTGCCTTGGCAACATAATTGAGTGGTGCGAATTGCGCAAGTACACCCGACGTTCCTGTCTCGCTTGTTTACATGAGTCAGTTCAGCAGATCGATCCAGCCACGCATTAGCATAATAGTTCTCTCATTGCCAGGTCGTGAAATGATGATCCAGCATCTATCAAACGCTCCGGCCTCTCTGAAAGGGACTCCGACACCCTCGAAATACTCGACTCGGCAATAAAGAGAATTCCGCACTTATTGAATTTGGTGCTATTTTCGCTTGGTCCAAGTGCAAGCTATACTTTTGTTGATCAGACGTCGCATAAAGTATTAAAAAATAGCCAAAGAACAGACATAAAAAATCGATCTTACAATGCTAGGTATCCAGCCCGAGTATGCATATGCTCCTCCATCCAGTCCGAATCATTGAAGCCGACGAATACATTTACGCCCGGCGACCTCGACAAGCAGAGTAAATAGTCCATAAAGTTTCTTGGGGTCCTTTCCTCTCTTCAATCATCCTAATGCGGTTTCGAACCGGCTGCAGCCACCGGATACGCGCAACTTTGTACTAGCCGCGGCAAAAAAATCGGAGCGACAGATTGATGGAGTGTAGGAGATCCGAGGAGGAAAGTGGTCTTATTAAAATGCAATATTCCTTATGAACCCAACGCTTTGTCGTCCCGATTCAACGAGTCGTCGGTGTTTGCATGACGCTCATTTCCATCGGCTGCATCTTTTGCCGCCAATTTACATTGGAAGAGACTGTCACGCGACTATCGGAGACACGCGTAGCTTCAAGACGTCAGCACACCGCCAGCTCTATATTCTCGCTGCTCTCGAGGGGCAATTTACGCCAATCCCTTGCGACACAGACACACCTTTCGAATCCGTCTCGACAGCACGTGGAGTGGAGGGATGGGCTTTGCTCGAAGTGTTTAACGTCACTTGTTTATCCCGCAACGACGACGAATGATCTATATTCATTAAGGCTCTCTTTCGCGGCATGTGTCGCCACCGAGAGAAGAGAGGCTTCTTCCGCTCCCGTGGGGAGTTGGGGGTTAAATTAAAGTTTTGAAGGCGAGCCGCTGAAAATCTCCGACGCGAATGCGCCCCTCGAGTGGTAACATCCTTCCGCGCCACTCGTCGCGTAGCAAAAAATCCACCGCATTTTCCAACGCGTTACCGCTTAATAGTTGATGCCTGCTACTACTACCCTGCTAGGGACCTTGTAGCACTCTTAATAGAGTGTGTGCTTCAGTGCATAGGTCCGAGGACAAGAGTTTTGAGAAATTGGTCGGATAAACTCAGCCGATCTACAGCAGTACAGTGGGAAGTGTGTGGCAAGTTTCGAGGAATTACGGGCGCCTTGTTGATATGCAGGGGATAGACTCGTATAAGATGCAACGTGATCTCATCGTGCGGCACTTTTTCTCCCCTCGATGTCCAGAAAACATCTCCGCTCGCCGGAGATGCTTGGGCCAAGCGCCCTCTTCTCCTGCCCTCTTTCGCCAGAATGCCTTTGCCAGCAGAGAAACAGGTGCACGTTCTGTAATAAATTGAAAATGGATGGAGCTGCCTGAGATCTCGCTCCCTCATCATGCTACATTTGATTCCTCGTGGTTACAGTCTCGCAGAAGCAAACCCTGCTGAGCAACTCAATATTGTAGAAGTGCAAGCTGAAATAGAAACGAGAGCGAGTGATCAGTGAACAATGTATGGAGTGCGATTGAAACGGCAGGGATGGATGGAGGTCTTGCAATAGATGAATGTTTTCGGCGAATGCGTAGCGCGACTATAATGTGTGTGCGTGTGTATGGACGAGAGAACGGGAATGTGTGTGTAAGGAACTACTGAAGATTGGGGGCTGAAGGAGCAGGCCAGATGGCAGAGAGCAGAGTAAGAACAAAGAGTCGCTTCGGAATAGTGTTAATAAAGAGATAATCAGATGAACTGCGTGTGCTTCTTCGACGGTTTGACAAACACGTTTTGAACTTGCTCCATTAATCCAATCCCACTATATCGATCTTCGAAAAACTCCAAATCACTGTGACTGGTTCCACTTGCGGGGATATGTTCCAATAAACTGATTCACTACTGCGCCCCATGAGCAAAAGTTCTGCAGTTTGGATTTAACGGTGATCTTGATCAAATCATTCCGTGTAAGTGAGTCGTTGCAACTTGAGACGCTTCATCTGAAAATCAAAGCATGAAGTGAACTTGAAAACTGCCTCTCGGTGGTTGTTGAGTGTAATCAGCTGAGAAAAGATCTGAAGATTTCAAGTGAGAGAGAGAAAGGTGACGAGCGTGACGCGAGGCAACGTCAGTTGAGACGAAGGAATGAAAAATAGTCTGCACCCGCTGCCTTCGACCCTACGAGATATTAAGCTTTTGTTCTTCCTTGCTGGCCTATAATGCAATCTCCTCCAACTCATCGATCCATTCACGCGGCCTCTTCCGTCACGTGTGTGAGATGGTGTGTGGTCGACGTCCAATTCCAGCCGGAGAGGTGAATTTGACTCGTGAATCATTACTTTTTCGGACAGCGAATATCTCATGGACACGCTACTCTAAATAATGGGATCATATGTCAGCGCAGCGGCGGATAAAAGCGAGGGTATGTGGAGCGGTCCTCGAGTTCCGAAAGGGGTTGCATTTTCAGGGACACGAATCGTTGTACAGTGGCGCTAGTGGCACTTTCGTCGAATGAACGAGATGTAAGTGTAGGCACGCGGGAATTGAAGCACTTTCTCTCGTCTCGTGCGTCAAACGGTAGATCCGTCGGGCTTGCAGGGGCGCGCGCGCGATTCCTTCAACGACATGCGTACCCGTCGACGGCGAAAGGCGCCGAAAGAAATGCAAGCTATCGCTTTACTTTGATCGGTGATGCATCGAAAGTCGCTTCGTAGCGCATTCGACATTTGAAAGCAGCTATGCAATGGGCTTCTTCAGTTGAACTTGTACATACGTCCGCGTTTGTGTCCAACACCAGATCGTTCCACCGCTTCCTGTCTCCTCGTGCTCCTCGCTGCATCGCACATTTCTGAGGTAGACATCTCCGCTGACTCCAGGGCTGGCGTGAAATAATTAATAACTCATGCAACCAGCCAGCCGCGCCCTCGCCCCACGTCAGCCGCTCTACCTTTAAACTGCCGTTGAAATTTAAGTTCTGTACAGGCGCCACTTCAAATATTTACCAGCTATGACTTTCGACAACTTTCGCGCTCGTCTCTATCGCGCAAGAAGTTCCTAGGAACTCCTTGCGAAGCCGATCAATAGCATGCTCGATCCCGATAGGTACGGACGCCCGTTTGTTATGCTTTTACCGGTGTATCGAATAATGACGAGTAATTCGAGCAGTTTGCAACCCGAGCATGTGGAACGCCGATACTCTACTTCGAATTTGCTATATTAATTTGTAATTGACACGGGCTGTGCATTAGTCGATGGTCTCTGAAACTTTGATGCCCAAACGCCATTACATGGCCGTCCGTTCTGCAATTCCCGGGGCGGCATCTTTTACGCGTTATCCTCGTATACATCTGAAGGCTGTTTGAGCCACGCTAAGTTCGTAATGAAAATTCAAGTGGCCACTTTATAAAATGCAAAGCGGCGCTCGCTCGCTCGCTCGCTTGCTTGCGCAGAAATTGAGGTAGTTCGGAGTATGACGAAGGGTGAGAGTAGTGTGTATGAACGCAATTCAAAGATTATTATTGTTTGTCAATATGCATTGAATATTATATAGCTTCTAAATGGCTGGATGATATGTTGAATTCTATGGGAGCGTTATTCCAGTTGGTCTGTTCCTCTCTAAGCCGGTTATTTGCACCAATTCCTCTGTCCTAGCTTCAGCAAACTTCTCCAGGATGCTGCCTCCTAGGAAAGCAAATGTTCTCTTTTTCCTTCTTTCTCCCTCTTTCTCCCTGTTTCTCTCATACGTGCACACCTGTCCTGTCGGCGTGTTTGTCCGCGTGCTAATCCGAAAGCGGCGGAAGTCCGTTTGCAGCGAGTATGTGTACACACACGTAGATAGAGACAGACCGTATCCGAGGAGATCTGTATCTCAGGACGAGGACGAGGACGAGCACTTTCCCTTCGTTAGACAGTCAGTCCCCGTGTCGACTGCTAGGAGGCAACTTCAATGGAAAGTCCCGGGCTCTACGTTCCGCCGGCGAGCGCAGCCTGGCCATGCTATCTCTTAACTTTCTCGATTTTATTTGCGACACAGCCTGAACTTCCTTTCGGCGGCTTCGAAAGTTCCCTGGGAGACCGCGGCTGCAAATAAAATTAACATTCCGCAAGATACCGTGCATCCTCGTCACGAAGACTTGCGTGTTTTCTTCATTGTGCTCGATCGAACAAGATGTTATATCCTGCACGCCTGGAACAAAGACCTGACCTCGATCAAGGACATGTAGTGACAGTACGATATCGAGACTGGACACCAGAACTCCTTGGCATTAACCCTTTCGTCATTACGAATGTAAAGTCGATTTACAGTGCATTGAATATAACAAATAGAGTAGCCAAACCGTGGCGATGGAACATTACTCTCTCAGAGCTACTTTTGCTTTTGGGCGCGTTTAATGCCTACAGCGTCAACAAGGCTAATGCATCAGGTTGCGCATCCGGGTCATCGCCGACTGCGCTTTCTACAGTATTGACGAGGTGTCGCCGGAGGCTTTCATTTTTCTGACCATCTGTCAGTACAGTATTAGTATGATCGCCATGGTGCTCGAAGCACTCGGCCTGAATCTCTACACTCTGCGCAGACACTACCGCCGGGTAAGCGGGTCCGCAGCGGGTCCGCATTCCGTACTCTACTTTCACATTTCTTTTATGGACCCTCGGCCACCATAGAGCTGAGTTCCAGTTTCGGCGATGACATCAAGTTTAAGAGAAGCGGCTCCACTCCATCTCCAACAACGGACTTCCCGATCTTGTACGGCCCCGTTGTGTCCCAGATACCTTTATGGGTCTTGGAGGCGATCCTTTGCACTTGTGAAGATTGGAACGAGTGATACGTCATGCTCCTTATTCCAGAGCCGCGGGCTACAAAGCGTAAACCAACAAAGGATACCGATCGATATGTGTACCAAAACGTTCCCCATGTTTCACCGATGTGCCACGCTATCGCGATCTCTACATTTCTTTCCACTATAACGTACTATCGTGATAACCACCGGATAGTATCGCGTGAGCGCTGCAACTGCGCTTTCATACTTCGGTCGTTTTCACAGCCTCGTTTTTACGAGTGAAAACGACTAACAAAAGCAGTCTAAAGCCCGTCATATTTCTTACGAGCGGCGTCCGCCAGTGAATTGTGTAAAATTCGGAGGTATGTTTCACAGACATTCACGGTCAAGGTGATCGATTGCACAACTATGTGTATCCTTAACTTCGAGGAAAGCCCGAATAACAGTGAAGAATCACACCAAAAGAATTCACAAATACAATATCCTATTTAAAGGTAGCTAAATAATCTAACTTATTAATTTCAAGAAAAGAATTGACAAATCCATAAATCTTATCCTGCGAGTGTGATAAACTGTGATGTGCATTAAATGTCAAGTTTCTAATCGTTCTGTATCACCCCGGCACTTAGCCCCCCAGCGATAATATGTTTCGGGAATGGCATTCATAGCGGTGCGTAGATAGCAGCGTACACCGTAAACACCGTGGAAGACGGATATTCTCGCGGAGGTCGTGTACCTACGAGAGCAGCTCCATATATTTCGCACCTAAGCTCCAGCGAATGCACCGACTAGAACCCCTGGTAGCCAAGCCTCGAGCAAGCCGCGCCGAGCCGAGCCGAGGTCGACGATGTAGTTGCACCGGGGAGAGAAATGTTGTTGCCGATAAAAAAAATTGCCGCAGATTAATCTGGATTACTCCCAGATAAATGGTCCATAATTCCTCTCGAGCGCGGGTGCGCTGCCTTTTTGCACCCGACGACGTGATATTAGCGTCTGCCGTTACTGTGTATTACCGGGAGGAAAAAACGTGCGACCATCCCATCTGCCTGATGGATCGGACAAGAAGTACGGGCGCGCGCTGTAGCAGGAGTATAAGCTCGTTGCTCGGGAAATTTCGTTTCCCGTAAACCATTAGCATTGCGAAAGTACATGAGTGGGTGGTAGTACGGTGGCAGGTTTAAATGCAGATTGCTAAAAATCGTTTTGGGGAAATGCTCGGGGTCCAATGAGTGTCCGGTTAAATAGAATATTTTTCGAGTGTTCGCCGGACTGTCGCACTTTTTCATATTGATCTCGCGAGCACGAGCGCTCACTGCTGCTTGAATGGGCGCAGAATATCTCTCACCATAATTTATATGCGCGTCTGTGCTGACAGAGATTTATAGCCTTTGACTCGGCAATGAAACGATCGCGAGGTACCGCGAGTCCACGAGAAGCCACCGCGGCTAATTAATATAAGCCGGAAAAATCGTCATCGGATATGCGTCCCCGTAAATGCAAAGCTCTTTTTGAAGCTTTTTGATAATGTGTGGGCAGATATTTTGATATGTTGGGTTGATATTTGTGTAAACTTCCGTGGGTATTTTCTCGGCCTAAAAGAGATTGCTGCTAAAGGGGGCGAGGATGGGGAGGAAGAATGTTGCAGAATAGGCTGGTTGGATCACGTCTTGGGGCGGGCTAAATTGACGGGATAACTGGCGATCGTGTCTGGAACTGCGAAAGTGATTACCGGTACACGATAGATCCTATCCGCTACCGTGTTCCCCATTAATAACACGATCAAAGTTTAGTGCGCGTGGTAAAAGATCTCGCTAACGAACGGCTGCAAACCCTTAACGACTACACACAAGCCAGGCGCAAATTGGCTGTTGATTTCGACCACACGACAATCAAACCTTGGCAGACACACGTTACCAACTTAATTGCCCTTCCGCTTTACTGTTGCCAACCTCTTTTCTTCCCTTGCTCTTAGTGCCACGTACATGATCTAATGCTAGGTAAGAAGAGGCCCCTCTCTTTTGTAGGACACATGTTAACTTTTAACCTTTCTAGAATCGTGTATCACCTCTTCCGGCATGAGAAACAAGTATCTGTTTTCAAAATGTGCCGTTGAATTTCGTTGTTCACGGCGTTTTGTGGGAGTTGTGTAAATTTGGTGCATACCTGACAAATTGTTTAAAAAATTAATGATAATACATCCTTGAGGAACCAAGAACGGTTTTCGAAATTTCGGTTATGTGACTGGGCTTACAGCGAGACCGCAACTTCTGCAAACTATAGCAGGAACTCGTGACGTGGATTAATTTAAGTTAAGATGGGAACTAGTTTAGCCATTATTCAAACCAGGATCCAAATTTTCAGGGTAATATCTGTCCTCTATTAGTGTTTATGAATACCGGCGCAGTTATTAATTTTCGAAAAGTCCAAATTATATTGGGAAACTACAAGGTTAAAGAGTGTGCAAAAAAAGAAAAGAAATACATCTTCATATTTGCTTTAAATTTATTTGACTGTCTGACAGCATGACGACTTATTGGTGCAAGAGATATGCTTTATGGGCCAGATATCGCCTGATCGGGTTATGCCTGTGTGCACAACAATAGCGGTATCGAAGCTGCGCGGAACCTGTGTCGATCGATGAAAGACGTGTCAGTTAGGCGATATATTTCGGTGCTACCGCGCTGTTTTAAGGCGCGTTTACATCTGGTGCGGGTAATCGGGCAAAGCGCCTTTTGAGCCCCCGTCGCGATAATATATGCCAGTTCGCTTTGCTAAGTGGACCCCGACAGAAAAACTGGCGACACTGTCGCGCGGCGCCGCGCTACATGTAAACGCGCCTTTAGCAGACCTGTGCCATAGTTGATTGAAAAGAAAGCAGGGGACGACGAATCGGTCGCTATAGTTATTCTTTGACCCAGTTGCCCAGGCTATCAGGCCCCTTACATTTCGATCTCGAATATTTGCACTCCCGAAAATGTACCACCAGGCTGAATCTTAATGCGGCAAAGGAATTATAACAAAACTGTGGAAAGTAGGTTGCGATGATTAAAACTAAACGAAACTTTCCGTCCTTAATACCAGCACAGTAGCCTGCAGCCGTTGTTCTAAGAGCTTCCGGTAATGAACGAATCTTTCACGGTATTTATATACCAAATAATCCAAGCGTCGCACTACCCCAGCTGCGTTTAATTACTGGCGACCGAATAATTGCCGCGCCAGGAGCTCCTCGAATTTTGATCACATTTTAATAGGCAACACTGAATTCTGGACTACAGCCCTACATATAAAAATACTCCGCGAGTGTTGAGTATTGGCTAGGTACAATATACGCGAGAGACTGAGAAGAAAGTGAGTCGGCGGGGGATTGTAGCCAAGTTGGTCCCACAGGCTGCAGACCTGCTAGTCTCGCCGGAGGCGGAGGGCTAAGCGATCTTCACCGGCCCACGAGTAGATGAGCTTCCCTGGCGATTAATCTCGAGGATGGGAAAATGCTTTGCTCAAAGGGTGGCCCGGCCGACCAAGCGAAATCCCAAGGAGAGGAATGGGACCGGGCAGAAGTTGCCGAAGGCTCCGGCAGCAAGCCGACTGGTCAGAAAAAGGTAGATCGGCTCGAGGAATGGCAGCCTGAGAAAAAACTATGTGGAAAGGGAAGGGAAATTCATTCTCCGATGAATAGAAGGGAGAAGTCAACGAGCCGCCGAAGCTAGGAAATCGTTTTATGAACTCTTTGACGGATTGGAATTGTTTCCCCAAGGGCTTCAGTCCCACCACAACTTGTCGTTCGGGACCTGATAGAACCAAATTGGAGAGACGCCTTATTGACCGTAACTGTAATTTACTGTCAAGCGCTCGGCCACCAGTCACTTGTGAAGTTGGTTCCTCGAATTCCCCTGGAAGATCGAATGCTGATCCTATCGTCTAAGTACACAGTCAAGTCCCTGGCCTTCCCATTCGTTAGTCTCTTCGGAAATCAAATGTGAAAGCGGAACATGATGAAATCGAATGCTTGTTTATCTTTGGACCCCACTCTTGGTCTAACAGTATATATAACGGTTCATCATTTCTCATTTACGACGTTTACTTTTCGTAAATGGGATTTCTCCAAATACATGTTTTAGTTATGCATGAAATATTTGGTCTTCGTAACGGTCCTGCGGTTCCACCGACTGTGTGCGCGGGCACACAGTACATGATAAATAATCAGGAATACTCGGGGCAGCGGACGTTTCCGAATTTAATTCTTCCGACCGAATTTCACGGCAACCAAATTCGTGTAAAGGCAAGCCGAGGGCGCTTTCCGCTGGGAATAAAGTCCACTGATTTAATCTGTGTCGCCAGGGGCCGCGTATGTATCTATGTACGTGAATTGCTGGAGGAAATGTTGACGCCCGAGAGTTCCGCCCGTTGAACGCACCTTTGCATTCGACAAGATTAATTACGCCGACATAAATGCATTATTCGCCATTTTTGCTACAGTTTGAATAACGAAACATGGAAAGCGTTTCTCGTTGTTGTTTTAAGGAAATGCTTCTATCAATTCTCACAAAGCACGGTTCTAAATTTACTTCAACTCTGTTCGGAGGAATTAGAATTAGAATACGAATTAGAATTGCAAGAGAACGGTCTACAAGAAATCCTGTTTTGAGGTCAATGAGTTCACCCCAGCGACAAAGGAAGTGAATTTCGCGGAAAGCTTTCCAGGCCAGTCTGGTGAACGGCGAGACGCGATTGGACCGAATTCTCCTTGGAATCGTGCACGTTCGAAATGAGGTCAGGATTGTGCGGCAGCCTCCTTATTAAACCTGTCTAATATACGACGAATCGTGCGACCCCATGGAAATGCAAAGCCCTTCTCGGAATTCTCCCTCAGGGTTACCACTAGCTTTTCACTGGCCGCGAATATCTCGAGGCCTCTCTCTCCCTCTCTCTCATCCTTTTGGCTTTTCGCTGTCTCCTACTACGTTTTGTTTGGGCGTCACGGCCTCTTTGCTTATTCGTGATTCGCCTACCTGTTTGCACTACGCGCAATAAACATCCCTACCTCTACTGTTATCAACCACCGTTGCGCCGAGGTAAGTGAACTTAGCGCGACGAGGACGTCGCCGAAAGCGACTTAGAGAGCGGGGTCTTGTACAAAACGTGGGAAAATGTTGACTTTAGGGGGGGGAAATGCTGCATGTAAATCTGGCTGCGTTTCGCTGGCAACCTGAGGATATACACAGATTATTTGGGTTGCTGGGATTCGTGTAAGTCCGACTCGAGTCTTTATTCGCCTTGTAGCACTTGGGCATCCGCGCGAAAAGTGGTGATGTAAGAATGAATGGGAAGCAGAACGAATAGATAGAGTATTTACACCGTGGAAGAGTACGAATCGTGTGGTTCGGTTCTGGTGAAAAGGAGACTTGAACATGGACACCCTAGTGCTGGTAAAGAGAAGACCAACTAGCGCGGAATCGATAGTAGCCTCTCAAGATTACAGGCGAACGTGGCGCAACATTTGTAATATTCCATCGAGCGCTTCATACCGCGGCGCTTGCGGAAGCCGGGAAGTTTCTTTCTTAAACGGTGATACGGGAATACAGGGACTGGTAGTGCATTGCCAGTTTCCGTTACTTTTGCCCGACATGTTCTCCCTCGTGCCACTCTCGGCCGCCCCTTCGGCCAACCCTTTTAGTTCCCTTTCTCTGCACTTCCGTGGCCGTCCAATTTAACCAAGTTTCGGCCGCGCGCGCGCGGGAACAGCGGAAGAAAAATGCGAGCGGTCGCGAGGGACGCAAAGAGCTAACTAGAAAAGTCCGCGCGAGAAATTCGCGACAAAAGAAAGTCTTACATCCCCGGAAGAGTGGGAGGAGCGAGCGGAAAGTGTGCACGCTCAGATTGTTAAGCGCCATCTATCAGGGGACATACTTTCATAGATCTGGATATTAGCCACCAGTATTAGCGAGTTGTGGGAAAACCCCACCGAACACTTGAACAGCTAGCATTGACTTCTTGTATTCAAGTATCATATTTGAAAAAGGAGATTTTTGTGTCCGAATAAAAGTCAAGAAAGGAAAGATTCATCGAGTTCTGCAATTTAAAATGTGCTCTAATCTGAAATTTGTCTTTTTCGACTTGGTTATTCTTGTGTTTGGTCCCGAATGACTATTTGGTAGAAATGAAGTAAGGCAGGCCCGATTTCGGCTGATGAAGTGTTAAGTATTGACTGCCAGCAAAATTTTTAAAATGGTAGAAGAATATCACAATTATGCGAACCCATTGCTATAAATGCTTGTCGAGTAATCGAAGAAAGGCCACATCAGTATCAGGCTGGAGCCAAGAGTGATGGATCGCTCTCACAGTCAGTGTCGTCATTGTCCCTCGTCTCCCCACATAATGAGGTCAACGCTGACTGCCATTGTCCCACCTCTGGATAATCCACGATTTGGCACCTCCCCTGCCAAGGCATGCCTCTGCCTCCTCTGCAGTCGCATGCTTAATGACCGAGAAATTATTCCCTCGCTAATTAACTGGTGTGCAGAGCACCTTCTCTGCCGCTCGGTTCTTATTCCCCCGGCTTTCCGTCACCTGCATATCCTATTCTCTTTCTCCAGCCTTTATCCGTTGCTCAAAGAGACGCGGTCACGAAATGCTTATAATTAGAGAACGGTAATGCGATAATTTTTAGACGATCAGATTTCAGAAAGCACTTTGCCCTCGTGAAATATAGCACTGAAAGAGCGTCAGTCACGGTAATCCGAGATAAGAAGTTGCATCCTAGCGCATTCTCACCGCTGCGTTTCGATGTAATAATGTAATTTCGTCTCCATTGAGGTTGCCAGTTTTCCGTTGGAGAAGACGTAGCACTGTGATGTAGTTGAAAACAACGGCTAATATACTAGTTTCCCGGAGGTTGCCATTGCCCGTGGGGCGTATGAAATCTTAATATCCCTTATTACGGAAGTCCTAATTAACGAGCCTTGGAGCCACTTGGATAACGTATTTCTCCTACCAGTAGATGGAGCTACTTTTGCGTTATAACGAGACGCTAAACCGAATTCCCAGACGTTTCACGATCTTAATTATACAAGTTGCGTAATTCTACAAAGCTCGATGTATCGAAGATTCTTGATTCTCTTTATTTCTATGACAAACCCTTACAATTTTACGACAACGGATATTTGGATTCTGCAATGTGCTGCTTCCACCTCCCTTTTGACTGCCTTATAGGCAACCGTATTGAGCTAATGTAATAAAATACATTACAAGACCTTCCTCCGTTTACGTTCATCTGTTTTTAAGGTACATTCGGAACAACATTTAGTGGAATATTCAAATGATTCTACGCCGATCGTTCGAAACGATCTTGATATTTCGTACACGAATACCGCAGTAATTCCTTGGCTGTGCGATTCCTCAGACCGCGGTCTTCCAAGTTCGGTAATCCATGGATTTCACGATTGCTACGCAGCCTCCTTTATATTTATGAATGCTGTCTCGGACACCTGCGAGCAGGAAAGCCGGCATATGGAAGGGCAACTGGCATTGTAAGAACAGGAGAATGCCAAGCAAAGATGCAGAAATTTAACTGGGTGACGCATTTGCCTGGCGACTTTACTTGTATCGTTTCTTTATTCCCTCTCCACTGTCAGTATGCGCTGTTACCATAAAGTTTTGTATCCTCTCTCAACATCTGCAGAGAGTTTTACCGGGACATCCGCGCTTCGATTTTAATTAAATACAGTGCGCACTTGGGATTTCGAGATATCAGAACTTTCCGGCCTGTGGTTTAATTAATTGTAAGACTGCGGGCCACGCTGCAGTGCAATTGCGCGTACTACGCCGCATCTATGCCTGGTGCACCGGTTGATGTCGGATCTCGCACGACAGAAGTTGCGTACTTCCAGCCGACATTGCCGGGATGCTTTGCGAAAGTTGCGGGGAATTGCAAATGTTTCGCCGGCTTCTTGGGCGCTCCCTTATCCGTTCATCTCATTCTTCATTCCTATTCTCCTCTCGCTTTCATTCCCATTGCCCTCTCGTTCATTCGGGCTAAGGCCTCGCAGGAGCCACTTGGTCGCTGCGACGGATATGGGAATTTCATATACGCCGGCTGCACCTTCCTGCAGCTCGGTGCCTCGCAGAAAAGCCAAGAGATAGTCTTCGTTCTCCCTTCCCGGCGGATAATGCAATTCCTGGACGGACTTATTATAGCGGCGCGCGGCGAGAAATCTGCCGTACACAGTGCAACTCATCTCGCATACTTTCCGGCGTCACATATACTTTCTTATTCCTCTAGCGTGCAAATCACTGGCACTCAGCCTTCCTTTCCGCCGCGGCGGAGAGTAATTGGTTTGCTTCGGAGTAATTTCGACTGCGCCGCCGCCACGGACGCACAGTGTTTTTGCGACGAAATGCCGGCCGGAACTCTATTACCATCGCCGGAAGCTATTCTTTGCGCCTACATGGGCGCAATATTCACACGACTGTGACGCATAGACTGAAGGTGTCTTGGGGGAAGCCTTCGGTTTCATTAGTTAGCCTGTTGTACATGTATAGTAGATGCTCCTTCCGTTTATGTTTGGGATAATCATGATCGTTACCGGACGCTGGTACCTACTAAACTATGCGGTCAAGTCGCTCATCCCGGCTTACGCGAGTCGATTCTATTTACCCCGTTTAATAACGATTGTGTACCTACCGAGGGGAGGTATGGCTCGCCATAATATCGGCTTTATTAAGCCGCAGTGTACGAGAATAATCCCGAGTTAGCGTAAATCTAGTTGTAAACGAATCTATCTTATCTCAATAAGTTATTGTAAATTTGGTTGGACATACAATTGTTTAAAGTTTTAAATGATTTAAAAGGATTTAAAATACTCCGATGGATGCCCCGAGTTCATAATACTAATTTCGCAATAGTACTCGGCAATAATTATTGTACGAAATTGGTCTAATAGAACTTCATGTCTATTATTGCAAAGAAAGAAAGGTCATTGTTGGCGCAACTGGAATTGCTGCGAATCTTTTCACCGGCAGATTCTACCTTTTATCGGACTGGCGCCAGCCAGCACGAGCAGCTGTGCGCAAAGTGAAATTACCCACAATAAATATACACTTTCCACAATGACGTGCGGCGCTATCGATGTTATTCCAGGCTGCAGTAGAAGTTGGAAGTTAATCATAACACGCCGAGGTCGAACTTTATTTTCCTATGACGCGTGGAAATATTGACACAAGAAGTTTTTAGGTGCAGTGTATTGTAATAAATCGATGGTCCGTCAATAAATATGTATTTCAAGCAATACATTTGCGAGGTTCTTCTACCAAGCGATCCAGAGAGAATGAGTTTGAGGCTGATTTTCTACGATTACTAGTCGCTTTTAACAGAATACTAATTTACGTTTCAAGAAAAGGAATCATGAGTTTGGAGAAAGAAAAACAACAGTAACATGGTAACATTTTCTGCTTGTTCTAGAACATTTCTACTGCAATGCTTGTATAGACTTGTATTCCATAGAACTCTGTAATTAAACACTACAGAAAAGTCTAGTATGCAGATACATAGTACACGTATCACATAAAAGTAGAATGGCCCGGGTTTATTTGTATCCGGTAACTTCCGAATTCGTGCGATACGATGCTCCCAACTTCTATGCTCTATGTATGGTACACGAGTAACAGTTGCGGGGCGAGTATTGCGTGTAAAAGTATTGTCTTCTTTTCCTAGGGATAAGCCAACCCGTATCGCGTCGCCGGCATTCTATTACAATTTCTGACCGGGCTTATTCACACGTTTACTCCCACTCGCTCGCGCGACCCTCATACAAAGTTGTAGCCAGTTGTTCGCACGGAACACGGCGTGCCATCGTCCAACGGGAAATGAGATTAAAACCGGCGACATGTTTGGTTAAACGCAATAGTCCACATTGCGGGCGTCGGGCGAGGGAGAGTCAGTCTTTAAATTAAAATACTGTAGTGTTCGCACACTTTCCCTTGAAATCGATGTATTGCTAATGATATGATTGATCAGTAGTACCAGAGCAGCAAACACGTCAAGTTGAGTATTTGCCCCTTTAAAAGCGATGTACCATTATAGCAATGTTTAAAGGGATGACTGGGGCATTGGAAGGAAATTCGTTATCAGCGTTAACGCATTTCCCGTTGGTTAGCCCTTCATGCAGGAGAAGGAGATTGCTTCAAGACACGATCGTGATTTTATATTCAGTCGAAACGAGTTTGCTCGCTGCGGCACATTGCTCTTTTCCGCGTGAGCGTCTGCTGGTAGTGGCCGGTACGCCGGGCGAAACCAATTCCAGCCACACTGGTGGATGGTCTCGTTGCTCGAAAACCGCACACCAGTCGTTCCTGTCTCGCGTCAGTTTCCGGACAAATATAGATTTAATGACGAGTGAACTGAAGGGAGGCCGAAGGGTGCGATGGAAAGCTGGTGGTCAATTTAGCTACAGAACGAAATGAATGGTTAGGGCCAAGGGGCAAGAGTGAACCGCGTGCTCAGGGCAGAATTGGATTGGCATTATAAATTTGACTGGCTGTTCCGTAGCAGTCGTCGCTACTAATGAGAATAAACAGCCGCAAAAAACTGTCGTTCTATCGAAAAACTCAGAATATGGCTGTATACACCCCCCCCCCCTTCTCTCTCTCTCACACACACACCCATACTGTGTTTTCTACGTGCATAAAACGTCGCAGTGTCCAAAGCCAATGCGATTTTTTCGCAGCTGTTTCCATAGCGTTGTGGTTGGGACGAGTTTCGGAGGTGCAATGGGGTTCTGTAGTGTTCCCACTTTAATGGAGGTGCCATCATCAATTGAAACTGAAACGGATAGGTTTCAGCTCGGAGCTCGGAGCGAATGAAAGCTCGTTGACACCTCTTCACAGCTTTTGCCGTTCCTGTTACGGTGCCGCTTTTACCTCATCCACCTTTCTTCGAACGCATTCCATCGTCACTGGAAGTCTGCAACGAAAGAATTAATTATCCCTTCGTTAAAAAGTAATCGCACATCTCGCTCAATACAGCAACGGTAGTGGCCACCATTATTCACAGGGAAAATGTATAATTCCCAGTCTCATCCAGTTGCCATCGGAAGATGCGTTATTACGTGTACTAAACAGAAATGGTCCCTTTGTGATGCTAATAAATCACGCCTGCTTTCATGGGCGAAGTAATGAGATTACAAGCAGACATCGTTGAGAAAGGGCTGACTTTAAGTAATTAATGCCATTAACTTGGGCTGTTAAGAATGAAGCACGATAAAGTGTTAATAAAATGTTGCGCAGCGTAACTACTATAGGGCTACAGGCTTCGTCGTACACGATTACATACAAGCTGTCTGGCCAGTGACGGATTACACCACTACCGGTTAACCCCCGCCTCCCCGACCTCCGTTAGTCTCGGCCGAGAGATCAATTGTGATACCTCCGTTCTTTAACCCCAGTCTCTTACTATAGTTTCCTATGCCTATAATACATGAAAGGTCAGTTGCAGTTCACCTGATAGTAGATTGAGTTCATAGGTGAGCCAAATCCTGCGTGAAAAATCAATTGAAACGGCAGTTAAAGTCTCCCAAGATACTTCGGCTCTTTAATAATGTAATAGCGCAGCTTGTACGCTATTCCTAGTAAAAAAGCGAGGGAAGTGAGCGAATAAAGATCGAGATGAAGATGTCTCAAGTCTCTGGAAGTATTTTCATGAAACAGGAGATTCCGGCAAGGGGCCACAGACCGGCGGAAGTTGGCCATCGCGGCTGTGTTAGGATTTCCCATGCGGGGTGTACATTACGTTACGGTGCACCATGAAATATGCAACGCTATCTACTGCCACGGCTGTAACACTGGAGTCCACACCCTGTTTCCAGGGCGCACCGGCTCCTCTCTGCATGACCGTGTAGGCCCCGGCCATGGAGGATTCATGATCGAAGCCGCATCAATCGAGATCACCGCGATCCCCTCGAGATACTGTCAGCAAACCAAAGGTGCGGTCACTTGGCAGCAGCTGTGAATCAGCATTAATGAGTGCTCAGGCTCTCTCGCATCGCTTTGGATTATTGCGAGCAGCATCTCTCCCGTTGGCCGGTCTGCATCGAGGGGGCGCAGCGCGAGGCCGATATTCGCAATATTCCCCGCCGCATTTCTCGTTGTTTATAAGTGAGAATGGAGATCATTTTTAACCGAGGCGGATTTGCTACCGTACCGCAGCGGTACCGAAAACTTCGATTTAGTACCGCAATACCTTCCTCTATTTCACGTCGGGTTAACCGTATAAGCTTGATTTAAAACTGTGCGTTCGGTCAGCCGCAGAAGCCAATTAAAAACCCAATTCCAAGTACGACCGCTCCATGGTATTCTCCCTAATCTGTACCTCCCGTTCTACCTACCACGTAAACGCTTTCGAGCCCGAGCACTGCGAACGCAAAGATTACCCGGGCGAAATCGATTGCCTTCCTTATCGCTCGGCTTATGCTTCACCCATGGCCTTCCACCTTAATCCTCTCGAATGAGCCATTATAGTGGAGACGTTCGATCCCTCACCGTTCGCCCACCCACCCACCCCCCAACGATTGACATCCTTTCCAACACGTTCGCTTCATCAAATCACCTGAATTGGATGATGGCTGATTGCCCCCGTCCTCCCGTCCTCCCGAGCATGCTCCGATAACAGGAGTCGACGATGCGTCCGACGAGATGTACTTGAATTTGTAATAACCCAGGCCAAAGGACTCGAGCTTTCACCCGAGAGGTGAAAGTAACCTGGGGAGAGTGATGGCGACGACGCCGACGGTGTTGCCGGATGGTTTGTACACATCCTTCCGGCCGATCTTGGAGTATGGAGCTATCGAGCGCCTTCGTTCTAACGAGGTGCGCTGCCGCCGATGGGCTAAACTAACCCCAGTTCCCCCGTCCTCTGCCACTTACTGCAACTTGCAAGTACATCCATGCGAGCGCCGAACCAACCAGTCAACTGAGTAACGAGGCATCCAGCCACCAAGTGAACTACGAAGCACCGGGTGTCGCCAGCAACAGATAAGAGCGCAGTCTATAAATTAATTAGCTAGAGTGTCTAAGACCTAAAAGCCGCGCGGGCCCGTACGCGGCCGGCACAAAAGCAGGCTAGCTAAATCTACATTAAACCACCCAACAGGCGACGGCAAAATTTACAGCACCTCTCCTCACTCCGTTGCCCCACACTCCTTTCGCTCCTGCACTCCCATCTTCCTTCCCCCTTGCTAGAGTAGAGCAGCTATACTATACATACTGTAGCTGGGTGTTCCCGCAACGCCCGGTTAAAAGGTTGCGCATCTCTAAGAAGAGCCGTTAAGCGCTCCTAGTTAGCCCATCTTTCTCCTGGAAGAAGGAACGTTCTCGCAACTGCGTGTCTATACGCGTATAATATCCGTACACATATGCATGTGTGTGTGAATAGTTATCAAGCATATGAAGGAAAGCAAACGGTTGTATTGGCGAATTTATGAAATTTGACGATATCTTACAATTTGCGCGTTATGGAAGTGCGGGTATAGATACAAATTGTTATGAAGATGTATTAGCTCGGAATCGTACTTCCTAGATCCCACTGCAGTGCAGTCGGCCTAGTCGAGGCTTGGATCGTCTAGCGAGGAAGAGGATGAGGAACAATATATGTAAAATGGCGAGGAGAAAGGGAGAAATTGAGCATTGCGCGCTTATTCAGCTTCAGTTATGTGGGCTTCTTAACGCACCCTACTCGTTGAGCTTATGAATATCTTATGAATGCATAGTATACGAGATTCCACTACGATATTACATGGTGTCGTCATTTTTCTACTGGTATGGCGAGACTGCAGAAAAATCCGTCTTCTTCATCCCAGGCCCGAAACTTTTCATTCGAATCCCCTAGCCGAACACCGTTTCTTTCTTATTGTCGCCCTGCAATGCAGGTTTTTGCTTGGGATATTTGCAGTTTGTGCAACTATTGATCGACGAGATCTATGTAAGTTTGCCTATTCAAATTGTTGTCAGTCAATAGGAAGGTTACTGTTATTCGAATTCCATTCGCAATCTCAGTTTTCATTGCTCTGCATTGGGGGAATACAAAGCCTGTGGAATGTAATTTTTCCGAAATTAAATTTGCTGGAATTTGGTTGGCGTGCTCCCCTAATGGACATGCCTGCAAGTTCAATATTTTATAGTGCCGTGGACGTCAATTAAATTTAATTTTACTTTTTGATGTAACCATTCAAATTCCAAACCTTATTGTAGAATTCACTAGGTCCGCACATGCCTGGCAGCGCAATTGTCCGGCGACGCTTTAAGCTCGGCAAATGGGAGTAATTTGTAGCTTAATCATCGGAAAATCCGATACCTTCCATTTTCTACTTTGGACGCTAATAACCCTTTGTTCAGCCTTTGTCATTTCGCATGCATGGATTGGCCGAATACATTTGAAGATATATGTCAACGGTCAATCTTAACGAGTCCCAGAGTGATCCTATCTAATTCAGATTCAGTGTCGCATGCTTTTTGAAATTTACTACCAGCAAGAACTAATCTGATAAAATGCAAGCACAGATGGTTAAAAGTGTGAAGAATTGTAGTGTGGGTACTAATGTACTTTTCAAACATATCCCTCATTCTTTCGTCGCTTTTCCCCCCATACATTCAGACAATCGAGGTATCGTTGGCTTTTTTGAACCGCAAGTTAGTTTGAGGGAATGAACAACTCCATGCACTTTACAAAAGAGTCGAGTATCAGTTCTATTATTCACGAAGTCGGCCAAATACATAAGAATATATGTATAACCGAAAGTTTAACGATAAGGCAGGGAATAAATTTAAATATCGCCGAGACTCTTTGATATGTTAACAAGGATTGCCTTTGGAAGCCGGTCCGAGGGATCGTCGAAGGCAACGGAATTCTTTGATATAGCGATTCTCCTGGACGAAACCTCGCCTTTTCCGCCTTTCGTCTGTTGGCCAGACTTGTCCCCGTTCCACCTATGTATTATTTCCGTTTTCCCGACACTCACCCTCGCCCGCGATCCTTTTATGCCTCGCTACCCCGTGTACTCTGCGCCTCCAGCACTGTTGAAACTTCCAACGCTTGGTATATCCTGTACGTCCGTACTGCAACGCGATTTATACTTTCTCGGGCGAGAAACTCCCTCTCTCTTCCCCTTCAGCTATCTCTCGCTCTCCACATGCACGAACGTGCATACAAATGCCATTACCGCCTGAAAGAAACCCACTGCAGTAGTTCTTTCAACCTACCTTTTGTGCTGCTTCGCAATCATCGTAATGATGCCTTAAGCCGATTGAAACTAACTAGACTCATGTCTGTCGGGTATTAGATTCATCTGACAGCATGAACATGGAAACTAATGAAATTATATCTGTGCTATGGTGGATTTATATGGGATTTAAAATTTTCGGAGTATAATTGTAAATGGCCCTTCAATTTCGATTGTTTGCATTTTTAAATCCTCGATCGCGAGGTAAGCGTGAATATTCTCTCTCCGACAAGGACTCGTGCGGAAGGACATTTAGGACGACAGTGCGCGACGGGGTCTAGAACTCGAACAGTACCATTTTGTATCTCTTCTCACTTGAGTGGCTCGGAACAATTGTTTCTCTTTCTTCCTACGTTTCTTAGTCCATGGGATCGCACTTGGTGGCAGGGTGTTCGCCAGAGCACGATCCTCCCGCATATCCTTGGTCCTCGACTGGCAAGAAGGATGTTCATTCGTCGCACGTCAGCCTCTGGAACGTGCCCGGCCTTTTTTCACTTTTTCTCTCCCCGTCCTTGACTGATGAAACTCCAACCCGTATAATTCGTAGGGTGTCCTGTACACGAGTACAGACTTATGGGTCAACAGACCCCTCTTCCTCATCTGTCGCAAACATTCTTACGCCAACCAACCGGAAAAACGTGGATGTACCGACTAATCGACTCATGCACTCGTAACTGGGAAAAACTCATAGTGCGCACATTAATTAATTCGGGCTTAGCCAATATTTATCTATTTGTAGTCTAGGATATGTGTGACAACTAACAACTTGGTTGCTCACTCTACTGACGTATATGGAGAATTCAGGACTGATTTGACTATAAGCGATGCCTGCTACTCCGCGAGACTAGTGAATTATTGTCGCACTTAGCGAAGATGAGGATTTCAAGCTGAAAATAAATTGTGCGGTGGACTCGCAGGGAAATTTATGCTGATACGGATCTGTGCAAATGCCCCCCCAGCGAGACTGCCCTCTCGAGGTGTGTTTCCACCTGGCTTGGAATTGTGTCGGAAGTGGGCCATAAAATATGCAAGCTGAAAGGCTAATCATTTTTCTCCTCCACTCGCCTTTTTTCTCCTTTGTCAGTACCAGCATGTTTATCATTCCGCCTTCCGCATTAGTACAGTGGAGTGAAACTCTTAAGCTCGTCTGCAACCACCCGTTTCTACAAACGGAAATGCATACAATATTGACGAGTCTTCCTGAACTGTCCTTGCACCCTTGTCCATGAGTGAGAAGCGAAATGGCAAGGTCTTATTCGCGCAAGGATAATAAAATTAAATAGCTATAATTGCCATATGTATAATTAGTGTTATATGTTCAGTGTGCGAAGTACATATAAAGGATCGATGCATGTGAAACCGGACGATCGCAGGATTTTAAGTCAAGTTAATAAATTGAAGCATTAAACGGCTGCGGCAATAACATTGAAAGAATGACCGCGTGATGTTGAACAAGAGTTGTGCGAATGTGGTGTTGCATGAATGAGAGAAGCAGACTGTACGTGTACACCTATATTCTCAAAAATTGTTCTGATACCCCAGTACGTACTTGTTCTTAAAAATGCACAGACGCGTAGAATTTACCTGAATTCCCATGCATGTTGCCGCATGCAGCAGCCGCTCGGCGTCCGTGAAACCTCCTTGGCAGTTCGTCTGCTACAGGTGACATCGCAGCACTGCAAGTCACCGACAGTTATACACATCGGAATAGCATCTCCAACGAGGCCGGAAACTCGTCGACATCGTGTCACGTCCGTCAGTCTTTCCCCGTGAATTCGGCGAATCCTATTTTCTCCCCAGAACACATTTTTCCCTGCGCACCCCTCTTCCCTCTCATTTCTCGAAATCTAGCAGACCGTGAGTTGTTCTGTCGCTCTCTTCGCTGGTGCGTACGAGTGAATCAGACTGGTTTCCCATTTTCGAGCGTCACTCCCAAAGGCGAGCTCGTCAATTCCCATTTGTGGTGGGCGGAAAACGATCGGCCGCTTTGCACGGCCGGGGCGGCGTACTTGTGATTCCGCGGGATTTTCCTGGATTGCCAGTTTCGGTGCCATCCTTTTTTACTACCATTAGTACTGCGCCATCTGATGGCGAGGCATGCGGTTAGGCTCGTGGTAAAATTACATCCGACCTTCTGTCACCTCGAACACGCTTAAGCTTTACGAGTATGTACTTCCTATTATATTCAAATCAAATCCAATTTCTAACATCGATCCGACAACTATTGCGCGGATCGAACTGACTTTGTTTCGAGACAATTTACGAAGTTCCTTTGATACTCGGAACTCCGTTACAAATCATTAATAACACATTAAGTCTTCCACTCTTTTGCGGTATATACTTTAATTTGCGTACTTTAGGTAAGGGTTTCGCTGAATTGCCACCCACTTTAATTAAACATAAAAGTACAATGTGCGTATCTATTGTCTGTTTCAGTTTGGACAGAGATCAGCCCTTCACATTCCAGTTGGGAGTCGGCCAAGTTATTAAAGGTTGGGATCAAGGCTTAACAGACATGTGCGTGGGAGAAAAGAGGAAGCTGACCATCCCCCCTGAGCTCGGATACGGCGACAAGGGAGCCGGAAATGTTATTCCTGGAGGTAAATCTACTGTTTTATTTTCGGCTTTCGAAAGGTGTCACGATTTATTCCACTGTAAACGTTCACCCGACAGCATAATTTATCCTTTCGCGCCAGTTTATCATGCCCCGCCTCCGCAATGAAACGTATGGTATTACATTGCATTGCACTGCCAATAAACTGAAGTGTAGGAAAGCGATGGGCTTATATGGAATTCGCAATCAAAGGGTTTCATATCGGCCCATGGAATCAGAAATCCCTAGTCTGATCCTGAATTTTGATCGTGATTAATGACTTTTGTCGTTAATCAAATTATTCCTGCAATAATTCACAAAGTTCCAGAAATTTATCACTACATTGTTAATCCCAACACGATTAATTACGAAATGAAATTCGCTTGAATAACGTTTGAAACCATTACAGCGATCCCTGTAATAGGAAATAATACAAATAAGAGGTCCCATTCGTTGCTTGTAAAGTGTTTTATTTTCTTACAATTTACAATCGAAAAAGCAACATTCAGTAGGAGAAATAACGTCCAAAGTACTAGGAGGACGATTTTTCGGGTTGGCGATTTCGAGATGGAAAGGGAGGGGAAAATGTGAAATACAATCATCGCGTGGCCGATTCGTAGCATTGAAATTGACGGAGAAACAATGCAATTGTCTGAAAATCCAATAAAGCATCGACCATTAAACCCAGTGCTGTTGAAAATGGTCGATTGGATCGGTCGATGTGTACAGCGCGCTCATTTTTAAGGTATATAACAGGTTAGATGAATCCAGCGGCAATTTCTATGGCTGGACAAATCATTAGAGCGTTCTGAGTTAATTGCAAGTCATCCTTTCTAAATTTATAAATATATTTCAACGTGTGAGTAAATTTGTCTTCGTTTAACGTACGCAATTGGTCATCTAGGGATAACAACGAATCAAAAATAGTTCAAACCTGTCAAGCATTTATTTAATCTATAAGGTATTTTATCGATTCGGCGGAGTATGGGCCTTTGATGTTTGGAGCTTTGAAGTGCGTAAACCACATATTAAAGTCCCCTTAAGTATTGGCACAGAAATCTCTCGGTTGACCCATATTATCCGAAAAATCGAATTTCGAATATATTCAAGAGCACATGTCCGTAGTATATCGATTTGAAGAACAGTTCGAACTCGGCCGAAAAGAACAGGAGAATTAATATGTCGCCGAAATGATTGAAGTGTCCTCAATTCAAGGGTGCAACATGTGCCAGTAACTTCGACGGGAAAAATGAAACTCGAGGTCCTAGACTATTTAAAGAAAGTTTGCTTTTATGAGTAACTGACACGGTGATAATGGTCTATAAGTTTTACATTCCTAGTGCAACTATGATACATCGTATCGAAATATTCGATACATTTTAAGGTACCCGATTTTTAAAGTTGAAAGGTACGAAGCCGCGCATGGCGAATAATCGAAAAGCAGACACGGCGGTGACCGTAATCGCCTTCCGTCTACGTTGACAGAGACCTATTGGATTTTTATTGGGTTCCAGCCAATCAATGTGGCCGACATGCGTCACTTATTCTTCAAATCGTTCAGTATAATAGAAACCGTGCCATGCCGGGAGCGGAGACCATTGGGGCAATTAATATTTATGTCGAGCATTCAGCGTCCGCCGATTGGCTTATTTTGTGTACTAAATTATTTTGTGGCAAGATTACCGAATACAGAATCGAAGAATTTCATTTCTTCGCGATATCTCACTATCAAGTGCAAAATTCATGCATTTCGTGGTAAACGAAACAGAGGATATGGTTTTAAGTGATACAATTGTTTGGATTTCAGGAGCGACCTTGTTGTTTGACGTAGAGCTGATCAACATCAGCGACTCACCCCCAACTGCGAACGTATTCAAAGAGATTGACGGCGACAGCGACAACCAGCTGTCCCGCGAGGAGGTGAGAGCAATGGCAAGATCATTTTCACATTTTTCATAAGGGAGCTTAGTGGTGGAGGTCGTCGGACGCACAAATTAAACGCGCTACGGAGTCATTCCAGTTTCACATTTAGTACAGTTGTAGGCATACTCAATAAATGCACATTACTATTGGGTTTAAAATTTAAAAAGTTCATCGGGACGTCATGGACTATTATACATTTCTTCAACTTTATAATTGAATGAGGTCCACCATCCCCCTTATCGAAAAAGTTTCCTCCGCTTTAAAGTAGGCAGCATGTGGTTTTGCATGACAATTACTAACAACATTGTAAATTCGCTCGCAATAAGCCATCATGAAAAACATCCGTCTCTGCACAAACATCCGTACTCCGAGTACTAACACAGCCAACTAACCGTGGGAGGGAAGAGAAAACGACAGCAGAATCATAGGTGTGGTCTTAACGGAAAATGGGGACTTTTTGCCTTCACAGGTAAGCAATTATCTGCGAAAGCAGATGCTCGAGGCGGAGGAGGGCGGCGCCGGCGAGAACGAGGAGATGAAAAAGATGCTGGCTGACCACGACAAGCTAGTCGAGGAAATCTTCCAGCACGAGGACAAGGACAGGAATGGCTTCATCTCCCACGACGAATTCAGTGGACCAAAGCACGACGAGCTTTGAAGGCTTGGTCTGGCGTCTTTGCGTCTCTGAACACTGCGCCCCAACGGCACTCGTGTTCCGCGCCAACACGTGTTCACCTCTGTACAGAATCATCCCTTTTTCGAGTCCTGCCTGTTCGTCGAGGGTCTCACAGGGATCCGTGACCAATCCCTCGCCCCTTCCACTTTCTAAGTCCTAGAGACATTAACGGGCGCGACCTTCCTCGAATTTCAATATCCCCCTTTCCCCCCTCCCTACTCAGAGCTGCGTGCGCTATTCTTAAATTATTTTTACAGAACGGATATGCTTTCTCTCCGATATTTATATTGAGCGTCCGAACTCTTTCGGCTTTTAGAATAAAGTTTAACCAATTGGAAAAAAAGAACAGTGGAACAATTTCATTACGGATTTTGTGTGTGTCGTTTTGCTGTACTGAAGGCCTAATACCTCGGGAATGAAATCAGTCCTTGAAGGTTTAATACAACCGAGTCATGGGGTACTAGATGCATCTTCCGCTACTCCTACACAGTTTCTGTTGTTAGAGGATGTTACGCACGTTGAATGATATAATAGTACGAACTGTATTGAACGCGGACCCGTTTTACTTGCACGAGAAGCAGTGAGTGTACTTGTTACAATATTAATATTGAAAGTGTTATGTTGCACTCGTATGGACGTAAAAAAAGGAAATCTACCACCTCCAAGATCTTTTAACTATTTATATCGCGCGATTAATATTTGTCATATATTTTAAAGAAATGTTTTACGTAAATATAAGTTTTGTAGGAAAAAAATGATTGTACACCTTGCTTGAGAGGTTAATGGTTTATAAGATCGACTGTGGAGCAGCTGAAGGTTATCCTCAGATAATGATTGGGATGTCGGAGGTTTCTACAGTGAGAGTCAATATGGATAATCAATAAAGTGTATAAAACCAACTGGAAACACGCGTCGACATTCTTCCTCTCAAACCTATGTGTCTTTTCTTTGTCTCATAATGAAAGCACGCAAGTCAATGAACAGTTTCACGCGCCAAATCTCATAATTCATGGAGTGATTTCATCCCTTGCTACTGCTGCTGCATTTAGCCGATTCACCAGTCGCTGTCAGATTCCATTAGTCCTTGGGGCATTTAAGTTCACGAACTTCCCTTCGCAATCTCGATTCCATCCATTTTCATTCGCGCGTGGAAAGTAATAAATAGATTTTGTAATCTCTCGCGGCTCGCGTACCTAACCGGACGTGGCGGCTCCAATCCCGAAGTAGCTTTCACAGAATTACTCGATCGAAACTAGGTGCGGGCGGCTGCCGGCTTTCCCGCACTCGCGTGGTATCCTCGCGTTCCTTTCAGTTGGAGAACTTTAAGGGCCCAGACCTTTTTCCTTGGTGAAAGCCAGTGAAGCGGATGTATCGACTGCAGTAGCAATTATACGGAGGCGAGAGTATGTGGAGAAGCTAAAGTGAGGCAAAAGAGCGGCGACGATAAATCAACCAGAGAAGCTTTCATCCGAATTCAGCGTGAGCTTAGCAATCCCGCCTCGCTTGTGAACGCAAAATCCAATACATAAGATTCTGGCGCAATTGCATAGTGGATGTTCCCACCCTTGTGTGAGGAGGTATCATCGTAGAGAAGCGTGACGAGTACGTTCGACCGTGTGACTGTGTCCCGGCATGAAGTGAGATTGTTTCGCCACGGATAACCCATTTTGTTGTACACGAATTATCAGTGAACAAGTATGGAAATCGAGCGAGGGTGGTAGAGTATGTCTGACAATGAGAGTTGAGCGGATGCGTTTTTTCTACAGGATTATAGATATTATAGCATTAACCGAGTATCAATCTAGGGTATGTCTATGGTACCTCTTCTTATCCGACCACTTCACTGCTGACCATTACTACTTGCGCTATTCTCGTTAACGGTGAAAATTTACGTGAATCACGATTTACAAAAACAACCAGAGAAAGAAGAATGGCTTTATGAATAAGAGTGACTGAAATATGCGCCATTACCATACCTAGGACACTACCACTATTTACATTTTAACGGATGCGTTTGTATTAGTACATCATGGCTGTATGTTGTTAAAATTGGAAGAAGGTTAATAATAAATCATGTGCCCCGGGCACAGTTTGTTATACAAAGCGACTCGCTTAATTTCTACCCCGGTCGACTACCGTTCCCATCGCACACGCAATTAACGCGCTCGCTTCGTTTCTCCTTTTTCGGCGTGTGTTTGCCGCAGCGAAGCTCCCCAATTCCAGCCGCATATCTTTTAATCTTAATGGCTACACTAATGTGCGAAACATTGCCGTAATCAAGAATTCGTTCATATTTCCACCAATGAAATTAAATTACCACCACTTACCTGCAAGTGCCAGCTACAAAGTGGGAGGAACAATAAATCAGTGATCGAGTAAACGCGCCAGTTGCTGGTTTCACTTTTATTTGAAATATCAGTTTCGCAGAAAATTACAATGCGCTCGTGTGCAGGGCCACGCAGCGTGTGGGAATAAGGTATTGATTAAGTTAATTAAGTCGCATCTCTCGCCGAAGAAATCACACCGTTACAAATTCCTCCTCGTCCAGCTATTGAAATTCGCTAGCTACTCATCGACAGAAATCGCTGAATACAAATCGACTCCTTTCTCTTCGCAGAGGAAGGAGACAACGTAAGCCTTTCCTAAGCCGCAGTCGGCCGTGCGAAAAGTGCGCCTCTAAGTTTATTCGTCGCAATCTGATTACGCAGAGGCACTAGTCATTCTAGAAAAAGGACCAGCAATAAAAACACTTCGCGTTCCGAGGGATCCTACGATGAGTAGAAAAAACTGACGCGACACGCTGGTGCCTCGGTTGTGTCAGTCCTTGATCTCTGTCGTTCGAACATCCGTGGCCGTTCAAGCACTGTTAGATAAATAGCCCGTCGATTTACGTATGGATTACGTACGTATCTGTCATTAAGTGTTACGTCTGATTTCAGTGCTTCAATTTACATGTAAATGCCTTAGTCATCGCTCGCTGCCAACGTTCATGCACTTCCTGAAATCCGCGGGATACATAGAACCACCGGCTCACCAGCGAGAGTTAATCCTACATCATCGATTCATACTTTTGCGAGACCATTCAGAAGCTGTCTAGTCCTATGCCTCCGACGTGCCTACGTTCGCATACCAATGTCGCAGTAGTTATGGTCGAACGACAGAGCGCACGGAAAATCTGTCTATGATAGAATGGAAGGCCTCGAATGCGTAGTTCGGCTGACAAATTCGATAGATGGAGGATGCGTCGCGTGCACCATGCACGTGTTAACGCGAAAAGCTATAGAAGCATGCTTTTATGTTTGATTTTCGAGTATATTCTGGGTTCCTGCCACGGTCGGTGTTTCTTTCCCCTTTCGTTTTGGCTCTCGGGCGAATGATCGATACCTCCCAAACATTGTCGCCACCACTTCGCCAAGTCACGCCGAGCACGACGTGTGTCGCGGCGCTCGACGATCTTGTGTACCTGGGTTCTGCTTATCTCTCAGGGCGTCATAAGGTTCGCATATTATCACAGTTAATAGCCCTTGATGTAGGCAGCGATGTGCTTCTTCTCCTCTTCCGAGAGGCCGTTCTTCAGCGTTCTACGCACTAAGGAATTCAGGAACATAACAAATTAGAATCAGAATTTCATGCGCCGCCGGACCTCGAGCACTTGGAATTCTGGGGTCCCAGAGTTCACAATTTTAACTAAATTCGATCAACTGTAACTTGCCGCTTCTTTTGCGTAACATTTAGTGATCACATGCTACTTGGAACGCCGTGTAACTCTAAAGTACCCTAAAATATCAAGTGCTCGAAGTTACGTGGAAAATAGAAGCAAAGTGCACCACAAATCATTTGAGGATATTCATTCCATAAGGTAGCATGCTCTCGCGACAAAACCGGGGAAAATAATGAAGCATTCTCCGTCGGACTGTACTCCCGCTCGACAACGGTACTGGGTATTTTAGCGATCGCATCACGCCGTAATGGTTTTTACGTCAAGGTGCATCACCTATCTGACACGGAATCAGAGTGCAGCAAACGCCGGCTAATTAACAGGGCTGTTCTCCGCGCGGAACAATGCACGCCGGCATCCAAAGTGCCGGAAGTATCGTGTGCCCGCAATTGAAATTTCAGACCCTGCAATAGAATACTGCTTCCCTCCCGATCCACGTGCACAGATCTGGCTAGAATGGTCTTGTTTAAAGGAGCACATCGAAGAGGTAAAGCCATATTCATGTTACGTTATAGAAGAATCCGGATCGAGCATCGTTTAATTATTTGTAGCGGTTTCGTACCACTGATATTATCCATTGCTTTTATATCGTAATGCTATCGACGTGTACCAGGAATTGAAGCATGCAGGGGTCTGTCCTCTAATTAACACTACTTAATTCAGCATGCAAAGTGTTAATATGAGCATCTGTTTTCGGATCGCTTGAAAATCCTAAAGCACACTGTTAGATTACCGTATGATATTTTGACCGGGCTTGCACACATTTTTAAGTTTACTACGATACTTTTGAGAATTGTTCAATTAAGATATTGTAAGCATTCTTTCTTAGGAACGGTATCTCGGAGACGGGAGGCTAATGTAAACACCCTCACGGCTTGCAAGTTTTCGTTGGACAAGCCAGATAAGTGGATCGGAAAAGTTCTTGGGTTGGCAGGTAAATATAAATTTCTCATTCCCTTATCTGGCTGCATGTTAATTAAAATTGTCCACAGTTTCCTTGCACCCGATCTTCTCCCGCTTCTCATCTGCCGCTGAATGGCGCCGGGTGCCCTTTCATTCCGAAATTAGGCAGTAATTAAGTTGCCATAATAAGCCGCTGGTCCGCGCGAAAGCAAGCGACGTCAGATGCAAATGGGAAAGACTGTCTGAAGTTCTAAGAAGCCGAAAATGACATGGGGGGCAGCGAGGTCGCGGGTTATCGCCGGGAAAACTCTAATTAAACGGCATCGTTGCGTCGCCAGACCACCCGTTGCCTTAACTCGGCCCTGGGAATGAAAAACGAATCTGTCCCCATCTCGAAAAACCATCGGGCGCCGCGTCGCAAATGGGTGCGCTCTGCGCGAGAGCCTTTCGAGTTGCATAAACTTTAGTAATGGAAACGTAGCTGGCACCTAAACGCGAACTTTTTACTTAACCGCGGCGGCCAAGGACGCCGCTGTATTTTCCATTTAAATTGCATGGAAGCTGTTGGGCCGTCGACTCGATGTCGGCGATAGTCGACACAATCACTGGTGAGCATCAATTCAATTACCGTAATCGTCCTGTGCCCCGTATAGTATCTCCAATTACATCGATGACTTACGTGCCAGCCGATCGGGTGTTAGAGCGCTTGTATGTTAAAGAATCGAAAAAGAAACAAAGAGTGCGTAGTTTTTCTATCGGAAAGCCATTACACTGAGCTAAGAGTAAATCGCATGCTGAAAGCAGGTATAAAGAGTGATGCTTGACCAAATTGCACCCAAGTGGCATGCCTGGCAAGATCAAGAGCAAGAGAGAAAGAAGAGGCGGACAGATAGTAAGATAGAACACCAGCGAACCTTAATCGCGTAGCTCACGATCGTAGTTCCTTCAGGGTCGATACCCTTCCGGCGTGGTGTTGTTCTCTCGGGTGCGAGATCGCTTCACTGTCGGACAGAAAGAAAAGGAAGGCAAGAACGCTAGGCCACCCCGTTAGCAACCGCCACCAAATTCTATAGTTAAGCCGTCACCACACCCCCTGCGCCACGCCATCCTCTAGACTGGATAACTCGGGACAAAGTGGGGGAAACGAAGAGGAACGGAAAAAACAGCCTTCCCCGTTTACCCGGAAATCTCCCGAATTACTAGCAAGCATGCTAATTTGATAAACGTTGATTTCTTTGCTTCTCCGCTCTTTAACTTCGCACGGTAATTAAAACCTCTCTCACTCGCACTCTTTAGCCGACATGTTTCTTTTAAGACAATTTGTTTTCCCAGCCTGTTCTCGGTGTGTCATTAACTCATCTTATTATCAGGATTAAAGAAATGTTTAATTTGTCAGAGTCTGTGCATCGGTAAGTTGGTTATATTTTACGATCTGTGAAGCTACTTTATGATAAGGAGTTTGCAGTTGGACTTTTGGCAGTTCCTACCGATAAAATAATTTAGTAGTCCCGAGCTTTCGCATAGCCAAAAAGCGTTGTAGGAGTTTCATTTTAAGCAGAGAGAATATTTATATTTCCTGTGTACGTCAATGAATAGGGAAAGATGCTGCAAAGAGTGAAATTGTGATTCACCGAGCGCTGAAGATGTGATTTGATTCCAGGGTATTCACATTTAACACGCAATGGCTGTGGAATTACCCCAACATTTAAAACATTTCTTAACGTCGTCTTTTATCATTCAAACGATCAATCTGCCTTTACGATTAAAATAAAACAAGTATGCCCAACAGAGAAAGATGGAAGTTCAACATTTATTAAATTTTTCTAAGAAGATAGAAGTAGGTGCTAATGAGGTGCTTGGAAATCATCAACACGATCGAAGTGGTGAACTCCAACATTCCCTTCGATCTTGGTGTTTGAAGTCTTTGGCTCCGAACTTCTACCCGTCGATTATGTGTAATATATAGATCTTTCGTATTTTCGGTTTATGAGGTAAACGTGTCTCACAGCCCACACGTCGTAATAATTAAAATCTCAAACTTCATTTGTCCGTACGTACAGTGTTTCAATTGATGCAGCACGACTAAGCAGAGAATCATCCCGGAAGTCGTTAAAGTTTCGGTTGGACCGCTCTACCGAGCAATCTATCTTGTCGAACCAGTCGTGTGACAATGAGCCGGGAATACCGCGTAAAAGAGAACTACGGTTCGGTGAAATATAAAATCCAGCGATTCTCTATTTGACTGGGGCGGAGTGCGAGCCGGAAAAAGAGTACAACAATGACGGAACACGGAAGAACGGAGCCTGGGTGCAGGGTGCGGGATCACACTTACAAGACTTACGATCGGCGTGTCTGGTCCTCTTGCGCTCCCGAGGCGTGGTCCGCGTCGCCGGTGTTTTTGTCGCCGTTTTCACCAGGGATTCCAGCAGCTCGTCGTCGCCGTCCGTGAGGTTCCCGTTCGTGCTCTCGTCCCTGAGCAAAGGACCCAGCGAAGTGCGACCTGGAACGATGCACCAAGTTCGCCCCGTTCTCGTCGAAGTAATGGAACTTAGATTTAACGCTCGCCGGCGAATGCACAATAAGCAAAGTAGTTTGAGAACTCGCGCCAAGTAGTTCAGGAAACAAATATAACTCTGAAGGCGGGCTACTCCAGCAAGGATATTTAAGCCACACGCACGTCTTATTTTCAATGCCATTAATAATTTCTGACAACACTAGGCGCATTCTGGAAGCCTGGCACACGCTACCATTTGCGAACCACTTCCGATATAAGAATTGGGGTTGCTCCTCCTTCGCGGGTACTGGTGCTCCGGCAGAAAGTCTCTTAAGGAAGAGAGGGGACGATCTCCAGACACTCAGTCCGCAGGGCGAAAAAGTTCGGTAGCGTCAAAAGCAGAGAGCTTTGAGAGTTTCTTTCAAACTCCCTTGAAAGAAGTCTCCATTGGCGGTGGCAGCGTCGCCGCCGCCTGTATAAATCCGATACGACTGGGCACCAGCGAAATCCGCGGGACTCATCGGAAAAAGGGCGGCTTAAGCACGACCCAACGAGATCTCAACAAGGAGCGGCACGAAATAATCGTCCAACTTTATCACGCGATCGTTTGCCTGTTCATCCCGAATGTCGTGTAGGCCTAATAATTCGCGAACTTGTTCCACTTGGACACCAAGTGCCCTCGCGCGGAATGTTACAAGCTTTCTCCGCGCTGACACGATACTCTATAGTTTGCAAACGAATTTCTGTTGGCTGCAGGGGAATATCGAGGAATCAGCGGCAGCAAGGGACGATAAACGATGCACTAAAATCTGCTATGACAAATCGCGATTTCGCTGCCGCGACTAGCAAAGCCCATACGGCCTCGAAGATGCCTCAAGTAAAAGATCCTCATCCCGACAGAAACAGCGGCGCGCGACTTAGCCGGAGAACGTTTAGGTATTTTATGCGGGGGCAGACACGAGGAATAAAAGGGAGAAAAGTTATGATCGCTGCAGCCGCGTGGTAATGCGCGAGAAGCCGGGGGAAGTTTACGAGCCGTAAAGGGGGTGGTGGGATAGTCGAACCACCCTTACGTTCACCACCGCAGGTCGGTCCGAATAAAAAATCTACGATCTGCAGCGCGTGAAAGAAGAGACCCGCGGTTGCAATGGAACATTGGCTCGCGTGATACCTTCACTCTATCAAATCTCGGATATTAATGGGAGGGTGTATTATTACCCATAAACGCGTGTCCCTTTATTCATGCCATTCATTCGGCTTTCCATTTGTGCAGCACGACTATTGAAATCCCAATTGTATACTTTATGTGTCATGTTATTAGTGGCCGGGAAAGATTCATTGTTCGCATATATGATCACATACAAAATGATTGGCAATAATATGTGAATCTCTATATCCAGATTTATCGGGTGCCTTCCTCCCAAAAACGCGATTTCGACATGCAATCAAGATTGTATGATCTTTGACCGCGCGACACAAGTGTAGACTTGCAGCCGGATTTCAAATAAGTATGAAGAATTGTTATAGGGATTAAGCATTCCAAGTTTCGCCGCTCGGAGAAATTATATGTCGTAAGACAATAACGATCTATTCTTGAATCCGAGAAAGCAAAGGTCTCTGATTGAAAGCGTAAAAAGCGCGCGAAATTGAGTCACCGCTTAAGAGTGAGCGAGAATTTCAAGATTAAAGCTGAACGCCCGGCATTGAAAGTAAAAGCTGGCCTAATGAATCGACGGCTTTTATAACAGCGAGTTTTGCATTTCATCAGCGGGAAAGGAGTACGCTCGCGCAGCATAAAATCTCCAAACCGCGCCGCCGTTGCTTTTCATTTTCTGGTAGCACCGTCAAATGACCCAGCGCTACCCTTAAATCTCGCTTCAAAAGCTGCTGCTTAAGGGTGACGTTTATCTCGCGCCCCACCACCTGAGGCAAAGCAGTAGAAAAATGGGGAAGAATCTTCGCACTTCGCTCTTATGTTCGACGGAGTAACTTGTACAGCTACCTTTCAAACCAGTGCTATTATTATATTTCCTGATACCAAAAGCAACCAAACCCGAGCTTCATTTTTGCGTCCTGAGCTTTCAGCGCTTTCCTATAATGAGCGATAAAAGGGGCACCTTGCCACAGTTTCATATAGCATTAAGTTCAAGACTTCTGCCTGGCAAAAGTGTTTGAATTTCAAAGGAAGATTTGCCAAGACGATATTGCGTGCTCCGCGATATACTGGCACGAGAAAAGGCTTTTGAAGCGTTAAATTTGGTCCATCTATCATGTATGTATCATGTGAAAGAAGCTGTAACCGAGTATGATTCGCCAATGGCAGTAGGATGCATAGGAAAGCGAAACAATTTCATGTGGAAAAAAGGACTCACCGTCTTTCCTCTGTCTGCGCCAAGGCAAGGTACCGTGGATGCTCTCCACGTCGGAGATATCGCTTCCAAGCAACTGTCTGAGCTCTGCATCAGCACGATCCTCTTTCGTTCTGAATTTGCCAACCTGTAAAAAGCGGCGGACAAGCATGGTTACCAAAGACGCACGTCCAAAGATTCTCGCAAAAATGAAAATGAGGCAGAGCAAGATGCTGATGCAAGAATACCGGCGGGCAAGGAGGGAAATTGATTTGGCGACCGAGCAAGAAAGCAATTTATTCGCTTCTCCTTAAGTGGAACTGCTTTCACGCTCGGATAACTACATTTGATGAGATAGGGCCAGTCCGAAAGATTTGTAGCAGGCGAAGTAGTACAGATACTGGCAGAGACCTTAACACACACCTCAGTGATCATCTTCCCTCTGGTCTTGTTTCTCTCTCGATGATTGGCTTTCTTCTCGAGCTGCTGTATCACTCGCTCTCGAGTGGTCCTGTACTCCAACGCGAATTCAGACACGATTCTGCAGAACTCGTTCGGCTTGGTGTCCTGTACCCGGTGAAGTGGGATGCCCAGCCAAAGGATGAACTTGTGAAATCGATTTATGATGCGCCGGTGCACGATACACAGCACGATTATCCTCTCGGCGCAGTCCGCCAGGAAGTCCGACATCCTAATTTCAAAAGAAACAGAGAAACTGTGAATCGACATAGAGCAGTGTGCAACTCCGCAGTCGATTCGAAATGATTCGATCCTAAAAATAACAATTCCCATACGACTAGAGTGACACGAGCGGAATCTATTGACTTGAAGCTAAAGTACTTTAATGATATAGTTATTCACTCAAATTAATGCAATTAAAGTCGCACGGTTAGCTGCGCTCGATGTAGAAGAAATGCAAGGCTAGCCGAGACGATGCGAAACTTGGAAACTCGAGTCGAAGATAGATTAAAAGGTCCCGCGAGCAAAATTGTCGCCGCGAACGTTTAAAAGGAGCGGCAAATGGCCGAGGGAGACCGAGCCAGATAAGAAGTAGTCTGGATCGAGTGCGGGAGGAGATAAAGAAGGAGGTCCACCGCGAGGCCGAAGGTAGAGCCATGGTGGATAATGAGGGATAAAAAAGAACAAGGTCAAAGAAGGTAGCGCGAAAGGAAGAAATACGCTTCCAAGTAATTAATGGTCCTGCCATTTGGAGTGTCGCCAGGGTCAGAGGAAAAGGTTCTCTCGAATTTATTGAACGTTATCCCGCTTAATCAGAATCGCGTGGTCAAAAGTTGCAACTGCTCCCTTTCTCTCGAAACCAAGAATGATATGTCTACGAAACCGCCAGGCCCAGCAATCAGCGTTTGTCAGTTGTACTTACTTGACTTTCATCATCGTCGATCCGTCGTGCTTGGCGATGAGTTTCAGATGATCCCAAGACGCCTTACACTCGCTCTCGAGTTTCGCGATGTTCGCCGCGAGTTCATCGAAGTCGATCTTCGAGGCCCTCGTCACCGCCCCTATCTGAAAATGTTAATAAACCGCCGCTTCTTGCGTCAACGCTCGGGACATGTATCAACTACAGCTAAACGGAAGATTCCAGACAAAACCTTTTCTTCTTTAAATGCAATAATGTGTGCGTATTAGAAATGCACAAGAATAATTTTGTGATCGAACACTGCCAAGACACAGCAAGAATGTCTGAGTCCCGTGAGAGAGACAGCGAGAGTTTGCACGAGTACTCGGAACATAGGGTTTTACTGGATAAGCTGGAAAGGAAGTCCAGACATGCACGAACAGGCAGAGGAACTCGCAATGCGAATTTGCAAATGCCGTGCACACACTCGCTCTTCGTCCCTACGGTTCCGATGTCGGGGCGAGGGAAAGTGACAACATTCAAAGGTGCCGGTAAAGTTTTACATAGTTCGCGAGGTAAGTGCGCGAGGAGGCTCTCACCTCGGAGTAGAGGTCCGTGGAATCTGGAAACTTCTCCATCACCATGTGGCAAAGGTGATGAAGCAGCGAGTGCTTGTGGACCGTATCCTTCACCTCAGGTACTTTAGCTAGGTATTCCAGCTGAAAGCCCTTCACCTGAAAAAGACGACTCCGTTTGTAGCTTTGGCATACCATTCAAGAATCGGGAGGTATAATTTATTATATCCATTACAGCGCGATAATGAGTTCCCTTTCCCGTAACGTCGGCCTTTCAATTGACACAATTAACCCACTGGCTATACTGGCAATGATAGATATTCATACAAATATTTGCACTATAAACGCCGCCCGTTCCACCAGTTTTGTCGGCACGCTTAATAATACATTATGCCCCAGCTCAAACTCTTCTAGATCAAACAACAGTGATTTTCAAGCATTCATCACAATTGGAAAACAGGTAAATATTGAAATAACGAGTTTCATCGCATTGCGTGAATGATACTCCAAAACCACGCATCGGGCTATTCACCAATTTATAATGCATTTTTGTCAAACAAAAAATCCCGCGCTAGGGACGAAAGTGTTTTCACATACATGGCTGCCAGCCAAGTGAAACGAGGAACAGGTTGACACAGTCGTAGAGAGAGATAGAGAAAGACCGTAGAGCCGATCAATAGTTATAATGTGAAATTATCGATATCGCTGAATATATCGAACGATCACGGCCATTTCGGCCGGACGGATTAAGCGGATGTCGTTTTTCGAACATTCAATACCTACCTCGTTTCCGTTGAGGAATATCCCAACCGAAAGGAGCGTGCTCAGAATTCCGCGGAACGTTTTATTCACTCGCAGGGTCTCCATGCCCTGTTTCAGATCCATCAAAGGATCCGCGATTTCCTGTTTCCAAAAAAGGTACCGCCATTACTTCTCATCCTCAATATCTCGCTTTTCAGTTTTTCACACAAATGTATTTGTGTTCAATATGTATCAACTTATGTCATTTATAAACTACATAAATATGCACGTTGTCATTATTGCACGGTGTAACGTAAATAACTTATTAAACTTTATTCAAGCTTCCGATATGTGTTCAACAGTCAGTTTAGAGTTAAATGCCATAAAGTATTACTACACTATGGAATTGTCTAGTTCCAGCGAGGGCGGGGGCGAGGGGGAGGAAAATCGCGTGAAAGACAACTCTACCACGATTTGCTAAAGTGGAACGACAAGTAGATTCCAGGAAGGCGAAAACTAGTAATCTAAAATCAATCGTTACAGATTAGCAATGCAGTACGAGTGGCGGAGTTCTTGGTATGCGTCGAAGCGGCCGAATTAAAATTCGTCGCGGAGCAAAAGTGCTCGGGGCGGATTAACATTTGAGAAGATAGGGAGGCGCGCGAGCGCTTGCCGTGTCGGCGGGAAGTGGCGAGATTTCCGATTTCCTGGTCAGGATATTTCACACTTCGACGCCGAGAGCCAGCCAGCCGCTCGCCCGGCAACGCTCTCTAGAAAACGGCGCACATTCTCAACGGCCGTTCTCAAGCCGGCCGCGATATCGGAATTCACCATGTTCTCCCGGCGAGGGAATCACGCGATTATGCGGAGAACGTTCCCTACGACTTCCTTCCCCGCATACTTTGCGTTCTTCCTCGTCGTCCCTGCGACGCGATCGCCGCCGTGGAATCCGAGACGAGATTCGTCCGTGATAACGGGCCAATTCGATCGGTATTATGCGACTGGATGTTGGCATGAATTAATAAAAAATCCCTCCCATAAATTCACCACTCTAATATTCATCTGCTCTGGCTTCCCGGTTTATATGGATATCGACGTTGCTGCCAAGTTCGAAACCGGGTAGGCAGGACCATTTACTTTATTTAACATTACCTCAAGCTTCTATAGTGTGTATTAAAGGTTTCTTTCTGGCTGACTAAATCTAGTTAAGGATATTCATCTCGTCAGATATATTGAAACATGCGAGCGCGTTTGGTTTTTCCGTAGAGGATCAAAGTTAAATGCTCACCAAATTCAACTTTAAACTCGAGAGAATAAGAATTTGGTGGATAACTACTTGAATGTGTTCCTTGACATTCCTGTTTTATTTCATGTCTATCCAGTCAAAATGGGTGGGATATAACTCACGAGAAAATTATACTATTGTTCATTTTAGACCCTGCGATACATTGTCTCTCTTGAGATAAGGGGGGTGAGTGGGTACCTACATACATATACATAGTAACATCCCAAGAATGATTCTTGCCGAAACTGGTGGAGACTAACCTTTTCCGAATTCTCAAAGTCCAACTTGAATGCCCACAACTTGAGCCTGGCGGGTAGCTCCGAGATAGATGCCAGTGTCAGGAGAAACTGCTCGGCCGATCCCAAAGGTAGGTCAGGATTGGCGGCCTGCGCCTCTTGTATCCTAGACCTCTCCTCCTCGGTCGGCAGCATGGTCAGTAGTTTCTGTCGCGGGGGGAACAAGTCCGGGACAAGGATCGGGGATGAACAAAGAACAGAAGCGAACGGAAAATAAGAGAAATTAGAAAACCTCTAAAGCAGGGTGCACATATGTTTGAACTAAATTAGAGGATCAACCGTCAACTAAACGTGCAACGTAATTGCGGAGCTTCTGAGAGCAAATCCAAACGGAATGAGGAACGTGATGTTTACAAATGTTCGGTGCAAGCGAAATTGCAAGACCGGACGGGAAAAGTGTGTGAGAAATTTTCTCTCGATCTCTGACAGATTTGCATTAGCATTCTTGCGTTTCCAAAGTAGAATATTGGAATTTCAAGTACCTTCACCACAGGGTTACTTAATTACCTCAATGCCTTCTCTATTCATGATGGTAGCATCCATTTTTAAAATGGCCGTTTTAATCGACCTCGGCGGTGGCAATTTCGTCATGCCGATATTGATGGCATTCGACCTCTTGTGATCCAGCACGATGATCTCCTTGTTCTTGTTCATCTCTTGCTGCTTCTGTTTGTCCAATGGCATAAGACATAAACAATGTAAAGTGACAGAAAACGTGAAACACAGCAATATGTATGTCTTCTTGCTAACAATAAGTTATAACACTGCAAAACATCGTTCGAACTTTCGTAAACAATCGTGCACGGACAATCCTAAACGAGCTAATCGGCCGACACGAGAAGCAAATTAGCAAGTGAATCCACAGAGTGACTATGTCTCAAGATAGTTTAAGTGCGGTTGAAGTAATGCACTACCACGTATACTAGTGCCTGACATTTGAGACAGTGAAAACACAGCAACTTACGTTTTCACGCTCAGTAAATGCTCGAGATAAAGAAAGGGGGTTTTACCAAACGAGAGCTCGCCGGAATAATGTACACTTTTCTCCTTTAAACCCCGGGAGAACAAATAACAGTAAAGGGAGCAACGAAATGGCCCATGCCCTCCTCTAATTAAGAAAGGGACTCGAGCTACGGAGAACAAGTAAAAGCCGATGCGTACGGTTACCTTTGACCTGAATATTGCAGAACTCAGCTGTTCTGCAGTCTTGCAAGACTGCAGTGTACAAGCGAATACTCGCACCCAAGTCACTTCCAGTGACTGGATACAAATAAATAATCGTAACTCTAACCACACTCAAAAACAATTAGTATCGTGCGTGTACACTCTCACACAAGGTGTATACTTGCAGCACAAGATCATTAAGGCAAGCAGGTGACTGATTAGGAACACAGCGTTAAGACACGTTAAGATAAATTAGGACTCACCTCCTGGAAAAATCCAGCATGCCATTTCGTTCATTTTTTTCGTGCGAGCACCAAGAATATGGCAAATAATACAAGAAGAGATTAGTTCGAATCCCAGTAAATCCAGTGTTCATCCATACACCCAATTACTATTACGCCGCAGTATTAACTCGCGACCAGTATCGCGCAGCCGTTATTGTTACTCGTGGTATTAATTAATATTGCGTTATTGTTAAAGTTACTCAATTACACGAAAATGACATTTCATATTTAATGCCACCATTATAATCCCTTGTAGCATCCTTGTACGCTTATACGGGTATAATAACACTGTTCTAACGTATAGCATACCTAATCAATACACACCCATTAATGAAACTTATGTTTCACTAACGATATATGCAATGCGACGCAAAAAATACTCGAGATTACTTTATTAACCGACGGCAGTAATAGATTAGTAGTGTGATTATGGCAGTAATCTGATGGGGTTTCTGCGGAGGCATGAGACCTTCCAATTAAACGGAAATGAATATTAAATCCTCTCTGTGCTATCTGTTTCAGGAACGTGCTAGCGCGCATAGCACTTAGTGTTTTTAACCAACTGTGAGTAGTAGCAGAAATTATTTTGGTCCTGTGAACCGCGTGTTTCTTTTGGTTTGCACGTTGAAAAACGTTTCGCTCGACGCTTAATTTCTCTTGGCCTTCACGGGGAATGCGCAATGCGCCTGAATACAGCGAGAGAGAAATACCTGGGTATTTAATACGCTTTACACGAGCTGTCTGCTCCTCAGACATTTTCCTGTAATGCTATATCAACGAACCGTAGAAGAAGGCATCCTTTATTTCGGCTCGACTTTTGCACAAAGAGAGGATTATGCTATTTAAAAAAATATCCCTCCTGAATAAATATTACTAAAAAGAAAATTGAAATGAAACTCCAGTTTCAAGAATAGTAGAGTTTTTTTTACACTACTACAGGAAGCAAATCTTTTCAGTTAAAGGAGCACATTGGGTGTTTGAACTTGCCTCTGCTTTCCGAAGGAGCGATCTCCTTTAGGTACGTAGAACCCTAAAACCGAGCCAACTAACCAGCCACGTACCTATGTGTACTCTGGATTGCGGCTAGCTGGTCTACGGAATTTCCTTCCAATGTAAAGATTTTCGCGGTTGTGTAGTCATCCGTTGCCCTCCATGTAACTAACGAAATGTCAGTCACGTACTGACTACTATGACTATTGAAACATTCCCTCGAACACCGGATAGAAAACCATACGGAAACACTGAAGGGCTCGGTCTAGGCGTAATAATTTGCCTGGGTTTTCTACTTAGCTATTAATATATGAATTATATTTGCTAATATGGCCCGCGACACTTGTACTTCTTGCGTTAGTTTATTGCAACAAATAGAATCGCCCGATTATACAGGAAAAATCTAGCAAATACCAACCGGCACCACTAGGCCCTTTCCCAATGCCAGATTTTCCATTCACCAAGACCAAGAAATCAACAATAAGGATTCCGTCGCGAGCATATAGACATACTGTGGAGATGTACTCACCTTAGTGATGAGATCCTTGGCACGGCTCTCGAAAAGGTGCTCGAGCTTCTGGGTGTCAACAGGTACGGGCGACAGTTCATCCCAAATCATCTTATTCTTGTCAAGCCTCGAAAGTATGATAGGATCATCCCTGACCTCCTTCCAGAAGAGTTTCACGGTCTTCTTGCTCTTCTTGGTGAGCGTCGGCGGAGGGCTCTTTGGCGTGGTACTGGTCTCATTGGCGGTGGACTTGGTGAACTTGAGGTTTATGCCAAAAAGTGGCGGCGGTGGGCCCTGAGGCAGTGGTGGAGGCAAACGTGCGCTCAACGGCGGTGGCGGCGGTGCTCGTGCACACCCTGGAGGTGGCACCATCGGTGGCGGTGGCGGAGGTATACCGTTCGTCACGTTCACTGGACCCAGTACGTCAACTTCGTCGTCCGAATTCAAATCGGTGAAGTCCAAGTCGCACAGCGCAAGTGGCCGCTTCAACTTGTTCACCAGTTCTTCCCAGTGTAACTCATTTTCCGACTTCTTCGCTTCCTGCAGCTTCGGCAGACTGTCGCTGGTCGGTGACTTTAGCACATCCGCCTTCGACTTGGACTTTGCCAGACCTTCTTTCGCTTTGGATATCAAGCCACTCATGTCCCCTATCCTACAATCAAATCAACACAACAAACTTACTAAGAACCTGTTATTGGAGCGTTATTTCGTGGGATAATAAGCGTTTTAGCCTGTCACTGCAAAAATGCTATTGCTCGGCCTAATGCTTGTACAGGTCTCGCTTTATTTGCCTGAGTTAATAATGAAAATTGTGGTGCTATCGCTGGTAGTTTCGTGGAATTACCTGGAGACCTTCTCTTCGACGGGGCTGCTCGGTATAAGATTTTGCGCCGCCAACTTTTGTGTGAGATCCTTGACGGTACCTTCCCTCTTGAGCTGTAGAACCACTCGACGATCCTCATCTTCGTCGGTGTGATTGCCCTCGTCGCACTCGACACCCTCGTCAGGGCTTTTGCCATACCACGGTTTCTTCTCCTCCGAGTCGAGCTTGTTCGCGGCATTCATTAAGGGCGTCAAGTCCTTCCTGCTATTCGTTCTGGACAACTTGTTCGAGGGCGAGTCCGCGTTTCTTTCGTACGAAGTACCGTTCGTGTAGCGCAGTCCGTTCGTCGTATACGGACCTTCGGAATAAAAGCAGGAAATTCACCGTTTATACGGTATGCCTCTCTTTCTTCCTAGGCTATCATTTATCACTCTATTCAAACGATCCTCCCGTGTTATTAACATTCTCTTTGCCCGCGCAATTAGAACAATAAGAACGTACGATAACTCGAGCAAGATGGCCACATTTGCATTCCATTAAAGCGTTCTGATTGAATGAACATCTCCTAATTCGATACACACTGGAACGTATACGGGAGCCTATCCTTTCGCGATTAATCGTCTGGTAAGGGAACTATGTTAAAGGAAGAGGTACAAACTTTCTTGATCATCCGAATGACCGGTGGACGCCCTCATATTTGCAGTAGCCTCTTGTTGCTCTCTAATAAAACTTCTCTGTCTCTCAGCCCGCTCCCTTCGCCGTCGTAACGCCGGTGTCACGCCAACGTCCACTGAAAGCCGCAATAAATCACTTGCCTTAGAGTGGAGACTTGATGTGTACTCCAATGCAGTCATTACCACTAATCCCGAGCTTATTACTTATCGAACGAATTAGATAGAAATTACGTCCCCAGAGCATAACCCAGAGCATATGACATCCATTGACGCTGTCCCTCAGGATCGTTTACTAATCTCGCATTATCTCTATATGTACTTATGTACTTATGATGAATAAGGGGAATCAGTCGGTTGGCGCATGCGCTTTCAAAGTTCAAACTACTTGGCGTCGGGACTCTACAGAGTCTCCTGATTTGTTAATAATTAAAAGGCATTTATGAGGCCGTGCAATCTGAGCATGGCGGCAAATGGGAACCGCAGCAGTTCCGAAACGACTCTATCACGAGCTGCGATCTCCGGAAGCCGTTTGCATGCATCGCATGTTTGCATCTGCAACGAAATGCTGGGGCGGGGGACAGAAAACCGCAGGATCTCGTAAGCCGATCCCTTAACGCGGGCATCGCTACTTGTGGGTGTTGAGCTCTCCACCGGCGGCGTAACCGAATCATTAACGGCTGAATTTGCAGCATGCATGGCTGATCACGTGGAGTAGTAGAGCAGCTCGACTACCGAAAGAACTGCCATTTACACTCGGATGACGGAACACTCACCCTTGTTCTCTTTGTAGCTGCCGTTTATCTGAACTTCGCTGAGATGTCCCTGAGAGCTCTGCGAGCTGCTGGACTCGTTGTCGTCATCCGGTAGGCTCGAATTCAGGGTATTGTTAAGAGAGCTTAACCCCAGCGAGTGGTTTAATCGCGGACTTAGTCGAGAATTCAGTGACATCGAAAGGGGAGAAGTCCCCGTTGAGTGCCGGCGCGACTTTCGCCGCTCGTGCGAGTCTACCAGGGACTTCCTGTTCCTCAGGGTTTTCCTACCAAGCACACAACATCATTCCGTTTATTATAGATTCGATCGTAGAGAGTGATACAATAAATAAGCTGGTGACTCTCGGATAGCATGATTAATAATCACTAAATTGGAATGTGCACGTCTTAAGAATCGTACAATTCGAGAGCCGCCTGAAGCATAGATGCCACCATGGACACTATTATAATGAGTACATGTAAAATGAAATAGGATCCCGCAATTGCATTTGGTAATCTGAGATATAAAATTGCATACCTGATGTTGTCGTCGAGTTGACGAATAGGCGAGCCCCTATCGTTGCCATCCTCGTGGTGCAGCACAGCCTCATAAATTTGGAATTGCCGAAGCAGGTCGAGATCAGTGCCCTGCTTCGACATGTACCTTTGGATAATGCCCTCGATGCCCTGCTCCTCCAGGCAGTCCACTTGATCGTAGTAAGTGTCCTGATCCGGTATACCGTTCAAACACTTGTTGACCAAGGTCGTCGCGTAAATCAGAAGCTCGGTGTCCGCGGCGTCGTAATCCTTGAGGAGCTTCATCACGTTTGTCCAGGGGATCATGCCCCGGGACGTGTCTACGGACCTCACCGCCCTCACGAGCAGCAAACTGTTTGTCTCGACGTATTCGACGAAAACCAGCAACAGCTTCAGGGCCGTCTTCACCACAAGACGGAAGCGGCTGGCTATCAACGTGTACAGCCATTGAACAGTTTGGCCATGCTCCATCACTCCGTTCATCCCATCGACGTACAGCATCACCTGACCGAGGGCTGTCCCAACACACCAATACATTTTCCTGTTAGGTACATCGCATCTATGTTCTTGCATTTGACAGCGGCTATTACCATCACACCGTACTTCTCAAACTCGAAGGTATTTAGCCAGTGACTCGGAAACCGGATTCGCTAGCAAATTCCTCCCAACACAGTTGGTGTTTCCAGAATGATTCAAATGTTCAAAGTGGTTATAAGTGAATCGAACCTTGTTAAATACTTTATTTGATACTGTCGGGTCTTACCCCACTTCCGCTAGATTAACTTTCCTTGCATCAAAAGATTTTAACTAGATTACAAAATTGAGGTCTAATAGGATTGGATATCATGGTCCGTCTAATTTTCGTCAGTGTCCGATGGAAGGTTAATTCAGGCAAATTCGCCGGACAGCTTTCCCGTCAATCAGAATTATCTCTTTCCGCATCAGCGAATAGAGCTGTTCATTATTCAGGAAATCACCGTGGATTACAGAGAACTGCGAACTGTGCAATTTGGCTTTTTCCACTGTTGGTTGGATTAAAACTGTCGTCAAACGGACTGGCCTTTCGGCACCTCGGGTTGTTAACCCACTGACACAGTGTATTTCTCGCCCGCAAACATTCTTCCCCGAGCTTTGAAATATTAAATTCCGCGATGTTCCATAATGATCGTTGATTTTCCGGCCGAAAATAACTCAACCGAACCAATGGGTGGAAGCCGGATTAAGCTAATGGATGCCATTCGCTAGAGTGGCCCCATTAAAGTTCACATCGTGGGTGTAACTTGATCGACTATTCGAAAGCCACTTACCCTGCCTATAATCATGCTATGCATTCGGGATCCTAATTGCAAGGGAGACTGCCGCATACAAACCGAGTCACACTTCTTTCAACTCTCGACACATTCACAGCACGTGTCTAAGCACGAATGCCAGCTGCGAAAGAGAGAGTGTACGAGAGAGCAAGCAGAGGATTACATCGGTACGTGGGTCTCCCCAAATTATGCAAAATTAACTATTAGCGAACAAAATGCAAACATAGCGGGCAAGCGTTTTGCTGACCTGAATGCTAGAAGTTGTAATTCACAGGGCACACAAGCGCCGTCGCTAATTGAACTCCTGAATACCGAGCCGAGAATTAATTTCCTGTCGCAGGGGAGACTGAATTAGCCAGTTTTTCGGTCATACCGCACAGGCAATCGCGAAAAACAGCCAATTAGGGTATCCTCTGGGAATGCGACTATCGTTGACTTCTTCAATCTAGGCTCATTCATCATCCAACAACACATATTTTCCACAGTTAAGTCCCCTTTGTGTCCCACCCCCCTCCCTCGAAAACTCTACTTTTTCATATTCGCCCGCCTCCTTCACTTTATCCGATACTACAGCGGCTCGGGCTTTCCAAGAGGCTGCCAAAGCCCCGCGCGGGTTCATATTCTCTTCTTTGAAGGAGCATTCTGTAAAAGCTTCTCGACAAAATACTGTCTATAATACTTGCATAACATTCTGAGACACAGAGTATAATCTGTGTCGGTGCGTGTGGGTGGCGATAGTGTATTCGTTGGCAAGTGCGTTCTGTTGTTTGAACGAGATCCAAGGACTTTAAGTCTAAACCGGGGTGTCTCAAGGACCCATGGGTTTCACGTATAAAGTCTACTTGATTGTAATAAGTCGTACTGACTGCTAGCGTTATATTATTGGGGAGAACATCAGACCTTGATTACTGTATAGGGAAGCGCTTGCAATTCGAAATGGATCCAGTAATTTGGGGGCACTGGCTGGATTAGGCTATCGAATGGGATATTCGAGAAGCGTCGAACCGAAGTAAACGAAGCATTTCAAACGAGCACAATCGCAACAGCGAGCCGCGCACGTATGGTGGTCGAGGGTCGCGCGCGCGCGTGTGGCTGTAATGAGGATAATCGTAAAGCGATTTAAGCTCAGTGCATCGGAGAGGGTTAACCCGTCGTTATCATTATGTGGCTCATAAGTTATTACATGAAATCTAATTAGAACAGCAGATATAGATTGGACCATGTGTTAGTGTGGAATATCGGGTCGCGCATACCACCACCCCCGCGTACCGTACGAGCCCCCTATGATATTATAATCTCTGAATGAACTGGCCAATAAATCATGCGAACGTATTTTCCGATGCATGCTTTAGATACATGTTATAATGGTGGGTGCTGGCCCGGATGTCGTGGCAGCGAGATATACGACGATATTGCAAAATTCCATGGCAGTGGAGCTACACGTGCTCCCCCGATGGGCATATTTCATTATGTCACGTTCGAAAAATCAATTTCCCAACCTAAATGACTTCCCATCAAGGATTCTAAAGGTAAGCCTAGTAAGCAGGACCTATGGGATTCGGTGATGATTAGGTTTCTGTAGCAGTGCATACATGGAATTTTAACATTATAAGTGGATAAATCAAAACTCTTATAAACGTAGAAACTCAGTGACACAAAACATGATAAAGTACTCACCGCCCATCCGACTTGTGCCGGTCAACAGGGCGGAAATTTTTTTAAAATTTAGTAGAATTACATTTTTAGGCTAACTATAAAAGTAAATTACTATGTATTGATTAGCTATCTCAGTTCGATTGATAATTTTGATCATAATAGTGCTGTACCAATATGCCCTTGTTTCCATGACTGCCCGTCTTTGTGAGTTTGAAAAGATGGATAATCATTGCCACTAAGAGTCAATTTTGAGTTCGGAAAGAATCTTACTAACTATCAACACAGGCTAGTCTGTGCTATTAAGCTATCTGTTTGCTGTGGAAAGATGCCGACTAGTGTGACAGCAGTAGCATGGCTCTTTGATATGTAGTTGTAAAGCCACAATTCACACGTAACGTGTCACGAACTAGACTATATGTTTCAATTTAGTCCGAAATCCTCCGACTACCTGTCATGTAGATGAGACCGCCAAATCACTCGCATATACCTGGCACACACGTTTCAATCAAATTCACGAAGCCTCGGTTTTGATTAGTGAGCTTTTTAGAACTTTGCTTTTGTGGATAAAGACGACATTGATTTAGACGGATTATTTCATTCGGTTAGTTAGAACCGCAGATGACTCATTCCTTTCGTCATACATTGGTTCTTTAGCTCAGTCTCGAAACAACCTGTCAAGATCAGCTCCCACAAATAATCTCACGGAAATATGTATATATACGCACAGCTCCAACAATGATAGAATTGACCAAAATACAGAAGACCCTATCTCGAGAGAGCAATCTTATTATTACATGTCAGTTTTCCCAGCAACTTTCTGGGAATTATAGGAAATGGGAAACTCCCACTCCCATGGAAAGTAAAGCCCCTAACATCTTGGCGGTTTTCATTCCTCTAATTGCAAACTTTCTTACGGCCGTTCAAGCACCCCCTTGGCAAGCTATCTGTTTTAGACTTTCGAGATAAAGAAAATATGCATAGTTCAAGCTCCCCGCAAGACCCCGGAAGACAAGGCTGCTTACTGCGAACAACGCAAAGTTTCGCCGCCGAATAAGGAGACAAGTTTAATCCCATTGTCAGCGCTCCTTTGGAAATCGCAGTCGCCCATTATTCTACTCGGTAGTTTACTTGCCTGTGGTGCATTTTCATTCAGTAGCCGTTAGGAAGTAGTCAGAAATTGGAAAACCAGATCGGAACTAGAAAATCTATGTGAAACACGTGCCGTTAAGAGCCAGATTATTAATAATTAACAAATCCTAAATTGTCAAACTCAGAAGAGATGATTCAAGTGACAGACAGCTACGATGTGAATTGTCTTCTTGTACCAGGCTAGTTGCAAGTTTACTGAGCACTCGAGCTCTCTGAAGCGCGGCGCCCACTCAAAACTGCGATCAAAGGGTGCATTCATAATTTGCTACGCATCGCGGTATCGTGAATAGCAACCTGGGTGGTGGCTCTTGTAAATACCCTGTCACAACATCGACAGCCCCTTGCAGGAGCTGCGCCTTTCACTCATCAGAGGGTTTTCGTCGATCGAATTTCCCAACTTGTCTCCGAATATTCAACTAACGGTAGAATCGATTGAAAATCAACGGCCAAAACTAGATTCGCAAAGAGAGTCCATGATTTGTTAAATAAAAGGGCAGTACTTTGAATGGCTCTTCCGTCAAGCTCTTTACGCTTTCTGGCGCTGCAAGTTATTTGAAGAGGGAAAGATTTCCCGACGAAGAACACGCTCTAACATAATACTCGTGGCACAGCATGATAATCCTCTTAAAAGCAGTAGCACGTACCTAAGACGGTATTTTCCGTGAGAGAGGATGTATATTACAAGAGATACGTCTCTCTCAATGCGACCGAGGAGCTAAGATGTCACGATGGAGGTAAGGACATCGGATCGAGCAGGGAGCAGCCAATGGTTGGGTGGAGGCGTTGATGTGCTCGTTAGACCTTACCTCCATTAGACAGCATTAACTTATCTGTTTATCAGAGGTCGTAGACATCATTTTGCCTGGAATCTCAACGCGGATGCGACAGCGTAATGCGCTTTCCTACGGATTAGCCGAAAATGTCACATCTCCTTTAAATTACGAGCCTTGCACCTGAAGGATTCTACAGGGCAGTGTAGTAGCACGAAACAACGCTTGTCTTCCCTTTGGAAAGGATAATGCCATGAAATACGAAAGCATCAGTTCCTTCGTAACAATAACTTGACCCGACTTGTCTTACTGTCGCGTGCACCGCTCTCTGTTCGCAACACAAGGATGGATTCGTAGTTTCAGAAGCAGCAGCACGATATTTCGTGGCTCTTGGAGGAAAAAGGCGGTTGGAAATGCAGGCGTATATAATATATATACTCACCACGTAGAATGTAATTTTGGTAGTTCTGGTCGGCTTCGCTGCCGACCTTAATGAGACAGGCCAGTCCGTCATTTTGCACGAATTCGTGAACCAAATCTTTGTCCTCCTGTAATGTTAACGAGTTTTATAAGAACTGTGTATGTCAGTGATGTAGCCTGAAATCTTAATGGAGCAAAGTGAACATCTCCTGGTTTCGCATCTACCTCTAACTATTTTTATCGAACGGCACGATTTATCTGATGTTTCCCATAAGGTGCATGGCGGGTAAAATGTATAATTTGCAAGTAAATGTAAGGAGTAAAATGCAATTAGTTTTGTTGCTGGCAGGGTGGATGTCGCGAGTATAATGGAAAATCTACCAAGTTGCATTAAAGCCCGGCGTTTGTGGGTCGATGGGCGTTGCCGGTCGCGATGGCCTTTCGCGATTTCCTCGAATGACGGCGTTGCTCGAGCCAAGCGCAGGATATCGCCTTTAAATTATATTGCGTCAAGATTCGATATTCCGCAAGAATTCAATTAATTCGATAAATCAACCGTCGCCGATTTAGGCGCTCTTGCTATCCCCAACGTTGAGATACGCGAGAATATCGAGAACCAAAATTTAAAAAAAAAGAATCTCCCGTAGATTATAGTAATGATCATGAACGTCGAAAGGGCTTTAAAACGCGCACCGTGCACCGTGCACCGTGATTAAAAATTAAGGCCGGCGCTACGGGATATCAGAAATAATCCTAATATGATTAAGCAGGTGATCTTCAGCAAACTCGCGCCTGGGAAACTGTGCACGTTCCCGGTGTAAAGTAAAAGGGTCGTTGCTTTAGAGCGAAGGGGAAAATTGAAGAAGTTGGGGCAAACTTGTAAGAGCGGTGTAACTGAATTTCTAATAGACAAGAAAGTTATAAGATCTCGTAGAAAAATTTCGCCCTGGCCGGGCGGATACTTCAACTCCTAACTAAATCTTACGTCATTGAACGAGTTTATCTGTGGTTGGCGAGATTCTTCTAGTCTCATTGCAGTATCCGAATAATTAAATGCCACAAGACTTTATTAATTCCTCCATTTGTGATACAACAATGAATGTGAACAACAAGGTAATGAGGGACTTCGTGTACCGACTGTCGATTTAGGCTTACTTTAATCGCTCGACTTTTCACAGAAATCATCACGTGCAAGACAGTGAATGAGAGAAAAACTTCTTTGTCAAATGTCAATTATTTCACGATGTTTCACAGCTCTCTTCAGTAATTATATTACCCGAGCTTTATCCATTGAAGAAATCCACCGACTGACATTCCCAGCCAATTATTTGTTAATAATACAAGTACTTTCATGCAAACATAGTTTCTCCTACTCCCCCCCTCTTTCTCTCTCTCACTATCATTTCGATTCAACTTTCGTCTCACGCGCACGTTGACTTTAGCTACTTGTCTCTGGCTCGCGTTCCCCGTTCCACCCACTCTCTCATTCACTGCCTGTCTCTCATACCAGATCTCCTTCACTCCCGCCACTACTTTCCTCTCGCTCGCTCGCTCGGATATCTCGAGCGGTGAACCCACCTGAAAGATCTGCTTGAGGGAGAAAAGTGCCCGTCGCAGCTCGCGACCCTCGCTGTTCAGCAATTTTTCTGCAACAGACAAGCAACACCCAACCATTTATTATAATAATACCGCGTGGACATGGCGCATTGTTAGCTCGCTCTCTCGGGGCTATCGGGGACCGAGAACAACTACAGAGCGAACCTCTCCACTCTGTCTCTCTCCCTCTCTTCCTCTCTCACTTGAATAACGATATACCTGGCGGACCGCAGTGTAATGAAGAGGACGTTTCCAAGAGAGCCGACTTTTATGGGATTTTCATCTGATATGACAACCTATAAAAATATACTACTCTTTTGCCTGGCGATGGGCAATGCGGTCGAGACTTGAGTACTGCCCAAGAACAATCCTTCCTTACTCGCACTAACCGTTCGTCTGCCGGTGAGGGCACTACCGCGGATGCTGCTTGGATAATAAGATATCCGGAAGTGCATTCGGCGAGCGGGGAAGACCAGCTGCGTGGTCGCGCCAGTTTGTTTCCGATAATGCTCATTGTTCTATTTACTAGGAGCGCGAGGGCCGCGAGGGCGTATGGGCAGCTCGCGCGTCCCCAATGTCGGAAACAAACAGGAATGCAAACGCGGTGGTCAGCGAATCGCATCGCGCGGCTGGACCAGCGTGATTTGTTGCTGCTGCCGGCGACGTGACGGTGGCGGTGGACGGAAGCAAATATTTTCGAATAGCCTACCCAACGTGTGGACCGCGGAACCAGCGCATACTGTGCGCATGGCCACGGTAAACACGCGGAGCGCAAAAATGAATTAGTACAAGCGCATGAGCGTTCGCATATGAATCAAAAGTGCATGCGCTTCCTCCCGAGAGAGAAAGAGAGAGAGAAAGGGAGAGAGAGGGGGTGGGGGGCGAGCAACGGTCGACCCATTTTTCGGTTAGCTTGTATTATAATCGGCCGACGGCGCTGCCGGCCGGGTGCAATTGGGGCAGAGGCCGTAATTAAGCCGGATTAATTTTGTACATCGAATTTTCATCGTCGCCCCTGATATTCGCAGACTCACTATCATTAATCCCGACCCCCCCTCTCCCTTTCTCTCTCTCTTTCTGCCGGCTATCATTCGTTCCCGGTCGTAATATCATCTGTATTACTAATAATCGCATCTCGCTTCACAATTAAGCGGCACGTGAAATTCAATTTGGCGATCCGCTCGGCCCCTCTCTATTTTACCCTTTTGTATCTGAATTTTCCACGACGCTGCAAGTTTACGGGGGAGCACTTTTCTGCGCGAGGCGATTGCTGAAAATCGGAAAAGTGCGTTAGTTGAAGATATGACGGTGGGTTTTGAATACTAGCAGCGCACGTCGCTGCTCTCATTTTGTCATTCCATTGCAAATGATGGAGTACACTAAACTACGAGTTTTTCTCAATTTGAAGCGACGGTCAATCATTGGAGATTTATTTGATAGAGCCTTTGGGCCAAGGACGCACGGGGCACTTGGAAGTCAGTGGAAGACACTGAAGAAAGAAGAGAAACCTGAATGGTCGATAGGAGAGAACGTAAGCAATAGCAGCTTCGGCAGTTGCTCATATTACCATCGATTTGAAAAGCACACTGAACGGTAGCACTGTCACGTGGACATAATATGCAAACCAGACACTTAGTCGCTGAAACGCGTATATCGGCACGCGCGTCTTAATTTACTACAGGCGGTCGACACAGGCTGTACTAAGTTAACGGTACATGAAAACGGACGTCTCGAGAAAACGACGCCAGGGTTGGAGAATCAAAAGGCCGATATGCCGAACGTCTCTAATAAATCTCGCCGATTTACATAGGCGGTGAAGTCTCCACTTCTCGGTTACGAAAATCACCGCGTGGATAACAGTTCTTTCCCAGCGATACATAGATTGGCCGGACCGCTCGGAAACTGATACCGATCGACCAAGAAACCACCGGTAAATCCTGGCGGTGCGATACGGCATATTCGGGCGAAACGCGGGGAAAAGTGGAAGGTTAGGGGACGATATGATCGGGCGATTGAAACCAGAGAATAGCTCGTCGCCGAGGGAAGTAGATCCTCCGATTTGTGGGATAGGGCTGGCCCTCTCAAGTGTTAAATAACACCTTAGAGACAATCTTTTCCCGGCATCCATTCATCTAATTCGCGGTAATCTAGGATTGGATTTCATGTGACCCAGTGCTACAGACGGTACGACGAACGGTGAAAAGTTGATTGATCGGGCTAACGGAAAGGGGGTGAGAAAAATGGGACGGAGGACGGGAAAAATGACGGAAAGGCAAACTTTGGTCCCCGCCTAACAAGCTGCTGCCACCCCAGCAAGTTAAAAGAGGATCGAAGGGACGAGTAGCCGAAATCCGGAGTTCCTTGAGGAGCGTAGGAGTCGCGCATAATCGGCTGCTATCACGCGATCGCCGAATGCATTATGCATGTCGGTCGTCGTCGCAACTAAAAGGAGAAAGAAGGAGAGCCAAAGGCCGAAAGCGAGGCTGAGAACGAAAAACAAGCAGGCCAAGAGGGAGAGGTCGACGGATACGTGTATATATGTATATATCCATAGTATATATAGATACGCAAGTAGAGGTAATTAGGAACTCGCTGTAAGGACCGTGGAGCGAGATAGGAAGAAAGAGTGCGCGGAGTTGAGCAGGAGGAAGCGAGAGAATGGAACGCATCTTCTAAGAATAGCGGTCCCAAGGCCCTCGGGCCCTTGGCCCCTTCGTAATCAGTGACCATATAAGCAAAAGCCTCTCTCCCTTGCTCTGAATCGGTACCCTCTCTGTCTTTCCTTTTCTCTCCTTGCCGCGCTCCTGATCGTCATCCTCGTCTGATTCCCGCGTTCCTCACTCCCTTCTCTTTCAGCGACGTTGGGCAAGTCCACCCGGTAACACTACACATTGTGCTAGCCGACGACGTAACCCGACCAATCTCCTCCCATTGAGTTTCTACAATCGCGGCGATTCGGCTTCAACCGATTACGGTATTGTTCTTCGAACAAGTGAAAATGCCTGGCAAACCGGCCGGCTGGCTGGCTGGCTGGCTGCTACCTTCCGTCACAATTAGCTTTGGTAATTATCGACTCGATTGGCACAACCGGCCAGCGTACAGATGCTTCCCGCTATTACTATTCGTGGTCACGCGACACCCGCAAAATGCTTGCCCTTTATAATACCGAGGGATTCATTAGTACTGCGAGGGATTTAGCCGCCAAAATTGGCCATTCTTCGCGGGGAAAAAGTGGTGCCGTTGAGTGCGGCCGACCCGCATGGACACAGTGGAATGCTCGGAAGACAATCTATTTCAAAGTCGAACAAGCTCGCTCGCAATTGCTGAGGACGTGCGAAATCCGACTCCCAAGTGTGATATGTCCGAACGGATGTGCCAGACCGGCATGGCTCGACCGCGATCGCACGCCCTCGCATACGAACAGGTAGCAACTCACAAAACAATTGTCTACTATGTACTCCTCGGCACTATGTAACCAGAAAATTGTAAAATGTCTCAAGGAGATATATAGAAACAAAATATCCGGCAAAAGTCCCGGCGACCGTAAAGCTAAGAGCCAGTAATACCGTACTTGAGGGAATTCGTGCTCCAGTGAACTAATCGGCGCGAAGAAGTCTGGAAAAGAGTCATTAAAGCCATAGGAGCAGCATACAGAATACTCTTGCTTTAATCTGCCAGTAGGGGACGAGTGGCGGAGAGCCACGGGATAACGGGATTCGTGGTTTCTGGTAAATTCGGATGCCACCGAGACCACCGGAGAAATAAAACTATCAAGAGGGCGTCTGGCGAAACGAAGGGCAGGAAGGTTTCGCGACAGGCGGAGGTACATGAGAAACCGTTAAAATATGTAAAACTGCGCGGTCCACTTCAGCTTCCGCCTGCCTGGCCACTCTTTTCGTGCTCCGCGTTCTCGTTTTCCTTTTCTCTCTCTGTCTCTCTCCCTCTCTCTTCCCTCCCTTCTGTCTCCCTTTTCCATTTCTTTTTTCGTGCTGCCGTTGCTTATTGCGAGCCTTCGATCATCTCTTCCATCAACGATGCAGGGTTCAACGAACGGGGACGGCCTGCAGGTGAATTCGCTGAGGGTTACGAATCCGAAACTGCCGGCGCATACCATGCACCACCACCGTCGCTCGGCGCCGTGATTGCAAGGTCGACTGTCCACTCCCTCTCGCTCGGCACTTGACCAACTCAGGAGCAATTAACGATACTAACTAATTTTCATTAAGACCGACACCGCGGTGCAGACTCCCGCTCGACTTTCGCCTCAGTCAAGTACTCGTTCCCGTCCACCCAATCAATACAACGCTTTGACCAAATGAAATTAAAAGAAAATATTTGCAACGACGTTCCTTAATTATCGTCCTGCCAATTCAATTTTCACCGGAACCCGCTTCCACCGCCACTTTCCCGTGCAGTTTAAGTCGGTATACCCATTAGTTTCCGCTTGTATACTAATACCTTTACGATATACATACATATAAGCCCAGGACCAAGTATCAACGGTACGCGATACTCGAGTTCTCGCACACCGTACCACAACAATCACGGTGACGGACTATTGGATCAGTTACACTTGAACAACTAGACCCAACATCGTCCATTACAGTACCAAGTATTATAATGGGAGCTCATGCTCGCAACTGATACGACAAGGTGTTCCGATAAAGCAGGCGCCAAAGCTTTTTCAGCTTGGGAGGGATTGTGTGGGAAATTTAAGACACGCGTGTTCCTAGTGAAATCGCGCAGCAACGAAATATAAGTGTTCGATGAGACTGGAGGTCAAGAAGGTGCATGGCAGAGGAATTTGCAGGTCCACGCTGTTTTGCAGGTACGCCTTGCCCCGCAAATCGGCGTAAAAGAAATTGAGTTGTGGTCAGCGCCGGCTTTTTCCTCCAGATTACGCGGGCGACCATTAACCGTCACGATGATTAATGGCTCATACTCGTGAGCGAGACGACCAGCTGATTTTTGTGGTGGTAACACAGCTTCGCACTTTACGCGCCAACTTCTGCCTAACTGTCTGGGGACGGATTATGCACTGGCAGGTTAAAAGTGGGAAGAGTACCGTCCAGCCAACCGTGAAGATTCAAAGAGTTTGTTGATTCGCAGAATGATTGTTTGGTGATGTCGAGATAGTAAGTCGTGTACGGATAGGATTGGATATAGTGGTTGGTAAGAAAGAGATTTCCTAGTCCGAATAAATCAGCCGTTCATAAAGCCGATACCGTTTGCATGACAAAGGCGTCCTTTGTCTCGAAACCTCGAAAACAAAGTAAGTGGAGCGAGATTTGACCCCGCGATGTCGGCTAGGGGTCGGGGAATCAGTACGGCGAGTCGTGTCAGATCATTCGTCCAAGTGGATCGTGGGACCTCGGCGTAAGATTCGAATCAAGGAACCGAAGCGGGTGCATGATACTCACCTATGATGGTGTGAACCCTCACCGACAGCTGGGTCCTGAGAACGATCGAGTTCTTCCGGCTGAAACAAAAAGAAGGCCAATTGCACATTAAACACCGTGCACTGAAGGGCCAACCAATCGGAATGTGGGTTAAGCTTTAGCACTCGGCGATGCGCCCGCGAGGCTAATTATTCGTAATAGCGAGTTCATCGGAATTAGCCGTCAGTAATTACTTAATTAGAGGTCGGCAACCGCGACACACCTGACACTCTGTGAGCCATACGCGCACACAAACATATACCCGATAGTGTTGTAAATTGGGTTAGAGTGACGCGGATCCTCCGAGGCGGGCATGCTTCCATCGCACTCACGTTCCAGGTGAACCGGCGAACCTTCGGGGCCCTGCGAACCTTCCCACGCGACGGCTCTGAGAACTGAGACACGGCGCGTAGACGTGCATACAATGAAATTTCGAATAAAAAACTGCCGAGAGATATGAAAGAGGGAGGGGAGGGGAGGGGATGGGAGGTGCAATACGATGCCACCGTCTGTAGTATGTGCACATGTACACGCATCAAATCCCCCCGGCGTCGAAGGACCGGGGAACCTGCTGCACGCGTTAATAATGTTTCCGCTCATCAAATGAGGGAGGCGGAATGCGATTACGCGACCTGGTTTTCCCACGTGTAATGGGGGCCCTACACAGGCTACGCATGCCGTCGCATCTAGAGTCTGCATCTGACGTACCCTGAGCCGCATGAAACCAGCTAGCCCCACAAGCTACCTATTACACGGAATAAAGCGGCGCGCTTTTTGGGAAACTACAAAAACTATCTCACCAATTTGAGACGCGCACTTTGTCCCTATTACTAATATAGTTGAGTAGTGTCGAAAATACTGCGAGATCGACCGTGAGCCACGCAAAGTATTGCGAGTTTTCGTGAAGAATGCACGCGACTTGGCAAAGTAAGACAGAAGCATTCTTAACAAGTATGGTCGAGCCCGATGTTACTGTTGGATGAGAGCAGTTGTGCGCGCTTGGGCGTGCTTGGCGCTTCCTGAAAAAAGCTGGCTGCGTAAGCCGGCCTCGTAATTCGCCGGAAAAACAACACGACGGTAAGGCGGAGGGGCCCAGGGGAAGGTCCTCGAAATCGACCGGAGAAGCCGGGACTCCATGTAAATGCGATTTACCCTCTCGTGTACCACCCACTCGCTTAGCACTTGCCAGGTTACCAGGCTTGCCAGAAGCAGTAGCGGCAGCAAGTGCACCCGCGGGAGAGTGGAAGCTCGAAACTAGGGAGAGACCTTCCCCGGGCAAATGGAATGCAAAATCCTGGATGGCAATGCCGGGCGAGCGAGCGCGCGTTCATGGCAACTTGGCCGCTCGCAAGAACCTCGATGAAAGTTCCGAAGAAAGGATTTCCAATCTCCCTTAATGGCACATTAATCGTGACTCCCTCGAAGAGGACTTGGAACGGGTAAGAAGGAAAGCTCCATTCGAGCTAGCCACAGTGGGAGAAGGATAGCAGTGGATAGAGGGTGGATACCCTTTCCCGATACTGCCGGGATATTTTTTAATTAGCAGAGCCGATAATCTCCCGAGTTTCGTTAATTAATTTTTCCCTTGGAATCCAATGACTCTCGTTACACGGGTGTTCTTTCGCGCCGCTGATGATACAATTTGCAAAAAGTGCTGACTGTTGTATAATCTGAGCGTCCGTGGTAGAGCACAGTGAAAGCCGTTTGCAAAGACGCTAGTGCAGGTGATCCTGCTAGAGAAGAATTATGTGATTGGATGCGGCTTGCAAGAAAAGTGTGAAAATTTAGCGGGAGCCCCCACTGCGTCCGAGCGGTTCGTGAGAAAAGAATGCGTGAAATAATCTATTCGCTGTGGTCATTGACTTCAATCGAAAAGAGCAATCGACCTTCTGGCTGAACGGCCTCGACCCTATTCACTCTCCTTCGAATCGATCGACACTTTAATTCCCGGTTCAGAGGTTCTTAGGCTTGCGAAATTACGGTGGCGAGGACAAGAAATTTCCTTGGCCACAAGAAATGGAGACTGGTCGGCAGACCGGGTCGCTGTTTACAAATGTCGGGTCCGCGGAATGCGGGGAAGACTGGCGAAAATCGGGAAAACGTCGGAATCCGAGGGGTTCCGAGCATCAGTGTGGTATGTATCTTGAGCCGGGGCCAACAACAACAAAATGTGTCCTTTCATCGCGAGACTAAATTGCGTCGTCCTGGCCGCGATAAATCCGTGGAAAAGGAAGAAGCCCGGCTACCGTAAATTGAAAGCGCGATGGGAAATACCGAAGCCGATGGCAAAACGCTTTACGCGGCTTCAACTATTTTGAGAATCCTCCGCGACAGACAAAAAAGGAGAACCGGTTCGGACGAGCGGCGCGCGGTCCGAGACTGAAATATGTCGTAAATTAATTAAATACCGTCGCGAACTCTATGCCGGCTACATGGGAGTAAAAACGCCGGGGATGGAACGCGACCGAGTCAAAGTAGTATACGACCGCCGCAAATACCTCGCGTCTCAGATTACAAACAATTGGGGAACAAAGCTGAGCGTTCACGCGCAACACGAAACACGTAATTACGTTGCGCCAAAGACAGAATTTTCCACTCAATTCCAGTCCCTGCGAGCCCAATTCGCCTCTGCGCGGACTATTATTAAATTAATCCTTGCGTCTCGGTCCCGATAGATACAGTGGCAATGGCAGCTGGCGACCTCAACCAGCGTGCAAGTGTTATACGGAATCCCCTCGAGTACTTGATCCCTCGCCGCCGGAGTTGAATAAGTTTCACGTAACCGAGTTCGAAAATAAAATATCCTAGGAAGACCTGCCAAGAGGCGACTCATCGCTCAGACTCGACATGAAATCTTAAGACTCTCGGACGTCCAGTGGCACAGAGTTATAAGATTGTGGGGGAGAGGGGAGCAAGCACCAAGAGCAGGCCGATCAAGTGGCGAAGAGCTGGTGGCGAAGGGATAAGTGAATTAATCACGAGAAAATCAGAACCGGTAGACATAGCGTCCCGCTGATATGTCGATGAGCTTTGATAAATCGCGACGTTCTGTTTACTCGGGCCCAAGGTTGCCCCCGGTGCGAAGTTGAGCAAAGGCAGAAGGCACGCCACCAGCTGATTAGGCGCGCGAGTAAGCAAGTGTCGGTAAACGGGCGATTGCGCAAGCGTATACTATGCTAGAGACGAGAAGCGTAAGGTCAGCCTCGTCGTCTCCCCCTTTTACAGTCATAAATCACACGGGAATTAACCCCTCTAATTGGCTCCCTCGTAAATAGCCGACGCTGCTCAAGTCCGATCGAGTAAAGTTCCCTTCCGCGAGAGAGATCATCGTGCAGCTAATTGGAGCTTTTAACTCTGCGAGTAATGGAGGACCTACGTCGTTACTTGCAAACGAACGTCTGGATTAGATCGGGTCTCCTATCCTACCGTGTAATAGCGATCGTGCCCTTGCTCCAGAGGGAGGCAGCGGGGGTGGCAGCGGGGGAGGAAGGGAGAGAGAGGGAGAGGGAGATGATGGTCACTATTGAATTCGACGTGGTTCAATTCGATCGACACACGAGAATAATCGACGATCGCTTCGTGATTACCGGTGTCAATTTAAGTTATTACACAGGCCGATACGTGATGGCGAACTGTGCCTGGATTCGGGATGTGTTTGGATTTAGGAAACCTACCGCTCTGGAGTAACCTAAGAGAGATTAAAAACAAACACGCTCTGTCAAACTTAGTACGCTTTGTACATATACAAAAGCTGTATTAATTGTAGAATAAATTTTAAATGGGATATGTAGCCGATGCACGACAAATTCGAAACATTGTAATTCGATTGAATTTCTGCGGTCATAAGAACTCGACTGGTATAGTGGCTAATCAGATATCCTTTGACAAAACATGGCTCTCGAAGCATCCGGAAATCAAGTCACGCAGAGCACGTTGGCGTGTGGGGAGCGCAAACGATCGTCAAAGCCCGAGTGAAAGTCGAGAAGTGGACAATCACATCGGAATGCCATCGAAACATGAAGGCTTCTCCGATTACATCCACCGAGGTGTAGAAATAGCGGCGAACAGCACCAAAATGAAAGTGCGACTTGGAGCACAAACCCGAGGCCCGTAATTGATCCGTCCGCAGCGGACGGCGGAAAGAGCGAGAGACGATCAATTGGGATGCCACGCCGGTGAAAATAAATAGCTCGGCAGGCCTAATTAACCGACATAACGCGTGAAACTGCGCTGTCCTGAATAATTTAAGAGAAGCTTTAACCATAGCAGTGAGGTGCGAGTGATCTCGAGGCATTAAAATGAAAGAATTGCCCCAGGGCTTCGCTCCTTAGCTTACGAGGGCCTGATTCCCTGATCGTCCAATTCCTCGAGTACCGGCTGCTCTAGAACGTTTTATGAAATCATTGTCATTAGGCAAACGGCGCGTGAATTAACTGGTGTGCGCGCACGCGATAAATGAGAAAAAGGGACGGCAAGGCGACTTTCTATGTATCAGATATATGTGTATGAACGCGTACACGCCCGGGTTGGGTGAATAAACATAGCCTATCACGAGGTAATAGTACGGTACGCCAGCTTCGTGGGAAGTCGATATACACCACATCGACTTTCATGTATCCAGTAACCCCTATTCTGTGCGCCAAGCGCAGAATCCGGTAACCTTGATTCCCTCTACCCTCCACCGTATGATCTAGATTAGGAAGTTCGATCGCGGCGTTCGTTAGACTAGTTACCGAACCAAGGCTGGCTAAGCGACAGCAGCAGCAGCAGCAGCAGCAGCGTGGACCTACGTAAAGCACATGACGCTGTGCGCAGTGGCTATTATGCGCCGAAGACAGTAAAGTGATTGATTTACCCTCGGTAACAGCCTAACGCGTCTATCCCGAACGGATCTATGCTGTATAATCATATATTATGCATCGGCGACGTTGATCGCACGGGAAGGTACGCGAAACGCCGAATCAATCAGGAGCGTGTAAGGCGAGCAAGCCAGTTCCATTAGCGCGCTGCTGGGACAGCGTAGCCTTTATTAACTTTTTGCGATGTGAGGAAACGTGCGCGCATTTGCGAGATTGCGCTGCGATGAAGCGCGCGAGGCGAGTCGAAATGGTTTTACTACGGAGAAAGAGGCTTTGCTGCTAACCAAATTTACTCAGACCTCAATCGATCCTGCCAAAACAGCGCGGTGTGACCACCGGCTCGTTCATTCCAATTATTCAAATGCACCCTTGGACCCACTACACCTGTTGCATCACGAATGAAGTCACTGGTCTGCGCTCGACGCACTACCCACCAAATGACGCTTTTTGAATAATCACCCCTGCCCTTCTACTCAACCACTTGACGCGTGAGCACAATTAACAACCTCAGCCCTGTGTGTCGTCATCGGAAAAGGGCGTATTGTTTCTTAGCAACAGGCGATAGAATTCCAACTTAAGATGGGAGTGCACGATTTCTGGACAAATGGAAAAGAGCTGTACTTTCGAGGCAAATCCGGTCGTTGAAAACAGCTCAACAATTCCTGCCCCGCCGGAAATTCTTAGGCGCGAGCTTCCTGAAATACTACACAAGGCTCGTCCCCGTGTCCAGGATGTGATGTAGTCGACGTTGGCCAACGAGAGCATTAGCGGGGCTAGTCCGGAACGAGAGCGATAATTACCAGTAAGGCGGCATCGCGATGTCGTTGCAGTACCATGTCCCCGGTACCAAGCCAAGAGAGCCGAGGGATAGTTGACGCTCACAACCTGCGCACTTCAACTCCAAGCTCCTTCATATCCCAGTGGTAAGCACGAAAATCCAGGATAGCAGAGGGAAACGCGCGACTTTGTCCCCTCGCGGGGAGAGCGCACACCGAGAGAAAGAGAGAGGTCGCTGGATCCTCACGACGTAGCCGAGGTCTAGGCACCGACTGGCTGCCGGGTACCAGGATGGCTTCTTGCCGGCTGGTACCCACGTTCGCCACAATAGAACCTGGTGGGAGATCAAAACGCTGACTGGCCACTAATGCACGCACGTATGCCTGCCGCATACACACGCGTGCGATCGCGCGCGCGTGGCCGCACGCACACTCCCGCGATCCCCCAATCTCCCACTCGCCCTAAGTGTTTTATATTTCAGCCTCGACGGATTCGCGCGAAACACTTGGGTATACATGGCGCGCGAGACTGATTGTTTGGAGGCTTGCGTCGCTTTGGCACTCACTTACTCACTGGCCACTGGCCACCGGCCGCACTCGGCCCTTGGGAAATAATTGTCGACGGCCACACTCCTCGGAGACTAGCGAGTTAATCGGACCAGCCGGAGCTTTTTCTAGCGCCCGGGCGAAACGAGAACGAGAAATAGGAGTGCTGGCTGATATGATGGAAGACTGGCTGTAGCTGTGATATTACACCATCGCGGACGGAATTGACCCTTGGAGTTCCTCGTTTAGTCTGACTAAACATCATATTTCGCTCGGTTAGTGGCTATGTCAGTCTGCCATCGAGTTTATAACGCGAAATGAGGTACACCCATATACCAAACGCGGCCTGGAAAGGAGTGTGTAAATATTTGCCATGTCGAAATGCTTACAATTTAAATCGGCTGGAAAAAACGCTAGAAAGAGCACACTGAGATGGAGATTCCTAGTATGTAGAGAGAAGTAGAAAGTCTTGGATAAGATAAGTAAGAAGGGTACATGTCGAGCTGTTACCGTGAATCATATGTACATATTCAAAGTCACGTGACACCTTAATTCGTGGTGACGGCAAGAAATATCGTTGAAGAATATTATCACGGCCGCAAGAACCTGGCGATTTTCCAGTTTTCCACGCTGGCCACGAGCCTCGGCACGCATTGGCCCGCGCACCCCGCGCTGCAGCGAATAGCGCAAATCGAGCGTAAAGGTGGGTGAAAGAGAGAACGAATGAGGGGAAAAGGAGATATCCGTGATAGTTGCTTGACATCGATATGATAGAGTTGAATTTATTTATCAAGGCTACGCACTGTACCGTTGAGAAAAAGCGCGCACTCTAGAAACTCCTTCTCTCTTACGCTAATATGTCCAGTGCGCGTCCAGTTAACGAGCAAGTTATGCACGAGGGAGTTACGACAGGAGGTTCTACAAGATATAAAGGTTGGTAATAAAACGTGCGTGGAATGGGCAGATCAACGACGATGGGAGCTTTCGCCGCTGCTCGAGTAGTCACACCGTGACCTATTCCTCGTTCCCCTAGGGTCTGGCCTCTGACTTTTTCACCTCTATTCGCAGGAATGGCGAATTTCTCCGGCAAATCTAGCAGTGTCGGGAGGAGGAAGGGGCGGAGGAGGATGAGGACAAACGCTTGGCCATATCCGCACTGCAGACGGGTGGACGTCCGCGGATAAAACGACTCGTTAATCTCTGGTTGTTAAAGCCAAGGTGGAGTGAGATACGTATCTCGGGGGTTTCTGTTGCAGACAGATGATTCGTCGAGGGTACTACTATCACGGTAACTACCTCGGTTACTCGCCCGTGAGACCGGCGAGAGAGAAGCTTGATACGAATGCAGGGAGAAAGACCTGCGGCAGAGACGCGCCTGCTGCTAAAGCTCGGGCGCGCCGCCACCGCGCCCGGGAGGAGAACCTACGAGCGAAACGCTATCGTGCCTCTTCTCGGCTTCTCGCCCGCCGGAAAGCTCGCACCGCGCGTTCCTTGATCCTACTTGAATTCAGAATTCCGCACTCTCTCAAATCCACCATTATTATGGAATTTCATTACAGCCCTCTGTGTTTAAGGCTTCGTGCTTAATGGCGCAAAGCACCATCTTTCTCTCTGACAGCACTCCAGAAAGTAAATCCTGTATCGCGTAGTTAGCGCTCGGAATTTACTGCCTGACCACTGGCGGTGCGTTGGCTCTTTATTTATACCGACGCGAGATGTTCCCCGGCCTTTCGGAAATCCACGTGTTTTTTATGCGCGAATAATAGCACACGCGCGTACGCTGCGTTGCGTAAGATGTTTGATGTTTTTGGGACTTTTTGGTTCGACGCAAAACAGGCCGGGGCTAGTTGTTATCGCGCAAACTACTCGGCGAAATTTAATTTTCATAATAATCCGCAAGTTTGCTTCGCCGGTTGCACGCACTGGCTTCCCTTATTTACACTTCGCCGAGCTGCTGTTTTCTGTCCGCACCAACTTTGAGACAGCCGCACTCTTCGTTTCATAATTCGCAACAGCTGCTTCGCAGCAAAGTAAGTTAACGTCAAGCTCATTATCTAACAACACTGGCGAGCGACTTCTCTCGCACAATGCAACCAAGTTTTGTTTGCTCCGGGCAGTAACTTAAAAACAACGACGTTATATGTATAGTGAGCAGTAAGTAAAACCGGCTTAGCGAAAATAAATCAATAAGGCCACTTATTATACGGGTTTTAAGCGCAGAACTTGTTCATGAATATTATGCGAATAGCTATTTATGAAGAACGTCATGTCACCCTCCGCCAAGTGAATTCAGCATGCTCAAGCAACTCAAAGTTTACGTGAATAGCAGCATAAAATTCTTTTACCAGCACCCATTTGCATGGCACCTTGCATTCATCACTTGTGTAGACCTCTTAACCACCTCTTATCTGTTATCAGCACTGATTGCATTCCTTTTTTCGGCGATCGCCACGGGCACAACACGTCCCGTCAATCACTGGCAGACGATACAGTTTGGAAATGATTCGTGAAGTATAATTCATCATGGCCTAGTTTAAATAATAATACTATTAATATGCCTCGCGAAGGCGACATGGACGTTCAGAGACATTATGTCAAAGATTACGATATTTTTGACTATCCGTTGTCGCGTCTTCTCCAGTTTGTTTTTTTCGTTAAAAAAAGATTGTTTTCTTGTTCAAGCCGAAACAGGTCGATGGGGTGGCTTATTCTTAGCGGCCTGTTAACACGCGGGGCTTGCGCCTCAGTGATCCTTTCTTCCGGTGGCAGCCCGGGCCCGGGTCTCATTCACGTCTCGAACACGTGGAAGGTGTCAAAAGGAAGCGTAAACACAGAAGGACGATTACGTATGTGTCCCGGATATGCCGCCATTAACGCTCCCCTCTGCACCCCTTGCCGCGGACGTAGTTCTTACTGGACCTAGACCGGTTTTAAATATATGCAAAACTGCACTCGGCTAATGTCAAACCGAGTACTACGAGGCTCCGTAACTTCTTCCTTTCGTAAACACTTGTCCCAACTACCAGTAGAAGAGTAATCGCTGGCAAGAGGGATGGTAGTAGTTACAAGCCCTTGCCGTCGCTTCTCGCCAACTTTGCGACGTGGAGCAGTGTTCTTTCACCGAGTCGGCGGCGAGTTCACGAGAACTTCCTTTTGTTAGCTCTGAAGACGGGGCGATTAAAAAAAGTGCTGTGCCTCCGAGGGCCAGCGGGCGGGGGTGAGGCGAGAATGAGAGGCGATCAACGCTCCTATTAAAGGTGAATGGTGCTTTCGGAAATATGAGAAAAGTTTGGAGGCTGCGCAATCACGGCCGCTGCGTGAAAGTTTCAACATAGAATCCCTGGAAGGGAAACGGAGAGGATAGACAATTTCGTGCTAGTTCTTTGCAGGTCAGGAAAGGACAGTTCTTTCGAAAGTAGATGGAATTGCAGTTTCGATCATTTCTCCCGGGAATCCTGCCGAGTGAACTTCCCAATTTGACATTGATCGCGTCAGTGTACTTCTGCTTGAGAACGAAAAAAACAGGACGTGCAGCTGCTCTCGTTATCTGGCATGGATCCCACTTCCAGGAGTTGCCGATCCGCCGCGTTTTTGGCGCCTCACTGAATTCCGAGAGCTGTCTTCGGGGAAATCGGGTTAATCACGGGACGACCTTGCCTTCTTTCTTTCGGCTGCGCGATCCACGATTAATGAAGTCGTTCCGGGACCAGTTGCTACTTGCAACCCAAAGCAACATCTCTTCGCAACCGAGTTTATTGCGTGTTCCCTTTGCTTCTTCGTCATAAACTTCAATGCGGGCGTCGCAAAACAACAGTGAATTCGAAGAGCAGAGGTTGATTAATGGGTCGCTCGTCCAACCGGCCGCACAGGAACGTAATTCTCTGATTTCCAGACTTCTAATAATGTGAGGATTGCAAATACTTGTATTGTAGGAAAAACACAGTATCCCGATACAGAATTTCTCGAATCGCCGCTTCAAACATTTTCTATAATGCGTGGATGGTATCTCCTGGACAGGCACATGAACGCCGGGTAGTTTATTTGGGCGAATCGCTCCGTTATACCTCGGAAATCCAAAGCAAGCGAAACGAATCACTCGGTAAACGATAAACAGCCAGAGAGCGGAGTGCTGACGATTCTGAAAAACCGTCTGAATTATCCGCCACTGATCTCAATGAACTGCGGTGTGCCAAGAAAAAGGTGTTTACCATTGCGCTCGGGCGATACGTGTTGTGTTGCGCAGGTTCCACAGACACAGAGCTTTAAGCTGCGACCAGCGCGAATCTTCTTTCAAAGGAAATTTTCCAATCGATCTCAATTTGCGAAAACAGAAACCGTGGGTCTTCTCATCGAGACCTCTCAGAAAATAAACCATGGCTTCAATCAATCTCAACTGGAATATTGGCATCGCTCTTTCGTGAAAGCCCAGTGAGTAACCAATTGCGTTCAAATATAGCTGTTTTCTCGAACATGCGGTTTTCGAAATTTCGCTCTCAATGACGTCCGGCGAAGATCGGTTACCCGAATACTAGCGCCGTTCAAAAATAAGTCAGTGCGTGTGGCTCGGTGATTTGGCAAACAGCATACTTCACCAGCCAGTCACACAAGCAACAATGCAAGCAACACCGAGAAGAAAATAAGATTAAACGAAGATGAATTAAATATTGTACTAATTTTGAAGGAGTCCCTGCGATTGGAGTGCAAGAAGATTTTCAGGAAAGGCGAGGCGTCAAGCAACCGGCTTATCGCGGCGTGCATGTACCTCATCGAAGCGAGACGCGCGGCATTTATCATTGAGCACACCTACGTAGCCTCAGAAAACGGCCGAGAGTCTACGGGGTGTTCATCGGCCGGAGGAGAACCAGTTTAACCTTGTGAAAGTATGAGCGAGGCATCGTCGTGAATGGAAACCGGTGCAGCGCCGACGAAGGAGCAAGCGAGCGTACGAGAGAATGTGGATGTGGATGAACAAACGGCCCTCCGGAAAATATAGTTTCGCCCGTCGACGCAGCAGACGTCGCACGTCCGTCCGGCTCTTTAATACCGACTCGTCTCCGCGCGGCACGTCTGAATATTTTCGCGGGGGAAAACAAGTGGAGCCAGCAGCCAGTCGGAGAAGCCCCGGATGCCAGTGCTCGAAAGAAATCATTCGGAGAACGAGCTCTCCGTCTAGGTATTCGCAGCTCAACCAAACGTTTTGCCTCCTCGGCTCGATTTCTCTTTGGCGACTTGCACACGCCGCCGTCCTCGCCGCCGCCAAATGCGAGCCGTGCTATTACCGTGTAGTAGGTATCGCAAGTCGCAAAGTGCACTCTGATTTTTCGCGAAAGGCCGCGCGACACCCGAGAGCCGTGAAGCTCGTTTTTGTTCGCTCCGCATGGTTCAAATGGTCCGAATGCCTCGCGTTGACATAACGCATCGCTACGTTCCGCTCTCGCGAATCGCTGGTAATGAAACCGGAGAGACTTTTTGCCGGACGAGCCATGGACTCGAGCCCGTACAATTTTCGGCCCCGCAGCTGTTATGATATACGCTTTTACACGTGTCCTAATGGCCCGATGGCTCGAGTCAACCGTAGAGCCTAAGTGCGCCTGCTACGAGGTGAGGGAGCAAGTTTTCTACGTGGGAAACGTAAGAGTGCCGCCGACTCTAAGACGCGGTAAGTAAAAGGGCAATATCATTAAGAGTACCCCGACGTAGTTGCGCAGATCGGCCCGTAAAAGCCAGTATGCGCTCGCACCTGACAAAAACCTATCGGCGTAGCAGAGGATCGCTCGATTTATTCATCGGCTCCACTCGCTTCTTGCGGCCACATCTCCCGCGGTCTGGTTTCCCCTCGACGCCGCTCCGCCGATCGAATCTCTCCTGGCGAATGCACCCCGGCTAATTTACGAGCAGGTTCACGCGGACAAAAAAGTCGTCTCCGTAAACGCCGAATGTCGGTGCTACACCGCATACACGTAGCCCCATTCCTGTTCCTTGGCGAGCGAGCGCGATAATTCGAGCTACCACCGGCCTCTCGCGGTATCTCGCACACATCTTCTACAAAATCTTCATTCTCGATTGCAAAATATTTTGGTAAATATATAGAAATGCATTGCTTCCCCATTCGCTGTGGGGAAGGCCGACAAAACCCCATGAGCTAGAAATATAGACTAGACCCTATATACCCTGATTATCTCAATATTTGGCCCTTCCGATCCAAACCCAGACCTATGTCAGACAAGATACAAAAAATTGTATCATGTCTTGATGCGGTTATATGGTCACCCTCCACTGTGAATAAGTATTTTTGATGTCAATGAATGCATTGCCATAATAAAATATAACAATTTCTTTCATTTTCACACAAGTAGCACTTCTGCATAATTACCAATATACCTGCTCGTTAGTATCATTTCGGTAGGAGCGTTTGTCGCCGCACTAGGTGAACACACAACGTACGTGCGGAAAAGTATTGCGCTCCAATTTCTAACGGCCGAGCACCGCGTCACGCTGGATTATGATAATCCGTAATCAGGAACCGTGAACGTGCAGTATCGACGGGAAATAATTATCGAGCGCCGATTGCCGTAAACATCAAAGGCGGCGCGGCGGCCACTCCATCCAGCTGGCTCAGATGTTTAAAGGGAAACAATCTACGCTCGCACGCAGCTTTATGTGTTCTCGCAATCAGCGAGTATAAAGCGCGTATTTACTGCGAGAGGCTGATCGATGTATTCGAGATCAAAGGGATAGGAGCGGGGCTACGGAAGCAACGGTGGAAGCGTTACCGATCGAAGAGAGTAATTCTCAGATTCTCACCGAGGTTTTCCCTTCTATCGGAGTGCAGACCACACCACTATTTGCAACCCTTAGACAATCTAGTACATTTGTAATGCTATTCTTAATGCTCGGTATCCGGAGAGTCGGGACCGTTTGTAACGCGGCGCTAATGATCGGTTTGTTCTTAGCAGTTGAGTTACGGAATCATTGCACGCATTTCTCTAGACGACCCTGAAAATGTCCGGTTCTCTCATGTTCACCTGCTGGCGGGGCGCTCCAAACGTATTAAGGGATATTTTCTTTATACCCGTGAGAAAGGCGGAAGGCGTAACCTTGATGCAGCAGCCAGCAAAGCTCCTTACCGCTGTTTACTGGCAGTCTTTCCAGAAAAGCGCAATCGAAATCCAATTGGGAAAAGTATCGACTTTGACTGACGATTTTCACGTGATCTTGAAAAGGAAATAGCCGGTGATATTGCAAAAGAGCGGCTGTTTCTGGGATATAAATCTGCCCTCGCGTGGTAAATTCCCGAGTCTATCGGATTTCTTCTCTCGGGCAAATAAAGATGGATCGGCTAAAGACACGAAAAGTATCGCGTACCGATAAATCTCCTTGGACGACGGCTGAACTAATTATATCAGGAGCCGGCACCCGAGATGGTTAGCAGCGCCTTTCTCCCCTGCACTTTTCATTCTCGCGTCTCCATTCTGCGGTTTCCTCATCGCCGTATATGTATAGAACACGCCACTTAACGATCGATCATCCGGCGAACCTGGCTTCGTCTTTTCCGAGCTGAAGCGTGCGCCACGGCACAAGCTTAATAGTCACTCTCGCGTCAAGCTCAGCCGCGATACGGATCACCCGGCCAGCTGGGGAAATTTATTGGGGACAGATTTTCCGCGTCACGATCACCCAATCACAACAGCCGCCAGCCGCAGCCCGAGCGGCTTCGTTCGCTTAAAGTGATAGACCACTTACATCCAACCATGCCAAAACTCTTTGACCCTATATGGAATCTAGCGGCTTGATGTGCTCCATTTCGACTTTGAAACATCTAGTATCAAGAATCCGAAATACATACTTTCCCGCTCACTCGATTAGGAAGAGCCCGGCGAAGAAGAACTGAGTTCGGTGGTTCATTAAAACGAATAAAGGGACTTGAACGAGGAACCTTAAAGGAAAACGATTGGGAAGAGTCGTCCTAGCGAGAATACCTGCAAACACGGCAGAAGTCCCTTCCGCAATGTAAGAAACGAAGATTGTTGGGTCGCGTGGCTCTGAGACCGATCATCCTTGCTGTACAATGGACCCTCGATTCTCCTCGTTGCGCCGCGGCGGCAGTTCCTTGGGAAGGGCTGAAGTACACTCGTGGAAAAGCAGTTTCCGCCATCCACTGCACACAGTGCAAACCCTCAAGAACGACTGCACATTGACAGGCGGGGAACATGCCGGGCACTTGGCCGCCAGCCTCTCTCTCTCTCTCTCTCTCGCTCGGCGGGTCTTTCATCGTGTTGTCGGTTGGTTCTCGGTGTCTCCCCGCGGGACCAGTTCCGGCGTCTCTTTCTCCCGTCGCTGGATGCACGAGGCCGCGGCGGTGGCGGCGGCGGCGGCGGTCGGTATCCCGCGATCGGCTCTCGAGCAAGTCTTGATTGCCACAAAGTATTCAGGTGACTGTCCCACTTAAGGGGCGGCTGGCTTCTCTCGGGCCGCAGCGCGACACGAAGCTTCGCCGCTCCGGGTAGCCCTGCTGCTCGGCGTGGAAGGTGGAGAGCGGAAGGAGAACGGGCGCCCGGCAATTTGTACCTTCCGGCTGCGGCCACTCTACAGTATAGTACATAGCGGGCACCCATGGCTCGCAACTCTGCTTTTCAACTGGCACGGTCTCGTCCACGACCGCGTGTCAAAGGGGAAGGGCAAAATGGAGCACTGTCCCGGATCCGTCCGTCTCGGACGACGATGGTATTGGTCCGAAAATCTTGTTAACGAGAGCCCGTGACTCCGGCGCAACTCGGCAAACCGGCTGTGTTTCCGATAAGCGCTAATTCCCTTCAACAATTGCGTGTCTTCGCGTCCGACAGTACTCGAGATCCCGTTATCAAGAGGGTAGTGCAGGTACACCTTTGCTATACAGCATGGAGAATAACAAAAAGTCACTGACCATTTCGAGTGGCGGAATTGGTCAAGGCCCATGTGTGTGCACGCATGTGTGACTTGGGCTGACACACTCGCAACGTGACGCACAGATAAGCCGCTTACATATTGCAGATAAGCTCGATCTTCCTCGAGCTACTCGCTCTTTTGTTCCAAGTCTAGGATTCTTCCGAGGGCAAGCAAGGGAATAAGGTACCGAACGTATCGGGAAGAGCGTTCGCCACGGCGACTATATCCTCCGCAACCAGCATGGAGAGTGCGATAACGGAGAGACGCGCGAAAAATAGGGCCCGGAAGCTTTCAAGTGTGCCGAATGATTTGCAATCAATGCCCGTTCACACGATACGTCTCGGGTGAAACTCGACGCCGGTGATAACGCCAGGAGTAATTGGCTGGCGACGAGTAATCGGAGAAAGGTTGGTCTGTCTACGACACCGTGATGCCCCCTGGACTTTCGACAAGCCCGCCAATCCGAGCACAGAATGGAAACATTATTATCGTAGAAGCTAATGATAAAATACGATTGCCGTGACCTCGTTGGGTCCTGCAGAGGAACTCTGCATCCCTCGCTCGTCCGAGCAGGATCCTTTTCCTGATGATCGCCGTTCCGAGACATCTCGGGACGCTCTCGCGACCATGTACATACACCGATGTCCGACACGAGAGAACCTTGTCTTTACGATTGCAGTCTGGAGCGGAGGTCAAGCTGTCGGGCTCGCGGGTTCACTCTTAAATCACATTTTACGCCCGCCGCCGCCGTGAACAGAGAGAAATGACGGCCGTGAATTAACAGCGGCCAGATAGCGATCGGACGGCTCGTTTGATTGCCGTTACTCCACATGTCCTGCAGCCTGCGGGGCGCGCGGGCGCGGGCGTCGATTAACGCATTATGTATGCACGGCCCACTGAAAAAGCCTGCTCGAGGAAACTCGCGCGGGAGATAGCGCACGGTAGCGCTGAATATCGTGCAAGTGTGAAAGGGCGGCGGATATGTGGAGAGTGCCACTTTAGTCTCTTTCTGACATTGGCGCGAGTGTGGAAAGACACGCGCGCGTGTGTGTGTGCTCGCGGGTCATGGCATAGGTCAGTGGCACTCTCCGCCTTATTGGCGCGAGTGACGGCGAGCGGGCGGGCATGCACACGTGGTCCACGTGAGAGAGTGCGTGTCGGTGTGTAAGTAAGCGGTTTACGGTACTGACCTAGCCTAGAGCCGAGAGCGGAGTGTGAGCGCGCGGCAGTGCGGCAGTGCGGCAGTGCGGCAGTGCGGCCATGCTCTGGGAGCGAAGGCGTAGCTATCGTAATCAGCGAGACGCCGCGCCGCCGTCGAGACCCAGAAGATGCCGTTCAGCATCCGTGGGAACACGCCGCGGGAGGTCAGAAGGCAGATCGCTCGGAAAGAGAGGAAAAGGGAGAGCGAGCGGAGGTGGAGGAGCAGCTCAACTGCGAGCGAGTGCGGCTGCGAGTGCTATCGGCTGCTCGAACGAGGTCTCCGCTTGCGGGATCCACCGTTAAATTTCAGCCAGAGGTCGCCCACCCTCCTCCCCGCCTCCTCGCCTCCTCGCTTTTGCTCTTCTTGCTAGAGCTCCTGCTGCCGGAAACAAACTCCTGCTCTAGTTCCCTACCTTTAGCGTACAATCCTCCTAGCTCGCCGCTCTCGGATTACTTGCCGGTAACGCGCCAGTTTGCCATTGGCGCACGCACGCTTATAGTTACGAGCTTCAACAATTGCTCTTATCTATCAAACGAACGTCGGTTTCCCATACACCTTTTTGTCCCTTGTTCAGGCGGGATATGTGCACCAGCATCTGTTGCAATGTGTCAAATCTTTATTTGCATCGTTCGGTCCGCGTGTCCTGCCAAAAAGGTTTTGCGAGAAAGCTTATCAGGCACGACACCAGTAGTGCGTTATAACCATTAGAGGATTTAGGCACAAGATAATTTTGGGCCTTGGAACTCCGATTCTACGACCCTTGGGACTTTGAACTTGGAGTCTCTGACCTTTCGGTCTTGAAAGACTCTTCGATCCTACGAAATCCGCCAGCGTTTAATTTTTTAGTTAAAAGTAAATTGGCCTCCGCTCTAACTGCAGGCCCTAGGCAATTGCCTAATTTGCCTACTGCATAACGCGCCACTACACGAGACACTCGCCGCTACGATTTACCCGGTTTTCGACAACTTTTTGCTTTCTCCTTCTCACGACTGGTGGTCAGAGCCAATCGCAACAAATGAAACGGTTAGCCAGGGGGATTTTCTCTCTATAACTACATATACTGCGTATAATATAGTTATCGAGATACCGAAGTCCGCTCGAGAACAAACGCCTCTCCGAGGCTGTTGGTAATACCACAGTTATGGGATACCGCCCATGTAGAACACTGGCCTCGACTGCGATCCAGGAAACAAACCGCAGCGCGGCGGCGCCATACATTCGACAATGGAGTATTTGGAGCGTGTTCTAAATAGCCTCCGCAAGGATCTCGCCGGGAAGATGTTTCGCTCGAGCGCGCTACGATCGTATTTTAACACAAGTGTCCGGCCAATTGATAACAGCAGGGGGTGCCACACGAAGAGATCTCCGGCCGGTCACAGTTTTCCAGTTTTCCTCGGCCGCTTTGAGAGGTGGGATATATTGTATAACCTGTCGGCGATTATCAAATACGATTTAGAGCTTGGCAAGATCACGTATGGTAACGCGAGGGATCGGCTTATCTGCTAGGCGGCTTATCGCCACCGGTATAAATCGTGACACGCGCCCGTAATACCGACTCTTGTCTCTGCTCTACAGGAATAATCCTGGGGGAGCTGCTACAGGTTACAAACGACAGAAACGGCGACGCTGCCAGAAACTAGCGTAGTTGCTGAGCGGGGAAACAGCGTGGGCTTACACACACTCGAGCTCCACTGCAACTCGACTACCCGACTCTGTGATACCTTTCCTGTTAAGGTCAAGTTCCAGCAGGATCGGCTGACACCAAGCCACCGTGTACTTTTGGCAGAAGAAGTTTCGGGCTCACTCGACGCCGCGAGTGAGGGAGTCCGCAATATTCACTTAATCATTTGTTTCCCCGTAGACCGCAGTGGCTCGTTACTCAGTTAGGAGAGGTTGGTAGGGAAGCATGCGGTCCGTCGTGCACTCGGCAGCAAGTGGAATAACATAGTGGCGAAGGGTGGTCGGCAGGAGTTGGCCAGAGCGGAGAGGAGCAGATCAGCGGAGCAGCGAAGGGCTGAGGGCCGAGGGCCGAGGGTATGAGCAAGTGGAAGCAAGGGGCAGGGTACACTCTCGAGGATATAGGTAGTCGCGGAGGCAAAGAGGACGAAAGGGTAAAGGAACAAGGGGGTGAGACCGAGGGAGAAGCGTTCATGAAAGGCTAATGAAGACGTGTCGTTGGCTCGTGTTCCCAGAATTCCCGGCTGTTACGCTTGGGTCAGCCTAACGACCTACAGGCATGCTCTATAGTCCTTTCGCAGGCTTAATTGCCGATTATCTCGAGGATCTGATATCGATCGCGGAGGTCTGTCTCGCTCTCGGGAAGCATAACTCGCTTCCGGCATGCTCGCCCTTGCGTCCTGCTCTTCTTCTTTCTGACTGAACAACACTCACTGAAATCCCGCTGGACCAGTCCCAAATGATACGCGGATCTCAAGAGACAAACTACCAAAGGAATGGCGATCTTTAATCTTGGGTAGTTGCCGCAAGGACTATGCTCCTATGTAAAAAAAGGATTGCACTTGAAACCAAATTCTATAATTGGCAATGGCTGTGAGTCTGACGAGTAAAGAGGGCGAAATTCTAGATAGTTATTCATACACTTGTCGTGCAATCAAGATGATGAAACTTCATTCGAATGTTCCAGCTTAATTTTGGGCGGGTTTTCAACTGCCATTAATATATCTAATTAACATCGAAGGCCGCCGTTCCGCAGGCGCCACTCAAGCATATAATTGATCTAACACAATAGGAATGCGGTGCCAAGTGCGTGCCGTGCGCCACCCGGTGTATGAGATTCATAAATCCTCATAATAAAATAGACGTCGAGATGGAGGAGCCATTCGCGTAATATATTACGAACATTATGCCGCTCGTGCGGAGCAAAATGGTAATGGCAATAAGTTATCTTGGCAGGCGAGGCATCGCCACGCTTGAATTCAGATCAATAGGTCGAGACAGGCCGCAAGCTCCGAAGCCCGGAAAGCCGTAGTCCGATTGAATTCCAAGTACCGCCGGGGGTAACACTATGTAACGATCGAATGTGCCATGCCGATATCTAATCTGGAACGATTCTCCAGCGAATCTCGTTCTTGCGGCTTCGATTCGGGAACAATGTCTACTATGTGCTGTACGTGAGGAAATGGCGGTCGCAGCCATTCTCCCAACTAATGGCACCGAGATCGCGCGCCGTTCTTCAAAGATCGCACCATCGAAGGAGGTGCACTTACGACTCGTTACTATCTTACAATTAGAAGGTTTTACGATACAATTTCTAATTGGAGAGATCCAAGCGGAGGAGCCAGTATATTTCACAGCAATAGTAGTCACACTCGAAGGGTTTTTCGAAATGACCGGCGATGATCAGTGCAACGGAAACGCTTGCCTTGATCGAGCAGTCTGTAATCGCCGAAGCCGATAGAAAGTTTATGGACCACGAAAAGTGACTAGTAACAGGGATTGTGTTTGTGCCGCGCGGCGATATGTAATATGCACGTTCTGCATCAGAAGTGCAATTTGGCATTTTTACAGTGACGATGTCATATCCGCCTCGGCAATCGACACCTTTCTCTACTTGGATAGCTCCTAACCGCCTAAACGTTTCCGAGAATGATCGTGAAATGACCGACATTTATTGACCACGCCCGTGCCCTCTACGGAAAAATGAGAGCGGAACCTGAAGATAAAAGGAAAAGCGGAAGGAAGAGAGAAAGAAAGAGCCAGTCGGAAAAGGACGGAAGAGAAAACTGCCATCTGCGAAACTGCCATAATGGATGCGATCAATATTATCGCGACGGGGTCAACGACGATCTTTCGGTGAATCGCTGCATTGGGAGTCTGGGATAGTTGGTGACCTTTGACCCCGTAAAAGAAAGATTGCCGGGAAATAGAACAGGAGGATTGGACGTCAGATGTACCGGTGTTCTATCTGAGCTGATGGAGTCTCAGAAAGAAGAAGGGAAGACTCATTTCGGATCTACACGTTAATAATGAAATTAGGGAGTTATGACAGTATGCATTGAAACTCTAATGGATATTGTCCAACTCGATTGCTCTAATTTCATGAATAGCGCTCATAAAATTCGAACAGAACACCATCAGATCGCGACCGTCGGTAAAATGTCACGCCACTCGAGTACACTTGTCCAATATCCTGTCGAATACGTCACGCCTGCACCATCCACTCTGTCAAGAAAACACTGCTCCAAGAGGTTTCGCAGAAATGAGTTGCGCGAGGCGGAGAGAGATGAGAATAAAGTGGAGCGGTAGCGGGGTAGGATATACTCGTTGGATAAGAGCCGCACAGGGAGCAAACGACAAAAAAAGGTCTGACGAGGGCTTGACGGTAATAACGAATCTTGAAATACCAAAACTTTTCCACGGAAAGTCGCACGCAATGCACGAATATGAATTACCCGCGTTCAATTAATAAATGACAGCTGACAATCCACAAAATACCTTTGCCCTTTGAAACCATTAACCTTGAAACCTTAAAAGGTCCGCATTGGCGATCAAATTAGCAATAAGTTTAACAAATTAGCAACTTTAACCTCTTAACCGGGCATAGCGACATTTTTCGTCAAACCAGAAATACAACACCAATAGACATAACGAATTGTTTCATTATGGAGCCATTCCTATAGCAAACTGACAATTTCTAACTGCAAAACAAGATATTTTTACATTAACAAAAATGAATTCCCCAGTTAGGAGGTAAAATTCGCAGACTCCGTACATCTACTCGTTCGGCAGAAAACGTTTTTTATCTTGGGTTATTTATCTGAATTAAATTCACCCTTGAGCAAAGACCGCACACGCAATTGTGTGGAATAATTCCGCTAACGAGTTGAACGGATGAAAAGTGATGAAAGTTCACCATTGAAACTAAGATGTCATCGCCTCTAATAAAAATGAAAGCGACATTTGCAACTAGTACTGCCCGTCACGCGAGCGGAGTTCGCATCAGCCTATTGCTGCACGTTGCAGGGCGTGCGCTTAACACCTGTTAATTTCGGGTGTAATCAGGGTGAATTGCAGCGGAAGGGGCGTGATCCGAGAAGCACCTTGTCACGTAAAGTAATTAATCTAATCCGAGGGAGCTCTCAAGCGAAACAGCCACCGGAGCTTGCGTGAGAACATGAGTAGAATGCAAGGAGCCGATTGAACCGGCTCTCATGCTTTATCCGCACATACCTACCTCTTTTTTGATACAACTAATTTACTGTGCCCAGGAGTTCTCGTTTAGCGAGTGAAATAGATAGAAGACTGAAAGTAGCAAATATGATCGGAAAGCAAAGGATCCATATTTGGAAACCGAAGCACAGCTTCACGGGAAATTCATTGCATATTGAAAGTGTGACAGAATGGGGAAAGACTATTGCCCTATCACTGCACCCTCGTAATAGGATATCAGAGAACTGTACAAGTAGTAGGTGCTGTGGGTATAGTCATAATCGTTAAGGGAGACAGGTCATTTGCGCGAGAGTATTTCCTGGCTTAATTACTGTGCAAAGGTGATAATTAGGGGATATCGTCAGCGCGTATCGTGTCGTTCTATTAGCGAGGCAATCGATGGCTTGACAATTGCTGTGCGACTACGTGAAGATCGTATCACGAGCTGTGTGTTCGTATTTTTCGCACAGAATTTCTTGAAAAATACACCACGCTAAATCTCTTTCTTCACCAAGGCTATTTCCACGCTATGTTCGATTATTAAATACCCGCGTCTTCACTAAGTTTTCTTATACAATTTTCGTCGCCAAGAAAAATTAAGGTCTTAATTAATCGAGCCACTATTTTTGCTCGAACAACCCTCGGCACGAAGAATGTTATCGTAACCAAAGAAGGGAAGGAAAACCAAAAAATGCCGGAAGACCAGAAGAGCAAGCAGCGAGATGAAAAGTAGAGAGAAACACAGGAATACTGCGCCGCCAGACCCCTCCCTCCCTTGGGGGGAGGGGGGACCACTTACTACAGGGAGATAGTTGAACAAGTGCTAACTTACATAATTTTCTGGAACAAGCCCGCAAGCGTATACCTAGTTGAAAACCCGCAAATTAAAGGAACTGAAAGTAATGCGATAACTTTTCAAGTTGCTTTACCAGATGATGTTCAAGGGGGAAGTTTGAACAGTGTGTACATACCAAAGAGGAAACTCTCCAATTCAAAGATTGTATTAAACGCGTAATCGTGATTATTTCACTATGAGCATAAAGTAGAGGGAAATATGTCTCCTTGCCGTTGAATGATGGAGAAGGAGAAGGGCACGGACAGGGTGGGGTGGGGCTGTACACTTAAGAGGGACGTCTAGAAAAACGGGTTCCACTAAAGGCCAAGACAAAATATCTTTGCCCGCGTAATAGGCTGCACTTTAAACTGGACATGGATTGCTCTTTGACTTGGCGAAGGGATCCCAGGATTAAAGGGACACTGAGCGAATAGCGGGTTGTTTCGAGCGCCGCGCCGCCACCGTCGTCCTGTCCCCCCTCGGACCTCTCCTGGACCTGGATGGAAAATTGCTCCCAAGGATTACGACGTTACCCGCGATAACTCGCCCGGCAATTTCGACGACCGCCAACGACGTAAATCTCGGAAGTCTCGCCGACATTATAAGCTATTTTGTAAGTTAATGCGGGCAGTCGCCTGTGACGCTCGAACCCCTTCAAATTACTTTCCGAACGCTCCTCCTCTCACTCTTCGAGAGCGGGCGACGGGGAGAGCGACATTCGCGACTCGCGCGACATCGCAAATCCTGCTGGGAGAAGGCAAAGTTAACGCATCAGCCGTGTGCCTCAAGTAAAACCGGATCACGAGACAAAGATGACGTGGATTGTTGCACTCACAGCAGCTTCTCCGTGGGACTGCACTGCAGCACTGACGCGAGCTCCTCTTAATTACACTCGCTAATTGCAAGTACCATCGAGCAATATTACCCGAGATGTACCATTAAGTAGATAGAGCGCGGAATTACAGTGAAGTGGTTGGAACGCGCGTGCAGTGTACGCATCGCCGTGTGTAAAGAGGCTTTTACATGCTCGGTGTCACTCATAATGCGATGCGTGACAAACGCAGCGTGTCCTGCTGTGCATAAAGGGTAGCGCGCACTTAATTGTGGATCTGAGCAAATCGCCGGCAATCGCGCGGCGACGGCGTCGCGACGGCTAGCATCTACCTAGCCGTCTTAGCCCATGGAACACGCGATCTGCACTGCGCTGCCTTAAGGGCCAGCTAAGTACGCGACTCGTAGTTGAATGCGCTCGTCGATCAGCGCCGACAATCTCCAAGGAGGAAGAGTGCCGGCCGGCGCATCCCTCCAAACACAACGCACACCGCGAGGGCCACAATCTCGAATCTCTCTCGTAGAGACGAGGGCTCGCTGGAACGATGAGGGAGGAAGAGCGAGTCTGTGCATTCGCATTGGCGTGTGTGAGTAGAATAGTGAGAGAAAGAGAGGCCTTTGCTTACGAGGCGCGAAGTTGATACGATCTAAGACCGCGGCACGTTTCCACCGCCAGAGCGAAACACAGCCGTTCCCTTCGCTGCCACCTCCATTTTCATCCACCTTTCGGCCTTGCTGCCACGGGGACGACCCGAAACGCAATTCGTAATAATCGTCAAGTAATTAAAGCAGCTCAAAGCCAAATAAATAGTATATCGAGGAATTCCAGTTTTTCGCCTTGATTTCTGACAAAGTCGTAGCCCGAGGACTTAATTTATGAATTTTGTATTTCACGCTTTATTCGTCTTAATCACTGTTCACTCTGCCACCTTTAACGTCCTCTCAACTAGTTGAGCAAATGTTTAGCAATGCCTCTCAATCCTCGAGGGTATCAGCGATCTATTGCCAGGATACTAGTCGGAGCTAGTCAGGGCAAGCCGATATTTACAGAACGAGGGGAATCCTTTCGCAAACTCCTCGATGGGCATATGCAAAGGGCCATTCCGAGAGTACCGTCTATATGTCCATCAATGCGCGCAAACTCCCAAATTCTTGTCTGGTCCGTTCGCAGGCATTTGCCGAGGGCGCGTCTATGCGCGTGAACGCGAAACGCACATCGACGTTACGGCCACGAGGTGGCACCAGGTTGCATAAGCCACAAGATCCGCGCACAGCTGTCCGGCATAAATACAGGATCTACGTGCGCTTTAGTTTCGAGCTATCCAGACCGTTCATTTGCATAAATGCGCTCAGAGTATCACACCATTAAATTAGCAGAAATCCCTGCTGACTGCGAAGACAAATAAGGTTTCCCCACCAGCCTGCACGCAGGCGCAACATCCTATCTGTGTTGTTGTTCTACACGACTTTTATATCATGCTGCATCTCCAACTGGACGTGCGCGCATGAGGGGTTGCTAATCATCCATTATAGATTTGTCGCACTCGTCAAAAACTTGTACGGTTAATTTGAGGACAACTTTTGGGAAGTGATCGGGACATTCCAATTTAGAATAGTAGTTTGCGAGGAAAACCCCGTGAAAAATAATTATCAGGACTTAGGAACTCATTAACTTTAGTATTAACTTAGCTAGTTGGTAAATCTGCTAATTCAATTTATATGTATAATACATATACGTCTTTAATTGTTTCGTAGACTACAATAGAATACTATTAAATGTACTCTTAAAACTCTGCTGAGTAATAAAAATCCTGTTCTGTTTCTAAGTACCGTAAATAATTAGAAAAGGCGCGGTTCAAATTTCTCAGGATCTCTCCGATCGACGTCTAATAAAATATTTTTATCACATAATTACAGATGCTAGAGGAATAAGGCAAATCAGCTGTATGAATAGAAGCCATCAAACCACCGATGAGTGTGTAGGGGTCCACAATAATACAAGCTATGTCCAGTAATTTGCGATTTGTCCGAGTACCAGGGAAAGGTGTAGCCAAGCGCATAGGTTAATCGTCAATTTAATTGTGCAATGAGGTGATACTTGATCGACGCCGTCGTCTCGACCTCACCCGAGCCACGAGCGCTTCTGTTGGTCGCACTTAGCCGCTTTGCGTGGTAACAGCTCGTAATTACCGGCTGATGCGGCCAGCCGTTGATCCCGGACACCATTTGTTTCCAGAAGTGTGTACCCAGATCCGAAGGCCTCCCGACCCACCGGGCTCGAAATGGATCACGGAAGCACTACTAACACCCCGGCTCCAAGCGCACCACAAGTTTCCAGCTTTACCGTGACCAGAGGCAGCCGCAGCAATCTCAATGACGGCTGGTCTTTGATATTCACAGAACAGGTAAATAAACAACGGGGACAACATAAGTTTTATATAAAATAAAACAATGCGTATACATACATTAAAGAAGAAGTTATTTTCGCCATCAAATTGTTATGCTTTTTGCATACATATATGTGTCCCTTGCTTAATATGTATAATGATTTAGTATATGTTTAAATAGCCCCATTATTACTTTTTCACTGCGAAAACTCTCAATAATAACGGTATAGTGAAATAACTTTCGATATGGGCATATTAAGTAACTCGCAATGACAACTCACACGATGCAGACGCAAGCGGTGCCGATTTGTACCTCTCTTGGGCCGATATATTCGCCTTAGTCGAGGAAATACCTCGATTTCCAACTTCCGTTCGGGGCAGCATGTCAATTCAAACGAACGATCGTTCCAGTATACTTGGCGGAATACGGAAGGCAAGAAAGCAATGACAGGAGTGGCGGCCAAATATATCTCACAGTGCGTGCTAGTAAAAGGAAGGAACAGATTATTGGGAAAGGTAGAGGTAAGTATGTTAAGTTGCCGAAATAGATTTGAAACGGAGCCGGAATTCGATAAAATATACCTGCACGTTCCTATGTGGTATTCCATATTTTAGGATTCACCTAAATTGCACACCGTGGCACTTGGTCAATTTCATCTAATGCTTCCCAGTCAAATTGGATTCCTATTTTACCTATTGCCTATTTCCAATCACGCCTGACACTTTGGCTTCGAACCTACCCAATTTGAATCCTGATGAACTCTAGGAATTATCATTCTTCGCTTTCATATGCAACCCCGCTCGAATATGTATAAGGCCTCGTTTCTCTCCCTCGTTCTGCTTCGGCCGGACGGAGGATTCTGCGGAATTGGAACTCGCGCTACAGCTTCTTCTCCGAACAAATCGACTGCATACACTGGGAGTGCTGATAAATCTTTACTCGGGGATTACGTGCTCTGGGAATGGGAAACTGAAGAGCTGACGTTAACTCTCTACGCTCGGGAAATAAAGTTCTACTTTTTAACCCTCGCCTTCCCACTCTCTCTCTCTCTCTTTTCTGTTTTCCGGAGTTTCGGAACTTGGAAGCACGCTTTTCTTCGCTGCTCTGGGAGCAATATTCTGGGGCTAAAAAGTTGCCGAGAGACAAAGAGCTGTTTAAGCTCGACTTGTAAATTACGTTAACCAACGGGCCGTTTACGTAACAGTGTCAGATAACCGGCGAATTGAATTCAATTAAAGAGTTACGCTCCCGTGACGTGCGGTGCACCATTATTATGCAATCTTTCTACCCGTTAATTGTATTGCGTCTCGTGATATCCGTAAGCGTGTTAGTCTCACCGAGACATCGATTAACTGGTCACGGTCAAGCCCGCTGGCATACTGGCATAGTACTCGGTAAGGTTTCGAAAGGTTCTTTAGGAAGCGTAAGAAGATTGAGTCCCACACACGAGCGGACTCGCTGCGAAACTTTATTATGCCCCGGTGACTTTCAAATACGTCGCCTGATTGAAAAACGTGAAAAGACACGCGTTATCGATCAAGTTTAACACACAGCCTCTACTACTAAGATTTCATAACCCGCTTTATATTTATATCGCTAGTACAAATGCAAGCAACTGACTCACTCTATCTGAGAGGTTCGCAGGGGGCGATCTGTGTCGCTAATAGATATTTATAAAGTGGGAAATGGAGAACGGGCTCCGGCGGTGGCCACTACCAGCTGATGCTCTGGAAATAGATTGCGAAGCGCCGACACCTAGTAATTAAAGATAGATACCTCCCTGCGTATTGTGAAAGTCGGTGAAAGTTTTGATTACGCGACGATTGACAAACGATGATTTGTAGCGATTTCTGTTCCATCGTTCGCTAATACACACACCAAACTCGATGAGTTAATGCGCGACTCCCTTTAAGAATTCCGTGTACATCTGCAGGCACGTCACCGCAATCTACTCACGTTTTAACGAATCTCGCCCGTCGATATTCCAACTTAACGATCCGAGCGTCAATCCAAACTTTCTTTTACCGTCGACTAAGCGAAATCGCTCGAAAGGTATCGGCGCCCTTTCGAGTGCCGGGTGCTGTCGATGGATGACTGTGTTCTCAGGGCGACAGAAACGGAAGCCGACAGGTATGACGATTTTCGTTTGCAATTACGAGTTCGAAGGAAGCGAAGCATGCACGAACAAACCAACGAGCAAGTGCTCGGCTAATTGGAGAGTGAGCGATGTAGTAGTGGGAATGTGTAAGTACGGTGACGCTCATTCATGGCAAACGCAAACTACCGCGTGCGCCCTTCAGTTAGTCGGCCATTAATAGCATTAGCGGCGACTTGGTGTTAAAGGCGACACATAAATGGGCTAATGGCCCAACAGATTTATTAATGATGTTTATAACGACGGGATCCGCGCACTGCGGCGACGTGGCGACAAGCTCTTCGCTAAGATTAGGTGGCAGTGTCATGCAAAGTAGCCAGTGGGGCGGCTCAAGCTCGTAACCGAGGCGGCAGGATGCGGTAAAAATGGCAGTGGGAATCGAAAATGGGCCGAACCAGTTGGACCAAGCCAGCCATCCGCCAGAGCTTTCGGGCTCGTTGCTCGCAGCGAGCGGGCGAGCGGGCGATAACAGCACTTCCGATCCGGCGAAACCGTCGAATCTCCATAACAAGACCCGGTCATTTTATGAGCCCGATTTTTTCCCACTCGCCTCTCTAACTAACCGCAAATTCATCGGTGCATCCTATGCGCCCGGGCGCATAGGATGCATTTCATCTCCACGGGCGATATGAACGATGCGTTCTAAAGCAGGCGCCGCACGCACCGGCGTCTATTTATTTTCCATAAAATCACTCGAGCGAGCTGATGCAGCGCGTGACGGCCTAACGATGGGACCCGGAGAATTCCGCTAATTACACAACGGCTAAGAATGAATGTTCGCGGAGGCAGTTGGTTACACACACCAGCCTCGGCAATACCGGCGCTCCTCTCCATTCCGGGAGATGCACTGACAATAAGGCGCAAGGTACCTGCACGCCGAGGACGTATGTACACACCCTAACGATCTCCGGGGCCGATATACGTAGGAAGCTGATTACTCATTGCGTCGTCTCTGCCAAACGTTTAGCGACTTATTGTGCCTGGTTATTGAACCCTTGGGATAATACCCGCCGCTGTCCCTACATGCTCTCTCTACCTCCTTTCTCATCGGCGCGAGTCGTCCCGGGCCTTTCCTCCTTCACTCGATCCCTCTCTCCCTCTCTCCCTCTATCGTTTTCTGTCACATCCTCTTTCTTACTCTTCCACTCGCTCGCAGCCTACTCGCAGTCGGCCGTTATACTCGCGGATATACGACTTCCATTATAATTATACAGGCCCGGCGCGGCGTGCCGCGGTACCTACGTGCATACGTAGTCATAGGTATGCGCGCGTTATGCAAGATCCGGAGAAAGAGGGACGATCCGACACGCGGTTTATTAAGAAGCGGCTTAAACTATCCAGCAATGCCGCGGTATACTTCGACCGACGCAAAAATTTATTTAATATCCTTGATTAAGTGTGAAGGCTCACTATATTGCTTAAGAAAGTAAGTGCCTCTATTATACACTTTAACTGGAGGCACTTGTGGGTTTGAACTTGCATTTTCATCGTTTTATAATTGATTTGAGATTATATGTGAAGGATCGTATATGTATCTTGGATTGTTGCATTTGTACTGATAAATGTCGCGAAAAAGCACGAGTTTTATGGAGAGTTGACCTGAGAAAGAAATGTGACCTTTTCCTTAAGATTGGTTCGCATCGGGTAAAGGGTTTCGGAGTGCATGGCAAAGATAGAGAGATTCCCTCCCGAAATGCATGAGAGCCGAAACCTTTTACGCCGTCGGATCTGCCTGAATAATTTGGCGCGCGAAACCGGCATACAGATTAGTCGTACTTTTCAGTTCGGTCGGCGCCGATACTTGAACCGGAAGGTTCGGCGATTCACTTTTGAGAATGTTAATGCGATCGAAAGTGTAGCTAATCGCGCGCGGCGAGAATTTACAGGGCCGTTTAATGAGTCGGCGATCAAGTTTCAACGCTCGCAGGAGCTGCGTGGCTCTTCGAGGTGTGAAACTAAGAAAACGATCTCTAGAAAGTAGTCCGGATAGGATTTACCGTTGCGTTCATATATCACCTAGCTTCGCTCGAAATTTCGCATTTCATTTGCATCGCGAGCACTCTCCGTCCTCAATAATATATCGCGGCGCGATGCAGAGTACGTACGAGGAGCATGCCACCAATTGGTCTGCGCTCTGCTGCGCCGGGAATATCGTGGAGAGCCGCATTTATTATTGAAAGTGCCGAGCAAACGGCTCGGACGTGCGAAGAATCCTGATCTTACATGAAATCGTCTCTTAATCGAATCTCCGGGGCTCCGGGAATTCTCACTCGGGCGCCGGCTTCGATCGGCCTCTTATTTAGTAACGATTCAGCCAACTACGATGTACGGATATAGACGGTACAGTTCATCGGAGATTTATTCAACCTCTAGACAAGTCAATTCGATTACCAGATCACCCGAGTTTCCCGTTCATTCCGTATGTACAATTTCTATAATTCGAGTCATGCTAATAAAAAAAAATTGGATCGTATCGATTGCAATGACATAAGACAAAAGAGCGAATACTACGCTCGGCACTGCGACAAAATGAACCAGTTAGCTGGGTCGAAACTTTCTTTTCACTATGGATTAACATATAACCATACCATCCCTGGTAAATCAATAACGTCTGCCTACTGTAGTAGTAATGTATTCAACATTGCCTTCGTCGACATCTGTCTCTGACATACCACTTTAGGATGCCATTTCGGTCCCGACCAATCAATATTAGCAACAATTACACTCAGCGCTCAAGCACACCATTACGAGCGGCACTCTACGAACTCATCTCGCATAATTCAGCGGCGATCCTTTCTACAGGACCAACATCTGTTTTGATCGCACTTCCTCGAACGGCGTCACATCCAGGGAGAAACTGCACAAGGAGTACGGTGTGTCTCGTCGCCGTGGGTGGCTCTGCTGGCTATCCTTGGGGAGGGGGTGGCGGACAATTTGTTACCGGGGAAAGTCCGAGTCTTTGTGCTCGCCGGACCCACCGGCGCACACCGGGCGGAATTAATTTTCGCGAAATTCACGGCCGGCGCACCGAGCGAGCGATGTCCGCACATGCTGCGCCGAACGATCGAGATATGAAGGCACACGTGGGTGGGAGAACAGTCGCGACAAGATAAACGATTGGAGCCACGCTCGAGAAAAGCTACCCTTTTCTTGGCCCTCTACGCCTCTGCACTCCCGGCGATACGTATCTCATACACTTCGAGCCAGTTATGTCTCAACAGACTCCTTTTCTGGTGGTACCACTACCCTCCGTACCTTGTATTGTAATAAGGAATAATTAAAAAAAAATGCGACGCCTTGAAATTTGAGAAGTGTCCCCAGCATTTCGTAGTGTTCAAATCACGACTGACGTGCTCTACTTAGCCAGAGTATGCTATTGCAATATTCATTACAAATGAAGCGGATAAATATTTATTAGTTTGGTGTCCCAGAATTCACCTGCCTCCAGACAGCTTGGAGACCCACGCCCCCGCCTCACGGCTTCCCACGTGTCGATACACATTATGTAATAATAAATGTTCAATGAGTTCTGCGAGGCGTCGGGTGGAACCGAGTTGTCGAGATGAAATAATGAGCAGCGATTCATAAACCAGTTTCGACGTTTTAGTATATAGCTGCTCGGGAACCACAGACAGAGAGGGAGGGGGCGAGAGTGTCGGGATGTAAAACGCGGCGACCGCAGCAGGCAATTTTCGGGAAAGCAATTGGCACGGAAAATTCCTGGCAATTCGAGGGAGCCACTGTGAGTGGTGGCTTGTGCACAAGTTCGACGACAAACGATTCACCCGAAGCCATCGCGCTACCTCGTCATACGCGCTCCAATCCCGGTAATTTTAGATTGTACAAATCCCCACCATCCCCGCTGGCTTCAATTGACGATGAAAGTTGAGGTTTTCGAATGGAAAATCGCCATGCAAACTTATTGCCAGCACTGAAATTGGATTCGCTCACGCTGAGCATATCGAGGAGCATTTCCATCGAAAGTTCTGATGATATTGTTAGTCACGCTTCGAAATATCACTACATTCAGTTTCTTAAGCCTAAACATTTATAAATTATCGAATTCTTGATAACTGGTTGGACCTGGTAAAAAACGAAAATTGAAATTGTCTGGCTTTCTATACCTATATCAAAAAAAAGAAAGTAAGTAGAAAAAGCTCGTGAATGGAAAGTAAAATAGCGAGAAGCAGCGATCATTCTCTATGTTCGGCAACCTATTATGGAATGCAAGTATTGAAGCGCACCTCGATGAAAACGTTGACGAAACTGGATTGATCTGCGATAATTTAAGCAGCTGCTGCTCACTAGTTGCTGATCGGATACATATTCGAGTGAGTTCGCTAATGGCTCTTCTTCCGGGCACTCTGCGGTGTTGCAGCAGGCCGCTCGATCGGAAGATGATGGAGAATCCCACGAGAGACAAAGAGATTGCGCGCGGAAGATGTAACTCCGGTCGAAACGTTAGAGAATACAGCTGCAAGAAACCGTCATCATTATCCAGAGAACTATCCACCTGGCCACCATTGGAAGAGCGAGAGCAAGTGAACGTCCTGCCTTGAAGGTTTTTCTCTCTTCCTTCTGCCCATTTTCACTCAATTCTTATATGCAAAATGACTACGGGCAGATTTGCCTCAGCTAATAGGTACGTAAGACCTGCGGCTGACCTTGAGGGATTTAACGCGCATTCGGCACGCAAGATACCCTTTGTAGTTTGTACACGTTACTCTTCCAAGCGAAGGAGACCAGCTAATCTCCACTCGGTGATTCAGAGGTAAGCGCTTTGTGTGTCAGACACCGCGAAAAGAATAACGAAGGTAGCGCAAATATCCTTTTAAGTGGAATCCCGCAAATGCTATTCTCAGGTGAGTTCCCATGGAGAAGCGTGCTCCTCTGATCTTTCTCTCTAAAGGGGCCTGTGTGCGAGACACAAATGTGGGAATAGCGGGCTTCATTTAATTAATTTTCAGCCAGCATGCCGCTTCTATAACGGTCCTTTTACACCTGCTGAGCTATAACCGCGGTGTCTTAATGTAATGTCAAACATGAACAAAGACACCATGCGGCGAGCGCGCACAGTAATTGAAACGGGGCGGCGCGGCGGCGCACCGGATACGTAAAACCATGAGAATCATCAATTACCAAAGGATGCATTATTTACAAAGAAATCTTTGTATGCTTTGCAAGGATCACATTGCTAGATGGTAAGAGAGGTTGCAGGACGTCGGGCACGTGCAGAAACGTGTGTTGGTCCAGTGGGTACTTGGCGCACTTCATTACGAAGGGAAGAGTCGCCGGGTTTGCGATTTACCGCGCGATTATCGAAAGTACGAGCACGTCCAATCGTAAAGCGGCGGTTTACCGTGACAAGGATAAAAGCAGTCGCGCGGGAAGGTAGAGGGCCATCCGATGTAGGCCTCCGCAGCTAAACAGTGTCATCTTCCTCGATTAATACACGCTCTTCGGTCCTTTAACTTGGCGCAGGCCGAACTCCCGCTCGAGTGAGCGGGAGCAGCGCGGCGGCGGCTGCGGTGCTAGTAAATCCTGATTACCTGTTGCAACTTTGCACAATGAAAAAGTTGCCTTATAGCGACGGGCAGGTTGTTTTTCTAGGCGAACCTCGGGAGTTCATTATCTGGCGGTGGCTCTGTGTCGGTTTGGCATCCGCTGCGTGATTATCAAAAGTACGGCCGGTCCGCGGTACATAAACTGGACGACGGCGACGGCGACGGCGGCAACTACTTTGCAAGCGCAGGGGAACCGGCTTACCGCCACACCGGATGAAACTCTGCGAGGGATCGACAAAGGGACACGACCGCTGCAATCTCCGCGCGCCGCAATAAAGTTACCATCGAGTTTTTACTGCGCGGGAGAATTTGCATTTTGAACGCACAACTTTCGGTCGGCGCGAATCGACCGGGAGCGCTCGAAATTCCTGCAGCCAAGGCGTGTTGTTTCATTAACTCGGGATGGGGAGCGCGAGAAATCTTGGACGATGACGGGACGTATTAACGATATGGGTTCCATGGAGCACTTACTTGGTCTGAAAGCCCTCGAACTCCTCCTGCTGCTCGCTTATGGAAGCCTCCAAGTCCAGGTAAGCACCGTAATCGCCATCCTTATAGAGCTGCAGCGCCGTGTCGTCGAGCTGTAACACAGGTAGCATACACCGTGAGTACGCCATGCCAGTCATCAGACACAAGTGCTCTGCACGCACGCGTCCCGCGAAAATTACTGCCAATTCGTCGAAACACTATCCCGCCCGTTTCTCCGGGATTGTCGTTCGATTAATGTGGACTCGTGCTCGCAACCTGCATGTCCCAACGCGCCGATATATTTTCCCGCAGGCCGAATAAATATCCCCAATAAATCCGAGCACCGACTCCTAGGATAGTTCGTCACTTACGAATCCGGGTACATTTACTACTGGTTTCCTCGCAGAAATTAGTACATTAATTGCTGGCCGGCTCTTTTATGCAGACACTAAAGCGTACTTTCGGTCCATCTCACAATTCAATGAAAATGCCCAAGCTTAAATACATTTCTTTCACTATGTTGCTACATAATTCATTTCCATCATACTTTTCATATAAAACATTCGATAATGATAACTTATACAATTACGCAGTTCACTATTTGAGGAAAATTTTGAATAGTATAAGCGAGTATATTCGTAAGCAGCGAACAACGTCACCCGCTATTTATTAGTTGCCAGTGGTGGGCATAACGAAAATAGTAATCAGCATACGAGGATTCAATTTACGAGTCACTCTGACGGAAGATCGAATGAGGGATTGGATATTTTGAGTGCATCGAAGGATATCTCCGGAAAATTTAGGTATAGGCACCGTGCACTTTATCCAGGCACAGTTGCCGCAATCCAGTTGGAAGTTGAGGTCGAAAGATTCAAGTGAAAGGGTCCTCCCGCCATTGAGGAATACTGAAGCGCCGGTGGAATGAGTTCAATGTACGAAAGAGGGCCTTTCGGGTCAACAATCTGGGGTAATGCAGGCTAATCCGCTAAATTTATCTGTGGATCACTTGGTCCACATACGCCGGTGCTTCCGCGGGCGCGCGCGCACCATGATAATCTCTTGGTTCAAATCAAGTGGTATGTGTCCGCATATAGAATGCCGTGCGACCAAGCGCCGATACTGCCGGGCTTGCTTTCAAAGGGAAAATCGCATTGATAATCGCACGAATAATTCGATACAGTGCGCCACATTGGCTCTGTCGAATTCCGGCGAAACATTCGGATAATTCTTCCCGCAACATTGCCAGTGAAACTATTGGAAAAGAGTGAAATCGGAGCTGATTCCGATCCGTGGTTCACCTTCCTTCTATTCTAAGCGAGCGGCAAACAAAATCTAACAATACTCGCGCGACATGGTGAACAGCCCGTCCAGTCCGCCTTATTTTCGGACGCTCCTCTTTCGCAACATTAAAATCCACCGCTGGCCATAATTCGAGCCGCCAAGCCAAGCAAAAATAGCAGCCCCTTCGAAAAGCCGGATTAGAGAGTCGAGCGGCAAAAAATCCCCTAGGCATGGCGAACTCTACACGGGCGCAGCTCGATAAAAATCAAGGCTCCCGATGCCAAAGTAAAAGAAGCACACGTAGGAAGCCGGAGACGGCGGGGCGCATTGTCTGCGGGGCAAGGCGATAAAGGGAGCAGCGTCACGTTAAAATACGTCCAACAGGCGAGAACAGGAAATCCACCAAGGCGCGAGACGAAACAAGATACACGAGAAGGAGAGGAAGCAACAGGGAGAAGAGTGGAAGGGAAAAAAGGAGATGCGCACGCGAGATGCGCCACTGCCGGCGGCAGCGGGCGCGGGCTGCGTTCACGGAAAGTCAGCGAGAATAGAGTAATGCGAGGGAGGAAAAATGGAGCAAGCTCCCGCAGCAATGAGGAGGCCACCAAGGCAAACAAACGGCCGAGGAGTGCGGCTGATGGAGAACGATGCGTATAGCGGCGCGGCGCGGCCTGCCGTTATCATCGCGTCGCCAACGTCATCGTCTCATCGTCCCATCCTCCGGGCAGGCCGCGATACAGCGAGGGCTTTCGAGCCGCGTAGCGAGCGAGGGGCCGAGTGTGGCTGACCCATATTCCGAAAAATCACAGCTTCAAAATAGTCCGCCCGCGGCGACGGGCCGCTTATAATGCAGGCCGGCTGCATTTCTTCGGTTTCTAGGCGTTCGCATTCGTCGCGAGGCGAGAGCCCATTCCCGGGCCACCTAGGGCACCTTACGTAATATCCACGCTCGCCGAGACCGTCGTCGTCGTCGTCGTCGTGACGAATTTGATTAGCCGGAAGAACACGTGCTTACATGTATGTACAACTGGGGGAGGCCGAGCGTCGCGAGATTAATCCCGGGCTGGAGACCGGTGACGAATCGAGCCTATTCTACTGGCACCTCATCCTTCACTAAATCGGATGAGGCTCATGGGACGATTAATGAAATTGAAGCGCGCCTACCGAACTTGAGGGACCAAACGGTGACTATATCTTATTGAAAAAAAGCTGAATTCGACTGGAAATAATGCTGCCCCGAGATCGGTAGAATTCATTAAGCAGATACATGCAAGACAGTCCGGGCGCTAGTCGACGCTCTTCCGAGTTAAATTGGGCGGATCGATCGCCGCCAGAGCCGTAGTGCGGTAATCGTGCGGATGGAAATGTGATCCAGTCGCGCGAGCACGCGCGCGCGCCTCCAACTGGAGCACCGACAGAACCATAAACTGGTCACATGCCTATTAAGTACAAATAGTTCGATCACGCTCCAGTAATCCTTCCTCGCAGGTATTCAGCGCGAAAGTTGTGTAATTATCCACTTAGAAAAAGTCGCCGATATTAATAAGCGCCTTGCATATCGAGCGGCGATATGTATGTATTTACATGACGGCAATCGACTATGCAAATTCAGGGTAGCGCAGCTTCCCGTGTATCGAACGCTAAATCACCGCATGTTAGGATCATTTTGATCTTTAATGTCTGGTTGCCGACGTGGTCGCTATTTGCTTGATCAATACTTCATTTCAGAACTATCAACGAGAATGATCGGGAAAAAAACGCTGAAAATTATCGATATCATTAAAGACGCATGATTTTCGTTCTTCGCTGCTGTTATGTACGCTTATCGCGATATCACTTCCCATATGAGAACCTTCGACGCGCGCTCGCTCTCCCTCATATCTCCATGCTCACTGCACCGTGAAGACGATTCCGAGACCGAAAGTTTGCGCAGAGTGTACTAGTATGAGTGGCAGGTGTTACGCAGTGAGCGTTCGAAATCGAAATGAATTTGCATGGCGTAGTAACGAGCTGTGGGGATTATTAATAAAGTTCAGCAGAGTCATTAGCCTGGGATTAACGGAGAGAACGCGAGAGTGATAAGTTGGAAATAACCGAGGCCTTCACATTACTTCCACAAATACGACCAAGAGAAACGGTCCTGTGGGAAGAAGAACCTTGCCGGAGACGGATTATTACACCCACGCGCGCAGGGCTCACGCCCCTCGGCGTGAAGAGGACGCCGAGAGCTCGCGCGGAACTTGAGCTGAAATCGGCGTAATTAGACTATTAGATGACAATCGCCGAGCAGCAGTTAAACGGGACTTGAATGCTTCCCCGAGACAATTAACTTGGTCGCAATGGAGCCGTAAGTCTCACCGGACCGTGCGAGACTTTCACGCGTGTCTCCTTGCAGCCAACTGATCACCTGCTAGCTCGAATGAATAGAGAATGTGCGCTATGGCTCTCGAATGATTCACGGAATGATAGAAATCAGGCTGATAAAGAGATGGAGGCCGGATAAAGTTGGCCGCGCTGTCGGCGACAGCTAAAGGAATAGGCACGCCACGAAACGTACTACATACTCCACCGGGGCAAGAATTCCTCGCCAAGATATTGGCCCTAGGAACAATAATGGCAAGGATAATTGCGCGGCACTCGGTGCGCGGCGAGCCGGTGCAATCGGCCTCCTGCCGGCAAGCCGCTTTCCGATCCCTCACGTTGCTAAATTGATTTATGCCCCGAAACTAATCGATGCCTTTCTGTAATTTCGCCGAGTCGGTACATACTACTGCGACCGCGGCAGCCTATCGATGCTGCATTACGTGCCGGCGCTTATTAAGTGCTCCACATTGCCCGCTCCGACAATAATCGACAGCCACGAGGCCGACTTCGGCCGCCAGGGAGAGAGAGAGGCCCGCCGAGTTTAAGAGTGAGATGGACCAGGAGAAAGAGACTCTCCGGAGACTTCCCAGAGGGAACTGGGGCCCAGATGGATTTACATAAGGCAGAGCTAACTCACTGCGAAGCGATTACGTAAGGAAATACACTCGGTATCGATCAGCCTCGCTCTCGCTCTCTGTTACCCGGACGAGGAAATGTCTGGCGATGATGCGCGGATACCGTGGAAAGCGGCAGCCGCCGATAGACTGCAATTGTAACGCGCCGGTGCAATTATCGGTCTTATTAAAAGGAAAGGTCATTTGCAATCGTGGTAATCCTGTCATTCGCCTCGTGTCTTTCCCCGTTACATAAGCGGTGGATACGCGCGCGGTTACCCGAGAGCTGCTTTGCGTGCTTGTCACCTTGGTGAATGGCGCGAGGAAAAAAGGGGAATAGCTTTGCAGCCCCTCGGCAACCTCACATCCCACACGCACGCACCACCACTCGCGCTCACGTGGCATAGTGCGCGCCGTTGCCAAGCGGATTCGTAATCAGGTTTGGCGGGCCGTGCGCGAATAATAATTAAAGTCACCGGACTGCCGGGCGGCAAGTGGGCAGGGAGTCGATTTGAATTTGAAAGGACTGCCCGCTAGACGGATGATTCCCAATACCATACTGCTTCAGCCCGATTATTCACATTTAACACGCTCGAGCGCGTATGTGGGCGACACGTGGGCACGCACATGCCTTCCCTTTCTTTAGCGGCGCCGAGCGTGCAAGCTCTCCGCGAAGACGATGTGTCGCTGGGTCACAAGCGTCCAAAGGAGAAAGTGCACGCGCGATTAATAATGACGTCTCGGTGACGGAACACGGCTTTATTTCTTGCGAGCCCGATAACTTCCTTTTAACCTGTGCCGCTTTTCCCATTTCCGGATTGGCAACACTTCGCTGCTGTAATACGTCGTATTTGAATCCTTCCCTCGACGCTGTTGAGGATAGAAAATATTTCTCTTAGAATTCGCGAGCAGAGATATCTTCCCTTGAGATTCCAGAGAAAGTATCTGCACTTTTCGTGTCCTCGGCAAAAGTGTCCGGTCGCACGATGCGTGCGCGCCTAGCACTTAAATATAGGCAAGCAATTATTCGAGGTGTTTCATTTGCAACACATATCACCGCAGTTTGCTTCATCCCTGGCGAACGGCAAGTGTATCTGTGTACCGCGCGGGCGGACAACCACCCGACTCTAATAGCTATGTCGTTAACTCCAAGGGGATTGGTACCCGAAGGTAGTAGGGCGATAAGGACAGTGAGGAGAGTACTGCGAACGAGCAATTTAGCGCGCTCGCCACCTTCCGAGAAAGCAACAATCGCCGAGTGACCAGTCATAGTGGGTCATACTTCTCGGTCGCGCTACACTTCCTCGCGTTATTAGCAATGATTACAGAGGACAGAGTTCGTGATCTCCTGCAAGGCAGGCGGACAATCGCAGCTTGCTCTTTTCTTGCCTCCGCTGCAGGAATAAGGCTATGTACTAAGTAGTTATTGCACCGGCAAGGAACATTGCTCGACGATAAACCTCTATCACACTCTAGTCGGGACGCAAGAAGACTCTACGGAATGTTCGCTCGAAAAGGTTCTGCCTGTAATTCCAACTCTTCCGAGTTTCTGCGCAACACTAGAGCACGCCAACTTTAAACAATTAACGGACTAGGAGATATCCCACAGTGTTTCCGTACAACAGATTTCCGAGTCGTATGAAAAGTGATATTTGTACAATGTAGACCGTACCCAGCAGCGTCTGGTTTCCGGCTGACCGACTGAAGTTTCAAAGAAATAGAAACGTAACGAGTGTTTTATGCAGCTCACTATGCATTACGGTGGTTTGCGCTAAGAGATTCTTTACCTGTGATTACCACTAGATATTATACCTAATGTATAGTTGTTTATCTAAAGAAACAAAGTTAACGAAACTGTTTGTGGAGAATTTGAAGATGTCACATAAATAGCGAATCTTAATTCTTCCCCATCACGAAATTTTCCTTCTTAAAGGCCACAAAACCGAGTACTTAATTTCCTTGAGAATTCCATAGAAATCGTGTAACAGGTCCGAGAGGAAATGGCAAATAAATGGAAAAGGAAATGGGAAATGGGATTCCGGCAATTTTCCATGTGGTTAGTGGTGGATTACGAGTTCCTTTGAAGAATACACGGTAAACAAATTCGGGAATCAAGATGCGCGTGTGTAACATTAGATCTCGCTGGCGAAAGAGAAAAATAACTAGTCGCCAGGGTAGTGCTTATCGGGGAAACAGTGTGGATGGGGTTCCTAGCAATATTCAATCGTTTATGCAGCAAACTGGTTCTATTGAAGTCAAGAAGCAGAGTGTGCGCCCGTCTCTCCCGATGTGGTCTTCGGGTTCTCCCTGCTCGTACGAAAACGAAAGTGTATTTACGCAAGGTGGTGCGTGTGCCTCGGTCCCTCAAGGGCCTACAGATCCCCCGCTGCAGGTGCTACTGGAACGAAGGACGATCAAGGGCAGGCAGGTATGCTGGCAAGCCAAAGGAGCCCTCGAACCCGACCGTCCACCTCTAACGTAGAAGGCCCTGCCTGCCACCAACCGGCATAATAATTGCCCGAGGATAATAAGAATTCTTCCTGTTTCCACCGTCCGACGAAAAACTAATTGCATATATGAGAAGTAATATTTTCAGGCATTTGCAATGCAAATACCGGAGGCGGCTGAATGCGTAATGGGAAATGAAAATTTCAGCATCTATTCGGCGCGTGTCTCAGTTGCGCTCGGCGCTGCTCAAGATAAAGCAAGACTGCACTGTGTAAAGTAACAAGGGGGAAAACCCGGTAAAGAAATGCAAACAGTGTTTAAAGGATCCTTTCCATTTCAGTCATCTTCCCTTGTCCTAGCCACTCTCACCCTCTCTCTCCCTCTTTCTCCTCTGTCCTCCGGTAGGGTATACTATAATGCGACTGAAATGGGGACTCTTGCCTGCCAGCATTACTTTGTTCTTCTTTCTCAGCGGCGCATCCTCCGAAGTTCCGGCGATTTCTCCCTCTTTCCGCGAGTCCCGCGTCGCCGTGGAATATACAGGATCCTTTCTGCTGTCCTTACCAATTTAACGGAGCCGGCGAAAAACAAGTAGCGAGAGAAGCGGAAGAAAAGGAGGACAGGTCGTAGGCGCAGGCTTATTCCACTCGAAATCAAAGTGGGGAATGGTGCGAGCCGCCCAGCAGGATCATCCCGTGAGAGCCGCTTTTAACGCACGAGTTTTTCGCCGGGCAAGCGTGCACGTGAGATGTTTATAAACTGCGGTAACAGACGGACCAGCTAAACTGCCAGGTTTTTAGGCTGCCGATGGCCTTGACGAACGAACCTTCCACCCAAACATCTCCAAAGACTCGACTCGCTCGAAGCCTGAGGAGTGCGGACACCCGCCAGGGATGCCCCATTGGAATTTCTAATGTTGTTGACCAAACTTTCACCAAGGGCCGCGTGAAGTTCGTATTCCCCGTTACATCCCCCCGAATTATTCGTGTGTGCGTCGCGTCATGTCAGTCTGAGCGCCTTACAACTGGTAATTGTAGCGGATAAAGTGCGACCTTCCACCCGAGCCAATTAAGGTCGAAACTGATCAATAAAGTTAACGTAATTGACAAAAAAACCAGCGTGGTTTTGTCGGAGTGATCTACTGGCGACTACCCCTTCCTTCACCTTCAATTAGCGAGATATCGAGGGTCGGCCGAGCGCAGCTCACAGACCCAACACCCCCTCGATTGCTCGATTACAAAATCATCAGATGTCGAACTAGCGAATGTGCCGCAGGTTGAACTCCCCAGGTTCCCACTATCCTAGTAAAGAGATGGTGCTCGGCCACGTCGCCTAGGATGCCTGGGTCCCTCCTTCAATCCTAGAAACCCGTTGGTCCGCTGATTCCGAAGGAGAGAGTGCCAGATTGATGCGTGCAGCGGTCGCTTAAGCAACGCAGACCAGCGTAGTTTCCCTATTTTCCTTTCGACAGTCGTCAATCCCGGTGCGCCTGATTACCATCGCTTATGCATAGCCGGCGTGTAGCTCACCGGGCGAACAGACTTCCGCGAGGTGAACGCAATCGACCATCGATATCTCCCCGTACCCGCTGACTTTTCGTGTTTACGTAGATACCTGGAGAGTGTGCGTATGTACATAGATGGCCGGCGAGCGACGGGCAACAGGGGAAAAACCGGCGCCGTGATAAATCACGATCGGGGAAATAATGGGCGAAAGAGAGTGGCCCGCTCGCCGTGGACGTAGTCGTAGTCGGTGCGTACTACAGTACTACACGCCAATTTACGAAGCGGCTGGTTCTAGCGCCGCGTGCGTCGTCGTTCGTGCGAGCGAGCGGCCGGTAGCCCGGTCAAATTAATTAACAGAAGGCGCGCGCCCGATCCTGCACCCCTAAACCCTCTTCAAGCTTGCATTTCAGCCTTCGAACATACGTTCGCATTGATCTCAACGCGAGCAATATGTGTTGCTTCTTCCGCCGGCGAACGAAACAGGTGGAAATCGATGAAGCGAAGCGCGCATTAAAGCTAGCCGAAACGAATTAAACAAACCGGGAATAATGTCTTTTTAAATATTCTTATACATATTCAGATACATATTCTTACAATTACGAATCAAGGACGGTCTATTTATACGTTTAGTCAGTACCTTGGTAAGATTAATGATTACAAGTCGAATCAAATTTGGAAGAACTGTATCGAAGAAAGATACTTGACAAAGTTTCCAGTGTGGCCCGGTTTCCAGTGTTGAACGTTGGCGAGTTGTAATAATCAATTGTGCAGCACGTGACAAGCATAACTGAAATGGATATGAATATGCGGAAATATAGACCGAGAAAGTTTCGGCACTTTCGACAGATTCAATAACGAGGACAGTGATATCGACGAGGGCCTTGGGTGGCGGACGGTTAAACTGAAAAGTTGTTACATGTATGGCCGGTGTGCATTACACACGTCGGTAGACTATATGCGCGACTACGCCGGGGAATTCCCCGAACTCGACAAGCGTTCAGCACCTGACGCTCCATTTGGGTGGTCAAATAAGCGTCTTACGTAAACCAACGATCAAGCTAGCTCAGCATCCATCCGCAGTAACGTTACACGCTCGCTCCCGCTCACCGTAATCTCGCCGCACGCCGATGACCAGAGTGTTGCCACTCTGCCACGACTTAACCCCGAGACACAAGATTTAACGATGTTAAAAATTAGAGTGGCACAATCGCTCACCGGGAAGTGTGCGAGAGGATCGGGCGAAACGACACTTTAATGATGCGTGGCCCTGCGAGAATCGGGCGGAGGGGGCGAAAGGAGTCGGATGGAATGCTAATCGAATCCGAAGGATAATTAATCAGAGGCTTCTCTTCGTTTCCAGACGCCCGGCACCGAGCAAACGAGTCTTTGATAGACGATTTCGTGAGCGCTTCCAAGTCCAGCCCCACTTGGTCGCGCGCTAGGAGAAGGAGGACAATATCAAGGTTGACCAGGCTGAAATTAATCAATGGTTTAATTAATTTATCGCCTGCATACCGTCCTTTCTCTCCATAGCCACGTTATGCTTGCCTGATTCGGCGATTCGCAATCGATATAACTCTAAATACAAAATATTCCAACATTAATTCTTGGAGCTGTAACTTTTTCATAAATCAAGGTGAAAGTTTGGTATCGATCGACAATCGCTATACTTCGGGATAAGTATCCTCGGCTTTCGCGCACCGCCAAACTCTACCGAGTCTCCAGATCACTCTTTTGAATTTCCGATGAATTAAGACTCTCGCGGTCGATGCAAAGGAAATGTAATAACTGATGACTTTTATCGGACTAACTGGATAGAAAAGTCTAGTTCAAAGAGCTTCGTCGTATCAAATAACTAGTGGCACTACTCCCATCAGATAAAGTTCTCGACTTTTTCCCGCGGAATAAACTGCACTGCCTGTCGGGCGAGTAATCTAATTAGAGTGCATTAGCGCTTTTTCTTTCGACTTGTCACGCCCCTAATTAAACGATGAAAAGTTCTCCACTGGCGGAGGTTCGCGTTGCTTTTTAGCATGATAAAGAAGGGGGCACTGTCGGCGAGTTTTTCAGACGTTCCATTTTCCTAGCGGCGTCGGGAAAGTGCCAAGACGTGCGCGAGCAAGGCATGTTACGTTTTGTGAGCAAGTTGGTAGTTGGTCACCTAATAAAACATCATGGAACGAAATTTGCTCTGATCGTATATACGCAATATTATGATTACTTCACCATGAGTGACATCGTAGTCAAAGATTCCGGTCGCGAATCGTACCAGAGATTGCTCTCAGAAGCAGAGGGGCTCGAAGAGTAATAGACGGCAGTATAACAGGAGATACTAATTAAATTTAATTAGAAGTGCCAAGTCTGTGGATGGATGCAACGTGATGTTTGTTACATGAGCCGATCACGTGTATTCCAGTATTATATACATATGTACCAGTGGCACTCAATGATGTAATTCTATCAGCCTTCGCAAGGAAGTCACAATGGAAAAGCAACTGATTTAATGATCGGACGCACATTTAATCATACCAAACTTTCTTTATCACCAGGCTAATGAGCAATATTGAATTAGCTTAATTAGCCATTCGGACAGTTAATTATACTATTCAGAATCACCGTATCTAACAAGTCATTTCGCCTGCACTTGTCTCCGCCGCTATTAACATCTAGATCATTATTGACAATGAGGAAAAGTCTGGTCGAAAATGGTCAATTCTACTTAAGTTAATGCCATTGTTTCCCGGCGAACATTAGCTCCCAGCGAGCGCACGGGAATGCTGTCGCCCCCCGCCCAACCCCCCGAACGAGCAGAAGCCATAAGGCGATTACACGGAAATAATGTGTAGGTAACAAGAGGAGAGAGCGCACTCGAGGAGTGCTAATTCTCGAGGGCAATGAATTTGCCGTGTAGTGGAAGTAGGAGCAGTCTCAGCCTTGACTCGAATACTTTCGAGTGCTCTCGAACATAATCGTATCTCGGGCCAGCGAACTTCCTGTCCCCGTTAGGAGGATCGCCTGGGAGAGCCTGGCAACCAACAGGAAACAGAGACACAGGTATACGCAGCCAGGTGAGGCATCCTCCTGCGTCGGTGAAGGCCCCGCAAGAAGCCACTCCGCGACTCAAGCATGTCCTAATTTGCCGAAATCGAGCCACTATCTCTCGTCCCCGGGCCACAATCGCGACGACTTATCTTCACAGTGACAACCTTTTGCTCCGATTCTTCCAGGTATGTGCATATCTATGTACCACCTCGCTCGCTCGCTTATCGCGCTTGCTTTGTAACTCGTTCTTAAACACTCCGCTACACTTATCCATCCGCGGAGATTGGCCTTGTAAATTGGTCTGGCGATATGCTCAACCGCTTTCACTGCGGCTTGATTGAAGTCATTAGGCTGGGAAGTCATTAGGCCGCGCTTAGATTGATACCCCGGCTCTTATCCTCGAATCCTTCAATCCGTCCCAATTCTCAGGAACGCGACGTGACGCAACGTCCGATGTTAAAGACCGCGATTCAGAGGTTCTTGAGTGCGCGCACTCAATCACACACGCACGAGCCAACTTAAATTGAGATGTAACGCAGACGATTTTGGCAAATTAGCTTGCGGACTTAAACGGTAAACGATGATTCGTATTGAAATTGTTGCCGCGCCTTTGTATTAACTTGGCATATCGTCTCTCCGAAAGCTACCTTCCATGCAACTAGTGCTATTATAATTGAAACTGGAGCATCGATTTTCTCCCCAAGTGATCCTTGAATGACGACTAGTAAAGAGCGGTCGGCATCGATAGAGAGCGCATTATTGTTGACCGATCGTTTAGCCATTAAGCCCTTAGGAGCGTATGCGGTTCAAGGTGAGTCGTGCCTATCTGAGTCATTACCGGTGACCTCGCGTAATGTGAGGGGTTTCGGGTATTCGAGGCGGAGCACAAAGTGTATCGCGCGCGGCTTACTACTATCTGGCCCTTTATCGTTCACTTGGCGATAACGAAGAAATTCAGCCGCGCAATTCCTCGAATTCCTTGGGAGTAAGTGGTGGCAGATTCTCGATGGTACACATATCGCGAATCAGGAGACTCGGTAGAATCTCGACGGCAACTAGTTTGAAAGCGCTTTGTATAGATATGCTGGATGAACAGTAGACTGGGGGCGAGGATCCCAGTACATAATTGTAACTTCTTCCCGAGAGTAAGGATCCTCTGGTGATGAGGAATCGGCGCCACTTGTACGTAATACGTTCGGAGAAAAGTCCGTGTTACCGGCAGACGCGGCACAATGCAGCAATTAAAAGGTACACCGCGCCAAAGAAAACCGTTATCGTGCCGGATAAAGTGACGGCGCGCTACTGTTTTCATTCATAAGGGGAAATAAGGTGAAATTAGAGGCTGCGGTGCGTGTTGGTGGAGGGCAGGGGGCGGGGGGCGAACAATGGAGCGCCGGTGGTGTTGTGTTACCTGCGCGAGCCGAAAATTACAATGCCCCGCGGCATAATTGCGGCGCATACCGGAGGCGAAAAAAAGAGGCGCGCGCAGCATGCTCCCCGGATTCTTGGCTAGCGTGGGCCCACACTCGGGGGATCGCGATGCAATTAAAACGTGGGGTGTCAAGTATAAACGAGGCCGTAAACAAGTGGAGCCGCATGAAGCGCGCGGTAATTCCGTCGCGCACTGCACTAACAATAAACCGAACTATAGCGCGTAATATCAATTACCATGTCGTTTATCCCTTTATCTGTCTGCATCTGCCCTCCTCAGAAATCTCTACCCCCCTAGAGATACTGGCCGCGCTGCGTTTCCACGAAGCCGGCTTGTCGCCCGCCTAATAAATAAACGGCACCGGGCTCGCGAGGGAGTGCTTCTCAGCCGAGAGCGCGCTGCCCGATAAAAAGGGCGAGGCCGATAAATGTGCAATAAACTCGCGGGATCGCATAAATCTGGATTCGACGTGGGTGCAGCGGGCGGACACACGCGCGTACGTGGCGGAGAAACGAGCGGCCCGGCAAGTGTGAAATATGTAAAGCTGACGGTAAACGAAATATTTCTCCGCCCGCCGCGCGATATCGAGGGAACGCAGGAGAGGAAGGGAGAGGGCCGCGCTCAGATGGAGAGAGAGACTGTCGGCCGCACAAAGTAATGCGATTCATTTGCGATCTAGCGCGCACGCACAGAGATTCTCTCGTTAGCGCGCCGCTGGACAATTAGAGAAGGAGCCGCGGCGCATTCAAAGCCTCCTGGACGGCGAGGCGGAGGGGGCGGCTACGGAGTGCGGAGTGCGTGGGACGCGTGTGAATATAACCGTTAGTTAGGCCGATGTTCGTTATCCCTAATTAAGGCGGATATCCATCGTCTCAGCAGACAGATGCGAGACGGATCGATGCAGAGCTGAGCGTCGGGAGATAGCAATTGCGGAATTCTTGGGAGAGCGCCGCTTATTAGTCTAAGTTTGCAGGCGGTTCAATAAACAAGTTTAAATAATATCCGATAATACACGTAACCACGTACGACACGATTTAAATCTGTCGGTACATACTTACTATGCTCGATATTCCAGTATCTATGATAATGAATGAATGGGAACTATCGGGAAGTACCTTTTATCGGAATTTCACTTACTGTCTGAAATGTTATCGAATTTATTACAGACAAGTGGCGTTTATGAATGGTTCCAACACCGCCTGGAGCGCCATACGGTTTTAGTCAAATGAGTTCATGGTAGTTTCTAGCATTCGAAATAAGGAAGTTCACGCACGAATTTATTACAAATTGCGTTATGATCCCTGGAAATAAAGGCGCATTCAGCCGAGGAAACAGTCCGCTCGCAATATTGATTACGAAACCTTTCGTCAGAGTGTTGATAATCACATTGCAGGTGCCTGAAGGAAACCATAGATTGATACTGAATGCAGCAAGAAATAGTCGCGCGTATCTAGCGATGTCTGCTTCTAGGCAGCTTTCCTTCGCTCTAATTAAGTAGTTGCACATACCGAGGAGGTCACTATAAATGCGGGATCGTGATGGAAGAAACAATAAGAATGTCGAGCTACAGCATACCACTCTATGCTCTTCTCGCGTGTATGACTTATCATCGTAGACGTATACGCCACGCGGAAAAGAAGAAATTCGTGAGCTTCCGGGAAGACGCGCAATGAAGCCATTTAGTTAAGGCCGCACTTTCTCTTAGATTTTGCCGGTTAAGTTTCGAATTCCTCGCACTACGTGAAAGTATGCGCGCGGTTTCAAAAAATTTCTATTCCACTGGCGCACCGCTTACCATCCGCCTTGCAAATCTAAGCTAAATAGAAGAGGTTAGAGAAATAAAAGAGCAGACTTTAATGTGTAAATAAAAGAAACGAAAGAAATATTGCCGAAGCAAAACTCGACAGGCTTGGCTTCGCTCTCGCACATATCTCAAATAATAGGCTTTACTTCATTAATGAATGCCAATGAGAATGAATCAGAATCGGCAGTTGATCATCCTTGGAATGAAAACGAGCGGGCCCATTACAGAAATTAACAAGGTCGCATCCATCGATAGCGCTCGATACGTAGTATACATCGGGCACATTCGGAGAGACGAATCATTGGCTGCACTCCCCGGTGAATGCCGACGCGCTTCATTCCCAGCCGCCAATTATTCGAGTGCAAGCACAGTCGTTTTGAATTTTCCGTATGCCCGCCTCGAATGCTGCTAATAATCACAGCGGGGTGAAATATACTGCTTTTGATCAAGTTACGCTGGCCAGTCGGCAGGAGCTATGCAAAGCAACGCGCGCGCTAGAAATTGCAATTTTAACGAAAGTGCACACTCCGAAATGGAAGCAAATTGCACCGGCCGGACGCCCGGACGGTGTAATTCACCTCGCTCTCACTCTAAAAGAGCCTGATAATAATAAACAAATATTCCAAACTCTCTACGCTCCTGCTCTCTACATCTGACACGACTAGAATCGAACCCAACTATAACTAACCGCTGGCAAGAAATTGTATTCTCCGGTTACTAATTTTCGAAATATTTCTTCTTGAAGGGTTTGATGGTTTAAATAATGCCGGAATAGCAATGGCACGGAACGGGCAGGAAAAGCCATTTCGAATCATTCCCGGCGATCAGAGTCCTTTTCTGCCGTTGAAGCTGGCTCCGCCTGTGGCTTTCACTCTTGAGCTTAAGTTTAACGATCGGGCGATATCGAATGCTCTCGCCTTCAGTTTTTCTCGGCGGGCTTCTGCCCGATCGAGTGGCGCCGCATCAGTATATCTGGCCAAGTGTTCTCGGTCCGTCTCTGGGGTTACTCGGCGTTGGCGCGCGAATATATCAGGCGGGATTATCAATTCGCTCGGAGGTCGGAGGCGCACGGTGCGCTCGCCCGTACGAATAAAAGGAAGCTGGACGTTCGTCCTTCGCAGGAGACTCTTCTGGCTCTCGTCCTTCGGCATCATTAAACTCGAGCTAACGACCCAGTTCCTTTCAGACGCCATCTGCTCTGCTCCTGGTAGAGGAGAGCTCCCTGGCAATAAGTTCCGGCAGGACGTGTAAGAGCTGCTTTTCAACTTCGCCAATCGGCTGTCGCGTTGACACGATACGCAGCTCTCACCGAATCGGCTTCGTTAGTCGAGAGCACGAGAAGAGTGAAAGCTCGACCTCCGCCGTTTGACCACACAAAAACGTGGCCATCCTTATGTGCTTCAAAATGAAGGGGCAATCCGAGTGCAATTGGTCTAGTTAAAGGGAAAGGGAATGTAACAATTACCATTTCCGCCCTCAGCAGAATGTACCTTTAGGTACCTTCGAAGACGAAGAAATGGATTTCATTTCGAATAGGTTAAACCTAGAGCGATTTATCTAATTTGATATTCAATACCTGTATCTAATTTCGCATGGTGCAATGGGCGGCACAGTATTGTCCCAGTAAAAATCTCAGGCTCCAACCAATTACGCTATCGTGTATGTGAAGTTGGCAGATCACTTCGCGGAATATCATAAAAAATTGATAGTTCTGGGTTCTACATCAATAGTTCTATAGTTCTTGATAGTTTAAACAAATAGTTCTGGCCGTTTAACCAAAAAAATGGCTTCGGACAAAATGATATTCCAACTTCACGCTGAATATCATTTTGTCCTATGGCGTTTTCTTTGCCAGTAATTGCTCAAAATCAATTAATTTATAGTTCTACGAGAGTTCTAGGAAGAGTTCTACCTTCTGCTAACAAAAAATAACACATTTACCGAATTTAAGAAAAATTCGTATCAGTGCGTAGCATGACGCCATGAGCTGCTGGCTCTATTTCGATAGTTCTGGCGTTCCGGACATAGTTCTGGAATAGTTCTGGGTATGTACGTGTTAGTTCGAAAGAGTTCTAGCGATTGGCACAATTGGATTTTTTTAAAACAATTTTTTTACTCCGAAACCGGGAGTTCTAGGGTATATGGGTGAGCTGCTGGCTCTATTTCGATAGTTCTGGCGTTCAGGGCATAGTTCTGGAATAGTTCTGGGTATGTACGTGTTACTTCGAAAGAGTTCTACCGATTTGCATAATTGGATTTTTTTTAAACAATTTTTTTACTCCGAAACCGGGAGTTCTAGGGTATAGGGGTGAGCTGCTGGCTCTATTTCGATAGTTCTGGCGTTCAGGGCATAGTTCTGGAATAGTTCTGGGTATGTACGTGTTAGTTCGAAAGAGTTCTAGCGATTTGCATAATTTGTTTTTTTTTAAACAATTTTTTTAATCCGGTCGGATGAGCTGCTGGCTCTATTTCGATAGTTCTGACGTTCAGGGCATAGTTCTGGAATAGTTCTGGGTATGTACGTGTTAGTTCGAAAGAGTTCTAGCGATTGGCACAATTGGATTTTTTTTAAACAATTTTTTTAATCCGGTCGGATGAGCTGCTGGCTCTATTTCGATAGTTCTGACGTTCAGGGCATAGTTCTGGAATAGTTCTGGGTATGGACGTGTTAGTTCGAAAGAGTTCTAGCGATTTGCATAATTTGTTTTTTTTAAACAATTTTTTTAATCCGGTCGGATGAGCTGCTGGCTCTATTTCGATAGTTCTGACGTTCAGGGCATAGTTCTGGAATAGTTCTGGGTATGTACGTGTTAGTTCGAAAGAGTTCTAGCGATTGGCACAATTGGATTTTTTTTAAACAATTTTTTTAATCCGGTCGGATGAGCTGCTGGCTCTATTTCGATAGTTCTGACGTTCAGGGCATAGTTCTGGAATAGTTCTGGGTATGTACGTGTTAGTTCGAAAGAGTTCTAGCGATTGGCACAATTGGATTTTTTTTAAACAATTTTTTTACTCCGAAACCGGGAGTTCTAGGGTATAGGGGTGAGCTGCTAGCTCTATTTCGATAGTTCTGGCGTTCAGGGCATAGTTCTGGAATAGTTCTGGGTATGTACGTGTTAGTTCGAAAGAGTTCTAGCGATTGGCACAATTGGATTTTTTTTAAACAATTTTTTTAATCCGGTCGGATGAGCTGCTGGCTCTATTTCGATAGTTCTGACGTTCAGGGCATAGTTCTGGAATAGTTCTGGGTATGTACGTGTTAGTTCGAAAGAGTTCTAGCGATTGTCACAATTGGATTTTTTTTAAACAATTTTTTTAATCCGGTCGGATGAGCTGCTGGCTCTATTTCGATAGTTCTGACGTTCAGGGCATAGTTCTGGAATAGTTCTGGGTATGTACGTGTTAGTTCGAAAGAGTTCTAGCGATTTGCATAATTTGTTTTTTTTTAAACAATTTTTTTAATCCGGTCGGATGAGCTGCTGCCTCTATTTCGATAGTTCTGACGTTCAGGGCATAGTTCTGGAATAGTTCTGGGTATGTACGTGTTAGTTCGAAAGAGTTCTAGCGATTGGCACAATTGGATTTTTTTTAAACAATTTTTTTAATCCGGTCGCATGAGCTGCTGGCTCTATTTCGATAGTTCTGGCGTTCAGGGCATAGTTCTGGGATAGTTCTGGGTATATACGTGTTAGTTCGAAAGAGTTCTAGCGATTGGCACAATTGGATTTTTTTTAAACAATTTTTTTACTCCGAAACCGGGAGTTCTAGGGTATAGGGGTGAGCTGCTAGCTCTATTTCGATAGTTCTGGCGTTCAGGGCATAGTTCTGGAATAGTTCTGGGTATGTACGTGTTAGTTCGAAAGAGTTCTAGCGATTGGCACAATTGGATTTTTTTTAAACAATTTTTTTAATCCGGTCGCATGAGCTGCTGGCTCTATTTCGATAGTTCTGGCGTTCAGGGCATAGTTCTGGGATAGTTCTGGGTATGTACGTGTTAGTTCGAAAGGATCTGCTAATATTTTCACATTATAGTTACAATATTAAGAAAAATAACAATACTTTTTTCACCAGAGTAAACCAATAACACGCTTCCTCATATTGTTATCATTTATAAAACATTTATTATGCCACACACTCCTCACATTCTCTTCTGGAATGTGCTGCAGCAATACTTTCCAAGCACATTTTGCCAGCGCCGGCTAATCGTTAGATGGCCGAGAATACGGGTCATTCGGCTGCAATAATTATTTAAACAAATTATCTTTCGTTTAAATCGCTAGAACTCTTTCCAAATAACACGTACGTACCCAGAACTATTCGAGAACTATGCCCTGAGCGTCAGAACTATCGAAATGGAGCCAGCAGCTCATCCGACCGGATTAAAAAAATTGTTTAAAAAAAATCCAATTGTGCCAATCGCTAGAACTCTTTCGAACTAACACGTACATACCCAGAACTATTCCAGAACTATGCCCTGAACGTCAGAACTATCGAAATAGAGCCAGCAGCTCATCCGACCGGATTAAAAAAATTGTTTAAAAAAAATCCAATTATGCCAATCGCTAGAACTCTTTCGAACTAACACGTACATACCCAGAACTATTCCAGAACTATGCCCTGAACGTCAGAACTATCGAAATAGAGCCAGCAGCTCATCCGACCGGATTAAAAAAATTGTTTAAAAAAAATCCAATTGTGCCAATCGCTAGAACTCTTTCGAACTAACACGTACATACCCAGAACTATTCCAGAACTATGCCCTGAACGTCAGAACTATCGAAATAGAGCCAGCAGCTCATCCGACCGGATTAAAAAAATTGTTTAAAAAAAACAAATTATGCAAATCGCTAGAACTCTTTCGAACTAACACGTCCATACCCAGAACTATTCCAGAACTATGCCCTGAACGTCAGAACTATCGAAATAGAGCCAGCAGCTCATCCGACCGGATTAAAAAAATTGTTTAAAAAAAATCCAATTGTGCCAATCGCTAGAACTCTTTCGAACTAACACGTACATACCCAGAACTATTCCAGAACTATGCCCTGAACGTCAGAACTATCGAAATAGAGGCAGCAGCTCATCCGACCGGATTAAAAAAATTGTTTAAAAAAAAACAAATTATGCAAATCGCTAGAACTCTTTCGAACTAACACGTACATACCCAGAACTATTCCAGAACTATGCCCTGAACGTCAGAACTATCGAAATAGAGCCAGCAGCTCATCCGACCGGATTAAAAAAATTGTTTAAAAAAAATCCAATTATGCCAATCGCTAGAACTCTTTCGAACTAACACGTACATACCCAGAACTATTCCAGAACTATGCCCTGAACGTCAGAACTATCGAAATAGAGCCAGCAGCTCATCCGACCGGATTAAAAAAATTGTTTAAAAAAAATCCAATTGTGCCAATCGCTAGAACTCTTTCGAACTAACACGTACATACCCAGAACTATTCCAGAACTATGCCCTGAACGTCAGAACTATCGAAATAGAGCCAGCAGCTCATCCGACCGGATTAAAAAAATTGTTTAAAAAAAAACAAATTATGCAAATCGCTAGAACTCTTTCGAACTAACACGTACATACCCAGAACTATTCCAGAACTATGCCCTGAACGTCAGAACTATCGAAATAGAGCCAGCAGCTCATCCGACCGGATTAAAAAAATTGTTTAAAAAAAATCCAATTGTGCCAATCGCTAGAACTCTTTCCAAATAACACGTACATACCCAGAACTATTCCAGAACTATGCCCTGAACGTCAGAACTATCGAAATAGAGCCAGCAGCTCATCCGACCGGATTAAAAAAATTGTTTAAAAAAAAACAAATTATGCAAATCGCTAGAACTCTTTCGAACTAACACGTACATACCCAGAACTATTCCAGAACTATGCCCTGAACGCCAGAACTATCGAAATAGAGCCAGCAGCTCACCCCTATACCCTAGAACTCCCGGTTTCGGAGTAAAAAAATTGTTTAAAAAAAATCCAATTATGCAAATCGGTAGAACTCTTTCGAAGTAACACGTACATACCCAGAACTATTCCAGAACTATGCCCTGAACGCCAGAACTATCGAAATAGAGCCAGCAGCTCACCCATATACCCTAGAACTCCCGGTTTCGGAGTAAAAAAATTGTTTTAAAAAAATCCAATTGTGCCAATCGCTAGAACTCTTTCGAACTAACACGTACATACCCAGAACTATTCCAGAACTATGCCCGGAACGCCAGAACTATCGAAATAGAGCCAGCAGCTCATGGCGTCATGCTACGCACTGATACGAATTTTTCTTAAATTCGGTAAATGTGTTATTTTTTGTTAGCAGAAGGTAGAACTCTTCCTAGAACTCTCGTAGAACTATAAATTAATTGATTTTGAGCAATTACTGGCAAAGAAAACGCCATAGGACAAAATGATATTCAGCGTGAAGTTGGAATATCATTTTGTCCGAAGCCATTTTTTTGGTTAAACGGCCAGAACTATTTGTTTAAACTATCAAGAACTATAGAACTATTGATGTAGAACCCAGAACTATCAATTTTTTATGATATTCCGCGAAGTGATCTGCCAACTTCACATACACTACGCTATCCACAGATGAGTATGTCACGTAATTGAGAATAGAAGATCGCGAAGAAAAGGCCACATTTATATGGCAATGAGAAACTAAAGCAGGGCACCTGAGGGATGACTGAGGGAGGATGCGGCAGTCAAGATAGAGATACTCACCAGGCCGAGAATGAAAGGAGCGCACGGGCTAAGTACAGCCCCCCAGAGGGGGTTCGAGTTAGGCAGCAGGGTAATTGTCATGCAAAGTAAAGAGGCAACATTAGCATCATAAGCATGCAAATACTCTATATTCCCGTGGCCATTGTGTCCGCTAGTTGGCTCATTCATTGCGCGCGCGGAGCAGTCTGCTTGCCCGACGATGTGTGCCCCGAGCCCCGAGACATGCATACATGGACGCGTATCCTAAAACGTACCTACTGCTACCTACAGCTTCATCAAGAGACTGGCGCACATGCTGACTTTTTCTCGCCATTTCTACCTTTTTCAGCCGCGGGCCTCGCCGTGCGCGAAAGTGGATCGCCGCCGCTCGGAGCCCGCGCATTCCCCCGGCACGCAAACCGAGCATATATCGCGCGCATTTGCGCCCGGCGCGTGTAATCACTCCGAATTTCACCCGGCCAATTTACATCGCGCACTAATTACCGTGAGGCGTAATTGGCCCGGCGATTTATCGCCGTTGATCGTTAATTGCGTGCACCGGCAAGCTGCGCAAGCGGAGGACCTCTCCAAGCGTCGGAAAGCTTGTGCAGGCCCCGCGAGGGGGTGGCTGCCTGCCGGAATAATTACATGAGATTACTTATGATGCGAGGGCAGCTGATGCGTGACGCGAGGACGAGAGGATCGGCGGGATGCTGAGGAAAAAAGGCATGCGCGGGGGACAATGAGATAAAGGACAACGTCAATCATGAAAGTGGAGTCGCCCGGGAGATTCACGGCGGATAAGGGTACACGAGCACGCCGGCGGGGAGTGGGGACAGGATTCGACCTCCTGCAAGCGGAAACCGAGGATGATCCTGGGGACAGAATGAACGCTTCTCTTCGCCTCTCGCTCGCCCTCAACCTCTTTCTCACGAGCTCTTTGTGCAGACACACAAATCCACGGGGCCTTGCTCCCCTGTGTTTGACGACGTCTTTTACGCCAGAAATAAAGGACTTCCGGTTCTCGTAGGTGCGATCGCGAAAAACCACCGGCGAATGCGAGGGTGTCGCTCGATCGCATGTGCCGTGGAATTTTTTACTCGTTTCAATCTGTGCCGAGCAGGCGGGAATGTCTGTATCCCCTGCCTGTAAGAGACTTACAATCAATTTAGTAAAAGGTCTGCTTATAATAAGTCGTTCTATACCCTATTTATTTTACTTGTGGCCGAGTCTAATTAGGATCTTTCTTCGAATTTCCAAAGAATTATTTATCCGGTCGACTAAAAAGTCGCCGGGTGGAATTTGATTGTACCACGAACGGAGGCTTGTCTGCAGCGGTGTCGTTAATTATGAGATGATCCGAGCAGGGAATAATATTCCATAGAAGCGGGAGTCTCTCGAAGCTGGAGTACGCTATGAAGGTATAAAGCAGTCGGCTTTGCACGCGTGAAAACCGAGGAAGGAAGGACCTAGTAGCATAGTGGAGTGGAAGGAGCGACCCGCCGGAGATGGCTTCGTGCCTATAAGAATACAAACACGTCGGACGAGGACGTTAAGGCCGCATTCACGTGAGCACGACCAGTCGTGCCGCAGAAATAAAGGACTTCCTCCGCTCGTAGATATCCGCTCGGCACCGCCGCGAATAAATCTCACGGTGAAGGATAGAGTAGAAGGAAGATGGACGAAGCAAAAGCAGGACGGATGGCCGCCCCGGCATTGCCGAGCCCGAGGAGGAGATTCACCAGACGACGTTGATACCTTTCCGCGCAGCCCTTCGGGCTCAAAGTCGCCTAACTGCACGAGAAAGTATAAGCAGCCAGGTGACCCGAATACGTGGCCGACCTCAGTCAGCCGTGTTCTCGTGTTCGTGTTCATATAGCAGGGCAAATATATGCGCTGGCATTAAAGACGCCACTCGCACACCTAGCCTACTCCACCTTACCGCCTTCCACCTTATAACCCATTTTCGCTCTCCCCCTTTCTCTTTCTTTCTTCCTATAAAATGGGACCTCGGTTTCGACAAGAGTCTAAAGAGGAACTACGCCGCCTCGGGCATGGCTATATGTAGACATTCTTCACTTTTTTAAAGCTACGTACGTCGTCTCACTCTCAGTCAGGCTGACTGTGTGGCAACGATTATTAATTGCAAGAGGGAATGTCATCGCACTCCTGAGCAATGGTTGGCACAATGGCACGGACTAGCTAGGAGCCAAAAATGGATAAGCAGACTTTGAATAATAATTAATAATCCTCTATTGATCCCGTTGGAGGATATAGCCATGGAACATATTAGTCAAGGGTTGATTGGCCGTCACCGCAGCAGAGCAAGTTAGAAAGGAGTAACAACTGTAACTCAATTACGCGAATGAGCCGTCTCGGAAAACGAAGGGATTAGTCTGAAATTCCAGGCGATCGGCTGCGTGTCTCAGCGAAACAGTACTCTCTCAGGCCCGCCGAGAGCAGGAGATTTCGTTATAGGATCAAAAGTGGAGAGAAACAATGCCTGTGTACTAGTCGCCGTTAGACTTTCTATAAGTGAAAGTCATAGGAGAGCGCACCGGCGCAACGCGATCGCAAATAATGCAGCGATCCCCCCGGAAAGTATCACCGGCATCCCACTTTTTTCTCCATTATACTTGACGCATCTCGCGACTAGAAGGGGCCAGTGGCTGTTGTTGATATTACGGGGAGGAATGCTCCTTCCACGAAGTAGGTAAGGATTCGCCGCTCCCTCGTAAACTGCTCGCCGAATCCCGGGAAGTCCCATCACGTATCCAATTTTCCGGAGATCAGCCAGAACCCGATCCGGGCCGGGGCTTTGGAAATCGGCAAATTGAAACGTGGCTGTCCGCCCGAGATGCCTCGCATTACGAAACAGCACGACCTGTGTGTAGGCGCGCAAACCTCTGCGTCCTATCGAAACAAGTTTAACACTTAAGCGGATATGCTTTACGAGATTCCGGGGGCCGAAGCATTGGAAAGCACTGCAGCACCGACTACGGCCACTACCCCCCAGATTTCCCCGGGATAATTACTAGCGCGCTCTACACTCGACGGGGGTCTCGATTGGTGCGCTTTGCCATCCTAAAGGATGATTACCGGAAGGAATAATGCTTTGGGGACTGTCTATGTCACGTCGCGCGTCAAATCGATTGCGGAACACTGGCTTATGTTATCCAACAATTGTCCTATATTGTATGAGACACACTGCTAATTAATGAGAATTCCATCGAGTTTGCTTTTGGTTCGGCTACGCGTCAAATCCTGCATTGTGGTACTAGGTAAATAAGCGAGTGGATCTTCGACTCACGGAATAGAGACACTTCACCACGACGAATGCTAGTATACAGGACTCTATTGGAGATCTGCGACTCACTGTCAATCTTAATTGGATCGCCAACTAATTTAATTAGGCGCGCAACGAGGGACAACAGCTGAGCAATCCATCTACTCTATTAACTTAGGCTGCAGTAATATGTAGCGCCAACCAGCTAAGCGTCACTTGACAAGCCTGCGTCATTTAACAACATCCGACAAATCCCGTAGGGTCTGACACATGAAAACCCCCGATCGCGTGGCAATGACGCGATAAAGAAACCCTTGGGAAACTGCAGGAGAAGCTGCAAAAGAGTAACATCGGTTCTCCCGCTAGCGAATTATCGAACTCGATAATTTTCACCGAGGGAACATTTCTCATGCCACTAAGGTACACCAGAGGAAGAAGGAGCAGCCGGGATTAAGCGCACTCCGACAAATGGGCTTCGTTAATCGAAGGTATAACTCGAGGCCATTATTGAGATTAATCATTAATAAATAATTCGCGAGCACAGACCATAACATCGCAAGGAAGTGCCTCGGGACCAGTATGGTTTCGAAGGGAGTTCGAGCGGCATCTGCAATACATCGATGTTATTAGCGGACCTACATGACTGCGAGTTACACGTCTTTACGAGCGTGTAAGTGCAAGACCCTTCAGCTAGAAGCCCAGGAGCAGTTCGGTCAAAATTAATATCCAGGGCGAAGCAACAAACGCGATCATTCAGCTCCCACTGCACGCTCGGTACTTGGATGATCGATGGATCGCGAGATACCCCCGGAGCCCCAAAGTAATTCTCGTCGAGTTCTGCAGCTTTCCCGAGATTAACGAACCATGTTCGTAAAGACGTAAATAAACGAAAGACCCAAGTTTGTTATTCGGTTTTACCAAAGGGAAACCAAGAGGTAACTTATGTAGTGTGACTAAGGGTTCGAATACCATATTTTTGAGCGTGAACTTTCGTCCCGAAAGCCCGTTCAGAGTCTGTATAACGATATCCAAAATTTAGGCTGCCTAGGGACGCGTCTGCTCCCACCCAAGATTCCAGTGCAAGTGCTATTAGCGACGCACGAGCTTATTATACTTTAAAGATAGCTCCAACCCTAGAGCTTTTGGCCTCCGTCATCCTCCAGCTGCAACCTTCTTGGTCCCTCGACAGGCTACGAAGCTCGCTCAGGCACAAAAGCATCGCTTCCTAACAAGGAAAATAGGCGAGTTTCCCAAGGTGAACAGGGAAGTACTGCCAGTAGAATTGCCACTCCACATTTAAAAGCTGCACATGTAAGAGAAAGAATGGTCCTCCGCTCCTCGGGCGAGAAATTAATTCTACAAATGCGAGAAGCTGCCACAAGTATATGGCTATCTTGGGAGTATATGAAATAGGATGTCGCTGGACCAAAAGAACTAGTGGAAGACGTAGTGAAAAAATCTAGGAGGAACAAGGGAAAAAGCAGAGTTTGCGAAAAACTGCGCCGATCGCTCGACTCCACTCCGAGGTGGAGTATCATCTCGGCGGGAGGTCGAAAAAGTCGTCTGAAAATCCAGGGGCAAGCCGCGCGTACGTGAGTGGCCCTCGGTCGCTGCTTTTTTCCCCGGTCTTTCCCTTGGCCTGGACTCTCTTTGTGCCCATTGTACATGCGCTCGGGCTACATATCCCGGTATCGTCGGTATCGGGCGTCCCTATCAGCCAATTAGTGGAAATGAGATCGCAACCGCAGATTAACGATCTGCTTCCTGTGACGTTCACGACGCCAGCACGTTTCTTTAATGTGTTTACACGCGCGACCCTCTCTTATCCCCGGTCGAGCACGTGAATCTGCGTACACACGTGTACGTACGCAAGCGCTGCGATACATCGACTGGAATCGAGCGGGATCGCGCGCCCAATTGCAGCGTTCTAGGTTCCAGACATTAGAATACTCGGCCAAGAAGAATTGAAGAGATGTATCCACGGGGACTATAAATCGTCTAGCTGTCCATGTCAGAATTCGATCAATCAGCTGGTACTCGGCGGGGCCGTGTCTACCAAGATGAAAAAGGCAGCCGCCAGCATCGGACACTTCTACTTGGAGTCTATCGGTAGGAAATCGCCGCGGGCTTTCTTATCGAATGGCGTGTACGCCGAGTCAGTGCGCACATTATATCATAGAGGCGGAGAAGGAGGAGGAGGGCATTGTGTGCAGAAGGTGGACCGGCCGCGCTATAATACATTCCGCACTCGAAGAACAACGTATAGCCGGGCCGGCGCATAAGTACACCGTGGATCCTCGGCTGACAGTCTACCGCGGGCGCATAGGGCTCCATACTCGCAGGTATAGCATAGTATACCACCGCCCCTGGTGGTTACACGAAACTGGTTATAAACCGAGAGAAACGGCCCAACTCGCGTCGCGCGATATATATGTGCACGGCCAGGTGATTATGAACCTGCTCAATGCGTGTACCCGAAGAATGTACACCACGTTGTCCGAGCTTACCCCCGTGAGCTGCTCATGTTCGGCTCGTGTATACACGCTCCTGCGTGCACCTTCTGGTGCACCTACCGATACGCTACGAGCTTCCCCCGCGATTTAAGTCATGACCATAATATCATCCCCGACACCCCCGGCAACCCCAGCTTCTCTCTGCTCCTGCGCCAAAGCCGACTTACTCCTCGCGACACAATCTCATAAACTATAGGGATAGTCTTTCAACGGACATTCTGACTTACTAGAAATGGCTACATGCCACACTCAAGGAGAACTGTTGGATAAGGATGTCCTCTCTGGCCAATTTATTATTGGCCTGTCGCGTTAAAGAGCCACTCCGATTTACTAGAAATAGTTATGGTCCAACGGGCCTGCTGGACGGCGATCCTTGCCTGAGAATTCATTATCCAAGCGCGCATGCATGTGCACCTGCTTTCGTCGAGCAACGAAACCTAGTTCCATAAATGCGACCCGCCTCTTTCGAAAATCAACTCGGCATTTGACAGTTTCCACCAACGTGTAATGTCATAGTAAACAGCGCGTAATGAGAGAGCGCGGCGACGAAGCAAGAGTTATACGAGTTTGATTTGAGATTTGAGACAAAGCTTCATCGTGCTTTAACCCAAACTATAGTTGCGTGGTAGCGGCAAGGACGATCTCCGAGCCGATATTTGGGCTAATGGAACTTTAATCGATTCGACGAAATACCTATTGAGGAATACTGTTCTGCGCGGTGAATATGCGAGTGCACGTACACAATTTCAATAGTCAGATGTAGGTCCACGCGTGCCAATAGCATACCATGAAAATTCAATATCGAACTCGGGGCTCAGAATCATTTACGTTTAGTCAACTCAGCATATTCCTTGTACATTGAACAAATATTGTAATCATTACACAAAAACGGCTTAATTATCAAAAACTGCATCCTCACTGGTGCGCTGAATGCTAAGAGAAATGTGAAAAGACTCTCTATGGAAACCAAGTACAGGCGAAGTTGTTCGGGGAAATTAATTTAACTGAAATACCATTCAACCACTCTACTGTATCTGCAGTACACTGGCGGGCGTCATATCTTATTAAGTAAGTTTCGAGTCGAGTACAAGCGAGCTTTTCACTCGTTTCCCTACAGTGAATTGGCTAGTGGACGTTATTTCGACGGGCAAGCTCGGATCGAATCTCTCACAAATTGACCTTCGCACCCAATCCCCTTTCAACTTATTGTCGAAACGGAGAACGAGGACAGCATCTGGACGGGCTCGATTAGCAGCATAGCCGTTTTATTGGTCCTGACGTCAATCTTATGAGTTTGTTGTCGATGCAGGATCGACAACAGCCTTTTTCGAGACTCGCCCGCGGCTATTTTTAGTCCGGCTTATTAATTCTAATAAGTCGCAACCCCTTCGGTTGCGTACGGCTAGTGCGGCGAGTATAATCCCATGATTTCCAGTGCTGCCAAGTTCAACAAACCATACGCGACATTTATGCGAGCATTCACGAACCTTCCGCTCTCGTGCGCGTTACAATCCGAAAAAGTTGCATTTCGAAAAGGGTGGAGTGAACAAATTTGGACAGGACCGAAGGACGTAGAATCGCGCGGCTATGTAAATGAACTTGGACAAAATGCTTCTCCCCGTCCGTTGACGAGTATTAACGAAAGGGGTTTGGTAGACTGTGAACAGAAAGTACGAGCGATTCGGTATCGGCGACAGCAACGAAAAATGCAAAGGGTCGGCTGGCCAAGCGTGTTTTCGAAAACATCGAATAGAACAACAGGCGCGATCGCGCGCGCTTTAGCAGCCCCGCGATTGAATTTCGCTTTTACGGTCGCGAGCGACGAGTCGGTGCTCGGGTCTCCAGCGTACGTGTTAGCGTTTCACTTTTACATGCACTCATGCTCTCACCCATTTTCTATAGCAACTTTAACACCGCCGCATAAACCAGCAGTATGAACTTTTCGCCGCTATATAGATCCGCGTGCTTTATTCTATCCCCCGAAAGCGTCATGTCCCGCGTGTTGTTGGTACGAACATTTCTATTGGGGTTTGTTCGATCGGCGACGAAATCCGCGGAAGAGACCCATTCTTCCTAGACAGCCCACCTTGTAGAATGGTAGCACCAGTGTACGTGTACATTTGGTTCTTACGAGCACTACCGCTCGTTACGTCAAAGTATGCCGATACCCTTCGAGTGGAAACCAGTTGCAAATCGTATGTAAAGCAACCAACTTGCCGGCAATTGCGACAGTGATCGAAAAATATTTAGATAGAACTCTTCTATTAAAATACACTCGAAAGAACGCATGCACAACTGGCTGGTGCACTTGATATTAATACATACATGAATCATATTACAAGTAGAAATTCTTCGAGTTGGCGAAACGAGGGTTTGTTCTCGCACAATACCAGGCAGTTACTGATGCGCACAGAATTACAACCGAAACCTGCACCCCCTCCGGCCGAGGGATCAGCCGAGCGTGAAAAGCGTTTAGAATAGAAGGAGAGTCTCGCTTTGTTGCCGGGATAAATCAGCTCACGGCCTTGATTCGCAGGAAATTTACGGATCGACAAAAATTCCCACGATATAGAGGAGAATCTCCCGAGGCGTCCGCCGTAGCATCTAGAGTTGCGGAAGGTGAGGGATTCATGACCGCCATTAAAATGGTCGCTGCCACCGGGCAAACTACGATTTCATGGATCAGTGGAAATATTCGTGTCCGTCGCCTCCTTCAGTTCCCAACTCGCAAACCTAGCGGGGGTGCTTTTGACCGTGGTAAACTGTTTCCAGGGAGGTCAAGTTGTAAATCCTCCGGCTTGTACGCTAGGCTAACTTTCGAATTTGTACTTGCTCGCTTGACGCTCAAAATACTATAATGAAAAAGTCTCCGTTAACATTTGGCTAAATCTAGGAGCGTATGAAATTTGCCATATTAGGGAAAACTGTGTTTGAGTAGACAGATACTGCAAAACTGGTAATTTCGGTACACGGCTATTCCATTGGCTCCTGGAAACTGTAATTTACGATGCTTGCCAAAAATGAGCAGCTTCTGAAATATGTATAGCACACAGTGAATAAGGTCGCAAAGAATACTAAAACACCAATATCGCTCGTGCATGTGACCGTTGCGAAAATGTATAATTTGCAATCATTTCAGGAACGGTTTCGCTCGTCTTTTGACCCCCTTTCTCACTCTGGACGGCATCACTCGGCTATAACCTGTCCATTATATCTCCCCCACCGACATCGCCTTCTACGGTAGCAACCCTCCATGAATATTAATTCGGTGCTCCCGAAAATATAATGTGGTAACGCCCTTATCGCCCGTGCGGTCTCGGGAAATATGTATGCGCATCACTGTATCCACTCAAGGAGTTCTTTTCCCTCTCCTTTCCCCCACCCTTTCTCATACATCCTGATGGCCTTTTGCTCTTACTGTCTCTCCTGCTTTGTGAAAGGGTCTTCCTTCAAAAATGTACCGGCAACAAATGCCCGTACACTGAACTCTCATTTAAAATGGTGGGCATGCTTGCCAAAAGATCCTTATCGAATTCATCGCAATTGCCAGCTTTCCGCTACAAATTCTTAATGGGAGCTAAATAGTGGCACACTTGCACCAAATCGTCGCAGCTGTTAATTTTAAGCCAAGTTGGAATAACATTTCAAACTTGAATAATTCATATGAGAATATGACTCGGTAGGGTTACAAACTTGATTAGCTTCCAAATTTTCGGGCGATCGGCTCTGCGGCACAGAAATAGTCGCGAATGATGTCACAGGTGTCGAGTAAGCGGTGATCCGCCTGTGACAAAAGCGCTTCCTAGACTCATAGAAGCGACGATAGAAAAGACGAGAATAAAGCAGCGTTTTTCGACTGTCATTCCGGAGTAATGAGGCTTCGGTGAGTCACTCCGAGCAGCTGAGATATTGCCCTCTTCGAGTATATATAAATCGGCCTCCCCGTGAGCATGTACGCCTCTAGGAATTAATCACCAGCTGGCATTACTCATTTCACATTAACCGGCAGTCGCGAATACTAAGAGCCGAACCAACCTATACAATATTCGATAACTAATAATTGCAGCAGCGATAACAGTCGCAATGCGGACGCATAATTGCCCTAGCATTACAAGGGAAGTGAATGAATTCGATGGGGGGCGCGCGCTCGTCGCGGTGCGGCAACAAGCAAAGTTGCGCCAATTTCCTAAAATTGTTATTTACAATTTCGGTTCAACGACCGCGACGAAGCGGCGCTTTACGAGATTACTTTTCTTCGTTACGCCGAAAAGTTTCGCCCTTCTCTTTCCCCTCGCTCGCTCGCTCTCCACTCTCGCTCTCTCCCAGTGAGTTCCCGTTCGTTTACCTCGGCTTGTGCGAGGAGCGAGCGGCGAGCACACAGAGGGAGGGTGCGGGAGAGAGAGAGAGAGAGAGTAGTTGACGTGCACCAGGCACGTGCAAGAAAGCAAGAAGAAAGATGGAAGAAAGAGCCCGAAAGGAAACGCTGGGAAAAGCGGCTCGCGTGAAAAGTTATTCGCGCTTCGGCTCCTCCACCACAATTCGTACACCCACGGCTGCCTGCCCACGTAGGTACACGTTGCGCTTAAAGCGGATAGCTCTCCGTGACTCTACCCATTCTCCATCAGCCGCCGCTCGCCGCCGCTTGCCGCAGCGGCATTCTGCTTTCTCAAAAACTCGCTCCCGCCAGCCATGTAGAATGCAGTCGTCAAAAGGTGGATCAACGTTCTATGCACGTGCGCTACTAGAAAAAGTGTACGTGTGCCACCGCCATATCTCACTGGCAAGTCAAAGTAGACACGGCGGCGGCGCAAACCAACAGTCGTCAGCCCGATTGGTCCGTTCAACTCTCGATAACGAACGATTCAACATTCAAGATCCACGCTATTCAAGGGAAGAATATAGAAATCGGCTTCGAGCAAAGGGCCCGAATTCCGCGCATAGATAGCGGATTAGCAGGTCAGAGATAAAGCTCGAAAGCGGACACTCGTGGCGATGAGCCAATTATACATTAAACTATACTTCCTGTAGGAATCGCGTGGACATGATCCAACGTAAATTCGAGGTCTCGGTGCGCTTTCTGCGAAATAAATTCGAATGAATGCGGGCTATGAATTTCCAGCCGGGGAGTACGGGAGACTCATAAATTCGGAGTAGCGCACTGCTTTAGCATACACCGCGCGGAATATAGGAAGGTGAAGTCGCTTTTCCGCAAGGAAACGCCGGAAAGTAAAACGCGACCTGTCGGCCGTACACACATGCATACAGCCAACAAATACTTGTTCACCCGGTCGAAATAGCTTCCGCGTAATCCAGAGTGGGCGCGCGCACGGCGACAATTAAGAATACGTGAATCGAGCCATCTGGCATTCTATTTACCGGCCGGGAGGATATTTGGGCCAGCTGGAGTCAAAGCGCAAAGACGGCGATGCCGAATTTAACGTGCGCAGGGGAGTGCTGCGCCGCCTGCGCCAGGAGTTACACGAGTTGGCCCTACCGGTGTTGGCAGTATAACCGGTACGACGTAGCGATACCTACAGGTATATAATACTGAGGCCATAAAGGTACTTTTTATTCCTTCACCGAGAGAGTAACGCATCGCGGTACCGTTATCCCGGCGGCTCGGCGCGGTGGAGGAGGATCGGTCCAAAGAGAGCCGAGCGGCAGCATCCCACGGAAGGCTCGGCTCTTTTTAACCAAGGATCCCGAGGCCGTGGCTCTCGCTCGCCACAATAACGAGCTAATGAACAGTTCGGAGCGAACAAGAGGAACGTCCGCGCTGCCGGAAATACTGAATTGTTCTAATTGCATGGAAATCTATTATCTGTCAGCGGGTGCGCGCGCGCGGTTCGATCGAGTTGCCTCGCGAGTAGGAGAAACTCGCTTCTGGCGGGGACTCGAAACGAGGCAGACAACGGCCAATCCGTTAATCGGACGGAGAAGACATGGGGAATAGTCTGGCGAAGTTTTGATTACTCCGGGACAGGCCGGTAGCGATGCCTGAATGCGGAAGGAGTACATAGCTGCACTGGTCGAGTTTTCGAGGCAGGCATTGCGACACGCTGGCCAGCGCAATTGGGTCAAAGTGTGCAGCCACGAGAAGGTAGAGCCTCGTGGCCGAGGTTTCAGCAGGACGAGAAGCTGCAGTAGTCGTGCATTTAACTGGGCACGCCGCCGGCCCCGTCGGAATAGTTGTGGCTGAAGGGCTGTTCCAGAAACGGTGCCACGAACAAAGGAACCACGTGCACGGCCACTACTGCGCCGCGCTCGTGGCCTGTCACTTCTCTCTGTCTTTCGGTTGCCACATACGAGCGCGAGCGAGCGAGCGAGCCGAGCGCGCTAAGCGTGTGTACCGCGCGTCCGCGCACCATGGGTGTCACGGCTTCACACAAAGTGTGCTCTCGCGCCACTGGATGAATGAAAAGTACGCCGGCAATGTGTCAGGCCGAAGCACCGCAAAGGTGTCGCGCCACCGGGAGCCACTCCGATTCGATTATAAAGCTCGCCACCGCTCGCCCTCTGCAAAACTTCCTGCTCGCTCCGCGCGCGCCATCAAGCCAGATATGCGAAACGCAACAACGCTCCGCAAACAAACTCGAGACAGTCCACTTACGAGATTCCCGCCGTCCCGTCCAGTTGTGCCCGATGTCCAACAATTAACTTTAATCTCGATTCTACTCTGAACTTTAATACTCTCAATAATTTCATGTAATTAGTGAGTTGTTGTGTGTTTATAGAAATTAATATGTCGACATTGACAAATTACCACGATTATCATTGCACAGAGCACTCGGAATTATATTCACCCGCACGTGTGTATATATTTGTAACAGATGAGTGAAAAACTATTTTCTCAGTTATCGGCATCACGTCCGATTAAAATCGACGTTATACGATACCATCCCAGCCAAGGTAGAAACGCACACATAGAACTTTATCAATAAAATATTCAAATACGCCCATATCCGGCTACCCGCTTCTCAAACTGTGTTTACACAAAGCGCGCATTCGAATTAATTGAACCCGTATAAATGTGCCAAATCGAGGAACCACAAGGCGTGACGACTGCGCAACAACCCGTCGATTGGCGCGCGGCTCTCCTCAAAACACAGCGGAAATAGCTTTTAAAGATTCAGTAACGCACGCAAAATTTGCAATATACCGCAATACCGGTCACATCTTAATAATCTTACTACCTTAAGTGGCCGGGAAATAGGCTCATATTTTCGGGTTCGTTACTAAAAATGGTCCTTCTACATTTACTATAGACAGCTATCCGTAATCGGTGATACTTATTCTAATTAGTCTATTCGATCGCACAGTACAGCCTCTGCTCGAACGATTCTGTTAGAAATGACCACGTAAACAAAGCCGAGAAACTAACAGAATAGATTGAGCCCAGGGTATACAAGAAATGGCAAATGTTGAGAGCGCATGTGCTTAGTTTTCAGAGACTCAAGTGTGCTTAATGAGTATTAACACTTGAGAGGCCGTAAAGGGCAGTGGCGATCGATTAAGAGTGGATCAGGTTGGAAAAAAGGGGACTATAGATGAACTCACCCTGTGAGGCGCCCGGAGAAGTCGATGCACTGCTGCAAGCTGGTTAATTAGTGGCAAGGTCGCGCTGAAGGTGTGCACTGGAGGCCTGGGCGGCTCCGGATAGGAGCTGGCATAGGCGAACGGATCGATGTCGTTCAGATACTGCACTCGGCACGTCAAAGACATCGCGCAAGCCCTTTCTTTCTCGGCTCGGATCACGGCTGATTGTCCGATTCTCTTGGCGTATCCAAAAAAGGCAACAGCCCTCTTTTACTTGCACTGATATCGCGAACCTCACCGGACCGCACGACCGCTTTACGCGAACGCACGAACCGGTTCGTCGTACCGCCGATTTATTTTCATTCGAGTTGTCGGCTAGAACGAGAAAACGAAGCCTGCTACCCTTCGCTCTCTTATTCTCACCCTCTCTCACCCTCCCGCTCCCTACCGCCCCTGATGCGCACTCTCTTCCTCCTGTCCTCGGGCTCCAGCCCTCTCTTTCTCAGCATCTCCCTCTCAGTCTCTCTTTTTACGTGTATTCCCCCTTTATCGTTCGCCCTCTTTTTCCCTTTCGCGCTGCGCGTCTACCTCCTGTCTCCATCTTTTACTGCTGACTCTCTCGCGCGCGCGCCTTCCGTTCGTCTGCCGGCGGCGCGGCGGCTCCTCCAACGTCCAAACCAACGCTCACGTGAATACCTTTTGCCGATCGCCCGATAGACCGTCCGTCAGCTATGTCGCCTGCTTTATTTGAAGCAGTCGGCGACCGCGAACCACATGCCGGAACACGAAAATTGGTCGGCTATTTTTGAAGCGACGCCGCGCACGGAAACCTAGTTGCGCCAGTCTGGAAACTGGCGGACAGCTGATATGCTCCATTTCGCCAGCTTCTCTTTTAACACTGCTGTACATCTTCTACCCCTACTCTAATACATTTCATCAAAAACTAGCTTCGTGCGACCAAGAGCTCCGCGTGCTTGCGCGGTTTTCTCCAGCGGACAATTCCGTAGGTGGGATTTTGAACACGTCTTTTTCTCTGGTCTCGCAAGGCTTTCATTGGAACGCATTGTAGTCAAGAGCGTAGCGAGTCCCAGTGACAATAACCCGGCCCGGCCCTTACCTACCGGTATCATCGCGCACGTGTAAAACTAACACCAGTTTAGAATGGTAACGATCTTTGTCTTCTATCTTCGTGACGAATAACGAAACACGTCATCTCCAAGACGGTCGTTGACCTTTGGATTTTCCTTTCACTCAGCGCGTACTACTTGTCGGCGGGCCGCGGAGGGCTTTCGACTTTTCTGACTCAAGTGACGGACTCTCGTGCGACTCGAGGGCTCTCCTACGAAACAAGACGTGCGATGGCTCGGCTCGAGCACGATGTCCCTTCGAATTTCGTGCGAAACGCGCCAGAAACCCGAGTAGCCCGTGAACCGGAGATATCAGCCGGCCGGTTTCCGTTCGCACGCCGCCGGACGTCGTTCGACTCTACTCCGGGCCAAGATCAAGCACGGATCGCATGAATTCGCCAAGTCTGAATTATCTACGCATGCCGAGCGGCCTCGTCATCCTCTCGCATTCGCATTGTTCTTATCCATTCTGTGGACTGGCACTTCTGCGAACCGGCTGAAGCCGAGTGTGTCGGACGCAGGGGTACGGGGGGGAACGTTGCAGACGAGTGGGAGAGTGAGAGTGCCGAGAAAGAGAGAGAGAGAGGGGGAGGGAGGGCGGGAGGGAGAGAGGGGAGATAAACGGGAGAGTGTGCTCCGAAGGGAAAAAGGAGGAAAGGAGCAGGTAGGAGAACGAGGGAAACTGCGGGAGAAAGATGGAAATCAGATGGAAGGAGACAGACAGGGAAAACGAGTCTGCGCTATGCCACCAATGTAATCGTGGCTGCGGTCGACGAAAGATTCACGATCAAGATGCGATCGTAATACGAGATCGGCCCTAAGAGGATTTCCAAACTAGCCTGAATCAACAAATCACCGCCGGGGCCAATGTTTTTCCCGGCGTGCCGATCGCCCGGCAAGAGTCACTCGACGATTGCGCGAGTTACCCGTGCGAACTTTTCGGCACGCCCGCTCGAATTCCACGGAGCAAACTTTATCCGGCTGAAATTGTATGCCGGCTACTCGGAAAGCGAGCTATCTAGCGAGAGCGCGCGCGCGTGACGAGAAGCCTCTCTGAATGCGATTCGAAAAGTTTACCAATTACAACGCTGTGCTGTGCCGCGCTGCTTCCCAGAGCTCGACAATGCCGCGGTATTCGTGCTTTCCAATCTTATTGTTGGACGCAAATTCGCCAAAGTGCAAGCAGCTGGGGTTTATTGAACGCGGCCGTATATGTAATCACTGCGCTATATAAACAATTACCGTCACGAGCGACCTTTATGTAGCGGCTTGACTGGATCAGAACTAACTTAATCTAAAAATATCCTCTTTTTGTACAACACGCAAAGCCCACTGGCGCCCCGTGCACCATTTAATCCCGCCTGCACTTGGCCCGTTTAGCCGCACCAACTATTATACATACGTCGGAATCCAACCTAAACACCTCGAATTTAGCATAATATACACGGCTTTACCGAGAAACGCGGAGCGAGATCGCTGATTTTTTGGACCACACAATTCCCGCGCTCTCGCTCGAGACAGATATACGTAGGCTATGGAGTCAGGAGGATACAATATCGGGACGAAGCCGAGCTCGGGAACGGATGAGGCTTGGGAGAAGCCGGCGTGAAGGCGAGCATCATAAAAAAGGCCGAGTCTCTTCGAGCAGTGAACGTGAACCGGACCTATCAGCTTGTGCACTAACAAACCTAACCTCCAAAATAAATAACGCCGCCCGAGAGGCCTGCTGGACCGCCCGAACCAGTTAAGAGGCGTTCGACATTCCAGGAAATCACCGATTCAAGGCCCGATCCCGCGCCCCAGCTATCCTGCTTTACGAGCGGAAAACCCGATTCTAACATGTCACTCTATCAAATTCTCCTCTTCCCGATACTTGACAAAACCAGTCTCCCGCGTATGCCCCGTCTGATTTGCGCACCATATCTGTAAATCCGCAAGTGGCCTCCCGAAAACAGCGGATAATATAAAGCGGAGAGCTCAGAGTGCTGGGAGTTCTGGGAGAATCGGTGCGAGGGAGAGAGGGAGAGAGAGTGAGAGAGAGAGAATGAGGGACTCCAAGCGATTGGAGGAGAGGTGTACAGGTATATGCCGGTGTAAGCGGCGTTGCTTCGTCTGTTCGGAGTCTGCGTGACAAAAACTCACCTCGGTCGTGCGCGCTCGACACGCGCGCGCCGAAACTCCTCTGCACTCCGGTTCGTGCCTAGCCACTTGTCGTGCGCAATGCGCCGCCACGAAAAACACGGGAAATCACGACGAGTGCAAGAAAACGATGCCGGAGACCAAGAGAGAACTAGAGATGCGGCGTGAAAGAAAGAAAGAGAGAGAGCACGAAGAAAGAATTCACACACCCAACGTGGCTTACCTCGCGAGCGGCCGCCGCGACACTGAACGCCGCAGACACCTGTCGCCGATGGGCGACAGTGGCGCCCCACACTGCCAACCCCCTCCCCATTGGCAGTGCCTTCCTTCGGAGCGGGCACCCCGTATTGAAATCTATCTCGAAACCCGTCCACCTCCAGTCGACACTTACTTCCACAGATTATTATTCACTTGGATAAATATCTTTTTTAGTTTAGTTTTATACTATCTTGAGGAACAATTCCTTCTCCTGCATAAAACGCTCTTCTCGTGAATTTACACACCAGTGCAGAAAGTCTCTATTAAATTATTAAAGATTTTATAACGTCGGAACGATTATGAACCATTTTGATCCTTGCACTTAGCTAGCACCCACCAAGAATGACCATTTAGCGATCTATGTACTGCATTCGATAAGTCGGCTAAGACGATTAATCCGATCGCAGAGGTTTCAGGCCACAACGGCTGACCCTGCATTGTTATTGGCCTGATGAGTGAGGCCCGTCATTATAAGGCGAGGACCGAGGCATTCAAACTGGATGGTAAACGCTGCCTACAATGAGGGTTCTATTTTGCAATGGCGCTGTCTTTTATAATGGAAGTGTCTCATAAATAAGAACAAACCGGTTACAATGAAGACTGTGATTCACGTGGGGAAACCGCTGCGTTGCCAAGAGGCGAGTTTCTCGAAGCCGCAATGTGCAATGTACCACCCAGGATTACTTTCAGCTGCAACCCCGCTCGACCTACCCTTCGACTCATTCTTTTGACTGGCTGCGCTTGGGGTGGCAAAGCCACCAGCATCAGCAAACATTTCCGTGCGCAAGAGTCGGCTGCCGGTTCGATTTCGAGGGCAGAGATTTCGCCCGGAGCGTGCACGTCGACCGAGCCAGCAAATGAAACGGCAGACAGGGTAATTGTGCGGTGAGAAAGTAATCAGCTGGCGCAGCACGTAGAGCGAAAACCATAAGTGGCGCGGTACTCATTGTCGGCCAAGAGCGCCGGAGTTCCCCGTGCGCGGGGTGACAAGAGTACAAAGCTGGCCTGCTGCTGGACCCATAAAAACGTGATGAGAGGCATCGCGTGCGCGAGGGTGGCTTTGTTGAGATAAACTTCCATTGCACTACACGGAAATATGACATGAATGACTCCAGGGCCGTTCACGCATCAACTATTTAGGCCACCCCTACGCGAACGATATGCCGGTGACAGACCACACGGATAAAACGGTAAATCCCAGAGTTTCTGTATCGAGCGATAAATCAGTGACACCCGCAAGCATCGTTCTGTCAAGATTTCCACCCTGGCTTTCCACCCTGGCTTTCCACCCTGGCTGACGCTCTGAATAACATTGCGCGCCAGGCGAGACATACCGATTGTTCCCAGTTGACTCGCATCGGGGAAAGTAGTTGGTCGCTCTGCGAATTCTCGGGAAATTGTCAATTAAGGGAGCGCGTAAAAAGTTTTTAATTGAAGCTCCTCCGACGCGAGAAGAGGTGGTCGAGAGGCCTCCTTTGTTGGCAGCGCTTTGCGTGTAAAACACGAGAAGAAAGGGACGTCTGCAGCAAGAAGGGTCTCTTTCGCACATCCCTCGCGGTAAACAATAACGTTGCGCGCCCACTTCCACCTCCCTTGCTCCTTAGTCCCTTTGTGCCCGAGTTCTTTCGAGTACGCTGAGACCCACCCACGCTCGCGTATGTAACTGTCCAGGGATGCTGATTGTAAAAGAGACTGCTGAAAAGCACTCGATGCGAAATACGCCTGTGCAACGGAACAACTGAGCACGAGAATGTTCGGAGGATCGCTGTATTGTTCTCTCCCACTTCGGCCGCATGTGTTTCATAATAATGTACTATAAAGTCTTCTAATTTCCCACAATTGCTCAATTTTTGCAATTTTTGCAATTTTTATCGCAAAGATTAACGTGCAAGTTAGTACGCAAACATGAAAGAAATCTCCGGTTAGATGCATATAAACGAAATGTGGAAACTTACCGGAATGTATCCATCAGGTTGAGGCCTCTCGTCTCTAAACAGAAAAGAGGGATCCCATTTCATTAACATATTAAATATTATCGCAACTCAAGCAGTAAGCTAAATACAAGATTGATCACATAAAAGAACAATAATGAAAGATAAAACGTACCGATTTCGCCGTTGGATGACCGGTGTCTGCGGCGTGCTGTCGTGAATGATGACTTGAGTCGGATCCACTTCTTCACACTCCGAACTGCCTTCGGGCGAATCTGAAGACATTAACGAATTGATCATTTCTCAGTTTCGTCCACCAACTCCCTTGCGCAACTATCACGAGCAGACACGGGAAGAGAAAGAGTAACGACCGATCCCCGAGAAGTTCTTGGCGCGAGTTAGTTTCTGAACTATCAAACACCTATAAGACTTCTGGCCATCTCAGTCGTCGAAATTAAGTGAACCCTCCGTCTGAACCGCACTCCTCTAATCGAATAAGGGCAAGGCGAATGGCTGGAACAATATCGCGTGAGTGTCTATCGAGAAAAGTACCGGCCACGATACACGAAAAGACAGATTGCATCGATTTTCTATGCGCTGGTTTGAAAGGGGTTGCACCCCTTGTTAGCGAGAGCGGATTTGATCTACGCTGAACCCGATACGAGCCTAGCGGTAGGTACTCTTGATACACAGGAAACTAATCCGAGAGTTAACACGCGACATACCGTAGTGCGAGTGCGATCGATTGCAAATGGGGTTAGTTAAACTGATTCCGCACTCACCCTGCTCGACGCACTCGCGTCTGCGGATGCGGGAGAGCACTGGGCTACTGCAGAGGGTGACCGTGTCGCCCAGCAGGTCGTCGATGTTTGTATGCTCGCCGATGAAGAGCGGCAACCGGGAGGGCCTCTTGTTCGACGTCCGCTTTCGTGGCGTTGGCAGCACGTTGTCGTAAGGCGAACTCCTGCCGTAATGTTCTGGCGGATCCGGTGGGTTTTCGATCTATGCAGAATGAAAAAGTCACACTCACCTCGGCGGAAACTTCCGTCCGACGCTCACTCCGTCCCGTTGCTCCTTGCGGATGTGGCGGCAAAGACATGAGGCTCGACATAAGTTGGATCAAATGTAATTTGCAATTCTTTCTTGGCAATAGCGCGCGCGATTAACACATTATGCTTTCCTATCGCTCGATAATTGATAATTGATAAGAGTTTGGTGTGCTTCATCGTCTGGTACATACATTGGAATTGCGCAATCCCTCGGCTCATTAAACTTATCAGAGAGTCAATGGACTCCCGAAGTATATCTTACATTAATAAATAGCATCTTATCAATAACGTTCGAAAGCATCGCTATATTTAATAAATGAGCTTGTCTAATGACCCTAGTTCAACCCCATTATCAATTCCAGGACAACTATTACATGACTTTAATACATAATACCATAGTACATATCAGCTTACCCCTTCAGGACTCGCACGATCCCCTAACGGCTCGTCAGGTGGTGGTGGTGGAAACTCGATCGGGAATCTAGAGAGGCTTCTCTTGGTGAACATCTCGGGTTCATGGTTAACATCAGCATCAATTCTCTCATAACAGTCTAAGGAATCGGCAGTGTTGACGAGCGTCTCCACGGGAATATTGACGATGCCATCAGGAACATTAGAAGAGCTGTCCATCCACCAAGGTATCTCGTCCGAGTCGACATGTCTGATTTTGCCAGGAGCCTTCGGACGAGCCTCCTTCTCGTTAAGCTCGTCGGATTTGTCAGTGCTCCTTGTACTGAGAGGGGTCGCTGGTGCTATTGGAATGACCTCGACACCCTCCGGCACACTATCGGGATCATCGCTCATCCACCAAGCTCTCTCGCCAGATTGCTGATGTCTTAATCGGTTTCGTTTCTCACTAGACCGCGAGCTACCGCGACTAGATCCCCGTCTTGATATACTGGAAACTGTAGATGCCTGCTTCTTACTCTCCTCGGATGGTACACCCTCGCTCGAGTCCAACCACCAAGCTCTCTCGCCGGAATCCTGTCTCCATACACTGGGGGAAGAGGACTTTTTCGTCCCTTCCGAATGAACGTTTTCATTTCCGTCCAACCACCACGGTTTGTCTAGGGACTCTTGTCTCGAACTTCCCGTACTCGCCGCTTTCTTCCTCTCTTCCGAGAGATTTTTCTCACTAGACTCCAACCACCATGCTCTCTCGCTCGAGTTCTGCCTCGTAGGAGTAGATGAGTGTTTCTTTGCCTCTTCCGAGGCTCCATTGTCGTGCGAATTCAACCACCAAGTTTTCTCCTCGGAATCCTCCCTCGAAACCAACGGCGAGGATTTCAGCAGTGCTTCCTCCGACGGACCACACTCCTGCGAGTCCAACCACCAAGCTCTTTCGCCGGATTCTTGCCTCCATATTTTATAATTGAATTTGCCTGCATGAAAAATAGTACCATTATCATAAGATTATCATAAGTAAGTAAGTAAGGACAGAAGCCAACTCACCATCGTCAGGTAACGTTGTACTGATGGTCGTTTCTTGACTTATCTCGTCGTTGCACGTGGTGATCTTTTCAACGCCTTCGGGTACGTTCTCACTGTTGGAATCCATCCACCACGGCTTCTCACCAGAGGAGTCATGCATCGTTCTCGAGGTACTGTATTTTCGATCGTCGTTCCTCTCGGAATTCGTGAAGCTCAAACTTTTCGAAAGACTGTGGGTGACGGATTTCGTCGGCGGAGTCTTCTTTCCACAATCGGGAGCTTCCTCGTTCGGTTCAGGCAAACCACCTGATTTACTGGATTCGCCGGAGTCCTGATGCTTGGTTTTGAAGAGATTAGTGACGGGCGCGAGTGCTCTCATTAAGAATGATTTCGCTTCCTCGGTTTTCCCTGAGCGATCACTTTTCGACTTAGGGCTTGATGGAGGTCGTGGTGGTCTGTCCATAGGTAGGGACATCTCATCAGCCGATGATGCTAGTACACTTGTTCTAGATGACCCCGCACTTATCTTACCCCTTTTATCTCGGAAGGGGGACTTGGAAGTTCGTCTCCTTCTTCGTCGTGATCCAGGACTCACGAGCTTCTCATCCTCGCCCTCACTGCTCGATGAACTCGAGGAACTTGACTCACTACTACTACTGTTACTACTACTACTACTGCTACTGGAGTCCGAAGTTACAGCGACCCTTTGCCCCTTTCCCGCGGGAGATTTGGAGCTACTTCTCGATTTTGCCAGTCTCAAAGAATTGCTCGAGTCATTCGTCCTTGGTAGAGACCTCGAGGGGGTGGAGGGCGCCCTTAACTTGGACCTGGCGGATTTGGCGGAGGTCGAAGATCCCGAGGAAGGAGGCTGATGAATGGGTTCGGAGTTTGGCTCGGACTGAGAATCCTGCGAGCTGACAGACACGCTCCTCTGACACTTCTTCTTTCTGCTGTACTTGGAGAGCGCGGGATCCCCGTTCTCCATGTTCAGTGTCGACTTACGGAAGTCCTTGTTGATGTACTTCACCGGCCCGATGCCCTTCGACGTCGCGCCGGATGCCATGTCATTCTTGGGCACAGGTGGTTTGCCACGGGCGTCCGACGAACCGCTTTGCCGCGAATTCACTGAGGAGCTAGCCGATCCGCTGGATGACTTTCCCGGCGACGGCGGCGTCGCTTTTATTTTTGCACCCTGACTCGTCACCGAGCTAGCCGACGATGATTTCGCTCTGCCAATTGGCAAACTTACAGCGGAACCGTCTGACGAGTCGACCCGCGTCACTTGACGCGGCGGATTCTTTGCGGAGCCACTCCGTGATTGGGGGGTGGACGAACGACTCTGGGAGAAATTGCTGTCCAGGAAGAAATAATAGTTGTACTAAGGAACTCATGAAGGTTATTCGATAAAAGAAAGACGGGACAAGAGTTTCTGCAAAATTTTGAGAAAGAGAAATTGTCAATGTTACCTTTGCAGGGATTCCTTTCCCGAAGAGACATGTTCTCGTATCTGCGGTGTAGCTTCTCTGCTCTGACTCTGACTGTATCCTTCCACTATCCTACAAGGCTCATCCACTCTAGAAGATGTGCTGGTATCGGACTTCGGTGTCGATCCTCTCCTTTCCTTCTGCAAATCCGATTTCGTCGAAGAATTCGAAGAACACCTTGCGATCTTTAGCTCGGACTTGGACGAGCCTCGACTCAGCCTCGGAAGAGATGGTCTTCGTTGATTGGAATCCTCGCTCCTAGAGGTCGAACTCTCCCTGGTATTCGGCGATTCGTACTTATAAACACTGTCTCGACTTTCCGGCGGTTTAATCGCAGCGGAGCTCGGAGGTCGAGGGGTTTCTCTGGGGTCTGACACTTCAGGGCTAAATGTCCTAGAACCAAGTAGACGCTCGCTACCGATTTCGAGCCTGTCCTTTGAAGAACTAGAGCTATCGGCACTTTGTACTTTGGTTTCACACAATTCCCTACTATCACTCGAATGCTCCCGACTAGAACTCGTCGTTGCCGTTGAGCCACCATCACATTTCACTGACACATCAGCGCCAACTTTCGGTAAGCCTAAACCACCAAGCACTTTATTATCTTCACTAACATTTCTACTAATAGTGGTGCTCTCTTGACTAGAATTGAGCGGCGCCTTGTTTACGCAATCTCCCCTGGAGTACATCGAACTGTCGTTCGACCTGGAATACGTGAATGCGTTTATCCTGGGTGTAGTCGTGGCGCCAGCATTATAGGACCTCGTGGAGTACATGGGCGTCGTGGAGGACATCGAATTCGGAGAGGGGAATTTGTCTAGGTATGTTGCCCAAGGCCCTCCGGAAACCCTGGCGGTGCCACTGAATCGCGTGAACCTCGTAGCACGGTCATCCTCCATTCTATCACATTGAATTTCCTGCTCCTTCGATTCGACTCCCTTCCGAGACCGAATTATCTCGCTCTGACAAGCAATTCCCAGATCTGCCCTCCTGCTCCTCATGAAAGAGGAGGAAGCTGGCGGGGTGGGCGATGTTCCTCGAGTAACCATGGTCAGCGTCGGGGCCTCTTCCTTATGATTCTCATCGTCGGCTTCCGCTCCATCCGGAGTGCTACTACTACTACTAAAATGAGCCTGCTTCTGCATCCTCTCTGCTTTGGCCTTCTGATCATCGACATCGTTAAAATTCGTCGGTGCCGGCTTACTGCCTGTGGATCGGAACCTGTCCGATCCGGAGTAGCCTATCGCTGTAGCAATGCGATCGTTACTGCTGCTTCTCGGCGAGAGCAATCTCGAGCTAGTCGCTGCGCTGAATCTCGAAGAGATTGGAGCTGAGCTCGTTTCGGGAGTACCTGGAAAAGCGGCATGAAGAACTTTCATCACCAATTCCTCGATCGAAAGTCAAATCTTTGATATGAACTGGGTACCGAATCGGCCTCGAATCAAGCGAGCGGTAACGAGGTGAAAAATAAAAATAAAAAAACCCTTACTAGATGATGTACCGGACCGGTTGTAAGAGGATGCTCTCGGATACAATTTAAAGGAGTTTGATTTTCCAACAGTAACTTCGGGACTCGGTTCTCTAGAAGGCCTACCAGAGTTCGCACGCAACCCTCGGTACGAGATCGGCGGATGGTCGTGTCTCTCTTTCTTCTCGATTCTACTTTCGGTTCCATAACTCCTGGCCAAGCCTGATCCAGGGTAGGTGCTGGTTCCATATCGAGACACATTTTCAGGTTCTCTACTCTTCTCACGTGAGGGCCCACGGTTATATCTGTCCAGGACGGAAGGTGGTCGCTCGGAGCTTTTGCTGCTGGGGAATGAATATTTCTCGAAAATTGAGGATCTGGTGCTGGTCAACGGACTCTTTGCTCTCACGTCGTCCGCTGATAACCTTCCCGAGTGTAATCTGCTCTTGTCGCTATCTCTGGCACCTAGGACAGAAACGTTTAAGGATTTCAGTTTTTTCTTGTTGTCAAATCATAATAATGTCGACCGTCTAAGTGGCTTGATGATTATCAAGGCTTACATGAATATTTGTAAAGCGGCTTCTCCTCTAACTTGTCCTTCTTCAGAAATGTGTTTCCATATCCAGACACCCTCTCTTTGGCAGGAATTCTGCTGGAACTGGTACCGGCACTGGAATAACTGCTCCTGCAACTTGGTAAGCCAGTGCCTGTCGAAGAACTTCTCCCATAGCTACTGCCACCGAGGCCAACACCAGCCCTGGATCGGTAAGAGCCGGCGTCACTCTGGAAATCAGTAGAACAAATTACATCAGTACCTTGAACTGGTTCTCCAATCAATCGATCGCGGAAAGTTTATACGGCAAGCAAGGGTGTCGACGATGTCGACACACACCCATGGCCCAAATCTACAGTTGTGCAATAAAGCTTGTAATAATCTGAATAGCAGTAGAACTTTCACTCAGGCTAGTCATCAAAATTGCCTAAATTTAATCAGTTGCCTTAATATGAGTTCACTCAGCTTATATCATAGGGAGAACTGAAGGTATAGTTGGACTATATGTGTAAGTCTGTAAATCGCATGCATTTAAAAAACAAAATGTCAACAAGCATTTATAATCGTTCTATCCCCAATGCGTGCTTAATTAAAATCCGATCTCGGCAAACGGTTAAAGCGGAATAACGATAATTCACACAATTAACATAACTTTGGCCAGACGCCCTAGGCTCGAAATAGATGGCCCAAGTTGGCTGGGGTAATAACCTTCCTACTTCCCTCACTCGTGGACCAAGCACCCGTGTAAGGAAAAGTGCCTATTCTTCGACATAAAATTAAATGGAGTGTGTACGAGTCGATTCAATCAATTCGGCTACATCCGAATTGGTGATTCTAATTGGAATATCGACACATTTTCTTGGTCCGGCCGCACAGTCCGAAAAACATATTCCCAACAGCAGAACTGGCTTTCAGGCTTTAAATCCAAATAGAAACTTGGAACTTCAGCCCAGGTTTCCGATGAAAACCATACCTTGCAATCAGCCTGAAACTCTGCGTTTGCGTTGCAGTTTGGGGTGGAAGTTGGAGTCTAAAGTCTGCGTTGAGAGGCCTAAAGTGTTTCGGGCTTGAGGGTAGATCGAGAAGGACTGGATTGATCCAGTCCTGGAGTGTGGATTGGAAAGTTCTGGGGTGACTCGATGTCGGTCAAAGGGGTCTACGGTGTACTTGTGAAACACGGGGTGACGCTAGGGTTTCAACCACCTTTACTTATACTTGGGAGAAAATGAAAAGGAAGTTGATCTAGGAAAACTCGTGTGAAAGGGAAAATTGATGGAGCCGCAAAGAGTGGAATATTTCTCCGCGCATCAAATCGCGGGGCGAAATTCAAGTGGGTCAATCGAGCGTGCGCTTGAGCATTCAATTCATCGGAGATAAGTATACAATCATTTGATGTCCGGGGTTCAAGAGCTATTTCATCAGTGCAAGTATACTTTTTCCCAACTCCTCTTTCAGTTTCATCGTTGCTGGTTTACGCTTCGCTTCTCGATGCATCGAACCTGCAGGTCGACAGCTCAGCAGTAGCGGTAACGGTTGTTCCAAGTGTGCGCTTATCCGCGCAAGCCGATCAAATCGAAAGTAGCTCGTGCGGTAAAAAAGGCAATATTGCATTATCGCTCATAGAAACGTCGCTTTACTACTCATGTATTGCCCTTCGCTTTCTTACCGCCACGATGAATGATTACATCACTTTTCGCTGTACTAGTTACTTCATAGCTTTCGACGTCAAGATATGGAACGTTGATAGGACGCGCTGCGAACGCGAATCGGGTCCCAGTTAATTGAAGGGTGTCAGTTGGATTTAACCTTCGTCAGTTTGCCGCATTATTATAATTTGTGATGCGCTACCAGCTGTCAGGGATCCACCGGTGAACGAAAGTGCTACCAGAGATCCCTATCTAAATCGAACTCCCCCCGGTGGAACAAATAGGAAATATGTCCAGGCGAGTTAGGTGCTTCGCATAATTACAAGTTTATCTAGACCGCCGGATCATGGAGATTTAATTAACTATTTTGGACGGGCAGGCCAGCATTATTTCATTAGCCAACGCCAGCTATTCTCGGTAAATTGAATGAAATATTCTACGATGTGCACGTCACTACCGAGAGGGGAATATTACGGGAAATTAAAAATTCGATGAATCGTGGACTGGGACACCTTTTCACGTAGAACTTGCGTGTTAACTCTGCGTATTTGCATGTGACACTAATGGGGAGGAAAGCTTGGGAGTGCGAGGCAAGATTAATACAAGTTTCAAGTAACTCCAATTTGCATGACTAGCCGAGGGCTTAAAAGTCACAGCTGCTGCACACGCGACAGCGTAGAAATACTCGGATCTGTTGAATATGGAAATAATAGACGATATCTTTCAGGACCCTTCTCGCAGTCGACGCTGCTTCCTTCGACCTCGAATCCACTGCATACCGGCCTCCGACCTTCTGACGTTTCATTATGGGAAACGAAACGTACTGTCTACTTATACCGTAAGAATTCTTGAGTTCTCTAGGTAAAATTCACGTCACGCCCTACGACAATCACCATGGATTAATAATCTTGAATTAATAAATTATAATCGCCCACATAATGCAAAGGCAAAGCTATCCATTTTATTATTGCTCTAAAGCTCTTGCGCGATCCATTGAGCCGCAACCTATAAAAGTGGAAACAAATATATTGAAAGTTGATCGGAATAGAGTAAAACGAAAATAGAATGATTCGAGCTTCTTCTGGGGCCGCGCTCTGCTTTTAATCAAGCGGTTGTTAGACCGCTAGACCCTGGTGAAATGCTTTCCGGGGATTCTAGCTGAAGGAGAGAATGACAGGGCGTCCTCCGTGTTTACGTTACAGAAAGCCAATTAGACCGCGGCAACGATCCGTACCCGACGGCTGTTATTTTACATTTCGCTGACTGGGCAGCCGCCAACTTTTTTGACATGTCAGGGTGCGAATCCGCAAAACGAAATGAGCGTCGGTCGCGTTACTCCGCCGCTGTGAGCGTGACACGCGCATATCGGAAAATGAATACCGAACGTCACCTACCAAGCACATTTTGGCAAAGCTCTCGCTTACACCTACCAATCGCAGAGAACTTCCTGCTTAACGGTCGTTTATTATTGCGAGCATGATAAATTTCGCTACGTAGGCAGCGAAATCCATTCTGCACGGGGGAACGTTGACAGAAAAATTAATGTGTTTTTCTCCTGTATATTTGCGGGAGCCTCTCATGTGGGTGTTGGTATTACGCCCCCTTTAAATACTCGGTAAATCCACGGCTATACATGATAATTCCACAGCGCGAGCTCGCCCTCTCACCCCCCCCCCCCCCCTGTCGGTAAGCGCGATGATTTAATCTTTTAATTCGCTCATAATTTTTTCCCCTGTTATTTAGCCCAGGCTGATCTTCACACAGTACATTGATCGGATGTATTATATTTCCCTTTCAATAATCTCTTTTCCATACAATTACCATAGAATACTCTTTAGCAGAGAGGTTTCGGTACGGCCTCGATTTTATGTCGAATCTGTGAAACTATCGGCATCAAGTTCATCGCCACTCGTACGGCTCTAGTGCGGAGGGAATGTTCCGCGAACCGAATGGCTCGGCTGCATATCGGAAATGGCTTCTCCTGTACCATTGGAAGACTTCCGGTGACATATAAATTACCGCAACTCCAGGCCTCCGGTTTATCAAGCCCGACATCGGATATGTGGGTATTCGCGGGGGTATTTCGAGCCCATGAATTACTGGTAATCGAACTGCGATCTATGGATTACTGAAGATCCTCAAAGTCGTATAAAATTGTATCGATTTGCATCAAAACTTTACTCACGTAACTGATGTACATATGTATTCGAAATGCTATTCTAATGCTGGAAGGGGTGTGCGCATATAAGTACTATTTATTTCCTCGACCGGTTAAGGATTGAGCAGAAATCCTTTAAAATTTTAAACGATGGAAATAATGCTATGGATCGATTACGCCCTCTTTAATAGGTAGGACTAAAACTAGCGAAATAATTGTTATTAAGCAAGTTCCCTTTTAGGGAAGATTTGCAAATAAGGTACTGGAATGTAAATTGATCGGAAAAATATTACGAATGAAATGTTGCGCGGACAGAACTTTTCTGTTTCAATAACAAGTTGGATTGAATGACTCTTTCTAAGAATCTTGGATGTGATAGGGAGGCTTGAAAACTATGTTAGATCGGCGTATAAGAAAAGGAGTCTCGAATTTCAATACGTCATAGAGAGCAATGTACTCCTCTCTTGATCCATGGTACTCTGCCAATTCCGTGGATATACCACGCGGCGGACTCGCACGTGACTTTTATTTTGAGCTATAACTCCAAGCCATTGGTCGGGCATGCTCGGTCTCAGCCCCGCATTTCTAGATCCGGCCGACCAATACTTCTCAGGCACTAATAAATGGATTCCCAATCCCGACTTTCGGTGTTCCACTCGGTCGGGCGGTGATAAAGCAACCATTGATTGTCATGAGCCCAACCCGTACACCGAGGCTCGTTCCATCTATTTCAATTCCATGATTCATGCTCGGGCGTGCCTCGCTTTTTCCTCAATACGATCAATTTTGTTTTATCGAGTACTGTGTACAAGAAAATGACTGAAGCGAGTTGTTCCATCGAGTAAACAAGCGATTTAAAATTGATAAAATTGATAAAACCATATCTCGACAGCAGATGCCGACGCACTTCAACGTCCGCCTCTTTTCAGCATTGAATATTCAAACACTTTTGCAAGCATTGGACAGATTATCGTTAATATGCAGGTAGAGCGAAAATTGCGATAAAATAATGAATGCCTGGGGATCTATCAAGTTCCCGATCGGAGAGTGCAACACGGAAAGCTAAATAATACACGATCGCATTCCCCCAGTTGATGTTATGCACTTGGCGGAGAGCAAATCTGCCGCGGCCTCGGCCGTGCAGTTTTTCGGAAGGAATAGCCAGACGTTTCTCCCACGAATAAAGAAAGTCGAAGCGCGTCTACGAGACCGTTTAAATATATCCTCGGGGTCTTCGTCCATGCGTTCGCGCTAGAGTATTTCACGCGTCCGTAGTCCCTTTCTTACACAAACACACACGCGCGTACACAGACAGACAAATGCGCGCGCTCTGCACTCACGACCAGAAGAAAACAACCACCCTCTGCGGAAGGAAGCGGAAGTGATATTTTTCGAGTCACATTCTCGGACACGCAGGAAGCTGGAGCTCATGAAAGCTGTATGATCATCCTAACTTTATGGCTGTACGTTATTGGAATTATCGTGCGAAATATATCCTATAACATAACGATTTCATCTGGTTCTCCATGAAGGGCACGTGCTAATGTCCTTGATGGGTTTTGGGCAAAAAAGTCCGAGTATAAGAACTTAACGTAACATTGAAATTCACTTTAATATTCTGACGGCTACGGAGGAGCGTCAAATGTGCGCCCAGCCGATTCGCCAAGCGATTGTTCTGCGCCAGCGTTCGGTCCGGCCACAAAGCAACGGCCGAGCGGACGCCGAACGAGCTTCTAATGAAACATAATTTACCTATTACCGAGCAAGCTGCGCGATGAAAAGCCGAGGCATTATCACCATACAGCTTTTGTCGCTGTCACGTTGCACTGCGTCAGGCTACAATTTAGCGCATTCAAGCAAATTGTCTATTTCAAACTTTAAACCCGTAATTTGACCGTATAGCTCCAGCCATACGAACCAATGAATACCTATTCACTCGCATCGAATTGTCAATCTTCGAGTGCAGCGAATATTCCATATTTCATTTAACCCGAAAAATCCCGATATATGTAGTACACTGGAATTAAAGGAGAGCGGAGAGAAAATTCATTCTCAGAGCGGGATATGAGGACGGAGCTTTGTCTGCCTTGAAACTGGCCGGCCTATTCCAACTATTCCAATTTTAGCAAGGGCTTGCTACCTTTTCGGGGAAAGTTATTAACGAACGATATTGCCCGGTTGCGCGGCGGTGTTCCCTCGTAGCGGCGACGGTGTTCCGCGATTTTTCGCCCGCGGGCAAAATCTCCTCCCTCCTTTTCTGCGTTGCTTTTAATCGCTGCTTTCATCCGTCGGTGGTGATACCGAATACCCTGAAATAAACGGTGCATTCGGCCGCACTATTTTTAAGCCGCACCAACGTGCGTCCTCGTGCGTCCCCGTGCGAGCACTCGACTCTCTTCCTTCCTCGAACGCCGTCTCGCTCTCGCAAGCACTTTGCTTTAAAGGGACATTATCCCGCCGGAGGAGGAAAGGGTGGCTTAGCATTTCAATGCGATATGATTATTCGGCTGTTAATGCGAGGCTCGAAATCCTATCGAAGCAGTAGGGGGCTGGACGATTGCTGTGCAACTTGGCGCTCCAGTTGCCAGCAGCGGCAATGCCAACGCCTGGAAAGAGCGTTTAAGGTGTTCCGTGCTTTATTGTTACTGATTTCGCCACGTCGCATTAAGATATTCTCGACTTTTACTGCGCGCCGAACACAATGGAAAGCCGGACGCCCTCGCTGCGACGCGCATAAGAAAGATGGGCTGAATGGAGAATTAAGAAATCCGAATGACTCGTCACCTCGAACGTTTAAGCGTTTCCGAAAGCTGCAGCGATTTCTACGAGATTGCGAAGATTGACTATTGTACGGCTGACGGTTCACCTGTAGTAGTGTTTCCGTACCTGTGGATAATACTGGTCTGCCCCGATGGCCGGAGAAGCATTGTGCTGGTGTAACCTTAAAGACTAACTCGTTCGGTCTCGTGTCTAGGAAGTAGAACGCAAACACATTGCACGGCTAAATTTATCTCGATTCCTCCGGCGTGCCACGCATCATTCACTCGCACCAATGCACGCAGATCTGCCGATCGAAGGAATCGCCGGCATTACGTAAAATGATTCCACTCGTGTCAGGATGCTCGAGAGCCCATGCCAATTTTAAAGTGAGTACGAAAGCTGATAAGCCACTCGGCCGCACGGCCGAATACACCAAGACCGCTTGCTAAACTTGGAAGCTGCTGTATACATTCTAATTATAGTCTTTATCAAATTCCCCCTCGCATCGATAGGTACACATGCACGTAACGTGCCCCTAAACCAACTGAAACAGTTGTGGAAAGCCTGTCGCACGAGTTCCCGACCTCAAGAACTATCCAATCGCGATGACTTTATCGCCGAAATTCCCGAGACCTCGCCGCTTAAAAGCTGTCCGATCGCTTCAGTGATTAATCCGACAGCCAGCGACGGGATTGATCAAATGAGGTCCGCCGAGCTTCGAGAGAGTCGGACTTAACAGACATCAGTTGATGGCGCTAGGAACACTTTGGGTCGTGTGAGCGTTGAGATATCGTGTCAGTTGTAATGCCAATCTGCTTGGCAGTGCATATTCGTGGCACGAGCGGAGGGAAGCTTTGCTCAGCCAAACGTATGCACGGCAGGCAGACGCTCGTCTGGGAAAGGCCCGGCTAATTTTGCTAGCCGGCGCACTGCCGAGCGGAATATGTATATGTGAGTATGAGCACGTTACCCAGAGGTATACAGCCAGAAACTCGCACTTGGGAGCCAGCGAGTCCGACCTCATTGAATAAATGTTTACCTTTGCAGCTCTCCGGAGCCCGACCTATATGTATTATTACCGGACGCATTCTCTTCCTCAGCGTGATTTGGGGTACGGGCTGGCTACGGGCTGGCATCGACGCGACTTTATCTACTGCGGACGCCATGCCTTTTAAAAGTCACCTAAGTGCCCTATTCTTTATGCCCTACACCACTTTAACTTAACCGGATCGCTCAAACCCGGCCGACGAGCACGCTCACAACGAAAAACTTCCATGAAACGCCCGATAGTTACTTGCTGGGGAAAAGTGACCTACGCCATTTCCTGATCCGCCGATAGTTAATTAGGGACTAATAAATAGAAAGGCAGCGGTGCTCTCGCGCACTGGCGATCTCTCGTTCTCGGTAACCGTAAATAGCAGTTTGTTTGCTAGAAGGCTGTGGCCGGCGTGCGAACGTCGTCTCTATGATAAGGCTAATGGAATTCATTTACATTGCATAATTACGCCGAAAGCAAAGCCGTCCGGCGCGCAGCCGTCGCGCGATTATACCTACGCGCGCGGAGCAACGACCAGAACGCCCTCGTGCAAGTCACATTATCCGAGAGCCGTCTCCGCTCTCCCACCGAAATAATTCGCGTGTACGTGCGCGTTATCTGTGAGCGTCTTATCCGCCCTGGTTCTTTTCCCTCTGCCTCGCACCCTTTCGCCGGGACAGAAAGCGAAAATCCTTCACAAACGCTAATGAAATGATTCAGAGATTAACACACTTCCCTTTCGCCCTGAACTCGCACGGCTGTGCTTGGGTAACTTAAAAGCTATTAGTGTTATGAAGTCATATTTCATGCATAAGTCCCCGAAATGATACTCAGATGACAAAGTCGAATCAGATTTCACGTACAAAACAAGTACGAACTGTTACGTCTAAATTAATTATTATGTAGTTTGTGTTTTGTGTCTTGTCGATAATAGGAAAGGCAGGTGAGACGGAGCGCAATAGGATGCATAGATCTCGGATCCCAAATGGATGGTACGAGTGTCACTTTGTGTCGCATTGCATGCGAATGCAAATCATTGCCATCCATTACAGCTATTCTACCGGTATGTCTCGATACACACTCGCCGCGTGAGCATGCGGCTGACAATGAGTACTCCAGGCATCACTATATCGTCTATCACTATGTGGATCACTGTATCACTATAACTATATGCTCTAACTCAGTGTTATTCCTAAGCTACGAGAAAATCAACGCATGTTCATGTCAGTTTGACAAGAAGATCCGGCTTCTGTTAATATGCATTGCGAAAGCTTCGTCCTCGTCTCAAACGACCAAAATATACATACACACATGTAGACGCAGAGCTCTCTCCATTCAAGTTTCAATGGAATATAGAGCGGATAATTATGAAAATAATCTCCCCCACAATACAGACTCTATTCCGCAGCAGTACGGGTGTTAGGCACACTCACCTTTGACACTCAAGTCGTTACTGATTGCAAACATCAGTTTGCAGTAGTTATTAGAAATAGCAGCCAAAATCAATGAAAGGCACTCGGAGGTTCTTGAGAGAACACTTACGTAGCTCCTGTAAGACGACATGATCCCACGTGCCGCTGCTCCACGGGCTCGTCAGCGGTGCCTCGAGCAGTATAGAGGGTGAGAAACCCTCTGAGCGCGACGACGAGCCAGAATCACCGAACACCGGGGGTAACAGCACGAGCACCACCACCATCGGCACCACCACTATATCCCGGCACCGGCGCACCACGTCCGAGCGGCTCGCCAGGACACCGCGCCGCACCAGATACCAGTAGTACTGAAATTTGGCCCGAAATGAAAGAACGCGGCACGGAGGAGTGCAGACGGCCGGGAGGAAATGTCAGGTTGCGGAGGTCAGAGGTGGCTGGGGCGGCGAGTCGATCGGAAGATCGACGATCCGATGGGAAGAGAGAGGCAGCGGGCTCGGGCCCAGAAGAGGAGGAAGGAGTGAAACGCGTTCAGAGTCACATCGATTCGGACAAGAAGTTGGAGCCTCAAGGAGAAGAAGAAGCAGCGACCGGTGGCAACGTTTGTCGCTGGCCTCTCCCTCCCTTTTTTCTCACTTCCCTTGCCTTTTCCGCTATCACTCCTCTTATTCCCACGTGACCGACGTCGCCGTCGCCGTCGCCGTCGCTCGTCGCTCGTCGTTCGTCGTTCCTTGCCTCGTCTTTTCAAGCCGCGGCGATACGATGTTCTTCTGCCCTCGCGCTCGCTCGCAGCTTCAGCTCTCGGCTTCTGCCCCTTGGATGAGGACGCGCGCGCACGACCGAGCGAGCGAGAACCGGCTCTCGCTTCGTTCATTCGCTTTAGTTCATTCGAGACCTATTTTAAGAATAGCTTTATGCCCGCTCTTCTCAACTCCTGCGCCGGGCCTCGCCGCTTCCGTGCAGAACGGAGGCCCCGGTACGATGGCCCGGCTCCTTCACCTAGCAGCCGCTCAAAATGAGAGGTCACTCGGTAGCACAGAATGGATTTGCAATGAGCCAGCGTATTCTCCCCCAAACAGTGCCAGAGTCCCCGTAGAATTATGTAACTTGTTGCAGATGAGAATCGGCCGAGCAATAATGGCAAGTTTTCTCAAGGAATTATGATGCATTTGCGCATTTGGGTTTGACATTTGCTACGTGACGAGGTAGTCTATTCATTATAGTCTAGTGGGTAGGTTTTCAATTCCTGCTGTTTACTTTACACATGTTACTGGCGTATTGTGATAGTAGGACGGATTCCATGATACAAGGGAAACTTGGACTTGATGCTGGATTCATTCGGAGAATACGTTTGAGCGCTGCGTGTTACTTTAATAGGGTGCGTAAGCACTTACAGGTGTCAGGAGCTTATTCCTAAAGGGAGACTGTGTGTAATGTAAATCGCGAAACATTTGGGTCCAGTAGTAGTCTCTCGAGATTCCATAGACGGACGCGCTCGAGGCATACAGTACAAACTACCCAGCGAACTGGTGTGTTTGTTCAAGAAATGAGGGTGGTATTGCCACGAAACAGTTTCTGATGGTCGAATTCTTCGACAATAGGCACTTTGTATAAACTCCGGAGAACTCATAGAATCTCCTGCGACACATTGACCGAAGCCTCCTTCAAACAAGGCTCGTGGCATTCAGGACTAGATAAGGAGCAAGATAGGCAGAGGTATCGTGGGTGGTTTCGGTCAAGTGCTAAATTGACCCAAGGTAAACTGTTTTACTCCAGACTAACACATCTCGGTGATTTATTATTAGAAGACATGGGAAGTAAGTGATAGTTGCCAATTTTCGATTCATGCGGCTAATTGCAGTTGAAGACACATGTGTGGTGTCAAGTCACTAAATTCTAAAGTAGCTATGTAAATAATGAAATTCTAAAATAATAGTTGTATTCCAACTATTTTATTGTATGGCACATAAAATACCGGTAGCACTCTACTGAGATCAATAGTAATCTTTTTACAGTTCAGACTAAATCCAATGGCTACTGGAAATTGGTTTCAATGAATACTAATGATCGAGTACCACCTAATTATCTCAATAATTAATTTAAACTGTTGCTTTCATTTAATGATTGGAATTAGCAAATTGGAATGGCCAGAATTGGTATATTGTGACTCAACTTCTACATATCAAATAGTAATCGAAATAGAGAATGTAATAAACAAATGAAAATTATTTAGCGGTAGCAAAACGTTGTGCTGCCAACTTTCGTGCAGCGTTCGAACGAAGCAGACGTGTCTAGAGCTTCTGTGACCGAGAGGTAAGTGTGGAGTGGCGGAGTATCCGATGAGAGAAGAGAGGAATGGAAGAATTACCGGTCGGGGAGTTACATCACAGTCGTTTTCCCGCCGAAGAATCTTCGCTCTCCACATTTTCGAGCTTTTCTAATGCGAGGGCGCCACGTAAAAGCTTCCGAAAGCCGTGCCAAATCTTTTGAACGGATCATCCACTGGACTAGGAAGAACACGATTTTACCTGCATTATGCATGAGAATAATTAAAGAGCCTGCGCATTTCCTCACTCAAATTGTTCGAGTTAGCATCAACTTAACAGAAGATAATTTCTATTTATACGAATCGAAATGGATTTAATTTATAATTCAACCGATTTCATTCCTAATTGAATATCAATACAAATATTTGTTTTCATCTTGAATTCTATTGTGTTGAAATGATGATACCGTAATAAAAAATAAGCTTGTTAAAATCATTCGATTGATTACGACCATCCAATATCAACGGCGGAAGGAAGCTGCAGGTCACATGACAACCATGCCACGAATCCGTCCCGAAATATTTTTGTTCCCGATATAGTAGGGCTAACTTATAAATATACAGAGGTGCAGCAACAAAAATATCAAGGCATAGCACTCGTGTACTAAGCACGCATCTCCTCTATGAAGGGATGTCGCTCTCTCTCTCCCTCCCTCGCTCTGTTATTACTAAATCCATACACGAGTTTAATAACCATTTAATTTATACCGCTGCAAATAATACAATAGCGTTCTTCGAACGATTTTGTCAATAGAATTAATAACAGTAATCTTGATGAACGTACCGGTAATGAAAGAGCAGCGGGCGATATGAAGTATACGCAGAATCATTGCCTGGAATTGCATGCACAGCCGATGCGAAATTAATATTCCACGCGTTTCACCCCACTTCCGAAGTGGATACAACCGCATACTGGTCAGACAGAAATAGAGCGACTTAGTCATCGCGAGTTTCTCCCCGCAATACCGAAAAGCTCTGGTCGTAGTTTTTCGTGGCAATATTGGATGGTGAGTCAACACTTCCTTGCCACATTGTAAGTACTCGGTCAACTGTACATCACTCATTAAACAATCTCCAGCCGTGATTACTTTCTGATCTCTTGCATGAAGGTCAGTTAATCGACAAAATTCGCACTGCATTTGTGCTCGATCGCATGCTTTCGCAGAAATACGCAGATCTTCCGTGTGTATTAATACTTAAGGACTAAATTCTTCGACACATCGTATAGTCGGACGTTAGCATATTGCATTGATGAAATTGTATAGTATATGCTGCCACTGACATCCCCATCCACCTTTCACGCAATTTCTCATACTCCTTGGCACCGTCGCCGGAAAATTAATCTCCGTGCAAAATGCAGATCGGTTCTACTTTTGTCGTCTATGATGTACCGACCTCGCGAAAGCAGGCCGAGCCCCATTGTTTACAGTTAGCGCACTATTTTCAGAAGGCAGTACTCATCGTAAAAGTGAGAGGAAGTTAATGATCCCGGTTGGCCCGAATTTCGCCGATGGATCGCAATCTACCATAACCGATGACAAATCCACTGGACTTACCTGCTCTTTAAATACCCTGGTCACGAAGCGTAATTCAAAACTGAGTAACGAACCCAGCTGTCTCGCCATTAGTAAGGGAGTTTGCATGCCATTATAAAATCCACCTGTTGCGCTCTACCTCACTTGATCAACTTCTATCTATAATTATACCCTAGCAATGGGTATAACTGTAGTCAGATTGGGAGAGGTAATATCGTAGGGCCTGTATCTCAGAACTTTATTTGTAACAGAATATTGCATCGGATCCAGACCATATCTTCATCTCGGAATCACGCTTGAGTAAATCCTTTCTTCCCAAAAGGATCTCAATCATGAACCGCTGAATCTACTTTTCCTGTAATTGGTTGATAATAAACCTTAACTGGTATAACGATGTATGAAACTCGACGGTTTCAACTTGCTAAGGACATTACATAACAATAACGAGTTGACGCTATGCCACGGAGAAGGCTCGAATCGGAGATTCACTGCCGAATTCGACTAGAATTATCTACTCCCCTTCGGCTAGTTAATGATCGATGGGGTCAAGTTTATACGTCGACCGATAGAGTGCTTCTGTTTATAAACAGTAAACGCATGGTCAAGAAGTCAAGATCTTTCGATACAGTTCAGGAGAATTCAACCGTATGAGAGTCAGAAGGGAGAAGGTATATTTTTAGAAAATTGGGGCAGCGTGCCTGCTCGGAAGAACACGAAGATCGGTATTGGTCCTTTTACGCAAACCCAGAAACGTGAGAGGTCTATGGAGTCACCGGGCAGCTTTCCTCGAAATAAAAAGCCCCAAACTTTTCCTCCAAATGTTACGTCAAGCACAAATTCCTTTTGTCGAAAGACACTATTGCTGGCAGACTCGCTGTCATATACTACTGAAGCAAGTCAATCCAGAGAATCCCTTTAAACCGACAAGCGATGATATAATGATTCCGAGGGAAGGACAGCGCGCACAGAAACATTCAACATCATTCATTTCATTCAAGGGGCTCGCCGGTCTTCGACCTAAATCTCAAAGGCTTCGCCAACTAGGCAATTATTCTTCGTCCATAGCCCAAGCCAAACCAACTGCGGATTCGTAATTACCGGCCTCCCCGAGTATGTTTCCGTGCAGCCATTTTCAACGACATATCCATTCAATGGAAATGGAAAGACGCCCAAGTTCAGAGGAATCGATGGAGTGCGAGACTGCGAAGTCCAAGTCCAGGAAGTAAGGTTTTGCCATGTTGTGAGTGCAGACTTCTGCAAGGCAAAGAGGAGCCAGGCTCGAGGCGCAGCGACGAAAGCTGGTGGTGAGAAAAGGAGAGGAAGAGAGGGCTATTCTGGTCCGAGGTTCGTCACGTGTACCACACCTTGATGCCTGGAATACCCCACTAGAGAGAGCCACGCACTCGGGGTAGAAATCGAAGTGGAGTTAGGGCGACGACGAAGAAGAGGATCCTAGTCGAGGAGAAGGGGCCAATCTCAAATTACTTGGTGAGCTCCGGGCTAGGCCGACCGAGCACCTTTGCCCACCATCGCCGGCAACCTTTTATAGACACTCGACGGGAGTGGGGCGAGGTGGGAGGTCGATGAAATTTTCTCAAAAGTGAATACTCCATTGTAAAAAGGAGCGGCGAGCTTTCCCCGCATATATGGCACAATAATCGGCAGCGACACATTTATACTTAGGGATTTTCCAAGAGCTTGCGCAAGAAAGCTTAGCCGATCTTAATGTTGTCCACACGATAAATATATTTGGAAGACTACTGTGCATTATTCAAACGTTCGAATACCACTGACGAGTACGATATTAATCAAACGCAAAAGGTCGAAAGTTATGGGGTGCAGGAGCAGAGGATAGTAGAGTTATTGGACCAATATGTCATTGCGGAATCCATTGTAATCCCTGAAGGATTCAAAGCATCATTTTTCTAAAGTCACTTCACAGCTTGCAGACTCAATCGTTCTTGAAACTGTTGGGCGCGTTGCTCATGGTGATTATTTAAAGTAACACTTTCTATAGGAAACTGGAAAGAACGCCGGTGGCGAGGTCCAAACATCATTACCCGCCGTGCAAAAATAGATATTTCGAATATTGCGGATCCAGATATAATACGGCTGGGATGAGTCGCCTACACCAAAACGATTTTGGCTCTACCCTCGCACGATGTTCGCCGATGACTGTGTGCGATTGTCTGCTCCTTTTTATAATAGCATGTGTTGCGCCACTTGTATTTGCGGGTGCATAGAAGCAGGTGTAAATGAGTCAATGACTCGGCTTAACTATGGCACATAGATCCTCCCTACAGTTAAGCGTGGAGCTTTTCAAGTGCACTATATCTAAATTGGTAGCGTATAAGTGCGACTTGATTTTAAGTGGTATGTGCCACCAATACCGGGCGAACAATCCCCCCTAGATCGCGTGGGACGTCTGATCTAAATTCGGGTCCAAACTCAGCGTATGCGAAAGCACACTGAATTAGGCTTTACGCACTTGTGTTTACCACCTTTCCACTTGAATATTTCTCCGGCGATTTCATCGACATGTCGCGCGTCCCTTGCCATCGACTGCGACTATTTAATAAGTCCTGTCTAAGCTTTATGTGGCATAATTTCCTGAAAAGTATTTCTCAATTAAGCTACATTGCGTCACACGACCAAGCATCGAATCATTTTTGGAGAACGATCGGACACGGTCCATTCGCGAGATCCAAGACCCTGCAATTCTCATTGGCGCTGACTATTATTCTGATGTGTGAAAATTCCTCGCTTGCAGAATCGCGTGAGGTCGCGCCCATTCTACAATGAGACTAGTGGCGACGGCCTTCGACGTGCACCTTGAGAGCTGATATCGTGCGATTTACAATTAGTAAGAATGCAAGGGAGGGCGAGGTGGTGGACCCTCTGCCTTTGCTCGGGCATGGTTATCGGCTGGTATGAGCCAGCTTGGCAGCTGGCTCTAGGAAACGTGGGCGTCGAAGGCAGCAGTGGCACTTAGCAGTTTTGGCCGAGCGACGATCGCGGTAGCGTTCACCAAGATATCGGCGAGGTGGAGAACGATTTAGGGGTGTTCCTGGTGGGGGTCGGCGATCTAGGGCGCATGCTCCGATCGTCATTTTGACGGAGCCATGGAGCAGCCGGCGCGCCATACGAACGACGACGGGTCGCGCACTACGAGTAGGGCGCTGGTCGGCTCCGAAACCCCGAGGAAGAGGAGGAAGACGAAGGTGGATTTAGTAGTGAACTACGACGACTTAATCTAAGGCTACTTGACTCAGCACCAGCCAGCTAGCCAGAGGCCAGTATCAAAGGGCACTCGAATTCGACGGATAAACGAATCGGCTGAACTCATCTAATCGACGAGGACCCCAGGCAGATCATCCAGGAAAGAAGGGAAGAATCCAACAGGAACAATGTCTTCCGCGGTGGCGAAATCTTCCAAATACACATACCGCTCGACCGGAGGCGGGACTGCCGATGTCAGCATCGAATACAGCGCCGACCTGAGCGCTCTCTCCAGACTCGAGGTAGGTTTACTCCACAAACACCCGCTCTTTTCCCCAACTAATCTCGCCCACCCACCAAAAGTGGAAATTATAGTTTCACATTCTCCCCAAATGCCGTTCAATCCCCTCTCATCAATAAAACAATATCTCTTTCGGGTTGCTTTCATTAAACCGTTGGATCCGATAAATCGATATCCTCCCGCGACAATCGATCTTATACACTTACTCGTCGCGGGCATAAGACTACTACTCATCCTACTCACTGAAACTTGAAATACTGTTACACGAAGAGTAAATCAAAGAATGGAGAGTATATTGAAGCGCAAAGTGTGACAATTGAATCCAAGCCTCGAGGCCCCCGCGAAATGGAGGCTACCCGATACTAGGACGTGATGTCGCAAGAGGCGGCGCCGCACCAAAAAAGTCGACGTCCGCTACCGCATGGTGCGAGAGAGGGGGGGCGAGAAAGAGAGAAAGAGAGAGACGATAAACTAAGAACAGGACTACAATTAGAAGGGATTCCCTAGGACATCCCAGTGTAATCATCGTCGAAGAATATAATTGCTGGTATATTGGAGTGATGATTGGAGCGAGGAAGCCATCGTTCGGGGAGCAACGAGCAGTGACCAATCGCGAAGACAGTGACACGCGAAAGTTCAGTGACCATAAGGGATATTAGTGCCAACCCTGACGGGGAACGACAGTGTACGACCGTTCTGTAGATATCGGATTGCCCGTGTACAAAAATAGTCGTGGATATCGGCCGCAAATGACGATCATTCCGAGACGGCCGAGTGACGTCTTCGAAGCATCCGCAATGCGTTTGACGCAAATCTATGGCATGGCGGTAATACGGGCGATTGGTGAGATTCCCGTCGATCCCCGATGAAAAGCTACACTTTTACAAGTGCGGCTGCACTCATTTCAGGGGTAGACACGTGTAGCCCGCGGAAACATTCCTCTAACTCGCTCCATGACAGCGCGATGGCTCGCATGCGCCGAGACCTGCTCGCGCTCCTTTTCCCATTAGAAAAGACCCGCTAGAAAGAAATCTTGCTATCCGGTCCCTTGAAACGCGAGAACGCCATTGCAAAGACATTACTATCCCTCGGCGGACTGCCGAGAGCATAACCATTGGTAGATGGTCCTTCTGAAATGCCCAGCCTTCGCTGCCGGGTATTTTCGTTGGAGCCGATTACGTAAAGCGTCGACTCTGCAGGCCAGCACCGGAAGGTACTCTAATTCTTTCCCGCCTCTCTTTTCAGGACAAAATCCGCCTGCTGCAGGATGACCTGGAGTCTGAGAGAGAGCTGCGTCAGAGGGTGAGTTTCACGAATCAAGCTATGTCTTCCGTTCTAGTAGCTCCGACAACAAAGTCGCACTGTTGGTCTAATAGTAATGTGCAGTAAAGTATTCGAGCGATCGGCCGCTGAGGAAGGCTACTCTAAATTGACGGTAGCGAAGAGTCTCCGATTTAGCCAGGCTGGCCTCTTTATTTCACGTATACTTAGACACACAATGCGGGGACATAAACTTGGGGGTCTTTTGTGCCTGTCGTATTTTAAAAGTACCTGACACTGAAAGCTCCGCTTCCCGGAGGAAAGGATAAAAATATCCAGCGGGCCGCGATGAAAATGTGGCTGGAGTCTTGATAGGATCGGGATGTTGTGAATATTCGAAACTGATACGAGAAGAGCGAGAAGGCCCGATCCACCATAGAGTGGGGAGCAGTAGGTCGAAATGTCCAGCTCTCGAGTCGGGTCTATTTTTGGGGATGCGCGGCTCTAACAGCCTGCGATCTCGCATTCCTCCCCCGTGTTCGACGCACAACTAACTCACTTTCGCAATTTAAGAAAGTGTCATTGAGACTCTGCAACCGAGATAACTCTGACACGAAACCACATACCCCGAATAGCTGCCTGCATATTTCTACCAGGGAATGGACCGAATGCAAATGACTTGCAAGCGCGATGACTTCTATGATATACGAATATCATATAGAATTATTATATTTCATTTCAATAATTATAATGTCTTTGGAGATAGAGCTACTGCAACTGCGGCAGTTTTGCTTATCGGGGACTCTGGCAAACTGGCGGGAACTTCTCGAATTTCATTATTCCGTAACGTTTCTAAGGAAATGAAATCTAGGCGTAACGGCCAACATAATACCGCGTACATGACTTGACCGCGTGCCAAGAGTATTCTCCGCATTTTGGAATGCTCAAGTCTGGAATTTGGAACTTCAAAGAGCGTACCCTGTACTTGGTGAAATCTTATTGTTGTCTATTAGTGCTACGGTTCTCATTCACGATAATTGGCCAATTACGCACCTTAGTTATATATGGGAAAGAGAGATATTACCTGTGTAAAGGATAGTTACTGGAATGATTAATATGACGTAAATTATAGGGCGCGCGTTATTACGACGGTGATGAGTCTCGGTTCGCGATAAACCCTTCATTTGTAATATGAATAAAGCTCCCGATATAGTAACGACCCATCCGAAATTAGATCATTCTATTCGCGGTCCGAAGAAACCTGGCGTCAAGCTTGCAACGCTCTCTGAGGACTATACCAGCAGCCACGAGTTTTACGTTATCTTTTCCACAACAAGCCCCTTCCGAAACATTCCACGCTTATTTTCACCTTGCAGATCGAACGCGAGCGCGCTGATCTGAGCGTGCAAGTGATCCAGCTGTCCGAACGTCTCGAGGAGGCTGAGGGCGGCGCCGAATCTCAAGTGAGTAAAAGATAGCCATAAAATGTCCCCATGGCCCTCCGTGCCCCGTCCCCGAACACTGACACGAGTCTACATGAATTGGTGCAGTTCGAGATCAACAAGAAGAGGGACACGGAACTGGCCAAGCTGCGCAAACTGCTCGAGGATGTCCATCTCGAGAGCGAGGAGACAACGCATCTGCTGCGCAAGAAGCATCAAGAGGTCGTGGTCGACTTCCAGGACCAAATCGATCAAATGTCGAAAGCCCGCGCCAGGTCAGTAGATTCCATCGAACAGCAATCTCTTCTTCTCCCTGATTCGACAGACTCTAGAGCCCAGGATCGAATCGTACTCTGGCAGAGTGGTAAACTTAGGAGGCAGACATGTACCGAAATACAGTCGGGACGCGTAATACTTGAACGTTGTAAATCGCGCGAAAAATGACACGAGTCTTTGACGCTAATGGGCCGGCCACGGTAAAAATAACAATCCCGACGTCCCGACGTCCCGACGCATTAAAGAGCTCTTCCGACAAGCGCCGCACCTGATTAACTACTAGCATCGCCGTACACCCTTGGGAAGCAGGAAGACCTGTTAACATGTACTCCCAAAGAATGCGGCAACATCGTGCATTGCACGGCCTTCCGAAATAGAGCTCGCGAAGATGCACCGGCCTATGCCAGTATTAACAAACGCTGCTAATTATAAATCCGTGTAAATAGAAGAACCAGCACGAGGATCCTGCGGGCTGCCGGCACACCCGGTATGATCTCTGCTTTGAGGTCAAAGCACACAAACGTCACGATATATCGGTGGGCAGCGTCAATAAACGCTCCGAATCCGAGCGGAAGTTTAGCGCTGCTGTTTGCTGCGCTAAACTCGGGCCGAAGATGCTGGCGAATGACGGGCGGAGGCGCGGATAAAAACCAGAAGAATTCGCCGGTGAATCACGGCTATCGCGCCGGTAATTATAGCGGCGAGCCGCCACTGAACGAAAGTTAGCCGTGTATTCGAAAACTTGCGCGTATTATACCCGCGATACTGGCCACGATCCAAAGCCCCAAGTTACTCGCACCTGAAATACACGACGCCTCGGACCCCCAGCTTTTCTAAACATAGGTATCCCGCGTCCTTTCCGACGCCTCGGCGCCCCAACACGATCACACGATGCACCTCTACAAGGACGTTCCTCTTTCGACGAGTAGACGTTACTTAAGGCCATCCGACCATTACACAACCCTCCAATGCCGCTTTCTCTCTAAGATAGCCCAATTAGCCCCGAGGCCCTTCAATCCCCACACATTTCTATCCCTTTTCAAAATCATCCTAATCAAATCAGTCAATGATCGATCGCCATACCTTCTTTTCGAAATGATCGCCCGTGCAAAATGTGCAGCTGTTAAATATGTCGAGTGTACCGGGAAATGGAGGAAAAAGTACATTTTGCTTTAAATTAAATTAGTTCCATATTCCCACATTCTTTCTCTTCCTTTTTTTCTTTGCCCTGATTCCTCTATCTCCCATTAGACACTCGGATAATCCTTCCTACTTCCTCCCTACTTGTATCAACCCCTCTCCATTTATTATTCTCATAACTTCCGAGTGCGATCCTTCTTCTCGCAAATAGATCAACTTCGCTTTCTTCGATACCTTTCACAGTTTTTTAGCCGGATTTTCTCTCTCTCTCTCTTCCTCTAGTGCGCGCGCTCTTTCTCAGTGTAACTTCCCCTCCCTCTGGCTTGGTGAACCTCCCTACCTCTTGGGCCTCGCTCGTTTTGCTCGCGGGTAGTACTCCTCAGCTTATGACTATTTTTAACTGTGCGACTCTCGCGGCAATCCTCAACCCCACGTTGGCGCGCCATATTAGTACAGGCGGGCAGCCCAAATCCCCACTATCCCGAGAATCGGCCGACCGACACCTTACACCCTCTCTTACGTGTAGGTGGATATCTAATATCAGGCGGATTTTTTCCTGCTTTTACTCGAGAGGGCCGGAAAATCGGCAGAAATGCCGGACGCTCGTTGCGTGGAGCCCGACATTCCACATACCATCGAACGATCAATGCCCCGAATAAACACACTTCGCCACTATATGGGGATCAATGTCAGGACCTCCTTCAAGCGCATTCTCCACCACACCAATCCCACTTAGCGTTATCTTGTCCATCGATAATCGATGCGGTTCCCATTAAGTCAACGTCATTCGACATATGATGTTAATGATTGTCAGCAGCATCATGTTAAGTCGCCGGAGGATTCCGGTTAGATACTCAAACGTTGCTTCTATGAATCACAATACTTGAAGTACGTATCGGAAGTCTGTGAACGCTTGCTTAAACGAGGTTGATTAAGTAGAACTTTGATATTGTTAATGAAATTTTACGTGGTAACATCTACATTTGCGAGGACAAGTGTAGCAGTTGCCGAAACGCTCGTTCCGATTCTTTATTTGTACGCGGCGGCGTCAAGCCTTTAGAACTTTTCACGATTACACGTATACGTTTGGTTAAATGAGGGAGATGGTCCATAGCAGCGCGAGTAATAGCGGATTAATAATTGTTTCAGGGCTGACAAAGAAAAGTCGAAATTCCAACAAGAGGTCTACGAGCTGTTGGCTCAGTTGGACAATGTCACGAAGGAGAAAGTTATGTCCATCAAGACGGTCGAGAAGCTCGAGATTCACATTGCTGAACTTAATGTAAAGATTGAAGAATTGAACCGCACTGTCATTGATATCACCAGCCACAAGACCAGGCTCTCCCAGGAGAACATCGAGTTGACCAAGGAAGTTCAGGACTTGAAAGTACGCGACAAATCACTTATTGAATATCGAGAAAGAAATCACATTCGATCCGCTTATGTCATTATTAATCATTTCCAGGTGAGCATTGAGAACGTAGTTTATCTGAGGACACAGATCGCCGGACAATTGGAAGATGCTCGTCGCCGTCTCGAGGACGAGGAACGTCGTCGTTCCCTGGTCGAAGCTTCCTTACATCAGGTAATCCTCGCAGCTTCAACTTGCCACATAGTATAGTTGGTAAGGAATTTGCAGACTAATGAAGCCGTGATCGATAGGTCGAATCGGAATTGGAATCTGTCCGCGTGCAATTGGAAGAAGAGTCCGAAGCTCGTCTGGACATTGAGCGCCAATTGGTCAAGGCCAGTGGCGAAGTAAACATATGGAGATCCAAATACGAGACCGAAGCTAATGCCCGCACCGAAGAGGTAACGTTGGGGCGAACTTGACTTTAATTAGAAAAGCACAGCAGGACCAATTTCACAAGTGACATTTATCCCGGACAGGTGGAAGATCTGCGCCGCAAGTATTCTGCCCGCATCCAGGAACAGGAGGAGCAGATCGAGACTCTGCTCGTCAAGATCAACAATCTTGAGAAGCAGAAATCTCGCCTGCAATCTGAAGTGGAAGTTCTCATCATCGACTTGGAGAAGGTAATATCGACGCCTTCTCTCCTTCTAATTGATTCTCTGCTATCGTACGAATCGATTTCGTACGATATGCCTCGTCGAGATTCCGGAATTGTTCGATACTTTATAGACTTTTCTTAATTGCACAGGCCAATGGAACAGCTCGGGAGCTCCAGAAGCGTGTGGAGCACATGGAGAAGATCAACATTGAAATGAAGGCCCGTCTCGAAGAGAGCGTCGCCATGTACGAACAAGGTCAACGCGATCTCCGCAACAAACAACAGGAACTGCAACGCACCAATGCCGAACTCGACAAGACCCGCGAGATTAAGGACCAACTGGCTCGCGAGAACAAGAAACTCGGAGGTAATTGTCCTCCAGCTACTTCGATGCCGATGTTTCTCGCAAATTCCTAGAGTCTAATGCACCGGTTTGAATGTGTGCAGATGACCTCGGCGATGCCAAGAACCAACTGGCTGACATGAACCGCCGCCTCCACGAATTGGAACTGGAACTCCGCCGCCTCGAGAACGAACGCGAGGAACTCGCTGCCGCCTACAAGGAAGCTGAAGCAGTGAGTACAAACGAATCACACGCTAACAGATTTAACCGGTAAAACGAGGTAATTAAAACACATGATGTAAATTGATTCCAGGGCCGTAAGATCGAGGAACAGCGCTCCCAGAGATTGTCCGCCGAGCTGAGCCAACTCCGCCACGAGTATGAGCGTCGCCTTACTGAGAAGGACGAAGAAATCGAAATCATCCGGTAAGTACGTGTGTTGACTAACATGTTTGGTTCCACCGTCAATTCCTCATTTCCTCATATATAATATCCCTAGAATTTTTGACAACATTTACAACCTCTCCACTCTTCAATTCATTTCGGATTTGAAATGAGAATTTCACAAGAACAAACAGTATTGTTTGGCATCCCATAACTAATCTAACTGAGAAAGAAATTTGTGAATTTTAACGTCGGTAACAGAGAGTACGACTTCTGTGATGTTAATCGCTTCGCGCGATTCATCGCCTTTATTTTCGAAGCGTCTACCTTATCGGCGCCAACAATAGATTCTAATTGAATTAGTCACCGATCAAACACGATCGATTAATCACACCGGGTAGTAGGTGTTTACTGTGAGGTCAGTCGTTCAAGGGGACCTCCTGTTACGACCTACATTACGTATTTACACTGTCTCTGCCTCGAGAAACTCTGAATTGTGTCATCATCGAATAATCGTTCTCCTCAAATCGATGAGAATCGACACGAAAAGCTTGATGCCACCACTTAGGAAGAGCTACACAGAGTGTAATGCAATCACGTTGCACTTCTTGATTTAGCAACAATAAATTACACGCAAGAGCTAAATAATTAAATATAATGAATGGAAAATGATTAATAATTAAATATAACATCTTAAGAATTATATAAAATATCAGACTACATGCTGAGACCAATCAGTAGAACTGACGCAGCACATCCAATCTCGCAATATGACATTACTAATGCGGCTGAGCGAAGATGCAAGAGTGCAATACGCAATGCGGCTAATAATATGTGCCAGGCAAAACCAATCAGCCACGATCTAATTATTATCAAGAGGTGCTGATTGGCCGTTCCCAATGTGGCAACCGCGAAAAAGCTACAAAAGATACCACGGCATAGCCGGCCCAATTTTGCTTATTCGACCGATCGTAAGTCTGATCGGTGTCGAACCGACCGGCAAAAATTGTGAGTACACTACTAAAAAGATACTGAAACGTAGACTGATTGAACCATCGATAAATCCATCAGTGTATTCACTAAAATATTTGGGTGCCATTGGTTTAGGTAGTGTCGGTTATTCGCGTAGGATCCGACTGATCAATGACAACGCTTCGTACGGATCACCGATATACAATACACCAACATCAACCACAATATTACTGTGACATTCAATTACCGAAAAGCCTATACACGGTAATGGCAGGTTACATGCCACCGCAATACATACCCATGGAGTCAAAGTGGCGCCATGGGCCCACCTACATTTACGAGAAGAATTACGCGTGTGGAATGAATTACTATCAGCCGATGCTCGATTATATCGACCGGAAGGGAAGATCGGACCGAACGGCGTCATTCTCGAGATACGGCAGATCCCAGCGATCGGAAGAACTTCCCGAGCTTCCTTGGACCGATGGTCGAGCTGCATGGGAAGACAGACCAGTGCAGACATATTCTACTCGTGAACTGATTGGTCGGGCGCTCGACGCCGAGGACCGGGCGAGGGACCATCTGAATAATTTTAAGGTACGAAGAGGCAGGCGATCGACATAAATGACTGAGAAGGTAGGAGTGAAAGTTGCGATGGAACTACTGCCAGGGAAATGCGAGTGATCCATTTTCCAAGCGCCGTGCGACTTGGCGGCTGTCTGACCTTTTCGGTTTCTAAATTTGGTGCCGCGGAAGGGGCTGCCGTTGCTTCTTTTCAAGTGGATGGAATCAAAGTCGAGATCGTGCGGATATCGACCATCACCATTCCTGATGGGTTTGACTGGTTTTCTTATAATCATATTGCAGAGGGAAGTTTTGTGGCAAGTCTCGGGAAAGGAGCTCTAAGCCGCTCGAAATTGAAGCTTCCTCGAGGATCGTTGTTGACTGAGCGACATCTTCGCAGACAGTGTCAATTCCGCTGCAGTAACGAGGCCGGGCATTAAAAATATCGCGGAAGCCCGCGGATGAGCATCTTGGCAATCTATTACTTGGATCGTTCCTCGGGGAACCGATCGCGCTGCTGGCTCTGCCAAGTCGCACTGGGGGCTAGATAAAAAATCCATCGCGCGTCTGCCGGTCGGAAAAGCCGAGCAGTAACCGCGCCGGGGGCTTCTCGGATTGGCAGTCGCACTCGAAACTTTAGAGAGAGCCGATCGGGCGGTTTGGCCACTTTCGAATTCTGGACCGCTCAGTCTAAGTTTAGGTTCTAGCTGACCGGAGCCAGTCCGCTCAGCGAGACCAATCTCAAAAGAGCTTCGCGAAAGCTTCAAGCCAAACGTGCACGCTTTCTCAGTAGAGGAGTAGAAATATCGTCGGGAGTGCTCGCGCAAAAGTAACTCGCTGCTCAATCGCCGTTTTCCGCGTGCCCGAAGGTAGCGAATCGCTCGGACTTCAGTCTAGCAAAAACCGCAGAGGCCAGCCACGTGACGAGGGGGATCCTGCCGCGGACGTTGCGAGGAATTTCGAGGTATCCGCTGCCGTTGTTGGCGGAAAGTGCGCGTGTCAGGAGCGAAAGGCAGAGGATCTCGCGCGAGGTCATGGCAGACATCGACATGCAATCGCTCAAGGACGTGCAGATCATGCACGAGGTGCAGGACGCCCTTGAGCACGGCAAGAGTCTGCGGGGCAAATCGGCCCGAGCCATCGAATTCCACTTGAGAGCGGAGGCTCTCAAGAACCTGAGCAAAAGCCAAGAGTTGGCTGATATCAGGAAGTACCAGAGGGATAACATGCATGTCCTCTGGGACGACAGAAGCCATTGCAGGCTGATAGACGAAAGGACCCAGAACCTGATCGACGAGGATAAATTGGCCGCGCCTCTCAACACTCTTAGCAGGGAACTCCGCGGATACGAGCAGAAGTCCAGTAACTACTTCCTCGACAAGAGGTATCGAAAAACTAAGGGACCGGGATGTGTGTATCTGACCCCACGCTGAAATCCTTTTTTGAGACCAAAATTCTTGTAGGCTTATGTCGCAGCTTGGGTAAGAATTGTGTGCGACATAGCTCCAACGAAAATACAATAAACGAAGACGCATTAAACATTTATTTCTATTTATAGTTCCGTGCTCGATACCCGTTTTCTCCCCCAAGTCAAAAGCTTGTCTAGCGCTCTATAATGAATTCGTACTCTCTGTTTCCTGTCCCGAGGCACCAATCCTCTTGCCCCCTCCCTCCCCCGCAGCTACCTGTGTCATACTGAGAATAACACTTTTCCGTGACAATCTGGCAAAAGTCTCGAACTCGATATATTTATGGACAATATAAATTAGCAAGCAGACCAGCATCGAGATCGAGCAGCTGAGCGCCCGCGTGGTCGAGGCTGAAATCAAGCTGAAGACCGAAGTGCAGCGCGTCAAGAAGAAGCTGCAGATCCAGATTACCGAGCTGGAACTCTCCCTTGACGTTGCCAACAAGAACAACATCGATTTGCAGAAGACCATCAAGAAGCAATCTCTCACCCTGACGGTAAGAACAGATCTAACCGGACAATTCCTCCGAAACCCTACATCAAAGTAAATCGAAACTGACTCGCTTTCACTGTGCTTGATCGCAGGAGCTCCAAGCTCACTACGACGAAGTCCAACGCCAACTGCAAGTAACCCTGGACCAACTTTCCATCAGTCAGCGCCGTCTCCAATCCCTGACAGCTGAGCTCGAGGAAGTTCGAGGCAACTACGAGTCCGTAAGTGTCCGACATGACAAAGCACTAAGAAACCTGTGCCAAATAATTGCGTCCCGATTTGTTGTGGGTCTCTCTGTCGAGGATATATATTTGCAGCCCGGGGAAATACGCAAATGACGTCAATCCATTATAGCGGTTGATGTAGCATGATCTTTCTCCTCCGACAGGCCCTCCGCGCAAAGAGAACCGTCGAGCAATCATACGAGGAATCGGTGAGCCGCATCAACGAGCTGACCACCATCAACGTCAACATCGCATCCTCCAGGGCTAAACTGGAACAGGAGTTGGCTACCCTCGCTGGTGACTACGAGGAGGTGACCAAGGAGCTTAGAGTGAGCGACGAGAGATACCAGAGAGTGCAGAACGAGCTGAAGCACACTGTCGAAATCCTGCACGAGGAACAGGAGCGCATTGTCAAGATCGAGGCGATCAAGAAGTCTCTCGAGATCGAAGTGAAGAACCTGTCAGTCCGACTGGAAGAGGTCGAGGCTAATGCTATTGTTGGAGGCAAGCGCATCATCAGCAAGCTCGAGGCCAGGGTAATACATTTTTCCTAGGCATTCTACTTCCTAATAGGAAAGCATTCGTCCGCGGCTCTGGTAAAAGCCCGACGAACGAGAGATACAAGTTGATCGAACCCTTGTTTTTATAGATTCGCGACCTGGAGCTCGAACTTGACGAGGAGAAGCGCAGACACAGCGAGACCGTGAAGATTCTGCGCAAGAAGGAGCGTAACATCAAGGAAGTGATGATCCAAGTAGAAGAGGACTCCAAGAACATCGCCCTGCTGCAGGAGTCCCTGGACAAGTCGAACCAGAAAGTCTGCATCTACAAGAGACAGCTGCAAGAGCAGGAAGGCATGTCCCAGCAGAGCGTCACCCGAGTCCGCCGATTCCAGAGAGAGCTGGAAGCCGCAGAAGACCGTGCCGATACGGCAGAAAGCAATTTGACCCTGATTCGCGCGAAACACCGCAGCTTTGTTACCACCTCGACCGTACCCGGCTCTCAGGTATACCTCGTCCAGGAGACGAGGCAGGACCTGTAAAGGCAGCATCACCATCCACACCTCACCCCTTTGCCACTTCGAACGCCACGTCGTCGTCTTTTCAAACGTACGTCCACCAAATACTATTTATTCCGATACCACTGAATTCCATCTCTTCGACATCAAGTCCTCCAAACTATTCGCCACTTAAGCCCCAAAGGAAACGGACATTGCTTGGTAATTCAGTGTCGCCAATGTGTTTGTTGTGCTGACTATTGATCCAACTGCATGCTGCACTTATTTGGAAAAGGTTGTTTGCACCTTTGGTTTGAAAGCGGTTTGATTCGTGACACAGTCTGGGACTTTTGGCAGGCACTTCGAAGCTACCTACGAAAACGAAACGGAAAACCTCGAAGAACCATCGTGAGCCGAGAGAGACAGAGCTGAGTTTCCAACGGGCCGACCTGCAAACATCGAAACTGAGCGAAAGTCCGAACAAACCAGCCTCATGCTAAAAAACGTGTGCCATTATCAGTCGGGAGCCCACAATCGACCAACGACCCGTCGTAAATTCGAATCGCCTTGGCTAACGAGACGCGGTACCCGTCGCAACTGTGCAATTGACCTAATAACGGCAAAGCAAACGTGAAAACGCAATCACAGTCATTGAAATCATAAAGAATCATCGCCGTCGCAAAAGTCGAAATGCAAAACAATATTCAATGGATTATAATTTTCCTTGTGTCTATTACGTGACTGTAATCGGAGCGTAAGGAGAGCAAAGTAACAAAAGGGAAGAAGAAGCCAATAATAAATGGGAGGAAGTGCTGCGAGACACAGAGAGCTCCTTACGCCTCGCTAATCGCGCGTGTCGCACTTGTATTTAAATGGATAACTTTAATTCTATTCTATTATTACATAGATAGGTACTATTACCCATACACACAACTCTCACTGTACGACATACACAATAACCTGTGTCAACATTAATTTAATAAATAAACTGAAACGCGTACGTACGATATTGATTGAACACCATTTCTACCATCAAGGAGACGCCAGCCATTTGACGTTCAGATTCACAAGTCTCTTCCCTGTCTTAGCAGGTTCAAGTAGAAGGTCCCGAAAGATAATTCAATTAGCGGAAGAACGGGGGATGGGAGAAGCATGGCATATTGAAGTAAGGCCTGAAATAACTGTAGATAATCTGTTAAAGTAAATTTTATTTATTCGAGCCAATTACTCTGCAGACCACAATGGCTTTTATTAGTAGGGTCCGGTTGGACGCGCAACCCAAGACGCTCAGATCTCACGAGAGTATTGGTAGTAAGAACATCGCGTGAAGTATTTTACCGGCTGTTCCTGTCGCATATAGAAAAGTCTGTCAACTACAATATGTTGGTAAAAAAGATATCGCCGATAAAAGATTGACTGTGTCGCGACCCTCGCGATCCGAGCTCAACGGATTTCGCGCCCCTGCAAGTTACAAATTAGAGTTAATCGTAATTAATAACATTAGGTATGTATATCTATTAACAGTATTAAGATTCACCCACACCGCCAGGCACGCTCCATACAGCGGCAGTAATTAATTCACTATTGATTAAACGAGTCACTGTTACTGCTGCCCCGCGAACGAAACCGGATTATGTATGTATGTGTGTACCTCAGTAAATATCGAACGAAGCGCTTAGTAAATCTTCAGATAATTCGATAATGATCGCAATTAGAAAAGCGGCGAATGCACTTCTAACTATGGATTAGAGACCGATTCTACGTACCGCTAGCTAAGGGAGATGATGATGCGACAGTATACACGACCACATTATAATTATCTTAGGAAACGGTAACTCGTACAATGTAACATGATCCGTGGCATATACTCGGCTCTCTTGATGATACTTTTTATCGGCACTGGTTTATTAATGGATCAATTCCCGAAAAACCAAACCGATCATAAATATTCAGTCTTTTCGTAGTACGCATAATAGCAGTGCTTTCACGAAAAACCTGTATCGTAAGGGCTAGCACAGAAAAATGCGTTTAACGGTACCGATCACTGTACCATTGCATAGTAAATAGAAAGTACGTGACTTGCTGCCTCACATTCGAGAGATAGAGATGGCAAGAGAGAAATTCTATTTCTCGTGATTCTCAAAAGTATTTTCTTCTAGATTCGTTGTCGAAAGCTCGTTTACCTTCCTACAGTTTTGCGTGACAAGAACTTGTGTTACAAACTGGCAATCTTTTATTACGTCGTGAACTGCTCTCGCACTTGCTCTCGCGTGATACGGTAATACAACGATTAAAATATGCGCTAATCGTGAAATCGAACGGAGGTGATGGTGATCGCGACATGCGTCTTAAGAACATATTATACATTGAATTAAAAACAACATCATTCACCAAATCATCCATTCATCATATCACCAAAATTACAAGTGCACATCTCATCATACGCATGATCCTCGATAAACATTTACACCACTATGTACAGGGTATTTTACAAAGAAAACAAAAACGAGGACTGGACAATCCTAATTCCTCATGATGCTCGCAAAATTACGGTAAAATCGACCTAATAAAATTAGATAATAAAACTACCAATGACGGTAGCAATAATAAAATATGTTAGTGCTGCAAGCAAAAGGGATTGGAGCTACCACGCATAATACATAATATAGCTAAGATTATTTCCTTCGCATCTTCCACTGAACCATACCGTAGAAGATCGAAAGTAAAAAATCAAGATCGGTAAGAAAACAAAACGGAGACGTGAGTAAATGCGGTGTACGACACGGTGTACGACACAACACACTTTGGCGGTTAACACCAACAAATTATGTTGTAGGTTCTTGCGAACAATAAGCATACCTGCGACCGCAATTACCAACTATCATCACGCAAATGAATCATTAAAGCTACTATACCACAAGTGTAGCTGCGACCGAAATTACTAAAAATCAACACAATATACACATGGAAACTCAAAGGATTACGAACAAAATGCTTTACAAACGATATCCATGAAAAGATGTAAAAACTTCTAACTTTTAGCCTGTTCATTGCTGTTTGTTCAATAGCTGTATTTCAATCCAAACGCACGAATCTCAGTATTCTAATTTCTGGAGAATTTTATCCGTTACCAATTCCCGACTCCTCAGACTTTTACTGATTTATATCTCCAGAAATGAAAAAACAGGTGTGCGAAATAGAACTGAAGGAGTAGCGAGAAACGACGTGAATCGTCGTATCGAAGGTACAGGTATCTCGCACTCGACAGCGTTGACGTGACTATGTTTCAGCATCGCGAGTTGCATTGTATTTTTATTGTTACTCCATCTTTTGTACATTAGGGCTTAAACGGTAGGGAGGAAAGAAGAGCAATCGAGGATGAAGTATTATTTGGCAGTTGGGCGTTGTCAGATATTAATCAGGCTGTATTCGGTGCTTCGAAATCCAGCAACGACTGTTCCTCAGCCTTGGTTACTCGATTAACATGATCAACAGTATAACAATAGGATGAATCCCTCTAGCAGATTGTCGCGTTGGGAGAGTAACTCTATGACATATGATACTACCTACGAGCGAGGAAAGAACATTCTTTCTTAATCAAGAATGACACGGCACAAGCTTAATGCAAAACTTGTGGATGAATCGAACATTAGTCTACATACAGGGTGTTTCAAAAATATCCTAAATGAGTATTGCCATCTTCTTAAGAATTTCGCGACAATGAAGATGGGTTTTCTCAAAATGTTATCTCGCGCTTTATTTCGCGACAGAATGCAAAAAATGATGCGCCAATACGGTTGATCTATTCGGTTGATTCTCGAAAATGGGTGGTGCCAAATTCGTTGATGCATCAATAAAACACATCACTGAAAGGACAGATTATTCCTTCTGCCGGAGTAAAGGGCTGACCTCTTTAGCCAGTGGGCCCTATCCGCTGACCAGCGGGGCCATCATAGTATCTTATTGGCGTATAATTTTTTCAATTTTGTCGCGAAATTAAGGACGAATCAAAAAATGTAAAGTAGCTATCTTGATCGCCGCAAAATTCCCTACAAGATGGCTATACTCATTTAGAACATTTTTGGAACACCTTGTCCAAGATGAATTTTAAGTCAAAGATATCTTTTCTCACTCGAGTATTCAAATAAGGTGTACCCTTCTGAAGGTACACAGTATACTATTATTTATTACAGGCCTCCTGCTTTAATAGTGTTTGTGATAGTATTGGCACAGAATTGTACTAGTACGTGGAAATAGGTATCCGAGCTACTATAGTCAAAGACACCTCGAAAATGTTCGTAACATCTCATCCAGTATTTATCTATTATATATTAACCTACGACGTAACAGGAATGTATGAGAAAGAATGGAGAACGGAGTTTCTCCGCCAGGGCATTAATTCATTAACGCGACTGTGGGAGCGTAGAGCCACAGTTATTATTTTCAGCCGTTTATGTGTTATCTATTAATCATGTATAAGGTCAGTCTTTAGGTGAATTGCAACCTGCGATGATCGAAGAAAGGCAAATTATTTCTTGATAATTATACATGTAAATCATGTTGATAGTTTTTACTACGAGTACCAATGCTGAAGAAGGTAAGTTTCTCTTAGGCATTCAAAGATTGCCTTGCAAGAAATCGTATCAGCTGGATTACGAATCGTATGAGCAGTTAGAAAACGGAAGAGAGAAATTAGTTAACTGTCCTTGAACGTTATTGGTAAAAAAAACAATATAAAAATACAATTATGTAGTCGAGGGACTTTCTGCTCCTCTTCTATACAGTAATAACTGTAGCTTCGCAGATTTTTACGTTGACAATGACAAGGATACTGTCTGCCTAGTTACATCTGCCGCTCAAGGCTACTTTGAATCTATTTTGGTTCGCATTCGATTTAAATTTAATAGAGGAAGTACTCGGTATTAGTGATATAGTCCACTGCCTACGGGCCCACTGGGAAAGCGCTCTGGACTTTGTAAAAAGCCAAAGATCGAGTTCCGTACAATCGCAAAACGGTTAAACTTCGCAGAGAGACATACCATACGCGCATACTCACGAAACTCACAATTATACCAAATTTCACACTCGCGCAGATTTTCACCGATACAATTGTTTCTCGACACTCCGAAACACAGTATGCGGGAAATGTGCACATGTGACATAACAAGTATCATCTCCTAATATCGACTGTGGACAACATAAATTTCAAAGGAGATGTGCAAAATACTGAGTCGTGGGAGACCAGTGTTAAAACGATGACACATGTTGGATGAGCGCATTCATGCATTAATACATACCTCCTGCCCCAACACGCATTAACTTCTTTTTCAATATCTCAACTTCTGGCGAAAAAATTCCCGAAAATATAGTTTTCTTCCACCTTTCTTCATTTTATCATTGCGCTTTCGTCTTTTTTCAACCCATTTACTCTGACAGTCACGGTCTGAAGTTTCACTCACTTTATTCACGCGCCTCTCGCTCTTCTTTTCACGCAACCGCACATGCAATCTTGAGCTTAGCACCCTTCAGTTTCAGCCTTCCTGTGTTACAAAGGAAACACGCCTCGCAAGTCCCGCGTACCATTACGCACCGCGATCAGCCCGCATATCTTTACACAAAAATATTTATCTTGAGCAAAACATTCGGGTATGTCTATACTAACAGTGTATATATAGAATTGATAAATAAAAGCGAATGCTGAAAAACCTTTTACTCGATCGAGAACGGAACACTCTCGAAGGAATACGTTCATCTTTAATCTTGCACTAAAAAGTGCCTGCCCAACAGAGGAAAATTTCAGGTTTGAATCTTCGCGCAGTTGCAAAACCGAAGGCTTTTATAACCCGGTGGTTACGGCCAGTGCTTACGATTATCTGGTTTTCCGTTACGTACCCTGTATAATATCCCGTTGATAACATCGACTATGTAAAATCGTGAAAGTGAAAGCAAAAGATATGCATTTCTCTTGTAACACGGTGTATGGTATATGCTCCCAAAAACAGTCTCTGCACCGGTAAAATAACAAGCCTACAGTAATTCTTATGTGAAAAAAAACCGTCAAATTATCCTGGCACAGATGCCAGCGCCTACTTCGCAGCGTATACACTATGTTACGCAGCAGAGAGAATAAGTCGGAAGTATTAATCTCTGGATCAAAAGCGGATAAAGATCAAGTGTCTCACTGGTATCCTTTTTCGGAGAGAATAAATAGTTCGGTTAATCGAACCGATCAGTCTAACGGCAGATGTACATATCGTACATGTGTTTGTCTGTGTGTGTGTATGCGTGTGTATGCGTATATATACTAATATACAGCTTTATCCTTAAGCGTTAATATTACTCAATAAACATCACTATATAATAAATTTATATACTTTGTTACCTTAGCATTATTACTCATAAATATACAGCGGTAATGTGTCGCGTAACTAGACGATGGCTCGATTAACCAAACGAATAACGCGGCACATCCTTAAAAGTTAATCCTTTATCCGCTTACTATATGTAGATCATCAAATACTCCTCGAAGCTTGAAGGTTCCATCTGGAAAATATGCGCCGACCGGATCAGAACCTTTCACGAGCATTAAGTAATTAATGCTCTTGGGATATCCATTCAAGCGTTCATCGCACAGATCTTCAATCGAATGATTCCATTAATTCATACAACTGATATTAAAAACGAGGATATAACTTGACAAAGTCAGCACGGTAACAGGAACGTCATATCGATTTCGACCAGTCTTTGTTAGGCTCTCCACTACATTTGGAATTTCCCTTATTCTTCGCAAACTTCCGGCAGCGCAGTACTCAACTTTATTGCAGTATGTTTTAACATCAGTGGCCGCCTGCCTTGCGTGCATTTCACACACTTCTGTCGTTTGTACAGCTTTTCCGGGATTGGTATCCCGGAGGATGCCCTCAAAGCTTCCCGTCGTCTTAATTTTACTTTAGATCCTCCATAGCCCCATAGTTCGCCAAGGACTTTTTAATTCTAAGGGCAGTTAGTCTAGCTGCGGCATTGTGATACCAACACTCCTTCATCACCTTCGACATCACTTGGAGAGCCTAGGAGCACGAGGAAGACCAGAACAAATAGAAACTCATAAACAGAGAAATGGGAGATGAAATGAAGAGACTTTTGCTCTTATTAATTACCTCAATTGACTGCCACTGGTTGGGTATCGATGGCCTTTGCCTGTCTGTACACACAACTTTGCGCATTTCCTCGATCGTCGGATCAGAAGGCACCAAGTCGTAAAATGGCAACTGATACTCGTCGTGAATCCCGCCAACGTTGCATCGCCTCGCGATCTCCCATAGGATCAAACCAAGAGCGTATACATCGGCCCTCTTGAACGAATCGAAGTGATTCATGTTTATCGTTTCCTCAAGGACCTGAAAGCAAACCGAGCTGAAACTCGAGCAACCCGTCCTGCGATACCTTATAAAGAAACTTACAAATTGTTTCAAGATACTATAAAATCAAATGTCCCGTGAAATATGTATACCAGAAACCTGCGGGATTATCCCACTTACCTCTGGTGCCATGTATCGCTTGGTGCCGACCCGATTGTTAAGCTGGATATCGACGGTATCCGTGATTACGTCGTGCCGGACTGCCAGGCCCAGATCTCCGATGGCGCAGGTACCGTTGGTTTTAACCAGAATGTTTTTCGACTTTAAGTCTCTGTGAGCTATAGCTGGCTTGCCTTGCGTACCGACTATTTCCATATGCAGATGCGCCAGACCGGTCGCGATGGAAAGTGCCATTCGAATCATGCCATTTGTGTCCACGGTCGATCGATTGAGGTAATCAAACAACGAACCCTTCTCATGGTAATCAGTAATCAACCAAAGCTGCGTCCACGTGCCATTATCTACGCCCGGAGAAATACAGAATATTCACTATTTGCTTGTACAATTGTAATAGCATATCCCTGCCATCAATCACCGCATCCGATTTAGTTCACAAGCCTGCTTCTTAATATAATTACACTGCCAAATACATCTGCATACTGTTTCCCTCACGAGCTACGCCGATGATATAAATATCTTATTTCTAAACAGCAGACTCAATCCGTACCTTTGTTGTCGGCCGCGATGAAGCCTAGGATGTTGTCGTGCCTCAACATCACCGTTTGGTAAATCTCCGCTTCCCGGAACCAGGATCTTTCCTCACGCGAGCTAAAGATCTTCACGGCGACATTTTCGCCGCGCCATCGACCACGCCAGACCTCGCCGAAGCGACCTTTGCCGATCGTTTCCACGAGTTGGATCTGGCGGGCTATACTCCGCTGTACCAGGAGTGGCAGGCCTACTTGAGAGAGGATGGGCATTGCAGAACGAGAATTTCAGTATGATTGCAAATGATTCATGGTCACGAATTTACCAAGCAACCTCAAATGACATACTTGTGTGACCAATGAATAACGGAGCAAACCTATATAGATATGGGACTGGTGCAATATGTATTTACAATGTTGTAGCTAAGTTAAATCAATGTTTCGAGTAAACTAATGAGTTTCATTTGAGAGTACTGAGTGATTCGTTAAAAAGGTTGATCTTTAATTTAGTGGGGTCTACCTGAGCCACTGCCGCTGGTCGTCATTTCCAGCATATCCCGGATCGTGACTCCGCCCAGAATCGGTCGATCCGGTGCTTCGAGTGAGTCGTCCGGAAAGTGCCTCGCTGGTCTTCTTTTGGTCATGTGTATGTGGTAAATGACCATAACTATCACGCAGATCGCACATATTGGCAGCGCTATCGTTAAGGCCATTCTCCAAGTGACCCATGTCGCGTCAACGCCATTCGACGACACTTTTTTGCCAAGAGAACTTGGATTATAATTTCGCCAACCTTATCATCACATAATGCGTTGCTCGAGAAAATACCAATCAACCCGCCTCGAGTACTTCGGATTTCAATTTCAGCTGTCTCCACTTTAGTAAGAAAGAGATGGTTAAAACTGGAGTGAAACACTCGGACGATCGTGCTCGGCATTTTCTTTGAGGTAGAAGCGGCGGCAAGCTTATCACGAAAGAATCTTGAGACGAAAGCGGAAAGCGAAAAAAAATACAGGCACATACAGAAATATACTTGACATGCGTGCCAGATGAAAAACATACCAAAGCATTCGTAGTGTTAGTCGCCCACGGATCAACAAGAATACGTGCACACCGGCACGCGGATTAGTAAGGAAGGTATATGTATGTACATATGTAGTACAAGAAAACGCGAACTTCTTTAGTAAAGATCGATGATGAAATCGATCGGTGCGAGATAGACTACCAAATTCTTCAAGGCACCATGTAGATCCCTCCTTCGATCTTACGAAGCACTTATTCGGCTACATGTGCAACTGCATCTCGATACAAACACGCACCACTTTCCAAAACGATTGCAGTCATTAGTTGAACAAGCAGTTTAACCATAGAAAAATATAAATCGCGTTCAAAAACAGATAGAGTGAGACTACTTCTTTTAGTCTTCTAAATCATTGACATCGAGACACAGTCCACGTATATTCTTCTCTTCTCGAATCAACTTACCTTACCTTGGTCCTTTCGTCAGTGCGAATCCTCCAGGAGCACGCAAGTGCGGTTAATTGATTAATCCTCGACAAACCACGCAAGGATGTTAACGAACACAGCGTTATGTGTACCACAGTGGTCGATTGAATTGTCATTTAGGAGCTTACGTATAGGCAACTTGTGGTTCTGGAATCCTTTGCGAAGGGTTAGGGAGCTCGAGAGGATACCGCATTCCAATTTACGGCTGTTTCAACCCCCAGTAATGGAGTTAAGGAGAAGACTATAAGGGATTGCGAAATCGACCGATCGGGCAGCTTGCATTGCAAGAATCCCATCCATGTAACAGGTTGGCCCCATGCCATTCTCGATGAAATGATGAATGACATGTAGAAACACACGCCGAGTGGATGATCACACAACTCAACGAGATGAGAAACCCAACAGTCAGGCGGCGTTACGAGCTCGCCACATGCCAACTTCTAGCTTATTCGATAACAGCCCTATCATTCTTTCGGAGTACTCATTCTTTCACAATTCGACATTTTGACAAATAATTTCAATTATTGTCGCCGTTCCATTCTATAACCAACCAGTCCATTTAAGCAAATCAATATTGTACTACAGTGCAGTATTGCGCAACATACAGAGTCCGCGATAGTCTGTATGACGAGGGACACGCGTGTTATTCTATCGCGACACGTACAAACATTTTCGGATATTCCGTATCGAAAGAGAGAAGATTGAAAGCGTTCAGAACGATACAAGGGAGCATAGCGAAACAAACTGCTAGTCTGAACGCGCGTATCAATAACGGCTCGCCTCAACCGCGAATTTATTGGGGTTCGAGTAATCGATGAACACCCCGTTCAAACTGTTCCATCATACCCTAAGCGTGCGCATCGCCGAAACACACCCCTCGCTATTTTATGCCGCCGATATACTCTACTGCGTTTCCACCCCCGAGACATGACACACGCTCTAAATAATAAGTAGCAAAAAGCAAACAATTCTTGAGTTAGTAACACCCGTCGGGGGAAAAATCGAGCGAAAGTGGGAGCCGGAATGAACTCAGGTATTCTGCGAATGAAAAGCGATCGGGTTTCATGAACTGTCTGCGCGATTGAAAAAACGGAAGCCAGACAGTTTTTTCGCGTCTGCGACGTCAAAGAGCGTTCACAATGTGATTTCAAAGAATAGCTCGCGGGTTATTCTAGCGCGGCTGTTCGCGCCGGAAAAACGTTCGAGATTTCCTACAAGTATTCTTAACGCCCTATCTAATCGGGTGCGCGCGGACGCATCTGGGGGTGGAATTATTATGTGCGATCTCAAGAATACAAGCCGTGGTCAATGCCTTCTTTCTACCAGGTCTCCTCGTCGTGGCAAAAGAAAGCGAACGTCGGTGAGGAAGCCGCAGAAATCCGGCGCTATCTTATCTGCGCGCGAGCGCTGCAGTTCGCTCGCTGGTTTGCGTGTCACAGCCGACAAACCCTATTGTCTGCATGCATGTGCACACTACCTTATCATCGAACGCTCTCCTCTGTAAACAGATTCAACGATAGACGATCCGCGATTGTGACATCATTGAATGCTCGACCTGTACTCTCTTGACATGCGCAGAGTAAATTATCCAGCTATAAACTCACCCCGTTATTACAAACTCAACTACCAACTCAATCGTATCGAATTTCCCGGCTATCTTTCACTCTCCGCCCGCCCGAGTGCGATAGAGTGAAATCAAATTAGTTCCAAAGGGTACTATCGATATCAATAAAATGATTGAGAATACACATCTTTCTCTCCGATCATTATTAGCCGCATGGCTAATTTAACGCCATGACTTTCGTTATTAATGGCTTTGGCGTACTTTGACTGTTTGTCTGTGCATATGGATAGGATAGAGTATACAGTATAGAACGACGACTTCAAACACGTTTCGCCCATGAGGCTGTCAATTAATAAATATTCGAAACATGTTATCAGCATTGATGTTGGCAGAGCGTTACGATGGCACGCGTGATGTGACACAGGGAGCGAAGATGGAACACGAAGGGTGGTTGGGGAAACAACAAGTGAGATGATGCTCGCCCAGACGATTTACAAAAGCACCATAATTCGGCTTAAAAATCCTGATCCTTCAACATCATCTACGCGACATATCTCTCCAAGGCCTTCATTGCACAACACCTTCCGATCGCAACGACGTTTCACCCGAAACAATACGCAGCTAATTTCTATTTCCCGATACTGCGCAATGAGCCACGGCCGGAGCGTCCACTCGGCATAAGCGGCAGCCCTCCGAGTGACGCGAGCTAAATTTTAATTCCCTTGTTACGCATAAGTGCTCGCGCTATTGTCCTAAGCGTCGGCTAATGATAGCAAGGTCATTCAACTTTCATGCACACCGGAGCAGTCCGCATTTCGTTGGGCGCGCGCACTCATTATACAAGAGACAGCGAGGAAGAGAGAGAGAGAGAGAGAGAGAGAGAAAGAGGGAGAGAGACATAGCAAAGGGACGCGCCTATGTATTATGCCAAAAAGAGCGTACAACCCCAACGCTCGCGCGAGCAATGAGAACCCCACGATGCAAAGTTACAGCATATTATCGCCCCTTGGGAAAGAAATATACGTAGAGAGAGATAAAAAGAGTGGATAGGGAAGAGAGAAAGAGCGAGATAGAGAGCAAAAGGAGCGTCGCAGACTCGCGGTCCATCATTCATTCCAATTGAATGATTCATCGTGACAGTTCGCCCGGCGGTTTTCTCGTGCAAGGTGCGACCTTGGAAAAAAAGTACACGGCTGATGAGAGAGGGAAGAGAAAGAGAGAGAAAGATAGAATAGCTGTACCTCGATCGAGGTAGCTTGCAGTGTGCGAGTACACCCGGCTCACGGACTCACGAGTAGGAAGGGGGGGCCTGAGCTCACGATTGCAGAAGTCAGCATGGTCGCAGCATGCGACCACGTATTCGACGCCGCCTAGACTGTGATGCGTGCTGCCGTTCGTGGTGCACCAGACCGAGTAATCGCGAGCCGGGAAGAAGTGATCCTTATCGTAACACCTGAGAGAAGAAGAATTTCCATGACGAAGCCTGCTGGCCCGATCCACTGCCTGGATGGAGGAGAGAGAGAGAAAGAGAGAGAGAGGGGGGGAGGCACCCGTGGGTGGGTGGGTGAACCCGGCGCGTAAGGCCGAGCGCGGCCCCTCTCGGGCCCCGAGGGCCGTGGGAAACGATTTCGGGAATATCGGTGCATCGGGCATCGTCGGGCTGGCTCGAACGGTACCTCGTCGCCGGCTGGACTCGAGCATACATACATATACATCAGCGCGGCTTCCGATCGATAGTCACCTTTGATTAAGGAGCGCGCGCTCCACTCTGTTTCTCTCTGTATCTGCCCAAGTGCAGACACACGCTCGTTAAGGCTAACCCGGTCCTTCGAACTTGGAGGTACAATGCGCGTAAGAGCACTTGCAGCCAATGTACACGCGGCAGTCCTGTGTATGTTCGGCCGACTGGATTCGCCGTTATCATTCGATTTGCACTGGCAGAAAAGTGCATATGTCTACCGAGCATGGCTTATTAACGCTCGATAGGCAGAGCCCTGCGACGAAATTCCGATGCGAGGCGTGAAATATTTACATTGCGCTGAGTACATACGAGCTGGTGATAAAGGTGAGGTCGAAGGTATATTTGCGAACCTGTGGAAATGAGAACGTCGCAGAAACGTAAGGACCACAAGAATTACGCAATGCGCCTGGGAGGAGCGTATTGCATAGAGCTTTACGAGGCAGGTATTGGACGCGGATTTGTTTAAAAAAGGAATTCCCTTCGAGTCGAGAAATCAGCCCGGACACTCGGCCAAGCTAAGTTCTCATCTCGCTTTAGCAGACTGCTTTGCCCTGCGTACAATTGTACGGCAGACGAATGCTTTGAAATGTCAATCCACCTCAAGGCACTTGACGCCTTTGCAAAGAATAAACTATAGGAGCAAAGAGGGTAATAAGTATGCTCAAGTCAGATAGTCGTGCAAGGAAAATAATAACATCGGTAGATTACTCAAGTTGCGAAACAGTGCGTGGATATGTGAAGTCTGCGTCATGATGATTAATTCGCATACGCTTGCGGGGCTCTCGGGCGTTCTTATTTTGCTGAGACAATGTACAATTTCACTCGGCAGACTTTACATTGACACGTGCGTACAAAGAGTGCATAGAATAGTCGGCAGAATTGGCTATGTCTAGCGCCGAGGTCGAAAGAGTGACCTAGACAAGAGTCAATCTTTAGGTGATATCTCTAAGATATACAGGGACAAAAATGCGGAAAGGTCATATTTACAGAAGGTATACTGCACTCAAGTGCAAGTATCAATGCGCAGAAAGTTACTGGGTGTAACCACTACTGTAAAAGGTGCAGACAGGGAGAGAGAGCGAGAGCGAGAGAAGGTACGGCAACATGCTACCGGTGCTTTCCAGCTTCACTCGAGAGGACTTCCGGTCACCGAGTGGTGGTAAGCGAAAAAAAATGCAGGAGGAGATTACCTCGAAGTAACTAGAACCCCCGTAGGTGGCAAGTATTATCAGTGTCTCTTCGTATCATGTTCAGATAACATACTCTCGTGATATTTAGCTCTCGACACCGACATACCAGACAGACATTCGTGCTTAATCGCGATCGCGTGGGACGACCCCTTAACCGGTATCATAAAAAATGTTGCAACGCGCGTCTCAATTTAGACGAAGAACCAAATGGCATTAAGCAATCTAAATTTTAAAAAACGCATAAGATACTACAATTCACAACTCTACATGAGACTTGGCAAAATACGAAAAATGGGCTGCGCTGCAAAGGAAAAGTGGGATGCTGTGATAGAAAACAAGAAACCAGGAGAAGGAGAGAGCCTAGTTGTTTTAATGTCACCGCGATTGAGAGTAACTTATGGGTGTGTCGGCTGATCGATCCACCGAACCAAGCTAAAAATGACAACCAGCCGAGCCCCTGAATCACTTGGTTATCAAAATCATTCGTATATGGATAGCACTTTGCACTCCAACGTGGTGGAGCAATTCACAACAATATGCGGTTCCAGTAGTATCGCGGTTGATTTCAACACAATACAAGACAAAAAGAGTGGAGAATGCGAGAATCATACAAGTGAAGGACACATCGTTATGGCCTATGGGTATATGTATGCTGGCACAGCATTATGTGACCGTAATGGCGTTTTGCTGCGGTAACAATTCACGTACGCGTTATAACACATAAATACAATACCAGCGCATAGGTGTGTGCGTGTATCTAGACTGATAAGGAGGTGCGAGCGATAGAGCGCGTCTCGGGGTGTTCGAGCTTTTGTAAGTGGAACCTACCATGCACGCAACCGAAGGCGCTCGAGTGATGCAGAATTCTACTCGAAGGGAACTGCTGTAAGCAAGCGGGATACTTGACAGATACATACGCGACAGTAACATTGCAAAACTTGTACGAGTAAAAAAAACTCTCCATTAAATCGCACGAGCCACGACTCTTCAATAACACTAAGTCTTACTTACTAAGTCTAAGGTAAGGCCATTTGAGCATTTGAGCGCTCTACTTGACCGAGCAATTGACATGTAACGCGGCACAGAAGTTACTGTAGTAAAGTAAGAAAATGAGAAAAATATTCTAGCTGGTGGATACTAGCAAAGTGATAGAGGGAGGCTATATAGTCAAAGAGAGAGAGAGAGAGTGTAAGAGCTGGCCAAGAGGAACAGTGTAATATAAGAAAAAGAAAGAAAGAAAGAAAGAAAGAAAGAAATGGAGATACATATAGTACAGTGTGATAGAGCTGCAGCAAAAGCCCGAGCCACCTGCAGAGTTTTCGCTACTTCCAGGTTGATAGACTGTACCTTCTTTGTTGCGGGGGTGCAGCTGGGGTTTCAGATCCCGATTGCAAAAATCCTCTTTGCAGCACTCGATGACAAAGGTCGTGTTTCGCGAGTCGCTCGTCATGCAGAAGATGAGCGGCTCGGGCTGCGACGACGACAGCTGTTTATTCACGCACCTTCAAGCCGAGTTTGCACCAGTTTCAGAAAAGAGGCAGACTAACGTAACACCGAGCGATTATCGTGCTTGTATGACGCCTCGAGCAGCCGAAGTTACTCCAAGAGAAATATCAAGGACGATTGGTTAAAAGGGGGAGGGGGCTTACAATTAGGAGGGGCACTGCGCGCGATTAAAGGGCTCGATCGATAGTAGCAGAATAAAGTATGTGTTGCAGCAGCGGCTGTTATGCCTGGCCACTTTCATTCTCATCAAACATACGATTCAATTGGCAAGGCTTTCTCGTGCAGTCAAACGCATCATCATCGCCTACCCCAAATTCGCTTCGACTTATTCTGCCGTAACGTGAGACGAGCAGCCTCCTTCGAGAGACAAGTTTACGGCAGAGAGCACATCGCCACGAATCCTAGAGCAATGCGTCTCTCGGCATAATACGTAGGGCTGCTCGACAATTTCCGCCACGACAGAATATCGCATCAAGAGGGACAAGCGATTACGTCGCACTGCAATTCACATGTCGCCGCACGCCGTCGGAGATTGGCTCGCCGCGAGCTCTCTATTGCAAACTCGAAAATCAAATGAGCCGAATCGAAAGTAACAAGAAAAAGAAAACGGAGCGGAAAGGCGGACGAGCGGGGCACAAACGCTAGAGCTGTTAAAGAGGAGGAGGCAAGGGAAAGAGAAAACTTGGAAACACCGTGCAACTTAACACTCGCTTGCTATACCTGGCAGTGGGGGTAGCCAGTTGTCACGTGGATCGCCGTCCCTGAAATCTCGTTATGTCTCGGAAGACTGCACTCGCAACGTCGAGAGAGCGAGAGCGAGAGCGAGAGAGAGAGAAAAACAGAAGGACATAAAACCTTACGCTAAAGGGTTGCAGACTTGCTCCGACATCGGGAGAGTGGCTTTCGTGTGGCCATCGTGTCGCACATTTCCACGGGCGTCGATCGATCTTGCTGAGCGAGCGAGGGACTTGGTCGAGCGCGGCGAGAGATGAGCGCACGAGCTCTCACATTATTTCCGGATAAATCATTCGGTCAAACCAGAGCAGGCAGAGCGTAATCCGATCTCGAGATCGACACACCAAATGGGAGCAACAAACCGCGGAAAAGTTAGGAGCAAACTATGCCATATGCAGTCGGGTTGTTAGTCGGTTCACGGGGAAAGGGGAGCACAAGAAATGGCCACTCACACGAAACACGAACTCGAAATAAAACCAAGGATTTTTGGATATGTAAGATCGCCGCGGTATTCCTACTACGACCAATAAAACCAACTCTCCCAGTTCTGGTTTCGCGACAGAAGAATTGCCGGTGGGAAACCTCGACCGCGGAAATTATATCCGTTTGTTCAGTAATTAATCAATTCCTTGCCTCAAATGGAGAAGTTCGTTTAGCAGCAGGAAAATGTACGGAAAGTGCTATAATTGCCGTGGGACTCGCCCGAATGGGATTCGTTCGTATTACGTCCACGTCCGCTACAATTAACTCCACTCTTTCTACTAATTCATACTTTCGAGTTTCTCATACCTATTAATAATCCTGCTCACGAGTGCACGGCGAGAGAATGAAATTAGAGCGTACATTTCATGGCTACGTGCAGGAAGCAGTTTCGCCGGGAAACGTATAAATATAGCCAAACAATGTATATTACGCCGGTATCAATTAACGTGATATATAATCAGCAAGAGTGCAATGTCGGTGGGAAAATTGTAAGGAATATTCCGCCGAGATGAGTTTCGCTCGTGCCAAATTGTTTAGCTCAAAGAAAAGTACGGTACTCGCATATGTCGAAAAGGATTCTTCCAATTATCTCGTTAGAGAGATTGTTATTTTGATGAGGACTGTCCTCGCAGTTAGCTACAGAAAGGAGTGTACGGCCTTAACCAGCAAATTCAAGACGAGCGTTGCCAATGAAGGACGAATAAAGTGGACTTCCCGTTAGACGAATACTACGCCAATTCTTCTGGTCATTCAATAACAAGTAAACCATACGCGCATCTATTCTTGGATTAGTGTTGCGTTACTTGTCACGCGCAAAATATTGTTATACTGGAAAAAAAAGTCTCACACTGAAAGAAAAAAGAAATGAGATTCCGGGCATTGGGGGGCCCAGGAATACCTGAGGATACTTCAGGTGGGTAGAAAAATCGTAAGGCTGGATATAATTTCGAATTGCAGTAGTCTGTGTCGCAGCAAATCCTCGACCAAAAGATACCGACTGTGCCGTTGCAGGTACGCGCTGCTTCTGGAGTAAACCATTTCTCTCGGTCGAAACACCTTTTGTAATATCAAAAATCGCTATTTAATTCCCGCAATTCACATACTTCTGAGAATGGCATGCTAACAAGGAATCTACCCGATTATAAGCCCTGCTATTGAAAACCCAGTCAGTGGCAGTACTAATAGGAATAAAATCTATACCGTGCATAATTAACTCATGGAGTGATTTCCGAGTAATCTCGAAATACAGTAAGCACAATTGTTCCAAAAAAACTTGGTGAATATTGATTTCCCGCTCGAGTAAAAATGATTATATCAAATAGTATCTATTTTCTCGATAACAGGATTCTGTCTCAGTCCCTGTTCATGTCGCGGGCTCAATTAACTAATCTCGGGCACGCTATTTTCGTGCGACCTCCGGCAGAATAATCCAGATTATCCGTCTGGCACATCAAACATTAACGCGCCATCCACAAGTCCGAGTCCTCAGACTGGCTCGTTCGGTTTTGCTCGATTTTCAAAGCGCGCGTCGTTCGACTCATTAAGCCGCCATTACTGTGGGAGCCGCGGCCGGGAGCTTACTTGTACCCGGTAACTTTACGAACTTGGCGTGTGGGGCGAGATCTGTTGGCGCGAGTGGCGTATCAATAAACGCGTTTGTTAAAGCAGCCATGCCAGATTGCCGGGCGTATCAGCACAGCACTACGTCGATTTCCAAGACATTTGAAACTAGTGCCTGACCCACTGACTGAGCAATACTCCCGATGCGATGTAAGCTAATCGCATGGAACCAACCGAAGTTGGTCAGCGTATAATGCGATATTCCCCGGCGAGCAATGTTGCGCACACCGATGGTTCCGTCAATGGAATACTATGATGCGAGTGCGGTTCTATTTTGCCATGAAATACGATACGCGTGGTATATCGAGCCACGATGAAACACACTCTATTTGCCTGCGCACGCTTCACTACAACTGGAAGTGTCCATTGCGAAATCGCCAGTATACGAGCCACGTCGTATTAAGTTCAATCTCGCCTATCATAATGTAAATTTGAGGGTGAAGTGTACTTGGCGCAGGTGTCCAGATCATACCACGAAACGCCGGCTCGGCTCTTGACTCTATCGGGTTCTCCTGCAGGAGGTTCGCGTGTAGTTTCGAACTTGGTTGACTCATGTGCCTAAGCGGCAATGACCGGTCAATGCGCTTACTGCCTTCTGCCGTTGGTAAACTCAGGCCAAACTATGAGTTTCTCACGACGCTAAGTAACATTAAGCTAGTTTGAAATATAGTCGTCAAATTGGAGCGGAATCTTTTCCTGAGAATTCCCGTTTACTAAACTTCGGTAGCGTAAGTCCACGGGGAAGTGAATAAGAGAAAGCTCGAGGAATCGTTCTCGCGGAACTGTTAATTGGGGAAGAAGGTGGACCGGACTTGAAGGGAGACCCATAGTCTTTCAGGTCGATCGAATAATATACCTTAATTCCTTATACTAGAAGGCTCGATAACTGAAACAGTTGTCTCTAGGATATTGCGAGAGTTTATGGATCATGACAACGAACTTCCAGTTCGACCCGTTAAAGTAGCATACTAAGTCATGGCTACCCCCACCATTGAAAAAAGTGGAAAGTGAAATATGTCTCTAGTGTACGATTTCTATCAATGCTTCTCGTCGATTCCTTGCGAAACACTCCAACTTCCGCTATTACATTCAGCGTCTCTCTCTCGCGCGCGATATCCGGGCTCGCGTGGCGTTACCAACGCGACCAGTTGCCGACAACAATAAATCGTTTCCATCGAAACACCCAAAACAGTCGCCAATTATGCCTTCCTAGTGGCAACTGAAAAAGGGTGGCTAAACGTTTCTAGAAACCAAAGAAGAGGAATGACGAACGGGGAACGACGGGGTAGAGCCAAGCTCTGCTTTTGCGGTGCATGATCACTGATGGGGAAACTGTGTAATAGACTCGCATATGCATATAATATGTACTCGATATTCCCAAGAAATAATGATTAATCGCTTTTTGTAAAACAGCCTATATGAAATCGGTGGGGGGAAAAACTGCTTCGATTTTGAATTGACACACACAGTATTAGCATATTATTAACGCAGTAAATCATGATAAATATATCCGCGCTTTACCGCCAAATGATAAAAAGGTACAGATGACGTCAAAACGTAAGAGTCGTAATGCCCAGCGTTGTGAATAATTCATCCACTGTTAACAGCGATTAGACTGGCGCGTACATGAACCGGAATCATAAAGATCGAGGGAAATTAAATGTCGTACGTAAACGACATTATTAGTAGAAGCAAATATGCAGTGTGAATACTTTACCTCCTCGCGTAGGTGATGACATCGTTCTCCAAGCTGGTACTAGCGAAACAATAGCCGTCGGTCTCGCACGTATGGTTTGTTTCCGTACAAATGTCGCAATGACATTTCAGGAGGCCTGGAAAAGAAGGCAAGACTTGAAAATTGATTACTGATCGTATACATATACATATATACGCGGCTCGCAATTCGATGCAAGTAAACGCCGGATAATCTCATGGAAACGTCATGCTTCTTTCTCGCTTAATTGAAAGGTCAACTGGCAAGTCGTGAAGAACGATAAGAGAAATCTGTATGTAATAGCCTAATTATGATATGGACATTTGAACATTGTATGCACGCTGTTCAAACGAATAATGTTCAAACTACAACATCCTCCGCATTATCCTCTTTACATAATCCGTACTGTGCAGAAAACATGCTCAAATTGCAATTAACCGCATCAGTTTCTACGATTCTATCGATCACGCCGGTGCCTATTACTAGCGGTCGAATCCAGAGAATAAAATAAACTGGTGGGAAATCACAGTATACATACATATACCACTCAACATGCAGAGTGTTACGGGCGCAAGAAATCGAATAAATCCAGGCGGCAGGAAATGTTGGGGTACAGGCGGAGATGGAAAATGAAGGGAAATGTGGTGCGGTGTGGCAATTGGAAAAGATTCGTTTTGCATTAGAGAATATTGGATATAATACTCTAATACCCATCTCGTAGAGCTCGGCGTCCAGGAGTGCGAACATTTCGGCTGGCCGTAGGAGTTGACGAAACGAGTTTAATTCAAGTCATTAGCGCACGCCCACATCGAATGGTCCCGCGGTCCAAGGGAGCCGCTTGGGCCGCTCGCAATGCTGCCGCGAGAGAATGAGGGGTCTGGGACGGGACCCAAGGAAATACCTGCATGTGATTCGCCGCATACCAGGCCCGAATAATGAGTTTTTGCGGGCAGGTCGGCTGATCCGCGACGGGCCCTTTCTGCGCCTGGGATCGTATGGAACGGGGCCTTCGCGTAAGGTTCGCTCCAGCATTACAGTCTGAAAGCTATCAGGCTCTGGCCGCGCTTCCAGTTCATCATCGGCCAGACACCATTATGCTCGAAGCGCGCGTGAGACTGCCATTTCAAAGAGTATCGGAGAAGCCTCGAATGTTTAAGGCTGCATCATTCTTGCGCAATCCGATACCGCAAATGAATGGCTGCTAGTGCACCACACTCGGGCAGCTTAAATTTCTATTGCAAGCGAATTAGACAATCCTACTGAATACCCCAAGATTAGCGAATAAAGCCTGTAGCTAGTATACCGGTTGGCCGCATTATAAACTTCATTTACAATTCGTATGGGGGCAGACATGCGTGCGTAAATGCCTCGGAAGTCATCAATTCCCATTCGGAAACACGCTTCCACAGGTTTTACGAGCGACGCAGGTTGCTCTGACCGCCCAATCGAAAGATTATACTTGGTGCGCCTGGATTAGATGACGTTCGTATAATTAAGCCAGATACTTTTTTCTCACTTCACTCGAGCCTTTTTGCTTGTCTTGCCCCGTTCAACATGAATGGCAGAGCAATAACTTGTATATATAGTTTTGCAATGCCACGCCGCTTTACAATTATCCTAAGATGATCCTAGTTTTTACTTGGTACACGCTGCCCAAGTCGAACGCGGAAGAAGTGTACCATTTAATGATTTCTATGTTACTTATGCAATTAATAAACCGGTCAGACCTTGCCATCTCCATAAGAACGTCAAAATAAATTCCCAGTCAGCACCTCTTATCTGTGTTACACGAATCGCAGCGTCATTAAGCAACTGTGTTTCATTTCATTATACACTCCGTGTCACAGAATATCGCTAGAATAAAAAAGAACTTCTTCTCGGCTACTTTAAAACGGCAGTGCAGTAATTGCCAAATTAAGGGGAATGTAGTTACGAAACCGCGGGATATGAATGATGAGTCCGTGTTGGAAAGCGCGCGTTGCTACTCCCGTCGCATTTTGCCCGGCAACTTTCTAAATAATCCTGAGCCGCCATATTACCAATACGTCGGTGAAAGCTATCGAATTCTCCTCGCGCGTTTTCCGACACCACTATATTCTTTTATGAAACTGCATCACGTCATGTCGATTTATTTGCTAATGTACATAAATACATTGCATAATACAGGAGTGACTATCGCAGTGATAAGTGTTATCTCGTTAACGTCAGCCCTAACAAGATTCTTCGCGATAATACTATTGCCGGGCGTGCAAGACCCGCCAAGAAATCATTGGATTCCGTAGTAGAATACGCGAACTTGACGGCAAACTCTTGCCAGCACGGGTCGACCGGCTTTATTATAGTATTACTACCGCATTTCATCTGTCTTCTGCCAATGATTTACCGGCCTCGATGTCTCTTTACAAGTGCGAGAAAGGACATCCTTCCGCGTCACGATAAGTGATGTCAGATAAGAACAGGAGTGGCATCGTTGCATTGGTGACTGATGACAGTGATTTCAGACGCGCTGTTCCCCAATTCCAGTTAACGCATTAGATGTATAGTCTGATGGAATAATGCTTTGGATTACCCTCAATGCACGCGCTCGCTTTCCGGCTACTCTAACCGGTGGATTAAGGCTCGAGAGACCTATCATAAATTGCGTCTTCCTCGTGGCAAGGAAAATTCGTCATTCGCTTTAATTTAGCATTCACGCGACAATGCATGTAGCGCGTAGCGTTGTAGAAGTAGAATTGGAACCGGTCGAGCAAGTGGGCCGAAAGTTGTCGTGAATGATTCGGTGCCGTTTAGGGAGCAGCTTAATTATCGATCGCTAAGACGCGGCGATGCAGCTGTTCTGAATATCTGTAAAACTGAGATGTAAACAAGAGCCTCCAATGCACCGCAGGGGCTGCCCGATAGCTGAATTCGTCATCATATATATATATGTATATATGCAAGATATTTATGCGAGAGATCAAGTATCACGGCTGTACGATTGGATTTCAGAATCGCAAGATATACAGCTTATCTCTGAATTTTATCGTGGAAGTAAACGAGACGCACGCCAGTGCGCTAGCACCGGCGATTTGAGTGTTTAAATGCCAGGGGCTTACTTCTGGCCAAGTGGTATTAAAAATCAATGTCATTTCATTTATAGAATAACCGGTAATTATTCGAGATCCTATGGTAGAGTGGTGCGTGGCTCTATCTCTGTCCACAGACGATACAATCTATGTACTTGAAAGCCGATGAACCATGAAACATAAAAGCGGCTACCATCATAAAATTTAACCGCCGGCAATTATAGACGGCGTGTGGGTAATTGTACATTACATGCTTTAACGAGGGAAAAACAGACTAGCGTGGAACTGGACGCTTGCTGAGAACGACGGTCAGAGGGTGGTTGGCGTTCAACTAGTGAGCCGGTCGGCCATACAGCCTGCATAAGATGGTTATTTGCCGGGCGAAGGGGAATCGGTCCTTCGGCCGGGTAAAATGTTGGCGCGCATTGGACATAGCCTTCCGCATACCTTGGGAATCTCGCGCGACGAGATTAATCGACCCTTCTGTAGGCAATAGCGCGTCGCTTATGCAACGTTGTGTGCATGGGGAGCAGAATCGAGGGAAAGAGCGGGAAGGCAGGAGAGCTCGAAGAGAGAAGCAATGACGGACAAACGGGAGGGCAGTTGATGGGGAGGAAGTAGCAGCGAAACACTCTGCGTGAGAGAGGGTAGCCGGGGGTATGTATGCAGTTGCACCGAGCCCGAAAGAAAGAGACGGAGGAAATACAGAGTGTAGAAGAGTATGTAGTATAGATGTATTGTGTAGTTGTGCAGTACGTACCGTCCACAAGGCATGACGCGTGAAATAAACAGAGGAGCGCCAAAGCGAGAAAACTCGCTGTGCCGCTGGCGAGCGCGCCTCTCATCTTTCCGCAAACCCTCGTGTCCTGTCCTGGCCACGGCCACGGGCCGTCGAGGGCTCCAGGCCGCAAAAGCTGCGGTTTTCTGCGAAGGCGGCCTCGCCGCGTAGCTCAATGGCGACGGGAGCCAGAGAAACTGCGAGCGGAGTAGCCACGAGGATCGGCTAGATCTGGAAGGTCACCCGCGCGACAGTGTGTCGATGTAGCCGATGCCCGTAATGTCATGTTTTCCATGAATCGGCCAGCGGGACGAAATTTCCCGAGGACAGGGAACCCTCGTCACCGTGCGACACTCACTCCCATCCAACACCGCACAGATGCACACATGTATGCCCCCGCTCGCTCGCTCGCTCGCCCGCGCGCGTTTGCAAGGCCTAAACGCACAGTGGTTCTTCGGCGATTCGATCCTCTTGCGTTTTTGCTGCTCGCCCGCTTCCCAATACTTGGCGCGCGATATCGCACCGCTGGACCACCGTTCGCCGAATGCGCCTCGCACTCGCTCGCACGCAACAGAACGGCAATGGATCGAGCTTGCTATTTACAATGGTCACGGTATCCAATGATTGATGTTGCCTCTCATAGTCTACGCCGCGCAAGGCATGCCGCCATTTTCCTACTGTGCTGATAGGCCGGCCCTACTGCCGTCTTCGCGGCTCTAACGAAACGCAGGCAGCCCGCTGTCAGATAGAGGACTCGCCAACACCGAGAGCACGAGAGGTCACTCCAGGCTTGACAGGTACTACGATGCGACTGCTGGAACTTGGCTGATCGGCCGGCTACACCCTCGCGTCATTCTCCCTGTGTTTTCGTACAACTTCCCTTGCTGTCACGCGCCGGCAACCAGCTCGCGACTTCTCACGGACACACCGAGCTGTGCTGCCACTGTGCCACTGCGACGACTCCGTAGTTCCGTACTCCGTCCTTTCCTTCCTACTGGTGCAGATGGTACTGCCACATTGTGTCACACGGAACCCGTGCCACCGCTCCTGCTGCCCCCAAACTTCCGAGCAACGTACTTCCATCAGCTTCGCAGCGCGAAAGATTGATCGGACGAAACTTGAGGGACGAGAAAATGTGCTGGCAAGTTTGGATTTTTCTATTAACGTTTATTTATAAATCTCGAGAGTGTATAACCACGGAAGTAGAATATGTATGTACAGAGTTGTTCTGGAAAGGTGCCTAAGTTATCGACTCGAAAATATCTGCATAATCATCATTTTGAAATTGCTTCTTCCCTATTTTCGAATCAATTCCACAATGAAACAAAAGACGAGGCTTTACACAATCATCCACTGGTTTGTCAAAAACAGGTCCTTTGTCAAAAAGCTCAACCGTTTTTCTTAGAATCGCAGTTTTGCCAAATGCGCAATTATTTCTGTCTAACGAAAAGCAAACTGTGGGACCACATTTAGAACAGCTATGGAAATGTTAATTGCAGCACCACCGTTGCACAAACATTATATGACAATATTTGTTGCTATTTTCCTTGCTTAACATTACTCCGTGTTTTCGCTTACTGAATGAGATATCGCAGGACTTGAACTTACTTTAAGTAATTATATGATAAAAACAATCCTTCGTCATATTGTCGGTGCCAAAAACATTGTCCTTCCATACTATAGGAGAACAAATGTTTTTTTCTTTAAATCACCTAGTAACGGATCATTAGGAGGGACTTAAATACAATGACTTACAGGATAGTAAAATAATACCTGATAGTATTTGTTGTTAAATACAAGCATTTCAAAATGAATACTGGCGTAATACGTAATGGAGCTTTGGAGGAATGTATACTGCTTATGGTTCTACTTGTTTGTATCTGGCGAACGTCATGTAAGCGTTGCATTCTGCAAAATGCAACAAAATCTATTTTGTGTCCATGACTGGCAGGATTACGAGTAAGATCCGACTGTAATATTTTATCTAGAAATTTATCATCTCTTGGTGAAAATGCTCCCGTGAAAACTTGACTTAAATACTAATTCACTTTGGATTATGGAAAATATAACCAATTCTTGACCGTGAAGCAATCGCTCTATCATTCCATATTATCTGAGACATCCCACTACATACTGTTCCATGTAATTAGAAAGTACGAAAAAGAATGCATCCCACGATAATAAAGAATTGGTGGCAACTTTGAACATCTGTACGTTTAAAAAACTCGGACATATTCTTTTTGCAAATGCGTTTGCTTAGTCTGTTCTGTGGCTGCGCCAAACCCAAATTACCCCCAATTACACAGCAATCGTGGGTAGCGCATTATCAGTTTCACACACAATAAATTACACAAACTCCTAAATTTGTGTGTCGCTCCCCCATGCCCTGGAAATAGCATTCCGTATGTGTCTCTTGCCAATTGTCTGTACGATAAAACCGATCCTCTGTAATCTATCGTGGTCCAATATTTTACGTCCATCAAAAATATAAGCAGGCTTCATCATATCAATATAGATTCGTTTATAATCCAATTCCTGAAAAATAATGGAAATTCGTACTGTACATGGATAAATTTCTGTCGTTGTAAACATTGTATTTTGATTATTTTAATTTTTACCCACCACAAATTCATCCCATTCTGTACACAAAACAATAGCATGCGTATTCTTTGTTGCACTGTAAGCATCCTTATAAATACTGATTCTACTTTTTACTTGTTCAGGTTTGTTCGTTATGCTCGGGTGCGTTAAATCCTCGATTATTTGCGATTCCTCAACCTACAAAACATAGTAAATAAAGAACATCAGGATCATATTAGCAAATGGTATTTGGAGTGATCGAGAGATAGTAACCTTGGGATCGTAGATGTGCAAAACAGCACCTTCATCTAGTAAGGTTTTAGCTACATGTATAGCGGGTGATTCCCGCGTATCACCAGTATTTTTCTTAAACGCAAAGCCAAGCAGCGAGATTCTCTTGTCGGTGACAGTATTGAACAGGGATTCTATGACCTTAGCCGAAAATCTTGATTTCTGGTATTCGTTCATGTCAATTACCTGCTGCCAGTAAGCAGCTACCTCGGGTAAATTCAAGCATTCGCAAATGTAAACTAAATTAAGGATGTCTTTTTGGAAGCAAGAGCCCCCAAAGCCGACCGAAGCGTGAAGGAACTTTGAACCTATGCGAGAGTCGAGACCCACTGCTCTGGCTACTTCAGAAACATCCGCACCTGTGACTTCACATACCGCAGACAACGAGTTTATGCTCGATATGCGCTGAGCCAAAAAGGCATTGGCAGCCTGCAATTGGAACATTCGTTATATAACTTAAATATTTTCTAAAACGGGAATCAGAACTTAAGAAGTAGGGCGCTTGTAACCAGGGTTTCCCTAGTTAGTGAAATGAACTTGTCTACTATCTTAATTACTCCTTAACGCTAATACTATTATTTGTTGTGGAAGGATGCACATGCTGATAACGGAGAACAGCACCAAGATAAGATTTTTTTCAACCCTATTGCTTACTTACCAATTTAGATAGTTCAGAACTCCACGTGTTAGTCGTTAATATATTTTTTCGTGGGATCCAGTGCTCGTAAACCTTACATAGTTCTTCAATTGCTGCTTGACCTTCTGGCGAATCCTCTCCACCAATTAAAACACGCTCAGCATTTACCAAATCTTCGATAGCAGTGCCCTCCGCTAGGAACTCGGGGTTGGAAAGTATCTAAAAGGATTTCGATTTCAAAAACTTTGATATTTATTAATTCGGGGCTAACAGGAAAAATAAAGCGAAAAATAGCAGGGGTCTTCGCGTAGCGGTAGTTAAAAAGGAACATCATTTCGCACAAGGACCACCTCTCGAAAGAAAGTAATTATAAAATGTATCACTGGTTAAATGTCAAGTTACTTTACAGTTAATTTTCCAGACTCAGACGTTAAAAATATTAGTACGAGGATCAGTTATTAGCAAAAATCAATTGACGGAAAGATACCTGGTACGATACGCCGGGCTTGTGATTAGCACGTAGGATATTCATAATACTTTCGGCTGCCCTCACGGGCACAGTACTCTTCTCCACAACAATCTTATCCCCGGACGCAATTTCTGCAATCATCCTTGCGGCACTCTCGACGTATTTCAAATCAGCTGCCCTTCCTTTCCCATTGCCAGATGTTTTTGTCGGCGTATTGACCGAGATAAAAATAAGGTCGGCCTCTTTAATCGCCGTCTCAATATCCGTGGAAAAGAATAAGTTTTTCCCGCGACATTTCCGCACCACGTCGTCCAGACCGGGCTCATATATTGGCAATTTGTCGGAATTCCATTGGGCAATTCTTTCCTTGCTTTTATCTACCACAGTTACTTGAATTTCAGGACATTTTAGCGCAATCACACTACAGGTTGGGCCACCAACGTAACCAGCTCCAATCCCACAAATTTTCTTGATTGTCATCTTAATCTTGTATTGTGTTTCCTGGTAAAAAAAAATACTTGTTATATCGGATCGTGTTATTACGTGCATGCGTGAGTAGTGCGGCAAATACATGATTTATGTCATTCAACAATATAAATGAGAGAGCGCAACGGAGCGTTTTAGTTCAATGATTACTCATAAGTCCTTAGCATTTCATTGTCCCATATTCGTTGGAGCGACGAGAGATGCTATTATTATATAGCATCCAGCCTCGTTGGGCTTTGACATGTTTAATAATGGCATTTACCATCGACGATTCTACGCGCAAATCGTTTTCTAGGAACGTGTATGAATATTTCAAGTTTTATCATGAAAAAAATGATGAAATAACATGTGAAATAACTTGGAAATATTCTGCTAAGAACTCGTCAATCGCTTATGAAACTTTCTTCATATGCATTAAAGCGAACTTTCATAAAAAATCCATTTCAACATTTGTCGTTTAATGAGCGTAAGGTCATCGTGCACTGTTGAATTTCGATATTCTTTTGAAGCAACAGTTAATTCGTTCCACCACTATGATAATCAGTTTGGCGCGATTAGAGCACAGTAGTGTGCAGGAAGTTGATTTCGAACCACTTGACCGCGATGTTCGAGTCTCCTGATTATTGCTTGACTTTGAAACTAGAAAACCCTTTCGTAGTACACGTATATTTTTTATGATAACAAGGTGGAAATAGATTTATTAGTTTTTTCTTTCAGCCCCGACGCCGACAGAGTTGCAAAGGGTACTTCAAACGACAAGCGTATTCCCGGTTGAGGCCTAAGAATGCCGAATACAAATATTCACTGACGCCAGATGACGGGCGTGAGTCGTGCGGTCAGTAAAGTACTGTCAGCTCAAAGCCGATATTATAGTTGTTAGCCAGTTCGAATGTAGCCCGAATTAAAATTCAAGTTATTACTAGATATTAATTAAAGTTGTAATACTGTGTAGAAAGTGTGATTACCTGTAGGCAATGCTTCAAAAAATCCGCCGCAGGTGGTAGAATGTGAGGTGCCCGAAATTGACCAGTGAACGGAAGGAAGCGTACTTGATAAAACGTCGAGAATGGAGGGTGGATACTGTCAGAAACACAGACACAAGCGGGAGATTCGATGACGAAAGATAACGGCACTCATGACAGCCAGGTACGGCAGAGTGGGCTCCGAGCCACGTTATGGTGAGGGATAACAGGCAGAACGATACGCGTCCGTCGTTCTACGATTAAGCGGAGGCGCATGTGTCGCAGGCTTCAGTCTCACGCGTGAGTTTCCCACTGTTGCCAAATCCAGGCACTACTGTGTCGCGCGCATGCGTCCTACGAGACAAGTAGCCAAGCAAATGCCACAGTGCATCTTTCAAAATTGTCCAGCCCTTGATATAGCTGGATAAGCTTTGAAATAATAGTGAATTCAGCCCAATCGCATGTATGTTTTCGATTAAAAAAAAGAAGTGTTTAAGCACCATCTCTGACACAAGGTAAAACCGATAGACAGTATGTATTAATTAATTACTAAGCCACTGCAGTGTTTATTATAATTAGCTTGTCATAACTAGAATGATTTAACTGCAGCTGGTTGAGTTGATCGTTAATAATAAGTTGATCAGAGATAAAATGTGAACATAAAATGTGAACATAAAATGTGAAAGAACTAGCTTCTTGTTTTTGGGTGCATTTGGGAAAGAGAGAGGCAGAAGTTACTGTTATATTTCTTGTTGACAATAATATTTCCAGAGAGTATTAGAAAAATTCTCCTATAATTGACAATCGCTGTAAAAATGGTTGCGCAGTGCAAGACAATACTTGATAATTAAGTACTGCTGAAACATTTGTCGGGTATGAATTCCTATTTCGGATATTCTCAAGCAACTTCTGTGGTTCGAAAGATTGCAACTTGGAAACTGGCTGTTTGCCCAAGGGACTTGTAATGTTACTAATTGTTGCAGGTGTAGTATAATAATCATTTGGATCAGTGAATGACTCAAAACTGTCAATATTTTCACTGTCATCCACCTTGTAAATTACAGAAGGTGGTCCTGCAATTTGTACCACATCAGTGTTTGGTTTTGACATTGTGTTTTTATTGAATTTTGCAACTTTGTTCATCACGTCTGCACTGTCTGCATTATCAATCACTAAACAACCTGAATCATCAGATTTTATTTTTGCATTTGCTTGAGCCTGTAGACTGGCTTCTTGTCTCAATTCGGATAACTTTACAATTTGTATGGGCTGTGCTTCCTCAGTCCGGTTTGCATTAACATCACCGTTTCCATTGAGGTATTCTTCTCTAGACCTTTGCTTTCGAGATTCCGCAGGAACTAAGTTCCATAATTTTGGTTTCTGATCTGGGAATAAGTTCTGTGATCTGCTACAACAATATAATGCACCAGGGTCAATGGGATGTGCTTCTGTATTAAAAATATATCCTCCAGCTTCAACAATACATTGACCCCATTGAGTTTGAATCACTTCTCCTTCTTGTCCATTGTTGTGAATAAAGTTCTCAGGATCGAAAAGCAGATAAAGATACTTTGTAGTTTCAGCAAGGAAAAAGGATTCCATTCTATCAGCTTTGCGGTGATCCCTGACATCATTGATTGTAGCATAGCCACACGTTGTTTTTGCACTATGTTGTAGACTTCTTAATATATCCTCACCCACTTCAATTAGATATGGGTCACCTGTTGCTCTGTATAAATACATGACTGATTCTATTAGTTCTGGCCTTAGTGGATAACCTTCTCTATTGGTTCCTGCCTCTGCTTGTGGAATATTATAAAACTCTGGTGTGAACCCAAATTGTTTCCACACACGGTGGTAATTATGCAAAGACTTCATTGCATCTCCAATTTCGCCAAACAAACTCAATACTCCAGGCCAATAAGCATCAAGGGATTGAAACACCGGTAAAGTTACTTGTCCTTTGGTCATAGAAACCCATAAATGCCAGTCTTCTTTGCGAATATATTTTTCAATAGCAGCTTTGTGTTCATAAAATATTGTTGCTAGTAGAGGATCTTGAAACAGCAGAGTTCCTTTTGCCAAATATTCAAAATATGAATCTACTCCAGCTCCAATGCCTGAGTCTTGCGCTGTCCAATGTCCCGTCAACACATCCACATGATTTCCCACAAGGCCAATGTTAGATTTATAGTAATGAAGTGCTTTCAAGGCATTCATAGCTACTTCTTCATATAATGGATCGCCTGTTAATCTTGAAAGTGTCCCAAACTCCAATAGAAATGTGCCAATCCCAGCAGTGCAAGTGATACTCGTTTCACCTTCTGGTACTCCATATTTCAAGTTGACAGTACCATATGGCATTCCAGTTGGCGTATCAAAGGCAGCAATAAGTCTTTTTGCCATATCTTCTGCAAGACGAAGTAATGGCCCATTGCAGGGCCAGCCTGGCTCCAAAGTTATGCCAGCTTTCCGTGATAATAGATGAGCACTCAACAGTCCACCCACGACACGAATATTAGTCTCAAACACGGAGACGTTAATGTTTGCCTCGAAATTCGCCCTCGAGCTAATGATCTCTGCAACACGTCGGAATTCGGTGAAATTTCCCATCACAGCCAGAGTATCAAGTGCGTCAATAAGAGTTAAAGAAAAGCTGCCCCAAGTGTCGAAGCCATCGCAGCTTAATGATCGTAGCTCGTCGTAAGGATATGCATACATTAAGTAACTTGAATATGCATGGTCAAACATTGATCGTACTTCTTCCCTAAGTACGGTCAAGTCATTTTTATCATACTCCCGAATGCAGTGTGCCGATGTTAATAGCCCAAGGAAAAAGACTATATCGATTACGGTCATTCTTGCGATTTTGCACTACTCGGGATGCCCAACTCTTCTTGATTAGTCATATATATAGGTTCTCCTACTAATTGAATTACGCGTGTAAGCATAATATGGAATAGACAAGGCACTGTCTCAGCTAGTACGTGTTTACTTGAAGCTGAGGTGTAATATACTGCTCATTATACACAGATATATAATGTATGTACATCGCCGGCTCTTGCCTCCCGCACACTGGTATAGATAACATAACACTGATATATCAGTGACGCAGTGAGTACGTGTGTCAGTGCTCTCACACGATTACTCATTCTCCTGGCCTACCACCATAGACATATGGAAATCCATGAAGGCATAACTTGGTTGGACCACGACGCATTGGCGCATTCGTTGAATCGAATGCTCTGAACTGCTCTGAACTCTGAACCAAACTGAACCAAACCAACTATCTACTCTGCGAGATATCGATATAATCTTATGTAATTATCTACTATCTACAATTGCGTCGTCTGGTCTTATGGGTGCTCACATCTATATACATATGTATGCACACGGCTTTTTAAGTTCAAATTCAACTACCGCTGTTGAATGAAATCAGTAATCATAGTCACCATTGCTGCTGGTACTATACCACCAGTACGGGACTGTCTATATGGTATTTCATTAGGAAAATCCTAAAACCATTTTACCATGATGTGCTTATTAATACTACGTCGGACATGCTTAGATGTTTTTAGATTGGTGTTTCTCTGTCATGAGGAGGTCCAGATAGGAGGGCAAGGGTTTTGCCAAAGAGAACGGCCGGCTATTTAGTTGAAACGTTTTATTCATATTTTTTAAGCAAAAACACAACAAAATTCAAGTACATTTATCCCTTACACGTTTACTTTGAAATTCTACTGAAATAGAATTATAGGTGGATAACACGACTCGTGTAAGTGCAGTGTTAATGCCTAATTAATCATGAATGTATGCACGGTACGCCAGTTTTGTGGATCCAATGTTACGCGATTGATTAATGTACGAAAGGAATCAAGATGAATTCATGGATTTCGGTGTGCATGCCCAGATAAAATCGTCCTGTTTGGAGCTCCTGTTTCACCTGACTGTTCGTTTTTCGCTTGCTTCCCCGCAATTTTCAAAAGTTTCACTTAACTCTGCGCGATTCACACATGTTATACCCGTCATCGTCTTTAATTTTTCCCCGAGGAGTGTGCATTAAAATGGTTACAAAAATGGCAGCAAGAGAATAAGGCACACAATTGATGCAACGCGCATTTAATATAGCGACATATGTATTGTTTCACCTTAATGGAATCTCGTGCGCGCGTGGGTGAGTGAATGTGTGGGAGCGTGTGTGTGTGTGTGTGATGAATGGAAGTGTGTGATCGCGTGTGTACGGATCATCCTGGAAATCATTCTGTTCAATGTATATCATGCCTAGGGAATCTAGAGCGTTGCAGGAACGATTGTGCCTATTATATTGTTGTCTGTGATAATTAGTTTCATTTATTAATATTATTATCATCATTATCATCGTCGGTATTAATATCATCATTATTATTAATATAATAATTATTATTATTATTATCGTTTAACCATTAACGTACGCTGATGTTGCTATTTGCCTGGATGATCGGTCGGTCTTTATTTACAGGTATCTCTCACGTATGTGTCTCTCATAGACCTTATGATATGAGGGTATATGTATAATATGCTGCCTGAGATATAGAGCTCCAACTACTTGACACAAATCAACTAAAGCAGTGAACTATGTTCGTAACAAGTGCACCATCCTTCTCTCGTACGTGTCTAAGTACACATATGCATGTGTCTGTGTATGTGTGTGTGAGCTGTTTCGGTTCTACGTCGGTTTGGGACATCTATTACAAACAAATTGCTCCTCTTTTTTCTGTTTTTGAGTTACCTTTGTTCAACAAAAAAGATTCGTGTACGCTCCTCGAGCACCCTCGTAAAGCTTCACTTATATACATCTTTAGCTCATAACAGCTACGGTACAGGCAATTGTAATACCTCTCCACTGCAATACCCCTCGGGTAGTTAACAACTATTTGTCTTCACCTAGCTGCAATGCTATAAACTGCAACTTGTAACAATTGTCATACATGGCTACTCAAAGCAAAATTGTTTCGGTTATAGCTCTCTTTCTCTCTTTCACACTCGTACTTTCTCGCTCGTTCGTTCGCTCTCGCTCTTTCTTTCTACGTTACTGTGCTCATAAATGATTCTTCTTCGATTTTCAATGATTACGTATGTGTAACTGTATATAGTGGTATGTCTATACGAGTCTATGTGTTAGTGTGTATACGCGTATGAGTGTACTCTGGTTTACAACCCTCTAGTGTCTGAACTCTCCCTCGTCTTGTGTGAGCAGTCGAGACTTTCTTAAGCAAAGGCCAACGTTTCTAACGTGGTACGCGGAACAACATTCGTACTGTTCACTTGTGTGTTTATAATACGCGTTTTTAAAATTCACGTCTCGAGATACGACTTGTAAAAAATATGCCTTAGTCACTTTGATGCAGTATAATTCGTGTAGCGCTTATATATAAAATATTTAAAGCAAAACTCAACAGAAGTATCAATGCTGCTGCTTTCTCCGTTGCTGAGTTCCTCGCCGCCCGCCGATGTAACGTTCGAAGATCCATTCTATCGAGGCAACCGATCAGTTTGAATCTGAATAAGCTCGATCCGGGTGCGTTGGGGGACGATACGAAAGAATGTGAGGCTGCACTGCAGTGCCATTTGACAAAAACGAGTATGTGCACCAAGTGAAAATTGACGATAACATTCGAAACAACTAGACGCATGCAGTCACACGTACATAACAATTTCGGGGAGTTTTCGTGAAGGTCGCGAACGTGGCCGCGCGGTCTCTTAGAGCTATATACAAAAATGAATAGCGATAAGTAGGCTTCTGCTATAACATTGACTGCTCCTGAGCAGGTCACCCACCCTCTCCCTCTCCCACTCCCTTTCTTGCGGCTTTAAGAAATAACAGTGATCTACGGGCGCGCAACCTTTCCGCTCCCCTTTAACATGCAATTGATCGTAGCGTAGAAATTCATGCGTTCATCGACGTACGCGATACACCCGCGCGCAAGTACAACGTCAGAGGCTTGTGTGGTTGAAAAAAGGACGGCCTTGACATCGCTACTATCCTGGAAACCCTCTCCCGGAGAGACATTTCGGATGAGGCGTATCCTAGTTCCACTCCGGTTACTGAATATTGCAGCAAGCTGCTCGGCATGGTATCGGACCCTCCCCTGTCCCTCCGTACAGCGTTTTCTCTTTGAATAACTTTGAATCGATCTGCTGAAATTGTGCCTTGCCTGTGTAACAACTTTCGTAGACCTCGAATGCCTCGTCGACCGGGGCCTTCTTGTCCTCACCAATATTACCCTGTTCCTGCCCGGTTGGCAGTGCAATCGGGATCTCCTCACTGTAAAAGCTCTCTACCATTTCATCGGTATTGTTTGGCACTGTTCTCGATGTAAGTGAACTGATGCACGTGTTAATCTCACTCGCCTCTTCCTCAAGGCTGGTAGCACTCTCGCGCGCCAGCCTGTAGTATTTCTGTACGTGCTCGATGTTGGCATGCTCTATTTCAAAATTATCATCTTCCGCTGCCTCACCTTCGCAATATATCCCCCGACTTTGTAGCATCTTTCTTGGAGTTATCACAGGTTCAATCGTTTCCGCCTCCCAGCACTCCAGTACATCTGGCTCCTCTATGCTTCCTACCGACTGGATCATGGCATGGACTGACTCTTCTTCGCTGTTGTTGTTGTTGTTGTTGTGAATTTTGTCGGCCCTGACCTTCTGTCTCTGGACATTGCCTTCGCTCTCCAAAGTTGCATTAGTTACACTGGAACCCTTATAACCGTTTGATACGAACGGTTGGTAACTGGATGGTGTCAGTAATTTCCCATGTTCCGAGACGATAATTTCACCTTTTTCAAAGGTCCTCACGCTCACAGTGTCGTCAACGATACCCTTGTCCTTCACATCATTTCGATCATCAACACGCCGCATTTTCAGATCCACATTTTCAACGGGTTCTCGATTGGATTTGCCCGACCTCTTCACGCGTCTTTCATTCACTCTCTTCGAGTCCACCCGAGAGTTTACGGCAACCCTCATGTCCGCAACGCTATCCTTCTCAGAAAATTCGCAAACATCACCAACATTTTGCTTCGGCAGACTCTTGCTTCTCATACTGCCGAGAGAGTTCTCCTGATGGCAACAGGAATCCGAGGAAGAAGCCACTTGATCTTGCATCCTTTCGACGCTGCCCTTGGCCCCCCGCCTATTAGCTCGTTCCCCTAATTTCCGTTTTGCACCTTTCAGATCCCTCTTCTTTCGCGAAGCTGCTGTTGCGCATATCGCTTCCGTGTGATCGCCTTCATTGTTGCTGGTCCTTGCGAATTCGCCGTAATCAGCTGCATCGGACAATGACACATCATTGTCCGTGCTGCCATTAGCAGATAGTGCAGGCATGGGGTTGCCATGCAAGTTTTTTGGCGGCTTTTCTTTCACATCAACTTCATCCTCCGTCTCGCTGTCTGACGTTACCCTGCATGTGATAAACAGATCCGGCGAGTTAGCTTTACGAAGCCAGTCCTTTACTGCCTCCGTGATGGGATATTGCATTCGTCGCGGTTGACTTTCGAAACCCGAATCCTCAGTGGAGGCCTCGATCGCCTCGTCCTGAATTACTTTATCCTCGCTACAGTGACACATCTCCGAGGAATAGTTATCCGATTCCTGGTCTTCCGGTTTTGCGGTATTGTCGAGTGGCGTGAACTGTGATTTTGAGCATGTATTATTAGTTATTGCAACATTATTCGGTAGTTGCGTTTTGTTACACAAAGTCTCCTTTTTTATGTCCAAATCTCCGTCTGTCATGTTATCCAACTCGGGACCAGGGGTAGCTTCCCTCACGAATTTTGATCCCTTCGCGCTGTACTTTCGTTTGGGTGATGTGTTCGATACTTTGTGGTTGGATGAATCACGATTCGCTAAGGACCTGCGGGATCCGTTGAGCGGTTCTGTAGAACTGGTCTTTGGCGTGAATGATCTCGGCTGTACTTTCTCGAGAGGTGAGTCATCCATTTGCGGCGAAGACGGATTCGCCATCATCGGTACTTGCGTGGCGTTCGGTGCTTCCATTTCGTCACTATAGCAGTCGGAATCTGCCTTTCCATTTGTGAGATTATCCTTAGGGAACTGTGATGGGGTATTAGGCGGTGTAACGGTGACATCTAATTCATCCATTGACCGTTCACACTTCTCATTGGCACTCGGTAAATCATTCGCACTTCTGATTATATCAGTACGTAGCGGCGCTTCATCCGATTCAGTCTGCGCGCCTTTTGCGGTCTTAGTAATCTCCGCGTTTGAGGTTGCTACTTCCTTGACGACACGGCAGCTCATCAGTCTCTCCGACTCAGCGTCATTTAGACCGTTGTTCGCAAGCGTCGAAAATTGCCTATTTTCTAAAGAGGATATTGGAGCGTGATCCGTCACCGGGCCGTTTTCCCGAACCGTTCGGTCTTCAGCGATAGAGCCGTTACACGCCACTTCCGCCCCACCGACGGCTGGTGCCGTCGCTGGCTCGGAGGGTAACGCTTCGCTACTCGAAGAATTAGCTCCATTCGACTCTTCTGCAGCGCTAGTTATCTCGTTGGAAGTCGGAACAACAACGAGCGAGGTATGCGGTTCACCAACTGTACGCAATTGAAACTCCTGACATTCGGGATTAAGCGGCCGGGTGGTGCTAGTCGTTGTCGTGTTCGTGCTCGAAGTCGGACTCCCAGTCCAAGGTACACGGGAAGACGTTAGACCATTATCATATTCGGAACTGTACTCTGCCTCCTCTTCGTCCTCCGCATTATCCTGAAAATCAAGAACTCTTTGAGTGAACCAGCAGCGCAAGTGCAAAAGTGTCGATTTCTCGCAATTCTCGCTGACACTGCGACTATCTCTTACCAAAGCAAGTCTCCTCTGCTTTCTCTTCTTTTTCTTCTTTCTCCGCTTGGCAGAGGCCAAGGCCGTCATAGCCGCCACGTCCGCTGTCCTGATCATCGGCCCACTCTGCAGAGTAACACCTTGGACAGCAGAAATGTTATTCATCATTCGATTATAAAGAAATTAGCATGGTTGCCTGACAAGTATTTCTCCATGTGACATTCTCCCTCGATTGCGAGTGTCGATAGAGATGTACGTCGAATCCAAATTATAGAGAAACACACACGAAGACCTGCTGGGGCGCGAAGACTGAACTTGGCTTTCCGTCGCCTGCCTTACCTGCGGCTTCTTTATTGAAGGGGCAGACGTAAGAGAGCTATTTCGGACGCTCACTATTTAAACCTCCGCAATTTGCAAACCTTTGCCAAGCTCACTCCTGACGCTTGTTGCGCGGCCAAGACATATTTCCAACATTAAATATCGATGTAAAAGCGCCGCAACCTCGTGATGATTATGAGTCAATGGACCCCCTAAGCGAGAGAAAGAGAGAAAGAGATAGACTCCTGAGTGACGTGCAGCGTGCGAGAAGACGATAGAGAGTCATGAGACCATGTGCCGGAGGCAAAGATATGCCGAGGCAGAGAAATTAGGTGAAGAATGACCGATCGAAGATTAAATTCGTAGAGATGCAGACACACACGGAGCGTGGAGAGGGAAGGAGCCTAGACTTTAGTTACAGCCGTTAAGGATCCAAGCGTATATCGTTTTCTCGTACGACCAAACTGCTCAACATTTTGCAATATCGATGTCACGATAACACCTGTCTCCTTACGATTGTACCTAAAGCAAGGTAGCCCTCTTTGCGAATTATTACCTTTTACCTTGAGTGTGGTAGAGACACGGCGGTAATAAAACAGCAATGATGCCGATGGACGGGGCAGCAGTCATGAATCTGAGTATATCCCTTTCTTCTGGCCGCGCATCCAACCGACACTGCTCTCGTTTAACATTACAAACAGGTACAATCAAACGTACTACGCCCTATCTAATGGAATGCGGGGAAGGAGCGCCCTTCGCGACTTGAGCCTTGCTAGCAATCATCTCGTTAAATTTATATCGATCGTCGCGAAGGGACATAAGTTTAACATCGCACTCCAGTATAAATCGATATTGGCAGGCAGTGCATTGCGCTCCCTCTCCGGGATGCGCGGGGGATTTTTGGTCACCGAAAGAAAATCTCTCGGTTGCCGATCACTATCACCCGTTGTTCTGTCCAACCCTCCACGAACTGAACAGGAAGCTACGAGCGACGAACAAGTAGAGTACGTATCTACCCATACGGTAACAGCAAGATAATCAAATCATCGAGAATCCACGGCATTGCCAGTAGGGATACTAATTGCTAAGCCTTCATCATCTCGATTCAACTAACCATTCACGTTCACAAGTGGTGGCCCGAACATGTAATGACCAGGATACATGTACGGCTGGGGCACGGTCGGTATTACGTGCGAGACATGCATCGGAGGCTGCACCAGCACTGGTTCCAGATACGGACCACTGACGTCATTCATGCCGTTCCCCAGGAGTGGTGTCTCGACGAATTGCTCCTCCGATGGCTGCTCTTCTGCCGGTTGCTGCGTCTCCTCCACACACCCTTCCGTGTTCTTCTTCTCCTTCTCTTTCTCCTTCTCCTTCTCGTTCTCCTTGGTAATGGTCACTTCTTCATCAGCATGTTCCTCCACCTCGCCTAATATACTTCCCGTGCAACTGGCACTCCCATTACCGCTTTCGTTGCACGTGCCGTTCGGATTCTCAACAGGGGCCTGCGCATTCTCCTCCTCCTCCTCCGCGCGGGCCCCATTCTCGATATTTTGACCCGTCTGTCATAAGATAGATTCAAAATAAATGAAGGGGCTAAGACGAATGAAAGGGGCGATTGCGTTTTATCAAGTCTCAGTGCATTACCTGGCAATCCATCGTGCAATACGGCTGACCACCGAGCTTAGGCACGAAGGCAGGATTGATCCATTCAATGGGCCTTAAAGGCACTGGTCCGCATGGCATTGCCGTTAGCACGTTCGGCCCAAGCTGTGCAGGCACAGGTGCTGGGCCCACCAGCATTACAGGGTATTCATAGTAGTAACCACTCGCGTGGTCGTAAAATGTCCCGTACCCTAATTGCGCTCCGGGTTCCATCACAGGCGGATACTCTCCGCTGCCGCTATCCCGGTCCAGCAGTTGCTGGTCCTCAGTCGTCTCACTGCCATCTGCAATAGCACAAGACCAACACTTTTCAACAAGCAAACTCAACGTTCGTCCCATATCGATGCGGGAAAAACACGTGTTAATGAACGAGCAGTATTTCGACTGGTTGTGAGTGAGAGGCACTATCACTATAGTGGCAATGAATGAGAACTAATAATACCAGCTACGAACGCAGGAGAATGGACATTGAAATTCATCACGACAACACGATGGGCAGAAACGCACGAGTACAAAGACGAGTACACCACGAGTACACAAGTTGAACAAGGCAGAATGAAGTACTGGGATTTTTACTTCCAGTTTGAAACCCCGAGGGAGAAGGAAAATGAGGGGGGCCGAAGGGAGGGAACGTAGATGGATAAGAGAAGCCAATAATGGGACAACATAAAGAGAACTCTGATGAAATGTGCCGCGCTTCTACCTATACCTCTACCTGCGGTGGAATGCGAGGCCGATTGACTCTCGGTGGTCGAGGGTGTCGCGCTGGTGCTCGCGTTGCCAACCCAGGGTTTCTTACGAGTGAGGTAGCCCTTTTTGAAGAGGACATCCTGCCGCGGCGTGGTGATCCTCGTGTACTCGTCCTCGTTGAAGATAATCTTGGGCTGCGACTGCAAGCCCCGCGAGTCGTCTTCGTGCGACTTGGTACCACCACCGCCTGAATAACCACGGCTGGTACTACTCGCCGATCGCCGAGGCGTGTATCCACCCTGGCCATTCCGCTCGAAGCTGTGCACGCACGGGTGCGACTTGTCCTGGCCCTTCACGTACCCACTCCGCAAGCCTTCCTTCTCGTCCTCCTCGCCGGGTGGAGCTGTTACCGACAAAGAACAGTATATTTAGTTTTAAGATCTTCGATCCTTCGAGTCTACTGCCCAGCGCAAAGCATATGCCGATCTAGCATTCGATTGTGAGTTGATGCAGTGATCGCCGTCACCAGAGCGTCGTACACGCGATTACTATAACTATTTTTTTGCATATTTTATTTACATACTTTCATTCATCGTATTATTAAAATTGCTAATACATCGCCCACGTTAATCAAGTAACTTGAATAGCGTGACTTGGTTATTAGTTCTGCAATTGCAATTAATTCGTATCCGCCAATCAATTTACAATTTACATTCCATTTCATTGGGTTTCAATTCATTAGATCTCTACTGTGGATCACGTGGGATGAAGTGACGTGCGGCTGCAGGGAAGCGGATAAGTACAGGAGATTGGGTTACTATTTTTGGTATTTACGACTTGAAAGATCTGTTTATTTACAACAAACAAAAATCTCTATCCATTGTTAAACCAATGCAGGGGTAGGCAGAACGGCATGTTGCAGGAGGCAGATAGGGCGTGCGATTATTGTTAATTGCAAGCGCAATCATGCTAAATTCTCCTCTCGCCCTGTGTAACACTCCGCGCAATTCTATGAATACTGGAAAGTTGTAAAGTCTAGCGTCTGGCGCAGCACGGGCGCATCTACTTCTACATCTACAAGCTCTAATTAGCATGAGCAGCGCAACCAAAGTTAGGCGGCGGGCAAGAAATGCTTCACTACAAACGAGGTCGTAGGTTTCATTAGTAAAGCATTGCGAGACATATACGGCTGGCGATTGCCAATGTTGAGAAGCATCCGATCGACGGATCTCTTCCTATGGAGAAAGTAATCGAGTTTCGCAAGGAAGCATCCGGCGGCTACGGTGTTACGCGGGCGCCCGATTGTTGAAAAGTTTCGTACCGTCTTGGTACCTCGCTAATAGGAGCGCGTGATTGGAAGATCCGATCACGTGGGTGACCCTTCGCTGCCGGCGCCACTGCATCGCTCCCTCTGCCGCCCTCTATGTCACTTGGCTCCCCCACCGGCGTCGACACGGTGTCCTTTCACACCGGCCCCGAGTCTGTAGATATGAGCACTGCGCTGCTGTACCCTCGGTATCTTTGCGCTCTGGTTACTCGATCTCCCTAGGGCCTAGGAGCACGAGTCCAGCCACATCCGCCGCTCCCTCTAGCTACAGAAACCCTCGAGTCGGACTCGTGATGGGTGACGAGGTGGTGTGGGGCGATCGGAAACGCGCCGCCCGCCGCGACAGCTAGGAAAGTGCGTGCAGAGTGTCAGATGCGATAACGCGAGATGGCAGAGAGACAGGGGCTAAGGTCTAGCGGGCGAGAGACGCGGCGGCCACGTATATAATCTGGCGCAGGCGATGCCTCGGCCACGACTGTGCTTCACACGAGGAAAGGGGTGAGGAAGGGGCTTAGGCAGGGAGGGCATCGTGCTTCGATGGCAGGAGGCAGAAGGCGCGCGGATGCCTTGGCATCGGCCGACGCAGCCCATTGGCTAGCGCCATTCGCCGACTAGAATAGCACCGGAATTAGAATAGAAAATGTGCGAGGACCACTGCTAGCCGTCGGCTAACGAACGTCCCGCCCGAACGAGAGCAACTCATCGCTTCGGAAGTGATCTCCAAACCTACGCTAAATCTTGCCCGGATCCTCGACAGGCGCCTTCCGCATCGATGGCGCGATAAAATAATGCTACCCTTTGAGCCTCCAAGTCAAATGATTATACTGTACCCCGCTTGATCTGATTGAGCGCCAACCGGCATACGTAATGTGGCAGGGGGCCTCGAGCACATAATATGCAAATACATATGGCAATCCCTTTACGAACGTGATCGCTTTCGCAAACGGGATTCGGTGCCGCTAATTCTCTTGGCCGTGATCGATGATCAATTCAAGGGGCTGCGAAAATCGAAGTATGATCTGTTGACTTCGCTCGGCGATGAGGATGCGTGCCAACTAGGCTACGGAGAACTTCATTGTCACGTTACATAAAACGTCGGCAACTTTGTTTATCGCACGCCCGGGCGCACGGCGCACCACTTTGTCATTTGCTAAATCATAGTCGAGCCCAGTCGCTTCAAATTGAAGGGGTATTCTGGTCTAGGTTGTACAATTGTTCATCATCTTTGAGATTGAATTGCTAAATTAGAACAACATTATTGATGGCAATTAAAACCGAAAGTTTGCTAATAATTTCCCAATTTAGATCGGAATGCTCCCTTGGGCCGAGTTTTCCTGACTTCTCGAAGGATCAACATGGAAAAGGTGACAGGAGCGGGAGAAGAAGACCGACGGACGGTTTAGCGCGATGCAATTATGCCGGGGGCGCTAAGTGCCACTAATGTTCCTAGCCCGACTGAAACTCGAGTTCTCGAACCGACTCGAGATCCTTAATCATCGAGTGGCGAGGCTGTGACGAGAGAAACTTGTTTTCCCCGTTAGCACGGATATCCCTCCCTCTCACTCTTTGGAATAAGCTTTTTCTGACCCGCTCGAGATACTCTAGTTTGCGATCTCTAACTGAATAGGTCAATCGTTACTCCGCAATGTGTATATCCAGCGGTTGAGGGCAAAGCTTGCCTCTAATACATCGGAAAGCGGCTGGCGAAGACGAGCGTGCGAGGTGAACGAACTCAATTTGGAGCTGCCGTCGCCAGGGTCACTTGTAATTCTTTAATGCTATTTGGCGCAACTTTAAATAACACCCCAAACGCATACCACGTGAGCCATCGACACAATCTAGCAATATTGGATTTGCTTACGAGGTGCAATCGGACTCGTTTGAGATAGTACACTTTCCGTAAGGATCCAATGCGAATATACTGGCCTAGTCCGTCTACGTCTACGTTCTCGCGAACCGCGAGGTACGATTTCGTGAAAGTGCATTGACACCGCGGGATTACAGCTTCATTCTCCTGCCTTTCTTTCATTTTAGAAAATTGTTTAAGGAGATCTCGTTAGCGCGCGACGCGCGGCTAATGTGCTCTCGCAAGGAAATCCAGTCACGTTCCAGATTCTCGCCCGGTGAGATGTGCCTATCTAGGTATCCAAGCCAATGTATAGAGCCTGGTTGATGCGCCTGGAACGCGCAACGTGTGTCTTCCCATAGCCCGGCGTGGCCGCGCGGTTTCATCGATCGGGCGCAAGTTTGTCTACGTGCCTCGTGTTTGCATCAGAGCACGTAATACCGGAAACTCGGGAATTATGCTCCCGGAGTATGCCAGAGACAAGGCGGAGTATGTACTAGGCGTACGCGTCTACATGCGAAACTTTCTGTGGCATTCTTTCGCAATAAGAATTCATCGCACGACACGCCGCGGCGTGCGTCCCCCTTTCCCTTTGATCCGCACGTGTTGTTACATCCAGCGCCGTATAGAGACAATACGTCTCTCGACCCAAGGTAAAACGAATTGAGGTAGGCAGGGTGTCTCGCCGGACAATTAGTTGAACGCGCACCGCCGGAGGGAGCAGTTATTAACCCTTTGAGGGCCCGCGGCGACTCGGCCCCGACGTCGCGCCTTGTTTACCTATTTACGATTCATGTGTGACGTATGTACTTCTCATGCAACGATACGGCCAAATAATTGGCATAATTGAGCCGAAGATAATCGGAGAGGTCGCAGCCGATAGCTTGGACGTAAAAGCTTAAGCGCGCGGTAGTGGGGAGATAAGTGCAATTCGCTTCCAACAACGCGTGTATTTCCGTCTGACGGTTCTTAGATTATACTCGTACGCGTGTTTGTTTAATTCGTTCTTGGGCTCACGTCGGCGCAGTAGCCCGCCTGGAGAAACGTACTCGTTATCGTCGGTTATGCAACCACCGGCTGTCTGCTGCATTCGCCTTCGTTTCGGCTTGGCCTTACGGACTTTCTGGATTTCGATTAGCGTGGGAGGACAACTGAGCTAGTGATACAAGGCGCATCGATCGTTGTAATGACATTTGCCGAGCGAACTCCCGAGTAATCTGTGCCACAATTATCTCGCCTCTCAGTTCTGCTCCTCGTGCGCCTTTCTACTCTCATCAGCGCGCTCTAATTACACCCCCGGCGCTCCCGTCCCCCACTGAAAATGCGCTCTTCCGTGTGCGCGTCTTTGGCGGCGGGCATTTTCATCAGTCGGTGGTATGCGAGGTGCGGAACCGACGTGAAAAAAATGTACACGCATGTACACACATCGTTGGGGACGAGTACGTTTTGCTTAGCGTCAATTTGCGCAATATAATGATAAGATAATTTTTTCGAATCCTATAGTTAATAATAACACTCATTGCACACCTATGCCCATAAAAAAGAGAACATTTCCCCAAACACTATTGAATGGAGGTTTCTTTCTGAAGGGTTCCAACGTCTCTAGCGTCACTAAAACCATCTTTCTCAAGCCAATGTAACACACAGACGCACGGAGGCCTACGATTCCAGCATTTCTTCCGGTTGAACATAAACGCGATTATGTCCCGAATTAACAGTTGTTTGAGGTGGATACAATTGCCGCTCCGTTATCGGCGTGGCAACAACGTGCTCGCGTGTGAATCTAGGCCGGCCGAATTCGCCGGCGACGGTGCACTTGGTTCTATGGCATTTTGCGATTACGTAACAGGCGTTTGTACGTCGCCGCCCGACCGGCACGCGTGTTCAATGAGGCCGGGCGCAAAGCACTGCCGGAAGAAAGTGCGAATAACACACGACAGCTTTCTGGAGCGAAAGGAGAGTTTCGTTGGTAAATCGTCCAATCTCTTGTTCCTCCACGTGCCTTGTCCGCCATCACCAACTGCCCCTGCAATGGGAAAGGGTTTCGTCCGCACCACGTGGGTCGAGCCATTCTCGAACATTCCGGGGCGACGAAGCTAGCTTTCTTCAGAGGGCGCACCGACCTCCAATTTCTCCTGCGGCTCTCGCCGTAGCGGCAGTTATCACGTCTTAGTATTATTTGCCCAAAGTATAATAAGGTGCTCGAGACTTAATCGGCGAATTTCTCCGACGCAATATGACGCAACTACGCGCGAGCTTTTACTAGATAGGCTCACGTCGTGAAGTAGTGTGTAACCTCGGCGTGTCTACACTTGGTACACCAGCAGCCAGTGATTCTAACTCTTAGAAGCGTCTCCAAAACTCGTAGCTATGGAGGTAGATACCGATGATTTATGGCATGAAGAGGAGAGGGAAGCGCGTTCTCCTTGGGAGCTGCCGGAAATAGTCGTGCGAGCGCACCGGGCTTGGCTAAGGCCCTGCGGAAAAAAGCTCTTCGGCACTCGAGTCATCGCCAAGGATTGTCAGACTGCTCAAGGACCCGCGCTATCTAGTTACGCCCGATTCCCATTAGGGAAAACATTCGCACTCTCGCGGTAGCTTTTCCCCCTGGGCTCTGTCTCACGCACTCACGTGTTCTCTATCAATCGAATCTCCGCGGAGCTCCATTTCTAGTGTAAATCGAATGCGACCACCTTCCGCGACTCCAACTTTACCCTTAGCCTCACGAAGATACTTGACTTTCTCCTACGCACTTGCCCTATGTCACACGTAGGTAGACAGTGTACTTACGGAGTCGTCTCTACCAAAAAGCTCGCCTGTGAGCTTGTGAACGCTCCGATTACTGTGTGCAACGGGTTGGCAAGAGAGGCAGAGAGAAGGAGATACGAGTGCAATCATTTGGAGCACGAAATGAATCGTACTTGATGGTAAGGGCGAGGAAAGTTCACAGAGAGGATGAGTCACGGCGGACTCCTTGCGACCAGCGACGTAGCGCGTGCCGCTGCCGTCTGAGAACGGCGGAAATCGTAAGATTCCATGCGGAAAATCCCATCGGGAAGAATGGACAACAAGACGAACGCCCGGCTGGCGGCACTTCGATAACCGGAAGCGCTGCCGTAGCTACGCACGAGCGAGTGGTCGGCCGTGATTTCAAGTTTTCAACCGACGTAGAGTATCATCACTCACAGGCTTTGTTGTCCCGCGGCTCGCAGCGGTAGACGACGACGCATAACGAGGCATACTATTCAAGGGAGAGAGCGAAGGGAGTCGAGTAACTCGCAGCCCTGATAGTCGCTCGACGGGACTGAACAGGGCGAGAAATTCGCCACGGAGCGCGCACGGAGCGCAGCAGTGGTGTGCGCCATACTGGCTGCTGATGCAGCAGCAAGCCTTCGATTTTCCACGGCGGGCCCCCCGCGAGCCTCTGTGTGTCTGCGCGTCGAGAAACGATTTTCCGTACCTCCCACGAGCACACCCACCCTACTACCCTTTCGCCTCGTCCTGCGGCCCTCTCGCAACCCCCCCCCCCCCCCAGGCCCCTCAGCTTCCGCCTTCTGTCCTCCTCGCACAGTTCCCCTCGCCAACCGGCGTCGGGTACCTGCTTCCTGCTTTTGCACGGAAACTTTCCTCTCTTCCTCTCTCTCTCTCTTTCTCTCTCTCTCCAGGCTGCGCAGGACTCCCATCGCCGCCGTCGTGTCTACGGCCGACCAGACTGGATGCACACAGGGTGGACCACAGTATGTATAACTATTATGGGGTGGTGGTCTTAATGTCGTGTGGAGGACGATCGCCTGCTCGCCTATCCCCTGTCTGGCACGTGTGCGTGCTGCTTTTGGCAAGCTCGAACCGTTTCAGTCGCAGTTTGATCTCGACTTTTTCCCCTATCTGTGTGCCGCTCGTAAAAAGTCTCGCTTGTGCCTCGAGTAAATACGTAGAAAGAGCCGCTCTCTGGGAAGGTCGCCGGTGTATTTTATACATGGTTATCGCGACTTAGGATTATAAGAACGGTGCGAAGGGTCGGCTAGCGGTAGGTGCGATCGTCAAGCAAGATCCATTGTTTGCGCAGGCAGTTTCGTGGATACGGAATATACCGATAACACTTTCGGCCTCTCTTAATTGTCAGGCTTTTATTGTCCGAGCGTTGAGTTCGTAGCGTTTGAAGTATGCGAGGTAATTTTAGATCCCATAATTTTTATCACATAGCACAGGGTCTGACATTAAAAGGACTCACTTTCCAAATACATATAACAACGTGACGTTTCTCGAGTATATGTTCCCGCAGGGGTAGTAAGTAGCTTTTTCCCCTTTACACTGCCATTGTTCTCTTCATCGTACTCTCCTCTCAAATGCAATCACGAGAAATTACACCTACCCTTCTGGGAGATTGGCAGAAAAAACTGTGACGGAATTGAGTTGGGAAATGCACGCGGGTAACGGCATCAGATATTCATAAATGAACTTTCCTCCTTGAGGAAGGGGGAGAAAGTGAGAGGGTAGAAAACTAGGAATGTCCAGAGTGGATTGATTGCATTTTTATCAAGTATGTCGGTATTACCAACCATGAGTTCGTAGTATTATGGTTCAATGGTTAGAAAATATACACCTAAAATTGAGTTGGGAGTAACATTTTTGGTTTGCAAAATTTGTCATTGAACCTTAAAATGATGGAGTCAGGATCGATAATACTGACGCACTTGGTTAAAAGGCAAGTGCATCTCCCGGTACATTCCTCGCGTGAAAGGTGAAGTTCCTCGTGGCGAGGAAGTAAGTGCCCAGAGACGGGGAGATTGAATCCTCCTCGAAGGGACGAATGCGCGGCCAGCTCTGTTGCCGGGCGCGGAATCGGAATCGTCTCCTAGAATGTAAAAGCTTCTCGACGTGAGTGGCCGTATTGGAAATGAAAACGGAAGAGCGTCTGCGCGGTACCAGCCCTCTTTCTCCGTCTCTTTCTCTCCTTCCTGCTCACTTTCGGTGAAAATGAGAAGAATATGGTGAAATGTTTCCGTGTACCTTTCGTTTTCAGCTTCTCTGCCTCTTACTTCCGCCCGAGACTTGTTACAATTAGGCCGCGTCCGACTGCGTTCTAACTCTTCGCAGAGTGCATGAGCTTCAAGTCGGGCTTCATTTTCGCAGCGGTCTACGAGTGCTACTGAGACCGCCGTGCAGTCCATCAATTTCTCCGGCTTCCGCCTCGCGGACCCCTTTCGACCCTTACACTTTCCTCGTAAATCCTGCTAATTGCGAGACTATTATTCTATTGGGTGAGCGTGTTATATCCGTGGTCACAGATTGTTTACGATCCCCCTCGACGTTTACGGGGAATTAACCTGGGGGATGATCCTGGGGGAACGCTCGACCGCGAATCCGCTGGTCATCCCCTACTGTGAGGATCCATGCCCTTTAAGGTCGGCCACTAGCGCCGCGACGTATCAGCGATTAACTGGCAAACCTTCGTAATCGCTGGCGCGAAATGCAATTCGCATTGATAGGTCGTTGAGTTTCACCTCGTGGGAAGAAAAATGATGCGATGGAGTTCTGGCATTTCGGGCATATGTTCCCCGGTGTTTTAGTCTGAGGTTTCACTCACTTCCAGCGGTGCATTCCATGCCCTATTAGTGCAAGGCAGCACGACAGTGGCAGCTGAGCCAGCCAGCATCGACCGTAGTGTCGGTGTTTCTCATAATCCGCGCCAAGTACACGCCGCATCTTCACCGCTCGAGCTCGAGCTCCGTCGTCTTCTGCAATTCTACCACTGGAGAAAAGTAGCTCGGAGCTTCAATCGATTCTACTACGTTTGCATTCCGATCAACTTGGCAGCTGGCAAGCGCGATTGTACTTTTTCTCCTCGGACTACTCAGGAACGCAGAACGCATCTCGTTCTCTCTAGGATCCGAGTTACACCGGCGCTGTTGCGACAGTGGGCATTGTAACGCTGCCGAGCAAATTCTTTCGACTATTTTATCGGCCCCTCGAGACATTTCTCTATCACACCTCTATCTATCTATGTCCCTGTCTCCGTTGCGTAGCTACTTGGAGTACTTGGGGCTCCAGCCTCCAATTTGGCACTCGACGAGAGCCGCACACATGTACGTCGCCTCACACTTGCCCGGGAAGGTAAACGCTTCCTGCGCGAAACGAAGTCGGCGTAAAATATACAGCGCGGACTCCACGCTGCTGGGGGAATGTTGCGACAGCCGAGAGCCGGGCATTAGTAGGATTTAATGTTCCTATTAATGCTAGCCAGTGTGCTGTGCGCGCTAATGTAGATAACGCGCGTGCCGCGATAATATCGTTTGACGTTTTGTGGTTTCTAGGTACCGGGATGTAAATCAGCCTTTGCGTGGCGGACTAGGCGAGCAATCAATTATAGTTCTTTCCTAGCGACTTGCGTAGCCTCGCGAGACTTTTACTATCGCGACATTTAGTATTCGTAGTTTGGATCAACAAATCTATTTAGTATTGGCCGGGCGCCCCTCGAGTAAAGTAAACATTTTAACAGAGCCACTGTTTGTTCATCTCAATGAAACATGCATGGAGGAACAGATTCCTCATGAATGATGTTGTAGAGTCAAAGTTCTTAGGGAAAGAATACTGCTATTAGTTTTGGTCGCTGATAGCATCGATGGGCTCGCGCGTGGAAGTTATTAAAGGGTGATGGATGACGAAACGTGATGCGAACTTTGCTCATCGCTGTTGGTCGAGGCCTTACGGTGGGTTGGCGCGTGTATAGGTGCGTAACCGAGGCATAAGTGATTTGGAACGTCGGCCTATTATAGAATCGGCACTAGGCACACTGTCGACAACATAGTCCAACTTGCGGCCTAACATCCCCCACCCCCTCGGCGCGGAGAGCGCGCGACGAGTTGCTCTCCTACATCTGAATTTGTGACACCACCGGCACAATTGTGCCCGACGCTCCGTGCACGCTCGTGAGATCACCTTGCCAACACAAGCGGCCCATCTATTCCCAATCTGTTAGGTGTCCTCGTGACCGACGTAATTTTCCCGCGAGTGCAGCTCCTATGCAAATTCGCTGGGCCAGTTTTTCGGAAAACTCGCAGACCACTAATTGGTTCCTCGCTGTTATCATTAATCTCTGGTAATATTTTTGCCATCGGTTCAATAGTGAAAGATAGGAAATGCACTGGGTAATCAATCTCTTAGCCAGCGGTAATAGTGCAGAATAAAAGCACTAAATGTTGGTGTAAAAGAAGCCGCCAGTTTTGCATGTTTTACGGTAGTGGTAAGATATTTGTTACTATCAATGCGATCGCAGTCATTCTCTGATCGATAGAGGACGGTTGCCAGAGGATTGTGGGTGGGGGAGACCTTTGCCGGACGTAATTAGACTTGCGTCGCGTTGCTCCTGTAACTAGCCGGCACACTGCAAACCAGCTGTGCGCCAGTAAAAATAAATCCTGAAATCGATAATGTACAGTGAGGGACAATGGTGGCTCCGTACACTATGCATTGGAATTTTCATGGCCACTTAATTGACTGAAAAAGCATTCAAGTGTTTACCGGAGAACTGGCAGCACTTGATAGTGATGCATAATGACTTAAGGTCGGCAGCCACCACGCTTATTTCGGAGACAGGCATTTTGGCTGGCGTCGACACACATTGTATCATTGTAAATGACAATCGTTACAGACGTGAGTGACATCCAGCCAGGTGGACAATAAAGATCGTGTGTGTGCGTGTGGGCATTCGGATTTACTCACTAACCAGAGCGGCAAGATTAGCTCTTGGCAATCCGGATCATTTATACACCACCACCATCTCCAATTGATGTACGCGGCCAATCACGCAATGACAGTCCGTATAATTGCAGCGTCAAGAATCCCAGAGGAAACAAGTGTTAAATAACTGGAAACCAATGAAAATTGAACGCGTCTCTTTCCACAGGAATCTAAGAGACTGGTTTTGCTCGCAGGAAAGCTTTTTAAGTCAGTTTCACATGATAGTTACATTCAAGAGAAATAGAGTGCGCGGAGTGAATTGGGCTTAATGATATTAGGGTTTTACCCTCCAGACGCATTATCCGAGCCTGATGCCAATGTTTAATATGGGATTCCTGATAAATTACTCTTCGAGATTGTACGAGCACATATCACTGTATCAACCCTTTTAGCCAATGGAGATGTTATGCACCGAGACTGATTGTGAGTGCGATGTTACGTGCCTTCGAGACGAAACTCGACACGCGCCTATCGTATCGTTGGAGCCTCTTCTAATTACTATCACTCGACGCGCCACTAATCCTAGTGATAATTGGTAGTACGACGCACATATACATCTACATAATTGTTGATTATACTGCGGTCTAGCGACTGTCATTATTACACCTATAATCCATCTTCCACACCGATCGATAACCCACAACCGCCATCAACCCCAATTATTTCCCAATTATGATATTAAAAGTGGTGTATGTATATCGCAAACTAACTGAAGTTAATTTTACCCTCGAATTTGCCATGGAAATATTCTATCAACAACATACGCTCCAAATGTTGACGAAATTATAGTAAAAATATCTGGTAAGAATCGTCCAAAGTAAGACCAAAAAGCTCAGAATTTCGGACGATCGAAAAAATGTGCCATCTTCTAAAAATCAAGCAAGTGACCCCCCGTATTTACATATGTCCTCTGTCCCCGGTCACCCAATCCGTGAGAATAAGAGGATGGTGTAAGGGCACACGAAGGTGGCGAGCATCACTTAAGATAACGCAAAGTGTTCTCGGAAACTAATACACAATAAAGGTCGCACTGGTAAAACACAAGCGAGAAGATTAGTCGGGGACACACATGTTGACAGTGGCCGATCTTGCAGGGGGTGAGGGTGCCACACGTACCCCGCTGAAATAATAAGAGTCCGGCTAGACGAGAAAACGCGTAGACACTCGATTCCCCGTCGTTCTCTCTGTTTTGAGAAAAGCCTGTAAGACATTAGAGGGCCGAAACGCCGCTTCTTGAAATTCGAGCCTTCATTTCACATGTGGACTGTGACACGTTTCGGGGGCGGACTGTGCATGGGAGAAAAAGATAAAGAGAGGGAGAGAGGGAGAGCGATGGTGTTGTGACATGGTTCAGCAATATGGGCAGGATTGCGTAGAGAGTCCATTAAAGGCTTGAGGATTCCACTTTTCTGATTAATCATGTTCATTGGCTCTCTCTCGAAAGAGAGACAAACTTCTTAGCGAGCGAGGGACTCGACTTCTTAAACCCAGCGGCATATGGAGTGCACATGTGCTATGGGAAAAATCATATTGGCCGATAAGGTGTCACGTTGACACCTAATGATGCAAGGTCCGCCCGCCTCCTTAACCCAGTGCTTCACCAGCTTCCCAAACTGCCCGTTTTATTTCGTCATCTACGTCTCGCAAGCAATCGCTCTGTCATCTGTCTTTAATTACTGAGATTCATTAATCAATACGAGACTTTCCTCATCGACCCCTCTTTCCGCAAAACAATGTTGACAAGTTGAACGAATGAACTCCTGTTAGAACATGCGTTAGTAATTGCCAGAACACTACAAGAACCCGCGTCACAAAAACCCATTTGCCATTATTATACACCATACTATTTAGCTATTGTTTGGGAGGAGCTTGGAATGTTATACTGTCGAGTACAAAAGGGCCTTCGATAGAATTCAGTGACAGGTTACAGAGTATATTCAACATTGCATTCTTTAGTTGCATGATTCAAGGAACAATGCAACAAGTGTAAGACACAGATTGACGATAGCATGCATCCGAGGAGATGCGATAACTCTACAAGTCAGTGATCGGCAATCTCTCCGAACTCTCCGAATTCCTAAGTGCACCACAAATCTAACGGGACCATTAATTCAATCGGGGCGTATAAGAATAACTGCGGGACTTGAATGAAACTCGGGCATTATAGTTGAAAGGCGCATAATTAAATGCGTGGAAGACCATGTCCGGGATAATCGCATCTCGAATTCTACGTAACTGGGAGTGGCCGAGAATGGGCCCCGAGGTGTGTGTATTTCGGTCCGTTCGAAGTCGAAGCCTCCGCCAGCCTCGGGAGATATTGGTGAGAAATGCCTATTACTAAACCGTGCTCAATGAACTCAATGAACCAACCCCGGCACTTGGCAAATGCACAGAATATTCGGCGGCGCTGCCAAAAGATTTCGTGCGCCATGAAACGTATGAGCTCTTCTTTTCGGCTCGCTTCGTCGTCATTGAGTAATTATCTCGTTTAAGCGTGTTCGCTAGCGCTAACGATCCTATTTTCACCGAGTGCGGCGCCGCGATTACAACGACACGCTCTTCGATAACCGAGAAAATGTCTTGATGAGTTGCGCGGACCCGACTTTGTTGTCAGTTGGCGGCCACTTATGACGAGTCCGGTCTACCTAACAGGCTGCCAGAATAAGTCTCCGTCATGATGGGTCCGAGTGACGGTCATCAGTCCAGCTTACCGAAACTTCATCTACAATTGAATGTTTCCGGAATAGGAAAATTCCAATTTCATAAGAGCTCCGCGTTTTTAGAAACTTCTTCCAAGGAAGTTGCAAAGTGTACCATAATAGTCGTCTTGGTGGTTAACGCGTACGAGGAAAGTCGTATCGCAAATTGGGGGAAAAAGTACGCAGACACGCGTCGGCTTGTTACGTAAGGCGTCATCACGCTACAAATCACGGCGAGTCATCCCGAGACGTTTCAGGTTTACGAGCGGCGCTGCACGTGGCGTACATAGTTGGCTCTCAAAATACATAGTCGCCCGTCCAGTCAAACACCGCTGAACGTTTCCCAGTTTACGGGACCGCCGAGGCCCGCTCATAGACTTTGTTGCACGATCCGACAGCAACGCTGCCAAGTGGACAAAGCTTCCTCAATCCCTCAAGGCGACTTCGCGACAACACACATGTAAGATTCGTCAAAAAATGCTTGGCACGCACAATGGCTAGAGGCTTTCAACAAAAAGGGCAAAGAAAATCTAAAGGACAAGTGTGACTCTTTGAAATTCGATCCCAGTGTCATCCGTGTCTCCACAAGTTGCCCAGTTAGCGTGTACCGCTTTTTATTTCCTCTTAAATCAAGTACAATAACAGAGGTATTTCGGCTGAGAGCAGGAAGTGTTTGCTCGCGGTAGCTGCTGAGGGGAATTAGGTGGGCAAACGGCAAGCGCGTACCGGCGCGGTGCGAGCGGGCGGCTCGCATTTGCCCGAGAACGAGCTGGACAGGCAGACGAACACACGGACATTACACATCCATAGATATATTCGACTTGGAAGATGCGTGGAATATCGCGGGCCAGACTCGAAGTTAAGTATAAGCGGCGCGCGACTCGTGACACCGGAGTGATTCGAAAGGCGAACGTCGGTGAGCTGCCGGAGCAGCGGCATGTGACGAGAGCCTCGTGCTCACTCACGTGCTATTCATAACTCGAATTCGAAGCGCGCACTCCCAAGTTTTCTAGCACCAGCGCGCGCTTATGCATCTCCCTAGTATCTGGTCTAGACCATTTCCTAGCAGCGCATTCCTCCCACGTACGCACTCACCGCGTATCCACCCATTTACCCACCTATCTGCTGCACCTAACTTTATCCCTCCGAACCACCGAGATCCGCCCTCCACCTCGAGCGTCGAGCAACCTTATAAAACCCCCGCGAGATATAAATACAGGGTACACGCGTACGCCAGACTTTTCCTGGCCGTCTTACATAAATGACCACGTAATCGCGTGAATTATATTGGGAGAATTCGAGCAGTGACTGCGTCCAGTGAGGGCTCGGTCACTCCGGCACTAGGACCTGTCGCATTCCGTTGACCGGCGTGCGCGCCCGCGCGGTCGTACCATGCGGAGAGACCGAGGGCACACACTAATTGCAGGCTGGAGAGCTTACCGTCACGCCGCCTCGTACCTACACAATACTCAGCCACTTATATTTAACGAGGCGCGTACGTAACGCAACTCGTGCACACGCAAACGTCCCGCTGCATTAGTGGTGTGTTATACGCCGAACGACGCCGACGCTCTTATGTAATGCCGGTGAAAGAGTGCGAGAGAGAGAGAGAGAGAGAGAGAGAGAGAGAGAAGGAGGGAGGGAGGGAGGATGTTCGCGGTACGGGAAGGTCTACGATCTGCAGCACGTGCAAACAGCCGGGAGGAGACAAGTCGCCACTGACGCACGATTTGAGTCTGTCGGCGACACAGGTGATACTTTTTTGCTATATCACCTCGGAAACGGCATCTGCAAAGGATGGCCAATCGGATGCACACAGAGTTGGAATTGGTTGTGTGCACATATAGGTTGCTTGTATTTAAGTATTCGAAACGTCTGTTCCTCGATCGCCTGGGTCAGCACGTGCCTGTTAGCGTCACCACTATTGGAAGGACCATATATAGGGTTATAAGGAGTTATTCGAGACTTTGAGGAGTTAGAGTGCCGAGGCGATAAAGCCGTGTCCGCAGTTTTATGAGATAGCGGCATCGACTGCTAATTTACAATGTATGTAAGGCGATCGCTCGCCATGGACGCACTTTGATTCCCTGCCGAGTGGAGGTCTTTTATCTTTAGCCACCGATTGCAAAAAAGGTTCCGGCCACAGCCTGGGGAAAAGGTATAATAATATGCCTTTCCGGCGAAGATGACTATGGCAACAGAAAAATAGCACGGCATTTCCTCCAGAACCTTCGAGGCGTTTGGTGGGCATCTTAATTATTCACATGCCGATTGAACGGTTAAAAGTGTGGGTGTACAGGTTGACTTTAAAAAATATAGCGGATGATTTTTCTCGTGATAGGGTCATACCTCTATCAGACGCGGTGAGTTTATCGAATTTTTCTATTATGCCAGGCGAAATTTACTGGCGTTCGGGCGACGGGGAGCGTAATCTGTGTTTTTCGCCGGTCGGACCAACCGATAATCATTGACCTGGCAATAATTGGATGTTTTCGCTTAGAGTGACTATTATTAAGCGACCGTCGGGCAGCCGTGAGTCTCACACCAGTTGTAATACAGTATAGTACAGCGTGAATAGTGACCGGTTAATTATTTAAGTACTTGTCTAGCTACAATCTTAACCAATTTGCAGACGTACGCAAGGTTTTGGAAACGCCGTGCAATTACTGGACTACCATATTGGCTAATAACTTTGTCAATAACATGTAAGAATAGCTCAGCCTTTTTGGAAATACATGTATGTGTGTTGGGAGGTATCTATATGTATATCGAATTAGAGCTGGGAAAGAGTTAAAGGTTAAAGTAAATGCGCGAGAGCGATCTGCCGGGGCTCAACTAAAAGCCAATAGTTCGCTGGGCATCGTGACTACAAGGGGTGTTACATAACGGCGTTGTAGCCCCGCAAGACAGCTCGAGCAGGGCGCACGTGCGTCCGCGCGTATTCTCCTCCGGGTTTAGTTCCTACTTTTTGTTTTGTCGCTGCGCGTTATACTTAGCACCACTCTTCTCGCCGGTACATCGAACTCCGGCGAGCGGCCAGAGCTCGTAATTGACAGGTCCCGCAAACCGCGTTCCATTTTTCACAATCGAGTAACACTTGCTCGTCTTCTTTCGTCACTATTCCTGCGACACTCCCACCTCGCCGATCCATCTATCTCGCTACGCCCACCCTTCGGGCCATCCAAGGATTTCCCCCTAAAGGTACCAAGATATAGTACGACATTGAGAGTGTCTATTATAAACACGCCGGTACAAGTATGAGCATGCGATTGTTCCAGGTGCTTAGCAGTCAAGGATGCATGGATATCGAAGCTCCGAAAAAGATAAGTGAATGAGAAGCGGGTGTAAAATATTCAAGTAGAATATACCCGAGCGCCGTGCAGCCGGCCTGCTTGCCTAGTAGTATAGGTCGATGATATAGGCCGGCCCATGTGAACGGGACACCACCATGCGTGGGAATCGGCAAACTTTCACCGGCCATTCGACCTTTGACACATTGTTGACAGGCTGTTTTATGGAAAAAATAACAGGCTTCCCGACCGATTTTCATGATTGAATAAAACAATGCCGGAATGCAAATAGAGGTCGATAATTCAGATTGTTATTCCAAATGCATTATGCACTTTCATTGCGCGATATCATTATGACGATTTATACATTCCACGGTTCTTCATAATTGCATATGTCGATGCAATCGTATGTGTCACTAATGGCTTGCATTGGTATGACGGTGCACTAATTGCTATTAAACTGTAGTTTGCAAGGGATAAAAAACAAATTCAATAAAAATAGCATAAAAGCAGACTCCTCTCTCCAGTAAGGCAGACCTATAGCCAAGCGACACACCCTGTACAACATGCGACCACGTGGCCACTCTAGTACCAGGGGAAAATCGAAATCGGAGTTTCAACGATGCTCACTCGCCCATACTAATACTGTTTATGGTGCTTTGTGTTCTTAGAGAGAAGGGATGTTAGTCCGGTGAGGGGGGGTCTTCTTTCATTTCCTATTCGCGGCACGACAACGATCGAGACGCGACGCCTACCTATTGATTCGCTCTGGTAACGAGTCGAACTCCTCTTTGCTCGCCTTCCACCCTTCCACCCTCCCTGCCCATCCGTCTCTCCCCCTCACATGCACGCATACACACGAACTCCGTCTCAGAACACCTACAACTTCACATGCCACAGAGGAAGGCGAACACGCTGGCAGTCTGTACTAGGTGCCTCCCAAGGATCTTTGACCCTTGGGCCATACTATCAGATTATTGAACGCGAGTGTGCACACATGAGAGGCGAAAGTGACAGTCGGAGAGGAAAGCTGGCGCAAATGTCAAGGCCTCCGATAGCGATGGAAATGTATCACGGGGATGCGGATGTGCCGCGGGAGAGGTGTTTTACGATGGAAAAGGTCAGTCGCAAGCATGGAATTGCTCGAGAGACGTGCAGGAAAGAGGATATATCTCATTGCGCGTTCATCGTCGAGCTTTATTCCAATCGATGAAACCGACACCAGCGAGAGGAAAAGCATCCGAACTCAAATCCAGCGATACACTTTTTTGCACCGATGGACGCATTCCGTAGATAGGAGGAAATCGGAAGGGTGTCCCGGAATGAAAGGGTTTAATCCTGTAATAATTCTGTGATGCCCAGCGAAAGTGTATGTATATCGATCGATGGTCTATTTGATGCGACTCAATTTAGCGCCAGACAACTTCGGCGCACTCTGGCGTCCGTGGCGATTGGGAACAGGGAACAGGGTTGATGGAGCAGGTGACATTGTAAAGCGAGGTCTTTTCAGACAATTTTTGCCGGGAATGCGAAATTGGAACAATGTAACGCATACCAAAGCTGATTACGCGATTTCCAGAGGAGATAGCACAGCATATGTATAGCACCGTTACTCGTTGCCGGTCCGTCACTGTACCAATTGCTATAAAGCGATTGGCTTACAATCGATTGTACTGTGACAAACTAGTTTGTGGAATTATTTAAAGGGGTCCCAGTCTTTTCTCTTGCTCTAGCTTTGTCTAACTACGAATGAAAGGTAGTCTAAATGCCGCGCAGTTCTCCCAGCAATAGCAAAACGCTTTGGCCCCGAAAATATGCAAAACTAATTGGAAAGAACGTGCTCCAACACTTTTACCTTCAATTGATATTATTGGGATACGACTATTTCGCATTACTTGTATTCACAGCCCCTTGATTTATAAAACGTTCCAATAGCAGCTGCGCGAAGGTGCAGAGCTCGTGTGTCCGCCTCTCACGTGGATCATCGATCGATCTGCACCTACTGCATCGTGCACTGAATCCCTCGTAAGCTTATCGGCCGACAGATAGCACGTGGCTGCTAACTCCGTTAGACTCAGATAAGGGCGAGTGGAATATGTGAACTGGAAGCCCTCGGCGGCTGGAGAAGGGAGCGCCAAGGCAATGATAAGCAACTAGGCGAGTTTGTGCTCTCGATGATAATCCGGCCGGTCTGCTGCGAAATTCCTGGCGCACTCGCTGAAGCGGCAGACTCTGCGAGACTGTGTCGAATAGTCGCTGTCTACCGTGACACGCAGGCACATAGTGCGTCCCCCATGCCTCGCAGCTCCGCGATGAAATTCAATGCGCCATTACGTTTGGTAATTGTGCCGGTGCCGGCGAGCGAGCGAGCGAACCAACCAACCAACGCACACACGCGCACATGTCTCATTACTGCTCTCTGGCCTAGAGCATAGCGCAACGTGTTTGTCCGAATCAGCATTGACCATGGCGAAAAGGATAGAGGCAAGATGCACGCACGCCCGCGCCCGTGCGTCTTACTCTGCTGGTAAATAAAATTCATCGCGACTACCCCCCGCCGCTCCTCTCCGATCTATATTTGAACCTAGGAAGCGCTACATTTGAATTGTCGCGTGTTGAAATCACTACGCTCCCCCCTCTCTCTCTGTTTCCGAGTTGCATGTTGGTGCTCGAAAGAGAGAGAGAGAGAGAGAGAGAGAGGGGGGGGGGGGGTAGAACTGGCCGTGAGGAGGAATGACAACAAATCACCAAAGAGAGTATCGCCGGACGCAAGCTCATTCGAAAATCAGCAGCGCACGCGTCACACCAGGAGATTCTAAATTCTTATCCCTCCGTCTACTTGGTTGTCTGTCTCTCTCTCGCTCTCTCTTTCAATCCCCTTTCTCGCCCTCTCGCGGCGATGCACCGCCGACTTATTTACGCTCCTTCTATTTATCGATAGCGTTATATTTGTCCGTCGAATCAGAGTTCAGTGGCTCTCGAAAATAAGCCTCGCTCAGAATTCGAGTGCGAGTGTCGGGGAGGCAGGCGGCGAGGCGGCGGCAGGCAGCGGCACTGATCCCACGTCCCACCTCGGTTCCGCGTAACGTTTCGCATTTCGATCGAGGGTTAAAACGCGCGCACCGGCTGCTCCGCCGCTCCCTCTCCCTCTCTCTCGTTCCTCTCGCTCCTCTCTCGCGGCCTGCCAGCAGCCAAGAGACAGAAGGAAGACGGAGCAAAACTATGTCTGAGCGGCACACACTGTAAAGACGTGATACGTTTGGTTGCGAGAGAGAGAGAGCGAGAGAGAATGCAGCGAGAGCTGTTAAGATATGCGCGCGGAGACTATAAGTCGTGGAAATAAAGTCAGTAGTGACTCTTCCATCCCAGGTGGAGTTTGTACTGGATAGAGCGTCGGCCGTAGGGTAGCAGCGCAGCGGGTCAGAAGGCTGCTTATAGATAGAAGAAGCATATGTATATTCACAGTGAAGTAGCACGAACGATGAGGGGACAAGCGAAAGCGTGGACACGAGAAGCGAGAGGTGCGAGAGGAGCGCGCGGAGTGAAAGACGCAACGCTCTTAGGAGGGTGCTCCTTTGGGGGGGAAAGATGGTGTGTAAGGAAAAGCACTCTCTTCTCCCTGTATGTACGTAGGTAGTTTGGCCGAGCTAGGTATGTTATAGCGGAGAAGAAGAAAGTCATGGAGGGTGTGCGGATCGATGCTTCGGTTGCGAGACAGACTACTCTCTCAGAGCGGAGAAACGCACCTCGTGAGCCCAGAGACAGAGACTGCCCGGTGGTAGCAAGTACTCGCTCATCATATGTGACAGAATCCTAGTATTCTCTCTCGATGCCGCCAACCCCTCTCGCGCGAGTTTAAAAGGACTGGTCGGCTCGCAGGGGTTCTCGATTCTTCGAACCCTCATGCCTGATTTGTCGGGACTTTACTCTCACGGCGGTGTCCGGGGCAGCATGTGGCCGAAACGCGAGAGAAAGAGAGATGGAGACTACGATCGACCGACCGGACATGCAATTCCAGTGTAGGTAGCCCGTCCGTCACCGGTGCGCCGCTAGAACTGGCTGATTTGAACAATAAGTACTTGTCCCTGATCGGGTGCTTCGGCGGAGTTAGTTCCAGCTCCGGAGCTGGAATTCCAGCGTCTGATCGATGCGACGTGCGAGCTGGGACTGGCGAGGTAAGCATGGTTTCAAACGGCAAATGGCAAGCGAGTGCATGCCTAGGCACAGAGTCAGGGATACACTGCCATCAAGGGGATGCGACTCGGGGCAAGTCGAATTGAGATAGCTGAGGGGGGGCAATGACTTACCACCGATGCTAAGGGTTCTCCATCGAGTTTTTCGCTTGGAACCCTTTTTGCCCATCTCTCGCGGAGAGTAGGCTGCCGCTCCTCCTCCCTTCTGTCTCTCGTCTTCTCGCCGATCTCGGGGTGCCTCTCTCTAGGACGGATGCCTCGCCGAAACTATCATCATCGCGCTCCGCCGCTCGTCCACTAGCTTTCTCGCAGCATTTTGCCGACTGGCCGTGTCTTCTTCCCTGTCTCCTCCAGATCGCCCGCTTGCTCCCTTGCCTCCCGCGCGAACACGCTTCCCCAGAGAGAGTCGAGAGTAAAAGCTACTCGGCGGAGAAGAGAGCTACTCTGCCCGCTCGAATAAGATTGCGACCGTAGCAGAAGACAACTGTGATACGTAATCCGCGCCGCACGAATAGCGACCGCACACTGCGGTCCCCACCACACCCCTCTCTGCGCCCCCCACCGCCGCGCACTTCGCATGCCCCTACTTCCTACCCAGCTGCCTCCAACTTCCAACTGCCACCCCGACCGCACCGAGCACCCCGCCTTGCCATGCCTTGCCTTGCCTTCCCGTCCACGAACCGCCTGTCCTTCTCCTTCCACTCGACTATCGCATCTACCGAGCACATCTTCCTCTCTTAACTCCCATTCTTCTACCTCGTATCCACTTGTTTCGCTGCATGATCGTTCGGATTAAGGGAGAGGCTCTTGCATCAAGGGAGGAAGCCGCTTCGATTGTCAGAGTGACCATCGACCGCACGACTCAGCCCAGCGATTTGAATCCCTTGGAGACAGCGCGCGCGCACATGTCGCGTGGATCCTGCCTGCTGATTCGCTGCTGCCATGGCAACCGTTGTAAACTCTTGCCGCCATTTTATCCGGCAGCAAGTGCCATTCCCTGATCAGCCGGTCGTGGGTATCTGGAGCTTTCTCGCGAGTTATGGTACGTAGTGTTTATAAAAGGAGAATGATAGTTGCTGCGTAGGAATTATGTATCTTAAGTTTTGTCGTCGCTTGCCGACATACATTCCTGTGGAGTTTCAGGGGTAATGTCTGCACGTGCCTTTGATGATGGTTTTCAGGTTAAGTGACAGTGGTGATTGACGGACGCAAAGATTCAAGAATGATGCACTTATTGTCGATGCAGGATTTTGACCCACCGGCGTTCGAGGAATCGGCCGCCGTGGGTCTTCTATTGAACAAGTTGCACTATTGCGATTACCCGAAACTATTGGATGAAATGCAACCTTTCTCGAGGTACCTGCGTGAGTATCCAGAGGTTTCCATCACCCCAGATGTTCTGGCGACTCGAGAGACAGCACGCACTGTCGGCGCTGGTGATCTGTTCTTGCCGGTGCAAGATAGTATATTCAAAAGGATTGCCAGTGCATGGAGGGAGAAAGGCTTTGTGGAAGCAATATGTCTGGCTGCCGACTCCGATCCTCAACAAGTAACTGCTGCTGTGCACTGGGTAGCCACAAGGTTTTAGTAGTTCCAATGTAACTTGTACACCAATACTTATTACTCGTCTGTTTACATTAATGCTATATTGGTTTTCAGACTGAGATGGGTACTGGATCTCATGGACAGAGGAATATACCAGAGAGAGTTGATGCCCGCGTCTGGATCTGGATCAGTCGCAGATGTGGTTAATACGAGAGACTGGGATACCTCATTTGTAAGATACAGTTGTACTGAGTTTACCAAGTATAATAGGTTCACTTAAGCAGCTGATATTATAGATTAGAGGAATCGCTTGGCACCAACATTGTCCTAGGTTGGCAGTGGTCACTAGGGATGATAGAATACGCATCTTTTCACAAGCAATACGTGGGGTGCCAGTTCTTAGGCACAGTGCTCAGAAATCAGTATGTTGTATGAGCTGGAGACCTCTTAGTGGTAGAGAGCTGGCAGTGGCATGTCAGACTGGAGTGTTATTGTGGACAATAGAGCTGGGTGCAGCTAGTAATTCACTTAGCCAAGCTGTGTTACTCAAACAGAGGAATCATGCACCTGTTACCAATGTTACATGGCATCCCCAGGTAGTTATGCAAGCTATTGGAAAAGGGAGAGACTATATTTAAAAAAATGGAATGGAATACAGCAAATACATTTTATATATAGGGGGACCTGCTAGTGTCTTGTTCCCCAGCTGATTTGAATATGCTGATATGGGATACTTCCAAAAAAGAAGCTGTACCTTTGAGGCGAGTTGGTGGTGGTGGTTTGTGTTTCACCCGCTGGTCCTCGTGCGGCTCCCGATTGCTTTCCGCAACCTACAGAGGCATTTTCCGGTATTGATCTCCTCTCTCATTTTTCATAATTACCTACTACTTTGAGTGTAATGATGAGATTATACACGATTAAAATGTAGAGTATGGAACACTGGAACTGCAGCAGCGTGGCATACTGAGAAATGGACAGTACCCAATGGTCGTGTAGCCGTAGCATGCTTTGGTCCAAACCTAACATTACTATTCGCTTCTACCGACGACCCGTCTACGATATTTTCATTGCCGTTACAAGAGAACATTTTCGACGTGAAAAAAATGTCCCCGGATGACATTAAAATGGCAGTACCGCTGATCGATCTAACGCAAGTGAGCTTCACGTCGAACAATCGTGATGAGTACGTTCCCGTCGGCGGTAGAATAGTGGCAATGGAGTGGGACTCAGCAGGGCGATACCTTGCTATTCTATTTCAGGTATGATACCAAAAAAATATAACGTGTGAGATGGCACTTTGTCTATTCGTTAAATTTATCCCTTACAGGACAGCCCTCTAGTTGCCTTAGTGAAAACCAGAGTCGTAACCCTCTCCAGAGTTGTAGACGTGAAACCAGGATGTCTTATAAAAGGATTCCCAGGAGAAGTGCCAAATTGCATCAATTTTTATCCAGGAACGAACTCCGATTCCACGATTTGCTTAACCATTGCCTGGAGCACTGGGAGAATACAACATTTCCCCATAGTCGAGCGCGAGTATACTTCCGACATTGACCCGAATTCGACGCTGATATCACACACGTTTTCCACTAAAGATGAAACGCACTACTTCGATTTCTCTACTTACAGTTGATGCCAAAATGTATAGCATATATAAGAAATATACGATTTTTGTACCACACCTCTCAAACAATATTTTTCAATGCGCTGCGGCAAGAATGTACCGCGGACAATTTTATGAAAGTGTTACAAGAATGAATAAACCTATTTTTGCTAAATTTACCATCCCGCCTCGTGATATTACACGTCGTCTTTTCACGATGATCGATCACGTGACATTTCATAATCCCTTTCATATTGTAATGGGTTGACAGGAAAAAATCGGTTGTCCAACCTTAGCCGTTCTAATGTGCTGGGTTTGTAACGTATGGGATATACAGTGCGTCGGCTCGGGTTCGGTACCTAATTATACGAAGTCACATGCAGAGCGCACGTCTTTCTATTTTTACACGGGCTTGACCGAATGCTGAACGTCGACACCGTGCGTGATGCGTCCCGCGCTATTCCCAATACAGCCCCTCTCTATAGTCGGCATTACATTAGTCGATCCATCCCGATTATTTGTAATTATCTCTCACCTCTTTTAGCGTAAACCTACTTTCTACCCGAATGATATTTTCCACTACGTACTCTGCAAAATGCAGGAGAACTGTTTTTCCATGCAGAGTTTTGTACGACGCAAGAAAAATGTATTAGTGAACGTTTTGGATGTCGAAAATTGACGCACACACACCTATATTTAAATAAAAATCTGCATTTGACATTCAGTTGGGGTTCCTGAAAATGGAGTGCCGGCACACTGCGCCGGCAGTGTCAATCAAGTCTTATCTTCGATCCGAACGATCAAAGATTCCTGGCACCTACACTTCACTTTCCCGGATTATTGCATCCGTATGGGCAACGGGATTGGAATTCCCTCTCGCTCCCTCTTGGGTATATATTTATTTTAGTGGCGGTCGTGCACACACATGCGGCGACTATGGTACGAACGGAGTTGACAGGTGCCCGGGCAAAAAAGCGCGCTCGAGAGCGGGCGCAGTGTGTGTGCGTGCGTGTGTATGTATAATGTAAGCATAGAGGGCTGGCAGACCACATGTGCCACTCTATCACTTATCTACCCGTAATATGACGTACAACTCCACCATACAAGATGCAACTGTAAACGCATGTGCGGCCGAGTCACGGTGCATTCGCCTCACTCGCACGCATGCACGTACTTATGTACAGGGTGTTGCGGATACATACGAGTCAGCTGTATCGGCGCACCTTCTTCATGCGTAATTTTTTTGTACGTAACATCTTCTGCCAGGAGTACAGTATATTTAATAAGGAGGAGTTAGAGGAACGTTTCCACAGTTTCTGATTTTAAATAAATTCACTGTTACAGAACAACACATTGAGCAACGGGTGTCCCATCGAGTTAGCTGAATCGTACGCGCCAGCACCACCCTGTGCATAAACCATTAACGCATGGCGCGGTACACCCAAGGGGTGACAGTGGAAAATGAAGCGATCCGCGCGCGCGCTTAGAGCAGCGTGCCAGCGAGGGCACGCGGGATACCATACCGCAAGGAAGCAACCTTCTTTTTCTGAGTTGCAAATCCTCCGCACCTCCTGGTTTCGTCGTCGACAATACCAAGACAAGTATATGTACTTACTTCGAGCTCAAGGTCGTTCATCCCCCCGAGCCCCAGTATTTTCCACGATCCACCTCCTCCAGATAATCAATTGATGTAATACGCGCTATCTACAATCAAAGCCGCGCTCCTTTTTTTCCATAACAAGAGGGACGACTGATTCGGCGAGGGAAGACGTGCGCTAAATCTCGGTAGACTCGATCGCCGATTAGATTAGGTCTGTTTACCGGGGAAACCGGCTGATCAGTCGGCCGAGCGGCCGTCTAGATATGCAATCAGCGCGGATGCGTGTATTTTTGACAATTCGGAAGCTCCTACTCATCCAGATACTTAATCTCATATACTCCGCGCTCCGTTCGAGTTTCCGCGGCCGAGGGTAAACAGATATAGAGAGTTGCGAAGTACCACACCTCCTGACACACCCCTCGGCAACTAGTTTATCGGGCCGCCCGATAGCTACACTAGATCTCTCGCCTAACACAAAATCTAGCGGTCAGATGCTGCCGACTCTTCTAATCTAATCAGCGAAAGTGGCCGCGGCTATTAGCGAGTTCGAGCGCACGTCCGCCCGCTCGGGCCGCTCCGGCCACTTTCCGATCGAGCATACAGCTTTATTTTCTCCTTCGCTTTTATTCGCCGGCCGCCGGCATTATTGGGATGCGAAGGAAAGCGCAAGTGCGCACTTTCGCGCGGCACGGCCGCCAGCGGGGGAAATATCGCAGGGAGGCGAAGACACGAGGTGACGGGGGTGGTCCGTGAAATAATAGTAGCCTGTAATAGGAGGAAGGAGTGAACGAACGACTTGGCCTCATGTGTGCGCGCGCGAGAGAAGAGACTGTGTTGTTAATAAGTGACGCGTGTGCGGCAGCTGGTTTTACGTTTTTTGCCCAAGCACCCGATTCTCTGGGCCGCAGCGACGAAAGATCGGTCCAGCCACCCCCACCCCTCGCTTGCATCCCGCTCCGGCCACTGCACCCCGCCACTCGAGATTTCTCTCTTCGAGCTTTACGAAATTCAACTCCGGCTTTTCGACAATTAGCACATAATCCAGCTCTGTACGCTTCTCTCGCAGTGCTGAGTTAAAAGGAGACTAGTGCAGGGAGAACGCTGCAACATGTGAAAGCTCTCTGAATAACTGGGACTATCGAACACCTCTTGTTTCGGGAGGTTGTTGAATAAAGGGGTTAAATGTCGAGTAACTCTGGTCCGCCCCGGGGGTAGGCATCGAAACGAGGAGGATATAGAATGGTATAGACGAGACCGAGGACCGAGACGCGTCAAAACAGCATATATCCCGTAATCCTCTTAAGAATCTATCGAGTCGCCGAGGTAGCAAAAAGCGCAGAAATTCGAAAGGGGCAGAGGGGGAGAAAAAAGCGGGATGACAGACGAGCGCGCAGATGTGCCGGGGATCCCGGGCACCCCGATGCGCTCGAGTTCGAGCAGGCCGTTGGCAGGGAGAGATCGTAGCCCCTACAGTAGCCGGGGAGCGAGTAGGAAGCTGCTGAGCTGCGACAAGTGCAGCGATGCACACAAGTGCCTGGAAAGGCATTTCTGGGGAAGACGGAGGAGCCGAGCCACGCGAGTGGGCGGCGCATATCCCTCGCTCGAAACGAAACCCTCTCTCGGCAGGCTTCTTCTTCAGCTTCCCTCGTTTCTTCACCAAGATCGCCTCTTCTCCCAAAAAGGGATGGGACGGCATGGGGGTGGGGATGATGATCCTCGGATACTGCAGCGACTCTTGTCCGACGGAATAACTTGTCGCGCGCTTGTCGTGGCTGATAGTCGTCGGAGAGACGCGCGAACGGGTGCAGTAACAGCGAGGCTATCCTCTTATCTCGGGGTCAGTCCCGCCGTGCATCATCAGCAACGTCGTGTCGTGTCCAGTCTCTCCTCTCGCTGAGATTCCTCTCGCAACACGCTCCACTCTGCCTACCTTCCAGCCGCGAGTGAGCGAGCGAGCGAGCTAGCCAGCGAGTGCTTGACGATTAAGATTGCGCGCGTGCCGTGGTCGAGGGAGGCCTTGGATCTAGGAAAAGACCAGGCCGATAAGGCGTCGATTATCGAAGAGCTCTAGCACGATAGGAGCGATCTCGTGCGCGCGCGAGCAAGCGAGAGAGAGAGAGAGAGAGAGAGAGAAAGAAAGAGAGGGAGAGAGCGAGTGAGAGAAGATACTTTCGAAATTTTGCCGGGACTTGTGCTATCGGATTGGCGAGGAACACTAGCCGAACTACGAATACATACATCGTGTTCGCGGCGTCGTCGCCACCACGATAATCGTAAGTCGACATAGCACGCTCACGCCTTTAACTTGTATCGGCCGCACACACCACTGTTACAAAAGCATCCGACGGTGCGTGTTGCTTTCGAAATCCCGTGCCAACTGCAGCGAGACATCGAGTTCTCTCTTCCTCTCGAGATAGTCGCTCTCAGTTATGTTACATCGAGCCGCCGGTGTAGCATTGGTGAAGTGTTGAGATGCATCTCGAGAGATACCACGCGGATCGGAGCGACGAGGACCTACCGAGGGTCGTCGTCTCTAGCATCAAGGAAGAAGAATTCTCCGGGCCGATGCAGCTCACATCGATGATGACTAATATGAGCAACAGCTCCGTAGTCCAGCAGCCCTGCTGGACGACCTCGCAACCGGATAGTGCATTTTCCCCGCCGCTCCTGCCGGATTCCAGTCCCAGAGAGTACACCGATTGGGAGCAGCTCGCCGCTGCCTTCCAGTATCCCTGTCAACAGTATTCAAATACAGGCCGATCGCCAGGAAGCACCGGCAGCGAAGCCACAACGCCAACATGGAGCAATGCTGTGAGGAGTGTCGATTACTCGGGGGACGAGTTATCCGATTGTTCCAGCAATCAACGCTTACCCTCCGTCGAGTCGGCGTTCTCCTTCTCACGCACCTTCTGCAATACCATGTACCCAGAGTACCGGGAGGATTACCCCGGCTTCCCGGAGTACCGGGAGTACCAGGACGAGAGCTCGTCGTGTCTGGCGATCTCCAGTCAAAACCAAAGCCACGAAGAGGACATTCAAGAGCTGAGCGGTTCAATGCAGATGGTCGCCGATGAATTTGACTTGAGCTTGATAAGAGGTGACCCCACATCGCTGCTCAATAATGTCGATTCTCCTTCTTCGCCGTCGTCGACGTATATCGAGGAGCTGCAAGATCCTTTCCCCAGCTTTAACGGCGCGTGCTATGCAGTCGGTCATCTGGTCTCGTCGCAACCAACCAGTGCCATCTCCAGTCTCAATTTCGGCAATGACAATAACCTTCTGATGGAGAGCAGCCTCGGCAACCAGGTAGTGCTGCCCCGTAACGAGGGTCTCCTACTCGCCGAGAGGAGGGTACCTACGGCGAAAGTCGGCGCGGACAATGGCAAGCGGGAGAAATCATACGGTGAGTCGAGCACTATTGTTTCTCGGAGCTCAATTATCGCGCCTAGATGGTCTGATTGATCCTCCAAGAATCCCGATAGTGGCATTATCGATCAGTGATCTCCGCGCACTAACACAGACCAAGTTGACACACGCTCGTGTACATCCTGTCATTCCACCTTGTTCTTACATCACACTGCTATCATTCATACATTTACATTTCCCAAGCATTACTTATATAATACTTGCTCGCGTAGATTTCCCCGTATGCTGCTGCTGAGCAGAACGCGTGATCCTCTCTCTCATTCTCTCCCCCTCTGCCTCTCGATTTAGACTGCCCGACGGCCGAGGACAATTTGACGTCGACGTATCAGTGCCGATGGATCGACTGCGGATGTGCATTCGCAGAGCAAGAGGGTCTCGTGCGACATATCGAGAGGCGGCACGTGGAGTCCTCCTCCTCGAACGCGCATGGACATAGCCGAAGGGTCCAACGTGACCGGGACAAGGATAAGGAGAAAGATGCCGATGGGACTTACCTGAACCCGACCGGTAGCCAGGATGAGTTTGCCTGTCTATGGCAGGGATGCCCAAGAGGCCGACCCTTCAACGCTAGATACAAATTGCTCATTCATATGAGGGTACACAGTGGCGAGAAACCCAACAAGTGCCCGGTACGTATGCGGAGCTATGGAAATAGCCGAGCGATGCTTATTCCATTGCGCTATTCTACTTCCGTATTATCGCTACTCTACTTAACCGGAGAGAATCTTCTGCGACCTTTCTCGCGTTACACCACGTGTTTACTCGATTGCCGCATGGACTAGCGCTACTCCTTGTTATCGCAGTTTCCACCATTCGCCGAGTTGCTGCTATGTTTTACCTATGTATCATTGTAGCATCAAAGCTTTCCACCCTCCATGATTATATGTACTCTCGTACGCGCAACTTCGCACTTCGAAGTGTGATGTTCCAAGTTCTAAGTAACGAGCCATTATGTACTTTTGCAGTTCGCTGGATGCAAGAAGGCCTTCTCACGATTGGAGAACCTGAAGATACACCAAAGGTCCCACACGGGCGAGAGACCATATGCGTGCCAGCACAGGGGCTGCACGAAGGCCTTTAGTAATAGCAGCGATCGAGCGAAGCATCAGCGGACGCATTATGATACGGTAAGTTGACGATTCTATCTGAAAGTGTGACTCCGTTTCAGTTGGGAAAGGAAAGCTGTTGGGGAAACTGATTAACCAAAAGTTGGGAGCAGAAGTAACCATTGTTTTGTTTGTTTAGAAACCGTACGCCTGCCAAGTGGCCGGTTGCGGAAAACGCTACACCGATCCGTCCAGCCTGAGGAAGCACGTGAAGAATCACTCTGAGCCCGTAACACCTCTGTCAACATCGAGCGCGACCAATGACAATAAGAGATCTGCCATCATTCCCTGCAGTTCCGCAAACACCCTCAGGCACGACTCCGTTTCGAGCATGTCCAAACAGACGCCTGAAACGCCCAACATCTTTATCGTCGATCCAATTTGTCGCACGTTCAAGAATCCCACCGATTCCTATAAGGAAGAGCCGGTGGACTTGTTCCAGGAGGATCTCTGTCAAATCGACAGGATCACTATGAGCCTGGAGAACACTCAACAGGAATATATACCGATCGAATCTGTGAGAAGATTCCTCATCGACGATGTTACCAATGCCAATACAGGAGAAACAGGTAAGAAAGAATTACACATGGGCAAATCTATCGGGGGCGGGAGGGTCAAGCTGCACGCTACGGTTCAACTACTACGCCACTCTATCTCGACGATTCCATACACGAAAACCCGCTCCTCTTGTATTTCTGGCTATTCTGGTACATCATGAGTGACGGTTTACCCTTTTTTCCCAAGCGGCACTCTTTGCCTCTAGATATCACTGGAGATGGACCGCTTGGAGAAAGAACTACTAAGTGTGCGTGCGTGTCTCAACGATGCATTGTGTTATGAATGTATCTTGGAGCGCGTGCTGCTCTTCTCCGTATTGGTAAGGAGAGTACGTGCGCGCGCGCTCGGGTAACGGGCCCGTTGATGGCAGTGCGTCGTTTGGTCCACCATGCTTAATCTCAGAGGAGGTTTCGCCGCGCGCGCGCGCGCTCGCGCTCGTCTCTCTTTATGCCTTTACCCCACACCGAGTCTTAAAATAATATTCCTTACTTTTTTCATCCTCGCCACGGCCACGCACATACCGGCGCGCGCGTGTATGCACGCACGCACGCGCCAAAACAGACCCTACACACCGTTGTTGCGCCCGATGTGCCACGTGCGACACATGCGTACCACCCTCCCCCTTTCGAATTCTGATACGCGCACATGAATCGTGCGTGGAATTAAAAATACGCACCATCTTCTGCCGTGCGGCGACAACGGCGACGCGAGCGAGTGGCATGTGTATGCATATAACGAACACGTACGTTTGCGTTGCAGGATACGCTGTAGAGGACGATGTACCTGACTTCCACGAGCTGGGCTCCGACATCGAACAACAGTTTCTCGAGCTGAGTAACTTAAACGATGCTGTCTTCATCGACGGTTAAACCCAGGGTACACCGAGGTGTCTCCTATTCGGGAGAAGTTGTAACACTGCCACGCGTCTTCCCAGCTGGTACCCTCCCCCTGGATGTGCACGGGGGTACTACCTTTCCAAAGACTTGTTTTTTTATACTGACAATTTTTATATTCTTCTCGTTATACTTGACAAAATCACACGCATATATATATATATATATATGTGTGTATATATATATATTTTTGTACATAGGCACTTGTATATATTAAACGGCCAATAATATGACGATGTGTTCTCTCAGTACTCGCGCTGATACCCCAATCGATTCGCGTGCGACGAGATCCACGATTCTGTGCTACGTCTTTTAGCGACAGCAGCACTTATTGGCCACACTCGCTTGGCTTTGACGATGCCGGCAGTAGGGCGCACATCGCCTTGAAGAATCTATTGAGGACCTCGGGCTGGGTATCCTTCGTGTAGACCTGCGGTAGCAAGGCAATTGGAAGAAAGCCGCTTCCTGTTATTGCTGTAAGTGACGTGGGATATGGGCATAGTTGTATATACTCACACTGTTGATCGTGACCGTCGGCACGAACGTGAGGGGCGGATTCAGCGCTGTGGTCAGGTCACCACTTTCCGCGTGCAGATCAGCCGATAAGGGGCCGTCGATGCATGCGTCGATCTTCTTACGGGTTTCTTCCTTCAAGTTAGCCTCCTCGGCGCACTACCAATAATACAATATAGCGCATTAGGCAAGAAGAAATACTACGGGAAAGTCTCGTCCAATCATTAGTCAGACGATAACAACTATCCTCATGACGAAGAATCGAAAGCTACGTGACGCACTCGCTCGCTCGACAATGGTGGAACAGAGATAACCAGTATTTGCTGTCTTCCAGGTGAAAGACCGAATTATTGAAAGCGAGTCGAGCGAAGGTCTGCTTGTTCGGCGATTCGTTGTGGCGAGCGGAGGCAATGATGACACTTTTATTGATAGGCTCGTTAGGGAATGAAGATTAATAGATCTCTTACCCGTGGGACTGCCGTCGGTGGGTACCTGGAGGACATGGCGCAACCAACGAGAGCGACGGTGAGCTGCTGCACGTTCTCGGCTGCTTCCTCGGTCTTAATCGCATGGATAGCACAGGCTTGAGCCATGTTTCCACGGCACTCGGCGGACCCATGTTGACAGGTGAATTGCCATGGACCGGTTTCTCCATCGCGCCATTGCTACCATGAATTTACGTGGGTACACATACGGATACATACTATATAGCTTGAGGGCAACGGGATACCAAACATAATAACAGGCGCCCGCGGCAAGGCCAGCTTCTTTTAATAGGAACAACGATGCTCTACCGTTTCAGCGTTTAGAGTACGAAAATCTTAAGCATCGATGGAATAATCCCGCGACAAAGAGAATCGATTATCACTTTCAAAGTAAAATAGTGTAAATTTTCTAAAAGTTATCCACTACACCTTTTATTTCTAATGTATACCTTTAACGGAAAGAAGCATGTCAGTTGTGAGATATCCTCGTGTATCAGGAGATAAAGACATTATTTATTTTCTTTTGCTGTTGCTGTCGTATCGGTGATGCTCGATTCGATACTTTTATCAGAATCTCGGATGTGTAGTTATACTCACCGAAGCTTTGCCGTAAGGCACGAAGGTGATATTCAGATGATTCTTCAGATGTGGGTAGGACGGTAGAAGTTGGTCCCTAACGAATCTCATGCTATCGCCGCACAGTGATTCATAGTAAACACCCACGTCTATCACCGGGTTAGCTTCCTGCGTAACCACCTGCGCAATTACATCGAGAGGGACATAACAATTAGAAATCTGATTGGAGCAACCGAGGCCGAGGGCACGCTAGCTTCAATCGGTTTCAGCAATTAGATGACAGGTCTTCAGCGAAAGAGATTGCGATTACTCACCAACAGTCCATGACTGAGGAAAGCGAAGGCCGCCAACAGGCAGCTGGATGTGAACAGGTAGCACCGCATGGTTCCTCTGGCTTGGTTGATAATGCGAGCCGCAGCTTTAAACCTGCTTCGCTCGAACCACCATCGACCTGGAGAGGGAAGACGTCTAAAACAGCGGAGGTGGGAGGGACGGAGAGAGAGAGAGAGAGAAAGAGTGTGTAACGTAAAGTGCGATAATCAAACGAAGCTGTAGTCGCCGGAGAAAGTATCTATCTGCCACTATGCATCTGGGTTATCGGCGAACTTGCTGCAGGTCATCTTTCAGTTCATCTGCTGGCACGCTGCGCCGCCATTAGACTTACAAATTTCGGTTTGCCCTCGAGTAAGATTCAGCGAGTATGACATAAATCGTCGTTATACGATCTTCACGTCTGGTGTGCGTAAAATGAATAAATGGAATGAAGCTTGTATATGGAACGTAACGTTTATTTTAAATATATAATACAACAATAACCAACACAAGATACATCACTATTATACAGCTATTGCAATCAGATACCTTCTTGGAACTTCAATTGTTTCTGAGTTTGCATTATTTCAGCTTGCAATAATTCTGCCCGTTTCCGGAAGGTGTCTGATAATGTAAGGTTTTTCTCGGTACCGTCGCCCTTTTTGTACATTATCGAGAGATTAGCACAACCGTGTGGATTACCGAGATCACACGATTTCATGTTATACTGGAAAGCTTTCTTAAAATCTTTGTCCACTTCGTCCTTTAGGCTACCCAGGTAGATGCCAGCCAGGTAGGCGCAGGCATACTCGACGCGATAGTCATCGCAGGCTTTCACTAAGTACTGTAAACCCTCTTTGACTCTCGTAGGTCTGTCGATTCCAGTATCTTCTGCACTCAGTAAAAGGGCCCCCGTCATGAAGCATGACTTGGGGTCCTTAAGCTCACAGCCCTTCTTCAGGTACTTGTATCCCTCCTTGGCATCTTTCTCCTGCTCTGATTTACCTGCGATCATAATTCTTCTTTGATGATACAAGCGTTACAAAATAACTAAACCCCCATTGATTTCCACTATGTTGTTGACTAGTCGCGCGTGTACTCCTGCACGCACATCAACTTAACAGTTATGACGATAACTGGAGCAGGGCTTATTTCTGACATAAAACAAGCGATCAACAATGTCTCGATATTCCCGCGACACTCTGTTCTTTCGAATTTCCCGCTCAGAACGTCGTCCGGTTACGTCAGAAATTGTACAAGCAGGCAGCACGAGTGCCGTGATTGGTAACGACATCTACAACTGGTATACATACCCGCCGAGATATAGGCCCCAATTTTCCCGCAGCTCTTTCCAAAATTCAATGTGTCACAGTTCATCTTGTATATTTTAGCGGCGTCGCCGGGAACCTGCTTGATCGACTCCGTGTAATCAGCCAGTAAATGGCAGGCTGCCGATGGGAAAGGAGGACGATGAAATCTAGAGGTTAGGCATTCGATTGAAGACAAACCTACCCTCGGGTGACTTCTCGCTGTAGCAGCCGAACTGATATTCTGTGTAAAGATTCTCTAAATACGCTTTCACCTCGTCCGCATCCTTCAGGTTGTACGCCATCGCGAATGATAATGAATTTCATTCAGTATAACGCTCCCAATTAAAATGGAGCGGTGGAACACAACTCCGATTAGTCAACAGCACACGCTTGTTAAATGGCAGAGCATGACCAGTGCCGAGAGCGGCATGCGCGCGCACCTCGTGACTCTTTCGAACGCGACATGCGTGCGCCAGTAGGTACAGACATTGCCTACCTACTCCGAAAGCTCCAAGGTGTCGGTATCGGCGGCATTGGAACTTGTCGCACGCCAGTCCAGGTGTACTCGTCTATCCGAGCGGTGTATGTAACGTAGCAGCCTCCTTCGGAGCGAGTAGCCCCGTCAATCAAAAGGGGTGAACACATGTTTGCGGAATTATAGCGACGCATGTGGCCGAGCAGAATTCGAGCGCCGCTAATGTGAGTGATGTTTGCATCGTTACACCAGTGCACCCACGGTCACATTCTACGACACAGCGGTCATATATGATTTCAATTGAATATGCCTCATGTTTTATTTGTCACTTGAATTGGACAGAGACCACTTGTCCCTTCAAAGCTTATCATGTGTCCCTGCCTATCCTTCACTAGGTAGACATTCACTATTCTATCTAACTAATTCTGGGAACTGCTAATGTCCTTTCTAATATGTACTTATTAAAGTTGCCGGGCCTCTGCGACATCCGACCTTTAGAAAGTCAAGTACTTACGTCTGCTTTTATTTATGTATAAAAGCTGGTACGTAGCGATTCAAGGAATCTGACCAGCTCGCGTTTCTTTTCTAATATTTGCATGCTCGCGGGGATCTTGTACACCGCGAAAAATCACTCATGATGAAGACATTCATTATAGAAAATCATTATCGTTCCCATATGTATCCGGGCAACGATTTTAGTTCGATTTTAGGACTAATGAGTATCGAAAGAATGCCAAGTGTGCGTTGCAGGAATTTCAAAGACTTGCTAGTCAGGTGGAAGGCAGTAATTATAGTGAGACGTCTGGCTATACATATAGAGGTAGATCCATTTGACTGGGTCAAACTTGAGCACTTACTCGGTTAGGCGGCCGCCTTATCTACCCTTGGTGGTTGGAATTCGTACATGTACATACACACTTTCTTGCCTTCGCGGCACTTGCAGTGGCAGGGCAAATTGACGCGTATCTGTGAATCACTAAGGCCCAAGCAAAGTGGCTTCTTGAACTTGAGGGATACACGCACCAAGGTAGGGCCGGTCATTATAGGTGGTGGTTTCAGACCTGTTATATTTTAGTGTGGGTGATTCAATGGGCAGAAGGGGCTCAAGGTTCAAGGTCGGTCTGACGTATTCGATCATCGCACGAACAGAATATCTAATGAGTGAGAAATCCTGTTTCCAGAAAGCGAGGCACTTTTAACGAATGACTGAATCCCACGCTGATCTTATCAGGATCCTCGCGACCAAGGTTGCCCCACTTCCCCTAATTCGCCATTCTCCCCAATGTCGGCGAACTATTGTGTCCACTTAATTGATTGTCCATCGGCATCGATTCTACCTAAGGTTCACGCTATGTACCCGCCCAAACAAGCCGAAGCATTTCACCCTTCAGAACCGCTTAATTTACATGCCCTCCATGCTCCGTCCAATTAACTAATGGACGAAACTATGGGACTGCTCTTCGGGAGAGAATCAGCATACTGTCAACCGGTTACCGACGTAATTGGATTCAAGAAAGTGCCGGAATCTGACTGAACTTTATTTATATTCATTGCACGATACGACGACTGGGACAATTATGTACTATAAAATCTGCATAAGTTGATACATGGGCAACATGCAAACGGGAGTATGGCTGGGGAACAATGTGTTAATGTTGATCGAGTAGCGTGTGACGCGTCGACTCAACCGAACATGGCTCACAGCCGAAACTCCACTTTCTTTCTAGATGTCCGAGTCAGTGAAAGTGGCCGTGAGATGCCGGCCTATGTCGAGTGGCGAGTTGCAGCAAGGATGCCGGGTACGTAGGTGTACAAGCACGGGGCAAAGGAAGCCGGACGCAAGGAGAGCCGTGAACTTTAGCATCCGACGTTTCGCCCTCCCCCTCACATGCCGTATGCACCCTTGCACTTCAGCAACCTGTGGCGTACCTTAATTCTTGATGACGGTGCGTCCCCCTGCCACTTGATTTTCCTCGTCAACACGCGGCCTTTCACGTGTAAAACCGACATGCCGCTTATATATCGAGCGCGCTGTAGCCTAGCGACCACAACAAAACACTCTGCTGGAAACCCCGTGCAACAAACACCCTGCACTGCACCGTCCCATTCTGCAAATGCCTTTTCATCCTTAGCGTTTATCCCCGCGGCTTCATTCATTGCACACCATCACCCTATGAATTCAACACATGTAGGTAAATGATGTCTTATTCATGCTGAGACTCGAGAAATTCCTATCTCCTTTTCGTGCAGTGCATTAGCCCATTAAATATTCCAATGAATGTTTCATCAATGTCAGCCGAGCCTCAATGCAGCTCTTCGCAATGGAAATGCATATCTATGTATGTACTCGTCCAGTGTGTCAACCACGTGTGCGCAGTCATTTACGGAGCTAGAAAAAGTGACATGAACTAGCCGTGGCAGATAGGGGACTCCATCGATTCGACACACATTCGTTTCCATCGATAAACGAGTCAACCCATCCGGGAGACTTACAATACTGCCTATGCACATTGCCTATATCTATCTACTTTGCCTGTGCACCGATCGCTGATTCCCGCGCACCCATGCGACCCTATCTGCACGAGAACACTTGGTTCGCGCTGAATATTTCAGCGAGCGTGCCAACATCAGCGAGAATCCACGCAACTTGGGACATTTTAAGAGCCGAATCTCCCGGCAATCACCCGTGGCGGGCGATAAGTTTAATTAAAGCCGAATGTCTCGTTGTTGTCAATATCATCCGGAACTTTCCGCACCAAGTATGAAATGGGAACTGTGGATGGGGAGACGATAGTGGAGGTAAAGAGGTAGAGGAAATCGAAGCAAGGCAAAACAACAGAGTACGAAGCTCGTGTTGTATCGGCAGTATTACGAGGACGGGACCGTTCGCACGCTGTCTGCTATACGTATGCGCCGATAAGTGGTTCACGTTAACATGTGTTTGCACTTCTACCGTCTACCGGCTACCCTCTACCGAGAACTGGCCAACCGAGCGCCGGCTTTAGCCCGATTCACATTATCAGAATTATTATACACTTGCCACGTACTAACAAGATAATTCGGCTAACTAATCCTCTGCACTCGACTGACTCCGTTTCGTTGACAAAATGAAGAAGAGGCAATTAAATTATTTCATTGTAAACTATTCGATACATTATTGTGTCAAGGAAATATTGGGTGCAAACAGCATAGTATTTTATTAAAGGGTTAATAGGAATGCTTGTGTTGGAAGTGACAATCAATTTGCTCCACGAAACTCGAGATTAGTGGGAAGAATGTAACACGAGCTACGGCGTGATTAAGGCTTTACATAGCGCGACAATGACTTGTCACGTATATATGTATGCTTTGAGCCATCAGCCAAAGGACAATCTTGCCGGTGAGATCTCTCGATTCCCAGAAAGCTGCTTCGGTCGAATTGGCATTTTCCCGCTTCTTATTTTTCACCGTCGGCACAACCACTTTATAACTCTATTTGTGCACCGTGAGCATCGACCTGCGACTAATTCCTTATTCGTCTAGACAACACCGGGACGTGCCCGCTCGGCAATATTACGGCAGGGTAATTGCAATGATTCGCGAGGTGAATTTCGCGGCGGCAGAGTGGCCTAGTGAAAGCAAAGATTGCGAGCAGCTTGCGCAAACGAGACATGTTTCGTACAAACCGCCACTTTTACGGCGAACGCCGGAGCGCTATCGCTCGGGCAATCGAATGCCTCTGCTTTTTTATTCTCCCTCTCTCTCTCTCTCTTTTTCTGCTCGGCGTATCTGAGCTACGATCTTACTGTTTCAGCAAGTATCGTTGGATTCAGCATACATACGTTTGTTTGTGGATTGGAAACGCACGTCGGGATTTTATTTTCGTCGTACTAATGACATGACGTTCATTATTTCGCAACGTATTCCTTGTTGATTGAAAGTATTTCTGAATTATAAGTGGTTTGAGAAGGAATCCCATCGAGTGTTGTTTAAATTCTGTTTGAGAACGTATACGATAAAAACGATGTTTTGCGACTAATTATGAGAACCACAGAGCAAAGGCTAACGCTGCACTTTCGCCAAAATTGTCCGGAGCCCAATAAAAGGACCAGTCTTTTCGGATTTTAGAACGTCGTCTCGATCGACTCCATCACGAAATGCTGCAGCCTCGAGAGCCCTGGCAATTCTGGCGCGGGAGCCGGCAAGGTCTTCCAATTCGACGCGGCATTTGGACCGGACGCGACCACCGAATCTGTCTACGAGAACGTCGGCTCGGTGGTGGTGGAGGCGGTCCTCGAGGGCTACAACGGCACAGTGTTCGCCTACGGGCAAACCGGCTGCGGCAAGTCCTACACGATGCGAGGCTTCATCGAGCGCGCACTCGAGCACCTCTTCGAGGCGACGTCCACCGCCAGCTCGGAGACGAGGTACCTGGCGCTCTTGAGCTACCTGGAGATCTACAACGAGAAGCTGCGCGACCTCCTGCAGGACAGTGCCGGGGAGATACTGACCCTCAAGGAGGATCCATCGCGAGGCACATATGTAGCGGGCGGCTTGCGGGAGGTCACCGTCAAGGACGCCGAGGATTGCGCTGCACTGGTTGCGGAAGGTGACAGGCGGAGGGCGGCGGCGGCGACCAAGATGAACGCTGCCAGCTCGAGGAGTCACGCTGTTTTGACGCTGGCCCTCGAGGCGCTCGCCATTAATGCCGAGGATGATCGTAACAGTGCCGTGAGGAGGGGCCGATTGCACCTGGTCGACCTGGCGGGTTCCGAGAGACAAGCTAGGACCGGCGCCACCGGAGAACGCCTCAAGGAGGCGGCCAGCATCAACCTGAGCCTCTCCGCACTGGGGAATGTCATTAGTGCTTTAGCCGCTGGTAACGGTCGACACGTGCCTTACAGGTACAGAGATCATTCAATTGCCGCGTGCGAGACTATCTTACTAGCTACCATCATCCAGCCATTTAATAGATCTTCGCTACGGATTTATAGCTAGAAAAAAGAAAGAGAAAAAGGCGTACAATACGAATTGAGAACCTCCTCCTGTTTTCGAAGTCGGTTATGAAGCGGGAAAGTTAAAGCATAACAAACTGGTATACGTCGTTTGATTTCAGGGACAGCAAACTGACTAGACTGTTAAGGGACAGCCTCGGTGGGAACGCGCGGACCGTGATGATCGCCTGCGTAAGTCCGAGTGACATTGATGCCGAGGAGACGCTTAGTACATTGCGCTACGCAGCGCGGGCACGCTGCATTAAGAACAAACCAATCATAAACGAAGACCCGAAGGATGCCCTGCTACGGCAGTACCAACTCGAGCTGCAGAGATTGAAATCGATGCTCGAATCGAACGAGCAGCCCGTCCTGAGACAATTACCCCTGAGGGAGGTGGAGGAGGAGGAGAGGGAGAGACAGTACGCGGATGAGGTTGAGCGACTTCGTAGAGAGTGCGAGAGCTCCAACTTGTCCGCGCAAAGGCTGCGCGAGGAACTGGACGCAATTAAAAAGCGACGCGAGGAGGCTACGGAGATGCGCGATGCCGAGGAGAAGGTGAAAGTTCGCCCGGTGGAGCCTGTGGAGCGGGAGCGTGAGGAGAGACGCAAGAAGAAGAGAGAAGCTGCCATGCAGGAAGTGCTGAAGCGACTGGAGAGGCTGACCATCGGTGGGGAGGAGCAGGGCAACGCAGAGCTCAGGAGGAGACGGGAGCGAAGGAGGAAGAGGCTGGAAGCCCTGGCGGGAGCTTTGGAGGCCAGCGCGCAGGAGGGTAACGGAAGTGTCTTCCAAGTTTATGGCCAATTAAGGTTAGCGATTAGTCATTTGTCCAGTATTAAGCCCCATCGCGGAATATTAAACGAGAATTTGTCGGTGAAAGGTCGACGGAGGACGCGTTGAAGCGAATGGCCCGGAGAGTGCGCCAGCTCGAGACTGAGACCGCCGATCTTCAGGCATCCTGGGACGCAGAGCGCCGAGACCTCTTGCGCAGGGAGCTACTGATGTCACAGTTATGCGATGCAATGGTTCCCAATCTGCGACCTGGTTGTCCGTTTCGGGACATCGCCGCAGTCAGAGCCGCGGCCACCTGGTGCGATGAACTTGGTCGCTGGCGGTTGCCGGACGCCTCCACTCATATTCCACTTCCACCGGCGTCCCGCCTGTCGAGAGATCACGCGATCCTCAACAGGGTTCCCTCCAAACCCGATCACAATAACAATAGCAATAGCAAGAACAATGAAGACCAGGCTGCCAGCAAGAATAACGCGGAGAATCAGCAAGAGGGCGGGGAGCTCGAGGAGATCAAGAAGCAAGACATCGTTGACACCTACTTCCGCCGCAGTCGGATAGACACGCTCCTGGCGCACGCACGGGAAGCAAAGAGTTTCGGTAATAATAAGCCTCGGTTCTACATGTACCCTCGGTATTCATGCGCATGAGATCCCAAGGAGTTTATTGGCTCTAATTACTAGTCGACTCGCTAATAAGATTTGCCCTGATTGATTCCGACCACGGATGATTGCGGAACATCCTATACCACCTTGGCACTTGACACAAATTGAGAAATCGCGAACGTGCCGCCAAGCGCAGACAGTGCAACGACGTCTAATAAACGAGTCGCACTAACGATATAAAAACTGGCAATACACATCTAACGATCTCGTTTCAGAGGGCGGCAGTCGACTGAGCCGGTCCGGCGGATCGGCGGAGGCAACTCCAGTTGGAAGCAATTTTCTCCAGCTGAACGCTCTAAATCTCCAGAGCAGCACACCCATGATGGCCGAGGTCGACACTTACAAACCGAGTCACAAGTGGCCTTTGGGGAGATTAGGCCGAGCCGCCTGGCTGGAAGAAAGTGCGGTCAGTAAGGCCGGCAATGCCTTCATCAGCACTGTCAAAAGGAATCCACCGCGAATCCTCGAAGCCCTGCCCTCTTACCCACAAGCCACCAACGCCAAGTCTTATCGAAATAGCGAGAGATCGTCGTTGGAGAAAAGCGAGCGGATATCCTCTCGGCTGATCGCAGATCAGGATCCAATGAACGACCGGCTTGAGTATCAGGTGGAGCAGACTCGATCACCCACTTACTAATATTGAGTCTCGAATGGCCTCCTACCATTACGCACTCGAGCATGGGACAATCACCGACAGGCTGGATGTTTGTGAGGTATGTTCTACTAACCTACTACATCTAGTCGAGCTCGCATTGACGATTGACCGCCAAGAACGTCTTGCAAGTGTCGATCGATCGATGATTAAACATCCCGTATAAATCAAGATACCTGCAACTACGTGACTCTTTGCACGATTGTGCGAACATTGTTCCGGATAATCCTGCGATAAAATGGAACAGTGCAAATTCAATGCGTGTATTGGATTATTGTTTACTTGTTCTACTATCCGCGAACACCTTAAAAATAAGGCTGACCCTAGGAAAGGCAGGGGCTAATTGTGCAATAAGGGTGTTCACGTATCCCGTACCTGTCTCCGTATCGCCAGCGATACAAATGCGTGATATGTATGAGTGTGTACTTTGTTTTCCATTGTCAATGTGTACAGCAAGATTCCTCGAACGAATTAAAAGTCTTTCTACGACGTTGGTCTTATTTTTCCGTACACCCATAGCGTAGGCATCCTCAGCCGGTAAACATTCGTATTAACATTAAAGTTGCTCATCCAAGAGACTAAAAGAAACCACACTTCGCACGAGTGGCGGGCAGAATCGCATAAAATACTAGTTGGCGATCGGGTCGAACGACCGGTACGAAAGTCACGTTCTCCAATAATCTGTGTGATAAAAAAGGAATTCCTACCTGTCGGAAAGGTGAAGTGCAAAACTCGAGGCAATTTTGGTTTTCGTCATTGGCAACCCGGGGGGACCGGTATCTCGTTCTATTTATCATGAGGCGATAGAGATTCAGACAAGTCTGAGGCGATTCGAGAGGCCTGGAAGATGCAGGTAATATCGTCGAAGCAGTTTTCTCTGGAGAGTCGCCTCGCCGCAGAGTACACACTGGAGAAAGGAGCGGAGTCGTAAACTGATTTTTACGCCGCTGCTCCTGCGTGCGGAGAATCGTATGATTCACCAACTATCAGCGAGATACACTGGGCCTGTGCTAACAGACGAAATACAACAATATCTGACCAACTCATTCATGACGCACAGCCAGTTATCATTTGCGGAACTGCGGGAGTTGGGATCCACACACACTTCCTAAAATCACATAGCCGGTGAATTCCTGGATGAAAGGAGGGGTGTCTGAAAACATCCACTGAGTCATTAGCAATCAATGACAGAGTGGAACAATGCCGCGGATGAATCGACCGCGGACAATGCCTTTTTAATGAATAAATATGCGCGCCACTTTCCAATTAGTCTCGTCGGTATTACCATATGTATAACGTGCTAATTCGCATAGGTGGGGAATTAAATTCTATAGTAACGAAGCATCAGTGTTATTTGATGCCCGGTGCGGTGAGAATACATATATCCTGGGGCTACTTTTACTCAAATGCCGTCGGATGGAATGAAATGCACGTGCACTCAGCGCAGCTCTCTCCCAAATAATGCGCTTTCCAGTAATTCCGCAAGAAAAAAGGGAAATGAGACTCGTAATGAAACAATATCATACTGTGCAATCGTTAGAGACCTCAACAAGCGGCTACAAACGACCGCCGTGCACGTAAACTTTATTGTTGAATCATACTGCCGAGTTGACTTGCTTGGCTGCTTCTCGGAAGCACAGACATTTTCGTTAACCGACTCGAGTTTTTCCCCGTTTAAAAAGCCCAACCTCTGTTGGAGGTCGCCGATAAAGAAAAAACATTGAGTCATGAGCGAGGCGGACATCTGTCAGAAATGAGACTGACCGACTTGCATTTTGCTACCTGACTATCTGTTACGATGAATATTTTAACATAGATTTACCTTTTATCAAAGGCAACCGCGAGGCCTTCGTACAAGGCGTATGCATTATCTGTGAGTGAAATGCTGTTGAGATATTAGAAGGGAAGTACAAGGCACAACAAAGAAAAAGACAGGTAAACTTTTCTTCGGTATAATTCCGTCGTGAGCATTTAAGACAACTGCAGTGGATGACGAATGGCTCGTGGGTCATGGATTGAATACCTTTGGATTACGATAATGTGGGTTCTAATAGTACAAATATGTTGGACGTGATTCGCAGCGCAATTAGCAAATTTAAAAGGCAGCGTGTGCTGTGGCACTCGTGCAGACACACTTTGCACCCATAGCCAATACTGCGAACCCCTCCTCGACTGCATTATCGTCGATGCATTTATCTTCGTGCAGTTCTTCACAGAGTCATACAACTATCCCAAAAATTCTGGAGGCACTTCACACCTCTCTTACGACAGCGGCACCGCCATGGAGTCAGTGTACTTGAGTTTATTTACGAGGAAGAGTACATCTTATCACTCTGGCGCGCGCTCGCGCGCAAGGGTGAGAGGTGCTGGCTCATTCGCTTTGACGTGGAACAGTATCAATTCCCTTGATTAATTCGACGAACGTTGCTAGTGTTGCTCCCCGTAATCTGCTTTTGGGTGTACATACATGCACCCAGGGCGACGAAAAACCGACTGACAGAAGGCGAGAGCTCTAGCTGTAAGCCCGAGAGGAATTCTAAAAATAGATGATGCCATCACGGCAATATAGGCCTTCTTTTACCTCGAGATTTCATAGGTAGATTCATTTTTAGATTCTGGTCGATTTTGGCCGACTTTGCCTGAATGAAGCCGCACTATCGCCATGCGATGCGACGCCACGCGGGACAAGGATCGCGTTCGTTAATTTGCGGTTGCCGACTCGTTTCACTCTCGTACAACTGGGAGATGCATATTGCACGGCAATCTTCCGCCGTTTATGTTCTAGTCAAAACTATTCTCTAGCATAATCGACGAGAGTAGTGCGCAGCTTGGTTGAACGAGGATTCGAGCAAGTCGATCGACTCTCCCCAGCGGCGCCGCGAGAGACATCTCGCCCGGAGTTCGGGAGAAAGAACGAAAGTGATCCGACTGGAAGAAACCAGCTCTTATGTAGCATGTGCGCGGGAGAGCGCGCAGATGGTTTACTTTTACTTTCTCTGTTCGCCGTTCGGGCAAAACGTCGAATGCTTCTCGACAAAACCAGTCCGCTTTCCCTATCGAACGCCTCCATCACCACGCACACACACCTTCGTCCCCGTTCGACTCGCGATTCTTATCGATCGGTGTTGTGCTCGCAACCATTGTCTACATACCACCTACTACTCCCAAATCTTAATCTTACCTCAGCTTCGATATTAGCCTGTCCGTAATCCGAGCCCGATTGCCCGGCGCAGATAAAAATACGAGCCAAAGAGTTTTTGCCCGGCAAACGGTATTACAATACACACAAGCAGACACGCGGCGCCCGTAGTTCCGCCGGAGGCGTATTATGGAGACTGAAAGTCCCAACAGTTTTTCTTTTTTACGCCGACTTCCTCCTCTGCGAAGCCTTGACTTGTTCCGCTGGCTGTTTAGGCACCTTTCTGCCTGCGCGGATGCCGTCTTCATTTGCATACGGCGCTTGAAATCCGCTGGTTTTATTGATTTGTCCACTTTCATGGATGCTTCTTTTACTGTCGAGTAAACTATTAATGTATACGCCGATAGTGTTCGCGCTCCTTTCCCCCCGCTTGCCCACAAGGTGACCGAGCATCTCCGAGACCACTAAGCCCTTAGGACTTTTTTCCTCCCACCGGCTCGCACCGCGCGCTCACCCCACGCGATGTTTATAAATTTCTTCGGCCTCCACTTGTATCGCGTGGAGCACGTTTCTTTGCGAGAGCCTAGTCCACGGGATAACTAAGCACAATCCTATTCACTCGTGAGCACCAATTTGTTTATTAACATAAAAAGGAGAAGCAGAATCGACGCCTATGGCACCAAGTCGCACCAATAAGATAAGCTCAGGGATTAAAGCGCGTAGGAACTGGCCTTCAAGATTTGATTTTGTCCGGCGGAAAATACTGCTGAGATAAAACCGAACGAAACCGTTCTTGCGTACCTGGTGTTATTCTATTGCCGCTCTGCTGTTTTTGCAATAATCGCACTTTATTCTCTCGCGACCACACAACGATCCAATGACAAAGTGTGTCTGAGTGACGGCATCAACGGATTCAACTAAATTACCGTACGAAAAAAGGGAATCGGAGTCGCTGCGTCGTGGCGAGCCGAGTTTATTTATATCGCGCGTGATCTAAAGGTTGCAGTGTGGCTTTCATATTTGATCGGCTCGCCGCTGCTGCCGCTGCCGCTGGTGCTGCTGCTGCTGCTGCTGCTGCTTTCCAATTGCGAGAGGTTCTGCTGTCGCGTAGAAACTTTCATCGGTCCGGGATTGCGCTCTTCTCGGGACGGGAGCGGGCCGCTGCAGCCTGCGAGCGCAGCAGCTAAGGCACCAAGAGGATAACGAGGGCGAAAAAAGCGAGCTGAGTTCAGCTGCCCGATCATTGGCCGTCACCGCTTGACCCCAAATAGGAGAGGGGCCACGCGTACGGGGAATCATTCCTATTGCAATAACAAAACCGGGTGACAAACCTCTCCTACTACGTATTTGTAGTCGGTTTTTCTATCATTTCGTCACATTCGGAGAGATATACTCACTCGATACTGCAATTTCCTTCGCTTTAAAATGGATTGAGCATGGGCCTTAATGGATCAAAAGTAATCAAAGGTAATCCTCGATCGAAAGGATCTCCCATTAAGAGAAATATCAGAATCTTTGAAATTGCTGCTGTTAATCGCAATATTAGGAAAACTCAAGTCAATAACAGTGCGATTCAACCGGAAATAAATCGCAAGTGAAATACTACGTCCTCAAAACATCAGCCCGTATTCGATCAAGACGAATTATTATTATTAGTTTATGAATTATTAATTCTTATTATGGCTAGTATTTTCAACGTAAGAACGCACAAAGTCAAAGTTTCATTCATGATAATCGCTGTCTGCAGTCTGGCGTAAGAGTAGACTGTGCCCCACTGCCAAGTTCATACGGACATCCGGCGATTAAGAGTTCATCATTAGTACTGGCGCTGTCACCAATGAATGGAATAATTAAGATTAATGTTGTTGATGATCAGCTAATACCACATCACGGGACCAATTGCTAATGCGTAAGCCGTCGACCTATCACGGATTCCTATTCCACATTTCATGTGTTAGACTCGTGCATGTGATGCATATCTCATTTACACGGCACGATGGGTTAGTCAACTCTTTGCAATCAGGTGGTTCTTGCCAAGTTGGTTTGGTCCATGTTCGACCGCACCCGACGTGGTACTCGGTGCAAACCCAAAGACAGCCAGTCGACCTACTTTCGCAAGCCGAAAAGCCGCGCTCTTCTCGAGCTTAGGTTTCATCGAGCCTCCGTCCTGCTTAGAAACGAATGTTTATTCATCGACGCACTTCGTAATTCCGAGCAGATGTCTCCTATCCAATCTCCGCACTCGGAGGACACTGGTACCCGTTATGGTGCGAGGAACAATGCGGAATACGCAGCTGCCTTAATATGCCAATGTATGGCTAAGAAAGTCTCGACTGACGGTGATAAGTATTGTCCGCATTTGCGTGTAGATTATCTTGCACAATTGCTGAAGTGCAATGTTGTGTATGGCGTACAGTTCTAGTATTATACAGCGGGAATGAGTTGCGGCCGAAGAAAGTTGCAGTTGATGGGATGAATTGGCCAATGGTGAGTCGTGTACATATGAAAAGAAAGGGACGCACGGTGCAGCCGACGTATCTACCATATATATGTACATATATCTGTTACTGCACTCGGTAGAAAAAAGGCAAGAATGTTACCTTGCAGTTGCCAAATGCAATTAAACTTCGGATTGCAAGCAGCTAAACCGACCGAACCGTGGCTTGCGTACTTGGATCAAACTACCTATGCAATCGTAAGAAAAAGTTTAAGATCGTCGCTTCGATCATGATACCCACATCGAGTAGTGTATACAATATTGACCCGAGTCGAGACATCGTAATCCAACATTCTTCCAACCGTTTTTCTCTTCCGCGAGCGATTAGATAAACTGCGAACTTGAAACTTTGACCGCTACTTATTGTAATTTCAGAAAATGTTCAATACTGAGTTGGGCAAGTTATACGACTGTTGGTGTACAATTGCGCAATTAGTAAAAGCATTCGGTGCCACGGCGGAGCAACGAGGAAGACAATCCATGCGAGTACAATTACGTATTAATACGGTGGACGGCTCGTACGTGGCTCACGTGCGAATGTATCGCGCATTAAAGTGTATCGCACAACCAATTCTAATGCAGGTGTCGAACCATGTGCTTGCGCCTATAAACAAATCTACAGCGAGCATATACCCCAATTATCGATAATTAGTAGCACCCGAGTATGTTTCGTTAGGAGCAATAAAACCCCGTGGTTTGCCATACAGTTGCATCAGATTGCCATAATTACACGACGATTCGGACGCAATTGTGTAATTTGCAATCGACAAATCTAGATGAAGCCTTCGCCTAAACCGGTACGATACGATTGCATATCACGTTTTCGGGCAATCGTGCGAATGTCGGGAGAAACACCTGTATATCTGGTACTGACAATCAAAATGGCAATGCTGTGCACGTGTGTGAAAACAATTAAAAAAGTACCCTTGCTATGAGAAAAGCATATATATCACATATGTGACTTGCATTACTCGGTGCATCACAGGTTTAAAGAAATTATTACGTATCCTCTGTGCTTGGCGAGCACTTGACTTATCAGAACGAGTATTTTGACATGTCGCCATGTGGAGATAGCAAAGCATCGCTCACAGCTATGATAAATAGCCCGGATAGCATGAGACCTTTAACAGAATGCTTTGCATGTACTGGAGATTGTGCAATCTTCCTTTCTCTCTCTCTCTCTCTCTCTCTCTTTCTCTTCCTCTCCACTTATTGGTATCGAAGTATGCGAAATGCGAATGAGGATAGGAAAGGTGTACAGTTAGTCGCGACTAGCGGCACTTTGTTGCACGATCTCCCGATGCAACGCCGGTGCCGTTCTAATACCGTATCCGAACGCTGCGCAGCGAATGAGTGACCACCATCCGGGCAAATTCGTGCTGCAGCCGGTCGACAGGATGAGTTCCAACCTACAGCAACAGCGCGGTTCGCGGCGGACAAAGTAGGGGAGAGAGACGCAGATAATAGCAACCGAGAAAGAGAGAGAGAGAGAAGTGTGAGCAGTACACGATTAGACTAGCGCTGCTGGCAAAGTCCACAACATGATAGAGGGATAGTAGAGCAGCGGAGGAGTGAGAAGCGCGTTGTGGCGAACGCATCGGAGTCATTCAAGAGCACGAAGCCCTCAAGAGGCAGTAGGAAGTTGCGAGCGAGTGCGGGCGAGTCGAATCGGCAGATCGGGCGACGCGGTTGATGAGCACTCGGTCCTCGGTCTCAAGTCCAGGCCAGGCGTGGACGCGACGTTCGACGGCGAGCACTTGCGTGTGTATGCGTCGGCCTGCCGCTTCTTGTCTCGTGGAGAGAACGCGCGCGCACGGAGAGGGTTCGCAAGAGGAAACAAAGTGCTGGGAATCAAGAGGGCCGAGCAGCGAGCGAAGAAGTGAGCCAGCCGTGTCGTTGGCAAGCAGTCACAGTCACGAGCAGTCGCCAGCTGGTGGCCGATCTACGCGGGTCGCGCTTCTCCTCGTCGGCACAGGTTCTCCTTCCTCGTGTTCGCCAGTGCGGCCGCGCTGATTGGTGAACGCCCGATATCTTGCCAAGCGGCGCAACTGCACGCTCGCGTATCTCTCTCCTGGCATCTGCGAGAGAGCAGCGGACTCAGCGCGAATATACGCAGTAATAGAACGCACGGGCAAGCGAGCGGCGCGCAACATGAACGGCTGAAAGTCGCCAGACTGGCAGCCGGGAAGAGAAGAGCTTCGCCGAAATTGGTATCGCAAACGGTAGGAGAGCGTGATCGGTAGTAAACTCGGTGCCGAGGACAGTTGCTGTAGTAGATTGCCGAGTGGTGCTCCCGAGTGAGTATAGAAGAGTAGAGTCCCGATGATAGAGCGGCCCGGGAGCACAGGATGTCTTCGGTCTTTTCCAAGCTGGTCGACAAGGCCTCCGCGAGGTACGGCATTCCCCAGGAGAAGCTGACGCGCGGAATCTGTGGTGTCGCCGGCGCGCTCTACATCGCCAAGCTCATCTATCCTCATGTGAGCACGGCGTTGCACGAGCACCGCAAAAAGAACGCCGCCGAGCGGCGAAGGAAGCGCGAGGAGGAAGAAGCTTCCAAAGCCTCGAAACGCCGGCGAACAGAGAAGGATGATTGCTATGCTGTCAGTGGGAGGGAAGACGGCGTCGAGGCCCAGAAGCCCGCCGTGGGACTGGACCGGGCGTTCGTCAAACAGCTGATCGAACTCCTCAAGATAATGGTCCCTGGATGGAGATCACGCGAGGCTGGACTACTCACCTGCACCACATTGGCACTTCTCACGAGAACCTTTCTCTCGGTATATGTTGCCGCTCTCGAGGGTCAGATTGTTAAGAGGATCGTACTAAGAGATGTTCGTGGATTTTCTCTCATGTTGGCGAGGTGGTTCGCCGTTGCCTTTCCCGCGACATTCGTCAACTCGGTCATTAGATACCTGGAAGGCCGATTGGCGCTTAGCTTTAGGTAAATACATCTACACATATCTTGAGCGGCGAGGACTCTCTATGGTTCGTTAGGTTTATCTAGATTCGCCAAGGTAGTACATTACCTCGGCGAATTGCTGCCTTTCGGAGTTCTAGATGAAGCTGCCTGTAATATAGTCGCGGCAGTGCGATTGTCCGAGGTTCGCCAGGTGCCAATGAGTTTTGTTTTGCTTTTTAAGGGAACGTCTAGTAGAGCATGCTTACAAGATGTACCTGAGTCAACAGACTTACTATAGAGTAGCCGCACTCGACACCAGGCTCGGAGGTGCCGAACAAAGACTGACTGATGACTTATCGGAATTAGCGGGACATGTCGCACACCTTTACAACCATCTGACCAAGCCCCTGCTAGATTGCGCTCTAGTGGGAATAGCTCTCATCTCGTTCTCCTCGAAGATGGGAGGAAAAAGAGTTCCAGGTATTGATACCTGTTCTTGCACGGTTATTTACTTGTAGCTTATTACGCACGGAAAGCACCAGCATGCATGAATAATTGATGCGTTATTTAACAGCCGATCAATCCCAATATCTATTATAAATAACGAAGGAAAAACTTTTCCGTAGGTCCCATGTTGGCATTGGGAGTGATAGCAGCCACAGGACAAATCTTGCGCTTCGCGTCTCCCAAGTTTGGTCAACTGGTAGCGGAAGAGGCGTCGCGAAAGGGAACATTAAGAGAAGCCCACGCACGCATCAGTGCTCACGCCGAGGAGATAGCATTCTACGGCGGCCACCAAACAGAACACCGCCACCTAGCCACGGCATATAAATCGCTCGTGTCACATTTGCGTCGAATTCTGGCAGTGAAGTTGTGGTATGTGATGCTGGAACAGTTTCTCATGAAATACGTATGGTCAGGTACTGGCCTATTGGTAATCGCATTACCGCTGCTGTACACCTCGAACGCTCCGAAGAACTCGGCTATCAATGATCAGGATGGGGCTGGTTGGTATACCCAATATAACTTTAAGTGGTGTATAATCAAGTTGGAATTAATTCGGAACCCGTGTCCAAACAGGAGTAAGCGAGCGAACCCGATATTTGATGACGTCAAAAAATCTCCTGAGCTCCGGAGCGGATGCGGTGGAAAGGCTTATGTCTTCGTACAAAGTAAGCACATCATTGCTTCCTTTAAAGCTGTAGTCTGCAAACGGTAGTTGTCTTAATACTTGACTGATCTTGTACAGGAACTGGTAGCGCTAGCGGGATACGCCGCACGAGTCAGCGAAATGTTCGATGTATTCAAGGATGCCGCACTCTGCAAGTATAGGCGGGGCGTCGTTACCAATACGTCTAATAGGATGGTCAATGGCAACGGGATTCATAAACTGGAAAGCATTATCGAATTCAAAGACGGTACACCTGTAATCAAGGGTAAGGAACTAAATCTTAACTATGTTTGAAATGTATGAACGGCGGTAATATCATTAACATATTTTCAATAGGTATCGTACAAGAGAGTTCCGACGGAAGCATAAGTTTAATTAATGTACCAATAGTCACTCCAAATTGTGAGATTATTGTATCGAGTTTAACTCTCCACGTAAGTATCGCTCGTTCCGACTGACATCAATATCACTTGCACCGAATATATGAGCATTAAAATGTATTTGCAGATCGAACCAGGAGATCATATATTAATCTCAGGTCCGAACGGTTGCGGGAAGAGCTCCTTATTCCGCATCATATCTGGTCTGTGGCCTGTTTACGCGGGCACACTGATAAGGCCCGCGGAAACTTATTCCATGAAGAGCGGTCGACCGTCCCTGTTTTACATTCCTCAAAAACCGTATATGACCGTCGGCTGTCTGCGTGATCAAATCCTGTATCCCGCGGAGTCGCAGACGGAAGACTGCTCGGACGAAGAGTTGCTGCGCCTCCTGGGCGAAGTAGATTTGCGCGGTTTGGCTGAAAGGGAGCCCGAGGGCCTCGACTCCTTCGGCGACTGGGACTCCACTCTATCGGGCGGAGAGAAACAGAGATTGGCAATGACTCGGTTGTTTTATCACGCGCCGCAATATGCCTTACTCGATGAGTGCACAAGTGCTGTAAGTTTGGAGGCTGAGGGTGTCATATACGAAACAGCTAAGAAGAAGGGCATTACGCTCCTCACCATCACCCACCGCATTGCCTCTCTGGCCAAATACCACAAACTGTTGTTGCGTTTCGATGGAGAAGGCGGATGGACCTTCGGGCCACTCAACACCGAGGATATCACGGCTTTACTGAACCAGGCGGATGAGCCCTCCGATACCACCGACATAAAAGCGGGACACTATCAAATGCTACATGTATGATAATACAATTACTTTAATTGGTCAAAGATATATCCTGGCTGTCGAATACATGTTTCTCTTACTCTTTCAGGGGCTGCATGATATTCACAATGAAGTACCGTACGTGGGGATCAGCTGAAGGAGTTGTGCTGCTTGCTGATCTAAATCTTTAGTGAAATTCTAATGGTAGACATTTATGTAATTGTACATATGCGCAATGGGATCGCACGTTCGGTATAGGGTTTCGAAACATTCCGTTCAACCTGACTATCTTCACGGGCGATTGAAACACTGTTACTCATGCAATTTAATTAGTCGTAATACACCAAGTGCCTCCAGGATATAATACATGCGAGTAATACCGGATGTATCTCGCGTAGGTACTGCAATTAAATCCAGCAACGGACTCGGAACCTGATAATTAAGACGATCTTGAATCGCGGGACTATTTCTGTAAGAATGCATACAGCATGTACTATTTATTTTAAAATAAATTTTTCAACAACTTTAATATCAAGCTTTTCTTATCCGCCTCCCAGTTAAGCCTCGGTATTCATTAAAAATACATAAATATTTGCATATGATGCTCTAGCGATGTCAATATGAGATACTGTGGTATCACTCCGATTGACTCAATCACTGATACACTTTCCGCACGAGTGTAAATAAAAACTCATTCGAATTATGTGAATGTTTGTTTTTGGTACTCTTTTTTAATTAAAATTAGCATCAAGACTGTTGTGCACGACTGAATAAGCGAGTGCATACATAATCTTTGACACTTATGAATGACGTAACAATGTAACGGAAAGCACATGTTCCCAGTCTTCATTTAGAAAACTGAATAAATAGAACTTGTTCTTGGATAATTAAGGACATAGTGAATAACAAATAAATTACATTCTAATAAGGACAAGTTGCACCGGATATTGCATGCCACGAGAAAAGTGTTTTGTTCAAAGTTAAGGAAAACTTTTTTTTGATTGGTTCATTGGTATGCACGACTCGATAAGTACCCACGTGCTATTATATGTTTAACTAGCTGTCGGATGCCTTAGCCGTGAATTGCATCTTCTAGGTCAAGAGAAGCAGACGTAATAATGCTGCTATGCTGCTATGCTGCTATGAATATCGCTCTCCCGATGACACCACAAGAATCTCCGCACGCGTTCTGATAAATGACGTTACTCTCAGCTCAAATGCTACGCTCAGTTGAATTGCTCTCCGCAGTAGTTATACAATGCATTGTAATATGGACATCCACGAAACGTGTGATTTGAAGATTACTGCGGAAAAAGTCTGCTATGAGATTGCGCTTGCTGGCAGGACTAGGATTAGTTTGCTGAAAACTTAGTCAGTGACTTACAGCGGAATTCAGCAGATTTCCAATATGCCTTGGCTAGGCCGGATTCGACGGAGGGAGGGAGAAATGAGAGGAAGTAAAGTCAGCACTCCGGATTAAGTACCCTCCGGCTTGGGCTAGCAGGAGCGCTAGGTCCGACGTGATGGCCGCCCCTCGGCCTCTCTCTCCGACGGCGATGATGCCACACGCATTAATTTGTCCCGGACAAAAATTTAATTACGTGTGTTTCTTTGTTTTGAAGGGCCAACAAAGGCGGCGGGGGCGATGCCAGGGGAGGGAAGACCCACAATTCCCGATGAGCTTACCTCTGGGAAACCCTGCAAACGCCAAACGTCGATACGCCCGGGGCAGCCATCTTGGGGGTTGTATACCTCCTACTGCAAGAGGCGATGCGACTGTTTTAAACCAGCTCCCAGATACTCGCGCAATCGACGCATATACTCTGCAAAGATTTTCGGCTTCGATCACTGCCTACTCACTAATCTGCTGCCTTTTAATGCCTATTCACTGGATCCGATGACTGTCCAGAGGATAACTCTTGGTTCCATTATTCCACTTCTGAAAACGGCACTCGTTGCCCGTCTCTGCGTTCCACAGCGTTCAATGCTCAATATATTCACTTTACTTAAGTTGACATTTAAATTTGAATGTCTAAATAAAAAACTAATACATAAAATGCCTGTTTTCTCTTTATAGTCTGATAAACGCTTCGGTTGAAACTCTCGTCCCTACGATTCACGTATACCTGCTTAATATACATACAGGCGAATCGTACTCATTAATATAAAATAGAGGGTATGTCTGATACTCTCTTTGCCAGATTGCATCCAAATTCAGAGTGAGAAGTTCCGACGTGTACCTTTCGCGTCTGTCAGAAAGTGCTTCAAGGTCGAAAATGTTCTGCGAGATCCAAGTAAGAAATCTTCGGGACTCCCTTCGCTGCGGTGCAACGGGCAACGCAAGTTGAAATTTCTTTCGAGACGCTCGAAAGTGAGAGGTAGAGTCAAGAGAAACGGAAACTTTCCTTAGAGAAGGAGCACCGGCCTATCAGGGCTCAGGGTTAATCCTCGAAGGGGCGCGTGCCCGCGCCTAAATGAAGCATACGTATTCCAAGTGGTCTCGGGTTTCGTTATTTTGAAAAAGGGTTGAGGAAACGGATCCGAGCGGCGGGAAGAGCGGGGCAGCGGGCGGACGCATCTGCCCGGCAAGCCGGCTAAGAAAATAAGGCGAGAATCGTCAAGATGATTAGCGCGACGAGCGTAGCTGGCCCGTTTGTAACAGTTTCTGGAGGATTACAGCCTCGAGCCACCTTTCACCCCGATCTCCCCGCAGCCGCTGCTGCCGCCGCTACGGCCGCCGCCCGGTGAAATAGCCGATTGAATTACAGGCGGCGCGTGCCGCCCGCTCGCCACCGACACGCCACCCTCGCCGATGCACATCCGAGCCGAAAGATCCACGCTGGAATAAAGAATGTAATAAGCTGCCCGCTGTCCGATCTCTATCTTGTCATTCGACTGAATTCCCCGCCAATGAAAGAGCGCCTCTCACTCACTAATACGCTTCTCCTGCGCATCATCCCTACTTATAATGCACCTTCGATATGCGGGAGTCGCTTCTTTACGCGAAAGCGGCGAAACAGGCCGGGATTACCGAGTACAAACGGGATTCCCGGCCCGCTTGACATTTCTCTGCTAGATAATTGTTATTAGCATTTCAACGCTCTCTACAAGATTGAACAAACGCTTCTTGCATTAGACGGTCGGCGAGATACGCTGGCGATAGAATTATTAAGCGTGTGCTGGAATTCCGTTTGATTGCCGAGGTATTAATAAGCGGAATTCAATTAGCCAAACAGACTCGATAAATGGCAAATGGCCGACATAATGGGGTAAATGGCATGCACGTCAAAAAGCTGGTGTGCAGCGTCGCTGGGGAATGGTGCGTCAAACCGCACATCACGCAGATCAAGTCTACCGCTTCTGGTTTAGCCGGTGGCTAGCCGAGGATGTAATTACGCATCGGTGATCTATTTAGTAACATCTTCATCGTGTTCAAAGGCGAGTTTACCGCGGTCGCGAGAGATTATCCGACGGCCAATCACCCCGACGGGAGAGAGAGCGACCTGCCCGCCCAATGGGAGGATCCTTCGATCCTCGACAATGCCGCCACTGTCATCCCGCCGGCCGACCTAATCACTCAACTCTCAATCGGATGATGCACTCTCGGCATTGGGGGTTGCGCCGCTATATCGCCGCTTTAATTAAAAGTTCTCCGGGTGAACAGACACTCGGACCAACCATTTCCGGCCACGCAGGCTCTAGATCAGTTCGCAGTAAAACTACCAACGGCTCAATCTCCGACCACCGGTAACTCCAAAAGAACAACTGGATGGAAAAAAACGTTTTCAATTCAAATCTTACTCAAATTGTTTTAAAAACATTAAAACTCCCGAGAGAAGTAATAAATCCATTCTTCTCTCCTCGCACACGTCCGCGTTCATTTCCTTCCACTCAGAGTGAGAAGAAATGCCACTTTACGACCATTAGAAGTTTTAGAAGTTAATTAGAGGCTTAGAGCTTCGATTCTCTGACCCTTGGGTCTTGCAAGAGGCTTCTATCGCCCAAAATCCACGATAGTTTAATTTTTTAGTTAAAAGAAAAGGGCCTCTGCCATAAGTATGAGCCCTGGGCAATTGCCTAATTTGCCTACTGTATAACGCGCCACCAGCTGAGAATTGAAAGGGGTTCATCGCGCAGAATAAAAACAGAAATAAACTAGCACTGATTTAATTAACTCCCAGGGCAGAGCGGGTGAATCACCGATCGGAGTTGCTTATCGAACCAGCGCTGGATTCTAGTAAATCCAGCGTGAAGTCTGATAAGAGTGGGCTTTCGACATGCGTTCCTCCCAGTGATTGCCTAAAGTATTTAGGGACGAGGTATTTGTCGGGTAAGTGATCACCGGCGTGCAGCCACCTAACGCGAGTACACGTGAGCGCGCGGGGCGGATGTGCATACGAGATGCGTCTTGTTTACTCGTCTCCCGATCGCCGGTATCGCGATGACCGGCCCGAGCGTAATCGCCTCTTTGATTTCAGGTGCGAGCAAACACAGGTGCGCCAGCCTGCAACCTCCATGTCAGCACGGTCCTTTGCCTTCGAGGGTGAACTCAACTGGAGGGTGGTGTGCTTGAAAAAGATCCAAAGTCTGATCGGTGGTTACTGTAGATTTCATCTACCGCACTCTCGCCCGCCCGTGCAATGTATGCGAGGGGTTGCTTCTCTTTTGCGAGTACCTGCTCGCCAATGGGGGGAGGGTGTATTGTACCAGTGCCACTTGCTCTATCACCCTCTTCTGTTTGCTCTCCAAGATGGGGAGGGTACCGATTTCATCATTAAATTTCACCATTAAGTACTTACCAGAATTCTGTGGCGGTGAAAGCGAGGATGAACGACGGTAGCGGCGAAATGCGACAGTGTAAGGAACTGTCGGCGAAGACGTTACAGTTCCGTGGAATTGCAGGACGGAGCGGGACAGGAGGAGGCGAAGGCGGAGGAGGAGGATGAGGTCCGGTTTTCTACGGGGTCCTGCGTAAATACCATGGGCCCAATCGGCTGGAAGTGTAAGCCAATACTCAGGGTGTACACTCGGCATGCTGCGAGGTCTGGCGTCCTCGCTAGATATGCGACTCTCTCCTTTCCTTCTCGTCCTTACACCCTACTTCCCCCATTCCCCGCGGCTCCGCCGCTCTAGTCCTCCTCTCTGCTTCCCTCATTAAACACATCTCCGGTTTTCAAAGCCCGGCTCCTCCCCTCTACGGGGAGCGAGGGCGATTTTTTAGGCGAATATATTGAACGCGAATATCGAGAGGAAAGGGAGCCGTGAACACGATCCATGGCGCAGCTCCTACAGCATGGTGGTACCGGAGGGCCACGAGCGCACACCGGTGACACACGGTCACCGGCACACTGCTGGGCCGTGTGGTCGACTTCCTCTTCCTGTGCCAACGTCGGAACTACCATAGTCAGGTGTCCGGCCTGGCACTCGCCGCTCGCGATTACGTGGACATTCGATAGTCGGATGCGCTCGCTAGGGCCGGCCAGGAAGAATGTGGATTGTCGCACGACCAGCTCTATCCGCCGTTAGAATTCGCAGCTACCGCAAATGCCCAATTTATCCGTAGCCTCCACCACGCACGGAAACGATGACTGAAGCTGGTATGGTCAAGAGGGGAGGGACGGCTCGGTGGAAGAATCTGCAGGATGATGGAGAATTGATAGGAGCGACGGCCGCGTCGGCGGCGGCGAGGAGGTCTCGTTCTTGCGAAGTTGCGAAGAGGGTGGCGGAGCGAGCGCTGCCAAGTGGACTAGGTAGCGTCGGCCTCTTTCGCAGCCGGGCTCACCGTTCACTGGTCAATAATCCACGAAAGGGAAGGCATTACAAGCCAGTGATCTCGGGGGTATCGAGGCCACTCGTCTGCGAGGCAGGACCACCGTGATCGACGTGGTAATGGTATCTCAAGAAAATAATATCCCACTTCCCCGTCTCGCCTCGACTTGCTCGTCGTATCGTTGCAGGCGAGGGATCGAGCGAGAGGGAGAAAGAGAGCAGCCCTGAGGAAGGCCCCCGATCGCCGAATGAACGATTAGTATCCCGTGTCGTCGGCGTCGACGTCGGCCGACCCGTGTATCCGACTCTTCTACGAACACGATCGTAGACAAGCATCGACACGGCCACGGATACCAACACCTAGCTCTATCCCAGTAATACCATGTTTTTCAGCCCCCATTTCCAATGCGCTATTTGCTCGCATGCCAATCTCCTCATTGCCGGTGCAACGTGATAAAGATTATGCGCGACAACCCCTGCGCTCCTGTGGTTTCTTCCAATTTCGGGACTGGAAAAACGCGACTCTATAGAAAATGCCTGGTTGATAGACAGGAACCCAAGGGTTTCGCCGATTACAATGACTTTTGTACTTTCCGAAAGAAAGTTTGACACTCTAATTGAATCCGGAAAATTGAAGGATACTTGTGTCGGTTGTTGTTCGCAATCGGAAAACTGTGTGGCGAGGCTGGAAAACTGGTGACTCGATTCGGCCGGCAGTTTGCCGAATGATTTTACACAAGAGGTGTGTGCATGCTGCTGCCACTGGCTCTGGGGTAGGGGTACGTGTAGTAAAGGAGAGATGATGTGGAGGCAGGACAAGGCTGAACGTGAAGGCGAGGAAGAAGAGAAAGAGAGCGGAGAGTGTGGCTGGTGGTGGTGGTGGTGGTGGAGCGGCGTCGGATGGTACGTAGTCACTGAGTTAGTAAGGGGTGAGAGTGGGTGGTTGGAGGCGGCAGATCCCTAGTTAGCCAAGACACATTGACAAGGCAACGGGCCCGCATGGCAGTAGCATACGCGAGTGTGAGGAAAGAGTTGGTCTTCTTGCACCGGGGATTGTTAACGCACCCCGAGACTCCTTGATCCAGACCGCAAAGGAGTATCGCCTGTACCCGCAACACATCATTTGCCGTGTAACCGCCGCCAATAAATATTCAAACCCCAGTGCTCTTTTTCTCGACCGGTTCAACAGTGTGCCGCGCGAGGACACCGATTGCCTATATCCACAAAGTTTTAATTACGTGTGACAGTGGACCATTATGTCCTCGAAGCGCTTGAAAGTGCGATTAAAATTGTGAGGAACCTGAACGGGGAAGTACAGTGGGAACCCGATTGCCTGACTAGCCGCGGGAACCAATGATACCGGGGACCAAGCGGAAGCTTTAACGATGTTGGCGAGGAAGATTTGGAATCTCTATAAGAATCGCAAGAAGGCAATCATGAAAGCTGAAGTGTAAAACCCCTTCTAGTTATGGTGCGCCGAGTACTACCGATGACTAGTGTCGGGACGGACTGACAGGGCCCGATGGATAGTGCCTTTAAATTCCGGTTTTTTAGTGAAGTGTGTGTGCTCTCTTAATGTTAAATCGCCGATACTCATCGAAGAGGACGAAATTAGGCTGCTAATTCGCACGGTGCCTTACGCGTTCCTAATTGAGTTCGATTGGAAAGTGAGCGTGTCATAGCTGAAGTGACGCATCAGAGATATCGCCCAAATCTGGTGCCGGTGCGAATGGAAACAATTTAATTTGTGGCGATGAAGAACCGCGGCCCACGTGGATAGATGCACATGGTTTTGAGTCTATGAATGGAAATATCTGGCAGGTTTTCTGCAGAAGCCTTTAGAGGAAACCCGCAGGTCTTCCAAGCCATAAAGGTACTTCTATACACTCTCGGCCCATATGCACGTGGATTTTCCTTTCAGTCATTCATACAAAGTCATTCAGAAATTCCTCCGATTTTTGCCATCCTTCTCATCCGAACACCGTTCCAAAAAAAATATCGACTTCTAATTCCCGATATTATCATTAGACTACGATATCATCAATGTTTAATATAAATCAATCGGAGCTTTTAGATAACGAGTCAAGTAGACTTCCCGTTCCTTTTCGACAAGATACCATCGCCTTCTTCCCCAAGTTCTAATGGTTCAAACTATTCGCAAAATCCAGTGCAGCCTGACGTTTATTACCATTTATGACTTTCACCGTTTGTGTAAAAATCGTCCAAACTCACACCATCTTGTACATACGCCTACCGAAATATTGTTCCAATATTAAATCGACTACTTTCGAAGCCTTATTGAAAATCAATCGGAATTGTACATTGCATCCTTATTGCTAATTGGTATTCGACTGAGTAATTCTTACAGAATAAATATAATCCAGGTAGTAAAATCAGCGGCTTCGGGAGATTGATATACAACAACTCCCATAATTCCCCATAATAGAATCAATTGTTGCCCCCACGAAGGATATCGATGGGGGAGTCGGTCATACTCACAGAGCAATGTACGGTTGCCAGGGCGACCGGAGGGGCTGGACCACATCTCCATAGAGCGGAGGCAGTCCAATCGAGTATTTTGCAGAGGGGCGGGCGAAGGGGGTGACTCTAAGGGAGGCTGCAGCCGGAAATTTCGCAGAGATGGAGTTCCTGCAGAATCATCACACGGTGAACACCTCCGAGCCGCCGTACACCTTAAGTACAGGTGAGCACCATATCTTTTGCATTGTAAATCCCAGCTAACACCCCTCACTCTCGGATATATAACTCGACAGTCAAGATCTCCAGCTATTAGAATAAACGTCGACTTAATTCAAGCAAATAAATCATAGTGCGCCACTGCTGTTTCCCCATTCGTGGGATGGAGCGATGTGAAAAAAAGAGAACAACACACTTATAAAATAAATTTGTTTAATTCAATTGCTCTGCCGCGATATCGAGAATATGTACAGATGACTGTCGGATCGATGTGAGTTATTCGCATACAACAGGGAAATATGTTGGCAATTCGACATGAGTGTAAGTGTGTGTATGTGTGTGTGTGTGTCAATGCGTATGCGCGCGTGTCTGTGTCTGTGTACGTGTGTGATTCTCTGCCTGTGCCTGAGCGACGCAGTGGTTGATCATTAAAAAAAGGGGTCTGCCAATTGTCGAGATAGAAACCAACACAGTCTCCGTGCGGCACGGAGGGCACGTGTGTCCTGAATTCGGGACTAAAATTGAGCGGCATGTTACAGGCTCGGTAGGGAGTATCGAGGCTACCATACCATCCACACTCTGTACCGGTCCACTCGGCGTCCTCTCCGCCGAAGACGCTCTCGCGGACAATCAGAATGAGGAGACCCTAGGTGCTCTGCAGGGCACACTACGCTTGCAGGATCTCCAGAACTCCCCCGAGGATATCGCCGCTGCCGCTGCCGCCGCCGACCAGAGCCAGCAGATTCAGAATCCCGGCCAGAGCCAAGTCGTCAGTGAGTTCGGGGCGAGCTTCTGGGTCGACGATATGGCCGGTTTCCCATTGCCACCGCTCGATTTGGATCCCCTCCCGCCAGGATTGTTTAGCCCGTGCTCGGGAACCTACAAGTAAGTCGGACCATGAGTTACGGCCTGATATGTCGTGTCATTCCATTGGGATTGGGCATAGGAGACCATATCATCCGGAGAGACCAGGTTCTCACCGTCGAGACCACCGGCGCGCCTGACTTATCCTCGACACTACTACTTAACGCCTCGTTGACCGGCTATTTCTTGCAAAAACGAACCCCCATCACTGCCTGTTCGCGTAATGCTGGGCAGAATCCGCAGATTCCAAGAAATCTCAATAATCTTACTTATACATACTGCGCATGCATTGGGCAATACTTTAATCACCGGCGAGCGACATATTAACCCTCTGCATCTCCTCCCACGCCACGAGGTATCTGCCTTTATCTCCTCACATAGAATAGCCACTAAATTGGGATTCCTAGTCCTGCAAACACTTGTTCCTAGCAATGCAGACTCGCAGGGTGAACTTTGCACGGCAGTGCGGACGATAGAGACTGCCATTTGGCGATGTACCTGGTAATGTTGCAAGTGTCCTTGCAGTTGGGGATGTACGCGGGGCGATTGCGTGCCCAGAGCGGGCAACGTCAACGGAGAAGGTGTTGCGGACGTCCTCCTGTCCTTGAAGCATGCGGTGGTTCATCCCGGAAGTCCCACCGGCGGATATTACTCCACGGGGACTCCGAGTCACCATTACTCGCAGGACTACACACAGAACCTGGGACCCCCCGTCCCACCCACCCACTATGCCACCACCCCGGCCATGTCCGTCAATGTCTCCATGAATATGACGATGAATATGAACATGCATCCCGGGTAAGCCTGACTCTCCTAATTTTCTCTCGATTCAATGCGATGCAATGAAGAGCTTCTGTTTTTCTGTTTCTCTGTTGGATACAGGAGGTGAAAAGGCGTTGTTAGTAAACGGCGGATGTTTAAGCAAATATAGGTTTTTATTCATTTATTACAGATTTGAGCCAAAAGGGTTCGTGTGAGAATGTTCAAGTTTCAGCACGTATGAAACGTGGATATATGAAAAATATTATGGACAGTTACTGGTATGACTATGCGGTATTTGGCATAAACTTCGGTAGACTGATTATTAGTCCTTTATTATGCTGCAATTCTGAGTTTATTATTTTCGGGTATCCGAGAGAGAGAGAGAGAGAGAGAGAGAGAGAGAGGGAGAGAATTAAAAAAATCTACCACCTCGCTAGGAGGAAGCTGGTTCGCCATCTTGGACGACAAGCGCTCGCGCGGGTGAATGGGGTGGTCGACGTGCGAGTGCGCGAGAGGGCAAAGTCCGTAGCCTCTGTCCTAGATCTATTCACGAGGTAGAACTGACTGGTGTGCGTAGGTACGAGCAAAGTTATTCGTCGGCTTGGGGTGTCGAGCCGCTGCTGAGTCCCGCCCAACAATACAACCCAGTGGAGCCACAGACGAGGGTGAACCAACCGCCGACCAATAGTCTGATAGGCACCGGCAGCCACCCTCACTCCCATCCCCAGTCGCATAGCCATTCGCGGCTGCAGATCTCCGGCGAGCACGCGCTCTGCATAGGCTCCGCCGGCACCCCCGTCGCCCCCGACGACAACGGCAGACCGAACCTCTGTAGGATATGCGGGAAATCGTACGCCCGGCCGAGCACCCTCAAGACACACCTCAGGACGCACTCCGGCGAGAAACCGTTCAGGTTGGAGTCTCTCATTTATGCATGTGCTTATGTAGAGCCCGGCCGATTTGCATTTCTAAGAGAAAGATTGGAGGGCTGGATTTTCGAGGTGCATCAATCAAGCCCGACACCTCAATGATTTAGAACGTCGATGATTAATAGAAATTGGCCCCGATGATTCGATAATGGATTATGATTCGGCTTATTGTCTTCAAGGTGTCACGCTTGTTCGAAGGCGTTCAGTCAAGCTGCCAATTTGACCGCCCACGCGAGGACCCACTCGGGGGAAAAGCCCTTTCGATGCCCGGTCTGCGATCGCAGATTCTCCCAGAGCAGTTCCGTCACCACGCATATGCGTACCCATTCCGGAGAGCGGCCGTACAGGTAAGCAAGCACCTCACTCATCATCCGTCACCTGGGTAATGCGGTAGAGAGGCATCCATTATCGGACTCCAGTCACAAAACAGAAAAGCGCAAGCCCTTTCCTTCTCACACAATTCCCCCAGCAATGCAGCAAGCGAGATGGATTAAGCATGGCGTGTTGTGTCATCCCTTCAATTGCAGGTGCCGATTCTGCAAGAAGGCTTTCTCGGACAGTTCAACCCTAACGAAACACTTGCGCATTCATTCCGGCGAGAAGCCGTATCAGTGCAAGTTATGCCTGCTGCGATTCAGTCAGAGCGGCAATCTCAACAGGCACATGCGGGTGCACGGCGGCTCCTTGACGTGACACAGTCCAGTCTCGATACTCCAGAATGCGCGTACGCTACCGCGATGCTATCGAATACCTGTGATTCAGCTTGAAGCGAGTTTGCCCGGGAGAGTGTAAGGCGGGAACGCAAAAGTGTGTATGGGGGCCGGCTACGCTCCGAGAGCCTCGAACTCGAACGCTTCTACCCCCCTGACTCTGGTGGACGAGAGTGTAAAAGCGCAAAAGTGCACGACAATAGGCGCGCCTCCTTTGCAAGAAAATCGCACGCAGGGTGGAGGGGAAGAAGAGCTATGTAATTGCGTTATGTATAGTTGAAATATGCGACAAAATCGTCGACGATCACGGTACACGGTGTATAGGGGGCGGGATGGGTGAACAGGATATCGTGAAGTTAGAGACCTGCAGGCATCCACCACAGCACCGTTGATTATTGTACAAATATTGTATTTATTATAATTATTATTAATTATAATATTAATGTTGCTGTTCTCACCACCTTCAATTTTCATCATGTGGCTCTCTTCTTTGTCAGTTTGCATTTTTTTTCTTTCTTTCACTCTTTTTTTCTCTCTTTCTTTTTGTAATTGTAAAACGAAGGTGTTTTGGCGCCATTTTTCGTCAAAGGAGAATGGTCTATATATATATATTTATATATGTACATATATATTTATATATATAAGGGCTACTTTATATATATAATATTATATGTATATATATGCGCGCGAGCGTGTAATATTCGTATGAAAAACAATTGATTAAAAACGAATGAATGAATGAATATGTGTGAGTTTTTCTCATTTCTTTTTGTAATCCCACAGCATCAGGACCCCCACGCGCATAACTCGTGGGAAGAGGGGGAAAAGGAGGCTTCATGTTGCTGGCTAGTTGTAATTAAATGGGTAGATACTGGTACTCATGAATCCTCGCATTAATTTGCCTCTTTTTCACAATTAAAACTATATAAGAACAACTCTGTCTTCTTCATAGAGTAGCGGTTTCTCTTCACTCAGTTAAAATTCTTTCGCTCGCTCTCTTTCTCTCTCTCTCTCTCTCGCTCTCTCTCGCGCGCGCTCGCTCGCACTCTCGTTCTCTCGCTCGCTCTCTTTCTTTCTCTCTCTCTCACTCTCTTTCTCTGTCTATATATATAATGATGTATTTATAAGTAATAATATTCTTGAAAAAAAAGTATGTATAATGTTTCTACGTTATGTACTAGTACGACTGTGCAAAGACGAGCTGGCCCTTTAGTTCTACGGAGTGTCCTTTGCTTGAAGTAAGCATGCGGTTTATTGGGACCACCTCATCGCGCGGTAGCCGTACCTCGTGTATTTATGCACGTAGCGTATTTCTATTTAAAAATGTATATATCGTCTCTGTCACGCTGTGTGAATTCTGTGATGCTTTATGTTTCCCTCTGTCTTTCTCGCTCCTACAACGCCTTTTCATTATTGATCAAACGTGCTCGGTAGTGTGTGATTTCTACATATCAGAGTTGGAATGATTTTCATCCGCTTGAAAGCTTCAAAGCAAAAAGCTCCGTGTATGTTGCGTCCCAGAGGCATCGATCAATATACCAAACGATTATTCAGTCTACTTGTTTTCAAAATTCACTCAAATCATTTAAAAGAACAAAGAAACTCGTTACATCTCGACACCTCGACCACTGAGAATAGAAAACTAATGTTCTATATCACTTCTCGCAGCCATCCGCGTTCCTTGGAACAGCAATCGGTCTAGTTCGCCACTTTTACCACGACTGCTTTAATTTCGGAATTATTTAATCAATGACCCTTGTCATCTCGGTAACCCACACACTTGTACGACGGTAGCCAACCCACACGATATCAATCCTGGCGATCGTCATCGAAAGCGAAATCATTTAGAAACCGAAATAGATATGTGCGTCTCTAAAATAGATCTTCCATATCTTTTTATTTACTTATTATCATCGCTTTCCATATTTTTTCTTCGAAAAATTGTCCATTTCCTTTTTTTAATGAATCATTTTCCATAATATATTCAAGTGTTCGTAACATCGCATTACTTTACTTAATACAATAATTAATCATATAATTATCAATTAATAAAACTTGTCTCTGTACGTTCTAACGTTCGCTCGTGTAATCTTTCTTTCGTTTCTCTCTCTCTCTCTCTCTCTCTCTCTCTCTCTCTCTCGCTCGCTCGCTCGCTCTCTCTCTCACAATCTCACTCGCTTAAAGGTTGTTAACTCGAAAGATGTATGGTTCATTGAAAAAAGAAACAAATGATTTTCTGGTGTTGTTCTGTTAGAAAAACAAGCATACTCTATACCGAGACGTCCCACGCCAGTCACTGACGCTCCTACCATTATAACTTTTCATTTGCAATGAAGATGCTGCATTACCAGATTCTGTATGAAGCTGAGGCATTCGTAAACGTAAATTGGGAGAATCAGAGCGACGACAGTCGCTCAGGTATTACCAATAGAACTATTTTTTACTTAACCGGTGGTAGGTGTTTCATTAACCATGTGTTATACGAGGTTTTAGTTTCAACAGATCTTGCCTAGTCATGAACACGAGAGTCCACCACTCAATCGTGTAAAGAATTGATAAAGAGTAGCATACGGTAATGCAAAATATAAGATACTCAGAGGAGGACCCACCCAAAGGAAACGACGATCACTGATTGGACTGAAGACCAAAGAGAACCCTTACGTTCGAGGATGCCCCAACGGTTACATCAGTTTACAATTCTATTCTTCCACTTCTACCGCACAATGGAAGTTCCGACACCCTAACCGCTGCTCCACTCACGCAGCATTTTCATAAACTTGGGTAAACCATAAAAATGTATGTCTCATTACCTACATTTCTCCACTTGGATAATATTTCAACATCGACAGTTACAACGTTTACAATAGAAACGAAGGTTCAGTTCGTCAATATTTGAAGATGCCGAATTGTATTTCTGGGAGTGTGATCCGTTAGAAACAAAAATCAATGTGGCATGCGTAAAACCCAAATACAGTGTGGCAAAATAATGCTTGGCTCATCAAATGGAAGGTCTTATACAGGAAAAAAGAAGCAAATGAAAACTAAATACAAACCTAAGAAAGATATCGTGATTATGTGTCATGGAGAAGTAGTAATTGCGAGGGGATTGACTAATATGATATTTAAAAAAGGATTAAAAGGAAAAAACACCGTTGGCCGATCATATGAAAAATCATACCATTGATCCATACTGACAAATCTGATACAACATGCTACCGTTATGACCGTGCCAAAGTTGATGCAATGTCGCCCATGTTTCATTTGTACTCTATGACTAGCCAATATCTCTCATGATGCTGTAGGTATAAGATGGAAGAACTCATCATGGGCTTGAGGAACTAATACCAATCTTTCGAGTAAAGATCATGTGATCCTCGAAAAAAATCAATAAAACATCATTTCATTTTGTATCGTTCAAAGTCACGTGCTGTTAAGTGAGATTTATTCAAAACTACGACACAGAGAATTCTTACCCACCGTTTGTTATTTCCTTCATAGCCACGCTAGTGTTTAAAAAGCCGCCATCATTACTGCCCAACTGTATTTGGTGTGGTCACAAAATTACATCAAATGCACTGTCCAAGAGCCCATGAACGCAGCAAATGCAAACATAAAACTATCCAAGCACCCGTTCATACATACTCGCATGTACACTCGCATATATTGAGGACAGACCGAGTGACGTTCAAACAACAGACATAAGGTGGTCGGGCAGGCGATTGCGCACACAGTCATTCAGATATTCCAAATGAGTTCCTCTTTCACCCAGTCTTCTTTCTAACTTTCTCAGTCATTCTCTCCTTACCGTCACCATTTTTTTTTCTATGTCCACTCACTCCCTTGCAGATACAATCTCTTCTAATTTGCTCATGCAGCCGCAGGTATGCACATGCACTCGCTCTCGCACTCGCACTTTCTATTATACTCTCTCTCATCCTCTCTCTTTCTCTCTCTGCTTCTCCCTTTTTCTCTCTCTCTCTCTCTCACGCATGCACGCTCTCACTCTCTCTCTCTCTCTTCCCGCCTTCCCCCCGTTCTCACTCATTCTCTCTCAAGGATGGATTCCCTCGAGTTCCTCGGAAGCAGCGGACAGATTTTTTGGGGCACATCGTGCACGACACACGTTAGTAATCGGCCGTTCGTCGTCGGAGGTCGTGTGTGAATGGCTAAGGGAAATTAGATCGGAGGGTGGTGCTGGAGTGGAGGTCGGGGGTTCAAGGTCAACGAGGACTCGGAGCAGGTGGGCTCGGCCGGGGGTCAGGCTCGCTCACTATGCTGTGTGGTAGACCGGGTAATCCAGCAGTAGGGGGAGCTGAAGCAGGGCCTCCAGCCCCGCCGCCGCCTACCGTTGGACCCGTGGGGCCTGTGGGACCCCCGGCGCCTGCACCGCCTGCCGAGGAGTTCGGTCCGCCACCACCCCCACCACCACCGCCGCCGACGACCGAATGCCCACCAGGAGGCGGGGGTGCCGAATCGTGAGGAGTCGTTGAATGCGCCTGTTGAACGGGCAGCGCCCCAGCATAGTATCCACCGTTGATCCCCTCAGGGTAGCTGCTGGAGAAAGCGAAAAGAAATTGGCCACTTCGATAAATGCCTTTTACAAAGTGCCCAATTGATCTTAGGAAATCCAAAGGTTCGAACGCTTCTAACCACGTTACTTTACACTCGATTCTCTTTCCATGTAATACGAGTTAACATCTGCTTGAAAATCTGTTTCTGTAAAAATTACGATATCTTTTTCCCGGTGCAAGAAAAAAGGAGTGCGTCGATACTCCAGTACTCCCTACGCTTTTTCAGCTGCATAAGTCATACAATGTCTAATGATGCTTACCCGGTTGAAGAAAGGAAGTATTCCTTGTTCACACAGTTTCGTAAGCAATCGGGTATGCGACCGACGATGGCTCTTCTAATTTCACTGGCGGCCATCTCGCGTAGTTCGCTGCAACTCGGATCACTGTAGAATGCTGCGTGTGGCGTGCACAGCAAGTTAGGTGCATCTTTCAAAGGACCTGTCAATGAAGCAAAAGATTCTCTGTTATTCTTAACCATCTTGCAAAGACATTCGGTTGCCCAATTCTCCACAAGTCAACACTAACCCTGAAAGACATTGTATGGCTCGTTTTCATGGACATCAAGGGCTGCTGCGCGAATTCGACCCTGTTTCAACGCTGCAGCTAATGCATCATCATCTACCAGGCCGCCTCTTGCTGTATTAACTAAAAAGGCGCCAGGTCTCATCTGAAACACAATAAAATGTATTGCTATGAGTATGTTATATCCTTTGAAGCTTGTTCGTATTTGTTATATATGTTCCAATACTGTACCTGTTTAATAGTGAATTCATTAATTAGGTGGTGATTGTGCTCGTTCAAAGTACAGTGCAAGGATACACAGTCCGACTGGAATAGTAAATCCTGAAAAAGAGAAAAATGCACATTTATAACTTGTAACACATAGAAAGTGGTATGAAATTTCATATTCGCATAATACCAATAAAGAGTTACACTCACTTGTAATGTATAGACTCTAGTAAGACCAAGAGACTTTTCAATACCGTCTGGTAGGTAGGGATCATAAAAGATGACAGTGAAACCGAAGGCCTTGGCCCGCAGTGCAACTGCTGAGCCAATCCTACCTAAACCAACTATTCCAAGAGTGTCGCCACGTATCCTCGCGCATCCCGTTGCAGCTTCTCTAACCTAATGCATGGATGTAATGTAAGTATATGTTGCTGTTGCTGAAGGAAATTAAGGAACTACAATTGGCTGACTTATTTTCATTAACGTACCTGCTCTGGCCCTGTGAATTTTTTTCCTTCACGTACCATATTTGCCAACCAATATGTACGTCGGTATAAATTTAAGATGAGGCAGAGGGTGGTATCAGCTACTTCTTCAACTCCGTAGCCGGGCACATTGCACACTGCGATGCCAAGTTCACCAGCTGCTTTGACATCAATATTATCTACACCAGATCCGATTCTTACAATGATTCTTAGGGTTTTGAATTTCTCAAGGTCTTCCTTTGTCAAAATTATAGTGTGCCACATTAATGCTCCTACTGCTTCGTTTAGTACCTGGATGATATCAGACATTTTTATTGAGAGTCACCTGTGGGTTTATGCGTTATTTGTGCTATAGAGAGTAAATAGGGTACCTTTTCATGGATTTCTGATGTCGACTGTGCGTCACAAAAGGCCACAGTTGCGACATCTTTGAGGATGGGCATTTCGATAGAACAATCTCGGCCATCAAGCAAAGCCACTAATGGTCGTGACTGAATGGGTCCATTAGCAATGGGACCCCTCAGGTTCTCCATTCGAGGGCGTTTGGGCATCATCTTCCGTTTGTCCATCGGTCAAACAGCCCCCCCAATTTTTATACTTTTCACTTGTACTTTTAGTGTCACTAACAATGTCTGCTTTCTTCCACGGAAGTCCTACAATCCACTTGTATGGAAGCCTCGCTCTATGTCTTGAAATACAGTTTTGCACTTTTATGCTTTGTCACACAGATCGCTTTAGTAACACTGCCTTCTGGTCGGTTTTTGGACAAGGACCGCCGAACCTCCAACACATCACGGCTTGTTAATCGCCGTCTCCTAAAACAGTGAAACACATTGTTATTACACATTCACTTTTCATGCTTGCTATATTAGTCTTAGCGTAAAAGATGGCAATATGGCTTCCATAAGATTGCGCCATTCACAAAAACAACAATCCTTCCATGTTTGGAGTATGGTAAATCAAGTGCGCACATCTGACAGATTTCACGAAAACTTGTTCTTTCACTTTCACATGAATTTATTATTACTGTTAGCATAGGTACGTAAGTCTCAGTCCTAGTCCTAGTCCTAGTAAACCTCCTATCGGTTGCACAAAGAGCCAGCATAAGATGCCGTACTTGATAACTCACACATTTAAGTTAAATGACATAAACATTGCAACTAAGCGTCTCCTTAATCAACCTTGCTGAATGATTTGGCCAAAAACTTGCAACATCAAGTGTACAACTAAGAATGAATGCTATTCCTATTCCTCGTGAAGGAGAGGAAATTTGTGAAAGGTGCGCGTATAAATATAGGCATCATGTATTGTTGGTGTTTCGATTTTTTGTCCAAGTCACGGAGCGAGTATTTCGAGTGAATGAACGGCTCGAATATCTCGGATTCAAAAAAGCTAAGCCACTGCAGCGTGTGTGAAACGGAACTCTCGAGGTTACCTTGAAGCGCGCCGGTTTAACCTGCGCACTGCGTTGCTTCGGTCGAATAAAATAAACGTTCGCGAGGTTCAAGACTTGGCAGGAAAGTGATACGCGTTCCCTCCGAGGGACGAAAACATGGAAAAGTCGCCGAAATCGGGGCCGAACACCGGAAAAAAGAAGCGCACGGAAACACACCATGCATTCAGAATGGAGTTACTGGCTGGGGCAAACGTTCGCAGGAGAGTTAATAGAACAGTTAGCGTTGGTCAGTGGGTCGACATTTTCAGCCCATTTTCGGCGTCAAATCCAAACGAATCTCTGACTCCTTCACGATTACCAGTGCGTAAAGGCACTCGTGTGTCAGTAATCCTTTGTTACTGGATTGTCAAAAACTAAGGTTAGCGTTAGGCGAACGCGTAGTCACAGGAAGCAACGAACACGCTGGAGGAGAGCGAATTTAGCACCCTCGATGCTTTTACATGGCGGACCGGAAAAATGCTGAACCAGCAAAGTTCCATAAGAAAGTAAAGAATCTGGCGCGTGGCGCCCTCGCATGCGTAAAGCGGACGCCGTTAGATACTCTCCCAGCAATACTTAACCGAACTCATCCCAACTAAATTCAAAGTTGCTGAAGGAACGCCTAGCCACCGCTTCCTCGGCTAACCTGACAATCGGAGTAATTTGAACTGCAGTTGTCGCGCGCACCGAGTCAACAATAAAAAGCATCAGTGGCACCGGGAGCAACTTTTACCCTCTCGGGCCAATGAAAAAGAAACATCTCCACAACTTTAAGTCCGCCGCCGATAACGTTACCTTAACGAGTTCCGCACTTTTGACAATTTTGCAGACCCTACCAACTTTGCAGAAACCTCGCAAAACTACCAACTGCGTGAGATCAATCTAGCGGGAAATGCAACTTAAAATTAATCTCGACTCTTTTCCCCTCTACATGTATACCGAGCGAGGAAAAGTCTGGCGCTCGGTTTGATTTGAGTTGGGGGGGCATCGGAACCAAGCCGCACTTACACAGACCACCGCTCGGCGATCTGGTGCACTTGCTCGGTCATCGGCGCTTGGGGAACAGCGTGCAGCCAAGTTCATACTCTCTCGCTCGCTCACGGGGACTTGGTTCGGGCGCTCGAGTAAAATCAGCGATGCTACCAGGCGGTGAGAGCGGGAGAATGGAGCCGGAGCCTCCTCATGCGATTCATGCCGGCCGAGTAATAGGAGAGAAATGATTCGCATTAAGATCGACGCAGCGGCACGCCGCTCAAGCGGAGGGAGGCGGCAACAACGCGCAAACCGACAGAACCGACAGAACCGACCGAGAGTCAGAGGAGACCGTGGAGGTTGATCTGCCGATCGATATGCACACACCTAATCGGAAACGTATCCCGCGCGGAGAAGGCTACAAAATGAGATCGCTGCTGGCCTCAGCGAAAGCGTGGATGCGATACTAACGCAGAGTGCAAACCCAAGCACTTTGACTTGGGCACATGTTGTGCCAACTCAGCGAAAACGCAAGCTCATATCATCAAAAGGAGAGGGGCAGGGGGGGGGGGCAGCGAGGAGGCGAGATTAAGCCCTTGTTCGACAGCTGGCAGCGTATATCATACGTTACACAAGTGCGCTGAGTAGCGGGGACCCCGGCAGCGTCTGTTGAGGAAGTGCGCGCTCAGGACGAGAGTGAGAGAGGGAGGGAGAGGGAGAGAGAGAGAGGAGCCGGGAGAGCCACAACTCTGTATTTACTATGAGGCTGGCGTGCAGATAACTACTTGTACCCAGGAATGTGCTTAGCATTAGCGGCACCACTAAACCTTGCCTTCACGGAAATTTCATACGCGCGAAATATGAAGCTTCCGCATGGTCACCCTGATGCGCATACATGTAACGCCGAGATGAGCGGCAACTCCCGTCGCAGCACGTAGCGCGCCGTGTGCGTGTGTGAATGTATGCGGATGTGTGTGGAGTAATTTACTGCTTTAAATCAGGCCTCGGTAGTTCGATGCACTTTGGCGGGAGGACGAACGAGCGTGCGAGCGAGCACTCGTGGAGAGTTTTAGCCAGCCGTAACATTCTCGACCGAGTTAAAAATTCTGCGAATTTTTAAAGCCGCCACTTCGGCTAAGCGGTTAAGTTCAAACCCTTAGCTTAATCTCAGTATGCAACAGACCTTTTCGAGTTCGAGAGACCTAGAGGAGGCAGCGGCGAGAGGGGTAGAGTGGCGAGGGAGGAAGGGAGAGGGCGGAAACCGAGAGATGGAAGAAGAGTAAGAGGATGGGAACGGGAGTGAGTCGACGAAGCTGGTGGTGGTATGAGGCGCTATGAGGGCGAAGTTATCCAATTATTGTCTAACCTGGGAGCAACTTTACTTGGCGGAGAACTGTTGGTGGGAGAAAAGCTCGTCCTGCCTGCCCCCCCCCCACTCTCTCTCTCTCTCTCTCTCTCTCTCTCGCCGCCACCCCCCTACCCTTTCCTTCCTACAATCGAGCCGCGATAAAGTGAAGTTTGTTTCAAAACTTGCTGCGCGCACAGAGGAAGGGAGAGGGGGAGGCAGAAGCGAGGGGTGACTGGGTTTTTGTTAGTGACACGTGAAATTCAAACGACTTTGCCGCAATAATAATCACAGCGGTAAGGGACGCCGCTCTGCGCGTTAATCGATAGTCCCGCATCGAAATTCCGCTGAATTAAGCAGTGATTTATAGGACCAACTTGGAAAAAGTGGAAAAAGCATAGACCGGCGTTTTTAAATGTGTATATGTACTTTGACAGCGATCTGTCCTCGCCGCGACCAAACGCATCTGTGGGAAGGTAAGTTTCCTCATTTCTCAGAGCGCAATTAACTGGTCAATTCCAAAGATTCCTCGAGAGCTAATTGGCGCGATGAATTACGAGCAGTACACTGCCTCATATAATGTAGCAGCTTTACATCTAAGAGCAATTAGTTCGAGCGGGCAAGTTCCCGAGGCCTCAACGACAAGTGGCCGGTTAGTCATTGACGGCCCGTCAAAATAAGAAGCCCATTAACAAGCCGTATTAAGGATAGTGCTCGCTCCATAACGGCACATTGCTGCAGCGCCCGCTCGTCCCTTTCCATCTCGCACGCCGTCCACACATACGAAAAATTATGTGTATTAAATCATTAGAAAATACATTTCGATCATATCAAAATCGATCTACTTAAAACAGTAAGGAAGACTTCGCAGCAGCATTCCGTATGTATCCGGGAAAGGCGGCAATTACAGCCGAAAGCGCCGATGAAGATTGCGGAGACTATGCACGCGGCATTGAATGGCTCCAAGGCATGTGACTTCAGTGGAAATGCTGGAAACGTACGTTGACTCCTCGAATCTAATTGATTCGATGCGAGGCGCGTCTACCTTTCGAGGAAGAACACGGAAGGCGCGGGATGTAACGGTACCGCTAAGCAAATACACGGATAAAGGAAAAGAGTTTATTCCTGCCTGTGGTAAAAATGGCAGGGAGCGTTGATAGGGGGAGGGGGGGAGGGGGTGAAATAAAAGAGTAGAAGGAACTCGTCCAATTATGATGACGAGTATCGGTGTCGGCGTTCGGGTATTCTCATCCTCCGGCAGGACGAGATGGGCCGGGAAAGGGTAAAGAGAGGGGCTGTTGCTCCTCCATACCTTCCGCCTTTGGCTCCGCTCTCGCACTGTCTCACTCCCTCTCACTCCCTGGCGCTGGGTGGAGAGTGGGCAAACCAGCCAACGGCCCCGAGTGCGGGGACGGAGAACAGACGGGAGAAGAGTGAGAGGAGAGGCGACTACTTAAAGTTGGCGGAAAGTTTGGTTCGGCAGCAAAGTTAACTCAGTTAAGTTCTCCGCTCCTAAAGCGAAACTTCGGTTCTCCAACGCCTGGCTGCCCTCCATCCTCCCGCTCTCTCACGCTCCCGGCCTGTCTCTGTCTACCTTTGCCTCTCCCTTTCCCTTAGCCATGCTGGCTACATGCTCGACCGCTCGGCTGCGCGTGTCTCTTTCTCGACAGGCTTTCTCGTGCCGTCGCTCTGTGTGCAACCTCTAATGTCCTATCCATTTCTTTAACACCAACCGCCCTGGTGGCTACGCCGTGTGTTCTCGAACCCCATCGCGCCGCTGGGCGATCGTCTCCGCCGCCAGTGTTTCGTATAAATAATCGATTGCCTTCGATCACTTGCGCAGCACCACGCTCGCCCTTTCGCCGCGTCCCATATCTAATGGCAAGTTCGCTCTGGCCGTCGTTCGACTTTCCAGAGCCGGAGTAAATGTTCGTGTATCATTGGTATATGCCAGTGATGATCGAGGTTGACTAAGTACATACACGTTCCGAGGGATCTTGCAACTGGCACATTCAAAGTAAAACAGAATTAGTTCGCGCCCGGAATCGTCTTGATTATCCTTACAGCCAAGGCTTTAATTCCGGCTGTGCCACTTTGGAGTTTGGAGTCCGCTGTACAGAGATCTAGTTGGAATACCTAATGCTCGACAAAGTCGAGTTAGCGCGGTAGACGGAAGGTCGTCGGCGAAAGAAACGCGGCCGCCGACGTTGACTCACACAAGTTCGATTAACTTTAAAGCAACTGGGGCCCGAGATCTATCGAAATTCCGGGATGAAAGGCGCTCGGAAGCGGAAGATATAGTGCGCCTCCGCTGGAAGGATGTGCTCGTGACAATCGAGAATTTGGAAAAGGAGTTGCCGAATACAGCGGAAAGCGCATTCATCGTCTGCCATCCTCGGCGTCTTTATAAGAACATCCTCTCTTGTAAAAGGCCACCCGTGCAGCCAACATCGGAGCGGGTACCGTTCGTCCCCTTTGATGGTGCCAGAAGAGTCGAAAGAAACCGGTCGAGTCGGTAATTGCGATGAGACTCGTTGTGACCACGCACAGTTCGCATATACCAAGTCGGGGCCGCGGCCAGGAGTTACAGCTACCCTTCAACTAGCCGACTAACTTGCACTGATGCAACACCACTCCCCCAATCCATACAGCCGATCGGATATGTCAGACCGCCTTAATAACTGGACTGATGATAATGAAAAGTAGTAGAGTTGCCGCCTCTTGCTCCAACTGGTGCACCACGTTCCTTAACTTTAATCAAAGCCGTATCAGAAGAACGGATCTAATTCGAAGACAGGCAAACTGCCGAGAAACACGATTAAAGCGGTTTTGCAACCCCGTGCAACTTGATCAACTGAATCCCTAACGCCCTTCGTGGCGGGCGAGGTCCAGCGGAGAGCGAGGGTGGAGAAGGATGGCATTGAAAGAAAAAGTAGGTAGGAAAGAATGGAAGAGAACTCGAGCGAGAAGCGGGAAGGCAGAGAAACTCCGATTTGTTGAACTTCAGGAATTGAGTTCGTGTGTTGGCCTTGAGCCTTCGCCGGGGCTCCCGTACGGCGTACACAATCGAGAGGGGAGTAGATAGAGGGAGAGAGTGCAGCGCACGCTACTCGTAATGCAAAGTTTGTTCTCCCTTCCCTCTTACGCACTGATCGACATAAATAGGTGCATAGACGCAGTAATACTTTGGCGCCTTTGTGCCCCTGTCACTGCCGTGCACTGCCGCTCACTCGAATTGTCGGCCACATTGCGTCACATTAGCAAGCGCCAACGGTGGCAAAAGTTACGCTTCCTAAATCGACTGCGCCCGTGACTTACTCCCCTTAACATATTATTGATTACGAAGGCTTTTAAATCGACGCGATAGAAAGGCAAAAAGATAAAGCTTTTCATGATTCGGGAAATCCTTGGGGTAGCAATGGTAACTGTATCTCTACTGTTACCCGGCCACTCAACGCCCTGTATGGCAACGACTCGTCGATAGTGTTAGCAGGGACCGTCCTTCTAACAGCAGGGGGGCGTGCAATCCAAAATGGTTCGAGCTTCCAGCGAACTTGTAACGGGGCAGTGTTAAGCAATAGTTGATAAGGAAATAGCGAGGAGCCTCGAAGCGCCTGTACAGCGTCTCAATAAATGAAGCGCGGGAAGTAGACTGTGAGTGAGAAAGGGGAGCGGGTTACGAAAAAATGGATTAATAAGTCGAGGCTCAAAATCCCGGGAGTGGGAGAACGGCAGGCGCGTGTACCTGCGCGGATAAGTTTAGGGTGATATTAGATTTCTTTGGACGAAATTAATCGTCGTTTTGTCCCGGCCGCTTACGACGCGGGGAATTGTTACGGCATCTCTCGTATGAGAGCGTCGTTCGTTCGCATGACTCCACTACCGGGTCAAGAAGGGCTCGATTGAGAAAGAGAGAGTGAGGGAGCGGGTGACACACACAAAAAGAACAATGCCAGAGCGCTCAAGACATGTGCCAGCTCGTGTCCCCTATTCATCGTAGGGAGCGCGATGAATATACCCTTGTTAAGTTTCAAAGTTACACACACACATCGCAGTGACTCTGTCGGCTTCTCTTTACCACCGCTCCCTATATAACCCGCTAGCCCACCCCCTTTACGACCAGAATCACAATTTCCCGCATAAACCACGCTCTAACTTTTCTTATCGTTTCCGTACCCCCCCCCCCCCCCCCCCCACCTCCTCCTCTCACTCTCTCTCTCGATCCTTCTCTCCTTGGCGAGATAGATTGCTTGCGGAATTCACGGGAGAGTGCGTTATTCACAATACAAATAATATCTCAGTTGACAAACTGCAACCCGTCGAGACTCTATGCAAATAACGCTATTCAACTTTTGTTGATTATCCTGTGTCGTATTCGTCGCTGGGAGTAGTAGGGTTCCGTAGCCTTTCCTCTAACTCTAATTGATTGAGTTGTAGCTCTCGCGGTGGTGAAATCGTCGACGCTCCGTTGCCTCAAATGTGTGCCTCTCTAATCCTGCTGTGTCTGCTCGCCTCGAGTGGGGCGGTATTTGTGCTCCCTTGACGGAAACGGTGGGTGATCGATCGCAACGATATATTTCAGTGGCGCGCGACTCTATTAAAGCCGAAAAAGCAATCGCCGCGACGTATATTGACGATTAGTGTCGAACAAGTTCGTAATTACTGGTTAAAAAGGGGGGAGAGTGAGAGCGAGAGGGGCGGCAGTGACTATTCCTGTAGTGACGAATAGCAAAAACAACTATTGCCCATTAGCCCATTAGCTGTGGTTAATGAGTAATAACCCATTAGTCGCGCAGATACATTCGGGACTGTTCGTCCACGCATTAAAAGGCTAATTTATAACTCGCTCGGTAATGTGGTCGCCGGCGCGTGTGCGACATTTGAGAGTTTCGAGGCGAGAGGAACGTGTATGTGGGTAATGCGTTCGCACGTATGTCGTGGCCGGCCTCGTGAGGCTACCACGAGTGTACGCAAGCGATTTTCTCTCTCGGCGCTGGCGAAACTTGGGAATCGACGCCGAGCTGCTCTCTCGCTCTCGCTCTCCTCACTCTAGCTCGCACACTTGTTCCCGCTTACACAGTTATAGCTGTAGAGTGTATTTGGCGCATAATGCCGGCACGGAGTGCGCGTAACTAAATTCGTGTATCTTCCGAGCCACCTGGCCCTCTCCACTGCGCGCCCTTTCCCTCAAGTCCTGTGCCGATCGCTAGAAAACTGCGTAGGTACGCGTGCAAGCGAGCCAGCGTGGCCGTATGCCTGCTCGCTTCGTCTATTGAGGCGAAACCGATGCGCGCGCGGCGCACACGTCTATATGTAGAGAGTATTACACACGAGGGCGGGAGCGGCGACGCGGGTTAGGACAAGTGCGTGGAGAGAACGACAGAGAGTAGTTTCATGGAGTTTAGTTCCTCGTAGTGGATATGGCATCTTGACTCCTAGTAGTGGAGTGTGGCAAGCAATGGCCGGCCCGATCGATGTCTCGGCAACTTCCCACCCTCGGCAGTCTGCCCCCTCCCCCACGGACTCGGTTCACGACACGTCCCCTTCCCCCTGGCCCAGGCCGCGCTCGCTCGCGCTACAGCTCGGCTCGGCTGCTCCTCGCACTCTCCTCATCCTGCCCCGCAGCCCGTCAGAGTTTGCTTCCTCTCGCGTCTCTGCCGGCTTTACAACCGAGGACCGGAGCCACCTCGCCTCTCTCCAACGCCTCAACCGACGCAACCTCTCCCCTTCTAACGTTCTATTGCTTGCTGCGTCTCACTCACTCATTCACTCTCCCGCTCGCGCTTGCCATCGGCTGAGCGAGCGAGCGCTTTCTCCCTTTTTCAGTCTGCTTTTGCCCATCCTCACTCCGACACATCGAACTAAATCCCGGCGCTGCTTACTGCTCGAGTCTGTTTACAATGGCGATGCGCTACTCCCCAATTTTCCCTGATATCTCCTACTTCACCTTCGGACTACGAGACGACGATGAACCGCTCTTCCCGAACGGACCAATCACGCTGACTCTCTTCCTTTTGCCCGCGCAACACTCATGCTTTTCCGCTTTCTCATTCACCGTTACCGTACATACATTGACTGTGATTTGGAGCAGCAAACCTGCGCGGGGCACAACAGTTGGAAGGAAGATCGCGTTCCTTTTGAGGCTGCAGACGTACCCGCTTTTACTTTGCGTTCGTCTGATGCTCCGTTTAAGAATCTGATTGTGACCGAGATTCCTAGCGTCGATACTCGAGCGCTATGCACTACGTTTGCAAAGCGTGAAGCGAATCGGCGGACGTTCTTTGCTTTCCGCGGAATACGGAAGATACTCAGGTCACGGTAAACATAACGAAATCAGACTGTGCACTGGCATATCGCGTGACGTTGCTTTATTCATCGCATCTGGCTAGAACATGTTATTTGTAATTGTTTGTGTAATCCAGGCATATTTGTCCGCCACCAAAGGTACATTTCCGCCTAACAACTGTGTGGCCACAGGCCGTATCGAACACCTCTCAGTATGCGAGTGGAGTGGTCACACTTTTCCGCGAAAACTTATTCGTGGCAGGAAGAAGATGCTGCTCCAGCAGTATCGGCATATCTTTTCCACTCGGCGGAACTTTGAATATGTCCATACAGCATAAGTGCTCCGCGCCGAGAGTTTTCAGCAATTTCAGATAAGCAGTTCGAGAAAAGCGCGGTAAGTTGCTCGTCGAGTATGTTCTTCCATGCTTCACAAATGTTCAAGAAGTCTCCGGACCCCCGAGTGTGTCCGACACAGTTCAGCCGGTTATCAAAACAAAGGAGTCATCGAAGTCGGAGTTTAACCGCGGAGATCATTAACTCTCTACTAATGTTCCCAAGCATTTTTGGCAGAGCAACCTCGCTTGATCCTTCTATCTTTCCAGGACGCTGTATCCAAGATTACGCCAACGGTGAATATTCCTCGATAGTGAGTAAAGGGTCAGACCCGATCTTCGAAATGGAAAAGTCGTACAGCCTCTTCCCGCCTACGCTTGTAGCGAGAGAGGAGGACAAGCAGTAGATCACGACATGTCCGATAGTTGAGTTAGGTCAGTTTGCTAGCTTACATAAAAGAGGCTAAGTAGCGTCGAAAGGAAGGGAAGGTGGCATTGGAAATGTTATAAGATATACACCGGCACGAACCCTAGCGGGGAGTCGAGTTAGTGGAGTGCTGTGGAAGAATCGAGGCCCGAAGGAGGGGCAGGAGAGCGTCGAGGAAGTCGGCTGAGGGTGGGGGCACCTGTTACAACGTCCAAGACCTCTCGTTCCCTCGCGCTTCCCTTTCCCCCCAACGAGGCGCTAGAGCCGAGCGCGCCCTTTCCACATGCCACTTAGTCTGTTACATTGAAATTTTCACGGAACTATCCGCGCCATACACATCGCAATCTTGCACTTCTCTTCACTGCTCTATGGACAATCGACGTAACCAGTCACTCTCTTTCTAGCGTCGGTCTGGGCGCACTTGTACGGATCCCGAGCCAAGTGTAACGACGCTCGGAGATCGATAATAACCGCCGCGCGGTTTGGTTCCGCCCGCGCGCGACTCGTGCGAGGTAGGGACACTTTTTTTCTCCCTTCCGCCGGGTTCGCTTCACCCTTCCCATCCTGCTCATCTCTCTCCCGAGCCTTTCGTCCTCGCTTCTCGCTCTTCCTAGCCCTTCCTGTACGTCTCCACACCGGCACTGCGAGGCGCGCTGTGGCGTACAGTCGAGCGCGCTGTAATTGCACAGCAAAAAATAACGGGAAGCCGGGACTGGAGAGAGGTGGGGTTCGCTCCCCCAGAAATTTTGAGTTTCCTCCTGCGGCTTGTCCTTTCCTCGCTGCCTTCTAAATCAACGGATGCTTTGTCACGGACTTTCTCTGATACCTGCTTCCCCATTGAATTCCAAACGTTTAGCAAGAAAGTGCCATTATTCTATCCTTCCAGCCGTCTTCGTTTCAATGCGCTCTCCTGGAACTTTTCGAGAAACGTAGTCTACTTTGACTTTCAGGGTCAACGCATTCACTGCCGGGAGTGATCCGACAACGAAGAAGCTTTGGCGTGGGGATCCCCGATGAACGGGAACTTCCAACGAGCTTGAGACTCGGTTGAGCAGCAATTCACAAGTAATTGGTGTAGCCGCGTTAGACTGCCTCCAAGTTAGATCCAAATTAGCGCATCAAGTAATATTGCGTTCCACTGTCACTGCCGTTTGATATAATTCACCGACGGCTGAAGCATTCGGCCAATGCATCAGTGAACGGTGTATTCATTGCAAATTGTCGTCGTTAGCTATCTATCGTTAATCGAAAAACCAATTGGGGAAAATTGTGATATAAAAGATCAATCCACCCACCACTCGATACTTGCACTCGAGGCGTAACAAAGCGTTGGAATTTAGCACCTCGCAATCAGATCCGAAGGCGCGTGCAATTTTACATATTAGCGTGATACTATCGCGAGGACTGATAAACTAGCTGAGTATGCTCGCACCACCACCAAGATAAGGAATAATGTGGTCTGAAATCGTGCTCGGAATACATCTTCCGTTGCATGTAGAAAAAGCCTTGCGATAAAATCCGGCACCGGCATAATCGCTCGCGAATATCATATTGAGAGATGGTCTCAACTAATCGGCGAGCGAGCAGCCAGGGACAACGGCGCGATGCGATGCCGTGCAGGAGCGATGATGAAAGCGTCAGTCGCCCGAGAAAATTCCATCGGGCCGTCCCGTAATCCGTGTGATATCTTAAAGTGAATTGAACGTGATATTTGACCCCATTACGTCCGCGGCCACCAAGTAACAAGTCCCAAGACTACGTGCCGCCACGACCGAACGGGATATCGGATTAGTCTGTTTACCAGTTGCGCTCGTAATAAATGCGATTGGTGACGTGTTCGCCTCCTGCAATAATCAATCGGCACCATGGACAGCAATAGGTATATGTATCTGTCGGATACCTATGATGGACCGAGTCAAGTCATACTCCGCATTATTTAGCGGCCTGAGAAAGTACCTTCGAGAGGCCGATTTACAATTGTAGCCATGCTCAGGCTCCACACGCGACAATCCCTGCCCCTCTTGCACTTAACTAAGTCAATAGGTCTTCCAAGCCAATGCAATCACTTCCTTCATCAACACGAGCCTACCTAAACTGTGAATCTGGCTTTAGATCTCGGCTCCTTGTTCAAAATTGAACAACTCAACTTTCTCGATGCCCGGAGAGAGGGAGCGCTCCTTTCCTTTTCCTTTCTTTGAGTTTGGCTTTCGTGCGTTGGACACTATGTGCTCGGAAAGATGGATGAACTGTACACGGGACGCCAAGTGTGCGCTACGCGGGAAAACGTAAATACAGCGTGCGTGTTTGCCCGCATACACACAGACAAAGCCACGCGCACACACAGCCATGTAGGGCCCGGCTGTGAGTGGGTTTCCAGTGAAAAAGAAACAGAAGTGTCGCGCACGCAAGAATACGGGTCACAACATCGCTGAATAAGCAACCGGCTGTGCACGGCGCTGCTGCTCTCCACGTTCAGCAAATTACGTAAGGCCAGAACGGGAGCTCGTTTAAATACCGACACATCGAGACACGCGGAATAAGTGACTGGCTCCGCGGGCATGTGTGTGCGCGCGTGCATGGCCCGACTGACGAAGAGAGATTCGTTTCATATTCGCGGCAAACTCGGCGAAAGTTACGCAATTCGACGTTCCGTCCGGAGTTGACGTCCTTTAGGGCCAAACGCGCGGTTTAACGCGAGTTCGGTGACGCTGCTCGTGTTGCTCGCCCCGGCGGACCCTCCAATTGCCGGCAAACACTGGAAAACACTGATTACCATTTCTTTCGTCCCTCGCCTCCCCCATACTCCCTCACTGCCAAGAAATCCCACCAAGTCTGCGGGGACAGTTCCGCACTTTCTTTCGGTTCCTTCCAAAGCTCTCAAAGTTATTCGGCGGATATGCAATTTCAAAGTTTGCGGGCGGAGAGGATGGGGTTGGTGCGATTGTCCCAATTATGGCACTCGCGCGGAAGTCGTATCTTAGAATTTAAGGCACAAGTTGAGGGAAACTTTCGTGCACCCGTGTAAAGTTCCACACCATATGGCCCTCGAGGCTCAAGGGGGGGGGGGGGGGGGGGTCCTCACTTTTGACGCATAAATCTATGCATACCGAATGCTCGATAAAACTGCATCAATCAGAATGATGCGTTTCTATGAGACTGAGAAGCGACGAGTGCAAGCAAGTGCCAATTGATAAGAGGCATAAAAATGCTGTCAACAATGAAGCGCCGGAACACTCTGGCTGCCACTTAAGGAAAAATATGACTCACGCGAAGAAGCCATTAAACGTATTCGCACATAGTTGAGCGTCGAAGCGCGATATCGAGCTGGCACTTATGCCAGCTCGATATCTCATTCTTAATCGGAGTTGATTCACTTTCCGGACGTATCGCTGAGGAAAGCATATCTCCAGAAGTTATTAGCTTTCATCCGTATCAGCCGCACTACCGCCAGATAGGGGCTATCGGTGCAAAAGCATTAAAATAATAAATGCTCTGACTCTGCCGGGAGGAGGCGGGGGGAGACAAGTCATTGGACTTGTGCGGGAGAATTTTATTCAAGTATGCAATAGCGTGATTAGTGGTGCCCAACGTCCTGGCGTGGAAAAGTGTAATAAAGTCGTGATAAAATAGTACACATCGTCCTAGCCGGTAGCATCAATGGCGCGCCCAGCATATATAACGAATCAACGCATTATGACTATGTGGAGAGCGACGATGCGGGTTGCATAAAGGCGCGCCTATGTGTGCGTGTGTGTAACTTAGCGCAACTACACTAATACATTCTAGAGGAACAGGAGGGAGCGCGGAATTCTGAAGTATTTGCGGCCGCCGCTCGCGATCGTAAACTATAATCGGCCACCGCATAACTTCGATGCCGAAACTCGAACTGTAGTAATTCGTAACAGGAGTGTGTAACTAAGCTAATTTACGGGGCTGCCGGCAACAAATGTCTTACGGCGAGAGGAATATATTCCGGCGGAGGTTGCCGCGATCAGCCCGGAAACCATGCGATCCCGAAATTAAAAGGTGCTCTGTAGTATCGCGAGATAAATAGGTGGCCGAGGCAAAGGACAGACAAGCGGGCGTGCAGGCAGATTGCCTGATAGAAGGAGCAAGAGATACAAATGAATGGTATTCTAGAAGCGTCTGCCCAAATGGCGGTCGACCGCACGACACGTACACTTGGCACAATAAATGATTTACAAGAGTCTCTCGGAGTGTATCACCGGCGGTGGTGCGGTCCCGCTAAACGCTAGTCGGATTCACTCCCTTTATCAAGCTAGCCGCTTCGATAACTCGCCGCGCGCATGAAAGCCGCGTTGCAACAGTTGTGTGCGCCGAGCACGTCTCCGAAGAGCGCGCAACCGAGCCACAACAACACAAGCAGGAGGCGTCGCCGAGAGTGGTACGCGCGCCAACTTTTCCTATTCCTCGGCTGCAAATGCTTTCTACCAATAAACAGCGAAAGAGTGGCAGCGGGAGGGGTTGCGCGTCGAGTGGTCGTCGTGCTGCCATCTAACAATGTTGCTCAATGATTTTCATAGCTGCACGCGCACGGGATAAAGAGAGTTGCCAGCGCGACGATTGATCGTCCATCGCACGTGGATTAGCGTGCGAAAGCTTCTCGCACGTGAACGCAGTCGACACTTCCGCCCGGTGCACGTTGGCTTTTCTTGGCACGCGACGCATCAACGCCACTTGGGGAGAGCGCGCCCACCGAGCACTCGGCGAAGCCTAGTCTTCCTCTACAATATCGCACCATCCGATAATCCCAACAGTTACACCAAAAATCTCTTGAGAGGTGTTGCCTGTACAGAAGACGAAGGCGTATGCGCGTATATATACTGGTAATCACGAGATCCCCGATACTCCAAGCGCATTGGGACCGCACGCTCCCTGCCCCCTCCCCCTCCCTCACTCTCTCTCACACTCCTCTCTCCTTTCAAGAGGAGCGGCAGGATCGCGCGCAGCGTTTTGCCGAGCAGGCAGAAACGTTATCGAAGGTCAACGCTGGGCGCTACGATTAGAAAGAATTTCGGAGGAGAGGCGGCGAAGGTTAGCGTGGAGGCGACAGCGACCACGCTAGTGGAACCGAGGCAGAATGAGCAACAGACAGAGAGGAGAGAAGGGGCGAGAGTGAAAGGGGGGGAGGGGGAGAATATCAGAGAAACAGGGAGTACCGACAGCCGGTGTGCAAGCGATCGCGATGGATCGAAATATCGCCGGTGGAAGCGTACGCCGATCGAAAAGTGGCCAGGGGTAAGAGGACGCGGATAATCGGGCCAGTCCAACCGAATGCTAGAATAAAAAGAAAGGCGCGTGGCTCGTTGATGGCGCGGCGGCGTCTCCCGCCATATCATACCAGTCAGCAGCTCGCACACCGTGTGTGTCACACAGGCGCGTACGCATGCACGTATATGAGAGAGAGGGAGAGGGAGAAAGAGAGAGAGTTCCCGCAAGCACCGACCTTAACGGAGGCTTAAACAGCCTGGTGTGCGTATTTACTGGCGCGTGTGGGTGCGTGTGCGTGTGAGAGTACGCTTGCGATATAGCGCACGATGGGGCATCAACGGCTACATAGAATGGTGTACCGACGGTCACACAGCCACACACTGACACACACGCACAGGCGCGCGCGCGCAACACACCCGCGGAATTTTCTCCGTTGCGTGTGTGCACGCATGCACCGTGCACAGCAGGGGCCGCGCGCGAGCGACGCACACCGCACACGGCGTAGACTGTGCCGCTCTCGGGACAGCGGTGCGTTACGCGAGGAAAAACCGGGAGGTAGTATGTGAGATCGTACCGCTCACTAACCTGTCGGAGACGAATCTCCCTATATCCCTCGGGGGGCGATGGTACTTGCCGGATACTCGTGCAAAATCACCGGCTACACTGGGATCACCAAACTTATTCACTCTCTCTCCGGCACAGCGCGTTCCTGCGGATGTGTGTCTCTTTCGGGGACTATCCGCGCGGCGCCTTGGCCTCTCTCTCTGCTTGTAATGCTCACACAGCTCTCGGCGGTGTCCACGGGTGACTCCGAGCCTCCCGTGGAACGGTACTCGCACGGATACGAACACTGGATGCACGCGCGCCCGCCTGATGGCCCGGTTCCTGGCGAAAATCCCTCGGTTCAACGGAAAAATCGGTCGACGATGCGCGGATCTACGCTCGCGACTGTCTCCCTCGCTGGAGGAAAATGGCGGCCCCCGGCCGCCCGAGTGACTAGCGCGCGCCACCGATCCTTGCCGTGCCCGCCCGAACGCCGCCGAACATCGCCGAGCCAAGCGAGCCGACCTGCTACGGCGGTTGAATTTTTCGGCCGAATCCACGCCGCAATTTTAACACTTAACTCCAACGAATTAACTTCCCCGTCCCGGCTTTCTTATTGAATTTAAGGAGATCAGCCGCTCAGCCCCTCGTCCAACTATACTCGATGCGTTCCCTTCCAGAGAGTCCTCACAGTCGCAAAAACCAATTTCGATAATGCACAATTTTTGTTGTGAGACGCGTGGGGGTGGCCTGATGCTACTTCGTGGAAGTATGCCACTGCCAATGATATCACTTAGAAAGTCAAAGATACTTGGCGCAAATGAGTCAATCCAATTGGTTTACAGGGTTACTCTCGCATTTCATGGAATACGCGATTCAGAATAGGGTACTTTTCTACCTGTCGACGAGTACGCCGACTGTGCACGTGGAAGCTGAATATTTTTGGAATAGAAATGAAACAACATTACTGCTTTCCACTCGACTGCAGTATTCCTAAGGTTTTGCCCCACGAGCATTGATTGGTCGATGCTGAAAGTTCGATTGCATTCCGACCAATCGAATGAAGCGGATGCGCATCCCGAAGAATGAAATTGAGCCCTACCGAGCGACTGCTGAAATCTCGAGGAAAATTATCAATCCAACGCTATACGACTATACCACAGCAATCTTACCTCTTAGTCCTTCAAGCTTTTTATTAATTGGCTGGTGTGGCGTGAAAAATTCTTACATTTCACTACGAGAAATCCTGTAGGAAGTTTAGATAGCCGCGTGACGTAGTGGAGAATCATCTCCCGTTCCTTTTACTAATAGGGCCATCTACACATATTGTATAATACTAACTTTTTCGTCGTCAACGACCAAACTGATAAATCTTTGTTATAACAGAAACGACAATTGACGCAAAACTGGGCATTGCACGTCGATGCTAAGTTCGCGTTCTCTGTCACTACGTATTTGCCTATTTTACTTCTTGCTGTTCAGATGAAGGGAGATGGACCATTATCAGATACAGTGACGAAATCCAGTAGCTGAGCACAAGGAGAGAGGCGAGTTTCTCGGGTTTGTTGTTCTGGTGTTTGCGAGTATTTTCGAAGGAACCATCATGTCAGACGTTAGGAGTCTCGAACATCCAACACTGAAGGTACCTGCTGATCTTTTGTTCACAGACTAAATTCCGTACTACGTCGTATCCATTTAAATACCCTTACTAAATCATTGATAGTGCGGAGGCAAAACTTATTCTTTCGAGCTCCATGTATTTCAATGAAGATCTCCGCTCAAAATGTTATCCTTGTCAAGAGTCTCAGATAAGACTGGCTCGTCTCGAAGTGTACAGAATTAACTCCAATCGCGTTAATACTATCCCGACAATCAAGAGGTATCGCGCGGAATATTAAGTTATCGGGCTTATGATTCGTAGGTACCATACGAACTCCTTAATAAAAAGTTCCGTTCTACTCAAAAAGCTTTGGACAGAGAGGTATCTCATGTACAAGCAGTTGCCACTGAGCTGGAAAAAGGGCTGGTAGACGAGGATGGCGGTGTTCCTGCTGTTGAGATAACCAGACTCCTCGGAGGAGTTGTGGCCAAGCTTCAAGTACTCAAGAGGAAAGCAGAAGAGTCCATTGCGGAAGAACTACAGGCAGGAATGGTTTGTAAAAGGCGATTGGATCATCTCAAAGACCATGCCAATACTGCACCAAGCGCTGTAAACCAATGGAGGAGACAAAGACTTGACAGAATGTTGATAGAGTACTTCCTCAGAAAGGGATATTATAAAACAGCAACTAAGTTGGCGGAAAATAGTGAATTGAGAGATTTAACAAACATAGGTAGATGTCTGGTGTTTTCACACGTACAGGATCTGCTATACTTTAAACAAATCTAACAAACTTTCTCAATTTTCTATCACAGATGTATTCATGGTATCAAGGGAGGTCGAAAACTCTTTGAAGAACCATGAAACAGCTAGATGCATTGGTTGGTGCCATGACAATCGATCAAAGTTAAGAAAGTTGGGTAGTACCATGGAATTCAACTTACGTGTACAAGAATTCATAGAGTTAGTAAAGGCAGACAGGAGACTTGATGCAGTCAAACATGCTAGGAAATGTTTTGCAAGTTATGACGATTATCAGCTGCAAGAAATTTTGTCCTGTATGGGTCAGCTGGCATTTCCAGCAAGTGCAAAACTTAGTCCATACCCATATTTAATAGATGAAAAAAGGTATCTTAACATATTTTTCAGGAATACATTTTATTGTACTTCCTTCTTGGGAATGATACTATTACAGGGTATATGTTTTTTCATGTAGGTGGGACAGACTTATAGAACAATTCAGACAGGAAAATTATAGACTTTTTCAATTAGCAAGTCAGAGTGTATTCACAGTGACATTGCAAGCTGGCTTGTCAGCATTGAAAACACCTCAGTGTTACAGTGCCACTAAAGAAAGTAGGAACGCAAGTTGCCCTGTGTGCAATGACACACTCAATGAATTGGCTGCACCGTTACCATTTGCCCATTGTTCGCAATCCAAGTTGGTTTGTAGTATTAGTGGAAAGCCATTAAATGAGCACAATCAGCCAATGATGATGCCGAATGGTTATGTGTACGGAGAAGAGGCAAGTAAAAGTCTTGTAGTGCTATATTGTATTTTGACTTGTGCAAATGCGTTTTGATACTGAAAAAGTCATACTTTGTGTCTACAGGCTCTGGAAAAGATGGCTGATGAAAACAATGGTACTGTGATTTGTCCAAAAACCAAAGAAGTGTTTCCCTACAAAAAAATCGAAAAAGTTTATGTTATGTAAACCTTTTTCCTTCAAGCACAAAGTGTATTATATATAGTGGATATTTCTCTCATAATTCATAACGCTAAATGTTTACTGTTTAATACTGTATACCAACATTAACAGAAAAATATAAAATCTATTTTTAAGGAAACACTGACTTATTTAATGCATGTTTCCGTCTACTACTAAGTCATACAGATACATATTCGGGGTGCATAGATTTGGTTTTATTCATTTATTTAACGCCATTTCTACAATAAATTTAAATGTTAAAATATTTGTGTAAATCTACGTGTTGAAATGCATTTGTAACTGTAGACTTTGCACGTATGTTACAGTGATTTATATTTGTAATGCTTATACACTATACATATGTGTGCCAAAGGATTTGACATGGGAATGTCAAATCCATCAAGATATCGTGAATGAATTCTCAACTGATTCACAAACACTTCGTTTTAATGTGGAAATCCTGTGTACTATTCCAGACTGCTGAAATATGTAACAGTAAACGCAGTTTCATTAAAACCAAGCATTTCTGTACGAAGTTCGATCTGTGCGAAACAGTTTCGCAGAAGATATATCAGTGGCTCAATCGATATAAAAATACCCGGACTACGCTCTATTCGTATCGACTTCAATGTTGATTCCGCGTGACGAATCACTTGAATTTCATGTACAATTTATTGTCTGGATTGCTTTATACGGAGGATTGTCGCTCTAGGTATTCGGATTCTACATTTTACAGTAGAGATTCTGAATATCCGAATATAATGCTCGGAAAGATTATAGTTTCTTTATGAGATAAATTTCGAGTTTATGAGTATATAGGTCTTAGTCACCATGGAATTTAACGAAAATGGAATTTGAAAAGATGCTTGATTATAGAATATCCTTATGCAGAAGTTAGTTGAGAGATAGTGAATGAGCAATATTACTATTAGTAGAGTAGAGAAGCTTACGTCTTATGATTCGTATAGTAAAGATTTGGATTTGTAAATCTCAGCGAAATGTCCGTACACGGAAGCACGTCTTTGACGGCGCAAAGGTCAGGCACTTTACCCGAATAAAAAGTTCATAAAAAATTGGCATACAAAAGTATAAAAACAAACTCTTTCTTGGTGCATATAACTTTCTGATAAAATTGGACATTCAGTCTGTGTACTGAATGTATAGTGTAGAGGAATTAGACATCGTGGACATAAATGAAAAGTGAACGTATTAAATATAAAGTGAAAGTAACATGTACATCAATTTGTAAAATCTTAGAAAAATGCAAGGCTTTTACGTTATTGCTACACGATGTAACACCGCACACGTCGTTCATATTTGAAATATGGGACTCACTAAACGCATTTATAAACAATTACAACGTAATGAAAAGGAAACAGATAAAAACATATCAATTTACAAGATGTTCTTGACATTATCAACAATGATGCAACATGTACTATAATAACAGCAATTTTAAATACAAGGAAACAAAAAACTCAAGAAGCACAAAACATTGTAGGCAAACATATATCATGTAAAAAATATGTTGCGGAATTCAGCAATAAATCAAAATTTATTCTCTAGAAAAAACTATAATGAATTATGTTTACGAACAATTTTGAATCTTTGTAAAAGTCGTGGCTGCTTAACATAATTAAGCACTAAAGATTCAGAACAACTCTGTTAATAAACAACTTACAAACTTTAATATTACAATCTTTCGATCGGAGTATGTATACTGTTAAACAAATGCAAAATCCACACAGTATTCCCGGTGTATTTTTTTGCATAACGATGGCATGCCGTAAAAGAAGACAACCTATTAATCATTAGGTGTAACGATACGAAGATACAAAGTTAAAAAAGTTTAATACAATTAAAAGGAAGTCCCTCGCATTCTCAGTAATGCGCGTCCCTCTGGTTTAGCATCTTACTTATGTGCTTCGGTCGTACCGAATACTTCAATTTATATATGTTACATTTATCGAGCGCTGAAAAGCGATTAAATCTATTCGTCAGCTCAAGCTTCATTATTTTACGAGATAACGTATCCAGATCAGTCAGTGGTTTGATTACATCGCTAATATGAAAACTTTAACAAAGGACAGTCTCACTGTAAATTTGGTCTACAATAAATAACACTTTATCAATGGATTTATCAATCTTTGACTGTGCTTAGTTTCGCGGCTTTAAAATAGTTCATGCATGTGAAAAATCTAATATTATGAAGTTTTGTTTAGTAAGGCTTCTTGGTCCAATCCATCAGAGAATAGCGTTTGCCTGCGAGATCTGGTCGACCACTTGGGCAATAAACCATCATATAGCCAATCTGATTTTACTTTTTCATTCGGAAATTGTCATGCATTTGTGATTCCGTCACAATCGCATGTTACGAATCCCTTTAGAAATAAAATTCCAACATAAGTATCCGTTTACTTGCTTTCATCCGCTGCCTTGGAAAATTACACGAATAAATGTATTTCTTCACTGTTGTTATAGTGGAAATTTAAAATCCACGGCATAGGTACGTAACTGATCGTGCATATCACCATGCCAATCAGAATGTTACGTTTGATACTAGACTGGGCATCACCATGGAGAACAATATCCCCGTAAAGATTCCAGTGATTAACGAAGCCGCACCAAACATGCCGGCAGTGGAAGCATGTTGTGACTCCACCATCCTAGAGTCAGTCATAAACACATGATTAGTAATTGCTAGTAAGCAAGGATATTTAGTCAAAAGTGGTCCTTACCGGGGGCAATACATAAGAGACAACGACGAGAGGTAGCCGCTACTCAAACCCATCGTAACAGCAATTGCGAAATACACCCAATCATTCGAGATAAGCACTGGCAGTATTCTTTCAATTAGTGCGGGTTGATAATTACAGAACAAAAATAAGGGTATATACAAAACTCGTAATAGAACAGGAATCACCAAGTAGTCCTTGCCGGGCTAAATCGGAAACGCAATGTTTTGATTAGAGAGTTTATGTTTTCCTTCGATCTCGACGTCTTAATAATTCTATTTACTCACCCACTGGACCAACGATGCGATAGAACTTCCCAACATAGCGGTAATATTAAATGTGAGGAAACACATGACACCGCTGTAATAATCGGGTGTAATTACGAAATCCGGGTCTGGTGATTGTATGTCGGAGTGCACGGAAGGAAACAGGGCAAGAGTGACAAAGAACACAAAAAACGTATTGAAACACTGTGGAAGACATTGTCTGAATATTGTCCAGTACGGGGGCGATGCGTTCTTGCCTCTATCATTATTTCCCAATTGACGCTTCCCCCTTTCTTTTTGGTGCACTAACTCGTGGTATCGATAAAATCTCTACAAGAAAGCAAAGGGTCGTTATGAACATAGAGAAGATAGATAAATTATGAAAATGTAATAGCAGCATGGTATTCTTACATTTATTGGAAGTGCGAAATAGGTGTCGAAGCAAGCGAGAAGTACAAACAGTGCTGTTATAAAATAGTAGATCGCAGCGGTTCGGTCACTTGGTGCCATGTATTGAGCAAGAAAACTGATTATGGCTGTAAATGTCCCACTTATATTCTGAAATTAAGAACACTGCGTCAGCCTACGCGCTCGTGTCATATGCTCATGAGTATAGATCGTTCGTAATGTAACATTTACCGAGCCTAAGACAACAGCTCCTGTGTACTTGATCGGCAGTTTTGCTGCCATACCGAATACAGAGTTCTGATAAATTCCATTTGCAGCTGAAAGCAGATACGAAGTTCGTGCACACATTTCGATTTTCAATGAAATACAACAAATTTTTTTGAAAAGCTACTTACTATTTAATATAACAACAGAGACCATGGTGATCCAGAAGAAAACACCAGGCCACCCAGAGCTATCGGTCATTGCCAGTATAACAGTAAATACAAATACCAAAACTTGTATAAAGATACCCCATACTATACGCGTAGTTAAATTCCCGCTAAAAAAAGTCAGCTTTTTTAGTATCGAAAAATGGGTGGATGGGGTTGAATTATGAAATTATTGTGGAGCCATGGGAATACATACCCCAACTGTATAAATATATTGAGCCAATTGAACATTAAATTTGGTATTTGTGCGGCGAAGCCGAGGTATGCCAAAAAATTTGTGGCATAATTTGTATCAATCCCTGTGTATTCCTTTGATAGTTTGTATTTAACAAAATACTACAAAAAATATCGGGAATTATAATTCTGTATGTACTGCGCGTAATATGCAGTCCTCGGTACACAAGGAACAATGTATCTTACATGTTTTGCTGTTATGAACATATTCCATGGCATCAAGGCACCTATTCCATGAAGTACCAATATGCAGAATACTAAGTTTAATCTAAAATATTGTTAACAGATATGTATGTAGCATCCTATAAGATTAATATCATATATGCAGCAAATTATAGGGTTGTCTTTTACCTATCCTTAGGAGGGTTTAATTCGAGATCCGCTTGATCCATTGTGACTCCTTTAAAATTTAATTCGTCATCAGGTCTACCTGTACCTTCCCAACCAGGCGATAGTCTCACTGGTTCAGTGCCTACAATAAGAGCTTCTTCTACTTAGATGTAGTTGATACGGTATGCCCTCAAATATAATTGGAGCAATCATAACAGGCCTCTAATAATACTCCAATTCAAAGCAATTTATTAATTTAATGTACATAAGGCTCGGATACATGCATTATGCGTTTACATAATATGGATGTGACAGCACTACTATCTTTTCCAAGAACTCAATTATCTGTCTAAATTGGTGGAGATGACAGAAGCGTTATATTTAGATTTTTAGCAGAAATTAAGGATTAATTACCAGTAGAAAGAATCATTTTGAAAGTATTATATGAAGACTTTATGCAACCTGAGGGTAAAAAACTGAAACATCTATACATTTTTTAACTCAAATTCCAGTAGCATCTCTACTATATTACATTCCTGTATAACAAATAAAACTTCTATTTAAATTTGCCCTTTGTAAATAGCAAACAGTGATTTACAGTCTCATGCTATGAAAAACCTTATATTAAAAATGAATAATTGAGCACATTTCATAAAACTTAATTGTTATTCTTAGTGGTATCTGTTGCTTGTCTCACCTTGTCACTTACAATCAGATTGAAACTAATTAGTTTTATGCCCAATTAAAATATGTTTTAGTGGGAAGTGGATGTTCCAACTGAACTGACTGAAGAGCTATCCATAACTGAACAAAGATGTGTGCTATCACATTGTCCCGAGTCAGAGCTGACATCACAGAAAAATGTATTCGACTCTGGTTGAAAAATGATACTTTATATCCATGAAGCTTCTTGATACAAAGAACTAATAAGTACCTCCGAGTAGCAAAAGATAAGAGTATACTAATATCCTCTATTGTAAAATTCCTGTAGCTCAAACTATGTCATATGTGTAAGATAAAAGGATTTCTCAGAATTGTAGTATGATAAGAATAAAATTGCAAGGCATGCAGGTGTGTTGTTTTTATCACCTTAGGCATTAGTGTAATTGGAATCATTTTCCACCTTATCTTTAGAACATTACCTGTATGCATAAATAAGTAACAGTAGATTCTGACTACCTTATAATCCAAGAAGGAATAAAGAACAGTTTGGTGGGATAGTGCTCGGGACACACTGACTGTGCCACAGAAGGGCAGACTGCTTAGGGACCGGTTTAGCCAAGCATTCGAGGGGAAAAATAAAGTAGAAAAACAGAATTCCAGGAAGGGTATAGTCGCCGCTGCTCGCGGCAGAGGTAAAATAACGTGGTATTATAAAGTAGCGCATCGAGAAGGGGAGGAACATATTCGACCGAATAGGAATCTTCGACTTACCCTTTGGGACAATTCTCGTCCCGTTCGCATCCTTCAACAAAGTTTGCTCCTCGGGTCCCGCGCTGAATTCCTTTTTCGTATAAGTACCCGCCATTTCTCCGTCGACTTTCACACGATACGAAATGCAAAATCGGAGGGCGTATGTGAGTGGTTTGACTCAGTGCAATTCACGTGGCGTCGAGGAGAGTGTGATTTTATCGCGGGCTCCTTCGCGTTAGATGTACTTTGCACTTAGGCGGACGGATCTTATCGAGATGCAAGCGGCTATGAGTAAATGGTCAAGAATGGAGCTTATTTATTCGGCATTTGAAGTATATCTTCCCGATGAGAGCTGTACATTTCCCTCTTGCCTGCCCTGCTTCTTACCAACCGACCACTTTATCTCGAGATAGTCCGCGGTGGTTAAGGGAGCCCACTTGCGAACAGAAGTGCTCCTCGCTGAGCAACAACTACCATCGTTACCACCTTTATTTCTTTAGGTTATGCGGAGCAATAGGGTTAAGGATTCATCGGGTTGAACCCCACGCTGCACGAACCTCCCCGACCACCACCGAGGCCTTACGAAATTAGCCCGTCGTCCGTGATATTCAAATGAGGGGAAAAAAGTACGGAAAATCACCCGAGGGCGTCGTGATTGATACGCGTCACTCTGCAGTTTCTTATACTTCTCTTTTGTAATATATTTGGCCTAAGCTTGCGTGACCCAGACGACCATCCCCGAACTCGCATTCTTTTTTTTATTTTCTAATGAGGTGATGAAATAGAACGGCTAACACAAATTGTAATGAAACAGCAGTTTATTTTTCATTGCGTTTCCCGTTGATAATACGAAGATGCGCTTCGATAAACGCTATCCCCATGTCTCGGTTTGGTACCGATTCGTCTTCTCCATTTGTAATACGAAATCTTCGGCTTCTTTTTTGGTCAATTGCCCACCTTCCTGTATCAAGCAAATGAATTCCTCGCGAACACAATCTGGCATATTTTTAGAATTGCCTGCTAAGTACACACAGCCACCCCTGCATAGTAAATCCCAACATAATGCTTTCTCGTTGCATATAACGTGTTGGACATATCTGAAAAATATATAAAAATAGCTCCAACCAGTTGACGTAAACTAATAGTGGTTTCTCACAGTAATATTGTACCAGCTTACATTTTACGCTCTTGGTCTCTGGAAAATGCGCAAAAGAGTTTCAAATGCTTTTCTTGTACTAAAAGTTCAAAGTCATTTTGGCAGTGATAGTCCTTGTCCTTATTTCTACATCCGAAGAATAAAGCGCAGTTACTCAAATCCTTATCTAGTACCGCACACTCTAATAGTAGAGAGCGAAATGGTGCAATGCCTGTCCCAGGTCCAATAAGGATCATTGGCTTTTCCAACTGGAATTTGAAAGTCCCTTTCTCTAGCCAAAAAATGACTTTGTCACCATCTCTTAATGATGCTAGCCAGTTTGAACATAAACCAATTCTTGGTTCCATTAATTTTGTTTTGTATTTCACAACAGCGACTAGGATGTGAATTTCATCCTTTGTGTTCTTTATGCTGGAGGCAATACTAAAAGCACGAGGCTTTATGGGTGACATGATTTCGAATAACAGTTGCAGTGTCAGTTTACTTGTTGTATGGGGAAAATCAGCAAGAACTTCCAAAATATTTCTTCTTGGTCTATTAATATAACTATATAATTCCTCTTGGGCAGAGGCTGTTGTAAATTCATGGAGCTTTTCCTTCTCCAATTCATTCTCACTAATTAGGGACAATGTCTGCATTGTAGACCTTCTAGGCTTGAATGACAGATCCCAATACTGTTCAACTACTTGTCTCAGGGTCAAAGGTTGCTCCAACACATATGGCACTTTGAGTTCCTTTTGTCCAACTTTGATAATCATATCAGGATCAAAATTCACGTTGTTCTCCTTTAAAACTTCAAAAAACTTTTCAGTCTGCTTGATTGAATTTTTTGGTCGAAAATATACCACATCACCAGGCTCATACTGAATGCCACTGGATCGCATTTTTATTAATCTAACATCCTGAAAGTGATCTGTGCTTGTCGTTCTGGTGTTGTAGATAATTGTACCACTCTTCAACTCATCCCTTGTAGACAACTCGTACATAAAAATGTCTGCATTTAAGCTGGCTTGGTTCACTTTTGTGTCCGTAATATGGGAAATGGAAAATCTTTCAATCACACCATTTTGATCATAGACTGAGGTTGTTTCAGGGAAAAGGAAGACACCTGAAATATTTGTCCATAATTCATGCAGCCAGGAATCAACGACTGCATCTATGCCTAGGTCATGTTGGTCATCTGCTAGACCAATATCCACCAATTCCTTTGCACCCAACTGTATGAGCCTCTTATTTAATTTCTTTGCCGCATAATTGAATTTCTGATATGAGCTGTCTCCTAGTCCCAGCACTCCATATCTTAGACTTATCAAAGTTGTTGCTGACAGATGTTTTCTCAACAGCAATTTCCAAAATTTTCTCATATTCTTGGGGGGTTCCCCTTGTCCTGTGGTGGCTACCACAAAGATTATTAACTTCTCAAAACCCAGATTTTGAACATCATAGTCATCCATAGCACACACAGTACTATGCAGTCCTTTTCTAAAAAAGAATATATATTAACTATAATCAACGCAGATCAACTTGTAATACTTGTTGTACAGGAGTATTCGATTTCACCATGATATAGGCAATAGTTCAGTAAAAAATAATGCTTCAGCTCGAGCAACTATAGGAGCATTTTCATACATAGAACAACTAGCAGAGACAATAACAAAACCTTTTGGCACCCTTCCAGATCTGTTCAGCTACATCCTGTGCAGTGCCGGTTTCGCTACCATAGAGAATAGTAATATTCACATTCATCGTGGTGTATGTCAGTGTGCCAATCGCGGGCAGAAATCATTCGCGGCAAGTGATGATAGCGATCCGTTCACGAACTGTTCCTCAGCTGGTGAGTCGTGACGTCATTAATCACAGCAGACGATATCTGAAAAGTCTCTAACCGGGTTCACGGCGAGTAGTGGGGAAGAGGTGATTCCCAATGTACCTGACCAAAATCTATTATCTTCCGCATGGAGCTGCGCGCTCGGTGACAAGCGCGATAATCTCTTTCTCTCACTCGCCAACAAATGTCAAGGATAAATGTCTAGGCTAAGGCCCATTTGGCTCTCGGCCCGGGATATTTCTAAATAAAAAATTTAGAGGTCCGCACGCGCCCCTGCGTCGTTGAATGTTGCCCGGCCAGCATTCTGCGCATAGGAATCGGGCGGGTGAAAAATCGACGCTCGCGCGAATCGGCCCGACGCCGATCTATTGGCCCAAGGACTTGGTTTACAGGTGGATGCCCTAAATCGGGCTCGAAGTGTCAAGGGCACAGGAGCGAGTGGGAGAGAGAGGGAGAGAAAATAGTGTGCAGACTGTGCACTGGTGGACCGTGAGAGCACTCAAAAACCGGAAGCGGAACAGACACCAGTCAGGGTAAGCATACGGCGCAACGGAGCAGAAGTGAGAAGTGAGAAAGAATGATGTATCCTGGGGAGGGGAGAGAGCGAGAAAGAGAGACGGAGAGATTTCGCGAGGTGTTTGCTTTCCGGGCTGGGGTAGGCTGGGGACTGGGATGGAAATCACCTGCGGGGCCAGTGGACGTTGATCGAGAATTGGGCAACTGGCAGGTTCTAGGGTTTACGTACGAGCGGAGTTCATGACGTAACGGGTGCGGGACGTCTGTGCCGTTTGCAAGGGAGCAACGGTGTTGGCGACACTGACGTCTGTTTGCGGATGACTGTCAAAACCTACTTTCCCAGCGAAGTCCGCAGCTTTGCATCACTTTGCATGCCAGGCCGCAGGAAAACATCATGACTGCATTCGACTCGTAGAGGCGAACTGGCCAGTGAGTGCAGTCGCAGGGAAGATCGTGCATCGTCCCCTTGCCAGGAGTGAGTGAGTGCAACTGTGAGAGGTTCTCTTGTCTCGTTGTCGCGTTGATCGCCGCGATTTCACCCGTTCGACGAGTGACGTGCCTCCTCCTCAGGTCGCCGTCGGTGGGGAAAAGGATTAGACTACGTCCGGGACGCGAGGAGAGAAGGCGCCCGGGCCTTTAGTCCTCGCGGCAATTTATTTGCGATTCGCTTTTAATCTTTTCCTCTTCTGTCAAATGCAATTACAGTGGGGTGCTGGCGATAGTGTGTGAGCCCGCTGATCCTACGTTCTCCCTCGTGCGTCAGTTTCCCAGCAACCAACCGATGCAGTGCGCCCCGATGGAGCTTCGCCGCGCGTGACATCAGCTCTCGGGACACCAGGCTCGAGTTTCGCCAGGTAGCCCCTACCTTTCCATTTCGAACATCGCCTTTCTCGCATTTCCACAATCGTAACCGCGCGCTGTAGTAGTAGCCCTATTCACTAGCCACTGCTAGCCCCTCTGACTCCCTTTGACGCGCGACTGCGACGCTTCCACGAGATCGAGACACCAGAGGTCAGTCACGCTTTCAATTCCTGACCTGACGCGCTTTATTGCATTTCGGAGTTAAACAGTCATGCTCATCTCCACTGGCTTGCCCGTGATGCCTTCTCACCAGGCATTCCGTGTCCTGTCAATCCGTACGCGTTTACCTCGGCCACTGACGTTTACAGTGCCAGCCGATTTTTAATTGTTTTCTTACTCTTCAAATCTAACGGATTTGATCCTGCCTTAAAATAGTCTTTCAATGCTACAACTTTCATAATCATGTTGATATAGTTGAGATATCCTTACAGAGGAAGAGAGTTTACTCCAATAGTTGTCTAAGTAGACATGTCGTCCTCCTTCTGATTGACGATAGATGCTTAAATTGATGGTTCTTGTTTTCTTTCAGATTCTCATAGCTGCTTACATTAATGTGACTGTAGCAGCTAATGCATTGTTGCACCGGGACACAATGCTTAACACATGACATGAACTTGATCATAGGACAAGCGAAGAACTTGGTCACAAGTATAGAAATTAATTTCACGATACATGCGTTAAAAAACATATATATACGAAAATTGGAAATATAAGCGAGTGAATTCATAAGAATACTAGTACCTTCATGCTGTTCAGATTTACATAGTTGAAGCGCCAAGAATATATTGTCTATGCAATAAAGACAATAGATTCTCTAAAGAATCATACTGAAAAGATGAGTAGCAGGCTCGAAGAGACAGAGTCAAAATGGACTTGTGAATATTGTACATATGAAAATTGGCCTTCCTCCTTGAAATGCACAATGTGCAGAGGTGCAAAGCCACTGTTAGGAGAGGATATATACCGTTTGAGGGATCCAAGTCCTCAAAGGTCTGGTTCTAATGTCGCATCCGGTCCTGTAACACAATTGAGTCCAACAGATTCATATAATCCCACTTCCCAGAACTATTGCCAGAATATATCATCTGGAAAATGGTCATGCGCAACGTGTACCTACCTTAATTATCAGAATACCACACGTTGTGTTCAATGTGGAAACAGGAAAGCGACGGGTGTGAATCAGTCAATACATTCTATAGCTTCAAATTTACATGAACACCTAGCACCACTTAGGCTAGGAGACCCACCACCAAATACAGGATCAAATCCTCAATTAAATCCATCGCCTATAAACTTACATCCAGAAAAATACTATAATGTACAAGCCAACATACATCCAGAAAAATGGTCCTGTTTTGTCTGTACTTATGAGAATTGGCCAAAAGCTACAAAGTGCGTTATGTGTGGTAATCAAAAGGAAAAGGATAGAAGAGATAAGTCCAGTAGTACTGTGGCAGTTATTTTACCAAGTCCTGAAAGAGAACATGGGCAACGTGGATTGCCATCTCCACCACATGCACCTTATGTTCACCAGAACCAAAGGGATGATAATTTGCCAGGAAGAAGGTAACATTTCCACAGTCGAGTTTTACTGATACCATGTTTCTGGTTTTATAATTCCTATAACACTCAATATATTTACAGGAATACGCATAGATATGCTGATAGCAGAAATGACAGTCTATCAACCCCTCAGTCTCCTAATAATTGCGACTATGAGCGCAGGCTAAAGCAGCTAAGACGACATACTGATTGGTGCTGGTTAAACGCATGTCTTGGCATTGTAGAGGGTGATAATGCTCCTGTCGAAGCTTATCTGGCAAGCGGTGGTGATCCCACTCGCCAGTTAACACATTCTGAAGTTTTGCTTCTAAATAGAAGCAGTGCTTTCGACATCGGACATACTTTAGTACATTTAGCTATTAGGTCAGTAGAAGTCATTTTTGAGAACGTTATTTTTATGTCTGAAGTATACTTAAAACACATGTGCATATGTAGCTGAGTTGGATACGTTTCAATTTCTTTCGCGCGCGGCGACGCAAACAAAAACTGCACTCTTAACAAAATGATTTTTTATTAATTGTTTTTCGGTACGTTTCATTCTTCCAACAGATTTCAAAGGGAAGATATTCTAGCCACGTTATTGTCGCAAATCGAGGGGTCTGGTTCTGGAGTAAAAAGGGTACCAAGTTATGTCGCACCAGATTTGGCTGCACAGATACGTAGACACGTTACCAATAGTATCAGATTGCGCAAGGGATCATTTCCATGTTATTTTGTTACTGACATCGCCACATTTGCCTTGCCTGCTGAGGTTACTATCGTGTTTTTATACATATATTTATATATATACACCAATTTTTTGTTATTTTAATTACCTAAGAGTCACATAATCATATACGTATAAATAAATTTTTAGGTTGAAGACTTGCCGAGTATCGTGCAAGAGCAAATGCTAGAAGAGTTGTTAGATAAAGAAGCTCAACAACAGTTAGAAGGTGGTTGTGGTGAGCCACCTGCATTGAATTGGTCTCTAGAAATTACTGAACGTTTAGGAAGCCGTTTACACGCGCTTTGGAATAGATCAGCAGGAGACTGTTTATTAGATTCAGCAATGCAAGCAACTTGGGGTGTTTTCGATCGGGACAATGCTTTAAGGCGAGCCCTCGCTGACTCGTTGCAACAAGCTGGTCAATTGTAAGTCTCAACCATAATAAGCATCTAATTACTCGAATGTTTCGTTCATATGCCGTATAATGAATTGCGTTGTTGACCTTTGCTAGCTTCTACCCCCGATGGAGAGAGTATGAGGCATCCCAAGCATCCAGGATGTTAGACTTTACCTTAGAGGAAACACAGTGGCAGGAAGATTGGGAGAGCTTATTAGCCACTGCAGCTCAGCCAGGCAGTGCTTTAGAACAGTTACATGTGTTTGCTCTTGCCCATATATTAAGGCGACCGATTATCGTTTATGGAGTTAAATATGTTAAAAGTTTTCGCGGTGAAGATATAGGTCGGTAATTCTACTCAAACAATTAACATTTTTATTTACTGGTCTCATTTGCTAATGAGTGTATTTTGTACTTCAGGCTATGCAAGGTTTGAGGGTGTCTATCTTCCTCTTCTGTGGGAACCATCTTTTTGTATTCGATCTCCTATTGCCTTGGGTTATACGCGCGGTCACTTCACGGCTTTAGTTCCCATTGAACCATACTCATCATCAAGAATACCACCGATTTCGTCTCATGGTGGTGTGGGGTTGGGCGGTGGTAACAGCCCCCTACAACAGTTACAAATACAAATGCAAACAACATTTATGCCACTAATGGATCGAGAACATAAGCTTCTCCCAATCCACTTCCTTAGTCCGGAGGAGGTAGGTCGTGAGGAAACTATTCTGAAGGAATGGCTCGATGTTTGCAGGACAGAAACCGGCATCCTTGTAGCGCAACAAAAACTTCACAAAAGACCCTTACTTGTAGCACAAATGTTAGAGGAATGGCTAAATCATTACCGCAGACTTGTGTAGGTACAAATCAGAGGCTACGTCTGCGAACATGAATATCTGTATGCTATCACTACTATATCCTGCGAATTATTACCGTTCCAGTCAAACCAACAATGCACCTTTCTTGAGACCACCTGTATTGCAAGACTACAGCAGCGATGGAGACACGGAAGACGAATAACATGGCGCGATCGGTCGTCAATCTGTTCAACTGATGTGAGAAGACTTTTTCCCATACTTTCATTGTCAGTGCGATTAAGATCAGAACGCAAGGTTTCCAGGACCTGCAGTTGTAACAACGTGAAAATTATGTATACACGTTACGATATATACATGTTCACTGGCAACGTATTGTTTGTGCATGATCTTTGTATATTAATATGGATTACCGTACCACTGAATTGTCGAATCCTTTTCGCGTCGTACTATTAATTATATCGGAATACACTCGCGGATATGTCTTATTTTTTTTTAATTTCTCATTTATCTGTCCAATTATATAGATTCGTGATGGATTGATTATTGTGATAACGACGTATTGCAATTTTGAATGTTGCGCGGTAAGTTACTAAATTCAATTCCTCCAAGGGAAGATTTAATTACGTCTTAATGAGCCCACGGTAGTTACGCCTATAGAGTCATGTTAATATCATGGGCAGTACGAATTGTTATCATTTGTGACACAAACATTTGCACACCAATAATGATACCAATAATGATTCCTAACAAAACAGAATCCATTGTTTTTTCCGTAGTGAATCTTCCCTAGGGAGCGCACTGCGCAAAGCTGTCGCAGTAATCTCTGTATCTCTTTAGAAGGCTGATAAACTCTAAGTATAAAAGAATTTCTACTCCTTCGCGAAGTTTATTTTTGTCGAAAAGGCCGCCATTGAATCTTTGTAAACATTTACGTTTATCTGGAGCTATGTGTTTCGTCGGCTGTATTCTTTCTTCGATTGTGCGCGAACGAAAGTGCTTGGAGATTCTGCTACAGACCATGTGATCTTTAAAGATAGTAATAAGGTTTCGAGAGAAAAAAAATGCGTAGAGATTGTCTTTAAATCACTTGTTAACTTTGAGCTGTGTTAATTAGCGTAAAGCGAAACGGCGAAGCCGAATACAACGACACTTATCTCTGATGGGAGAAAGGGCGGAGAGTTGTGTTTTTTCTGTGGTCGCTTCCGGTGTGTTAATATTACAAAGTACCAATTAAGCTGTACTTTCCTCTGTGCGACAAAAAATATTGTGCGTGTGGATCAACCATACGGGATAGTCAGGGCGATCAAGGTAGTTGACACATTATGAATTAGTAGGACTTTTATAAAGCGCAGAGAATAATGAAACAAGTAGTACTAATTAAGCAGTAAGGTACAACACACTTGAAATATACATACACAGAACGCCCAAACACACACGACGCACTCGCGTAATTCGATTGAACAAAGATTTACAGTCCGGCTCCGTCAAGCGACAAACCCCTACTTAAAAGAAGTACAAAAAATTGTATCGGGAAAAGTTCATAAATGTTACGCGCGGTTCGCTTTTAGTCTTCGTTTTTACCGATTCTAATGTAGCGTCTAGTCGTCCTTTTAGCACCGTCATTTTTCTAATTGAACATGTACACATGGAATGTGAGTCCATTACATCACCTAATTGCAAGGAAGTTTTCGGCATTGTTCAACGCATTCAAGTCAATTCCTACAGTGTCGTAGTGCGCGCCGTGTGTCGAAGGACAAAGCCAAGGAGCATGGGTTGTTACTAATACGTTACTGCTACTATTATTGCGTATTGTTACTCTAATTATCGTCGTTGCTACTATTAGAGCATTTTTTTGCAATTGTGCATACCGCACGGTTGACACTGTGTAATATAAAAATGGGATCGAAACTCCGCGGTCTGCTACTTCTCTTTGGTTAATCTCGTATTCGACTTTCAAGGCATACGCTATACACACACAGAGACAATGTTTCGATGCTGCGGCGAAATTACAATATTAAACGCGCCATCACTCTGATGGTGTACTTCCTTTCCCATTATGTAAGTGTTTCTTGCTCGTTGCCAGAACTTACTCTCGGCAGGTGATATAAAAATATAAAGTTTTAAGAATTTAATTGAATCAGATAGAAGTCTATATTAATATAGAGTATATAAAATAGATTATATTAAATAATATATCGATGTATAATAATTCTAAACACCGATTTATTATTGTCATTATTATGATTTACGATTACCACACAATTACCACAATTATTAATTGCATTATAATTATCAGTATGAATATTAACAAGTCCGTAATGAGAGATATCGGGCTAAATTAATAAAATTGCAATCACTTTATGACTCTATGAAGCTGCGGCATTTATATTCGAGCATTATGTCAGACTCTTCTCACTTGGGGACCAAATATTTTTTCTAGTATTATGACTTTTGTGATATCACACACCGAGTATGCACCACAGCATACATACGCACGTGTAATTGAACGCAAGGAGATAATTGGTGTCCCTGTAGTAATGGTCGTTACCGACACACGGTAAACCACGTATGCGTTGCTGGTGTCGTTCGTTCCATCAATTGGGAACGTGCAAATGCGTTCCTGACGATTAGCGACATTGAGTGTGGCGCAACAGGGGGGTCTAACGCTGCCTGTAAGTCGTACCGAGTTTGGTCAGCCTATAAACAACATAACGAAAATGAATCCAATACCCAACTACGCCAGTCGAGGTACAGAGGCAAGGTCCAAAAAGCAGAAAAATCAGCCCTTCTATGAGCACTCGAGTTATTAGCCACCAAACCACCACACACGCACATTGAAAAGCAGGGGTCACAGCCACTTGATCTAGCTCAAGGCAAACTTGGACATGTTAAATTTATAAACAAACGTTGACCCGCCTTGGCGGAGAGGATTAGCGACAGAAGACTTCTTCAGTTTGCAGCTATATTCCAATATTTAGCTGAAATCTCGTGATCTTCATTTCGGGCAAACAAACAGTTCATCACGCCAGATCCTTGCTGAAGTGGACACGAACTCTGATACTTGGAAGTTCGGCATTCTCTCTCGCCATGGGTCTCGATTTGGGCCACCTGCCTATTCGTATACGCAGAGTCTTGTATTACGGTCTGTCTCCCATGGAACAACAAGTGTGGGCTAAGTCCGTATCGAGGGGACTGCCGAGTACTATCCAGCGAACAATATCGTATTTCCCCCCAATGGCACCAGGTAAAGCGGGTGCAGTTTCACGTGTACGCTTAAACAACCTCGGCTGAAAGTGTGAAATCACTTTCCTCGCCTTTAGATCGGTATTGTACATGATTGGCAATACCAGAAGGTTTATATCAGAAGATTTCACCTTAGAAGATGTTACAAATTTAACCACCGTAAGATACGAATCAGATATAAAACACCTTCTTTTAACAGCATTTCTCATTGCGGCCTTTCTGTTCTGCTGGGCCGATGGCGAGTACAAGCGTGTGAACCGCAAGGATCCAAGAGTTTACGAGAATGATACATAAGGAATACTCTTAACGTGGAAAAATGATTTACTGAATAAACTTCGAATACATTTGCTAATAATCAAGCGAGCATATTAAGGCGACGCCCCGCTTGATCCAATGAGCTTGTGGTTTCTTGCTCGGTATGTCTATCGCCAGCACGAAATTTGTGGAGTGCCCTGTTGTGCTCAGTGTCCCAGCGCGAACTGTTGTCTTGTAAACTGGACACGAGTAATTTGCATGTGTCGGGGCGACATGGTCCACTTCCGGTAGCAGGAGAATCGGCGGCATATCTTAGTGTATGAAAGAATAAGGTTGTTTATCGGAATTTTCGGAGGAGAATAAGTTAAGCGGCGTCCATCGCCGCGATGACGCCCTTTCGAATTAGCGTGCTAATCGATAATCGAATATAACTATTGCGATAAGAGATTATACATACCGGTGTACAGTTCCTTGGGGTAGGACTCGTCGAGATGAGTCCCTGCCCATCGACAACCTTCGAGAAAGAGCCCGTAAACGACGCAACCATCTTTCGGTCTCGCAGTCGGTTTCGAGCGCAGTACCTGTTGTTAACAATCCGTAATATATAAACCCGTAAGATAGTTCCCGCCATTCCACGCATCCTGGCCGAATTCCTGTTCGGCATGCAGGCGAATACTCACGTTGAAAGTGAAATTGATGGCGTCAATGGAGATAGTGTATTTTCGTGCGAAATTCTGCAGGGTGCCAGTCAAGAACGCTTGAGGGAAGTAGAATCCGGAGATCCAGAATGCCGATGGGATGCCACTCGTTTCCCACGCCCGTAGGAATTCCATTCGTCTCTTTAGATCCTCGAACCATCCACCTAGTTTTGGGGATGTGAAACACCAGTTATCCCCGTCTTTTTTGTTTGAGAGCGCCGTTTGATCTCGTTTTAGATTCGTCGACAGGCAAATCGCGGTACAGCACGTATCTCTTTATCGTAGAGGGTGATTTCAAACGACGGGTTGTATTGCCTCGAGACCGACTGAATTACCAAGGGACTTTAAGGATGGGTAACCCCTATCCTGCCAGATCTTCGGGATCCTGTTATTATACAAGCTGTTCGCCATTCGTTCCAATTGTTCGGACATTACTACCAGTCCCTTCAAAGCCTTTCCGAGATCCATCAGGGTTGCCCTCACCGTCTCCAGTAGACCGTTGTAACGTTTCGCCTCCTGCACCAGCACAGTGTTCAGCGACTCCTCGTACAGAACTGGGTACCTAGTCGTTTGATTTGGCATGAATTTATAGTTTAATTCGGAAGCTGTTATTTTCCAGCGGCAATCATTTGGCCTATGTTTTCCCAATTTAGTTTCAATCAACGATTATTGGAAAGGTCTGTTATTAGATACCACGTACTCTACCAGCATATGTGGAAGAACGACCAAGTTATATGTTATTGCGCAATTTCGACCGAGTGAAATACCTCGACTGGAGCTTCAATAAATCAAAGGTGGCCGGTATTGTCGATAACATATCCTTCGCTAATTGCGTAGTAATCTCTTCGACGCTGCTAGCGGCCGCTCCAACTTGCTGGGGCTGCAAGGCAAGGAGTGTTTCCAGACAACTGTAGGTCTCTGCCTGGGCACTGCTGATGTCCGCATTTGGATGCATTCCAAAGATTGACGGTTCATCATTGAGAGGAAAGCCTTTTATGTAATCGATGTATTCGTTTAGCATGGTACTCTCGTCCAACTGAAGAGAGGAGAATTAAGGAATTGTACCCACAGGCGATGGTTCCGTTCTACATAACTCGCATCCTACATTTGATCGTAAGTTAATTCCAATGTACCTGGTGGTAAGTTCCTTCCGGATCATACTTATAGTCAGCCGAGGTGACTCCCGGATTGTAATAGTCGTCGAGGATTGTCAGGACACAGCGACGATCCCAGTCGTCTGTGATTCTTCCGCCGTAATTAATGTGGCCGGCAGTGTAAATGAGTACCTGCGACATTGCCCCGTTACTGCATCATACGGGCGGATGTGCGAGTGTTGTATCCTTACTTTGTACGGTACGTCCGCGTACTCGAGCAGGAACATGTGAAGCTGTGATATACAAATCGTCAGATCGCCCTCGGTGAATTCGTAGGGGATGTTAAAGCCGAGGGGTCCAAACTTTCGCCTTTCCAGGAGTACCGAGTGGAACATGCACAGCGAGAAGGTGAGTCCTTTGAAAAGACCGACTTTCGGGTGCTCGGATTGCATGAAGTCTTGCATTTCCGCCACTTGAGTCAGATATGCACGCAACATGTTTGCCTGAAAGAAGGTATAATGTTTCCACATCGTATTTACAATAACATGAATGACTTCGGTGTGCCTTCCTGGCTACGAGGCGTCGAGACTCTACTGAGTCTCCTGATTATTTGAAATATGTTGTACCTTGACTCCGCGCGGGGGTTCCATTGTCATCTTGCTGCTGTTCTGCAAGATGCTGACGGGAAAGTCTGGCGACGGCGCCGATGTAAGCCACAGGCGGAAATCCTTATGAACTTTCTCCGACAAACCTTCCGCTAGGCCCTCCAAGTTTGGCATCCAACTTGGTGCCAAGTGACAGTTCTGCACGAATACACAAGACTGTTTATATGGATATCAAGAGCACATTATGCTACCCATGTCATTGTTCTTTCATCAAATGTAACAAGTTTAATGCGGCGCCTTGGAAGGAAGGAAGTGGTACCACATACAAGTAAGGGAACCAAGCCGAACTGTAGCTTAAGTCATATTACATAGGCCACATCAGAGTATTTGCGCAAGCCGGTAATTGAGAACCCATTTTAAACTATAGGTCCATGGTGATGGTAATTATGTAATAAGTTAGGCATAAGGCATAAGTCAGGCCGTCCAGGCGCTAAAATCAAGACGAGTTTCACGTCCAAACTGGTTGCAGGGGGGGAGTCGGGAAACAGACGATATAAAAATACAATAAAAACTGAACTGAAGAAAGACAATTTCGGCAATTTATGGATTTCATTTCATTTCCAGCCCAAGTCTCGCTGAGCAAATGGGGTGCGTTGCACTAATTGTTTGTCTAAATATGCAGGTAGACTTTGGAGTGGATCTGTGTCTTTTCGTTGGCAGGCACGCGATAAAGCTCTGGCCCGTCCCCCCTCACTTGCGATAAATCATTTCCTCGTTCAGTCTGCCCTCTCTAGCTCACATATATCTCCCAGGATAAAGCAGACTCAACCCCCCAAGCTTATCGCGCTCACCACGAAACATCGTCGTATTCATTCCGTGTTATAAACGCTCTCGCGTCTTTCTTGACGTTCGCGGGCACGTGAAAATCGAGCTCGCAAAGCAACGTCTCGGCGTTCGGTGGCGAAGTGACGATTTGAGATATCGCAGCAATTCCGGCGCGGCTTCGCTCGACGGTGGCTTCGCCAGTGTGAGCTATGTCCGTAATTTATGGCGAGCCGGTGCGTGTGCCGGTCGAAATAAAGTAAACGCCTTGACGACTAAGCACCAGGCTCGGCAGCTAAGAGGTGAATACATGTTTGCGAGTTGCTCGGAAAGAGGGAGTCGCGCGTAAGTGCGATCGTTACTTGGAAGAAGACCCAATTGCCCATGTCGCAAGCTTGCTTCATCATCGCTTCAGCACGAGGACCTTGCCCTTGGCCAAGGGAGATCGACTGTAGCTTCCTTGACATCTTGAGCCTGTCAGCAAACTTGTGGAGATCGGCAGCGGGGTCAGTGCCAGGCGAGAGTACGAAAACGATCGGCGTCGTAGAGGAGGACTCGCCGAAGATCGCCGAGAGTTCGGTCGTTTGAGGCTCGACGAATTCTTGGCCCAAATGTCGCGCCAGGTAGATCTGCATGGCGTTGGTCACCTTGTCAGGACGCAGGCACTTGAGAACCAATAACTTCTGAAAGTCGTCCAGGTTCTGGCGCCAGGGCTCGGGGAAGGTTGCTCTTGAAAAAGCAAAGTTAGCTTCATAAACAAATTAATATTGACGCGGCAACCCTTCCCGGAAGTTAGCTCGAGTATTCCATGCTTCTATTATTTACAGTTATCCTAACTTTAATTAGCCGACTTTAAAAAGGAGGAGGTTCTCAATTCGTCTTGTATATTTTTTTGGCTTTCTGTTTTTCTTTGTTTGTCCACCTAGTTCTCTGCGACGGATAGACTGATGGGTATCAAACTTTTTGCATCTTGTAGAATATGTTTCCAAAATGGTCTCATTAACAACAGTTGTTTAATTTGGTAAACAATTTCCATTGTTATTGCATAATAACTGAATTGTTTCGGTAAATTTTCTTTTCCCGCTTATCAATTTATTGAATTTCTACTTCCAGAAAACCTTTCTGTGTTTGAGAACACTTGTGCTTCCATGAACTTTCGTCGAATGAAAGCTTTTGCAGATAGCATATGGTAAACTAACGAAGGACGAAGAGAATGCTAGGCGGGCTGAATTATTCGAGGTAGGAATTTCGAGGTATCTTCTCATACACGGAGTCTTGTATGGATTCCCCGTGTTACACGATACTACCCCTTGTACCGTTTTTTATAAGACTTCCAAAACATATTATACATGCTTTTCATAACTATAGCGGAGGAGCGGGATAGGATTTCACAATGAATAATCAGTCGAGAAACCCTTGCCGATGAGATTGGGAAATGTTCCTCACAGAAAGCACACAATGAGGGTATACCACAATGATGGATCCATTGGACCTACATTTTAATGAACCCTACTCTGAACACTAAAATGGTTGGATTGAATCATAGCGGGCGTAAGTCGGGCGGCAACCCTAGATTTCAATCCGAGTTTCCAGTTTTCCTACCAGCCAGCTGTCATTCCAACGGGGAAGGAGTGCGTAAGAAGTTCGATTTGTCAGTTTTAAGGAGTATTTCCCGAAGGAAGAAGCGGTATCGATTGGCGGTGGGCGTAACAAAAAAGAATAAGTGTCCGCCGCCTCCTCGGCGTAGTAGCTGACAGGTAGGCGAAAAACATGCGAACAAAGAGTTTCACTTACAAGTGTGCTTCCTGGGCGTCGAATATCTCTTTGAACTGGGTCACCAGCTCCTTGAAGGATTCGACGAACTTGGCGAATTTCGGCAGGGCTTCCAAGGCCTGGATCTCCAGCCAGCAGTGAGGGGTGATCCAATCTGGCGAGGGATTCGGTAGCTCCTGCAACAAAAGGGATGAAAGAAGTTTCTCCACGTGTACCTGGCAAACCTCAACATATCCAAGGAGGCAGCTTGAAGCTTGGCTTTTCGCATTTTAATTTCTATCGGGAATTCCCAATGACTCTTACTTTGCTCGGCGTCGGTCCGGCCAGGAGATGTCTCCATTCCCTTGCGTCGATTAGATCGTTGTTCATACGTATTCGCACGCAAAGTATGAAGGCGAACAACAATTTGTGCCGCTCGAAAAGGCTGCGACAGACGTTTGTAAAGAGGGAGAATGTGAAGCATTTATTGATGTCGGCGATCCGTTTCTCGATGTCATCTGCGTCGAATAAAATGAATGTATTGCTATATAAATACCACGAAATGGCATGGTGCATGTTCACCGCCTGTCAACGAGCTTAAATATACATGGAGTTTGCCATTTTATTAGATTCTGCTTGTCGGTAGTGACCCTCGGTAATATACGTACTGGTCTTTTCGGTCACAGCAGTGCTTCTGTTGAAGATTTCAATGAACCATTCCAAGGAATATTGGTACATTTTGTCGATGTATTGGAGATCCGAGAGACAGAAGTAGAGTATCTGTGCGCGGACGGCGACTGGAATGTAGGAGGACCTCGTTGCATCGATATCGGCACCTGTTGCCTCCGCAGCTTTCATTTTCGCCTTGAAGGAAGAGAGTTATGACGAGTATTGTCACTCACTCTACTCTGCCTTTGGTTAGTCTCGCATCGTGGAAAGTACCTTTATCTCCTCGCTTTTAACTTTGGAGGCCTCGAGCGTGAGTATGAGGTCCATGTCGTCCACAACTGATCCTTCCGAGGCAGAGAGCCGCTGGAGAATTCGATTCTCGATGTCTTTAAGTTCCTTCCTCATTTCGGCGTTCGATACGATAAGAGCGTTCCTCGCATTCTCGAGATCCGGCCGCTCTTGGATCGTAACGAGCGAGAGCATTTGATCCTGCAGTCCACTAGAAAAGTAGCCATTTTCTCATACAGATTCTTCCTACAGGCCTCGTAGAGACGATCGAAAATGGTAGCACAATAGAGGCGTGCGAAGGGGATTGGCCCGACCTTGCAGTGAGCGCGAAATTAACCAGGAGCACTTTGACAGCAATTTCCGGCGTGTAATGGGGATTCGTCAGTCTCGTGGTCATGTAGAGCCGAAAGTCCGGATTGTACGGGACTATGTTGTCACCGATCTTAATACTCTGCTGGCCACCGTGTTTGAAAACCGATCGCAATAGTATCGGATCTAACCCGGCTTCCAATTCCGTGCCGACGTTCTCCAGCAGGCATGGCTTTCCGAAACGGATACAACTCTCTAGCACACGGAGGATGTCCTTGTCTGTGATTTTGATGACGGACAGACCGCTAGTCTTGCACTAGAATGAGAATTGGAGTAGTTTTTTTGCAAATTTTTGCAAATTGTATTGTATCCGCGTTGTATCCAGGAGATCGGGAACTGTAAAGGATTCTCAGCCTTAATGATACCGAGCGTTGTTCATTCAAGGAAATGAAAACATGGTGTGATCCGGTTAGCCATTGCATGAAATATCCATGCCATTATAAATTCTGCAGGCCTTGAGCTTGCAGAGAAAGAGAAAAACTGCTCATCGGTAGAAGTACTGACCATCGTCCGTATCCATTTATTAGCTTGTCCCTGTGGGTCGATAAATAGTGGCCATCGTTTCGAGTGCACCATGAGGACGGCATTCTCGATCGAGAGGGTGTCCCTGGGTAAACCCTCGATTTGCCATGTTCTTATCGCCATCGCATCACCGAGAGTCGACACGGGAGTGCTGCCAGGAGTGTGCGGAACGCCTTCCCCGAGAACTCCGTACCAGGATGACAGTAAAGCGTCGCGATAGGTGTCCGTGAATGGAGTTAGATACGCTATCGCACCTGCGATTTATCCGTTCGAGTGCTTCAGTTAAGATACCGTCGCAGAAAAGTGCATTCTAACATTCTAGCATCTAACAAATTCGAGCAACTGAGTTTCAAAGTTAATTCCAACTCTTCTAAATAGCAGTTTCACTGCTAAAGTGAAAAACATCCTGCTATTTTCACAAGTGAGACCGGCTGCTAAAATGATCCCACCGAAAGCAGCCGCTGGTTGTGAATTCCCCAATTGGAGCGCTCTTTACGGCAACAGAATAAGTAGAGTCTTGTAATGAAGATAGACGATTCTGTAGATTAAACAATCGACCAGAGATCACGTGTGCACAGTGGCGCGTTGTACACATACACTAAACAAATTAAACAATTGCCTAGCGCTCTCCTACTTAGGGTGATGGGCCATTTTCTTTTAACTGTGAATTTCGATGAATTTCTTGCGACCGAAGGGTATTCCAAGACCAAAGGTCAGAGAGTGGAAATTTCAAGATCCAAGTGTCGTAGAATCGGAGTTCTAAAACTCAAGGATCATAGAACAGAAGCTCGAGGAAAATCTAATAATGGTCGTAACACACTACTGCATGTGATGTTGAGTGGGATGCTCACCAGGACTGGCCAAAGTGTCAGATTTCCCTGAGCGAAAAAAGATGGTCATTCATACCGGAAGAAAGGAGGACGTCCCCGATGATGTTAGTTAAGCCGGCTCCTATCTCCTTGACAATTAAAGCCCAGCGTTTTTGTTCGTCGGCCAAGCCCACGATTAGCCTGACAGCTCGGCCCATTCTGTCCTCGCAGAGCTGCTTTTGCCTCTCAAGCTCGTCCTTCTTTGCCTGTTCTTGTTCCAACAGCTGCTGCAACTGCTCCAGACCCTCTTGGATTTCCAGCAGGCGTTGCATTGCTCTGGCGAGGGTCTCCTCTGTTTCTCTCAGGGCCTTCTCCGCTCCAGCTAGCGCTTCCATTTTCGGGCGCACTTTCAAATTCACGAAGTAGTAGTTGTACATTGCGTGCACCCACAAGCAAAGCGAGTGGCAGGCTTTTGATACGTAAATCACCTAAGGAAACAAGATTTCCTGCCTTGAGGATACGGGGCTCATTGAAATGCGAACAGTTTGGCCCGTAAAGCTTTAAAACATTACAATTAACTCCATTCACGGGTCAAATGAATCTTCAATTAAGTAGAATAGGAAAAAGTGAAGGAAATTTTCATTTCACACAACACGTATGTAAGTGTGTATACCCTTGGTGGCTGAAATTCTGGATCTTCGATATAGTCCTTGAGCCGAGCAATCATCTCTGCCGTGAGGTCCTCCTTGTTGTAGTTCTCCATTGTTTGAAGAAAGCGGCCTGGATCTGCAAGCATTTGACTGCCGGGAGCCCAGTAGTCTACAGTCGCAGGATCGCCGGGTGATTTTCCAGGCACCTGGATGGTGGACATTTTTCCTTGAGACTGGGCTCGCCCCCATTGAAGGCAACTTTTCCATTCCCCAGTTAAGGGTGAATAGAGCTCCTTGGAAGGTTTCGAAGAACGTGCCTCGCACGGATCGAAAGCTCTACCGACAAGAGTTTAATACGCTCTCTTTTTATTAGAGCGCAAGAGGAGATGGAGGACGAGGGAAGCATAAGGGTGGGTGGAAAAGAAATGAAAGATCAGACGGGGCGAACTTTGCTTTAAGGCGGCTGTGCCAGACGGGAGTGCAAAGGCCGTGTAAATGGGATCCACTGAATAGTGTATTTGCCAGACGCATATTGCATTCGGAATTATTATTATTCTTCAAATATTTCATTTTCACATGGAGAAGAAGAAAATCGTAGTTTCCGTGCCGCGCGTAATTAAAAGTGCATGAAGAAATACGAGCCGTGATATCCGACGGGATTTCATCCCCCGTAAGGGGAATGAGGATAAGTTGGAAGTTGGAAGAGTCATTGGTATTAAAGTGGCATTGGAGTACCAGCTATTGGAACTGTATGCAAGCAAGGGATGATTAACTAGGATGGATAATGTTACAACCTTGCGTGGAGCTACGTTGTTCACGATGCACATCGCCTCAATTACAAGGACAACGCCCACCGGTGGCCTCTTCATGGCTTTCACTTCGGTAATATCGGTTTTGTTCAGAGCCTTCAAGCTCTGTTCTGCCGCAATTAGCATCGGCCTAGCCTTGCCTGGAAACGAAATATTGTGCGGAATTAATTAAAACACTCCTTTTCAGCTGCCAGCAAGGTGCACGGGAATAAGGTTTACTCTGTACAGTAAATCTGAAACGATTTTTGTCGAGCGCGCACTGTAAATACAAATACAGCTGTGTGTGGGAAATTAATCAAAGTACAGCTTGAATTAGTATATGTCGCTCGAAATATCGCGGCCCATAGGTTTGCTTCTCGTTCCACAGACCGCTGTGGTTGTTTCATTCGGTTAGCCATCAATCAATTTTAATTCTGACTCGCGTATTTTGCAACTGATTTCTACAGTTTCCCTTTGTTTCCCACTTTCTTTGTCTCGTCAGAGTAACTTAATATATAATAATCACACGTCGTAACGAGGAATCGAATTTATCGCGCGGTTCCGGCAAATCTTTTGTCTCGGTTTCTTTGTCTCGCAAATTGGGGAAGAATACGTACTCAGATCCTCCTCTGCCTCGTCGCGGATCACTTGATTTTCACGTTTCAATTTGGTGGCAGTCGCTTCCTGCTCCACAGCCTCGACTTTCATCCTCTCCGCTTCAATCTGCAAGTAAATTATCGGGAAGCTGCGCAGGTGTTTCAATTCGAGAGTGTCAGATACTAAATTTATATCAAATCTTGTTTCACGGTATTTATTAATTACCGCCTCCCCGTGAGGCATTGATGAGAAATAAGAGACATCTTCGATCGAGCGATTTGAACAGGAAATCGCGATTAATTTAAACTGCTATAGTGTATCTAATGCGTTTCTCTGTTGAGGAGACGGACTTGCTCTCGTAAACTCGCTTCTCCATTGTAACTCTCGCGTCCGGCGAATACGTTCGCCACGTAGAAAGCAATTTTCGGACGTGACTCGTCTGTGGGAACGGTATTGATCGTATTGCTTTAATCAACGAGGAAACTTCCTCACAGCAAGCAGAAATAAGTCTACCCTTCTAACGCGATGTGGAAAACACTTTTGTCGGTAGAGTTGTCGTATTCTACTTAAGTAACACATTTGAAGAAAGTCAAGCATCAAATCGGTGAAGGATTCTAGACTTCAATAGGTTGCCGCAGAGGAAACTCTACTTCCTACAAGATTGGCCCTTTAAATATATCCAACACCAAGCAAGAAGAGAAGTCCGCGATTTGTACTAACAGTGTCCTCAGTGATTTGTTGTATCATGTTCGCAGTCGCCTCGGCCGCTCGATCCAGCTTCGGTTTCATGTCTCTCAGCTGCTTCTGCATATCCTTCACCTCGATCTCAGTGCTAGCAAGCTTGTCGAGCCCTGCAAGGAGAAAAGTGGGGACGTGAGTGTGATACGAGCACAAAATCGCAGCAGACTGGTTTTATGGAAATTTATGCGGAAGCCAATCGATCCGCACCGCCCCAGCATCCCGGGGTCCTCGGTTCGGCTCACGTTCAACGAGCGACGCGGCGTTCATCCGCGTGCCGATCATCTCAATTGAAATTGGTTGATGGCGCGAAGTGAGGACAATCAAAAGTGTTTTACTCTTCGTTTCACTCTATGATATAATTGATTTGTTCTCGCATGAAATTCCCTACTAGTGGTGAGGTGGTGCTTAGTGGTTATTCTTCTCTTGGACCTGTTAGATTTCTCGTCGGGATCCGTAAATAGTTTCATAACGGTCCCTAACGTCCCTTTGCTTCGGATCTTCCCATAAAATAACTGGCCATTGATGCATGAGCAACAAATAGCGGTTTGTCGCACTGTAGGGTTAATAGTTAAAACATTTGCCCTCATCTTGGCCGATTTAAGCCCCGGCTCTTTTTCCCTCCCTGTCCCACTCTCACCCTGATGCTTTCTCTTGCGCTCTTTATCAAGGATGCTTGGTACTGGTTATCTATGGGCAGCACGTAGGACAAAGTCGATAATCCAAACTTAGCGCGGCTGGCCAGTACCCCCCTCGCCTGGGAAGGTACGGACTCCCAGACTGCTGGCTGTCATGTTTAATTCATTGCAGTCAGAATTATCAAGACCGGTTCTTCACCTCTGACCCGGCGTCAGGGACGCCGTTCAATGCGATCGTGAAGTTGGGAAGCAGAATTACGCGATATGGCCAGCATATCACTCAGGGATGGATCCTTTTCCTCTTTAACCCTTCACAAGATGGTGCCACGAGATACACAGGACAAAACATTCATTTTTTAATTAACTTAGTACAGCATATGGATGCAAGTTCGTGGTCAGGAAAATGATAGTTGAAATCCATCTAGCTCTTCTTGGCAACCTCGACGAAGTAACAGCACAATGAATAAAGCACAAATTTACGGATACTTTTCTCTAATTTTAATTCGAGAGAGCAAATAGTGAGGAAGCCACTTTTTTTGTATGATAAGATTGTAATTATGAGCAATAGATTAGTGAACTTAATTTTGAATATACTTTAAATGAGGTATTTGAATATATATTTTATAAGTTTAGAATAAAATGCTGCGTATGCGCATGCTTACCGGTGGACAAGCGATTCCTCTCTGCGTTCATTCTGAACTTTGTTTTCCCAAGAAGATGCCCGTAACTCGAGAGTAATTCCAGGTACGAGGCAGGTGTAACATAGTTGTGACGATTCAATTCCTGTTGATTTAAATAATCGAATGGCATGTATTTTGATCGAAACTCGCTGCTCGATTTTCAAAGTTCTTTGATACGAATCTAACACATTTTGAATTTTGGGACTCCGTCACTACCAAAATAATCGGTGACCTTAGAGGCCTCATATAAGAGTCACAATTACAATTAACAACACCAAGAAGTACCACTGTCTCGCTTCTTATTACGGGTTACGTCCGGGGCCTCTACTCTGCAGTGAAGGAAATTACAGACATCACAAATTGCTTTAGCAATCAGAGGCTGAGTATCGTACGTTATATAAACTGTAAGGAAAACTCTTGCCACCGGTTTGTAATGAATAGTCTTGAAAATGAAAAGTACGGGACTTGGTTGTTCCTACCCTTGTATTTTCAAGGAGCGCGTTAACAAGCTGGGACACGATTATTACGGCCGATCAACATTAAACTAGATGAGAACGGCCGTCCAATTATTTCGGTATTGAAACTCGCGGCGGAGCGGCGGTTCTAATTAACCAGTATCTGCGTACACGTGCGAGTACTTACTTTAAAGTAACGATCGCTGGCGTCTATTACACTCGACTGCATGTATTGGCAGGTTTTTACGATTGATTTCAGGATAGTGTCGTTGATGGACTCATCCTGCATATCCGCGAGGAACTGCATGGCGACACTCTGCATTTAATAGGTGATAACCATACTTGATTAATTAATGAATCGCTGGGTCCGATTGGATCCGATCTATTTCTTAATATCAGATCTCCTTTATATTTTAATTTAAAGAGTTGCAATGAACCTGAAGGGCGGCGTCCGGCCAAGGGGAGAACCAATCTATCGTGCAGCAATTCACCAGAGCAGGAAACTGCCGGATGCGAGCGCGGAATGTCTCGCCGACGGGACTGCGTTTTCAACGTCAGGAATTGTCCGACGCCCCGATGAACGAAATAATGCGATCACAGTGTAATTGGAACACAGTCTTTTTCGTATGAATTTATGGTAGGTGGGAAGCGGGCGCTCAGTAGTGGAGAGAGATTGAAAGATTTTTGAAGAACGGACGATCATTAAATGTGAGTGTACCTCATCGTAATGACAGTGTGCAGATTATTGCGAACAAGCTTCACGTATGCGGCGAACAGGTTACTCCTATTCATGGGCAAACCAGCTTCCTGGACCTCGCCGCGCATCGCGTGGTAAATCATCTCCATCTCTTCGCTCTCGTAAACATTCGGCACATCCCCGCTGTTCAGAATTCCGTTCAAATCCTCCAGCATGGAATCAGTCTTTATCTGTGAATGAAGACGACCGTGGCTTCTAAAGTAGTCGCCTGCGCCGCCGCAATCTGCCCCAATTTTCGCCGGGGGCGCATAACATTTCATGAGACTCCCCAAATCCAAGGGTTCTCGCAAATCGATTTGACTCACAAAATTCTCTGTAACCGACTATGCGGCCCGCACGACATAAAGCCATACTATTTGCCAAAGACAGCTGGAAATTTGGTGTTTGAAAAATGTAGCAAGTTTATCAGAGGAAATTGATAATGTCAATCATAATTCATTGCCAAACAGAGTCGAACACCAACTCTCCTGCTGCCAACGACACGTGGCATTCGAGCAAATTTTTTGCAAGTACTTGTGTGTCCGAGAATAGGAAGACCGTGCACTGATCATGCAATCCCGCTTTCAACATTATGTTTTTGATATCACCTCGCCAATCGGCAGGAGTGTATCCCTTCGACAGTTCGATCTGGAAGCACGTGTAGTCTTGCATGAAAGCAGACAGAATAGTCAAGCTCCTACGGCCTGCAGACCAACATAGAAAAACATACTGTTTACTCTTCGCGAATCCATAATGCAACAACAAATCCATGTAGCATACATGCATCGTATATGTGTCCCGCAACAATGGGGTATTTACGGCCGCGTACAAAAAAGTGGGGGTGGTACGGTTGCACTGTGTATAATAAGCAAGTGAGGGTGAAAAGCCGTGGGTGGGATATAGCGGTTAATCCAAGCAATGTATCTGCGTCACCTGAACCTCCCATTCCTAGGAGCAGGACATTTCCACGGGGCTGGCGGAGGATCCGGTTGATCCTGCAGATGTGGTCTATCGCGTCCTGAAAAAGCACCAGCCTCATAGGGGACGTTGTCGTGCTGTTGTAGTCCTCCAGAAAGTCGCCGATCACCCGTTCCATCTGGATAAATGTATCATTGATCACTGGTTCGCACTTGGGCAGTGAGAATATTCATCTAGTGACCAATCCTTCCTACTTTTTCGAGGTCAACTATCTGTTGGTACTCCTTGACGCGCTGGCAGAAGTCTCCGTAGAATAATACTTGGTTACCAATCGCCTTTTTAATGTCATAGCCGAACTTGCTCTGCAGCATTCGGCAGAGGATATTGTTAAACCAGTTTCGGTCTTCGCTGTTCACCAGGCGATCGCTAAAGACCCTTAGATTTTCGTGGTACCACAGCAAAAGTAGGGTCTCCCGTTTCTAATTAAAGACACCTCGAGTAATCCACTAAATCTCAACTTGACGCTGTCTTTACGCGTAATTAACACTGTGTCGAAAATGTTCGGCTAAATTTCGTAGTTGTCGTTGAGACTTTTTCCAATGAAAGAGACCTACTAGGATCTTCTCAGGGTTCGTCATCAGTAGACCTTGAAAGACCTTGCTGAGGTCGCGTAGATTGAAAGTGTAGTGGGACTTGTCGGGTGTCGGGAGTAACTCGGTGCAAATGGTTTTGAATAGCTGTAGAGTCGCACTGACCATTGGCCCCAACATGTTGGTAAACTGCTCGGCTTCCGGAATCCACGAGGCCAAGATTGTACGGAAGATTTGCGTCTGCAGGTAGAGACATAATGTAATAAAAAAGGCGGATATGATGAAGAGCGACTATAATAAACCGTTACTGGTATAATGAACCCGTCGGATCTGCATCTGAGAAACTGAAGAGGTAATTAAGTGAAAGATTGCGTTTTTTAAAGATTAATTCAAATTTGCTCCATCCCGTATATTGCTCAACCGTGGTAACCTGCCCATCTTAGTGAAGTGCAGCCAAGTGCAGAGTATGGCTCATTATCCTCATTAAATTCCAATCCACCTTAAAGTGTTTGTATCTCTACCATCTCTATCTCTCCAAATATACACTCATTTTTTAATAATAATTAAAAATTAATTTTACTTTAACTGTCAATGCCAATTATTTAATAATAATATACCTTACTGGGTCTCTATATTATGAATACGCGTTTGGACAAAGGTAAAATGGGAGGGACGTGGCTTTGCCCCGCTTTGCAGAGCAGGGTTGGATTGACGATCGATCGGAACGACCTTCGATCGTCAGCTTTTACGGGGTGGATTTCGTGGGCTCGACTCTCTCTGCCCGACGCTAATTACCACTCCTCCCAATTACCGAGCGGACGCCAAGCAATCGGGAAGAATTACAGTCCCGTGCTCAGCACGATTTACGAGGCGTAATTGCAACCGCGCGACAAACAGTATGCTCGCCCCGATATCTCGGGGACACCGAGTGAAAGAGGGCGGCCACAGCTTTCCGTCTTTTTCATGGGCTGCAATTACGGTCCGCCTGGGCGTGGATCTACGGGTATCGCCGTGGAAGAAAACCCGATGAGAATATGGAATAAAACGCTTGCGCCCATAGAACATGCTAATCCCGGCCGGCTTTAATCGTACCAAATGCTCTTTGACTAGTTCACAGAGTGTTAGGTATGTTGCGGATTTATACGTTTCCTTGGTAAACTTATCTTCTTAGTGATTAGCTGCGAATCGATTGCCCACCGGAAAGCAGTGGGATAAAACTTCCCCGCTTGCCATGCACGGTCGAAATCTACCACCGGCTACTCGGATAATCGTTTGTCAATAGTAGTGATATATCACGGGGATTACTTTAGCATCGTCCTCCATTTCTGGGAAAGCAATGAAATGGAAATGGCGCAGTAGCCTGGCAGTGACGGGGTTCCTGCCGCCGCCTGGGGGTCCCATAGCACCGACGAAATTCACGTCCTGGATCTGCCGGAACGTTCCGATATCCTTTCTATCGTACCACCCTGAAAAAGTGTGTCCTCGGTCATTCGGTCCACCATATTGTACTCCGTTCTGGGTCTTCCGCCTGCTGAGGGTGTCTTTGATACTAGTGGTTAAGGACATACCACTGAAATCCATGTATTGACGAATTAGCTCAATGGGAGGCTGAGCACCGAAGACCTCTAGGGCGGGCATGTTCAGATCATCAATGAAAAAGACCTGCTTCTTCAAAAGCGGCGGACCGAAGATGCCTTTGCGCCGTTTATCCAATTTTGCATCGATTAGGTCCTTCCAGTGAAGCAACATTAAATTCGCATAGTTAAATTTCAGCCATTCAAGGTCGTGCGGATAAAGCGAAAAGAGAATATGCCTGCTGGAACGTACTTGGGTCTGATTGGCAGTAGTGCGGGCAGAGAAGGTTATGAAATCACAGATATACTTCTTCGGCATGTTCCTCGACAGTTTTCCAGCAACAGTCAAAGTCTTGCCGCTTCCAGTTGGACCCACGCAGAGTACATTATTCTCGTTGCCCAAGAGGAACCCCAGTAGGGCGGCGCTCCGCACGCTGTCCATTGTTGGCACCTCGATATCTATTGAGTCTCCTTAATTATTTCATAACTCGAATCTCGACGGTTTTAAACGGTACGATTCCCTTTTATAAAGACGTCAAGTCCAATCCCTATTTTTAATCAACTTCGAAACGGAAGAAGTTCTCAATGCGCCAAGTATTTTTTGTGCAGGATGCGAACGGTAGCAGTAGACGGAGATCGGTTCAAGATACAAGGGTAGGAGGTCCAAGGAAATGGTTCTAATTGTATCGGCAGTGTCGACGGCAGGAAGCCCTCGCCGAGTCTATTACCGGACATCCAATTGCATCGACGATAAACTCACCTGCATATTTCATTTCCAGTGTGATCTTCACCGGCGGTACGTCGTCCAGCCATTTGTACCATTGGGGTGGAATTGGATCCCGTCCATCGATTGGGTCCGTGAATCCTCCGTCGTGCAGTCTATTCAGTGAGACGATTCAAATGCTGGCAGAATAAACCCTGTGGCCTATTGTTCACTGGACAGCTGATTGATTAGCATGCATTTACCGTGGAATCCATGCGTGTCAAGCATGCATGCATAAAATGCATGCACCTGGCAATCCCCCCCCCCCCCGCGTTGCACTCGTGCTTCACAGTTCAAAATCAACATTCCGAGACCTTTGGCTATAATTATTGGTCGCCTTGGTTCGCATAATGAACGCCTTGCGCTTATGAGGGCTTCGAACGCTTGCGATAGAGTTTCATCGGGGTAAACACGTTTCACAAGTTGACTGTCAGGTCTGGGGGCTGCTCAGCAGAGCCCCGATGAATCGCCGGAATTATTGAGTTACGGCGAAGCGCACCGTGGGTTAACTGATAAAACGGCCGAATTCCATTACCTTCGATTTTCCGGGAGTACTTATTGGTTGTTTACCGAGGGCTAATTGGGCGCCTCGAGCTAAATCATATTGAACAAGAGAAGGGTCCGCTACCCGGAAGAGAGGCCGATTGGACGTAGTACATAAGCGTAAATGGAGCTTCAACCCGCTTGGAGCTTTGTAAGCCCGCTTTATTATCGGACACAATCGCGTCTTATCACGTCCCGTGACCGCTATAACTCTAAGGGGACGTCCGGCGCTGTTATCATTGTTACTGTCTATACACCGCTACGCTTATCTACGTCAAATATCGCACTAAGCTGCGGGCTAAAAGCTTCTCCCGAAAGTCAGCTATAGCAAGAACTTCAATGCCTACCTGTAGTCATAGACAAGACCATCCTCGGGAAAGGGTAGCTCGTGCTTGTACCTCCTTTGGACACTTCGGAGCCAGTTACTGAATTTGCAACGACTGTCGTAGTCACAGGTGGCTCCGACGCTCCAGACGATGGAGAAAGCCGCCCAGGGTGAGAGTAGGGTGGCTGCGAATGGAAAATCATGGCGTAGATATTCCAAGGTCGCACGGTGTAGGGTCGGTGAAAGACTGAGTCTAGGGAACTCTGATTAGATGTTCCCGGCATAGCTCAAAGTTAATTGGTTGGATAATAAGCCGGCCAATGATTGATTGAATTAGTGAGTTGGGATCGGGAGGGGTGTGGGAGTCTGGAATGGAAATGTGTTGGTGTCTGGACTGCCCTTTGACCCTGATGAAAGTGGCTACGGTAAAACATTGCCACCCTTAATCTTACACCTACGAGCTTCTCGGCGCACTGTTATTAATGACTCGCTTGACACCATGAAACACCTATTTCCTTTACTTTTACGTCTCCCGCCCCGCATGACTTATGCATTAGCGAATAATGTTACAAACTAAATGAGATTCTTCTAAAGCCCTTCCCCTTAACGATTACGACGCGGCGGCGACTCATTTGCGCCTGACAATAATTTGTCTGGATAGAGCGGGGACCCGAAAGATATCAACCACGAATCAGAGTAGGCCGATATTTCTTGAGAGATACGTTTTTGTAGACAGTTGCTTGAGGGTAGCTAGAAATTGCTTCGTCCTCAGTCGAAGCTTGACCTCGTGCGAATAAGAGGAAGAACTGCTGGGGGCTCATTATGCAAAGGGGCGCGCACCCTTTTTTCGCCGGTGATGATGCAAGACGATAAGCCGATTAAAACAGGAGCTACGCACGGGCCCAGCTATCTAAATGCGCTTTTTATACGGCCGATAAATTATTGGCCCATCAGGGAAGAAGTATCGCGCGTCCGCCAAGATTGCAGGACTTTATGGCCTTTTCGTTTTCCCCGGTCTTTTCGTACATTCGTACACCGACCTCTGTGGTATTAGTGTGGCGTAGTGTCATACGTGTCCAACGCAACAAATTCCCATTGTACAAGTGGCTTGACGAATAGCAATACGTTCCAACTTTCGGAGCAAAATATTTTACAACGTTTTGCATGTTAATTTGGAATATTTTGGATTGCGTTGCGATCATCTGTGCCAGTCGTATACAGTATCTACTTACGTATGAGAGTCTGAAAGTTGGCGCTTGGCGGTGGCTTTCCATGCCGGGATGCCATAGGTCCTATGCGAAAGTTCATCAGGTTTATGTACGATTGCACGAGGCCGCAGTCTACGCTTTCCACGATTTCCCGTAAACTGCCACGCAACAGTTTCAGTCCTGGAAGCAGCAACTGCTCGGTCAGTTCCATTATGGGTTCTAAATACTGCTCCATATTCTGGAAACGAAGCAGACCTAATTTAATCGTGACAACAGGTTTCGGGGAGCTGTTGGTCTTGTTTATTGGCATTTGTGGCGCCTTTTATTAATACTACTAACCTGCGGCAGGGAATTCATCCAGCATCTAATGAATGGATTCAAGCCTAGCATTTCCGGATCCAGGTATACCATGCCGCATCTAGGACAGATTTCCAGATCGGTCAGAGAGCACCCGTGAATATCGTCTTTCACGTTTTGAAAATAAATTTCAGGCAACGGTGTCACAGGTAAAAGATACAAAAGTATCAGTCGTTCGTGCCACTTGTCCACGATGTTGTCGAGCAGTGATTTATGTAGGGCACCACCTAAACCCACTAATCGATGATGCCAAATGACCCGGCCATTGCATCATCCAGCCGACCTGCTGGCGATGATAATATGTGTACATTTCGCGTGATCCTGCGACCAGCCACCTGTGAATCCCCGCGGAGATTAATCGCTCGTCTAAGCGCGAGAATAAATATGAAGGGTTGTGACTGCCGCCGTCGCTCTGGGGGTGCGAAAAAAGAGCTAAGCCTCTTTTAGAATAACGGGCGACCACGCGAAATGTGGATGCAGGCCGAATACGAGATACGTTTAATCCCATATGAGATTGGTCTTAACCGAAACACAACCTTTGCGAAATATTTCGTCTGGTATTTTAACGGGCGGCGTGTCAAATGAATCCCAGACTCTTGGCTGACCTCGGTGCTCTTCGCTCCGATATTAATGGCATTTCTTTTCACTCACTACTCTCCTTAACGGATTAATTTTTCTTTATCGTAGTGCGTCACCTTCCCTTTGCCCACAGCAATCTTTCATTCTGTTTTTCATACGCACTCGTCACCTTCAGTTTCACTATTTCGCATCTAGATATGCAATACGAATACAAGGTAGATGGAGCGCTTTCATTTGTCTCAGAGCACTACATTGTTCTAGTATAGAACAATGCAATGCATTCGGACTACTGATTCATGATTTAATACCAGCCTGATGCCACAGTATACGAGTTGTAATGTACGTTCTGGCGCCACTGATCTTTCGTACTCCATGCGTACTGATTTTTGGAAGTGCGCAAATTCGTGTGTAAATATTTTGTAGCAGATGAAAGTTCAATAATTAGTGAGATTCATATTTCGTGTAGCTTGTAATAAACACAATAAGTAGATCAATTGATGGGTCGGAATATTTACACAATCTTGTGAGCAATATTTCGCTCGTTGCCCTTCTGCTTCCGTATCTGCACTTACAGTTGGTGCCATCGCAGGTATATAAAAATAGCTGGGTTATTTCTTGCAATTTATATTTATTTATGTCCGTGCGATATTTTACTTGTTATTGGGTTTGATCAAGAGTAAAGATCTTTAGGGGAAAGCGAGTCACACACCCTGTTTGTGTTCCGACTGCTTCAACCGAGGACAATCTACTTACGATCTCACGCACGCCCGTAATTCCAGGCATTTCAGACTATTTACCGCCGCAGGGATCGTCGATATCAGGACGATTATCGCCTGAATATTCCATAGCGATGCTTAAACAGTCCTGCATACGGTGCCTAGTTGTATTCTGATTTGTTGCTCTGGCTCGATCGAGGGCTCTGAATTTCGAGAGTTGAGAGGGGATCGCGTTGCGAGGTACTTCTTTTCTTCGATTCGAATAGTTGGCCAGTGTTAGAATTAGATTGATGGTGAGGATAGAGTGCTTTTCAAGGACAACAGCTGTTTTTCGGCGACGCATTATACGTTCAAAGTGCTACATCGACAGTGTCGTGATCAAGTGAATTAATCGGTAAGTATCGTGTGCGGGATTTTGTAAAAACTTGTCGCACGATCTCAGCCTCGACAGATCGAACACCTATTGATATATGCGCCTGGTGGCTCAGTAGGCTGCCACTGACATCTTGATTTATTTTCGCACCCGTGCGCATGGGAGGAACAAAAAAGCTCGAGGGCTGCAACCTGAGCTTGCTTGAAACGCCTACGATAATTCCCAACTATTGACCTTCACTCTCCCGACATCTTTCTCCGTAGCATTTCTGTCTGGATCGCTTGAGAATGCTTTGATAGGAATTTGATTGGCGCAACCGTAAAGTAGCTATAAGTGTTCGCTCGCTGGGAATTATACGATTTATATTTACACTGCCCACTCGCTCTTTTTTGCGTCGTCTTGAGCCGCACCCGAGTATCCACTAAATCACGTTCGCTCCTTGAAATTCAATTTCGAAGTTGCCAGCATTACCAGGGTATCTTTTACACCGCCGATAACACCATCGGGTAATCTGTGGTTTCATATTGCTTTTTTCCTGGGTTTCTTGCGACTGCGTTGCTGAGAACCGAGCAGCGAGAATGAGGTTTGTTTAAGCGCTGCGAGAGACGCCAGATATCATAGAATGCCCGCGACATTAGCAGGGTATCGGGACAGCCAGGACTGGGCGAGGCCGAAAAATTATCTTCATTCATCGGCAAGGATAAATTCCCGAAGAAAGGGGAGTTCGAAATCGAATGGAGAATGACGGGTTTGAGGGATGAGGAAGCAGTGAGTGAGGGAAGGCTTTTTTCAGTTTGCCATATAAGAATCTGCCCGAATTTCCCCCGGATGATTAATCAAAGGCCAGCGGAAGTTTACCTCGAAACGGTGGCGGGCGAGGCGACTCTGAGATCGGCGACCTCGAAGATCATTGTGTGAGTTGGCAATAGTTTCATAATCTCGCCGGATGTCAAGCACAGCTTCTTATTGTCGTCGAGTACAGTATTCATGTTTTCGATCCATACGGCGTCTACGGGTCCGTCGAAAACGAACCACCATCTATTATTGTCCTCGGCGGCGATTCCAGCTCGCAGGAGTTTCGCCAGGACGCCGTCAGCCCTGAAACCATGATCGTATTCCCAGTGATACATGTCAACGATATCCAGCCCAGCCACTAGTGAACACACTGGCCTACAGTACCATTTGCAGTAGCCGGACCTCCCATTTTCTGTATTACTTTATTTCTACAAATTACGTTACGTAAAGTTTTCAACTTTGTTTGTTTTTCGGTTTAGAGCTTTTTAATACTCTTTTCTAAGAATAAAGAATTCGTTATTTACTAGTTAAATTGCTCCCGAGGCCGAACCCTTATTCGATTCGATGCTATTTCGATGGCTAGAAAAAGATCAATCCAGCATGAAAGTCAAACGCTTCCAGGAAGGTTGAAGTGATCGGATTTTCCATTCGATTTCCTCGTGCTTCCCTTCCCTTCTCACCCTCCAATCCTGATGGATCGCCCCAGAATGACCGGGAAATGAAGCTCCACCCAATGAACCACATTACAGTTCACCAGTAGCCTCTTTTTGGCAAAAGATTCCCGATATTCGATGAACTTCACTTCGTGTAATGCTACTAACCATTCTCTGGTATCCAGGTCGTATTCGCCGTACAATTGACCCATCGTGACAGCTTTTGGATTCATCACGTGAGTAATCACCGGCACGAATGATCTTCCGCTCGTCAGGCTCTTACCTTTCAGCTTCGTGAAAGCTTCCTTCAGTGTCTCATAGCACTGTGGACCAGAATTGACGTTTATTATTGCAGTTGCATTGCTTTGTTGGCAAAGAAATCGTAATTCAATATCACAGGAAACAGATGTGTCTTATTCAAGTGCATCGCTTTGCACGGATAAGAGTGACTGAGATTGACGAGTTCCGAACCGCCGGAAGGAAGTGTTGCTAATGAGCGAAGCATTCCACAGGAAGACTGCTTTTATTTATGAAGTTCAATATCACCCTCCCTTGTCTATTTTCTCAGAGATATTCTTACAAGATCAAACGAGAAATGTGTCAAAACAAAAGCCGAGAGTACAAGAATCAATGTGAAATTAATCGCGGTTAGTGCAGGCTATTTGCTCCGATGATGGATCATTTTGGAGAGTTTCTATTATCCGGGGGAAATATAGTGGCATTCTATCTTTTAGTTGATCTTTCATTCTGCGCCCTTGTCACCTTGTTATCCTTGTTAATGGAAGCTAATAACGCGTATAATTTAGTGAAGAATCTCGCTGTTAAGTTTCACCTTGCGCATTTTCTCGTAATACATTTTTATGAAACCTTCTCATTTCAGCTTGCTAGATTACCCCTGCAGTTCAGGGAGTGCAAGGGAATTGTTGAGAATGTACGAGAGGATGTTCTTGTTGTCAGTACTATAGCGTCTTGCTGCAACATGTTCGCAGCGTCACTCTATCAATCTCTAGTGCTCTCGAAGAATATTGATCTTCACTTTTCTTCGGAGTGTGTGCGCGCGTCCTCTATTTTCGGCAGCACACGGGTTTCTCAAAGAAAACGAAATCAAATTTTTCGATCGTTCGGCTGGAATTCTTTTGTACGATGAAAATTGGATGCTCTTTCTGTCGAGCAACCGATTCGCCTCGCTGCGTAACGCGCCTGTGCGTCACTCGTCCTGAGTGTAGAAACGCCCCATATACGTCACATTAATATTACATGACCACTATTCTCGGACGTCGATTTATTTCCGATACTCGAATATCGATTTAACGTAGACATTGGCTTCTTATATACGTCGTGTTCAGTCAGGTAGTCGACTTAGCCAAGTAACTTGACAGCAATCACCAGTGTAAATCTATTGCTCGCTTGATACGAAACATCCTTTTCAGCTTTTCTTCGGTTTCCTGGTGGAGATGCACTTTGCACCCTTCTCCTAATTCCAAGGGGTCATAAGTTGACGATAATTCGCTTAAACAACCTCCTTCTATTGAACTACCAGTAATATGATTTCGCAAAGTAAAGTTACTTGGAGCAATGTGAGCAAGGCTTTAAGGAGGTTGGTGCCGAAAATGAAAATAATGAGATTGGATTGAAATTGATACATAATGTTAAATTATAGTCATTGCATAACTACTCCAATTTTCAACTGATTTGTCTGTATAGTTTTCGAATAATCAATGCCCAAAATTCTGTTGTTATACATGGGCTCTTATGGCGATGCGGTCAAAACTTCCAGTTTATACTTTAAAAACCTCTGACAAAATAATGACACTTGAACAAAAAAACTGCTATATGATAATTAAGATATTGAGGACTAATCAGGCAAAGTTTCAAACACCTCGTCTGACCACTTGAAGAGAATTTGGGCAAAGAGTGAAAGGGAAATCGTTTCATGTGTAGAAATAACGTGATGGAAAGTATGAAAGTAGAAATTCCTTATAAAAGGAAGAGTAACATAGCATAAACATTATTGCAAATGGAATGTTCGTACTCAAAAACTGGTTTTATTGTGGTTTGAAAAACCTTCTGAATTCTGTGTGGAGGCTGAAATGTTCCCCTCTTACCCCGTACCAAAAAGACGGCGCCAACCACCTTAAAAAATCCCTTCCAAAAACATCAGCAGCGCGAAACGCTAATAGTATAGCTCTATCGCTCGTACAAAGCCAGTCCCGGCTTTATGTTGGAAATAGCAATTCCAGTGGCTCCATGCTGCTTTTTGTCGGACTTTTCCCTCACTTCTCTCTGCGATCGCTCCATTCTCTCTAGACAACGAATCACCAATCAGACCTTTCTCGAACAAATCCCGTGACTCATCGCACTTGTCTTACCACAAGTTCCTTTATCGCTCGCACATCTAGGCCTGCGGGGAGCTCCAAACCATAGTATTCGGCGTCGCCCTTCAACTTTTCAGTGAAGTTAAGAGTCCACTTATTCGCGTTGAGATAAGGCTTTCGCCCGCGTTATTCTGTTGCATCGAGATTCTGACGGACATATTGCAATTGAATTACTCGTCGTCTACGAAACCCAAAATATTTCACTTCCCCCCGCCCACATTGTACTCACAAATCTGCGAATAAACCTAGTGTCCACACTCTACGCTTGTCAGTGGAGTGCGAATGCCAATGACCGTCGGCGTCGGACTGATGAAAGGCACCATCCACCGAAATCACGTATAGCGCGTTTCTCCTGGGAGACTACTATTGTTTTTAAACGATCGCTTCAACAACGACTGAAATTCGGCTGATTGTTTCGTCCACTGTTCCAAGTTGGAGCCAAGGAGTGTTTGCAGTGGGCCGATCGCGGCCTACGGGGGGTGTAGGCGATTCGATTACGCAGAAAGCCGCCGTAAGCAAATCTGTAAACAGAGCGTGCCTGTCGAGATAGGGGAGCGCGCCTGGAAAATTGAATTGCTTCGCTTAAAGACCGGAAAGAAGACTGAAACAGCGCAGGAAAATAGTGGAGTGAAAAAAGTCGTTTGGATCCACTTATCATTTACCGAGAGGCTCACGGTGTTGCTCCAGGCCCTTATGTATGGTGGCATAATAGTGTGGTACAATACATTCTTCAGCCACTTATCTGAAATTCTACCATCGTTTCGCCACTTTTCGTAGGGTGGGGGTGCGCGAGAGTAAACGTTTCACGAGCAGCAGCGAGTGGCCTCGTTTTCACCACTCACCCCCGGTTCTCGACGGAAACTGCTCGGCACGTGTTCAGGAGAAATGAGAATTGAGCGTACCTGAGGGCTGTAGTATGATAGGAGCTACCCTCTCAGTTAAAGAAGTTGAAAATGGCTCGAGCACCCCCTGGAGTATTTCTTCTCTTTGCACGTTGACAGTTTGCTCGAGTTGCTGTGCTGTTGGTACACCACGGAAATACACCAGCTACGATATTAATCGGTTGGTGTAGTGTGTACCATCAATAGGTGGGCATAATGGGTAATGGATATCATGTGGTTTACACATCATTTAATGTACGGAGAATCAGTTGTTGAAATCTCGCTTTAATTATTAAAGCTTGTTACAATTCCCAATCTAACCGACAGTTCCAAAACCATGAAAATGGTTGTGCGCAATTTATCCTTCATTACAATTAATGAAATAAACTGTTCTACATCCTATAGAATCGGTTGTATCAACAGTTTGTCGAGTGCAGAACGAAATAATATAATTTGTGGGCAAGGGGGTTGAACTCTTTTTCGTCTGTCGGGCGTTTCCCCTTGCTGAAAAACCTTTCGATCGAAGCGCTTTCCCCCCAGTATGGAAATGTAGGATACCGGATACTAAGCCTCGAAAACTCGAAGCCAAGTCAGCTTTCGTCAGATCTCAGGGTATAAGTCTACACGGTCGGAAGCGAATTCAGTTTGTAAAATCATTTCTCCTGAAATAAGAATTAGCTCAGAATGCCGAGTTTGCATGCCATGTAGACATTTTCGGCAATTGTAGATGTTAAGGTATTTTATGTGGTTTCTCATGCACCGTTTTAGTTCCCGAACTTCTTGTTCTAGAAAGGGGAGCATTTAACGGTATCGTGTATGGCCTGGCACGCAGAGCCTAGTACGAAACTACGAAATCTTGGCCGATTGTTATACGTCGACCTCTACTACTTGGTGTACCAACCTTATTATATTATACGTACGGAGGGATGTGCCTAGTGATTTGCGATATTATTGTCGATATAGGCGTTATCCCTGGCTAACATCTTACGACCCGGTCAACAGTTTCGTTTCGGCGATGGTTTAAACCGGTCTTAGGTACTTGCTGAATTTCGGTAAGAACTGGGTCTCCTGCTTATCGAGCTCTACTCTCGTGCTTGATATAATATCCTAACTTCTCCATTATATGTTATTACAATTTAGCTTAGTCTCAGCGAATTTTGTGATTTTTCTTACCTCGTACACGCTTTTCCCGTGATAGACGAGCGGACGTGCGAAAAATTGGAATTTAAATTGGTGCCCGTATTTGTAGTATTCACCGTTCCTTTCAGAGTTAATTTCACGAGGCAGGAAACTGTGTACAGTGTGGCGAAAGTGCCTGGCCAATCGCGTAGTAATTTGTAAAAGGAAATTAATGAGTTCCCTCCGGAAATAAGGTGGATGGAACCACCAGATACGTTCGGTAAATGAGAGATTCTTTATTTACTTAACGATTAATTGCCACATTCGAGAGGTATTTTCGAGCATAATTGTGTATTTTCGACACATTGTTGCCTTTCCGTTTGGGTTTACTTGCGCCCGTTCGTGTTGAACTAACCAATTGTGCAGGACCTCATTAATAAAATTCTCGTAAATCCGGGTATGTTCTAATTATACAAATTGCAAAATGCGTTAAGGGAAGTGAGGCTTCAAAAGGATGGTGGCTAAGCGTGGAATAGAGTGACTAATGGGAATCAGTCAGAACGAGGGGCCCACCTATTAATAGGTGATGAGAGCTAACTGTTCCCCTTTATCTGACTGGAAATGTCAAAAGATTCGAATTGGTGGAGGTAGGGCGGAGATGAATCGAGCTATTTTCAGTGCATGCGGTGCTGCGAGCACCAACTCTGCCAAACACTATTTCCTCTCTCTTTCATTCTTTCACGCTACTTCCGGTAATCGCGTGACGGCTCTTGCCGTTGAAAGTAATGTCGCAACCCGTTCTGCTTAGAGATTGAGCGGTGCATCGACAACATTCGACTTTTCCTCTTCGTAAGCGCGCAATTATTAAATGCCTCGCTTGGACACAAAGCTCGAGTTCCAGTAGGTCAGGCTGAAATCCCTGTGTGCCGTTTTCTAGTGGAGCCATTATAAGTGACGCGGGAAAGGGGCTTATTAACAATTTTGCATCCCCTTCTTTACCACAGAATTGTTCGAGTATTGTTCGACTTAGGAATTACGGCAGCCGTAAGCTTTTGATAGCGTCATCACTGCAAGCGTCTTAGCCTTTGTTTTCCGAAATTAAAGGGGGAAATATATCAAGTTGATATACTGTATACATATTACCAGCTCGGGGATTAGTACCAATTTGCATGAGCTCTTTTCTACCTGCTTACTCGCAACGTGTGCCAAAGAGCTTTATTTTTCGTTCATTTGATTGACTATTCGTTCGGTGGGTTTCTAAGGAAGGTTAGGCGATTGCAAATTCTTTTCATTCGAAAAATTGTATGAACTTTTTTTTTCACATACTATTTTCTTTGACAGGAGACTTATGTTATCCAGTGAGTTTCGAAAACCCTAGGATTTTTGGCAGTGTGAAAGTGTTAAAGTAGTATTGGTCGGCAGATGCAGTGCCGAGCAAGATGTTTACGCTTCGCAGGGAAGCGCCGGAATGAATCAACGTAGCTGAGCCAGCTCGAGGGTGGAATGGTGCAAGGTGCATTTGGAATCCCGGCGCTTGTGCGCCTCTCACGAGGCGTCGGCGGCGGCGCGGCGTCGGCGTCGTGATGCTCACGATGATTCCGAAAGCACGCGCATGCGGCGAAATTTTTCGGGCGGCAAACCCGCCGGGTTCGTCTGTCGGCGCAGTCCAGTTTATTCGTCGTCTTCGTTTCCTAGAAGATCACGCCCTCGGCTGTCAGTTCCCCACGGTGATCGCTTTCCCGCGTCGGAGAAGAAGAGCTTTGGGGACTGTTCTACAGAAACACCCTCAGTGAGAGTGTGCCACCTGGACGACCTTGGAATCTTCCCAACATTGGACTATCACACCACGCACTGGTCAACAAATATAAATCAAGGAAAGATCAGTGAGTGGTAGTGCGCGGAGACCGCAAGCTTTCGGATTCGAAAGACTGAACTTTCATTGTGTCGTGAAACGGAAGGTTCTCGCCGGGATGTGCCGCCTTTTATCGAGATTCTTGGTGTAAACATTACGAGTGACTGTAAAAACAAACCTTTTCGTCAACGTCGAGGCGCTTGGAGCTTCCGTCGGACATCTATCGTGTTAGTGGAGTTGACGTGCGTAATTGGGACCAAAACGCATTGCAGTTCTACAGCCTCCTAGGTAGCGTCCAGACCGCATTTGAAAGTGCGTCGCAGTATTGAATTAACATAGAGAAACATGGAAGTATCTCGACGGGATTGGAGAATCAGCCACAAACGACGGGGCGACACTCTGGACCTACCCAGGTTTAAGCGCAAATAAAGATCCCCGCAGATAGGACTGTACGAGGATTTTATAGGAGTATCACACTACAAGTAGGAGTATCAGACTTCAATATTGGTGGATTTGCTTTTCAAAGGCGTTAGTTGGTGTACTACTGCTCACGCTGATCTCTAATCAACAATAGTTTCCCTACCAAAATACTTGATAAGAAAGCTTTTCCGAGGAAGGAGAAATTATTAGCGGCTGCGGTCCGCCGGCAGCAGCGGATCGATAGTGAATGATGAGTCGTGGTGTAACGCTTGTACTGGCGGACTAAATAAAGACCCGCGCCGCTCACTACATTGTGTGCTCTGCTGCGGCTGTTTATCTTGCCAGCAAATGGCTCATGACACACACAGCTTTCACGACAACAAATTAAAAGCCAAGAGGACACGTCACTCTGAAGACGGAAAGTCGCTACAAAGCCATCCTTAAAGAAGTTGTTGAGGGAGAATTATTGCATTCCGGTGAAGAATCCGGTGAAGTGCAAATTGTCACAAAACCGTCACTTCCGAGTGAAGCACAGCATGCCGTGCTTGATATTGTCATGCCTCTCTTGTATCTATACCGTGTAGAAGGTCATTCATCACTCACACAGAACAACGAGCAAGGGCACTCGATAGTTTCCGTTGGTGTGCTCGATATTTTCATATCTCGCACTATACTACCCACGGACTAGTTGCATCCTGGTACGGTTTGCACGCTGGTGAATAGCCGATGCAATCTATAAATCAGGATAGCCGACTGGTAGCTCGTTCCTGCCACCTTGGCACAATAAGCAGAGAGCTTTTACGGACTCGCGCAGCACACTGGAATTCGGTTGGATACCGCATAATCTCCTGGAAAGGACAGTCGCCTCTCCAGCGGCACTGTTCGGATCATTCCGATAAAGTTTGATTGCTTTTGGAAATTCCGTTTCCGCCGACGATGCGTAGCGACACTGTTCGACGCCACGTGTCTAACTATCCGCGAGTCTAATTGTCAGTGCTTACTGCTTATCGATAATCCGAATAACGCCAAATGTGACAAGGATTATTATAGCTTATTGGTTTGTTGCTGATAAATTCAAATCCTACATATGTGCAATTGTGGTCGTCGAGAGAAAATCTTGCAGATTTCGGTATTTGCGTTCGTTTCCCCAGTGGTTGGAAAAAATATGCGGCTCCACTTGAATAGTAACAGTATCGATCCTCGAGACCCAGAAGCTCGCGCTGGAAACGCAAATCGAGAAGGCGAACGGCAAAGTGGAAAGCCTGGAGAATTTGAAGATATAATCGCTGGGAAATTGAGCGAATAAACTACTCGAACGTCGACGTCTGATACATAACCATCGTCGGAAATGCGATATACGACTTAATGATATATGAGTACGATCACGTGTAAAAGCGAGCTACATTGATTGGGCTGAGGTGAATTCATCCGAGAGAATATCAAAGGAACCTTCATCACCAACGTCTTGAGCATTCAATGCTTCATCACACGGAAGATTAACCAATCCAATACGCTGCAGGTTTTCGCCGAATCCAGAAATCCTTTAAGCACCTTGGAAGGAGGATTCAACATTCCTTAATCTCGGAAGTAAACGCAACCTGTCGATTGGTGAACAGCGAGCTAAAGGGAGGATTCGATGGCAATCATGTTTCCTGGATTTCCGAACTTCAATCTAAATGTTAGGTGTCCCGGCCTTTCGTTCGCCGTCCTATCACGCATGCGACGATCGGTTTCGCCGTCTGTGTGGGCCAATCTCACGATTTACGGCTACAGGAATCGAAGTTTCGAACAGCCTCCGTTGGAATACGAGGAGGACCCTCAGGAGGCTTGTTATTCTGTTTACTTCCTACTAGACTTCTTCCACCAGTACTACATACCGTCGATTATTCTCCTGGGTCTTGTTGGGAATCTACTCTCCTGCGTGGTTTTCCTCAACACCCACCTGAAGATGCGTAGCTCGAGCTACTACCTGGCAGCACTGGCCACCGCCGACTTCGGCTTCCTGGTCTCGCTGCTGTTCGTCTGGCTAAACAGCACGATCGGTTGGAGGGTGTTCAATAAAGACGGCTGGTGCGAAACTCTGGTATATGTGAGTGCTGTCTGCAGCTCTCTCAGTGTCTGGCTGATCGTCGCCTTCACAGTCGAGCGATTCATTGCCGTCCAGTATCCTCTGCATCGGCCGCACATGTGCACCATCTCCAGGGCGAAGATGATTGTTCTGGTATTGTTAATCCTCGCCCTGGCCGGTCACTCGTACTCCTTCGTCACCGCCGGTGTCGTCAAGTACCAGGACGACTATGAATTCTGCGACCTGAAGATCGAGTACCTCGAGACCATGCGGATCATCAGCATTATCGACAGTATTGCTAGCCTCATCGCACCCCTTATCCTCATCATCGTCATGAACACGATGATCACGAGGAACTTGCTCAGGTTCAGCAAGAGGTTCAAGCAAACGCCCGGCACCGACTACACCAGCACCGAACGCTCCGACATCAATCTCAACCAGATTCCCGTGAGTATCGGATACTCAACTCATGTAAGAAATGTTTGTCTTTGCTAGAAATTATAAACATACTTTTTCTTATACCAGGCTTCGAAGGGTTACACAAAGTGATTTGTCGCTGTGATTGGCTATTCTCTAAGTTAGTGAATGGGAGCGCGAACGTGATTCATGGGAGATCGCGTTCCCAAGGCGGAGTCAAAAATGCCTTGCTGGTAATTATTAATAATCGCCGTTCCGAAAATACAGTCGACCTCGATTTATCACTCGGACGGGACACCGTTCCTTCATCGTGTCTCTCTGTCATGTCACTCGGTACTTCTGACACCCACCCACTATTCGGTGATACGCCGCGCCGTCGCTTAATAAGATAAAAGAAATAATCTTATCGGTGGATTGGAAATGATTGGAAATCTGATTAAGCCTAAAGCTTGCTGTTCCAAGACACAATATTGTGAAACAGAATTTTGCACTGTAAAGTGATTAGAAGCGAATTGCGAATCGAATGCTATGGGATCGCGTAATTAGGATACAACAATGGGCTGAATTAGTTGATGGAATCCGATCACTGTCACGTTACTCGAACCAGCCGACTAAGAACAGCGGGGCACTTGAAAGCTCGTCCAGTCGCCTCCCTCTCGGCCACGAAATGGCAATTTTCTACTTTTGGCAGCGGGATTCTGCTTAGTATCAGGTAAATAGTTTCCGCTCTTGCCCGGGCATTCTTGGATGCCCTGTTCTATGGGTAAACACCGACACACTTCGCACTCCACCAGCACGATCTCGCTCTAGTAAATGCGCGGGCTTACAGATATTCCAATCACGTGAGTGGCTGGTCCGCTTGCGTGTGTTGCCGGTACAGCGGAGTATCAACAAACCTGAAAATAGTTCGTCTATCCTCGAGCTCCGTAAAAGCAGCCCCGGCAAAAACACCATGCGCGCTACGAGCCCTTCGCTCAATGTTCTATACATATCGAATTGGTATGCCAGCTTTTATACGGCACAGAATCGCCGGAAGCCCATTTTGCAACACATATTTCCCTGTTTTCCCCCGGATTCTCTATTGTTTTGCTAGGGAAATATGATATTCGATCTCTATTGTACAATCAGTACGTCGGACGGTGCTTTTGGCTTGATGTCGAATTATTCAGCCTCTGAATATCAGCATAGCACGTATTGAGTATCGCAGTGCGCAATCAGTACCGGTATGGGCAGCCGACCTTTGCTGCAGGGTTTCCACAGCACTTTTTCGACCATTTCTCGATTTGTCGATATCTGAGCTTTTCAATGGATTTGACTGGCCGGCAGACTAGCACAGGGGAAAGGAAGCTTGGCCTCGTACGCCAATTAGTCGAGATGTAACGCGTAGCGAAATATGCGAGCAGAACTAGTAAAATCATGGCGCCGAAAGGCTAAACTTCAGAATTATCCTGAAAGGACTCGCTTTTACATCACAGTAACGAGAACGAATCTCCTCTCGACCGAACGTGCTAAGCGCGAATGAGGTTTCGCGGCTATTTTTGCTCGCTTTATAAATATCGGTCTTATATAAGCGTGGCCATTCATCCTTATAGATTGGGCATCGATGAAGCGTCCCGCTGGTGTACTAATCGAACGGCGATTGCCGGTTGACCCGCGAGCCAACATGCCGATGACCCGTCGTTATCTAATCCTTCACTAATTTAGTGTAAAACTCCCAGATCTTATTGGGGATACTATCACACAATCTTGCCCCCCCCCCCCCGCCCTTTTTGTAAAAGCTTGCTATTGCATCTCGAGATATATGACGATATTAGAGACGAAGTTGCGCTGCGGCATTCGAATGCAAAGTTTCCCGGCAGCGCGACGGAAATAGATAAGTTTTCGGGAGCATCGCTGGATGGCCACCGTAGGAATTCTCCACACGTGCATGGTGAGTTGTACGATAGAAGGTCACCTGCCGCGTTCCGAGAAAGTTTACCTGCCTTCGAGAGGATAAGAGTAATATCGCGTGGAAAGTTGTCGGTGAGTGCTGCGCTCAGAGCTCGTCCTCAAATGTGCGCTGGTAGTGCCTGCCTTGCCTTGCTGACTATTTGTGCATAAACCTCTTTGCGCTATTACTGAATACGGAACATTTAGGATAATCTCTAGAACAGGGCAACCAAATATAATGGGGCGTATACATATGTATAATGACGTCTTGATTTTAATTAACCGCTAGCGAGTGATGAAGCTTACAGCGTGGTTCCGAAATTTATCATTAGTGTCAGGAGACTCGCTAAAGTCTCCGGTCAATTAGTTGTAGCGCAGCGCAGCACAGGATACTTATCCCGAACTATAGCGATTTTCGATCAATACAAAACTTCCACTTTTACTTCTGAAAAAGTTTCAGATCCAAAGTCTGAACTAGTTAGTTGCTAGTTCCACGTTATTGCCTGTGCGAATGAAAGAGTTCGGCCTCTCAAGCCACTTAACTGATACAAACATGACTTGGCAAAATCCGATGGCACGTGTGCGCGTATCTTCTATCAGTCGGGCTTAAATATTCGCCATGGCGATGTACGTCATTTTTAATCGGCATATAGATTTTCAAGTGGGGCTATCACGTGCACGTCTGAGTGAGCTATCACTTGTCACTGGTTACGCTCGCTGGCGAAACTCCTTCATTACGGGTTCTTGCACTCGTTTCTTTCTCTTTCCCTCACTCACTCTTTCTCTCTCTGACGTTCTTTACGTTCATCCTGTCGATAAAGCCATAGATATTCACGATTGCGCGATATTGCCCCACTAATAAGGGAGAGAAGTGTAGCGATTGTCATTTCTGCCGTAAAATTTCCGCTAATCAAGAACAGTGATGTACTTCATGTATTAAGACTTCGCTATTTGATTAGAAAGAGAATAAAGCTTATCTGTTTTTTATAAGCGAATTGAAAGATCCACAAAGTCAAATCAATTGGCACACTATGAGATTGAAAAAATCTGCGGATGTTTACTGACTAAAGCTCGATGGAGTATACAGATGAGACAGTCTTGCGCGCAGCACACGCGCTTATCTAGAGCTGGCAATCGAGCAATTGTAGCTGAACCAAACGCGCGCTACTCTAGTCCCTCCGCGTCTCCGACAGAAACAACAGCTGTCCGAGCGTGAAGCTCCCACCGAGATTGCTGCTTTCCCGAGTGTAAGTTAGACGCTCGGTCAAGTGCAGGCAAACTACGCGACGAATACGACTCAAGTGAATCAACGCATAAACGAATGCAACCTGGCCCGGACAGGATTATTTCTCTTAAATTGACTTGAGCCGAGATGGAATTAGTCGGGCTTTCCTTGGTCCTCGGGGCCATAGGACTGTTGGTGTACTATTGCATGCGATGGATGTCGCACTTCGACAGGCTCGGGGTCGCGCATGAGACACCGGTGCCAATCCTGGGGAACATGGGGGCCGTTCTACTCCGCCGCGCCCACATAGTCGAACACCTGCAGAGGCTCTATAGGAAGTACGCCGATCGCAAGTACTTCGGTTTTTACGACTTCACGTGCCCACTGGTGGTGATCAAGGACCCAGAGCTGATTACCTCAATCGCCGTGAAGAACTTTGACTGCTTCCTCAACCATCGGAACATGGTGGACGAGAGGCTGGATCCTTTGATGGCCCGGAATCTCTTCAGTCTCCGGGGTGACAAGTGGCGGGAAGTTCGCCGGCTCTTGAGCCCGGCCTTCACCGCCAGCAAGATGAAGATGATGTACGGTCTGATCTGTGACTGTGCGGAGAACTTCGCCACGCATTTGCACCGCGATTGCCAAGGTGGCAAGCAGATGGACCTGAAGGAGATCTTTTCCCGGTATACCAACGACGTGGTGGCCACCTGCGCTTTCGGCATCAGCGTCGACTCCATGCGCGATCCCAAGAATGATTTCTACGTACTGGGTCGTAAGGCTCTCAACTTCGACACGGTCCTATCCCTCAAGTTCCTGATCGGTCGCAATTTTCCGCGTATCATGAGTCTTCTGAACATCAGCATGTTCGGTCGGGAGGTGACCAAATTCTTCACCGAGATCGTAAAAGAGACGGTGAGGGTGCGGGACGAGAAGGGCATCTATAGACCGGACATGATACAATTAATGATGGAAGCACGGGGAAACGCGAAATCCGTGGGTCTCAGCGTCGAGGAAATGACGGCACAGGCTTTCGTGTTCTTCTTTGCTGGCTTCGACGCGACGGCGACTTTGATTAGCTATGTGACACACGTGCTCGGCGTGAATCCGGAGATACAGGAAAAACTGAGGGCCGAGGTCGAGGATATCCTGAGAGAGAACAATGGCCGACCCTCTTATGAAGTCATTCATCAGATGAAGTACCTGGACGCGGTCATCAATGAGACACTCAGATACTTCCCTCTAGCCAGCTTCCTTGATCGGGTGTGCGTCAAGGAATTCGAATTGCCACCGGCAGTACCTGGGGCTGAACCAGTGGTACTGAAACCCGGAGACGCTGTGTGGTTCGCCCCCTACGCCACGCAGCACGATTCACAGTACTATTCGGAGCCCGAAAAGTTCGACCCGGACCGTTTCCTGGACAACACCGCAGACGCTGCGGCCTTCTTGCCGTTCGGCATAGGACCCAGAATATGCATTGGCAATAGATTTGCCCTGATGGAAACGAAGATCCTCTTTTTCTACCTCCTGGCTAATTTTACGTTCAAGCCATCCGCCAAGACGACTCTGGATAATAAATTAAACAGGGCCAACTTACAAATGATGCCACGGACCGGATTCTGGATGAACGTGAAATCGAACGACCAGCTCTGGTTACCCTCGAAGAAAGACGCCGCCGAGACGGTAGCCACTAATGGTAATGCGTGTAGCAAGTGATATCTTGCTCCCCAGATTGTAAATATATGAGGCTGGGACTAACGAACATTATCAGGATATCCTGGGTATTTCAGAGATCGCACAGTCCTATCTATGTATTTGGCCTAACCAAGACATTCCTTCGTTCTAACGAATCGACCTTCGGTTGACGCTTTTACGAGTTCCGTAAATATAATAAACTGGTTATTGGTTGTTGGCCGGTTCGAATAAAAGAGCCAAGCGAATATGTATCCTCTCAAATTTAGTCAATCAAATTTTCGATAGGATGATAATATAGAATTACTTTATAGGCCGGCTATGTTATGGCCGAAAGTGAAGTAACCTTGAGAGTGATGATACGTGTACCTGGGGCTCAAACGATTCTTTTAGTTTCTCTGCTTTGTTTACATGCCAATGTCTAACAGAATCGTTTGAGCAGGTTGTACATAAAATGAGAAAACATTAACGGCCCTTACATTATCTATGTTTTAATAAAAGCATTATAAGAGAAATGGAACTTCTGAATTACTGTTTCCCACCTGTTGCGCTAAACTCTATATTCTATCTGTGCTACACCTGTTGCACAACACTCGAATACTTGCTCGCATGTCCATGATATTGCTAACTATAATAGTTTCGCTTATTAGTGATTCCCACCGCAAACTGCTTGATTCGTTAATTAGTAAAACGAGGAGCGGCTGTTAAACAGAAAGAACGCACTGCAGTGGCACGTGGACGTCTCACTTAGTACTTGATTCGCTGCTCAATCTTCACTTGAAAGATATCTTGACCTTCCGATTGTGTAAGCGTTACTCTGACACTCTACTGCGTCGCTTCTCGTTACACTAACTACAAGTATTCCGATTACACAGACCTTCATGACCTATGATTTTTATCGGCACCGATATCAAGTACATCGATGCAACAAACTCTTTTAATTACTCTAGCATTGTCTGCTTAACTCATATTATCACGGAGAGTGCCGCGTTATCTAACACGTCGTTCTCTTGCTATTTGACAGTATGAGACGCAACGCGTGTAGCCAGTTTTGCTAATTGATTAAATGATACTAAAGTATAAAAGAAGATGAATGCCTAATTAAATGAAGCGCCACAACAGTCGGCAACAACATTGACTGATCCTTTGTGAAGCTTACGGCGCTCTAGGGTGGAGCTTCGGGAGATAGTCTACCGGAGTTGAGGAGGGATCAGGGCGAAAACAACTGTCTGATAGTTTATTAGTCAGAGTGTTGGTCACTTTATTGGTACTATGTAGCCAACCAGTGGTTAAACCACTACGATGTAAATCGCACGAGGGATCTCCAATCGCTGCTCCCGTTCTGTCCTGGCAACAAGTGTCTGTTAGTGGTCGTTACATACTAATACTAGTTCGTCTTCAGCAAAGATATATAAATCGCTCGTCATGTTTCCAATGGGAGTTCACCAGTCATCCAGTCTGATATCACTCTTGCTCGGAGCACCATTATTCGTGATTTCTCCGTTATCATGGACGTGTTCACGTTGAGCCTGGTGGCTGTCTTGGGCGGACTTCTTTACTACTATTTCTATCATAAATTGACGCATTTCGAGAGACTCGGTGTGCCGCACGATAGACCCTTGCCGATCGTTGGGAACGTGCTACCATGCATTCAGGGCAAGTCATTACTGTGCGAACGGCTCCAGCAATTGTACAAGAGGTATTCGGACGCCCAATACTTCGGCTTCTTCAACTTCCAGAAGCCGGTCATCGTGATCCGTGATCCAGAGCTAATTACAAACGTCGCCGTGAAGAACTTCGACAACTTCTGCGACCACCGTCGCCTAGTGGATGAGAAATCGGATCCCCTAATGGGAGCGAACTTGTTCACCCTGCGCGGCGATGACTGGCGTGACATGCGCAAGCTACTGAGCCCGAGTTTCACGTCGAGCAAAATGAAGATGATGTTCAGTCTAGTATGTGATTGCGCGAGAAACCTCGTTAGCCACCTGGCGAAGACTGAGAAGGAAATTAACACGAAGGAGATCTTCGGGAGGTATACCAATGATGTAGTGGCGACCTGTGCCTTCGGTATTAGCATCGACTCGATGAAGTATCCGAATAACGACTTCTACCACAACGGTCGGAGCGCCACTGATCTTGAATCCGCCCTCGGCCTCAAGTTCTTCCTCGGCGACATCTTTGTTATGCTCTCGAGAGTCTTCGGGGTGAGGATGGTCAGCAAGAGGATACACGACTTCTTCCTGGGCATTATATCCGAAACGGTGAAGACGCGAGACGAGCAGGGAATCCGTCGTCCGGACATGATCCAACTGATGATGGAGTCAAAGGACGCCAATAACAAGCGCAACCTCACAATCGAGCAAATGACCGCTCAAGCATTTGTCTTCTTCTTCGGTGGTTTCGATACCACCTCCACGTTCATGTGTTTCCTCGCCCACGAACTCGCCGCTCATTCGGAGGTCCAAGAGAAGCTACGCGCCGAGATAGAGGACGTTCTGCGGCAGACCGAAGGGAAACCGACCTATGAAGCCATCAGCCAAATGAAGTACTTGGAGGCCGTTTCCAACGAAGTGCTCAGGCTTTATCCTCAATTATCCTTCCTCGACCGGACTTGCGTGAAAGACTTCCAGCTTCCCCCGGCGACTCCCGGCGCCAGACCGGTCACCGTCAAGAAAGGAGAATCCGTATGGTTTCCGTCGTACGCCCTGCAGCGTGACGAGCAGTTCTACCCCGAACCAGACAAGTTCGACCCCGAGCGCTTTATGGACCTCTCACAACCTGATCAAGCGACCTTTATGACCTTTGGCATCGGACCTAGATATTGCATAGGGAATAGATTCGCACTGATGCAAGCTAAAGTCCTCATGTTCTACCTACTGAGCTTCTGCGAGCTCACACCCATCGAGAAAAACAGTGGACCAACGGTACTGGCCAAGAAGTTCTTCCTAATGGTGCCTGAGAAAGGGTTCTTTGTAAAGATTCGCCCACTCGATACGCCCTTGGTACCATTGGACGGTAATCTTGCCAATGGCGTATCGTGTTAAGGCTGAATAAATACACAATATGTTTTATCACATCTTCTCGCCTTTTCCCTTCCCTTCGTTTCGTGACGCTGATAACTGCACGGGGATGAAGTTTGCTATTAGTATCGGTTGTCGCCTGCGATTAGTATCGGTGTTAGAGAGGGAGCGTTCGAAGACTACGAACAGTGGTCTTTTCTTCGATTTTGTAGAATGGAGGTTGTTCCGAATTTCCAAATTTATGTAGCAATTCGCTGTTTGTGATAGTTGGAAAGAATCGAGTGTCGAAAGTAGGGCTGACGGATGAATTATATTGTGATCGATATACGTTCTAGATATCAGGAATAGCAGTTACCCCTCCGGAAACGCTGGCCGGGACCGTATCTACCCTCCACTCGAACCATTTGAGGGGCTGTCAATTTTCATTGATCCCGCGTCCCTATGCTCACCATATGCTCCGGGATCAGCCTGAATTATTCATATCTGCTACTCGCACGTGTCTCAGTTTCTACGGTCACGATACGACTTTGGCACGTGCCTCAGTGAAGGTTTTAGTTGAGAAATTAGGAAGCCGCTGTGATAATCAATGTTAGTTTCGAAAAGCTTTGTGCTTTACGCGAACTGGAAATGGTTTAGGGGTATGCCAGGACATTTCTACTTTTGATTTAGCTTTCGTCATAATAAGTCTTTGGCATGCTGTGCCACGAGTGGTATTAATGGACAAATTGGTAAATGATACTTGTCAACTTCAGCCTGCTTTCCAGTTCGCCATTTACAATCATTTATTCCGTCGAGCGATTCATTTTAGCTCTATCAACTTGGAGCTGAAACTGTTCAAGAGGAACTTCATTGACCCGATTGTTGGGGCTCAATCGATACTCTCCAATTGTATTATTTGTGAGCGTAATGGTTAGGAATGGAGCGAGTGGCGATTTTGCCCGACTGAAAATGGTCTACGCGGCGTATATTTTCAGAGGTTTTAAGCTGGTGTTACACCAGCTCGGTATTAATTCCCAGGGGTTTTGAAATTTTCCTTAACGGCGGAGGAGGGTTAGTCGAGGAGTTGGATAAAGCCATGTTCGACGTACCCCCCTCCGCCCCCCAGTTCTTTTCTTTGCCGAGGAAGAAAGCATTATAACCTGGCTTAAATTAGATAATCTCCTGGCTGCTACCTCACCACCCACCCTTCGCCCCTCTCGAACGAATTTCTTTGTCGCATGTATTATTCACGAGCAATTCTTTGGCGACGAATTATTATCTGACTGGCGGACAGCAGCACTGAGGAGTCTGAATTGCTTTCTCAGATGAATAGGAGTCCTTCGCTGTCGTGGGCGAAGGATTCTGTACATTCACTAATTGTCAACTAACTACTGAATATAAGTTGGCTATAAAAGAAAAAAAAAATAAATTCTTTATTTGGGCAAGTTTGGGTAAAAAGATCTATCGATGGGACTAATGCTGATCGATTGAAAAAAGTATGGACCTATCGAAATTGATCTTTTCAAGCGTAAAACTGTATTATAAGACAAAAGAAATTGTTTTATAGCTAATTTTTATAGCTAATTAAAGCGAGCTGCTAAAAGCGAGAGTAGCAACATTCAACTACCAAGGTGTAAAAAAGGTGGGAGAAGGGAAGACATTCAAAGAGAAAATGTAAGCTGCGCGGAGTTGATTATACGTATGACAAATTGATCATTAGCGTGGATGGCCATTTTTGCCCTATACTGAGCATCCATCAGTGGTTATTTTGACCGCCGCGAACTCGGAAATCCAACAATCGATCGGCCTACATCAAATTGAGTTAAATAATCATTTCATCAACCGTCATTTTAAAGGAACTTACGCAACCTATTGAGCCCGTTCGTTCTCCAATAGGTACAGGGATTTAGGGGCTCACTCCAACTAGATGTCAAACCCCACTCAATTTCAATTAATTATCCAAATCCCCATTGATACAGAACACGCGACGGTAATGAAGGCACAAAGACATGTTTCAACACGAAAACCCGATATTCCGAGAGAAACAATACCGGATTGGGTCTGGCACTCATCATGAGCAGTCACTCCTTTCCATTGACCCTGAGCAAAGGGAAAGCTTTGCTAGTTTTTCTTCCGAAACAAGGAACAAATTGAACCTGGCAGGGCAATAATAATATGAAAAAGTAAATCCCGGTATATACCGCGAAGGCTCCACCACTTATTTCGCTTCTCCCGTTGGGCACATTAATCGGGAGAAATTCTAAACGACTATATCGAAGCACTTGTCAATCGTCAGTGGAGCGACGCTCAAGATATGGCGCTAATAGGAAATATCAGGCTATTGTTCCTGGTGGATGCGTGTAGGGCCGAGTAATGGCACCCTAAGGCTCTCTATTAGAATGGATCGTCGCGAACGTCATAATAAGTTAATCTTCTCCCCTGACATTGTCCAGCACTCTGCTGGGAGACTGACACTCCTGATAATACGCTTCAAGATACGGCTAAAGAGGCGTACATGAGTTAACAACTGGCGGGAACGACTCGCCACTTATTGCCACCAATACAACGCGTAACGCAAATTGATGTAGACATACACGTAGGTCAAGATTGCCGGCTATTCCAATATCATGTCTGTATTTATCCGCATTGCCCAACACATTTACAGTACCTTAATTATAATGCGACAACATTTGAGTATCTATTAGTAGTATAAAAGCGGAAGTTACTCGCTATGTTATTATTAAAGGTTTTCTCGTACTGGTTTGAAAGTTTCTCACGAGTAAACTATGAACTTGGATAGCTGCAAATGGATGTCCGGATTGGAAGATAAGTAAGATAAATCTAGGAGCGGGGTGGAGAAAATTTCACCGAATTTCCAAGCGCCCTACTTATGAATACATCACTTCCGCTTGAAATCCGATAAGTTCCCGGGGAGTGACGGTATTGCCTAATTCGTCGGAAGGAATATCCTGATTGAATACGTGACACCCACATCTTTCTTCGGATTTTCATTAGGCCCTCGGCGCCCCCGGATTTGCATATCCGGCAACTAGCTACCCAATAAATCAATAAATAGAGCGGCGTCTATAGTTTTCTACGAAGACCGTGCAGTTGACGCCGCTTAGGCTCTCTTCATACTTGCACTCAATAAAGCACGAGGTTCCAAGAGCACTTATGATATTTTGTAACAGAAAGTGTTTATTACCATTTTCGAGCGGGAAGAAAATTTGCTGGTATGCTTGGTGAAGTCATTTGAAAGTAAGGTGAAGAATTTCAAAAGAAAAAAAAAGCCAGTGGCCTCGTTATGCGTAGGGTAGGGGGAGAAGCTAATTTCGCCAGGCTTTCGCTTTCTCCGGCCAAAGGGTATGATTACCTGAATAACTGAGGGGTCACAGAAGGGTCTTCTTCTTAGAGAACTCTCAGTTCCCTGCGAGGGCATCAACCCAGCCCGTGTTAGACGTCAGTAGCTCTAAAGTCCCCCTCGACGTTAATTGCCTGGTTAGTGATTTTAAGATCCGACCGCATGTTACAGCTGGACGAACCCTCGTTATTATATAAGTTACCAGGACCCATTTCTTACGGCCCACAGGCACGCAGTTGCAAATGAGTTTTGGGAAGCGATCAAAGTTTCACACCACCCTTCAGATGATTCAGTGGTTCCTGTCGCTGGCGAGGTGGCGAGGGTATTTTGGTATAATGTTTTCGACTGGTTTTGATTCCCACGGCAGTGCAAGTTCTTTCATAAAATAGCTGGTTGGCGATGCGTCAATTAATTCAATTCATTCTATTGGTTATATACATATTAGTCTACAGCACACATCATAAATAATCGGGCAGGTAGTGATCCATATAACACTGTAACTACGCGCCAACTGTCAACAAGTGGTGTTGATGCAACGTGCACGCCGCAGTTTTCGATAAGATAATGAGAAAATGATAGACAGCTTCTTTTTGGAGCTTGAAAAAACCTCACTAGCAATATTGTCCCATTACATAAGAAAGGTAAGAAACATTCTGAGTGACCTTAATTATGAGATCCTTTGAAATTGCGTTTCAAAGAAAGTCCGCAAGGAAAAAGCAGTAAAGCTCCGTCTTACCACCAGGGGCGGTTTCTCACAGCATAAATACTTTGACGTGTGACCAGATATACACCCTACAGTTATGCGTTGTTTACCATTAGCATTAATAAAACCCTCTTAACCCGCTAGTAGCAAGCAAATTTTGGCTAATATTCTTCTATTATGGGATAGGTGCTATAATTACATGCGGACCCGTTCTCGAAATTGCATGTACGTTGCAGATACGAACCACTTTGGAGTTGGTTATGCATCATTTCTCATACCGCGATCGGAATTCGCCTTGATTAATTTGAATCTTTTACGAATGACAGTCGAGTGTTCGCCGACTGATGATGGGTAGGAAAACTTGCAGGGGTTGAAGAAGCTATGTATTTCGCGATATCGATGATCGAATACTTTGGAAACATATTTGGCACCGCTACCGTAGATGTTTACTTCCTATAATTTAAGCCGTATAATTTAGTGCGTGGGGTAGAAGACGGTGAGTTGTAGGTTTTAAGCTATGCAGCATTTCCCAGACGTTTGTCTATTTTCTAATTCATGACACGTAATAGATGGAACATGGGAGCGCCAGTCACGAAATGAGAACCCTTCGAAGTGTGCGTGCGTTGAATGACCGTAAGACTTGCAGGACGGATGCTTGTAAATGAGATTTTCCTCTAATGATACGTAGAGTACAAGTAGCAACAATAAAGGCGGAGGCGGTATCAATATGGGTCCGATTGTCGGCGGGCGTCGACCACCTTCACAGCAGTCATTCCACTCGTCAAAGAATAGCCATTCTCATCACTCTCGGCATGCAGGCTCGTCCGCACCACCCTCCACCCCGAGGAATGCGTGCCAATTGCCGGAAATAACGCCGCGATGTATCCGTGAGTCCTCGTCTACCGTAATTGTTTTCGAGTCCGTTATGGTCGTTTCAAATTGTATTATCAATGAAGTTGTCTTCTGTCAATTAAAAACATTTGACAAGAATGTACAGGGTGATTCACTTGCCTTTGAATCGCTAATGATGAATATGTGGCGTTGAAAATATAACAATTATACGGTGTCCTGTAATTGCAATATAAAGGAGTCTTTGCCGAGTCTTTTCATGTACAGTCGTTTATATATAATATCAAGTTATACCAATAACGGATACAATTGGAACTCGAGTGTAAAGGGGATGATTAAAAGCCAACTGACTCACCCTACACGTAAAAAGCCAAATTCATTATCAATAAGTTCTTTTCTCTTCTCTTAATTTGAAAAATTTGACACGAATGTACGAATGTCTGCTTGAACGTAAACAAGCAGAAGTATGGCTAAGATTTCGAGTATGACTGCTCACACATTTCACTAATAATATGAGCAAAGCATTAATAAAGATTGTATCTAATTTTCCAGACATAAGGTCGTCCTCGAAGAACCTCGTGTCAACCAGGAACCAGCAGAGCATTACAAAGATGCTTCTTCTAATTAGCACGGTCTTCATATTGCTCAATTTACCGAGGTAAGCCAGCCGCAGAACAATGCCCGTCGAATTTATCGGTACTGGCAATTTCGGGCGTTTCGGGGTTAATCTCGATGGTGGCAAAAAACGTGTGGAGTCTCACGCTAGTGGCACAGTGGCAGTCCAGCAATTCTCCAAGCTCAATCATCTTCATTTGTCGTCATCATTGTTCAATATGCTGTCGATCACATTGACGTTCAATTTGTCGCTGATGCATTTTTCAAGCTGCCGATCAATTCTCGAGTGTTCTCTGCCAACTAGTTCCCTAGAAATTCTAAAGAATCCATTCCTTTCGTGACTTGTCGTAAAATTTCTCTTTGACGATAATTTATCTTCGAGCAGTCATTCTGCTTTATTAATAACAGTGAATGTTGCTCCGATTGTAATATTTTCCACTCGACATTGCGAAGGGACGTGAGTTTTCTCAACACGAAACATAACTATTCTTCCAGCTACGTGATCAGGCTGTGCGTGTTCTTCTTCACGCTCGCCCGGAAGGATACTCCTGCGCTGCTCTGGTGTCTTCAGCAGTTCTTCATGCTGCTCTACTACACCAATTTCAGCATCAACTTCCTGCTGTACGCCATGTGCGGCATCACGTTCAGGCGCTGCCTCGAGCAATTACTGCGCAAAATGCTTAAAAGTATGACGAGGTACCAGTGCAATCCGCAGCGTTACATTTAGCAGTGCCCGTGCCGCTGCTGCATTCCAAAAGAAATCCGCAATGAGAACATCGCCATGGCCAATCTCGGGGAGGCTATGTAGCTATGAGTGATCGGAGGCGCTCCTGGAACCGGCTTTGTCTGAGTAAGTATACTCCACCCCTACAGAATTAGATTGGCCCACTAGGTATAAGCCCTGCTAGAATGTAATCGCGGGAGCGAATAGCCCTTCCTGGTTGGTTGAGTAAGGGAGCAATTTATGTATATCCATCACAAGTAGAGTTAAGTCACTTTAATAATAGATTTTCGTCAATTATAAATCGACATTGCAAGGCAGTCTTTATATATCACCCACCTGGGAGATATTTATTTAGTAAGTATAAAGATAAGAAAAAATATTTTATATTGCTTAGTGCATGTTCGTGAAGATGATTTACATGTTTTTAGTTATTGGTTACACGTTTACATCCTTTGGTTACACAGATTCAGATTTAAAATGAACCTGGTTATTTGATTCTAAAAAGTTACCTTGAGTGGTCTGTCAAGGTTTATTCAAAGGCGCGTTTAAAAGTATCGCAATCAGAAAGATCCTTTGCACCGTATTTGCTTTGAACTCATTCCACCGTGTCCACAGTAAAACCAATACGCCCGCATGTTCTTGGATGCAAACAAGTTTGTTATACTCGTTATTGACAGGGCGAGAGACACACCCAGGTAAAAAGAACACTTTCTATCCGAACGGGCAACTATTCTCCTGGGAAAAATTGTCGCGTGTGTAAACTTTATGCGAGATCCCGGATATAAGTCTCATAATGTTTCGACACAGACGGTCGGTGTGAATAGTGCTTCGAAAGTCGACGCAGCGAAACGTTGACGTCTGGATTTCAGTCGGGTGTGAAACATGTCGGTTTTGATTCGATAACCGAATATTGATAGAACTCCAGCGAGTATCAGATGTAAATGAAACTTGCGTTCATTCACAGTGGCGAAATCGAAAAAGGTGTTCGAAATAACAGAAAGCTTTATGCTTTTCCAAACATGAAACGTAAACGAATTCGAAAAGTACATAGTATTTTTTAATGCGCGCGGGTCTGCATTAAATTATCTACATGGCAGCATTGATCGCACGTTATCGCCCCAAGGACCTTATTATCGGTAAACTATACCTGCACAGTGTCGCACCAGATAGCGAGCTGTTATTGATATGGTGAAAACAACCATCCTACGTATGTATATGCTTACAAATACTCACAGTAAAGTAAGCACAGGGCGATATAGAGCATTTTTAGTGAATTCTCAAGTTCCGTCAACAACAATCACGTCTGTTTCCATATATCTAGTAAACAGGCAATCCCTTGCGATGCAGTGATAGTGATAACGCAGTTTAGAGAGGATTGTCGCGGTTTTCGAAATCTTTTTTTTCTGCATAAAGTTTATAAAGATGTAGATTACGGGATTGAGGTGATGTAAAAATCTTTCTAATAATTTCATTACAAAAATCTAATACGAATGCAGAGCTGCCGTGAAATTGAATTGGCTCGCGTTACAGAATGGGTGAAACCTACGCATGCAGTATGTAGTATGTACTTCGACACTCAGATTCTGTTAATAACACGGCTATTCTTTCACAGAATTTATGTACAATTGTTGTGAGCGTTATGGAAAGATACATTGGTATTGTTATCATATACTAATTATGATTAATGATATTCCGTTCCAAGTATTCCATTCATCCCAAAAAAAATAAACATCATCCGTTCGGAATGCATCAGAAAGTTACATCGCTCTCATGGATATATGTTTTCAGAAACAAGTCTACTTCCCCGGAGAGACATCGAATAATAATGACGCACGTTATTACCGAGGATGTTATCGAAATAAAACTGAAACCAATAAAGCTACCCAATGAAATTCGATACCGTCAAGATTTTGCGGAGGATGCTCAACCTAGGAGAATACAATAATGCATCCTTATAAAACTGCATGCCGTTGAAGCCGCAGATCGATCGGCGACCGACGACTTCGATGTCCCCAGTCTCAAGAAATGTTACAAGAATCTACCGCAACACATCACGTTGCATTCCCCCCTTTACCCAGTTCGTAGGGTATAACTGTTAACTATAGCACTCGACCTACTCTATTGTACATAAAGCCCTTTATAAACCGGCCTACCAATTAGTCAACTTGAAAAATGGCCATATCATTGCTGTTGTCGCACTAAGCTTGTTGTAACAGTAAATGTGTCCAGCTATCGAAGCGCCAACTACAAGTACAGTTGTACATAACTCGGGGAGAAATTAATAATTATTCTCAAACTCTAAGTGGTAATTATGAGATTCACTGTGATTCTATTAGTAGAAAGTTACGCTACTCGAGGTCGAACGCGGACTCGTCTCTTCGTTCGGTTTAACCAACATTTATTTCGCTGCCAGTTTGCAACTCCCATTTGTTTCCAACTTGCACCAGATTTATTCGTTATTCGCCTATGAGCCTTTCATATGGTATCGCACAAAGTTTAACGGTTGTTACTCATTGTCAGTGGAAACGAACGTTTCACGTTGAGCATCGCTTGATTTCACATTATACTTAAGTCACCTTTGTACCTCCCATCGCTGGCATTGTTTTATTTATTAATGTAAATAAACTCTATTTTACAAAGTGGGCGTTCTCCTGTCTATCTTTACCCCACAGGAAACCCACTTGCAATTCGGCACGCTTAAATGGCACTATATTTAAGTTGCAAATCGAAAACGTGCAAATCTCGGAACGTAAGATTGAAATAGACTGTCCAGTGATATATAATCGAAGAAACTAACCTTCGTTTTACCGGAGCCCGTGGGACCAACCAGCATCAGTCCATGGCGTACCATAATCGTCTCGTATAACTGAATGACCTTTTTCACGAACTCTGAAAACAAGGAAATTGTTTTTTGTACTGTGATTATCTTGTGATATTGTGACAAGCTGTGACTATGGAGCTTGCATTGAACCTATTTAATATCGTGTTTAATATTCGAGTAAGACTTGACTATATGCATAAAACGGACTGAATTGTCCATATAGTTTTCTCGTACTAAAACAAGCGATTGAAATAGTTGCAAAGTGTAATGTTAAAAATCAAGGCTTTGAAAATGAGAACGGCTAGAAATACAGATCAGTGTCGCCTCAAATTCTCATGTCAACAATTTATGAGTGAAATACTTCGCCAGGCATGGTCCTCCACATTCTTCCCGTTATGGCGAATTTTAATTTCGACGTAGAGTATTTTGCTTCAGAAAAAAAGACGTAAACGGCCGGCGGAGCAGTAGACACAATTCAAGCTACTAAAGCAATGTGTGGCGTAATCCGCGTAATTCATTCATTAGTGTTGATCACAAGTTATCCTGAAAGTACTGAAACGAGATTAAAATTTATGACGATTTGTTTCCAAGCAAGCAGGCTCCATCTCTTTGGCTATTTGGAAGCCACAAAAAATATTGAATCTTGATCTGCGACAGAAGAACACAAAGGAATGCGAAAAATTATTCGTTGGAACACACAGATGGGCATAACTTTGTCGGCCCTAGTGAAACAATTTCCCTCGATAACTTTAAATATTGATTCGTCCTGGTAGGTTGGGTCGCGACCGCCAGTGCATTACCAGTTTAAGGATAACGAGGATTACATACGAGTAAGGGTTTAAGGATAATCAGTGGATTCAGCTATCCGAAACTTTCTACGGTTCCAACGACTGTGCTTTATATGAAATATTTCATTTAGTTTATCATTTGACTCGCTCGTATTTTGGTTAAATCATTAATCCTTAGCAGATTAAGCGTAGAAGTTGGCAATTAGCAGAATGTAAATTGATAATTTAAACTAAATAAAATTGTGTATTTTTAAAAATGAATTTTTGATTTTCAAAACTAAAATGTCGTTGAAGGAGCATTCTTGCTCCGAGCGTATGAAAGTAAAACATACTTCTTCAATTTGCAACTATCAATCAGTCTTTTTTGCAGTGACAAGGAGAGCAGAACAACATCCAGCCATTTCGTGTTAAGAAAAATGCTACGACTCCCGGCAATTTGAGGCGAGGTATCACCTTCCGTCATTGAAAAATAGCTATCAAGATGCCAAAGACGGCGAAGGAACCGTAGCTTTTTCCATGCAGCTTCTTACCATCAACATCCTCGAGGCGCCTGTTCAAGATGGATTTGCGAATCTCTGCCTCTAGGATCCCGTAGTCCGGTACTTTTTCTTCCAAGCGTGGGAAGAGGTCCGAGACAATGCCTGGGGGGAGAAAGACCGATGCGGTCACTAAATGAAACGGGACAAACACACAATGGGATCCCCGTCGACGCTACCGCGTTATTTAGATACTCCTCGGAGTTGTGTCACTTTAACTGCATTTGCACTGGCGATAATACTCCACTGATAGATTGGAAATTAAAGTAGAAAAACAAACGAGTAAGAATCCTGATGAATAAAACGTACAAATAAGTGTACCTATCGTTCCCGACATTTAATCCGTTATTTCACTGCAATTTCATTCCCAACTTTAATATCATTTTGAAAGTCATCCGTAAACGTGTACTCGCCAATGAAGCAAATAGAAAGTTACCATCAAATAATTTTAAGTCGTCCTTCAAAAACTTTGGTACGTTTACGTCTCGCAGAGCCCGCAGGCATATCTGTTGCTCGTTGAGATCCAACTGTTCTCGCTTGAGGTTTCCGGCTACGGCAATGACGGTTTTCACGGCTCGCATGCCGAAGTCATAATGATCCTTGAGGATTACGAAAACGACCGTCAAAGGGTTTCATAAACAAAGCGTCGAGTATGCGAGTAGTTCCCCGTAATCCAAGCAATTAACAAAGTACTAACATTTGTCACAGGATTCTCATACCTGTGTGCTGAGTTGTTCTGAGCTCAGTTTGAATGTCGTCGTAATTTTGCCGGCCAAGTTCCGCGCGTCCGAAAAGCCGTAGGAGAATAACGAAATTTCCGCAATGAGCGCGTAATCCGGCACCATCATAGCCACCGGGCGGAAAAGTGCTTTCAAGTTGTCCGGCAACTCGGTACGGCCGGCGTAACCCGGATTCATCGTGATAAAAACTGAGCACGATAGTTTCAGTGCGATTTCCACTCCCTCGAAAAGAAATCTAAACGATGCATTCGATTTAATATGATGTTGCAAGTGTTCATGGTTTCATGTTCATGTCGCTTTCGCGATAGCTTGACAAAGCAATTAATTAAACTATTCACTGATCCATTGAATTAAATATCGAAATCCCAAAAGCAAATACTTACGATTCCACCCGCATCCGAAGGGCTTCCTGGATGGTCATTATTTGCTGTGCTATTACCGACAGGACTTCTATGTCTATCCGATTAAATTCATCAAAGCAGGCCCATGCACCTGCGCTGGAACCGCAATGCGAAGTGAATCTAATGCATCATGCAAATTGTCAAGGATTGAAACAGCTAGAGAATGCACATAGATTGAAGATTTGCGTAGCCCAAACGAGATAACCAAATATCGACGACAAACTCGTGGCTGGTGATCACATACTATGAACACGAAAACTGTGAAATGCTGCATTGTTCTTGCGATTCTGAACCATTTCAGTCATAATTATTAATAATGAACTTAAATCCGACGCAGTATATCTCGCAGCTTTATTAAAGATAATTGGTTGAGTTTAATTAAGGACTGATGGTACGAGTATGTATCGTAAAATGGGGGGAAATCTTCCATCGCTCTGATGCTTTCGATTTAAGAATTAAACAGAAATCCAATAATAATTTACCAATATTCATTTAACTTGGCAATTGGTGTGGAATTTGTTATTTTACAAATGTCACAATCCTTCCCCCCAGCATATTGGACAAAGGAATATTAATTGGCGTATGTACCTGGCAAGACCTTTGAAGAATTTCCCCATCGACATGAAGTCTAGTTGATCGGAGCAATTGAACACGACGCACTGCACTGCGAATGCCTTGGCGAGATCCTTAACCGTCTCCGTTTTTCCCGTGCCAGCTGGCCCGGCAGGTGCCCCTCCGAATTTCAAGTGCAAAGCACCAGTCAGTGTCAGGTAGCATCGATCAGTCAGCGGCGTGATGACCAATCTCCCATTATTTCCCAGATATTCGTAGCTGCGAAAGGTGTTGAAGTTAAAAGCATCGCGTCCCAATTAAAAGTTTCTCTCCCACTTGGTCCAATCATCGAATAACAAGGTTACTAATTCTTCGCGGGTCACTCAACGAACAACAGCGGAGAAAACGTGGGTGAATGATGGATAATCCACATACTATACATGTACATATTATTTTTTGCGACATGCTCACGCATAGGAAAACTCAGCGTTGACCGCGCGAATTTTTAGATGCTGCTCCTCGTTCCAGTAGTATCGGAGCTGCGAGATCCAGTCGAAATCATTGGTATTACTGATGTTCTCGTCGATGAGATTCTGCAGGACATCGCGTGCGTGAACCTCAATCGTTATGACTGCCTCGAGCATCAGCCTCTGAATCATGGTTTGGGGTCCACGAATCAACTCGCGCAGATCGTCCAGCTGTGACAAGGTTACAAGGTCATGGAGTGGACATCTAGCCGGCTCTTTCTTCGCAAGGGGCTGCTCATTATAATTTGTTAATGACAGTCTCTTTGATCCGTACCTGGCTAAGCATGACTTGGAGGTATCCGCGCAGATTGTTATTAATAATTGCATCTTCAACGTGCGCGGTCCAATAAGTTTGTCCGCCGCAAAGTGTAACTTGTCCAGGCCACATGTAGACCCAATCCTTCCTGGATGTGGTCTCAACCACGGAGAGTGCCTGGCCAATTATCTCACGAAGGGTATTGCGCATGACCTGCTCTACCTGGCCCAGCCAGTGCTCCACATATCCTTGTGGATACATGGGTGGCCGCAGAACGACCTCCTCGCCCTCCGCAGAGAACATCATCGTTATTTGATTGTCACTTTCAAATCTCAATTCACGAATATTCTCGAAGCACTTCTTGAGATGTGGCTGCACTGCTTGGATAACTTTTGACTGAGCAACAATCTCCAGGAGCTCCTCGTCACTGAGAAAGTAGAATCGGGGGAAGACCATGCGCTTGGCTTCGAGGTACTCGGAGAGGCCTTTTTGCACCAGCTCCAATAGACCTTGGCATTCTTTCAGGCTCTCCAGTAGGCTTTTGTCAGGGCATATTCGTATGATCTGCGGGATGTCATAAGAAGCAGGATGCTTGTATCTGGCACTACAGCAACAACCTTTGTATGCTTTCAACTTCCATAACTCTAAATACACACATTTCACAATTGCACACTTTCAAATATACTTGGCATTACTCTCAACTTACGAAGGGCTTATCGTGAGCGTTGCTCATGATCCTTCTCCAATTGCGCTCCATATTATTGTACTTCCTTGTTTCGTTTGGCAGTTGCTTACCGATGTCCTCCGAGGTGAATATCGGCTCCAAATACATCCACTGGCTGTATGACAGTGTAAATTAGCTATACTCAGGAAAGGTGGAATCAATATTAGCAGACGTCCCACCGTTGCACTTCGGTCCAGAGAGTTATGACCTCCTGCGTCAAGTTCAACTTATATTCCCATTCGTTGATCTGCTCCTCGAAGGCAACCTTGTACGGACTGAAGCTTAACTGCTGCACAATTGTAATGTGATCGTCTAGTAGTATTTGGGTCTCTTCCGCAACTTTCATTATATACGTCCCTGTTGTATAGAAAAGTATTAGGATTAAGCTGCGGGGCTGGTCTTCAGAGTTAAGAAAGATTCGTTTTATTATGCAAGATGAAGACAATTGAAGACACCGACCGGAGTCTTTGTATGGTAGAATGTCCATGGTTATCGTGTCCCATTCGGCGATCATTTTGTTCAATGACCCTTCGATGGTATACTCCTTCGCAGCCGCGTCCGTGACAGCCCTCACAGTTTCTTCAAATTCCATTATACCGAAGACAACCAAACTTTTGAAGGTCAGGGCCGGTGTCAAGGACATTTGTATGCCAGTCTTTCCACTAAGCTCCTCGAAGTGCCGTGGTTTCATTCCCGGATCACGCAGTGCTTGGATCATACTTATGTACGGCTTAAAGTCTCTCAGCTGGTCTCGCACGGTCGTTGCAATCTCAAGCAACTCTGGATAATACGTAATACAAATGTTTTCCAAATTATGTAAATTCCTTGAATATAACTAGTATATCATTTGAAGTGTACTTGGATGCTCTTCGAATAGTTTGACAGAACGATTAATGGCCTTTTGGAGGTCTGTGGTTATAAGGTCAATCTGATCGGCGTCAATAGTCATTAGAGGGTTCTCCATCCAGATCTCGTGCCACTTGAACCAGTCTTTGGAGTTAAAAGTGAAAAATCGATTTAGAATACACGCTATTGTTCAAAGTCGAAATGTCACTATTAGCATGAAAACATTGTCTGGAGTAACCTGCAGCGTTAACCCACAGGTTCTTATAGGGTTCGAATTCCTTAACGAGCCTGTTGAGCTGATCGAAAGGTATAACATCGACTTCAAATAGCCTCTGCCTTTCATTGAGTAAGAGTCCCTGTTCCTGACATTCCTTCATGTTCTTCCAAATTCGTTTAACGTCCAGAGCGGCCTCGTGGACTTTGTTAATATCAGTTTGCAACACGGCATTTGCAACATTGCTCACGAGTGTGTCGATCCTCTCTTGTATAAGGACTTCATCCTGCAATTGGATTGCGTAGAATTTCTCTTGCTCCTCCAGCAGCTTTCCAGTCGTTTCAGCAACCTAGAAGCAGTACTATTATGATTCTCTACTTTAAACTACAATAGAAACTATTGATTTATGCTCATGGTAAAGAATGATTCAAAGGGAAATTGACAGAACCAGTTGGTCTATCCGCCTAGGAAAGCCGAGAGCCTCCCACTTCGCTTGGAAATCGTCATCCGACAAATTCCAGAGAAAGGCGTCGAGCACGTCAAAGTCCAAATGCAGGAGGCGCATGGTTTCGTCGAGATTCTTGACGGTGACCGGTATCGTCTCCATCCAGTCTCTCAATTCGAAAATGTGCTCGATACTCTGGGCGGGTTCTCGAAGCCTAGTGCGAATTTGTGTGTAGCTTTCAAGGATCTCGTCCACTTGATCGCGCAATTTTTCCGTGAACATGGTGAGCAATTGTCGGACGCAATCCTCCCTCTTTTGAATCAGGAAGTCTTTGAGCGGCTTGACGTTCACATGAAACGGACCGATGGAGATGCTGCTCGGCAGTGTCTTCTCCAAATTGTATTTCATTGCCAAGTGGAGCTCTACTTCCTCCTTCAGCTCGAACGCGGTGTGCTCATCGTTCTTGAACTCTCTAATTCCGTCATAAAGGAAATAGAGAAGCAGGATCTGCATTATGCCGGATGAAGTAACCGTCTGCGTGTACCCAACTGTAAAACTTACTCTACATATTTCTGTACGTCCAGTTTAAAGAGGTCCAAATATATGGAGAACTCTTGAGCGTAGGCTCTTAAAGGGATCGCCGCCTTCTGGTACGCTACCCTTAGGCGATCTCTTGCCTCGCAAACCTCCGCCTCGAGCAGTCCGACTGAACTCAAGTAAAGATCCGGTGGAAACTTTAAATGGTGCAGAAGGAAAGGATGTACCTGTCTGATGTGATGGCACATGGTGAGGCTGGTATCGTATAAAGATACGAGAATTCCCTATTGACATAAAAATTCACCCTCAGCTATGGTTTCAAAGCTACCAATTTTCCGTAGCATTAAAATCTGCACAAGTTACTTCGTATTCATCAGGATTAGTAGAGTAGAACGCCTCTTTATCGTCGATCATAATATCCAAGTGAAAGATGGGACTAACAGATGGATTAAATTGTGAGTCGACGAGATTATCGCCCCAAATGAAACTTTCGTCGACGCGGAGCGCGCATAATGCAGGAGTAACCAGAATGCCGGTGTATAAAGCGATAGAATTCTCTACCAGGACCCGAAGAGCATACTGTAATAATAATTGGATTCAAGTAGAATGTAATACCGAGCGGTCGCAAAATTCCAACTACATAAATGAATTAATTAAGCTGCGGGTGTTCGCAGCTCCATCCCAGAGATTAATAAATTTTTTCACGAAGCACAGCTGACCTGCATTCGGAGAACAATGAGTTGCATGAAATTCTTCAGCTTCATAACATCATAAACATCATGCGTTTTTTCGTCGAGATTAAATGACCCTTTGCCGACGTCCCTCAAACACATGCGCACGGATTGCGAGACTTTTTGAACCCACGGCTCCTTCAGGTACTTGACGGTAGTCACTGTAGTCTGACTCTGGAGAGCCTCGAATTCGACGAGGCTGACCGACTTTCCGTAATTCGCGGTGAATAGATTCATCTCACAGACACGCTGACACTCATGGACGATGCACTGCATCGCTTGGTATACCTCTAAGAGGACGTATAATGTGGTCCAATGACACTTCGTCTTCATTTCCTGCGATAAGCAGTGCAATATAATCTAAATCTATTTTCCCGATCGCTACTGATTCTGTCACCTCGAAATTCGCCATGGCCGTATCTATTTTCCCGTCCAGTGGAGCGAGGATTTCCTCGTTCGTGGGTGTCCAGGTAATGAACCGAAACATTTCTGGGTTTCTCTCGATCTGCCGCCTCCATATGAGATCGCACATTGTGCGCTGGTAATCCAAATCGATTTCCCCAACTACCTGCAACACCGTTTCGGTTTGCTATCGACGTCTACTATGATAAAAAATCCTGTTTCACTCACAGTTTTCACGTGTTTCTCCTTATACTTTGTGTAATCTTGATCCATCGATAAATTAAGAATAATAGTCTTCTGCTCTTCGGTCAATGCTGGTATTCCGTCTAGCCGCATGCAGTCCACATAAAACTGGTATCTGAAGGGGCGGTCGAGTGAAAAGTTGTGTGAGAAATAATGCTCATCGGCTTGCAATAATTCAAGAATGTGATCTTATATATTATGTACATATAATACTAACTTTATGCTCGACTCAGCATCGTTGCGTGCATTGATGGCACTTGCCAACCTTCTCGCGAAGATGTACGGATCCTCGGCGAAGAATCGGACGTAGAGTCTCGGTAGCTTGTACTCCCGTTTCAGCCCGTCGAGCGTAAGAACGTGCCATACCTTTTCCCGAGGATCGTAATCGGTAACGGCAGCATGATACCAGTCGAACAAGTGATTCAGCGGCTCGTCTTTCCGAAAGAACCTGCGATCCTTACGATTCTCCCTTTCGACAAAGACTATCGCCGGTAATGGGAAACGTGTACCATCGACGATGCCCAATTCTAGCCAATCCTCACTCGTCCTATATTACAAAATCCAAGAGAAACTGTTACTATTATTTCAATAGGATTGAAATAACTATGCGTTTAGAGATTATATGTTTGCAACGGCAGCAGCGTTAAGCGTTGAATGCGTTTCCTAAAGCTTCAGCACAGATTATCGGAAAACGGAATATCGAATTTCCAAATGGTACAGAAATGGCAAGGGAAGCTTTGGAGCTTTCGCAGCAATCAGCCGTCTGTTATATTTCAAAAGGGAAAATTCGTATTTCATAGAAGGTCGAACCTGCAGTCAAATTCCTCGTCATCGAAGATATCCAGAGGCAGGAAATGCCCTTTGGCAAAGAGTCCGTACTTATCCTCGTCCGATAGATATGGCCACACTTCAATCGATGGGATCAAATCCTCTGTCTGGACACCTCTCTCTGCCAGGATTTCAGCGATATGAAGATTCTTGTAGCTCCTTCTCCGTCGCTCCATCTCGACATTTCGTGGCAGTTCCCGGGGCTGCACGACTTTCTGCGATTGTAATTTCGGTGCGAACGTTTCCGCCGGAAAGATCTTAAAAAAGTAAATTCTTTCACTCACTGCTGCATACGGTAATTGGAACGAGAGTTGGTGCGAGTGAATTTGGCCCTGCTGTCGTTATGCTGCGCAATTAGAGCGAGCACTGGTTAAAGAGGAGCACGCGGTATAGTTTAAAGTAGAAGTGTGTCCCTGAGGGATCCAAGCTGTATTATGCAGAGATGTTATTTGATAAGTATTTTTAAAATTTCTTTTAGTACACATGCTCTGGGTTTTCAAGGGGTTCTTTCGACAGGAATTTCTGTATCGTACTGAGTTCTACATACAACTGATCGGTCCTCCGAAAAGGTAGTCCATCTTTTAGCATCGCCAAGTCGCCGGCGCGTCGTGTCAACCGCGAGATCCTTTACAATGGCAGAATGGTGCTCGGTAGTAGTTTCCCATGCTAGTTGGGTTCGTTTTGGCGCCGAGATGAAACCCTTTGGCTTCGGTGCTCGACCTCGAGTCCCTAAGCAATCAAAATTGTTGTTGATTCACTCGCAGCTCATGTCCTACGGGTGACATTTACCAACCTATAATGAGCTCGGAGTAGTAACCCTTCTTGGTATTCGGCATAATGCTACGTGAAACTGTGGCTACTTTAATAGTAATTATGCGGGTTGACTGTTAATTCCCCAAATTACGATCTGTACGATCCTTTCTACATATTCACTAGTCAGACTTATACAATTCTATCGTAGTTTCCGTTTGATATTTCGATTAAATACGAAGCTATGAAGTTGTCAATATTCACGTTGATTTGGCCGGAGAAAGATATTTATTTCCTTTGGCAGTCAAAGTACTACTTCTGACGCTAGTGGACCCCAGACGAAATCCGGGAGGTATTTGAAATTGAAAATTATTGCTCTTTCCCAGAAAAATACCTTCTATGTGAAACCACATGGAAACCATACGTAACGTACCACGAATAAGATGATAATAGCGAAATATTAAATTGCATCGAGGTAAATCATCAGAATCTATTATGCTTATTATTGTGTTCAGCATAACATCTCAAATGGAAATTCATCAAAAGTCACAAGACTTGTAGTCTAGACAGGATTCGAGTAGCCAAGTGCCTAAATTATCTCACGTGTGGGCAATTCTGGCTTATAGTGGCGCACCCTACTTGGGTTGAAAGGTGACTTACAGGGTGATGCGGACTATATGACAACTAAACTCAACAAAGAAATGTAATATGTAAAATGTAACAAAACGAGTAGAAAAGATGATATGGAATTTAACAAATCCTTTTGCGTACTGCCGAAATGATAGTGAGGAAAACAGATTGAATGTGAGACAGTATGCAGACAAACCCAAAAATACGAACAAAATATCTATAAATATATATATTCGAGTCGTTTAAAATCGAATTTGGCTGGAAAGACACTTTTGGGCCACCCAGCCTCTACAAAACTGGCACCAAACTACTCTCTATATATATTATCCTGTTACAAAAGTCTAAAATCGGTCGGGAATGTCTGGAGAGTATCCGATATTTTAACAGCAATACATGATATGCTAGGAGGTATTCTTAAATCGAAGGGTCCCGAAAATTCCAGGAATTTGCGTGACGGCACAGGATAAGGAGACCTCCTTGCGGATCATGTGCTCCTGTTACCAAAGTCTAAAATCGGTCGAAAATGTCTGGAGAGTATCTGATATTTTAACAGGAATACATGATATGCGAGGAGGTATTCTTAAATCGAGGGCAAATTTTCCGACTCGCTGATGACGTCACTGATGACGATATATATACATATATATATACATATATATATACATATATATATATATATATATTCATATACAACGACTAAGAATAAGAACAAAATAAAATCTGGTTCTACAATATGAAATGAATTTCCATAGTATTATAAAATATATTTCCGCCTGTGATTGCATTTGAAGAAATATAGTAATAAAGAATGAATGTATCACGAGCAAAAGGAATTCCACTTTTTGCTGGCATCTGTTGTAAGTATGACCATGGTGTAGAATTGTGAATTCTATACTGTATTCATAGTAAGATTGGGGTTGTCGGTAACAAGGAGCATGACCCGGAAATGGTAATCGGGTAAATCAATAAATGGTCAGCTTGTCCGGCTTATTTCTACCTGGTCTGTGGTAGGAACACAGAACACAGAACAGGTACGGAAACTCGGCTGTGATAGGAACTGCTCGCTCAGTCAGATACCAGCGTGTGGCAATCGTCGACAAGTTACCTAGCTTTCCAGTTGTAATCATATAATCGATGCAACAATAGATGGTCAGAGACTACATATAAATTGTCCAAAAGAGTATGGTCTTCCGCTCGTTACCGCATGGAGGCTGATACTATAGTCAATTCCAAACATTACCAGTACGCAAATACAATTACTGTCAAGTTGTTGTAGACCTCATTCCCCACCTCGTCAGCTCAAATTGCGATATTAAACAGCATAATACCACGAGCCGCATCTCAATTTGAAGCCTGTGTCTTTGCCAGTGGAAGCAGTGGTCCGGTAGCTACCACCCTCTACAGTGAAGGAGCGAAAGGGGTCAAGTTATGATATTGTAGCGGAGGGTGGCGGCGCTGGCGTCATTCGCGCGATCAGCTGTGCGAGCGTGCGAGCTCTGCTCGGCTGCTCGGGTAATTGGGCTTGCTGGCTAGTGCGCGAGGATCCTGCGGCTGTTGGTCGGAGTATCGTGCAGCTGAAAACGCTCGTCCTCGCTGTGAGTGATCGAGGAAAGCGAAAGAGAGAAGGATAGAGGCCATTAGTCCGGATAGGCGGTGGGGAATCCAAGTTCCGCTGTATGCTCGTGAAGATTAACTGGAGGCTGCTGGTGTGTGAGCGTACTGGTCGTGGCGCCGGCACTGGGTGTATTCGGGCGGCAAACTAGGCTCCGGATAAATATCGCGGGAAGACAAGTCTGTAGTGGCGGCGGCGGCGGCGGCGAGCGGCTGAGGAGACTGCGAGGCATGACGGGAACAGGTGACAATAGAGCTTCGCCATGTTAGATTTCACGAGATCGCGAAACGTGCGCCGCTGCTGCTGCTGCGACTGCGACTGCGACTGCGACTGCTGGTGCTAGTGCGGAACAACACGCAGGAGGAAAGAAGACGAGCAGCCGGAGGAGGAGGCGGCAGAGGAGAGGACGAGAAAGAGAGAGAGTCTGTATTTGTGTTTCCTCGGACCGTGCCAGTTTCCCCCGACGGTGATCCAAGCGAAAATCATCCAAGCTGGATAGGTTACCCGAGTATCTCCGCGATACCGTGGACTGGTTTATGGGGTAAGTTTCCCTGGCCCATGGAACCTACCTCTTCGGATATATGCCTACATATCGAGTGAGTGTCTCTCGCCTCCGAGAGTGAGAGACGCTCTCGTCTCAGTGAGAATCGCCGGAGCCGCTTGGGAGAGCGAGGTTAACCTCGAGGAGGTCCTTCCTTCGCTGCCTAACCTCCCCGAGTTCGGAGACTCGGCTCTCGGATTAACACGCTTTTCGTTCTAGCTCGTCCACGCTCACCTACTCTCTCTTACAAACCTCTTTCCCTAGAATATTCCGGAGACTCGGCTTGGCTTTTCTTCCCGCTTCATATATCGACTCTAGCTCCTTCTAGTCTTTGATTTGCCCCCAGTACTTGAGCACTCGCTGGAAAAGACACCCCTTCGTTTCGTCATACACCACTCGCTCGCACTGCAGCTCCGTTAACCCTCTGCGGTCTTGGTTCCAGTCAGTCTCAATGCTACACGTATCATTCACGTACTCAGCTTTTCAATACTTGTCACGCTTTGGTACAGTTTTGAGTAAGATTTCATTAATCCGAAAAGCAGCGGCACCAGTGTTATCAAGCGACAATGCGTCAAGTGGACGGTGGGAGCGTCATTGGAGATGGGAACAAGGGCATTTGAAGAGAATCGCCTCTGGGAATTTCTCGGGCCGCAAAGGGTTGTAGAGAGGGACGTGTCTCGCGCTCATACACTAATAAACCCGGGGATTATAGATCTCACTGAGCATTATAAATCCTGGTTAGATTCCGAGATGTATTCGATGGTTCCCAACACTCGTCCAGTTATCGCTTGTTCTGCGGTGCGGCGAGCGTTATCGTTCGGCGAGCGATCGAGGAGCGCGCATTATTTACCTGGACGGCCTTACGTAAACGTCCGGCAGACTTCTTGCGATAGCCGGCCGAGGTAGGGCAGCCTCTTTGTAAGTGTGCGACTCCAGAATCGCTGCCGGGGAACGCACTCTCTCGCCCAGCTCCGGCGTTTCTCCGCTACAAAAGACCAAGAGAACGACGACTTACTCACTGTATCTGCGAGAGAACGGACGTCTCGTCATCATCGGTGTGTCGAAGTTCACTTGACCCTGGTATCTCCGATGCGCGGCTGCAGAGAGAGAGAGAGAGAGAGAGAGACAGACAGGCACTGATAGAAAAAGTAAAAAAGTGTGTGCTGCGAGAGCGAAAGTGCAAATCTCGAATCGATTCTCTGTCTCCCTTTCTCTCTCGTGTCAAGTACGAGATAGATAGTGCAAGAATGTCAATGTTTTGTTGGTTCGCTTTTCTGCGCGAGATGTTCGGTATAGCGTAGGAAGTACTGAACTGTAGTAGAGTACACGTAATGTCCCAGTCGAGTTATTGGAACCTCTGATTCTCTCTTTCGTTCCCTTTCCCTACTCGTTTTTTGTACATGTTCTTGTCTCTCAGCTGGTGTGCTGCGAGAGCCCTGTGTATTCGTAGACCGCCGGGGTATGATCGATATCCTTTTATTTCGCTGTGTTTTTTCACGTGTATCCACGATGTGAGTGCTCCGTGTGCTCGTATCGATCTCGCCGAGTAAGTTGGTAGCCTTTTGGGTCGGCCTCTACTATTAGCTACTAAACTAAGTGTTATTACGTAAACTAGAGTATTTAGTTGCCGTACTAGGAAGAGGAGCGGCACGTTACTGCATTGGTGTACCCAAGATATCCTGTAGGGTGGCTTCCTCGAAAAAACGTCCCCGTGTCCCGTCACCAGGCTGGAACTCCTGCGATTGGGTGCACCACGAGATGCACGATAGATTGACCGGTAATTAACTAGCGGCCGGTTATTACTCACGGTCGAAAGAGGGCGCGTGACGAACGGGGTCGGCGAAGGATGCTCCGGCGGAGAGTCAGTTTTCGAGCTGGTGGCCCCGCACGCGTACGTGTATCACATCATCATACCACCTCCGTCGCCACCACGTGCGTCTCCGATGCTCCATGATGCTAAATTCTCCGCTCGATACGACCGCGCACAAAACGCCCGGCGCTTATGTAAGCGCTTCATAAGCGGCCGGGCGGACGAAAAGCGCTCGTCACCCTGAGAGGGCCGACACCATCAACGCTTGACTACGCTACCGAGAGCAAACCGAGACCCAAGTATTAAAGACATTAAAGCATCATAAAAAAAATGCCCGGGGTTGGACGATGCCGTGGGAACAAGTAACGAGAGAAACCATAGAACCATACTCTATCCGGGCAGTCGGCCTAATAATAGTCCTAGCTCAAGGCCGACTGTTGTACCTTGGCCAATCATTAATTACTCAACAATCGTCGCAAAGAGGACCAGATCTGAGTCCGCGCTTTAATTTCCCCTGCACAGACAAAGTCCTCGTTCTACCCTCTCTATATCTGCGAGATCGCAGTTCGGGTCAGAGAGTATCTCACCTTAACCGCGAGACAAGCGCGGCGGGAAAACAAGAGTACGCGTGGCAAAAAACGGCCTCGATACAGAAAGAGGAAAGGTAGAAGGAGCGAAAGAGTCGTACGATTAAAAGCAGCCATGCATACTCGCATCAAGTGCGAGGCATTATTCCCGTCTGTCTGTCGCTGGCCGATGCCGAATGAAAGGGAGCCAAGCAATAAGACGCACCAACATCGGCGGGTGGTCACTCCAACTTACACAACTTCCCTCCAGTGTATCTGTCGGTGTTCTCTCTCTCAGCATTTATTTCGGAAGTATGTATGACGCGCACGGCAATCGATGGTACACATTCTTCTTCCCTTGACACTCGTTTGCCTGACAAAGAGGGGGTGATAGAGAGCTAGCTGCCTGGAGAACGAAAGACCAGGCCGTACGTACCTCGGCAAGCTTGGGCTTGAAAATGCGCCGGTTACCACACGTTGCTCTAAAAATACCTGGGACGCCTCGCGAGAACGAGGCGCGGGACACGCAGGCAAATCGAAGGACGACAGCAGGGGACTGTTGACAACATTCGAGAGAGAGAGAGAGAGAGAGAGAGAGAGAGAGAGAGGGAGGGGGGGGGGGTAGACGCACGCTCAAGCAGATCCGGATGATTTATGTCGTATGAGGAAGGGATGGGGAAAAGTGTATGGATTGGGCGTTCGGACGCACTCGACACTCAGAGGGTAAAAACAAGGAAATGGGCGAATTCTATTCGAGTAGTAAAATGTACGTAAACAAGTGGCGCACGTCATTACTCGGGAGAACATCGCGAGAGAAAGCGGATAATTGCCAGCGGAGGGAGAATTAGGCCGAGGAGTAAACTCGATGAATTGTCGAGGTGGCCCTAAAGGCTTCCTGGAAGCGTAATCAGTTGCCGAGTGCCGTTTCCGCTTTCAGTGCTTTCGTCTCGCGAGAGTTCCTATGGTACGTGACTCCGAGTTATCCTGATTCCTCAATTCCAATTGGAGTGAAATAATGATAATTGGAGGCAGGTGCAAAGGGTTCATAAGCTACTTATAAAGCACGAGAATTGTCTTGGAGGAATCCAAGGGTAGGAACGATCAGTATAATCCGCTTTGTGAGCATAGGAGACTCTATTACTCTATACATATACATACTCTGTTAGCATAGCTTAGCGGGACGTTTACCTCTTCTGCTTTTGTGCCTTGGGATCTACGCAGTATCGTGCAGTACATATCCGAACGCAGCCTCAATAATTCTCGCAACGAGCGAGAAGACAGTGGTAGAGTGGCAGCGAGGCGCGGAAAGTGAGCGAGGTAGAGAAGAAAATGTGGCGGTGGTCGCTGGCACGAAACACCCAGAACGGAATGGTGGTGACTCATGTCGCTCTCTTTCCCGGTGTGATTGGCTTCCACGGTGAATCACGCACGGCTCGTTCTCTCGGGCCGAAAACGCGTCGGCACTCGGCGGCCGAGTGCTAACTTTGCGGCGAACCGACACCGCACCGCACCGCCTCGCCCGGGAGTCCTGCGGCATTCCTCGTGTATCACCGCGTGTCCGCCTCCTGGAGCACCGCGTCTCTCCGAGCCCCCTGGAATTCCTGTCCACTGACATGCCGTGCGAACCGGCTCGAAAAATCTCTGTAATCGAGAATCGAGCGCACGCTTCGACTTTGCAACCTCGAACTCGAAGACTGACTCTCAGTTAACGAAACACAAACTGGACCTTTAACAAAGCGACCCAATTGTGCAACAGTTAATCACTGTAACAAACTATTCCCATATAAAGTCAAGGAAATAGTATAAGCGCTCAGTCGCGCCCGGAGCAGCAAAAAACGAGGCTAAATCTTGGACCGTGTGCTCGAGGATTCCAGCGGTCGGATGTCCTGGTATTTACAAAATGCTAAAACCTCATAATCGCAGGTGCTCTGGAGAACGTGCCGAGTGCGGGGTTCACGGCATTACTGCTGAAAACACATATGTACGTACGTGCCCACAAGCTTCCATTACTCGATTCCCCTGGATATTGCTAATTGGGTGATTCGGAGGGGGAAAAGGTTTGGGAAATCAGTCGGTTTGATTTTACAATTGACATTAGTTTGCCGATTAATTGCCGCCCTGTTATTAGTGTTATCCAGAATCGAGGGTGAATGAATTTATTTTCGCGCGGTGAGGGAATAATGGGTTTTTCGTTTGCGATTGTCCAAAGGATTCGAACGAGCAAAGAGTTTTCTGTAAATAACATGGGTACACATAGTAACACAGGACGTGTTGTTTTTCCTGGGGCCAGTTCGAAGAGTCCCCTTTTCTCTGTTTTTTCATGCCACGCGTGGAACCTGAATTTTCTGGAGACTTTCTATCAACATTCTAATAATCGTTCGAAAAGTTCAATAGAGCTAATTTTGTACTGGTTTTTAGGGAATTCGTACCGCATACGAGTACGAATTCCCTAAAAACCAGTACAAAATTAGCTTTACTATACGCTCTAGTATTCACGGTAAAGTATTCATATCATACTAATATTTACTATAAAGGTCTTTCACCGAGTGCGTCAAGCTAGCTGGCGCATGATTTCGCGACATGTTTCTTGGAATAAATTCGCGGTCATATAGGGCGCACCCTGTCACGTCGCGAGATAAAGAACGAGTGGGCTTATCAGCGGTTTGAACGATAATGGCTTCGATAGCAATATGTCGCATGATCTACAATCTATATCCTTATGCATTGACGTTGTGTAGGTTTCGCCTCCGACTTTACCGTATTTGTTATGAAACGTAATCGGCCGCTGTACAATGAAGCACTTTTATCGAAAAGTTACGTGCACCTAACACTTTGTGGAGGTCGGCTTATTCCAATTGGGGTGAAATAATGATAAGTGGAGGCAGGTGCAAAGGGTACATCGACGAAGAACTGCAACGAAAGACTCTATGGCTAAATTGGAAATGAAAGAAATATAGCTTTTTAATCCATGACTTTTAACCCAGTACACTGACATTATGCTAGAGGATGTGCGCGTTACGCGTGAGGTAAACGCCTCGCTTCGGCGGAGACACATTTATATACTTGACATTCATACTCGGACGGTTGACGGGCTATATCGCCGTGCGTTCATTTTTCATGATAATGTCAGCCCCCGGCACTTGGCAGTCGCACTCCTCAATGGACGAACGTCGCCAGTGTGATTCAGCGACTCTAATAATTAGAACAGCGCGTGTCGAAATCCCTCTATTTTCGAGCGGGTTCAACGTCGCAGTAGCGTGAAAACGTCAGTCGTTGAGCAGGGAAAGAAAATACTTTGGCAAGCCAGATCTAATATAGGTATACATTAATTATAGTCGGAATAAGTAAGAAATTGAATGTTTCAAGACTATGGATTAAACGACTTTCGTAATAACCACCGGCACGTGTATGCGCCGATGATGTAATTAGCATCCAATATTTGCCGTATTACATCGGGAAACGGATAACTGGATTGGCCTCTGGCAGGGAACGCCGCATGGCACGACGTCTCGTCGAATTTCCTCTCTTTTTCAGGAATTCCGTCAGCCAGCGGCCGATCCCCACAGTTTCAGCCAACTCTATCGACAGCACTGCGGCCCTTCGCGTAATTCATTTGCCGGAATTTTTTATCGGCAACCGATAGACCATCCGGTGAAACCTGGCATCCGGCGAGAACCTAGGCGCGTAGAACATACTGCATACTGCATACACGCGCGACACTGGCTCCTCCGGCTTGGAACAAATCGTTCTCTGCGGCGGACGAAAAAGAGCTACGGCCGCATATGCGGCCAGATAGTTTTTTACTCGGAATAACCGATCGTCCAGTTAAGCTGCTTATTTCCCGAGAGATTCTCGCACGCGAGCGCGTACGCGTCAAATGGATTCCGTCGAATTAGAGTGTCGTGAAGGCTTTCCCACGCAATTTTCCACGGCTGATTAAGAAAGTTCGATTAAATCCACGGGGAATTCGATTTGGAGGCTGCTTGGTCGGGCGCGTGTTGACGGAAACCGGATGCCCCGTGCGTTTCTTCTTGGAATAATTGCGCCTCCAATCGGCAAAACAATGCTCACTCTTGCCGGGAAAGTCATAAATCCTTGCTGGCTGAGCCCGCTATGCTATACCGAAAATAATTCACTATACCTGTATTTATTTTCCCCGGCTGCTCCCGTCCATTTCCAGGCTTCCTCTCTGGAAGGATAGCAGTGCGACGCTCGAGGATAATAAAAAGCACGCGAGATAAAGTGCTTCCCTGTGGTGTTGGTACAACATTAATTAGGATCAGCATGGCGGATCGCGGAGAACGACGCGTCCAAGATTGCCTAGCAGCAAGAACTCTATCATTATGAATGTGATGCGTTCCACTTGCTCCAACCACCAATGCAGACACGACTACCAACTAAAGTAACTCCCGAATTCCCGATCAGTCGTTAATCCCAAGTGCAACGAACGCAAAGTCGAGGAAAATACCCCCGAGACCGGAGCTCAAATGCAATCTTGTTGACCCGCCATCACGCGATTTCTGCATTCTTCTTACCCAGCCGCATTCCCGGCTGCCACTTGATTCTCTCGCACCCCTGCAACCTGTTAATAGAAGCTGCCAGCTCGACATTCACGCGACTGTGTCACACCTGCTGACACACTCACCAAGCTGGCATTTGCCACTGACGTTCACCACCCCTCGGAAGGAAATGATTCGCCGTGTCCCGGAGGAAAGAGAGAGAGAGAGAGAGGGTGCGAAAAAGGTGGGGGAAGGGGAGGGCACGTTGAGGGAGTGTGCATGCGTCCATGCGCATATATATGTTGGAGTAAGGAACTTATTCGGTTTCACGTCGAGCCGGCGGCCTCCGCTAATTAGATTAGCTCGACGGAGCAATCTCGCAGTCTCGCTTGAAAAGAGAGAAAGCTAAGGTGGACGCGAGAGCGAGAGAGTTAATAATCAGTCACTCTTGGGGAAGAAGCCCCTGCACACCAGCCTCTCTTTTTCTCCCTCGCTCTGGCAACAACCAGTCGTTCACTTTCCAACTCTCCTGACTCCACTCGGTCTCTCTCTCTCTCTCTCTCTGTCCCTCTGTCCCTCTGTCTCTCCTTTCTCTTGGAAGCGTCGAGGCTCTCGCTCAGGCGTGTGCCAGCGTGTGCGAGAGCCCCATTCCCTTTCTCTCTTTATCTGGCGCGGCGTGGCGGCGGAGTTGGCGGCAGGGACGGTGGCGTCCGATAGAGCCGATAGCAGTCCGCTTGCTAGGTGGTACCTGGCGAACGTGTCTGGAGAACGGGCTATGTCAGTAGTCCGCGCCTCGCTGCTGGCTAGTCGAGAGAGCTGGCCCCAACAACAACCGGAATCACCGCCGCGCCGCATTGTCTCGGGCCTCCTGCGTTCCCTCCTCCCCCTCATCCTCTCGCCCTCCGTGTCCCTTGACGCGCCACCTTTCTCCTCGCACCTCGCCGTTGCGAGTTGCTGCGACGCCGAGCCTCGGACCGATATCCTCCTCGTGCCAGCGCCGTCGAGCCTGCCGCGTCCTGTCGCCATCGGCCCCGAAGCAACAACAAACGACCCCATGTTCGGACTTGGTAGCAGGAAGGTCCTCAAGTACTCGGCCATCGACACGTCGCTCTCCCTCGACGTCGAGGATACCGTCACGTGCTTCTGCAGGTCAGTCCTGTCAGACCGGCTTCTCTCTTTCTCTCTCTCTCTCTACTCTCGCTATCTCGCTCTCCTGTACTGTCCTCTTCCTTGAGAGAGGACAGCCCTTTCATCTTTCGGTCCCATGCTACAAGGCTCCCATCCCGTGCGAATCTACTCCGGCGCACGTGCGCTGGATGCATTCTTGCCTGCACACTGACACCTGTGCGCATCGAGCCTCGGTCGAGTACATTTGCGGTCCTACCAATTGCGCCAGTGTGTACCAGTGTCCTGGTACTCCTCTTCGGTAGAAGGAGTTACGCGCTGGGACTCGGTTGAACGAATGTTGGACTCGTTGAACGCTGTCGCATGTTCGGTGAATATTTTACCTATGCAACTGGGAGAGTGATTAGATAGTGAACCGCCATGACGATTATAGTGCTCCTAGGGAAGAGTGGATGATAGGGGAGTGCAGTTTTATGTGACAATAACTAGAAAGTGTCGATTATCAGAGCGATCTCTAGTCCTCTAAAACACACACTTGGATTCGATGGCCCTCGTTGTCTGATTGTGATCGCGACTGACCCCGCAACTATTCCGCAACTGCATTTGCATTTGTTTCACTTGGCTCGCCCTGTGTTCCGCACGTCCCGTTAATGTCCATGGTTGTGAGTATCTAGTGTACAGAAGCGTGGAAATGATGGAGAGAAATGCGAGAGATATGCCGACTCGGTTACACTACGTGTGCAAAATACATCGCTCCACTTTGGAAATCTGGTATCCGCGTGCCAGTACATCCACGGAATGAGATAACGTTTTCGAATATACAATATCGCCGCGCGATCTACGCCTCGTTCATTTCACTCGACGCTCAGACGAGGGTGCCGTGGACACCGTCCCATGGAATAAAGCTCGGTTCACACACTGCAGATACCGCCGCGATCTCCTCTCTCGGAATCACACACACTTCCTCAGTGGTTTTGATTGGGTTGATCGTCACCTCTAATTTGCACGTTTGCCTTGAAGTTAATGCTGTAGGTCTTTTTTATAATGCGAATTGAGCTTAAGTGGTTCGATTACACCACAAGGCTGTAATTAACTGCACTTCGAAGACATTCTAATTGTATTCCCCGTTTGCAAGTCATACCGAGCTGTGAGCAGATCTTATCAACGACGAACCAAGATACGCGCACAAAAGTTCCTCGAGGCTTCATTATCATCTCCTCGCTATCTTCGGTGACTATTTATTATTAGAGGCACCTTGCCTTACATCTTCAAGCTTGCCAAACAAGAGGCCAAGAAATGATTTACCAGATGTCGTCGGTGTGTCAGGAAAACACGCTACCCGCTATTCGCCGTATTTTTTAGCGTTTAATACACTTTTACCTGCGCAAATATTTCCCTTCCCCTCTATTTCCGGCCACTGGAGTTTACATTTGAATGACAGGAACCACCGGCGAAGCGTATTTCTCGTTGCGCGCGGAATGAGAAAATCTATTCCGTCAAGTCTCGCCGGAGAAGTCTAAATTACTCGCTGGAACGCGCACGGTTTATCAGTACATACTTCTTTTTTTACCGCCGTCTCTCCGTCCTGAGCTGGAGGGAAGAGCGCCGTTGATCGTTATTCACGCGGGAATTGCCATGAGGTTACATAATAAATGGTAATTATCTTTTTCTCGAAATAACAAGGCGCGATTTCATCAGAGCAAACGCGCTCCTTACGCACCTGTTTATTAATCCGTGGCTACCTTCTAGGAGTGCGGATGGAACTTGAGGGGAGACAGGAGATAGAAATCACGGGTTTGTCATTTTATTGCCGCTCTAAAGCCTTCTTTAACATATTGGGCGGCGCAATTCGTCGCAAGTGGAATCATTGAGATTCGAAAAGAACAAACTCATCGCCAAGATTCATCTTGACATTCGAAGGGATTCGCGTTACTGGGCTTTGATGTAATTTTGAATACTTTTTATTACCAGAGATTGATAGTCTCGACCAAGTGGCGTTTCGGGACGCCGAGTGTTGTATGGCGCGACTGTGCGGAAAGGAAACACTCGGGGTTTCCGGCTGGAGACATTGAAATTCAGAGGAAGCTGGTGGTCGCTCGCTCGTCGACTGCGTGTGTATTGCCATTACACATATGCGTCTCTCTGACATAATAACTTTGCGGATGTGTGGCACAGGTCGCGCAGCAGCACGTGCCCGTGGCCGTCAGCGTGTTAAGCGCTCTTGTTAAGGGGAATCGCCGCCGCCGCTCTGGCGCGTGTACCTTTCGAAAGCTGCGTCAAGGATACGACGCGCCGCTTCGCCAGACTTTCCCATGCTCCAAGGAACAAGCCTTGCGCAGTGCCGTGCTTCTTCTCAGAGGTTCCGAGTTCCAAGTTTTCTCTAAGACGCTCGAATTCTCCGGAAATTCTTTCAGGACAGCCGGTTTCCTCTGCGTAAAAAGTCTCTGTAACAAAATTCGGTGAGAGAAACCCTTGAGTTTCGAAAGCGGTGGTTGCACGATTTTTAACATCCGTCCCAATTCTTATAATTCTCTGGGCTAATCGGAATTCCAGAATATGATTAGTAATTACATCCTCGCTCACTTGCTGAGATCTTTTGTCACCCTGAATATAATCGAATTTCGATCGTTCACCATATCCGACTCAATTTCCGAATGGTGTAATTACGGGGTACTTCGTAGTGCTTTCCAATCCTGATTTGCCAATTGAACGATATCACGCTATATCGCCAGATCTCGCGGCCAATTCCTTCTAATATAGGCGCAAGCGTCCTCGTAGGCAAATGAGATAAGGCGGCAGTGGACGCCCGAGCAAATTACCGGAGCGTAATGTCGTTATCTCATAGGGTAGGCTGCCGGATTACCCGGACGCTATCCAATAATAACTTGTCGTCGTGAATGTCACGGGTGTTTACGGCACTGCGACGTTTCTTCTGCGATACGACCGGCATGAGGGTTGAGCAAATGTTTGACTGCCGCAGAATTTCGCGAAAACGAGCCGGAATTAATATGCCACGGACGCGGCGTTCAATCCACACTGCCACGTACAACTCCTAACACCTGGAAGCTTCTTCGTATTCCCAAGCTCCTACTTTGCCATTTAATATTCCGGGACGTCGTCTAAATTTGAGGTCACATTCCCATATGTTGGATATGAGCCTTCGTACGCCATTAAATTAACCCAGCAATTTTTGGGGCCAAGCGAAATTTATATACAATAGGCCTGCGTTTATTACAGAGTTATTTGTAACAAGTGAAACATTCGCGGAAAATGCACCGATACACGTGAAAGCTTACTGAAGGAATATTCGGGGAAAATTAGGTCATCATTCCCATATTAGTGATATGCCGTATCCTTGGAATCACATTGGATTACTTAACGTGAGTCACTACATTTTATCAGAACAATCTGTATTAGAGTCTTGGAAAAAATCGCCAGCTAATCTTAAAGTTACGATGTCGGAGCAATTGGTGTAATTGGCAAAGGTGGTAAGGAGTGAACCGACCATCACGTGGAATTGTGCATAGTCGAAGAGTGGCAAGTGTCGGGTGGGGGCCAGTCTAGGGTGTCAGGCGGGCAACGCGTAACGACGGCATAATTTATCAGTGTTGCGGGCCGAATTGATGGTCATCAGCAATTTCAGCACGGCAACCTTCATTGTCCTTAACACCCGGGGTCACACACGGCGCCGGCCGTTCGCTCGGCCCAGTTTCCTACTACAAGCTTCCACCTCCTGCCGACAGCTCGCTCGCACAGTTTCTCAGTCCATCTCATCCCCCGCAGACTTTACTCCTGATAAACATAAGCTCAGTCCTCACACCGTCCGTCCACTGATCTTGTTGGCTCTCTATTATTAGCACCACTAATCTATAGCTAGACGGAAATCTTACGATGGACGCATCATGTAAAATGGCCGCGAGCGATTTGGCTCTAATTTTATTAGGAGACAAAATACCGGAGATGTGTTCCGCTTCACTCGAATTTGGGGGAGCGAGAAACTATCGCGAAATCTCCCGGAGAAAAGCGCCGGTCGACATTGCAGTAAGAAGCAGCAGCTGTAGCGGGAGCTTGAAAGCTCTGAGTGGAGCCTTCACTTTGCCACGTGAACGGGCAAGTGCTACTTCACTTAATTAAGCACCTCTATGCCGACGTTTCGACTTTAATTCTGAGGTAGCGAACGGCAGACCAAAATTGCGGCTTTTCGAGCTCGGCCAAACCGCAATTTTTCCGACATGCCGTTCCTCCCCTCGCAGACTTGATCTTCGGCTGATCATGCTATTTTGTACACGGTGCTTCTCGCTGGGGAAGCCAGTGTTTACCGATCTCCCACGCCTTGGAAGCTCGTCTCTTGAAATTCTCATTTCCTGAGGACTTTGGCGTCAGAGTAACGCAATTGGGAAAGTGCCCTCCGAAGTATAAAGCGCGCGTGTCTCGGTCGGTATCCCTTTGAGTCACTGTTCCACCCACAGCTTTCGAGAAACCTACGTCCGTACTCCGCAGAGTACTATTCTCGCTGCATCTCTCTCTGAAAGCGCGCTATAGTTAGTCGGAGAGAGACGTGCCCTTTCCAAGGAAATCTTTCGAATTTGCTCCAAGTTTCCTTCGAGCGAGAACATTGGAGCTAACGAAACCAATGAAACACGAACCAATTAATGGCCTTCCGAGAGACGGTATCCTCTCGACGGTTAAGGAAATCTGCGGCGACGACTATAGCCTTCACGAGCACGGTTCGTCTCGACTGAGTTCGATAGGCCATTATCGAAAATATCGTCAAACCAATTCGCTGCGAACAAGATTGTCTTATCTATCGCTCAAATTCACGCTCCTGTAATTACGGATCTTTCGATAAACTCTTCATTAGCGTCCAAGTTGACATTTTAGAGTCGGCAATAGTTCCATTCGATTAGGAAGATGGTCGATGACGCACGAGAGTTCGTTGCGGAAAATTAAAATTTCCAGAATGAAGTAAGATGGGGAATTTCATTAGAGCTAGCCTTTTCCTTCCGGCTGTATGATTAGCCATCCTGGCTGGGTGTTGCGTGGGCAGACTAAGGAAGGAGGTCAGCCGAGGATTGCCGCAGTATTACGACTCTAGATTCTACACAGGAGACACGAGGTAAACAAACGTAAAAAGGGGCGAGATCCCTCTGCGAAAGCAGAGCGTCTCGACGCCGAGGCGCCAGGAAGGCGCCGCTCATCGGCATCGACCCGACCCCTTCCGCAAAATCCTACAGCCAACAGGGAACTGATGGAGCCTGGCGCCAGTCGTCCAACATCCGACTTCCCTCTCGCGAATCCCCCGCAGCATCATCCCCCCAGTTTGACCCACGCGAACCTCCTATTATTCCTATAATTACGCACGTAAAAGCTCGGCTTTCCCGCTGTCAATTGATACCGCCACCCTAGCTCGCTCGGTGAATTCTTTTTGAAATCAGAAACCATTCCACTTCTTCTCTTGCTATAGTGTTGGTTCGCGCATCTGTGTTTTCAAGCGACAAACCCAGGGGATAATTATGTCATGTGGTAATTATTTATCCAACATCAGAGCCTCACATTTGGGACGCATTCAGGGAGATTAGACGCGGTTATCGCGTTGAATGCTCTGGCGGACATACTCGGCCGATACACTTGGAATTAATTATTACGCCCATTATATTGGCAGCTGTTTAATCCGAGTAGCATTGGTTTATGAAAGAGTGTGCCAGCCGCGCATAATTCCTCTGCCAGTTCTCTGGTTAATTACGACTGATCGTATGTCCCATAGCACGGCGACCTTCACACCTGCGAATCCAGCCTATCTTCGTGGTGGAGTCGCACCTCAGTCGCAGTTTATCTTGTTTGCGGAAACCGTTGGCATGCGACGCGGTCCACGTGCACGGCCATCTCGATGGAGACTCGTGTGGCAGAGAATAAAATATTTAGATCCTTCTTGCCAGTGAAATCCGACTTAAAGTGCTCCTCGCGCAGTATCCTAGCTCCCTGGGGAGACAGTCGCATTTGAGGACGTAGGCTACCCATCGCAAGCTGATCCAGATCCAGGTTACACTTGGGACTTGCGACTAGTAAAAAATTGAACGGTTTTCAAGCAATCTCAAATTTTCCCACCAACAACACCCTCGAGCCCGAACGATAACTAACGGAATTCAGTCTAGTTCATCTAGTAAATGTCAAGAGCAAAATGTAATCCATTAAAAGCCATGCAGTGGCAGTTACACCTAATCTTTTATATACAACATTACGAGAGACTTGTCCGGTGCGATACCGCACGCACGCGAGTTCTGGTACAGGGTCACGTAGGAGTACGATCTCAGTGCTCAGTGCAGTGCTCAAAGGGTCAAGAGACAAGGTGTGCGCGTACGTGGATAGTGGCTGGTATCGGGCGATCGGCACCCGCAGCAGTATCCCCTGAGAGGAATAGGGAAGTAGGGGCGGTTGGTGGCGTAATCGTGGGGGGGCAGAGCGGAATATTGATTGTCGCAGAGGGTGGGAAAGGGAGAAAGAGGAGAGGGCAGAGAGGCCGGCCAGTCAGCTGACTCGAGTTGCCGACTCACAGCTGATCCGGCACAGCATGTTGGGGCGCAACTGCCGTCGCATTGCTGCCAGCAGTGCACCCAACCCAACGCGTTCATGCCTCATATATACATCTATGTGTATGTATGTCTCTCTCGCCCTCTCGCTCCCTTCCCATCGTCCTATCTCGGTCCTTTGGAAGTGCGTCCGCACTATAGTCGCATAGCGCATCTTCCCTCCAATTCTCCGTAACCCTGACACGCTCATTCTGTAGACACAGGCTCCTTTCCCTCGGCTTCACATTTAATTCCATTGGACCCCCCGCGAGGGGGCTGCAACAGCCCCCTAATCAATAAAACGTGTCATTTATCAAGCCACGCGATATCCTGCAGGCTGTTTTATCCGGCGGCTAGCGTTAATTGTGTGGCGATTCGGGGAAGACGTATCGATTTTTGTCCAATATGCTTACCTCCGTGATATTGAAACCGTTGGTAAGGGAAGGGGTTCTTAGTTGATACTGCTCATCTCCCCTTGGTAGTACCGAGACTTCCTTTTATATATAGCGGGCAGGCTATTGTGAGCCGACGTTCTTTAAAAATACACAAGCCTGACGCAAATAGTTCCGATTGATGTTCGGTCGGTTCAATGACGGTGGAATGTTGATTGAATGTCGCTTCGTCTTTCTTAACACGTACTTGGATATCGCCAAGATTCATGTGTAAACCGAGGACACGTATCTGTCTAATAACGTTGATAATCAGGAGACTTGCTTGAAACATGCAAATGAAGGGTAGACGAAAGGCAAGTAATCATAAGTCGTGCGCATTGGCAATGACGTCTGAAAAGTGTTGTAACTTGCACCGCATTAAGCACGTCAGAAAATGGAATTATACTTTGTTTTTAGTTGGCTGGATGATAGAACGAAGCCCCAGACTTTCTCTTTTGTTACGTTGAGCGCATTCGATATCCTCGTAATTGAATGCAGTGACCTTCGTTATCTACCAGGGAGAATCACGTTAACGTACTTAACGGGTGGCTTGCCTAGGAAGCGGAGGCAATACTAGTCTGCCGAGTGCGGGCGCGTAGAGTCGAATCTGCGACCACTGGGTAATTTAGCTGTAATCTAATCCAGGTTTAACCCGTATGCGGGGAAATGCCGCCAATGCAAATGCGATCGGGCGTTACCTTTTATCTTATCTCGAGGAGTTCACACCCATGGAGTAGGGCAGGGTGGACAAGGAGCGCAGTGGGCCTTGACCCAGACCCAATTTCCAGTCCGAGCCAGACTGCGCCCAGACTGGGTTGGGTTAGCTGTTAGTTCTAGCTTGCAGCTCTCCTCTATCTTATCGCTCCGGCGCTCCTCATTCTTTGATGTACTCAGCCCGAACCTCATCATTCGATCCTGACCTAATACGAGCTCCAAGCTCTATCGGGTCTTGACGTGCATCCGGTAATTAATTAGTCGGGAGACACTTGGCGAGAGACTTGATGAGTTCGCGCGAACTTCTTCTCGGCGTGGTGTGGCACACCTCGCGCGGTATTTATACCCACGAATCGATTGGATTTATACGCGGAATGACGCGCGGTCATTGAAAAGCCGATGCATAGGGCGATGGGAGTCTAGTCAGCCGATCGTATGCACATACCTCTATTCATCGACTATTCACGGTGCCGCAAGTCTGTCAAAATGAACGCATTCTCAACCCCTCGCGACTAGACTCGAGCCTGCATGTGCGTCAACTTTTAACGATTATGGAGGTATGAGGTTGTGGCAATTGTTACATTGGTGAGGCTGTGGTTTTAGATGTGGGAAATCTTTTTGGTCTCTTGCCAGACTAGTCAGTGAGAGGTGGTTCGGTTTTCGCATTAATGGCAGATTAATACTGTGGTAAAGATTTAATATTGTAGATTTTACGGTTGAATGATCGATACTGGGGAACACGTGGGATCTGTGTCGCTAGTCAGGATAAATCATAGAAACTTACAGTAAAGTGACTCGGTTTGATGCATTGCTTCTGGCAAGCACTGACTTGCCTGTTATTTACTGGGCAATTGCCACAGCCCTACGCACCCATCGCTGTCATACAGACTTGACTAATTCCCTGACTAATCTTTTTGGCAAGGGAGCGGTTTTCGCGTAATCGTAAGCGAAAGACGTAGGATTGGTTCGACTTATTACTGCGCTAATTGCTAGAGACCTGCTGTTAAAGATGAGACTCTGCACTCCGCTCGACTTTGGCTCGAATCGACACTGGAAGGTCGGCCCTTAAGCTCGATCCACAATGCAGGTGCGCTCATGCCCCACTTGCAAAGACTTCTCTCGCACACTCACGTCCGCCACACCTCTACTGTGAACGTTACCATTTAAGTCAATTCAATCATCTTCCGTAGCGTGAGCGTAGTTGAAATGCGAATCGGGCTTTAGTCTAGTTACCCTGAGCAGTGCGGCAGTAGGCGTCCCGACGTGGAGCGTCGCGCCACAGGGGACAGGAGGACAAGACGCCTGGACTCGCAGTCGCGTTGAAGCCGTCGACGAAGGCGCGTCGTCGAGCCGAGTGGTCTGTTTTACCGTCTCCGATGAGATCGTCTACGGAGAACGCGGTCCCAGGCGCGACGGGGGTGAACGCAGTCATCCACACGATTGGTAAACCCTCACCATTTAGTATCAGGAAGCCTTGATACTCTATTCATCCGTTACTCCCGCTTGGAACTCGGCATTACGTGTAAGGAGAGTGGAATCCTTTGTCGCGGGGCTACTCGCAAGCCTATCCACCGCTCCCAGATGTTGAGATTGTTTAGAAAGTTCGCTTTGAAGAGTGTGTGCGTCTCTTTCGCTGTTCCTGCACTCGCCAATTTGCTCCTCTCGGATTCTACTTTTTTCACGGTGCTCTTAAGACTACGCCACTCTACATGCACCTCTGCATGTAACCCAGAGAAAGTTTCGCGGACTCCTCCTCCTCCTTCGAGCAGCATCCTTCTCGGGAGAATGGAGTATGACCGTGTCGGCGAGATGGTACGCCGGCTACTTGGCCCAAACGGCCTGTGTCCGCCGGGAAACAGTCTAGTTTCAATCCTAGCCTCGCCCGCTCCACCAGTTTTAAAGAGAGGCATCGCGTTTCTGCTTTTCCACGCACGCGGGTGCTTGCACAATACACAGTCGAGTTAACTCAGAGAATGGCACAAGAATGTGGTAGTTAGTTCCTCTCCGCGCCATATGAACCACAGGCTTATATGTATGCTTGGGAAGAAAATTGAATCACAAGTCGCGCCGGCAGTAAGTGGAAAGTGTGGAAAATCTTAGCCTATGCTTCCACTACTGCCTGTAGTATTATGCCTATCAATAATTTCGCAGTTTCGCTTGGATTCAGCACTGAAATATTCATATTCCCCCCTCTCCCTCTCTTTGTTAGTATGTTGCACTAATACTTGAATCGAGAGCGAATTTCGATCGGCGTCGCCGGAAAAGCGAGCATACTGCAACACGTGCTGGACTCGGATAACAGTTAATCAATGAAAATCATTCCGGGCGAATTAAAGGCGTTGTTGGGATTGAGGATCGCTTTATCCGGGGAAACACAGAAGTTAGATTACCGAGTGACAACAATCTAAGCAGCGTTTTCCAGTCATCGGCAATGCGGGGAAATGGGACAGCAACGCTAAGGTCACGTGCTGCGGTGCACATGACCGCCGCGGATGGAGGCCTTTCAATTACGCGTAGCCTGAAATTATTGTTGACCGAAGTCCTTCAACGTTCCCTGATATTCATGAGTGAACATTTTCTGTGGATTCCGACTTGACTCGATGGAAGGAACAGGTATTCGAATGCTGCTTTCCCGCAGTACACGTGTACACTGGCGCGCCCACCGACTACTCTTCCCGTGAATTGAAGTCGTTCACTTTTTGCCCCACATTTTGAAGCCGGCTATCGACGCTTTTTCCCGCAACTACTTGTCTCGGTTGCACGATTTTTGCCGCCCAACTTATTCCCGCGATTCCTTTTTTCTGCTGACCGTTACCTAGTGCGGTCGATAAGTAGTGGATGTTGGACTGTTGGAAAGACAATGTGATCGATCACATTGCCGATACACCTGTTTTTCATTTCGAATCGAACCGAAGCGGCACAGCTCTCGTGATCGGTGCCGGTTAATATTGCACGAGGAAAGAAGGTGGCGGGCCCGCGCGTGGCTTACGAGTGCGCCGCAGTGGAAAGTTCCATGACGGCCGGAACAAGTGTGTTTCGCTCGCCTATTAGTTTTCTATTTTCACGAGCCGCTCGCTCGTGATTGCAGTTTAATCCATCTGATCTGGATCCCCGGTATCCACGTTCCGGGCCGATTACACCGAAGCAGATGGCTCCAATTCGATTTGCCGGTGCGTCTGTGCCGGGATCCGCTCTCCATTCTCTCCCGTTACACGTACACAGGCCCGTGCCACCCATTCACGGACAGCCGTCGGGGTTTCGGAATCGCGAATGACGTCATCGACGGTGATGAGATGCCCGGTGTGTTGTGTTGTGCTGAGCGCGAGGTTCGATCGGGGGCGTGCGATTGATCGCGACGAAGGCCGGCTTCGTGGAAAAGTTAAGTGACGATGGCAGGAAACCACCGAGCTCGCTGACGTAATGACCCCCGACCACCACTTAATTTGCACAATATTTTACAAAGCCCGCACCGCGTTCCTATAACTTTAGCAGTCTCGGTCAATCATAGTTAGCAGGGACGCCGAGCTTTCGTCGAATCGATCTTATGTACAGTGTCCAATTGTGTTAACTCCTTATTTAACAACCGTTTTATATAAAACCAACTGGCACCGCTCGCTGGTTTTATGATTGAGGATAAAAATGCCTGCGGATGTGTTAAAATAGTGGGGTTGTCTTCCTCGAAAATCTCTAGCGCACCTCTGAGAGATCTCACTTGACATATCCTTCACCAGGGCTCGATAACGAGCGTAATCCCGATCGCTCGTCGTGCTGTCAGCCTTCAATGGTAATCTTATTGGCTCACTGTCCTGATGACAGATGGGGATTTCTCTCCATATGCGCGTTTTTCACCACCGTCCGCTTTTATCGCCTCCCGGATGAAAAATCCGGCGCGTGAAAAATCACCTTCTCCAGATCCAGCAGAGTGTAATAGGTCGTTCGCTATTTTCCCCGCGCAGTTCATCAGGTAGCCCCACTTTCCTCGGGGAAACTGTAACATGAGCCTGCGACAAAGTTCGCCTGACGAGGGAAAAGAGAGTCGTAAGACTCTTGGCTACGGTCCAGCGCGTATTGCAAAAATTCGTCTACCTTCTTCTTCTTCCTGCGCCCCCGAAGAAGGTCTCGGTAGCAGAAAGAGGATAGCAGGGTCCAACAGAGCGATTACCAGCTGATGCGGTAATTGGGTCTTGATTGTAATGCGCGCAAGTATTTGCGTACAACTTCCGCTCCGTAATGAATTTTCCGCATAATAGATACTGCGATCGCCGTCTCTTTCTCTCACTCTACCCCTCGCTGGGCTCGAGTATTCCTTTTCGAATAATTCATAATGACTCCTGACGGTATTTCAATTTCCATTTGGAGCGGCGATCCGCTTCATTGTTTCACTGGGCCAGGCATACTTCTCTCCCATAGTTCTCACGACCGAAGAGTGGGCGGAGGGCAGCCACTCGCCTTTTCTCCCTCGTGCACTATCGCAAACGAATGGCCCGTAGGATTTCGAGCATGCCGGCCATATATATCATGGTTTCTTGGAGCTATTTCCTTCCGCCGGCACCGGGGAAATATTGTTTGGCGATATTGCAATCATTCTTGATACACGTGTTGCGAGGGGTGTTCTGGAATTGCCGCATTCGCCATCGCCCTTCACCCTAGTCCGCTCGTATGACATTTTACACCCTGTCGAACTGCCGCTGCTACTTTCGCTGTCTGTCCAAGCCGTGTAGGTCGAGGCTCGATTGATCCGCAGTGTCGTAGTGACTCGTTGGTAACTGGGAGCGGTGTTGTATTAGTAGTGACAATCTGCAGGTTATGCGATTACCGTAAAGCAGTCTATTGCGGCTTCCGACAGGGGAGGATGGTGGCAGTGCAGAGAATCGTGGCTGCAAAGTAGGCGAGAGAAAAGAGCCCGAAAGCTATAAACCCATTGCGACTCGCTATGTAATTGAGAACTAGAGGAGTGGTGGTCGAGAAATATTATCGTAGAGAGTGAGAGATTTATTGGAAAGGCGCAACTGGCCCAGTTGAATGGCAATCTAGAAAGACTCGGCCTCGGCGGCGGTATCTTAGCACGCTAGGGGAGGATAGGATCTATCATCCTAGGAAGGAGGGTCAACATTGTTGTTTGAACGGATCGATACCCATTTCCCTAGGGTACAACGGGCTCCTAAGAGGAGAGATGACTACGTCGTCAACGGGAACGCGAGTCTGGCTTCATCCCTTTCAATCTCACTCTCTGGAGCAAGGAGTATCGCGCTGAGGCGATAGTAACCCAGCGGCGGCCCATCCAGTGCTTAGGCTCGAAATAAAAGGGAGAGTATCGAGTGTCAGTGGGAGTAAAGCCTGGTGAAAGAGGGCCCAAATCCTAGCCAGCTTGAGGACCCAGGTACCTCGAACATTGTTGAGACCGTAGTTCAATGCGAACCGAACAAGATTTGGTGCATACCCAGCGTCCGTGAAAAGATCCTCGGCCACGAGGCCAGCGCGCCGAAACGATCGTCCTCGACGACGACGATCCCGACGTCGACGATGCTCCGCTCGCCGGCGCGCGTCGCTGTCCTCCAGGATAACTCGGCGCCCGGGACTTCGTCGACTCTCTCGGCGCCTGCAACACCACTACACCATGGTGGTGGCGCTTCTTCCTCGCACACTTCCTCGTCCACGGTTTCCTCGCGACTCTCGCTCCTCGACACCTGCCACAGGAAGATACGACTGTTCGGCGAGCTTGTCGCGTGAGTCCCAACGCCACCTACTCAATTCCATCGTGTAGATGATATTTATATATATTTATTATGTATTCTATGTATTGCTCTATCTGTGTTCGTTGACTCACACTGCGACTGAGCTCCTGGATCGCACTAGGACCCCACGTTTCCTGGAAGCGTTTGCTCTCGTCGAATGTCTTGGCGACATAAAGGATTATAGCTCAAAATTAGAAAGTAATAAGATAGAGTATGTATGTAACTCGGCTGAAACTCGATTCGAGATTGGGATGCAGTGGGTCCAGTCTATCCTACGATCGTCCGTTTTAACTGGACGCACTCGAGGATTAAGATGCTATTGTAGAATATCCAGGAGCCAAGTCCACAGACACCAGAAGGATCTTTGACCAACACTAGTTGGCTCAGCGGTCGTTTGGTGCGGCATAGTTCGTAGGGCTTGAGAGAAGCTTCATGGTCGGCGATACAGTAAGTGGATATCAATCGATACAAATGTCGAGTAAGAGTAGTTGGCCATGAAAGCTCTTGATTTTTGCTCCTTATTGTAAATACGTATGCATGGTGGACTGGCACCGAGGATCAGTTGAGCAATACTTCAGTTGACCATAATTGAGACTGCGCACCATGTTCGCCATGGTCATCGCCATGGGCTCGGCGTACAGGTGCTGTTAAGAGCTAAGGATTGCGGACCAACGTGGTGGATGCTGGGACCCTTTTTTCTGCATGATTACAAGTGATTAGTCGCACGATGCGGACTACTGGGAGGTTCGTTGGTCAATGTTCGTAATTCAAGTTTCGGCGAGACTTGTCGAAGTCGTGGATCCGTTCTAATTGGCACGAACCTTCCAGCCGGTCCCGATAGGAGCCGCTATTTAGTTGCGACCAGTTAATTGAGCGAGTCTTGATTGTACATGAGTGTATGTACGCATTCACATGTCTCGTCTCTCTGCACTTGTATCTAATTGCTGCGCAAATGACGCTCACGAAAGCCGGACGATCGCAAGTCGATTAGCAAGTAACTAGGATTCTTACTCACGTTTACCTGTGAATGACGCACAGCCGCGCGCAATGTAACCGATCTAATAAACGAGAGATCCGAAAGCGAGTGCTAAGTCGATTACTATCATTTTGTTCGCCGTGGAAACCTGGCGGAACTCTCTTGAAACAGAGGATCATGGGATGACGGGGATGCTGTTGGTCGTAACAGTGATTTGGCCAATCTCGTGGAAAGTCCTGGCAGTGTTCTCGCCCAGTCACGTTCCGCCAGATTTCCCCGAGAGACTGCAGCTTCTTTCCAGTGGCATGAGCTTCATAGGGAGGCAAGGAGCGTCCAGTGCTTTTGTCTGATATACATATATTTACATAACGTACGTACGCATATACACTGTAGTCGTCCTGGCTGAGAGTTTGTCGCTGTCGTTATTGCATGTGATAGCATTCCCCGACTGGCAAGAAGCTGAGTATGCAACTGCAACAGATGCGCCGCGTTCTATCGACTGTGCGGCTATACTACGCAAAGACGTACCTACTCTCCGGGATCGTTCATCACGATTACTCTGATTTTCCCGCACGCGGCGACTGCTTGGAGCTAGTGTTAACAACATCGATTGGAAGCAATACTTCCATCGGTCGCTCGGTAAAATTCTTTGCTGAGCTGACGTCGACACGGAGCGGCAAAAGTCTCGTTAATTGATTTCGATTGTCCCTATTAACACATTATTCATCGGCTAACATAGACGGCAACTGACGCGTCGCTGGCTCTTTTCATAACAATAACACAGTACTGCAACTACAATTTGCACTATTTGCTAGTTGAATAGTTGCATAAGCCGATGCACGCGCAGTCACGATTATACATATGCGAGCGGTTAACAATTTATTAAGGGGAAAATGAGCGGGGCATGTGAGAATACCACTGGCAGTTTAGGTCAATCTTAAGAATTCTCCGTGAGTTCTGGGAACCCGATTAATTCACCAATCTCATTAGCAGCTCGTACTAGCCAATTAAATATGAAACAGTATGCCCCCACGATAAGATTACAACACTGCCGCGACTATCCGAGCGCGTACAATTATAGCGTCATCGGAGTTGCCCGTCGTGCCGGTGATACTTGTAACCGGAGCCGACCCGGTGTATCATTGTCACATCATTTCGCTCACTCGCTAAACACCATTTCGCCAATAGGCTCACTCGCTCGCTCCTCATTTGTCCGTGAAATTGAAACTATACGGTAGCGAGCGAGCAGGTGCACTTGATTGGCTCCTCTCTCCCCTTTTGGGAAAGAGTCTTGGCTGATAGATATAAGGTGAAGGAATTCGGAATGGTAGCGACTCATTTTACGAGTTCTCTCCTGGTAACCTTCATTGGATTGGGGGGCGAGGGGGGGGGGGGGGGGGCATTAGACAGACAGGAAGCTAACAGTAATGGTACGGAGTTGAAGAGGATAAAAGAGAAGAAAAAGAGACTTCTCCTAGGGGTGGTTCGCGTGTATATCGATTTCTACTTATAGCGTGATAGGTTTCGTGTTCCCCCTCGCAGAATTTCCGCGAGTAATTCTTGCGAGAATAAATGAAAGTGTCAATAAGCCTCTGACAATGGGACTCGAGCAAGTTCCCCCTTTGTTCTCTGCGCTCCGGGGTCGGCGATGTTATGAAAAGAAGGTGGTGCTCCAATCGCGTGCTTCGAGATTAGACTGGGATTGTTTATCAATTCGGAGAGAAGGCGAGAACTCGTCCCGGCATTCCACTTAGAAGTCGCCAAGCTTCAAGTAGACAATTAAAAAGAGTACTGGCTGGAAGCAATCCTGTAGAATCAAGAGATTCTCCCGCGGCAGCAAGATGAGTGTTTACAGCCTCAAATCTCAGAACTTATTTCGCCCGAGATTTACGTGCTTCCCCAAGTCCGAAGCCGCTCGGCAATTAGTGGCGAACGTGAGACTCACTTCAATCGCGAAATTTGACAGTATTTAAGCAACTTTGGTCGGGTAAATATTAAATACGCAGTAAATATTCGTCTTTTGCTATTGATTGACGGTAGATTCTGTGACACAGAGCACAGGTGTGCAGGGTCGTTCGCATCGACCCTATTAATTCATTCGGGCTGTTTTTATGCGAGTTATCGTCGGTTTAAAGTACTAGGTTCGCGTGTGAAATTAATGGCCAGGCCGTCTTATCTGTAGGCAAGTAGCTGTGCCGGACTGGCGAAACTTCTTGCGACCACCTCTGACCCTTACATCGATTTCTACAGGAATAGACTGAAAGTGGCGCCAAAGGAAATTGATGTATAGTTACTATTACGCAGTCTCTCTTTCTCTTCTTCCTCCACCGTGCCTCAGCTTCCATTTAGGCAGGTCAATTCAATTAAAGTCATTCCGTCATCAGGCACTCGTCATTTCTTTCTTTCTTTCTTTCTTTCTCCGATTGCCAGGACCTTTTATTGTTCCCACTGAATCCATCGTGTAAAATTACACTCGGTACTCTACTCTAAACGACGCGTTTCCTCAACTCTACATCCCATTGTGCTTTGTAATCAGGGCGCATTGATCGCACACCTGTGTAGTGCAAATTAAAACCCGTTCTTTCGATGAAGGCAGCGCATGGCCGGCTCTTAAGAAGTGAACTCGAAAGCTTTTCTCAATGAACGGCGACCTACTTCGAACGGGACTGCGGGTTATACTTAATTGATAGCTGAAAGAAAAGGGCGATCTATTGTGGGGCAGAGTTATCGGCGATACAATGCAAAATGCGATTAATGAGTTAGGATAATATTAACAGCTGAGATTTATAGGCAGCTTATGGTTCCAGTGTTTTTAGGACAATATCGACTTTCGCACGGTGTTTAAAGGGGGATTTAAAGTTGGATTTAAAAAGTGGCATAACAAAAGAAAGGGCACAGTCATCTCCTCTCAAGGATGATTTATACGGGCTTTTCCTATTGGCAACGACACCAGTTTTGTTTCTCTCTGCTGGCACTTGCACCCGCTCGCGGAAGAAGCTGAGCGTTAAATGCGAGGGTCAAGCTCGCTTGGCCGCATGGCAGCTTGCAAAACTCGCCCCAGGCGATAGCGTGTGGGTCGAGAAACCAGAGCTAAACGAGCGTTCTCTCGCTGCTTATAGAAAAGCCCGACGAAAGGAGAAGGATGCGGGAACCACAGAGGATCCGAAGCTGTACCTGGAGGAGGCGGCTCTCGAGAGGCAGCTGCCGGAACTGGACCTGAGGATGCTGGTCGATTTACCACCGGGCCTCGACTACAATGAATGGCTGGCCTCACATACCCTGGCACTGTTCGACCACATCAACCTTGTTTACGGGACGATATCCGAGTTTTGCACCATGACCGGATGTCCCGACATGACTGGTCCTGGATTAAGGTACGTAATTCTTATTCGCCTTCCCAGATATCCACCTTTTCTAAGTAGTATGAACATCCCTTTCCGTTAACTTGCATTTCCAGAATAGTTGTTATGCTTACGCGAATTCAGCAAAAAAAACACGTATCTCAGCGAGAAGGAGACTAAGGAAAATTTATCGATATTCCAGCGACGAGACGTATTTACGCCTCGTTTTATTTTATTCCTCTGCAAACCGTCGTTCCTGTTCTCTATTGTGATGTAAACGCTTGGCTGAAAGAAGTTCTTTATTCGCTTCTTGGAATTTTTTGTCGAGCGCGGTTCGATAACGCGGCATTTGCACTCGATCAAGTCGAGCAAACAAATGTTGCTCAAGTCGATCGTAAAATCGTGTATAAGTCCTTTTGTGAAGTACCAGTGTCTCCAATCGTTCCTCTCATAGTCACTTCCCTACGGTGGTTCTATTTACTGTTGATCGTAGTATTAAAAGAATAATCGTCTAATAGTAGACTTTTGTCTTTTCAGAACGTATCTGTGGTTTGACGAAAAGGGAAAGAAAACGAGAGTGGCAGCGCCACAATATATAGACTATGTTATGACTTTTACACAGCGCACCGTTAGCGACGAAACTATATTTCCTACCAAGTACGGTAAGTCTTCTATGAACGATGATGCAATTATCCAATGACAAAGTATCCTTGTAAGAAGCTAAGTGCCCTGAATATTTGGATGGTCATATTTGGCATACGAGCGCAAAATACAGTTGATATTGCATATGGAAAGCAAGTTGGAACATAACGGGTGAAGGGGGAGGGGGAGAGGTAGTTTTGTATATACTGCCAATAATTGGACTACCGGCGAGAGAGGTCGTAATTGGAAAATGTCCAGGAGTGTTCCACGGAAAGGGGTCATTCTGCTTCCTTGTACAGCGAGAACAGAGCGCCTACCTCTACAGAAAATTAGAAATGCATAAATAGCTATTTCATTAATAATCGTGAGGAGAAATTTCTGCGCAAGCGTCTGCCTTTCGTAACTACCGTTCTTTCTGCATATAATAGTTTGAGGATAAAATGCATTACTGTACCACGCCATGTATAATAAATGTGGTCGAAATAAAGTGTAGAACTTTTGAAATGGGAATCGATTTGTGCCGATTAATTTGACGCGTACATTGCAAAGTTTCTATACTACGAAATATGCAATTAGAGTAACACGGCAGCTGCAGTGGAAGCACTTCTTTCAAATGGGAAATTTTAATGAGGCAACCCATCTTCTCTACTTCCCCATTCAATTTCTTATCCCGGCTGCGATTCACCTCTTTGTCCGCAACAGACATTATTCTCGCGTACGGGTTTTTCGAATACCCCGCGTACATTAAATGGCGTGCATTATGAAAAGTCAATGAGAGCATTTTACGTGTTCACTTTATGCTAACAATTGCCGGAGTTTGATATATAGCAAGTATTGAAAATCAAATGCGTGGTGCGTAACGTTTTATTATCTGTATGAAAAGTGTACTTTCTTAGATAAATCGAGAGGGAATTCGGATTTAGCCCAAGCCTTATCACCCTTTCAAGTAAGCCGCCGGCGTTACTCTCCGTGTTAATCTGGTAACCAAAGACCAATGAAAGACTTGCATTATTTCTCTCTTAATTGACCTGAGTCGGATGGAATAAGGCAAGGGACTCATTTTCAACTTTTCTTCTTCACATTGCTCATCTAGAAACAACTTTTGCATACTACCCGACATATATCTAGCCTACAACTACCCTTAACAACGATTTCAGTCGTTCGCACTCCGACAAAAACAGCCTTTGTCGCAAGATATTCCTATCATGATGTTCCTCGGAATATGCCTCCGATTTTGAAGATCGATAATAGGATGAGGGCTGAACTCGCTTAGTTTGATGAATTTTGCTAATGGCGAGGATCCAGGAGATCGGTGTGTTGAGTGATGGCTTATCATTCATGTTTCTTGATGTTTCAGCAAATGAGTTTCCTAGCTCGTTCGAATCGATAGTGCGTAAGATCCTGCGGCTACTGTACCACGTGGTGGCACACATCTACCACTGCCACTTCAGAGAGGTAGCACTCTTGGGGTTGCACGCTCACCTCAATTGTGTGTTTGCCCACCTCACGCTCCTTAATCAACGCTTCAACCTTATTGACCCCAAGGAAACGGAGATCCTGGGGGACCTAGAGGCCGCCCTCTTGGGTAAGCTTACCTGCCGAGATCGATAATATTACGTCATATTCTAATACCTTGTTATCCTAATGAGATTGTGCAGCTCGTACGGAACATAACCGCATAGACTCAACCGTACAGCCCCACGAAACGGGTCGATTGCGTAAGACTGCAAGCTCAGAGGAATTTGGGTCACTTATATAAAGTACAGGCACATAGCGATTCCCGAAAACATTTCCCACTATCTTCGGGGGAACTTTGAAACTAGAATGCAGTCGCACTATGCGGTCTGTTCTGCAGTGCTGCACTATGTTTATTAAAAGGGATTGCTGAAGTACATTGAAAGCGTTGGAGAGAAAAATAAAGGTTGAATTGTAATTACAGGTGACTCGACATCTACGCCTTCACAAACCTTAGCCATCCAGGAAACTCCGACCACAGCCACCTAGATCGCAATGCACAGCAAGCCAGAGGTTGCAGTTCCTGAGACTAGGTGACGATAGGCGTTTGTTTTTCTTTTTCCTTTTTTAAATAGAATACGTGAAAAGCCGAGTTTAAAATGTGATTATACGCAGGTGGAGCGAAAGCGCAATTCTGTAAAAACCAGTAGTACCTGTAAATAGCGAAGTGTGAAACAACTACATGATGTAATTAGGTTCCTCCGTTTGTTGTTTGTGAGATTGTACATAATTTATTAAATGGTAAGATATACGAAAGAGACGAAGGACGATTATTAATTATTATTGACAAAGTTAGTTGCTATAAGAAAATAATTTGTTCTGTAAAAAAATGATGCGATAATAATATTGTAAAGTTAAAGTAATACCAAATATATACCTGGTGTTAAGGCATGCGTTTACCCGCACTGTTGAAACTCAAATCCTCTGCAGATTCGTTCATGTCTTATCCCGGTTTCCTCATAATGACTCCAGCGGGTGTGGCGGCCTTCTAAATTGTATTTACCGGCATTTCGGTTGTTAGCGTTATACCGTTTCTCAGGTACAAGTAGTCGAACGTCCGCATTGTCTGATTTCGACAAGTCGCATCGCCGCGAAGACATTGCCGATTTCACGCAAGAAGAAACCCATTGCTTGAGCTATCGGCTCGCAAAGATCTTTTACGGAGGTTGCAATATTATAGAGTAATATCAAGATTGGTTGAATAACAGCATTGAATATCATTGAGAGCAGTGGCTTTATGAAATAATCTGCAAATAGTTGCGGAATGCCAATGGTGAGTGGCCTAACAATGCTGTAGAGGACGAAACGCAATAATTGCAAGATGAACGCCGTAATGAAGGCAGTGGCTATATGGATTGTCCCGAAAATCTCTGCCCAAAAGCGAGTCGCTGCTTGATCCGTCTTTTCGGCACATTTCTCCGTTACCAAGACCGGTGGCGAGTCCGTTGTTCGGTAATAGCTATGCAAGGTATTGTGCAATGATCGATTAAGAAGAATCGTTATTTACCAATAGAGATTGGATACCCTCTTGAAATAGAGAATGCGCAGTTATACCTACGCAGAGTTTCCATGATCGAAGTAATAAATGTCTATTCTTTCCATCATGTTTTCACTTGAATCCCGCAGTTTCTTTTTCGGTGAGGCGGCCTTTCTCGCCGGGTATTCATTTTTTTTGGATTCAAGTTTCGGTTTTGGTATTCCCTCCGATATTTCGCAGCACATAAAGGGCTGTGGACAACAATCATATACTATATTACAGTTATATCCGTGACAAAGTCAAAGCTTATATACCTTCGCGTAATGAGGACATTGATTAGATTTTATTTTGACCTCGTATGTCTTATCTTTTCTCACAAGACGTTCACGTCGCGGCCACCTCCACTTAAATCCACACCAAAAACGCTTCGAAAGGGCTTTATCTTTCGCATACTGTACAGGTAATGTATACGGACTGTGTACGAAATTATACATTATTGAATAAGGTAATTAATGTTGAATTGGCAACTTTCTCAAACATTACATTCTATGAGCGTAGCATATGCATGGTATGGAAGTCTCAAATTCCTTCAACGGGGATTGAGGATCCGATGACTCCTTTTGTTGGCCATGTTCTGTTGTACCTCTAGGCGCATCACGTTTCGCATATGGACGTACTTCGCAACATTTACAGTCTTTAACCATAAGATCGTCATAAGACACTATATTACGCATGATGGTGTAGCAGTCATTCAATATTAAAGATTATATATATCCGGAAACAATCTTACTTTCTACAGTACGGGTACATCCAATGATCGATTCCCTGAGGCTTGGATCTGTTGCACTAAGGTCCGACTGCAGTGATGTTATATTCGATGCCTCCGTAGCATCATTATAATCGTCTTCCCGCACCATAATGAACACATCTCTTGAGAACTGAATTAAAGGAATTAAATTCAAAATAACACAACTGAAAACAGAACTAAACTGTCAAAACGACAGTAACGAAAGTTATCTGTAGTATTCGCATAGTCATATGTTCGCTGTCATAGAAACACCACTCCTAAAAAAAACGTTCGAATCATGTAAGCCAATTTATACTTTATTTTCTTGTAACACACACTAGTTATGGGTTTAACATTAAAATGACTCGTTGAGAAATCGCTGCTATTCTAACACATTTGTCTCGCTATAATTATTGAAACGCCAGTTAAAGTAAAAGAGGTTTATTTACATCGACCAGTTTGAAAGTGCTGGAGTATTTTTAATTAACTTTTAGGGAAAATTCGACATAGTAGCAATGAATTCATCTACGTAATACAACACTTGTGATGGACATTATAATTTTCAAATTTTATAACAAGTCGCAAAAAGACTTTACAACTACACTCACTTTCGGTTTAGCGTAATCTTTAACTAACATATATAATATCTGATCGGCTTCCGGCATGCGGCTTCGCTATATCGATTCCCTCGGTTACGTTCCGCAGCATGAATGTGTGTATGTTTCGCATCGCTACAATTTTAAGTTCCCCTATTAATATACTTGTACTTTTCGAAGCAAATCATTTGCCGTTTGCAAATGAAATCTTACAAAACATGTGTTATAAAAAGTTTTCCTATCTTATGTTCGTCGAGTTGTTGCGTGTTTGTTTCTTATAGTGTATGTACCACAATTGATTTTCAGTAGTCTTTCTAGTGAATTTTCGTCGCTTTCTTATCAAACGAAAGTATGTACTACTGTTCAAGCAGTCGAACTTAGACTAGTGTTTCGAAGATGTTATCTAGGTTTCATCACGCAAATATCGGTTGGACTAGAACAAAAGTATGTATCCAACATTAAATGTATTCCATCCACGCAACAAGCAAATCATGCCTTAGAAACAATTTGTCAGATACATACTTGGTAATAATAATTGAATACGCAGTTTTCTTATTAAGGCTTCAGAAAGGGAATATTTAGTTTGCAGTGTCATTGTTTATGCGTGGGTGTATATTAAAACTATCTGTATGTTCCAACACTTTATACACATGCCTCAACATTTTGTACAATAGACATTTGAGAAAATTGGTGGCAACCCAGGATGAAACTATAAAATGAGAACGTACAAAAGTTTAGATTCACAATCTACAGATGACACGTATTTAATACTCACATAGATAGAAACACATTACGCGATAAATGAGCAATTATGAGCATCAACGAAACTCGTGTTGCACCATTCAAGGTACAACGATATTGTATAATAATCAGTCGAAAAAGAAAATTATTCAAGATAAGTTAAGAGTTGTGGAGCCCTTAAAACTAGGATCAAAGCTATCCAGAAAACGCTGGTTGCCCGGGCCATGGCCCCTTTTCCGGTACATCTATTTTTGCGCTTAAACATACCATCTTATATTTTAAATAAATTCTTAGCGCATAATACACATTCGTAATTTTTTGATCGGTTCGTTATTGCATATCTGTATGCTGTTCCCTCGCAAATTGCATTAGCTACTTACCACGATAAGAAGACATTCAGCGTATATATATTTGTATCAAAGCTAACAAAAATTCTAAGACCGGCGGTCGAGATGAAATTTATTGGAATGTAAAATTTTGTGAAGCTTAGACTAAGCTGCATCAAGATGACTTTATCGTGATGCAAAGTAAGTAGTTAAAATGTGAATAACAAATTGCGCAAATGCTCTTTCCACACCATTCACGTACAATCGATATGATGACGTTCGAAAATGTTCATTAAATCGTTAAAGTATGACATCGATTCAAACAGACGATATAAATAACGTCGGTTATTCTATGCCTCAATTCTTTTGTATTGCTATCGTTAAAATATCATCGGCTTCTCGTAATGCTGCAATAACCAAATACGCTATAACAGTCAATGTTAATTAAATCTTATATAATTGTAGGATTTACAGTTATATACGTACGTATATGCATTTTAAGGAGTATAAACATGGCACTTAAGTCACGTAAGCTTACTTAAAAATATGAAAAATCATTTATAACCAACAGTACCATGCAATATACTTCTCGTTATAATGCTATTGCACAGATTTTGATTTGTTTCAGTAACGACCGATTCATTTCTGCAATAACATTTCCATAAAATAAAAACACAGTACGACACGTCTGTTGTCAGCAGTTCTTAAAGTCCTCCGCAATGCAGGTTGAAGTATCAGTTATTTTCAGTTCTCTCTTACGTTATATGCATCAACTATTCGATGGCAATTCGAATCTTGATCATTGTTCGCATTAATACCATATAATCCTGCGCATATTTATTTGTTCTGGTCTGACTCGACTTAATACGGAAACCTAGTAATGTTAGCAAAAACTGTATTAATATTGCTGTCAGAATCTTATATTACAGGCTACTAAATTTTAACGACTATATAAAATACAAATAACTAATAAATAAGACTGATGAAAGTACATAATACATCGAACTGAAAGGCCGACTATGGTACTGTATGTTGTGTAGTTGGGTTATGCTGTTCTATAATACTACACTTGCATTCCTTTTGTAGAAAATATGTAAGAGTTTGTACTACCCACTAAAACGAAAATGTACTAGGAAAAATTATAATTTTGCCGAATGACAACGTATGCGCTCATCAAGTATTTACAACATTTAGATTCGTAGTGTATTATGAGGAAGTTTGTTTTTCGCTAATAACGTTATTGTATCTGTAAGAGATAAGCTTTGGCAGCAGTGAAGATAGCAAAAATACAAGGTAAACAAGTCAAATGATTACTGAAACGAAATTGTTTTCTAGGTTGTCTTAAAAGTGGAAAAGTTAAGTTACTCATTGTGCAGTTTGTTCTACCATTCACTGATACTTTAAAAGTAGAAATACACAAAGTGGGATATGCATACTTACGACAAGGAACAGTCTTTCGCAACATATGAATTTCAAAATCCTTATTTATCGACTGTACGAAACTACATATGCAATTCTGAATGTTAATATGCACAATTACTACCTTAGTAAAAGTCACTTCCAATTGTCGTAGTAACTCTTTGGTAGCCCAGAAGTACTTCAGGCATTAAGTGATATGACTTGTATTAGCTTTCAACGGCTAAATTACATATCTCGTATGACAGTTTTCCGGCCTTAAAAAAAAATTCCTAAACATACTGAAAATTATCTTTTGTCGCGAGCAGAGGCAATTTCTCGATACTTTGTTTGAGATCAAAACTGTGCAACCAATCCGAGCTAGGTTTCCCCTTCACTCCACAGAAGCTGAAGTTGCAGAAATCAGCGGCATTCTGAAGAGCACCGCGATGGAACGGATTGCCGTGCTTGAAGTGCTTATAACGACCGGCATTCATGCGTTCGTTCGTAGTCATTCCCAGTATCACGATCTAACGCAAAGTTTCATTTGTTAGGCAGAAGAAATCCACTAATGTCTTTAACTATGCGATTGTCAAAATTACGCACCTGGTAGCATTGACATGCCAGTAACGTGCCAACCCAAAAGGAATGGAGGGAAACATTTGCTGCGATCCACATTACCCACGCATCGCATGTAGCAGAAGCGATCAAGTAGTCATCTGCACTGTGTTCATTAGTCAAGTTTGTCCAGCATTCAAACTGCCAAAATTGTATACTAGCGGCTAGAACAACTACGCAGAGGCCAAACAATGATGCCACGAATCCCAAAAAGTACTTGTGATTATGCGCGCCTGAAAGTTTCAGTCATTCTTTTATGTTTAACGAATACACATTTCTCTATTCCTTATTCGATGTACTAATGAGAATACTACCTATGCAGTTGTCAATCCAAGGACAATGATGATCGAACCGCGCTATACACCTATCGCAGACAGAACAGTGCTTGGATCTCATAGGCCTCCTCACTAAGCAGCTGCTACAAAACCATTGCGGTTCGAAACCACCAGACTCTGCTAACTCTATTATTGTCTGTAATAGATTGTATTAGATGAAATATGTAAATGGGGCAAACCATTTTCCAAAAGTATTCCACCCTATTTATCGATAATTACATTTAATTTGTCCTCATGTGTTGCGATAATAACGCCTGGATCACCTCGCCAAGATTGCAAGAAACATATCCAAAGAGGTACAGAGCCACCTACAAGTAGCAACCATAAATACCAGGCTGCATGTACACCCAACCAGAATATCCATGTAACATATATCCACGTCTGGAATTAACATTACACTGATCAGTATCGATGCTTTCCCATATTGCAACTTGGTATAGTGAAGAGTGTAAGGTTCTTCCTTGTTCCTCAAGTGGTATCAATCCATCAGATGTCATGATCTTTTCTATGATTTATCAGTGATAGACTCCTAGATAAGATTTAGTTCTATATATCTAAGATATATGACACTCGACTTTTGTTCCAATCTGACTTCAGTAACTTTGAGTAAAATTCTGTTTTAGGCAAGCAGCGCTTGATAAGCTTTTTCATCACCCTTACCTTTGTGGTCAAGTACGTCGCAATCGGTATAACATGATAGAATCGTTCGTCAAAGATAAATATCTTGGCTACATACAATGCTACATAAAGGGCAATCAAGGCACCTAATTTTATTAGATAGTCCATTCCGCTTTGGAATATCATTCCAATTGCATAAAACAAGATGAATGGTGTACTGAACATGCAATACCAACGTATCCTCTGAAAAAACACCAGCAGATTATTTAATAGAATTAATTGACAAGTTGCAAAATGCTGCATTCAGAGTTGAAATTATTCTTTGTACCTTGTCCCTACACCATGTCCTTGTTCGTCCTTGTCTTTCTCTGATATCATGACTGATTCTTTCTCCTAACCAGGCAGCACCAATGTGACGACTTAACAGTGTCATTGGTGTTTCATTCTGATAGTTAGGAATATCTAGGGGTGCTCCATGCTGTATTAATGTGGATATTGCTGTATTGTTTTCTGCTATAATAGCCCAATGGAGGGCTGTATTGCCATGCACATTGTCAGTGAGTGAGTGTGATGCGCCCAAAGATACCAGCAACCTTGTTGGGTCGAGACTGTAAAAGGGACAACTTCAAAGTAACCGATATAATAGGGTCCTGTCATAATGATAACATTATAGTGCTTTCATTGATTTTCATATCAACATACCTGTTAACTTTGTAGGCACTCCACATGAGGGGTGTCATTGCACTTTGGTCAGGCATATTTGGATTTACTCCTTTTGCGACTAAGTAAGCCACAATAGATGTATGTCCAAACTGTGCTGCCAAGTGAATGCATGAATATCCTTCATAATCTCTAAGCGTGGGATCCGACCCTGCTCTTAATAACGCGACAACTGCAGACAGGTGACCTTGTCTGCAAATCATACACCAGTCATTTCTGTGTTACATCCTATAGGAAATCTTATTCAAGAAAATATATCGTGTTTACCTTGTCGCCCAGTGCAATGGGGTAGATCCTAATTCACCACCAATGGCATCAACTACAGCCCCTTTGGTAATGAGGTATTTTATTATCTCCTTTCTATTATTTATGGCAGCCCAGTGCAGAAGTGTTACAGTTTCAGAATCTGGTTGATTTACATCAGCCCCTGCTTCTATTAGTTCTGTCACCCTTTCCAGGGCTCCATACTAAAGGTGAAAGACATCCAAGTTAGCATACATGTAGCAAACAGCTAGTACATATACTGTATATAATTAAAAATTATAGGCACCTGGGTAGCCCTGACTATATCAAAGGTACTACAATCTTGCTGAGCCGGTCTAACCATTTCTTGATGATGACTATTCAAATCTTCAGGTTCACCACTGCCTTCTCCTTGACAGGCAGTTTGCATGGGCAATGTGTACATACTGTCGTTATTGCAATGAACTCAAAGTACTCTTCATAGGTGTCAATTAACCCTTGTAGTATACATAAGTCCTTGAACTTGATCTAAGATGCTCTATATTGCGTTTGTTCTACTGCAATAACAATCACCAATTATTATTCGCAAAACAGTGGGGAGATATATGCTCAACTAAAAATAGACAGTATAACAGTCACTTATACTGAAAGCCTCTTACTATGGTAAGTTCATAACATATCAGAAAAAGTTCTCTGTACCTTTACCACTCCACAGTAATAGCAATAATCAAAGACAAGGATCAGTATGTATCTTACTCTTAAACATATTACGAATCTGTTTACCCCTCTGATTGCCACGACGGAGTACGGAAGGTATGCATATAGTGCACTCGATCGCGCTTATTGTCCTTGAGGTTCCAAAGCGGCAGATAATTGCCATCATCGGCTCTACTACTAATTTTCCTCGCCCGACAATTACAGTGGCCGCGACCGATCGCTGGCTATCACTTGTAAGCAGTTTACATTCATGGTGCACGTAGATGCGTCGCACTGTAAATACACCCACGATGCACTTACACTCCGTAATAAGGAGTGCGGCTGGATTGAGAATCGATTTTACATTCCGCTCGGGACGGCGAGCCGGGGGAAAGGCTGCAATTCCCTGTCATCGTCAAGAAATAATCGGCGTACGTCACCCGTCGCAAATCTTCGATCAACCCTGAGCTAAGTTACCTCGAGAGCCCTTACTCTGGGAGAGCTATGTACTATGTACTACGTATAACGAACAGTGACAAGTAGCGCGTCGCTTCGATTTCTTCGAGTATTCGAGGATGAATGAATTTAGTGTATATATGAGGTCACGAGGAACGAAACTAGGCGACACGCTGCAGCTGAGTCGGCGAGAACTTACAAATCGACAGGAGCGTGGAAGGGTAAATCGGTGGGCGCATCAGGCGGCGCTTACCTCCGAAGTTATGACAGCACTGTCAATGCTCGTGCACGAGTGCATGCATACAGCGTGTATGTATGTACAGCGAAGGGTTAGACTAGTGAGGCAGGTACTCGCTGCGGGGGCGGGGCACCGGCACATCTCATAAGATCCGAGTGAGCTTTCCAACTCCCGCACTTGAAATCCCTCGCACAATTTCCCGGCCGTCGCCGCCTCGATCAAGAGCCAGACAGAAAGGAGAGATGAACAATTATGTACTAGTGCGCTTGCTGCCTTCGACCAGTCTCATTTCTCCCCCGGTCACTCGCTCGATTCGTGCAACGGAACACACGGCGACCAGTAGCACGAGAGCGACCGCAATAATAAGGCTTCGTACTTTGTCACACGCGCATTATGCACCCACAATTATTCTGCCTGGCGATGCATTCAGCTGCATCCACCTTCGCTCGGCGAGCTTCTTATTGACCAAACGACGTCGCCCGATCGGTGCCAGTAGAGTCACTCGGCGGCGATCCCCTTGATTTTACTCAAACCACTTTGCTTTCGGCGTGAAGTTTGCTCAAGGTCTGGTAGTTATTATCTTCCGGGCTCATCCGCTAGATGCCGCTAGTTACATCTCAGCGCGGCGGTCTTGCTGATTTTACTGAAACCACAACTTAGCTTTCAAGCACCCCTGGTGGGGCACAGTATACAGAGTAAAGAGACCTCGAAGGCGAGTTAAACGGCAATCATTCCATTTTATCTTTCATTACATAGACATAACCAGTAGGGTCACTCGGCCGATTTCGTGAAGCCACGCTCAGATTAGGATGGCCATTACTTCTCTGGCCAGCCACCAGGGGCATGACGATCTTGTTTCAGTTGGCCACGGCTCGTCGGCAAGCGGCGAGCGGGGCCGAGGGGATACTGGCCACGGCTCGTAGGTATGGAAAAATGTTCTATTTTTTAAAGGTTCCCGAAATCGATCTAATGTTTGATATTTCCTTTGTTTAAATCTAGAAACTAAGATTCCATGGGAAATTAGTTGGTCGGAGGCCAAAACTGTGCCAAACGGAAAGATTCCGACAATTTTCACCAAAAAATTGGCGAAATATCGCCCATACGAAACAATTAGGGACTCTGATCCACTAATTCTGTATCAAGTCTTAGTTTTAGGTTTAAATTATTGGAAAATTTCGAAATCGGGCGAGTTGGGAAAATGTCGAAAAATCGGAAAACTTCCACTCAGACGGCTGGGCAAGGTGAGCCCTGACCACTGCAATACGGAATCAATTCAAATCAAACTATTGATGGTCAGTGGGGTATAATTAAAGCCCTTGACCACGAGTCCCTTTTCCAAGTTCTATGGATCTTAATTGTCATTACTAATCTAACCAATAGTCAGCATTCAATGCGCAGCCATTCGCCCGGAAATACTTGTGTCAATGCACTTGGTACTATTATTCTGCTACAATATGCAATTGATATATCTATAATCAAAAGTCTAAACTATTCTGAAAAGAACTGTACGTGAGGGAGGGAAGGAGAGGAGAATCTATAATCTGTGACTCTACTTGTTGCAAGTTCAAACTGAGGCGGCTCTTTCGTCAAAGTTGCATTAATTACGTATTAAGCAAAAGACTAATCGCAAAAATCTACTTTTGTATACATACACTCAAAAACTTTGACTCCAGAGTGCGCTCCGCCCGGCACAACGTGACGCGAATAGTCTTCTTGCATTTGTAAACTACTATTATTCATACTAGCAAACCAATCGAAACACTACTTTGATTTGGAAGTGAAAAATAAGATAAATGTCAATCACATTTGAAGAACCGTTTGGTTCAAGCAAAGCCGGGTTATTTAATGATATTAACTTGGGATTCTGTGTTCCCTTAAGTTACTTTAATGAAATTCTTTAAATTCTATATGTATACTCGAAAATGCAAAAATCGCGAAATGCAAGAGGACTCTATCCTATCTCATAAATACACAATCGCAATAAAGTAGTAGGTAATATTAAAACGAGAATAATTACTTGTGTTCGCAGTACATTATGCTCGCTGTCACTATGCTCAATGTATATTATTATGAAGGAATAAACAATACAACCAGTCCTCCGTGTCGGTTCGGACCATTCGCCCTACGACATGATGGAAGAGCGGAGGAATAAAAAAGAGTGACTCACCGACTGCTACTTGCAGCCGCAGTAACACCTTCCGAATACCTTGGTTCTGCTTCCCCGCAGCAATGTTGCTCGATCTGCATCCCCAGCGATGTCACTTCATTTGCTTCCCCACTGGTCAAAGACTCTAAGTTCGCGGCGAACAAATACTTTTCTTAATTGACGCGGCCGGGTTTAAGTCACTTTCCATCGGCGGAGCAACACTGATTCTATTGCGTGCGACAGCTCGGCCACGCGGGGCCCACTGTCGCTTCAATCTCGGCAAAAATGTTCACACTGAAGCTAAACTCGCGGCAGCGTAATGGGACTCACACGTGTGAATCCGCCCAGGCCTTCCGAGACGGGCCGCGGTAATATCTCGCATTTCTAATGCGCTCGGTGCGCATTCAACTAACAAAACACTGCTGGAAACAAGCTGGTTATTTGTGCACAGAAATAAATATGGGCTTTGGGTTTGGGGAGTGTGTGTGATGACAGATGAAAATATGTCGAGGCGTACGACCTTCTCACTTTAACGCGAGCAAGTAAATTTACTGTTTATTACTCTTAAAGTGATTCGAAATAATTAATCTACTCTGTCTCCAAGTGAGACTATTTCTAATCTCCAAGTATCGCAGCTTCAAAATATTCACAATATTAATCATAATTTAATTAAATTCTCCAACTTCAATGACACTCCTTTTCTAAACTTATGATACAAAGAGTATCATTAAACATCAGACTCGTAAAGTTACACAGAAAATATCCCGTCAAGCGCGGCAATTACATAAAATCACAAAGGCGATCGCGTTCGCCTCACCCCACCCCCAACATATCATAAATAAATCCCGTGTTCTCTTCGTAACGATATATCGGTTTGCGCGCGCTTTCGTTTATGGCAACTCGAATCTGTCCAACTTCGGAACGGTATATGCTCGTAAACGCGGATCATAGTTGCTCGAGGAAGCTTGCAGACGTAGCTGAGTTAATATATCCATAATTGTTATATTCGCAAAACTACGGGAAGCAAAGGGAACTCCACTATTCGCAATTTGGCCAGCCAAGGACTAATACCGATCGTAAAGGCTTTACAGCCAGAGGTAGGATACAAGTATTCATTGGGAGAATTGCAATCGAGTGTGCCACCACCTCCCATGGTTTCCCACAGTAGGCAGCTCAGGACGGTCTTGCGACCGCCCAGCTCCGTATACATGTATACTCCAGCTCGATCGCGCTAATTCCCCCGAACAACAAGCAGAGCCACCCGGCAAGACCACGAATACAAGGTAAAAGGCCTTAACCAACAATATCACAAGTCGGAGGGCTACTACACTCTCAGATATTGAAGCTTTAATAGCACCGCGCACTGCACCTGACAAAAAGTGCCGAGAGAGTGATACGTACAAATACTTCTACCGCCTCCAGCAGTAGAGGGTTCGCGATGAATACTCTGTTTTCTCGGCTGCAAGCCCCCCTTTACAACTAAAACTACCGGCTTTACTAATTCGATGACGCCCGATAATCCCCGATAGACAGATCGACACGTTGACAACAAAGCCGTTATGATTTTTCATACTAAACACTCCCGATTCACCCGTCTCTCAAGTAAGTACGATCACTGACGCTGTAATTAAGAAGCCTGTTGCAAATTTGAATGGCGTCCCAGCTTAATATCACGAAAATGCCACAATATTTCGAACACGTTCGAACCTGCTTTGTGTCTCGTGTCACCCCGTGGCCCGTGGCTCAGGTGGCAGAGTGGGGCGTAAATTTCAGCATTTACTTTTCACGATATACAACGCTTTATATACCGGGGTGAAAAAAACCTTCTAATTAATCAGCTTTCATCGCGATGGCCGAGGCAAACACCAACCAATTTGGTTAGGGTTTAGTGAAGCTAAGTTTGCGCGTGCTTTCCACCCGGCTTCAATTGTAGTTAACCGTCAAATCATGACTCTACTGCAAATTCGCGATTCCGGTTCAAAGCAAATGAAAGTCTACTACCGCGAAACTTGATGAATTATCTATTAAAACACTTGAAGTATAAGCTTCGTTCGAAAAATGAAAAACAAGAGCAAAACTGCGAGTACACAGGTGAGGCAGTATTAGTGTATGTACTACTTACACTTCGACTTGTCCTCACTTTTGGTGTAGCTGAAGGAACTTGGAACAAGCACATCTTCTCTAGTTAGTATTGGGTGGGTGGTAAATGCGCAACACTGCAGAAAGAAGATGAATATAATTAATAGCAAGTCGTGTGTTCCGAATATATCCCGAGTATATCGCCAAAGTATTTGTAAAACGTAAAATATTGTCGAATTAAAACGTATTCGCGTATACCAAACCGCTAGCTATCCGAGAAAGTAGTCGAAACTAACACAAATTCGCGTTAAATGTCCCGAGAAGTTAATTAAACATTGAAAATTGAAGAAAAAGTCAGGAAATAAAAATGAAATTGTTGAAATAATTCGTTACGTACTAGACGATAAACGATAAGTAAAAGTCGCCTTTAATGTGCGTAAACCGTATTAAAGTATCGCACGCGAGACTCTAAAGTAATAGTAAAAACCACGAGAAACCATTTAAACAATTAGCAATGTCGCGTTAGAGAAGGCCCGTATTGTATCGCGAGGTAATAGCACAGACCAGGTCCGTACCTGGTCTGTGATAATAGCCGAAATATAAAGCTCGTAATGTAAAAGAGAGAACCCGAGAGCGACGCGACGTGCGACCGTACCGACCGAGCGCTGAACGCGTTGTGACAAGTTCAGCCGCCGCTCCCGGCGGCCTCGCTGGGCATGCTCTCCCCACCGCCGCACCAGCCAATCAGCCGGCTCGTTGGACGCTCGCTTCACTGCCGCGCCGTTCCAACCGACCAACCACGTGCCGCGGCTCATTCCCGGCTTCGGACCTGTTCCCGCTTGAACGTGCATAAGCACTTTATTTTGAAACTCGTCGGGTTTCCTAGAATTTCCCGCGTTCCACCAAATTTTTTCTACATGTATACTTGCAGTCGATGCTTCTTTACTGCTGCGAACTGCTATACAGCAAATGTTAAGAAAAGATTCCTTCTCCTTGTTTATACTGGTATGTGTTATTATACGCCTGCTTATTTATTTAACAACTTTGTTGCTCGTTTCATCTACTCTTATATCAAACGTGAACCAATCGATATTCGGAATTGTATCTTGATATTTTTGATTCGTTATACGCAACAATTAATCACCTTTTTCACATTTTACACATATATCTCGGAAACGGTGCATCTCCACCTTCTCTCGGTAACCCGCGGGCTTTACCATCTTCGTCACCGCGACATCTTAATACTTACTGCACATTTGTTGTATTTAAATTGTGCTCCGGGAGGGTTCGGGATAAGGATTGTATTATTAGGGATTCTTAAATAATTCCAAATCAATCGGGTGTGGGAGGGTTTTCAATTCATGGGTATCGGTTTTCATTTTTAGTACCGTTGCGCAGTTCATTCCCATACTGACAATGAGCATAGGGTCCATAGGGAGGCAAAGAGGCAAGCTCTATCCATGCATGCTGTCATTGTGACGGCAGGTCACGTGACATGCAGTGGCGTAAAAAACCTGAAAAAAAAACCTGCAATAGCGTAGGACGAAATTACGGCGGCAGGGGAACGGCAGGAACGGCTTCGCCGAACTTGCCAACTAGTGGTGCCTAGCGGATACCTTGCCAACCATTGGCCATGGCTCTCCTCAGCGCCCACAACGCCGCCGATTTCGGCTTCACCGAGATCATAGGAGGAGCCGACGCCGAGTGACCCTAGATACTGGTTATATGTCTATGCTGTGTGGTGGAGTGCAGTCAGCAGAGTCAGCAGCAGTCAGCAGCAGTCAGCAGCAGTCAGCAGTGCCATAGTGCCATGCCAGTTCTCACTGAATAAGAAACTTTTGTGTGAGAAGGAGCGAGACTGTGTTATTATTGGAGCGAGACGGCGGGTGCAGGCGGGTGTGCGCAGAGCCCTCGCCCCTCACTTTCCCGAGGAAGGCCAACAGTGAAACCGACTGCAACGATAGCGACGGTCGAGAGGCGAACCGTCCAAGTTACGGTCCTCCTCCACCAAGTCCAAAACTACATACATTGGTGACGCGCAGTGGTTTCTCACGGGCTCTACTCGTTGCTTGTTGCTCGACGTTGCCTCGGCTCGGTGGCTCGGAGGTGAGGCAACTTTCGTGCTTCCTCAGTCGTCCAAGACGTTTCCACCCTGGTCGTCACGTCGTCCATATGACCATCGTAATCGCGGCCCTGTAAACAAAGTGTCCGTTGTTGTATATTCGGGTGGCTCTCCTGCGCTCGGATCGTCAATCTCACAGTATTCGCCGAGGCAAGTTTTATGTACAGCAATATGCGGGAACGAGAGGAATTTTGCCGAGGTTTCCCTGCGGCCCAGCAGACCCATGCACCAGCGGCACGGGCCCTGGGCCTCGACGCCTTGCACACTCTTTGCAAAGAGATCTATCCCGACCAGGGCAACCCGCTCACTGTCACCGCCGTTGTCAAGTATTGGTAAGTACTAGCCGCTATAAATCCCATGGGCACTGATAAACTACAGGATATCGAGGCCCCACACCTCGCCACGATTCATGTTTACTTCGCACGCAGTGAAACGCGCGTGGACTCGAGATGGCTCATTAACTGAATTCTTTGCCGATATTGGTTACTTTCACGTGGCTCTGATACATCAAGCCAAGAAGGAACTGGCTCCTTTCCGGAGCCTTTTTCAAGCTTTGTAAATGTTCGCTAGTGGCATCCGCGTAATTTACAGGGAAAAAGTAGTAAGGGAATTGGAGTTTCGAGATGCTCGGGAACGCATTCGCGTAGGACGCTTTTGCACAGATGAAGAAAGGGAAAGAGAGAGCTTATATTTAGCTACCCTTAGGGGCACGCACATTTCGGCCGATGTAAAATCGACTATATAACTTGACGGATTTTCTATTTGCTTTTGTCAGGTTGGGTGGTCCAGATCCTCTGGACTATATAAGTATGTACGAGAATCCTGGCTGCCCAGAAATGGGAATCCCACCACACTGGCATTATGTGAGGTGAGCATGCTTACCTGCGTCCGTCCCTTAAACGTCTTCCTTCCGTTCTCTCCTCTCTAATTTACTTTCTCTTTATTCCTTCGCTACGCCGATAATTCGTTTACATTACGAAAGTATATACTGCATGTAGTATTTTTACTCGGATCTCGGCGATTGCGATTGTCGATTTTTCCTTTTTGTCCCATCGGTAATTCCGAAAAGGCGGCTTATTTTTTGTGGCACAGGGAAGAGGGAAGAATCCGAAGTGAGAGAAAAAAAACGGGAAGTCGGGCATTCGTCAGTGTCGCATCCTTGTGTAAATAGAAGTGTGCCAAGCCCTGTTTTATGTGGGTGCATGTGTGCAGCCCTTCCAATACGTCCTTTACCCGGCGCGTGCATATCTATTTCTGTCCCCGGGATTTCATTCATGACAATACGCGGCTGTTCTGTAGAAACGAGACATTCCACGGAATTCCCCGACGGTTGCCGAGATTTCTTGTAAGGGATTGTCTGAAAAGTGTGTATGGATGTACCGCGGTAAATTTCGATTCCCTCGCCTTGGCGAAAGACAGATGGATCGTGTTTCGGGAATTCCTTATTAAAATCTAGGCGCCGAATGATGAATGGGCTGCCGCGAAAGGGTGTCAATTTTTTTTGGAGACGCCGGCCCCCGTTTCCTTCGCCCCGAGCAGCTGTTCCGATAGTTTCCCTTTGTCTATATATAGAAGGTGCAGGGTGCGGGAAGATAAAAGTCGTGTAAAGCTCGGTACGTCGGAAATAGTCGGGGAAGACTCATCTCCCTTCTCGTCTGTGCCATCTAAATATATTCCGCCATTGACTGTATTCGTTCCATTTCCTTCCGAGATTCTGTCTCGAACTCTTTTTTCTATGTAGGTCTCTTCTATCTCTTGATAAGCCACTTAGGAATTCTTTAAAACTCGATAAACCACACGGCGAAGGCAATTATATCAGACGATTATTTCCCTCCCTAAAGCTTGGGCTTATCGGACTTGCATGGGGACGGTCGCATACATCCGAAAAGCGGACCCGGTCGCGCAAGTGGGTTCGGATTCGAGCTCACGTTTAGACTAGTTCGGGAAAGAAATGAAATGACACCGCCCACTTGGCCAGCGAACGTAATGCAACAGTTAGCAAAGTACGTTTTCAATTCGGGTAACATGCTGCTTCCTGGTGATCATGTTTCTTGGCATGCACCATTGGACAATGGCAATGGCAGAATTACCCAGATTCTCATGGGTAGAGATCCACAATTGCCAGCAACTCTTCGCACTCCACATGGAGAGGTAAGTCTATTCAGATCTTTCCTCAATGAAAGTTACATGAATGCTCATTCTGTACATTCTTGCAGGTTTCATTCGTTCAAATTATTGGAGTGACGTCTGAGGAGCTCCAAGCAGCACAACACTGGAATGGTCTGGGTGTAGTCAATTTATTAAAGACGACTAGAGGATGTGGTCCGTGGCTAGTAACAGATATGAGGAGAATGCATTCTGTGATGGAAGATGATCCTTCTATAGCGGAAAAAATACAATGCGGTATAGAAAGAGAAGGTTCCAACTTAAGTGGTGTATCCGCTAAGTGCTGGTAAATATTGGGGATAAAAGAGATTAAAAAGTAACAATATGATACTAATGAATATGTGGTTCTCCAGGTGGGTTCAAGTAGCCAATGCTGACAAAAGCACCGATAAATATAGGGAGAGAAGAGATGATTCGGATGAGGAGGAAGATATAAAACCAATCATAAAGTCAGAGAGATTATCACCATGTGAAGAAGACAGCCATTTTGCTGATGAAAACTATATTAAAGTTCTGCCAGGTCTTCACTTGACTTTCAACCTAGAAGCTGGCTCGTTACTACCACTAGCTATAAAGTAATTTCCCCTGGATTTCTTCAGATTTAAGTTGCATCGATATTTCGAGTGAATCTAATGGTTTGGCATTTCCAGAGGTCGTGTTATGCATGGAAGGCATTTCACATTTAAATCCATATTGTCCCACACTGCTGCCACAATAGTTGCACCATCCGTAACTGGCACTTTGGTTTCCAAAGACAAGCCGTATGTTGTCCAAGGGCCATGGTTACAAGTATTACTTCCGGATGATTTGGCTGAAAGAATGGCACAAGAATTTCAAATCCTGAATACACCAGAACAGGTAAAGATAATCTCTGACAAAACAAATCCTTGGCGATCTTTAACACTGGTATAATATGTATGATAGTCGGTGCTAACATATCTTCTTTATTATCTTCCAGGTGCAGTTGCCAAAAACATTTTCTTGGCCTGAACACAAATTGGTCATAACAGTGGTAAATGACTGAGAGAGGCAAAGCATATCAGAAAAATCTCAAGAGCAAGTTCATATTAACTTGATCGCTAAGTGAGTTAAGATGACGTGACATAATTGAAGTATTACCTAACATTGTTAGAGAGGGTTTTTACACAAACTATTTATGACTGAAACTTTTTTACGCGATATATCATTGTAAGATTTTGTAATTTATAAATTTTATACGTCACTCGCGAGCACGTTCATGTTGCGTGCTACACATATCAATGTGTAAAAGCAGAGAACAATATTTAATACAGTCATATTTAACACTATCCAGTCTCACTTGATTCAGCAGACACACGGAACAAACAGATCTCTCTTTTACAAATTGATGCCTGTTAACAATTTATATTTAAATGTGTATATAATAGAAGCCAATTTATAATGTACAATTGTATTTGATATACGACTTTACACATTGTTACGAATAATAAACGTTTATGTAAATAGACTTTCTCGTCTCTCGAGTTTTCTGTAATCGCAACTTAGAGTTATTATAGTTACATTTCGGGAGATGCTCATAACAATATAATAATACTCAGTCGGACTCATCTGACTCAGTTTCGAATTCTTTCTTGTGTCGTTGATTAGTTTGTTTGATTGTGCTTTTCTGGTCAGAACAGGCCTCTCGACAGAGCTTCTTAGGTTCATCTTTATTGTTATTAAGAAGAGCACGCTGATTGGCCCATTCAAACTGGCTGCTCTGGGTACTGTCTGTCGACATTGAATTGGCGCCAACATCAGTCTTACGGTCGCTCTGGTACTGAAAGTCCCATTCGTCGAGTGGCTTTAATTTCGCGTGTTATTTTTTGAATATTAATTATGTAGTTCCGAGCATCAGTGATGTTGAACCAAACACCTTGAAGGATACTCGGAAGGCAAAAGGTAAGCAAGTAATATAAATATATTGGATGGAAACCAGGCACCATAATCGCCGGATCTGCTGGAACCTGCACAACAGTGCACACCATTGCTACTCTGCACTAACTCGTTCCAGCTAAAATTAGATCTCATTTACGAGTTTACGAGATCTAGTGTAGAAATCGTTAATAGTCAGTGCGGGTACCTGCTTTCCTCAGTACAATGTTTATACACAGTGCGCTAAAAGCGACACTGATTCATACCCGACAAACGAAGTTCCTGGCGACCTTGAACACGCCCCACCACAGAACGACAACTATACAAGCAGCGGCCAAGTCCTCGATCTCCTCGCAGTTGATATTGCTCACGACTTTCACGAAGCCGCGAAAGATATTGGCGAAGGTCTGTATCGTGCCGATGCACAGGTCCCTCAAGAAGCATACCACGTGAAAGACGAGGTTCATAAGCGCGAGGATCAGCTCGATCAATCTCGCCAATATATCGTATGCGATATCCAAGAGCTCTTCCGCAGTCTCCCAAGTCCAGCGCTCGAGCTTGGAGCCAAACTGCACAACTTCCCCGAGAACCTCCGACATTCGGTTTCGCGGCATTTCTTGGAGGCCTTGTTTCTTCTCGCTCGATCGCGCTCCTTGACCCGCACAGTTTAAAGTCGACGGCGCACAAAGGTGCAACTAGGTTAAGAGGACTCGATGCATTTCCCTCTAATTAATTAATCAAGTGTAATCAACCCGTTGCCAGTTTCGCGTGGAGGAAGAGAGAGGGTGTTCCCTCCAGCGGATTTCCCTCCTATTTTTTTGAAGTGAGTCTCGCCAGCCGCGAGTCGCACTTCTCTCGCTTGTTTGGCATCATGACACCATTTTCGAGCCTCAGTCCTCTCCATTTTCAGGCCTCCCTAAATATTATCTCTTTACCTTGGATTTGGAGTGGTGCCACTTCGCTCCCGCGAACCAAGGCCGCCGGGTGGGTGGGAAAACGAAGCCGTTCACGCATTAAAGTCTTTATTGAATATATATATATGTATATATATATATGTATACGCTATACAGTCTATGATGTCCCGTTAGATATGTCCTAGTCGAAGCGATAGCTTTAACCCGTGTACTGTCATTGCGCTAGTTGCGAGAGAATGCTAGCACGAAACAATGCAGTCGTAGCACAGGCAGTGCTGTTAGATCCGCAATTGAACTGGCAGTCCTGGGTTCCCTACGTGCTTCCTGTAAAAGAGTATCAAATGATGAGAATTTCGGGCGATTTGTACGAGAAACTGTATTGGGTAAATGGAGATCGCGGGGCGAAAGGTGTTGGTAGTACAAGTAGTCATCCTCTTCTACTGTATCGTGAGTACATCTTCTTTGGTCCGCGACTAGAGTTGGTCGTATGATACGTCAATTCTCACTTGGCTATGGTCCACTGTGTGTATATATAGCTGGTCCATCGTTCTTTACCACTACGCTTATCTAAGATAGTAGAGCTCGCAATCTCCACTCGTGTCATCAAAAGAACACTGTCATAATCAAGAGAATGAGGCTGATGGGTGGGGTGGTCTGGCGCGCTGAAGTATTACAAGCGTCGGCATCGCTGCACGACTGAACGCACCCCCGAACGTATCTACAAATGTGCAGGACCCATTTAGAAATGCTTGTTCCTCGCTGGATAATTAGCAATTAGACACTTATATGGCAGACACGTACTTATCATCGAAGTAGAAACCGCCGCAATGTGACATTCGTATGATCTCGGAGTCGGTGGTTAGAGTGCCGCTGTCCAACGCGCAGCTCCTCACCGTTAATGAAACGCCGGATTCATCTGGTTAATGAGACATCAATTATTAGCGGTGGTCATCAGTTGGCGGCCTAAGTGCTTTATAAAACCGGGCGATTGACGTAGGAGGGGGATCGGTTTACCGTAAATCCCTGCTATCTTGATGCAAGCGGTGGCGGGGAAGAGGCCGTCGCGCCCTTTGCGACCACCGAGGCAAGGTGACTCCAAAAAGGCGAGGCTCCCGTTATTGTGAAAGGGGTCGTCGCACGGCTTGTTATTCCCGTCGATCGACACACACTTGAAGCAGTCGATGGCCCGGCCTATAGCGCAATCAAGACAATCAGGGACAAGAGAAACGAGCTAAAGGGCGCGCAGCATTCGGAAGGTTGGCGGCGATTGCCAATCTATGGAAGATCTATCACGCGACGAATCGTCCAATTTCATATTGATCGTCGGGGGACCGTTTGAGATTCATGGATAGGAGATTCGGAGTCATCATTCAGGGGATATATAGGGGGTAGGGTCGGCTGAAGAGACTGACCTGTTTTGGACAGTGCGAGGACCGCCACGGTCAAGGGGATAATCCACGAGGCTTTCGGGCCCATCTTTCACTGGAGACAGTTATTTCCTCGAGCAAGAACCACCACCTCGTCTTCGTCAGCTATCGAACCCACGTTTCCCCGAGAGTGATTCTTTCGTGCAGCTCATGCCAGCCGGGGTAGCCGGTGCGGTAGACAGGCTCGACTATCTCCAGTGATATGTCGGAGCTGGCCGGGATCCTCCTTCGCGATCCAGAGGAGCCGGTGACTGCTTTCCGCTGGCGGCGACGTTCCCGACGTATTAGGGCCGTCGCGCTTCTTCCTCGACGCAGTGTTTTGCCAGGTTCGGTTACCAAGGCGATCCTGTATCGCCGCGGGGCCGCCAAGATTTACCCTTGATCAATGATCGCCGATGATCGCCTGGAGGCAGAAAAACTTTCCGAGCACCGGACAAGATATCAGACACCCTCCGACGGCCCTCCTGCTAGTCTCGATTACTGGGAAGAGCAAAGGGCCAACTCGAATCCCACGTAGCAACCATCTACGAGGACTACCCTCGACATGGTGCACTCGCGTGATCCTATTCCGAGCGATAACACGGTCGAGCGTGCGGCACGCGAAATGTGGGTGCAGCAGCGATATATAAAAAAAGAGATCGAGAGAGGGAAAAAAGAGAGGAAAAGGGAGAGTACCACTTTGTAGAACGGGGTGCCACGTGTTAGTGAGGCCCATTACCAGGGGATGCATGTGCGTTGGCGACTCCCTCGCGACTAGAGAAGGAAGCCGAGGGGGCACAAGTTGAGTTGGCGAGGTGCTCGACTTGTTATTAATTCAGCAGGAAGCGAGAGTAGGCGCGGTTACGATATATTCCTGATTAATGCAGGGCTAATCTCACTCTCGGCGTAATTGCATTGGCGCGCGCGGGGATATATACTGTGCGGGCGTCCGTCCGAACGAGTCAGTCGCATCGAACTGCCGCGGGCTCTGAGATGCACGTGCTTTAGATTGGTGGGAGAGGGCAATGCTGAGCCAGAGGATTTTTTCTATTGTTTCGAGGGTTTGCCGGGCTATATAGCGTGTAACTGTGAGCTTGATTCTATAGAGACAGCAGGAGTGCGACAGTGAGTTTGACAACGGCTTACCGGGGTGCGAGGTGGCGGTAGGCGGGCGCGAAAGTAGCGAGCGTCAGCGAACATCCGCCGCGGCCGTCTGTCCACTGGGTTCTCTGAGGAGTTCTCCGCTCTGAGTGGCGAGGAACTGGAAAATTCGGTGGGCGCGAAAGCGCGCGCCGCCGCCGATAAGAGGATCGCGTTCAAAATCGCCGCCTCGGCGGCGCATGCGCCGGCGACTGCGGGCCAATCACCCCGTCGTCGACGGTCTCGGTGCGGGCGTCCGCCTGCTTGCCTCCGTGTCTAAGCGGCACTGCGGCTCTACCCGATGTGCGATAGTACTTTTGGAAAAATGTGTCGGTACCCCGGGCGTCCATGCGTCCGCTCGTTCACGTAGGCACGCCGCCGTCGCCGCGTTCGCCGTGCGCTTTCCACTTGTGGTGCCTGGTCACACCGTCAGCCTGACACAATAATGGGGCAGCAGTCGTCGACGAGCGTAAGCGGGCACAGCGGTGAGTGTGAGAGCCAGACAGACAGACCGAGCGAGTGAGAGAGAGAAAGAGAGAGAGAGCCAGCCTCGGACAGACAGCAGATAGACAGGCCGGATTTAATACGCTCTGTATTTGAGCCGGCTTCTGCCGTAGATCGGCTCGTCCTCCTACTCTCGAGGACGTCCCTCCGCGTCGCGCTCCACGCTTGACATATGTCAACTGCAATGGCCCTTGACTTCCTCGCCGCCGTCGGAACCTCCTGCGCAAGTTTCCCTGCCAGCAGCCGCATCTCCTTAGCGACATTGCGCCCTCCGTCCCGGAGAGGAGCTTCGCCTCGAGCCGCTCTCTCCTCCTGGCGAAAGCCAATCCTCATCCATAATATATCTCCCCTGGCCGTGCTCGCTTAACTCTCTCGCTTGGAGGTTAGGTGCGAAAGGGTGCGCTGATGCGGCCCGCCGCTAACATGGCACGGGCCACGGGGTCGCATCAGCCGACCAGCTGATTCCCAGAGAGCTCCTCTGCTTGCCGGGAGAACCTTCGTACCTCGCGTATACATACTATGTACATACTCTTTTCCCTAGGTCGCATCGATCGCAGCCGATTTTCTTGCCGCAGTCCAATCTGCGCAAAAGTCTATCGTTATCGCCGCGGCCTCCACCCGTCTCTTGCCGTGTTGCTACGGCTGCTACTTTTCGCGTCGCCGGTTCAATGCTCCTCGTATATTACGTGACCCTAACCCAATGTCTTTATGTCGGATTACGCAGGGCTTAGCGAGCCAAGTGCGAGCTTAGAGAATCTCCCCGGATTTCAACGGGTTTCGGTGAATCATTGCTTCACCATCGCAAGCTTTCCTACGTGTTTCTATCTGGTGGCCCCCAGCATCAGCTGATTCCGTCTCCATGTTCAGCTGGCCTTCTCGCTGTAGCAGCAGCCGCTCGGCCAAGCTCGTGTTAGTGTCGGCAGGCTTACGCGGAATCGATATTGCGATTTTTCTACATTTTTATGCCCGCGAATTGTTAAGTAAACAACAGTGGATTTCAGAGAATGTGTTTGTCAATCTAAGCCGTCGATGTGAAGTTGATGGAAATAATTATTTATTTTAATAGTTTTTAATATTAGTTTCACAGGTTTTGGCAATGAGAGTGTTTATCGATGTGGTTTGTTCAAGTGGAAAGACTTACTAGTTTTCTTGAGTGATATGTTCGAGCTTCTTACCGACGTGCTCGATGATGCTGCTCGTGCATTGGCGACATCTGCTACACGTCGGAGATCACTATGCTGTCGATAATAGCAGACAGCACTTAAGAGTTCCTTTCAAGGAGTAGTTTTTTCGACGTTATTTCCGTGGAATTACTATTGAGGGAATACAATAACTATTTTTATTTTTATCTTAAAGATTGAGGTCGACTGTGATATATTTTTTATAATTTTGCAATCCTCGAGAAAGGCGTGTGACATCTATGTGGTTTTTCTCTCTCTTTAACGCTCTATCCCTCGGTTTCTTCAAGTCATTAATTAAGCACCAGTCCAGAGCGGGAATACGGTTAATGCAAGGCATGCTGTGTGTCCGATAGATCGCGATATAGACTCAATGATCCTAATTGTGATTGCAATATCTAATGCATTAAAGCTACGGGGAAATTCTAGAAGTGGGCTTCGCGGGGACCGGGAAAGATAAAGATGAAGTGGTTTGGAGAGATTAATATCGAAATCGACTTGGCATGAACTTGGTAGATTGGAGTAAAGAAAAAATGCAGTATTCTATACTCTAATCCAGTAATAAGTATTCAGTATTGAAATCTGTATACATATAGACAAAATCTATAATATCTGACCAGAAAAAGTGCTTTAAAACTACATATCATGGCAAGGTGACAAATGCAACGTAAGACCTCTCGCCTTGAAGTAAACGCCATTGGAGGAAAAATTAAATCCTGCAACGGGAATTGAATTACTGGCGGAAAGTGTCGAGGCATAGTGCTAGGAGGAGGAGGGAGTGGCGCAGAGAAAGAGAAGCGGTGAAAAAAGGTGTTCCCTTCGACTCACCGGGAGAGTTTGCTTGGGACCTCGAAGAAGCGAAAACCGGGCACCGGGCAAATCGAAGAAGTTGACCAAGTTGAGTGACCGCGCTAATTAATTGAGAAAACTAGGTGGCCACGAGAAATGACTAGAGGAAACTCGGGGTGGGAGGTTGGGCGACTGGCGTGCGTCGGAGGCGGTTCGAAATATTTTGCCAGCTGCACTTTTCGGCGCATCTTCCAGGAGAACACCTTTCGATTTCGTTTCGTAAGGTTGGGTTTCGAGGCTTGCAAGATGGCCCTGCGCCGCCGTAGTAGGAGTACACCTACCTATGGAGGTCCATGCCACGGTGTGGGCCACAGATGTTATTGTCATATGGCAGACACACCGCTCGGGGAACAGAGCCGCCCGGTAAAACCGCGACTACAGGTCCACCAGGAGAAGAGCCGCCTGCTGCTAACCACCAAAATCAACTTCTCCTTTTGTCTAATCCCCTTAACGCCCGGCGTACAATCACTTATCCCGTTTCACCGATTTCTCGCAACGCCCGGTATATATCCCAGCATCCTCTCCGCCAGCTCGCACGGAATTAATTCCAGCCCGTCAAGTTTGAACGCGCTTAAACGCTCGCGCATAATCCGCTCGCGCGGCCGACAAGAGCAATATGGAAGCCACGGGCGGAGGCACGTATTCGTGAAAACTCCTCGGGGCGAGTTCCAGTTGGAAAGTCGGCGAGGAGATCTCCAGGCTCTCTTGAACCCCGCGAGCGACGCAGCCGGGAAATATTGATTCGCCGAGGAACAACAGCCAGCCCAATTAGGACTTGGGTTCCGCGGTGCAAAGAAATTAGAGAAGCTTAACGCATTGTTCACTCCGAATATTTTATGCAAAGATTAACGTGCGTCATCCGCTGCCTTGCATTTGCCCATTCAATATTGTTAAAGTAAGCAAGTTTTCTTCCTAACTATCACCAAGTTTTACTAGAAATGTAATTGTGCTGTTAATTAGCTAATTAAATCTCAATCCCACCTTAATCGTTTTGCGTAAGACCGCATCGGGAAAGTAAATACGTGCGAAGGGCACGCGGGGAGCGCGACTTGGCTATTGTCACAATGGCACAGATTCTTAATTGGCTGGACTAATTAGCCGCGCGGAAAATGGCGGGGCCTCTCGCTGGAACCGGAAGGGTCAGAGGTAAAGGAGTTTCGATGACGGGGCCGACGGGAAGTACACGTACACACGGCTGCCTAGTGTCTAGTGGGTTGGTTGCAGGGCAGCGACCCACTTCTCATACCTACTACTACACATAGTATATATTTATACCAGAAGGCACTTTCCCGGCTGCATGTGACCATTTTGGAGTGCCCAAGAGGGCACCCGAGGGAATGCGGGAGTGAGACCCGCCACGAAAAAAAGATCCTCCTCGTGCGTCACTAGACGCGCACTGGCACCACTAACGACTCGGCAAATTCAACTAGGAGCATCGAGTCTACGGCGCGCGCTAGTGCGAGCGACATACGCGCGCATTAACGAGCTCGAATCTCCCGTGGAGCCGCATTTATCATAGTCGACTAATTTTGCCGAATACTGGAGAGGCTTCTCCCGAATTTAGCGGCGCAGACATTGCTCCCCGTGAATCTCAGTTGGTAGGAATCCGATATGATGTTACGGCGCATTCGCAATTGTTGTCGCTAAATTAGACAAGGCGTGTGCTGCCCGAGGGAAGACCTACCGAGACAGGCCGACAGACTACTATGCGTACACGCATCCCAGCACGCATTCGTGTTCGGATGCTTGCACGTCTTGCATAATCGGGAATGTCTCTCGGGCGCCCACTTGTTTACGGTAGCTCTTACAAGCCGATCACCAGCATGATCGCTTCGCGGAATTTCTTGGCTGTCACTTGCTGTCTTTTAATTACACTGGCTGGAGAGTGTCTGGAATACATGTTATTCCAAATGTACTGGCATCAATGATAGCATCCGAGAACTGTTTGGAAAATCAGAATGGATTGCTGTAGAGAGGAGTCCGTTGGAGGGTTTACGGTCCTTTTTCCTTGGGACCCTGGAGAATCGTAGGAGGAAAGGACGAAGAGCCAGATCTATAAATCTCAGCTGTTGGATCCTCCCACGCGACTCGGCACAGCTGATTCTGTCTCGGGGACTCCTCGGCATCCTCCATCGATTCGCATAATGCCTCCGCCTTCGGAGTCCCGGCTTTAAAGTCCCGCTTTTGTTGGCGAACGGGCCGAGGAAGAATCGGAAAATGGTCCTCGCGATTCCAAGCGGGCCGTTGCGTCCCGTTCCTCGTCGAGAAGAAGCCGGTGATCTCTCATTGTGTAAGATCCGATGGCGCAAACTCGAGGTAAAATCGCCAACCTGAGCGAGACGTCCTTTGTGTCGAAGGGCTTAAGAACACCGGATCAGGTAACACCGGCGATTACGTGCGACGCTCCGCAACTTTTGGAAACCGCAAATGCTGCGCCGAATGTATCAACATCGATCTCGAAAAGGAAGTGGGGGAAAGATGGATGTGTGGATGCGCCGAATTTGAGCATGAGTTATAATCGAAAAATTACAAATGAGCCAATACTTATTTCCGGCTTGGATGTAGATCCCACGGGGTTCTATACAAAAGCATTGTGCTGTTTGCACGGCGACTGCTTCACTGGTCTATCAATAAACCCTTTGGCAGTCTATCTACAACTGTTACGCTATGGCGTCTCGGCCGAGGGAACGTATTTACGAACAGACAGGACCACAAGAGCATCCCCATAATCTAGGCACACAGTGACATGTAAAACTGCAAAAAACCCAAGGGGACACTGTCAACCGATCCCAAACGAGAGTAGGATGGACTCCAAGTCTCTAATTACTCTGGAAAAGAAAATGAACGAAAGACGGCTGCGAGGAGAATTCGACTTCCGGAGGTACCCGGAAATACCTATATGGCTGACAGCCCCGGACTCGCATAGGAATTATGGTGACTGGTTTGGGCAGAGGTTTTCGGCATATGCTCCATTCCCCTTTGCGGGCTCGTGCCACGGCTATTTTCGGCCATCGATTTCATCGTGACATTGCATCCGCCTCTTGATTCTAAGCAGGACCACTCGTCCGATAAGACTTGGTGGGAGCGCGCGTTCCCGTCTTACGGGCTCCCCCCGTGGGAAGTGATGCTGCGAGCTTCCTTAATAATACATGCGATCAAACGCGTGTACCCGGATAGTTCCAAACAATTACGGACTCGTTACCCTAATATTCTCTATTACTCTCGCGTAATCCACATCCTCTGATATTCCTCGAGGTTTCCGGCGTGCAATTCGAGTTGCGCAAACTGTTGAGGGTCTCGGCGCAGTGCAATTTGAGTTCCGGTAGAGCGAAGCCCTTGCGAGTAGTAGTGGCGCGCGGCAGTGATAATTAGAGGAAGGAGGCGAAGAATCGGCGCTGTTAAGGAACGGGAGCGGTGCGCTAGGGCAGTGACGACTGGCAGTAGGCGATACGGATATAGGATCTTGATAGTGACGTTCATTCTGCCCTGGCCGCCGGTCTATTCCCAGTGCGGAACGTTGCAACACGCCGTCCGAAAGTAATTCCGCCAGCAGGCACGTATTCTTAACCCAGAGTCGTCGCCCATGGGGGAGGGACGGGGGCGACGGGGTGAGGGGGGGCCTTGAAAAGGGGCAAAAAAGTGCGTCTATGACGTCAATTGGAAAAGGTTCCGAGGAGAAGCGGTGTCACGGGGCGCGAACTGCGTCCACTCGTATCGGACGCGCTCCGCACTTGCAAGAGACGCACGCCAATTTCCGTCTTGTTCTCTCGCACTCTCGGGGCGGCCTGCTCTCGCGACTGCAGGCGGAGCTCTGCTCTCGTTAGAATAGGCGAAAGTGCGTGTGTCAGTCGGTGGCATCCACGCGATTCTCACGAGGGAATTGGCCGCACGTCAACCTCGCGGCTATTTGCAACCCCCCAGGATTAATTTTAAGAGGGGAACGACGCTTTAGGAACCTCCCGCTTGGTACCACATAGATACTCGCTCTTCTCCCCAACACTCTCGGCCCATATCTCTGTTTGTCTGCCGCGTCTGGTTCACCTTCCTCGTCCTTTCTCTCGCCTCCACCTAGAAGTAAAAGTCCATTCTTCCACGGGATTGGATGGACTTTAGCGAGTTACGGGAATCCTAGGTAGTTGGAGTCATTAGGGAGCTGGCAGCACTTTTAGTTTCCGTCATCATTTACCTGGGAGTCTGCCAGTGTCATTATGTATGAGTTTCTCCCCTTGCTCTGGAAACTAAGGGGGAACATATTTGACTGCGTCTGTTTCAGCCCCGATCGAAGTGCCACCCCCATAATTAATTATTGAAGTTGAAACGCCGAGTTAAAATAGAACCCCTGGGATGATGTGGATTGGTAAAGGCCACGGCGGCCGTGCGTGGGGGATTCCGGCATTCGAGCGGAAGTCCGGGAATCGGGGGGAGAAATAATATTACCGAGTTCGTTAACGAGGGACGACTCGGTCCGGCTCGTAATTAAGGAAATCGCGCTCTCCCAGGGATCGATGGACTGGATTCGAAAGGCACTCGCAATTAATCGCCACTCCGACTAAGTAGCAATTCGTAATTAACTTGCTCGATAAAACTCTATTTCTTTCTCTTATTGCCAATTCTCTACCTTTTATTATTTCCGCTCGAATTGCCCGTTCCCCGCGCGCAGAAAAAAGGCAGATATGGCTCAGGACTTTTTCTGCTATACAACAGTAATAATAGTAACTCGGGCGTTTTTGTGGACACGAGAAAAAAACTCGGCCAGATGTCACTGGCACATTAAGGGTACAATTTTTTCGAACATGTCCTGCTTTTGTTTGTGTTGCCGTCAGTGGTTTCCCCGAAGTTTTTTTCTTCCGCAAAGAAACAACCCCCGGGCAAGGGTTACAAGTCTTTGGTGGAGATTCGCACGTTCGAGTTGTCATAACTCATCGTGCACACTCGGCTAGTTGCAACAAACGCGCTGGGAAATGTAGCACTTGTCTGCGGCACAAGTGTTAATGGCTGGAATTAACCCCTTCGCAAGTTGGTCGCGTCGATCTTCCAACCCCTATGTGCAATCGTCCCTTCGCGCGAACCCACCCTACGCAAACCTGCCGCTCTCGTGACTTAGCCTGTTTCCGTGTACGCATCTGATCGAGTAGTCTGTTTGCTGAATCCTACTCTTAAGCTGTGCATTGGAAGCGCTGAGTTATCAGGCGTCTCGTACATTTGCAAATTAACGATAAAGCCGTTGGAGTCAGGATGTGCAAATTTCTGTGACTGGGCATTGTCGTGGCGGAGGCTGCAGAGCAGAAGAGCAAGGCTAACTAAAGATCCCTGTGGAGAAAGAAAGAAAGAGGGTGAGAGAGCGAGGGTGCGGAGCCCGGTGGACGTGGGTACATTGTCCTGCGAAAGGGTGCATCGGCCCACATCGCGCAGGATATTTCGTATTCACCCGCAAATAATAAGGATCGGACGCTCCTGCCCCGTGTTCTTCGTTCTCTCCTTCTCTCTCGGCTCAGGAAATCACCGGGCGAGGATCCGTTTTGCCAGCCGGCCTCTCCTGCGCGACTGGAAACCCTCGAGCAAGTCCTCTCAATACACATGCATACCCCTTTCGAGGCCGAAAGATCGAAAATACACCTAGCGAGAGAGCCCTGAATCTTCAACACCTTTCTCAATCTCGAAAATATTCGCCTTTTCATCTCTCACCGCAGCTTAATTGTAAAACTCTACCACAAACAACGCATTCTACTAAAGCACACCCCGTGCCCCGGTAATAATTAACACCTGGCGGGCTATAAATATGCTGCACATTGGCGGTTACTCTCATTCCCCTGGCGACTTGCAGCTCGAGCACTTGGTCTGTCGCCGAGAGAAATGTTTTCTCCTGCCACCTGTTTCTCCGGCTTGCATTGCGCCAGCTTCGCGTATTCTTAACGATGCCTTGCATCATTAATAGCCGCTAAACTAAAGATAGTATCCTTAAACAATCAAGCTCTATATTGAGCGGAATAGTAGTACACCTTTAGAAGCCTTTTTATTGAGTCGAATCCCTAAAGCGCCAGTAGCGGCTGCGTATCAAGGACTTAACGTGACTCGGATGGAGAGTGGTTGGAGCTATCAAGGTGCTCCAATTCCGAGGCCGACATCTTGACAGGGCAAAGGAGAGATGGGGCGGGGAGTAATTTTAATGATTAACAATTGCAAGAGACACACGGCGCAGCCTCCCTCCTGGCATTTTACAGGACATTTACGACAGAGGCACAGACATACAGACATACACATAGCAGTTCCCCCCTCTCGAAGCCAAGGTGGGAACGCTGACACGCGCCTGGCGCAGCGTGTCGCGTGGCTCGTCCGCTTAAGGAGAACGTGGTCCGCCGGAGGAAGACGAAGGGCGTGAGCGCACCGGGCCCCAGACGGAGATACCCAAACTGGCAGCGCAAACACGAGAGGAGGAGAGCCGCCCGAGGAAAAAGGGATGCCGTGAGAGGGAGAGAGAGAGGGAAGCCAGGCGAGAAGCGGATAAGTCGCCACCTGCCACAAATAGGCAGATGTGCAGTCCAAGTCCGACGTCCCCGAATTGCCTGCTGGCGCGCAGAGGACCAAACCGCTCGCGGAAGGATCATAACGAGAGAGAACTGGTCACTTTCCATCCGATCGACGGATATCGGCCCGATCGAACCAGCCCCGCCAAGTAGCCGGTGCCCTCTCCGAGCAAGGATGCGCTGTCGAGCCTATCTATCCCTGTGCTTACGAGGTGCAGGGGTCGACAGTGAAGCAGCGTCAACGGGATATTAAACCCAGCTCGAAAACACTTGGCCCCCAAAGTACACCGATCGAATAGGGAAATTAGCCTCTTTCGTTGGTGCCGTCGCGGAATTCATTATAGACGCTCCATTTCACATAGACAGCTGCCTCCGCAAGAGCGGAGAGGGGAATCCACAAAATTGCCGCTTCTTGCTCGATCTAATCTCAAGTACCGTTATCCAGCATGTTAGAGAGCTCGATTACCAGGATCACCCGCATTTTTGCATTGATCCTCCTCGAGGCTTGGTGGGGAAAGGGTGCTGTGGGCTGGCTGATAAGCATCTTTATCTTCCTATTAGAAATTAAGCTCGCGTCCCGCTGGCCGCGGTAATGCGAGGTTCGTCGCAGGCCGATTCGCGTCTGAAAACGGGATTCTATGTATTTACGAGGGGCTTCCGTCCGGGCCGGGTTCCTATCCAGCGTCCTGATCCCGGGATCTCGGGATCACAGGAAGCAGCGGCGGGGCACGGGGGATGCCGCTGTTACCAAGTGAACGTATTAAGGGTGGTAGGAGGGCCGACAGATGTTGAGAGAGAATTTCAGAGCCTCGAGAGAGCCGGAGCGCTCGCTCGCTCGCTCGCTCGCGCGAGCCAGTGAAAGAAAGCGGCGAGCGAGGAAGGACCGAAGATAGAGAGAGGCTGAGGAGGCTGCGCCGGTGCGAGGGAACGCGAGGGAGAGAGAAAAAAGGCCCGCTCGAGGGCTAAGGGGACAGTGGAACGAAAGGGAGAGGGAGCCAGAGGAAGACGGACATATCGGTGGGAAGACAATGGAGCATGCTGGCGCGTGGCTCTGCGGTCGAAGGGTAGGGATAAGTACGGGGTGTAGGAGACACTCGAGAGGCACGATGACGATGACGAGGAGAACAGAATCACGAGAAGAAAGAGGAGCGGTGCTGCTGCCCTTTCGAAATCCGGGGTGCATTGAACTGACCGTCTATCACTTTTCGCCAATGACACGCGTTCGATTTGATAGTAACGCGATTCACCGCGAACGGGCTTGGTCCACTAATTATCCGGAAATTCTGTGAATAGCACCGTTGGCCATTGAGGATTCCATTGGTCTTCGCCGACTTTCGCTTCGAGATGAGATACGACGTAGGATGCAAGGTGTACTCAAGGCTGACCTTATAATTTCGTACTAACTCGTAAGCGGATTTTTATTTCGCCGGCGCGCGGCATCCCGGCTAAGAACAGGCTTTCCGTAAAACCAGAAGATACACTCGTGAGATAAAAAGCTGTCGTAGCTCATCAAAAGCGTATGGCCACCGCGTTCCCGATCTTCACCAGCTGACGCCCTCTTGGCACGTGCCATCGTTTTTTTTGCGGGTCGGCCTCGATGCGTACTTCACTTTTTTGCACGGAACTTTATTAACGCGAGTCCCAAGTTACCGGGCTCGATAGCAATCGTCCGCTTTCGGGGAGAAAAACAGTGGGGACTTGATGCAATTTACGATGATTACGTTCGATAGCCGCATGGGGCGGCGGGCGCTCGATTGACTGGCCGGGTGACCACTGTCCATTTGGATCGGAGCGCTGACCAAGTGCTAGTTGTGCGTGACCGTTGTGTCCCCATTTGTTCTCGCGCTCGTAAACAACCGGACAATCGAGCCTTAACGATTCCCCAGCCTCGCTATCGTTCCAAGATCACATTCCCCATAGAGAGACCACATGCGAACAAGAGATAATCGAAATACACCGACAATTTCTGACTGATTCGCCGACAATTCCTCATGTCTGGCCGATGAGTTTCTCGGTGGGCCGGTTAGAGCATCGACCGTGGCTCGTAGGTCATTGTCGCGATATCGGGAATTCGATGAGGCTGTCTGGGCATGCATTTCTTAGACGGGAGAGAAACATTAGTCGCGGGCATAAGGTTCGGGAGGGCAGAGGGAGCCCGACTCTCCTATTACCTGAGAAATCTTTGGATCGTGCCATGGCCATTTTCACTCGATTGCACTGGGGCCACTGGGTCTGCGAGGCACGTGGTGCCCCGACAGATTTCGGCTTCTCCTTCGGGACAAAGCTCGAGGACAGTGGCTCCTAGGCTCGGCCTAAGAAAGCCTGGCCAAGGAAAGGAGCCGGTGTCTTGCACCGACTCAGGTCAGGTTCAACTTTATTCCCCGTACGAACTGAGTACCTGTGGTTTTACAATGCTCGCAGTAGTAAAAACCCCGCTTATTGTCTGCCGTGCTTGCATTCACGTAGGAGCCTCGTTTGTCATAAAATTCCTCCCTATCTCTAGACCCACTGAATTTTAGTTAGTTTCTCGCACACGTACAGTGCCAAGTTACATCTTTCCTTACTTGCTCTATTTTTTTGCCAAAATTGAAGTAGATGAAAAACCGGTGAATCAGTTTCTCCAGCAATTTGCAGCGAATTTCCCCCGAAGCTTGGGAAGTCAATCGAAGCGGGGACGTTAATTAGGGAGGATTAATTAAACGTATCGTAAATAGCAGTGGCCGTTTGGCAAGGAGCGGCGAAAAGGTCGAAGGAAAGGGGGTGAAAAAAAAGGAGTAGAGAGAGAACGGCGAGAAGGGTGACGGCTTCTTCCGCAGAGCGAATGAACACGGGGGTTTTCATCATCCGTCGGTGGGGGTGGGTACAGAGACGGGAGAGGGCGAGGGGTAATATAAAGTGGGTGGATGAGATGAATGGGATATGTTGTGAGCTGTTCGGTTGAGTATTGTTGATCGAACAATGGCGTCTGGCTTGTACGCGCCGAGGGAGACTCCAGGAGGCAGCTGACATTCCTTGACTGCGAGGAGGAGCACCTCCGCCTGGCAACAACCGGCTCTAATAAAGCTTCGCTCAAACCAGAAGGCGAACATCTCCCAATTTTTGCAAATCCCATGCTTCTCCAAATGTTCACCATTCCTTCCAATTGTCATTAACGTTCATTTCAATTTTGCACTCCAGCTGACACTCGACTGTTGGCAAACGTGAATAACTCGAATGAATGCAGGGGCTTGTTAGCGCATTAAGAAATTTACCTGTCTTTTGTATCTCAATAAGCTATTTAGTAATTTGATTTAGTATGGCAGTATATGATCATTCACGTATCCTTCACGCCTATTAAAAATTCTCAATCATTCACCCTCCGAAATTCGTAATTAAGTTGGAGCGATCGTGTTCCCCCTGGCGTGCCTTGCAACCTGTTACCCTTGCAACCTTTTACAAGTAATTATATCCCGGCGGAAGTGAAGCGTAGCATAGTTCGTAAAAATTCAGGAAGTTCCATTGATTGCTACCTTGGCCGTGGTCCGATAAGTGGGAGATCTGTCTTGGTTGATTTAGGCTGGCTCGCCAGATCGTCGAGCGAGAAACGGATCCATGCAGAGACGAAGCAGGGGTGGCTCTCGCTACTGTTGTATCAGGTTTCCCCTCCTCGTCATCAGGGATGATTCGAAAAAAGAGCCTATTTCCTGTCGATAAGCCACGTGCCTATTCAGTTACTCCGCAAACTCTTTCGGCGCGCCAGTTGCCGGCGTGAAAAAGATGCGGGGGTTCGCTTGCAGCTGAGCCGTGGTGAAAAGCGCAGCATCCGACGATCGCGCACACCTTGACGCGTGTGGCCTGGCTATGTGGTCTTCGATCGCCGTGCAACTTTGCCCGCAGAAATACATTTTCGCACTTTTTTTAATCATATTTTCGATATATTTCTGGCGGCGAGTGGTTCGGGTGAAGGGGAACCGTCGACATTCTCACTCCGGACAGCTGGTTGCCACGTGTGTAATCAGCGCACGGCGAAAATCAATGGGTTCGATCCCAGTGTCCATTCAATCTCCACCTTGGCGTCTACGAATGGTCCTCAAGCACCTGGGCTTTCACGGGCATTTTCTAGGGGCCAAATTGACACCTGGGTGCCACATGCCGTGCTCGCTTCTGCCGATTCGCCGGGGTGCTTCTGCTTTTGCGCGGGCATGCTTCACCAGTTCCTTTCCCCTTACTTTTATGATCTCATCTTCCGTTCTTCTCGCGCCTTACCTGCGCAAGTGCTTTACAGCTATGTACTTCTGACCAAGTACGTGACTCCCTGGCAATGTCCAGATTAAGCTCGTTCGAGTCTCCGCAGTTCAGGTGTTCAGGTGTCCAAACCACATGGACAAGATAATTTACTGCAAGCCAGGTTTTCCTCCACTGACAAACTTGGCGAATGTTCTCTTTCGTAGCATTCCTGTTGACGCGTACCCATTGCTGATCCGTTTCAGCCGGTCGTTTGAGGGGCGAGGGGTCGTTCATTCCACCACCTTTGGTTTTATTCAAATCTATTCGTACTACCTGGCATTCCGATACAGTGCATGGCACACCGGGGAGACCTACCCCGGCGCCAGATGTTCTCACTTTTCCAACCCTCTGCAACTGCTCATCCCCATAGTCTACCTATCCTCCCTATCCAGTTTCACTCTTCCAATCGCCCCACTCACCTCACCCAACTGCAATTCAGCCTCCTCTCTCTCCCCTCACTGTTCATTCCGCGGATTGATTCAGTCTCCTTTGATTTTAGAGCTAATCCATGCACTCTCTCTCTCTCTCTCTCTGTTTCAGGTGCATCGCGCTTCAGGTGTGATCGTACTTGTACGTGTTGGTCGTACCGGTCCAGTAAGTACGGCCGTTTTTTTTCGCCCCTTACGAATTACGAGTCGCATGCTTGACGATGCACAAATAGCCGTGCGGTTGGCCACCGCCATTTTTATCCATATTGACACTCGCCGAACACTGGCGACGACTATTTGCGCTCGATAGTCGCGAGTGGACAGAGTGCCGGCTGCTTTTGCGCTGGAGCCGGGAAGCCGAATCGTCTCGCAGGCACTCGACACTCGATTTATTACGAAACTGAATGTCCGCGATTTTCTGAGAGATGTTGTGCTTCCTCGGAACAAAGTAGGAACTTGATGGAGCTCTTGGGTGGTTGATTCGTCGAGCCGCGCATTTCATTTCGCTTCTCGTTCATTCGGCCAGGTTTCTTCGTCGATGCCCGATTGAATGCTGGTCTTGACGGTAAACCGTGAATACCGTGAATATTGTGAAAAGAGTGCTTCCCCGAGGAATACGTAACGAGGACTACTCAGTCGGGGACGAGTCCAGATAGGACAGGATGAGACGTGACTCAGCCTCGAGTCCTTTGTGCGACTCGCGGAGACGGAGCCGTGAGGTAATGAACTTTGTTTAAACGACTGCTCGGTAAACCCGGCACGAAGAGCCGGAGCGTGGCACGTGCCCACGATTGCCTCGAGCTCTTCTCTCCGGGCTTGATCGGTACGTCGATTCTGCAAAGCGCTTTCACCTTTCGCCCGTGTACACAGCTTAACTCGCCAAATTTCGGCCGGTTTTTGGAATAATATCGTGCGGCTCTTTCACAGTGAACCGCAATACCAAAGTACTCTTTAATTTGCTCGAGCATTTCTTCAAATGGGGCTGTGAGCTTACTTTCGTCCGAGCGTGTCTCATTTCTCCTGGCTTCGATTGTGTCTAATTGCAAGCACAGCCAAGTCTCCACTTACGAATTTACTTGACACTCGTTCGCCGGCTTGTAAAGCGATCGAAATGTATACCAGTATCAGGTGGCCGATAAACGGCTGCTACGAGAGCGCGTCCCTGTTTGTCTCGGCGTGTTCGCATTTCACCTGTCGGATTCGCCCGTGAACTCAATTCCCTTCGGTTTAATAAGAAGTTTTACTAATCGGTCTTCGAACTTACTCTCGCACCGGATTAACAGACAGAAAATGGGCCAATGAGGAGTATGGAATGGGTGATGAGGATGACCTACGTGAGTCTTGTGTAAGCGGAGGGTCGGTTCAGTTGTATATCTGATTTGCAAGGAGGCACACGCGAGGAAACTTAACCAGGGGAATTCTGTCAATGGATTGGAGGCTCTCCGGCTGCAAGGTGCAGTGTGTCTCTTCCTTTCCTTCCCTTTTTACCTTGCTGGCGAGTATGAGTGCATTACGCTCTCCCTCGTCCGTTTATGCACCCTCGTTTGTCGTCCATACGTGCTCCATCGTCTGTACCTAAAGCTCGGTGCACACGGATCATTCTTAAATTGCAAACCAGCGTTTCCCTGTACGAGTTCTTCTGCCTTTTGGATTAAATGATCTTCTGTTAAACTATTTTCATATTTCCCCCGCAATAATATGCTTGGAGCGCGGTTTTAACGTTCGAAAGATATATTGACCGAGTGTCTATAGGAACAGGGATATGCCAGACAGACAGAAACCTCTCATTGGAAAGGAAATAATTAAACTGAGAAACTCAAGGAGACCATATTAAATAGTTTGGAGCGCAAAGGCTTAAAGGTGGGGGAATGTTTTGATGACAATTGGACCACTGGTCCTAGTAGTGTCAAAGGTCCAGGTTCGGTCTGTGATAGTTGAGTCCTAGAGCAGAGTAGAACGGCGGATTGTGGTTTCATTCATCGGCTCTTCTATATTCTTCGTCTGAGAATGAGTATTGGAGAGGGACGTGTGTGGAGGTAACTTAATTCCTGTAAGCCGTTCCCCCGCTTCGAGCAGGGGCACATGGTGGTAGCCCATTGGACGACGGGCACGCGTACGCACCTGCACGCATCTTTTCGAAGCCGCCTTTGCCAGGCCGCCGTCTCCTGAAAGGGAGGACGGCGACGGCGACGACGAATGCATGTGCGTGCGCGTGCAAGGAAGGCCGAGAAAGTTTCGCCGTGTAAAATAGCTCGGGCGAATATAATGAGTGACGGAAGTGCGTCCGCACCGGATAGAGGGAAAGGTCGCGTACACGCGCGTGAATCGCGAATTTCTTAATTCAATCTGGCCGACCGAAATTCTTCTGCACACCAGTCTGATCCTCGTCAAAGGATTTAAAAATGTTTTTTCATTTGAATTTTCGTTGGATAACCGTCGCCTTACGGGCGAGCGACTGGCAGAGATTGAAGGGGAGGATCGGAAAGGCAAGTTTCACCCAGCTGATTTTAAAGGCCCTTTCGCCCCAAAAGGCTCAGCTGGAGCTGTTTTCCTTGGAGGGCCACGTGATTCCAGAATCCTGCGACACCTTCCTCGACTTTTTACCTGCTCCTCGCTCTAGGCGATTTAAAGTCGGAAACAGGTCGAGAAACTCAGCTGTTCCCTAGAAAGAAAAGTGTTGCGTGGACGTTGCAGGTATAGACGTAGTTCGAGTTTAAAGGACCCTGCTTTGCCCTTAGGATCCCGTTCCTTTATGGCGTTCGTCGTCGACGAAATATTCTCACGCTCCGCAACAGTCAGATCTCCATAGGGATGTATGAATTAGTACATATAACGCGAATATCAGCTGGCTGTATGAATACTGGGAAAAAGCTACAAATCCCTTTCCATCAGGATTTCCCGTTTATCGATTTCCAATCCAAGTTCTAAAGACCATCCTGTAGAAAATACCCCTTACAATTCCAGCCACTAAATCGATTCGTCTCCCAAACTTGATATTCGACGAAATATATCTCAAAATTTCATGCAAAAGTAGAATATTTTTTACGTTGCGCAAATTCATGGAGCTTCTTCGAGGAACACGTGTTTACACTGAAGAAGCGACAGGAAAACCGTGACCATTTCTTGTTACCTTCGCTCTTGTTGCTAGTAGAATCTTTCAGAGGCTCACGCCTTGCACCATTCAGCCACCAGGAATCCCTGACAAAGCTTCGGCCAGGCATTGGAAACTATTTAAGAAACTATTACTTTTGAGGATCCTCGGCCGACGTACCATGCTGCGCTCCAGTCATTGTCGACGCTCGCCAGAGTCAACAATACCCCAAGATCTCTCGAAGGTGCGGAAGCTTGGAGAAATGTTGCTCCGAGATCCGCCCGGAAATCGCTCTGATTACTTTTAGGATCCGATTGGATGCGAGAGCTAGAAGACAGTCGGGTGGAATCGGAGTGAGAAATTGTTGGGGGTTAAAAGTGAGATTGAAGGTCCGAGCGGGCGCAGAGTGTGTGGCGGGGTCGAGAAGTTCTCGGGGTAAAAGAGCTCGAGCGTAGAGTGCGAGAAGATTTTTTTCCATGCACCTGTTCTCTCTCGGCGAGAGAACGTAAGAGCATTTCTCGGAGGGGATGGCGGTGTCCGCCTCTATCTTCCAAGATCAAACATCTGCCTTGCGTAACGGGGAGAATCTAATTGTCGAGAAGTTGGCCTCCCTCTCACGCTGGTAGAATGAGAATGAGAGCACGAATCCATCTCTTTCACATGGCTACTTCTTGGCGACTTTCTTGCCCAAGCCGAGAAGAAAAACTGTCTCGTACATCGTCCTTGCCGGCAGAACGAAAGCGACTACACGCAAGCACACCGGCGCCTTTTGCGAATTCACTTGATCGGGTCGCGAGAAACCTGTTCCCGACGCCTGCCGTTTAATTGCACCCGATCCACTGTGGACAGGATCGATTCAGGCTGCAGTCGAGCCGAATTATTATCGTCGCTAACGGTGTCGACCGCCTGCACCTGATCCCGACCGCAAAACCGCACGCCGCCTCGGCTCCCACTCCTCCACCCAGGCAAGCAGCACGCGCCCATACAAACATCCTCGCCGCTCCAATTTTTACCGATATCAGGGCAGATAGCGCTCGCACCACGCTCCCACTGTTCCCATTCGGGAGGGAATAGGTCTGAAATTTAAACTCGTCGCGAGCTGGCTGACGGTGAGCGTGAATGCTGCTGTTGTCGCGAGGGCACGTTCAATTGGGCTTGGTGATAAGAGGTCTATTTGAGTAACGAGATAATGGGCTCCTTTGTCGCGACCAAAAAGCCGATTACCGGTTGATTGTCCTCTAACCAGCCCTGCCACCCTCGTCGCTCCTTTCTCTCGAGAAAAGCTCTTTTACTCCAATTCAGCCGGCTCCACACGGCGGACTTTTGAGTGCGTCGAGTCTCGTGTGTGCGTGGATACATGATCGTCGAGCGCCCGAGACTCGTAATAATATATGAGCCATCACTGCTTGGATTTCTTTCATGTCGCCACCTTCGGCAATTGTACAACACAGGCTCCATCGGGCATGATGTCTTTGACACGATGATTCGATTGAAATTTATTTACCCTTGCCACGGTGGGATCGCCCGCGGGTCACTAGTCCTCTTAAATCAATGAAATGCGTGTTCCCCGCAGGCTCTAGCGTCTCGTGGACCCGCATAGCCTCGCAATTCTCGATTCACGCATGCACGCGCGGCAGTAAAAGGTATTGCGCGAGAGCAGATCGGGAGTTTCCTGTGCCGCGACGGGGCAGGTGTTCCCCGGTATTGTCCGCGACTACTACTGGCCACGGGATGTTTCGTCTTAAACCGATATGGTAACAGCTGAAAGATCCTGAGGCGGTGCGGAGATGACGCCCGTATGCAGCTGGCTGGCATTGGCTTAATTGCGATCAGGACGACGAGCGGGAGACTAAGCTCTACGCTTTCTGATGTCCTATTGTGCTTGTCCGCCAAGACACACAGCCTGATGAAGATCTCGTTAGGAATCGGTCAGGGCCTTTTCACGCTCTGCCGATGCGACTAATCGATCATGCCTTACTAGGTTCTGTCATAACCATCACAAAAATCCATCATCAAACTACCCTGAGACCTCGGCACGACTGGTGCGTTGTATCTCCAATTTTGACGGGTAAACCTGATTCCAATAATAGGGCTAGACTTTTTCTGCATTTCATTGCCTTGGCAGATGCAGCGCACGCAGCCCATTAAATATACGTAGAGAACCATCGTTACCCTTCGCACATTAAGTGCTTGTTCATTTATAGCGTGTTGTACCCAGGCTTTAAAAGGCGGACGAGTGGGCGACTCGGGTCACTCGGACGCACGAATTTACGGCAACTAGCAGCTTTTCCGAAGCGCCGAACAGCTGGCTCGATTTTCTATTTACTCTCCGATCCCGAGACCGGAAGGGCGATTCGGGTAATTTTCGTCAAACAGAGCCGAGGGATGCTGGGAGAAAGCTCGAGCAAGCTGATTCCAAGGTTCGCTGCTGGAAGAAGTGTGTGCGAAACGTATGCCTAGCAATCGCCGGCGCCCGATTCACATGGTAATAGAATGATTGCGATGAAAAGGGGTCAATCGCGTTGAAACGCCTCCTAGGCTTCCTTCAAGAGGTCTCTTGGCAGCTTGGAGTCGCAGGTTCCCCGTTAATTCCAGTGCTCTCGGAATAGATAGGATATTCTTATGCTAGATGAGGCAGCAGTGCGGCGAGTGCATTGCCAGTTGAATGCCGATGACGATTCCGTTTCCGAGTTACCGAGCGTATCTCCGCCTCGCCGCCGAGAAGAGCAGAAAGTGGTCCCCATGCCGTGCGAGTTCCTACCTTTGCTCTACACTATGTGGGAGTGCGCACTCTTTACTCCTTTTTCACCCAGCTGTTCGCTCGGATTTATGAATGGAGTGGACTAGTTCATTGGCACTGGCAGAAATTCGCGAATCGCATATAAGTGTGGCGGGATCTATGGTGGGATGAATGGGCGAGGGTATGGCGCAGTGTTTCCTTAAGGGCTGCCTAATTGGCCGGCCACGAGAAAGGGCGCATTTGAGGGCCCCGAGCTCGTCTGGCAGGCCGTCTGTCTCCCCGAAATAAAAACCGGAGTAAAAGATTGTATTTTCGGTCAATGCCTCTGTCAGATGTGCGCTGCGCTCTCTCGTCCGAGCGAGGAGAAGGGTCGCGGGCCCCGAAATGAATTGCAAGGGTGCCCTATAAAGGGAGGGTTCTCATTCTCGCCTTATTCTTACTTCCATTTACTTGAGTGTATCAGACATTTTTCATTGCTCCCCGCACTCGTTTCCTTGAGTTCCTCTCCACAAAATTACTACGAGAAACCATGCATTGCAGTTGGAGAATTCAAGGACGATTAAGAGACAAATAAATAATAGATCAATAAAACAATCAAATCTTATTTTATCCCATTGGAATGATTACGCTTATTGGCTCCGCAATTTAATTGGATTGGAAGTACTAACAAAAATTGCATTGACCGAGTGTGGGAATAAGAAATGAAGAATTAGTGTGGCGTAGGAGTAACTCTAGGATTGGGTTGACAACCGTCGGTGGATCGGGTCGAGCATAGGCCCCTTTGGGCCTTAGTAATCCGAGCCGACAATACACTTCTAAAATGCCTCCGTCTTCTATATTTTCATGGGAGGAGGGGGGCGCGCACGCGCCAGTCTCTCCGACTTCCTGCCATTCGGCTTGCTTCCGCTATTTCACATTATGCTATATGCACACGGGGCCCTCGCTGACATCCTCGGCCCCGAGTGCGGCCCCCGCCAGTCCTACATGTATGCCCGCCCTCTCTATGAAACGCATCTGCACTTCTCTTCTTCGAGGGGTACCTTGATCTTCGAACTTCGCGGGAGAGGCAGATGCCAAGGATGCGAGGAGGATACTCGCAGGGGTCCAACTCCCGACACGCGACACATTAATTTACATTCACCAGGATTCCGTCACCCTCTGCCCTCGCTTATTAGTGTCGCGTGCCATTCGACGTCTAATAAGACATTTTCTAACTTGAGCAACTCGTACCCTATCGGTCTTTGCTGCAAGTACTTATGAAGCGGTACCCTGGAGTTCAATCGAGGCGCACAAAGTCAGGAAGAATAACGGTGACTGGATTGTAAGAACTCTTTAATGAATTTCCCATTCTTTACTGAATAAATAGGGACGGTTTGTAAGCGTGGAAATTGACCAATTTCTCCTTGATCCCATCCTGTAAAATTGATATAGCGATATGTAGCGTGCTCTTTGACTTGGAATTGTTCGTATCCAAGTAAGGCTTCCTTTAAAGAGTGAGTTGCCGATGCATACGGGAGTAAAGAACCGAGGCGTGTCTCCGTTTCCTCGAGTCGAGGGCAAAGTAGTCCTTGGATTTACGAAGGTTTGTACGCGTGGTCTCTCACGCGTGAACTCACCGAAATTATAGGCAACGGTGTTCACAGTTTCCTACGACGCCCACTCCCGCGTATTCGTCGTTCGTACGGTTTGCTTTAGAAGTTGCTCGCCTTTTGAAAATATTTTGCATCGCCAGTTGTGATTCACCAAAAGATTTTCATTCTCTCTTGACAGTCTAATTCCCGCAGCATACTCTAATGATGTGTCAGTGCGGGCGGGGACAGTCAGCCGCTCGGCCAATTACGTATGCACGCGAGCCGGTGCATTCGACGACTGCACGTGTTGCTCGCCCTCTCCACGTGTACGGCGAACAATGCGATGTCTTGTTTCCGATGTGCAACCGCGCATACGCTGGAATTATAATGGCTCGTTTGCGGGGAAAAGCATCCATTCGGAGGAAAAGACTGGCGAGTCGCCGACTCCTTTTTTCGAGCTGTTGTTTGGACGCGCATTATTCTCTCTCCCTCTCAGGATTAATTGACTCCCAGTGTGACTTCATCGCCGGTGATGAAGTCTTGCGTAAGAATAAGACTAATCCGGACATGGAGGATGTGCGAAAGGAGGCCTGAGACATCGCGGCTCACCGTGGGCAAATTTCCCATCCTTTGAGACGCACTGTGGCCTCCTTTCGACTCTAAGGAACGCATAGTGCGCGAGATCAATGCGATACACTGAAAAATCTGGTATAAAACCGCGTTGCTAAACACTTGCAATTCTAAGCTGGTCCGAGAGAACTGTACGTTACCTCGGCAAGATCTAATTTTTCTAATTTTCTCATTCTTTCGCGATGGGGACTTGGTCTAGTTTATTAGAAATAGGTCCCGAAGGCTACATCATCGGATCTCGGATTAGTTTCAGTCCACCCAGACATGCCGGCCTTGCCGTTCGTTATAGCTTTCTTCGGCGAGTGGATGTTACGTGAATGCGAGAAAGGTGCCAGAAACGGTATTGATATCCGGCCAGTAGTTGGTCGATCAATGTCGAGACTTCGATTTCATCACCCGATCCGATCACTCTGATCACCCCGTTCCCCAGTGTTCAGTGCCCTGGAGATGCGACCGCAGACTAAGCACCTCTTTGCAAGTACCGAGAGCAGGAAAATTGAGTTTCGTCCTGCGCGGAAGGAGTGTGGGGAGTTTTTCCGGGGAGCACCGTGCGGCTGAGAATGTCGGTGACAGACGATTGTCCTCGAGCCAGACTCCCCCGGCTCGTCTGCCCTCGCCATTAACCATTTTGTGGACCGAGCACGACATTACAATAAGATTCTCCAGCCTCCATTATCACCCGAACATTTTTCATACGACTCTCCATCGTGCCCAGATCTTCCCCCAAAAGAATGCCCGAGTTATAAAGAAAATCTGGAAGGAAGGCCAGAAATATATTAATTCAAATGAATCAAAGTTGATTCACCCGCATGATATGTAAAGTAAGCGTGAAATATAAACTCAGAGTTCACTCTAATTCCTGATAATTTACATGTCTCGTTTAGAAGAGGTGCACGCTCGTTTGGATCATGAGGGTACCTGTATGATATCTCGAATAATCGAAATTCCGTTCACGGAACGGGATCTTAGTCTGCGCTGTTGTAACTCAGGCTGTGCGCACATGGGATGAGAATGATATCGCCAGTCCCATGGAAAGGCGATATTACATCGGTTATGCTTCGGGATCGTAGCATGAAGCGGCAAACCAAAACAAGACTCACTCGTCACGCCGAAGGACTGCCTGGATTCGCTCGGCAACCTCGGCGAGAGTGAACGGCCAATCTTACTTCCGAGCCGCAGCCGACAGTGTTCCAGCAAATATTTTCCCTCCGGACGGTCATTGTTTAATCGGAAAACCCGAGCGTCTCCGATAGTGTATCCGGGCGCGCTGTCCCCCCGGCAAACTGCGATATCGAGTATTCGCGATAGCCGGAGTTGGAGTTTGCTCTCTTCTATCCTGGAATAGGAGCGATAGGTCGCGTGCCAATGCGATTCACTTATTTACATATTTTCATAGTGCAGCGCATCATAATGTTTACTCTCGCTTTCCTTCCTGGAAAATTTCTTCTTGCACAATACGAGTAAAGTCCTTGCAGCGGCGAGTGTTTTACTTATAACAAATACCACACACAGCATGAAATTGCTGTACAACTGCACACATATAACTACAATTCTGCTGGCTGCAAGTGTACTTAACTGCCATCGTGTAGAAAGACCTCAAGGCAACTGAATGAGAACGCACAGTCTTCGCGTAGCTATGATTTAATTTGACTATCCTACGAAACTTGTGGAATCATTCGGCAGATACTTGTGTATTCAATAACGATTCCCTTGGCGAAGCGACGTCTAGCTGTTTCCCGGGAAAAAGCTGCTGGCTGCTGTCGAGGATCGATGTTCGTGTAGATCTTGGAGTCCAGCTTGAATTTCGAAAAGGCTGTGTCTTGATCAGGCTCGGGGAGCAGCGTATGCTTCCCCGCGTTGGCGCATGGGGTGGCCCGGTGCATCGTGCTCAGGTAAGGGCAGATGTTCACCAGGTGCCAACCTTACCCCCTCCAGGGCACGGGAGCAGTAGGGAGCGGGAGAGGGGATCGTCGTGACGGGATTGGTCGGTGGCTCGCGCGCGGCTTAGCGATACCCTCGCGCTCGCCGTTCGAATGAAACAGTCGTCCCTGGGCGCTCGAGGAGCACGCAGGCGATCCACTCTCGTTCGTCTGCTCTCGCGTCTACCTTCCCTCGTGACACGCGTATACCCCCGAAACTCCACGTACAATCTCCCTCGTCGAACTCGGTTCAAGAAGCGTGCAACGTCGGGAGCCGTCAGCGCGAACCAGGGAGAAACCGCGTCTTACCCTCGGTGGTAAGGGAACAGTCAGTGTGTGAGACGTACAAGGAGAAGCAGCACTCTTGTCGTCGTCTAGCTAGAAGCTCTAGACCCTCAGCTTTCAACCCCCTCGTTGACCGCCGAGCGAGATATCGAAGCTTACAGTGTCGGAGCGGTGTGGTAGCAGTGAGCATCGAGAGGACCAAGCTGAACCTGTGTTTAACCGGATCGAGCAGCAGTCGCAGAGAGCGCGCTCGATTCTCCCTATCTTCTCCACTTCTCACCCCGTCCTCTCTCTCTTGCCTTCCGCCCCCGCGAGCCGGGAGTTTTGCCATCGCTCTCCCCGTCCCGGGAGCACAACGGCAGCACCTATGGGTGTGTCCGGAGAGTGCGCGGTCAAGGGCAGCAAGGGCCACCGGTATCACTTGTGCAGTCACGCCGCCGGTTCCGGCGCGAGCATAGCCGCTCATCAGCAACAGCAGCTCGCGCAACAACAGCACCAGCAGCAGCTACAGCAGCAGCAGCAACACCACCACCACCATCACCACCACCGCCACGACGCCCATCACCAGCACCATACCCATCACCATCACCATACTACTACCGGCAAGAACTCGGCCGTCGAGCTGCCCGAGAGGAGCGTGCCAGCCCCGCGCACCGAGAGCAGCAACAACATCCTCGCACCGCTGCGCAGCAAGATGAAAGTACTCAAGAAACTCAAGCGCAAGATGGGCCTAGGTGAGAGAAAGATCCTTTCGTCGCCAGCATCCCCCGTCGCACACTCGTGCGCGCCCATCGGGCAAACCCCTGCGCGCTTCCGCTTCCGCTCCGCTCGGACGGAGCTCCTCGAACCTTTGCATTTGATTGTTTTATAGGAACCTCTCGACTTCTAATTACAAGTTCAATTCGATAGTCGTATGTAGTAGTTAAAGAGGTTAACGCTCTGCGCAAGGCTGGAGTTGGTCGCCCGGAAGCTCCGGCTCTTCGGCGGCTTTGGGAGATAAACATACACGATATATCATAGGTTTTACTCGCGGATGACTTTATTGGAGCGAAGCGCCGACGAAAAAGCGGCGAGTATCGTTGAGTAGACTTTGAAATTACGAGGACGGTCGTAATTCACTGGGGGGACCGGTCTGGCGCGCGTCTTGTAAAGTGAGGAAAGGGGTAGTAGTGAGTGCGCGCGCGCGCGCTCTGTCTCCTCTTTTGTTACTGCTGCTAAATGGGGGAGGGGGGGTATGTACTGGTGTCGTAACAGTACCTACATCCTCGCTCTCACGCGTCTAGCCTTGCTGTATGGGTGTGCACTGTACCTGCATGCTGCCCCGCCATGAGATCGCTCACCTTTCCTCCGTACGCTCGTCGCCCGCTCTCTTTCGCCGGATTAATCGTCGGTACTCGCCCCAGCCTCAAAGGACTCGGCGCGATAACGCTCTGGCGCACACACCTCGCTCGCAATACAAATATCCCTGTCTTTCGTAACCCGACACCGCTCTCGCGCTCCAACACTAATGGCAAAGAACACACTGCCGATTCACCGTAGTTGCCCTCGTGTGCTCTCCACGGTGAATCGAGATTTTGCAATTACGCGGCCGGATTGTATCGACAATTCGACAGTGGCAGTCGCCGGCCGGTTGAGGGGGGAGGGGGCGGCATATAGAGTATTAGCGATCGAAATAGATTGGATTGCAGTGGCGCACGAAAACAATTTCGAACGTGGAATCCCCGTGATTTGTCTGTCTCTATCTCACGGGGGTTGCCGCTCTGCCTATGTGTATTTGCTTTTCTCTCTCTCTCTCGCTCTGTCTCTCTGTCTCGTCTTCAATAATCACTGGCGGGGTATGCGCTCCATTATACATATACATTGGGTGTATCGAGTGGAGTTGGTCCGGGTGCGTACTTTGCATTGCAAAGCTGCAAATCGATCCGGGCCGTGATCGAGCATCCGAGCTCTCTCTTAATAATGCTAGGTACGCCTAGCATCACGCATGCCGGTCCTCCCATCCCGACAATGGTGTTCCCGCATAACGATGGGAGAAAATCGGAGATTCTATTCATAGCTAGTCGATGCCGGGCTTGGTAACAAGCGGCGGAACACCGGTAGTCGTTGGGAGCAGTCGCGAGCGGTTGCTGCTGCTGCTGCTGCTGCTGGAAAAAAACTGTCACGAAAATCCGTTGCGGCGTTTGTTCCTCTTTTTAGCGCTCTTGCTGCACTCCCGTTGCCATTGTTTTCGATGCCGGCAATCCCCTACTTATCCCGGTGTCGATCTCTCTCTCTCTCTCTGGCTCGATGTCTACTGGTACATGGCTGGCTCTCGCTCTCGGTGCGCACGGTTGACCGACTTTTTCACTGAATGAATGATTCGCCAGCATCCCGCAGCGAGTGTTTTCCCCGTCGCCGTTGACTTCCTGTCGTTTCTCCGGCCTCCACTCGCCGGTTCCTTCCCTTTTCGCGGCCATCGCCACCGCCGCACCCTTGCACCACCCCGTTCTCATCAGGTGTCCGTTGTCCCCGAGTCTTTCCCTTCGCCGGCCTCCCTTGGGCTCCATTGTCAGCCGCCACTTTCCTGAAGTGGAAATTCCCATCCCTATCTAGCCTCAGCCTCGCTTTCTCCCTCTCTCTCTCGCACTCTCTCGCGGGCAGCTCCAATCTCGGCATCTTATTTTCCCGGCAACATGAAAAGCCTTTCGGTTTCGCCTCGGCCTAAGATGGCAGGGCGATGTTTAATGCAATGTTAATGCGGCCATCTGAAAGCTGGTGAAACTCGAGTGCACGGCGCACAACGAGTTCATTCTTTATTCGGCTCCCTTAATGATTCATGCTTTCCCACTAATCACCGCATCGCAGGCCTTCGCGAGTCATTACGTAAATCATTAATGTCGTTAGAGCTAAAACACGCGTCCCTCTGCTCTCCCCACACATGTCAGGGACCAACAAACCGACCTTTGCCATATTAAACGCGTCGAAGATCGTAGATCCGTTTTTTCATACTCCCGTTCCCATCTAGGAGACTTCGAACTAGACCAACGCTGCGCTCTGCTCGCCTTTGTGTGGGGCTTTGCACTTGGTCTTGCACTTGGTCTTTGTGCTGGCTCTTCGAACCGTGATGCATCTCGAGGGTCCATTTTGGTCCAGTAGAAAGTTGCCCGAATGAATATTGCGCTTAGGCTTCCAATATGACCAAGGAAAAGATATCATTATCGCTGCAATATTAAAAAGCAATGGGGCGGCATACACCGAGCGCACGGCCTAGTGTGGCGTACAATTTATTATCGTCGCCACAGAGTGTGGCTTTACGATGGCGCTTTATGGGGTCATACGGGAAAGCTTAGCCGAGTTAAATAACGCGTTCAGTTTTTCCCTACTTCCCTCAGTGGGGACACGTATTTTTAGCATTAGTGGAAGAGCGGCGAGCTCGATGCTTCCGCAGGCTGGCTTTTTCTCCTCTGTGATATACGAGCATAGAGAAAGAGAGGCCGGGATATACGTAGGAGTATGTATCAGTGTGTTCTTTCACATAGCGGCAAGGCATAGCCACCGCCACCAAGGGAATTCGCAGCGCGTCCAAGCTGATTATTCTTCAGGGGTAGCAGCTGTTCGAGCAGCCCTCGTACGCCGCTTCCCTCGCCGGCCTTCTTTCCTCCCTCGGCCAGAAGAAACGATCCCTTGTACATACACCCCGGCCCTCCTCCTCCCCCCTGCCCCCCGGACACTGGCTGGAACAGCTGACGAGCCGGGCGCCTTTAAATTTTCGGGATGCCTTTTTACCTGGGCTCACGTTCCAGCCGAGTTCTGCCGGCTGCCTCGCCTTTCAGCCGCATTCGACTGCACGCTGCTACGCTCATCATTGGGACAATGATTCCACGTGGAATAGAAGCACGGGTTCAGGGAACTTGGCTCGGTATGAATAGAACACGGCGCGAGACTTCGGCGAAAACTTGGAAAACTTCCTTTCATTAGAGCAGAGCAGGGGACATTAAACCCCGAGATTTACAGTCTGAACAGCTGGATTTTCTAGCGATCTATCTCGGCTTCTCGCACTTTCTGGGGAGTGGAAGTAGTTCGTGTTGGATTTAAAGGAATTACTTGGGAGGTTTAAATGAATTGTGATAGTGGGTGGATCCAGCACAGGGTGACCAAACAAGGCCAATACGTAGTCTCTGAGTCGTCTTGTTGTGCTTTATCGACGGGAGCCTCGGACACGAGGAAAAGGAGCTCGCCACTACTCTCGCTTGGAGAGTACGTGGCCTCTTCCAGCGGGTTATTCCTCCTGCTAGTCCTTTTTCTTCCTCTTTTGCCGCTGATTCACTCGGCGGCCGAGGCTATCTCCTCCTCCAGGCTCCTCTCAGCTCCTCTCAGCTGAGAGAGTCAGCGCAGGTGGAGAAGCGGTCATTGCGCGCGCGAGGTAAATACGGCGAGCGAGCGTCGACCTACAGTAAGAAAGGAGCTCTTTCTTTCGTAGTCCATGACTCACTTTGTAGCCGAACGCCGCCCGAGTCTAGCTCTAATAGACCTCTCCCAGCGACGCGAACGCCGAGTAATAGACAGCAATCATTGCGCAACTTGTTCCACCAGTCATTCCAATGGCCAGCGAGCCATTGGGATTTCCGTCGATTGGACCAGAGTCCACGTGTACCTAGTGTGTACAGTGTTTTCTTAGACGAGCGTATCGCGGCCAAGTATCTCCGCGGTTTCGATCACTGACCGTCCTCACGGAGCCCGCGTACCTTGCAGCCTCTCACACCCATCCACCCACTTTACGGTGCGCCCGTGACGTCAAGCCCGCCAATGAAACCCGTCTTTGTTCCCACAAGCGTTTCGCCAACCGGTTTACCGCTGGTTCCGCGTGCCCTGTCAGCTGGCAGGACCGTTTAATCGGTTGGTTCTGCTTGTTTTAAGTGATCGGGAATTCCAGGGCCACGTCAGGCGACAGATCTTGCGGAGAAGCGTTCATTGAAGAGGGCGATCTCTAACCTTTGAGAGCCAGTAGCGAATTTAGATAACACTTTGCTGATACATGGGATTAGTCTGGGGGGCGCACTTATCTCAGCAAATAGCCTTTGAATACATACGTTTTTCTGGAGCGATTGGGGGAGTGGCGAAGGCTACTTGGAGATTTCCCGATTTTATTAACCGATTTTCTCAGATAAATGCCTGGAAGGCAGCTTAAGTGGCGAGATAAAGGAAAGCCGAGATAAAACTTGGGTCTACTTAGCACCCGCCCGGTACTTTGCACCCGTGCATTAGTCAGGGGGGAATGCAGGCCTCGTTTTTACCCTGACGGGGTCCACTTTCGGGGATAGGTTTAGCGGCGTGTACCGCCGGGGGGCAGGTATTCGCCGACACTCCTTCCAACTTCCTGTCATGAGACACCGAGAGCGGAAACGAGGTGGAATCACCGCCGGAAACCACGTTCTCGGGGCAACGTGCGCGCCCGAGTATCCAGCCTGAAGTCCTCGCGCTCGCCTTGCGAAAGAGCCGAATTTCATTCTCTCTCTTGCGAGACCAGACTCACTTTGCTTCTCGCCGTATGTGGAGCGGTGGCCGGCAAGTAGTTCGAGTAGAGTCCGAGGCCTGTTATACTTGCTAAAGAGACCGAATTACATTGTGGCGTTTGGAGCGCACCGGCATTTTCCTCGACAGAAAAAGCCCGCTGCTCCGCCGAGGGTATCGTATCGCAAGGATACGCGCATTTGAAAGTAGACCTTGCGGAAGTAAGGTGCGTGAGCACCCCAGTCTTCGCCTGCGAGGGAGCTAGCACGTGCGTTTCGTACCTGGCGGAAGCAACGAGCCACTGGAGACTTAATAGTGCGGGTGCACTCGCAGTGCATAAGCAAACTATCCTCCTCTCTTTCTCTCTCGCGCTTTCTATCGGCTCTATCTAATACATGTATGCACTCGTGGCACGTGGTCGGAACATTGCAATCAGCCACGCACGTGTTGCTTAATCTAGAATTCAAGCCCATTTTTTCCGCCATATAAACATTCCGCTCCCGCTGATGCTTCGCTCTATCAAGGATGTACAAGCATACGAGTTTGGTTGATCGGATCAGTTGGCGTTGGTTGGATGTTTGCGTGGAACCTGGTGTTTTTTGGGCCTGGGACTCGGCTTTAAAGAAGAGACTTATTTTTACGGATCGGGGGAGTGGAGCAGGCTGCACCCTCCAGCTGACTCGGAAAAGGAGGGTGCTCCCGCTGGAGCGGCCGCGAGCTGCCGAACATCTGTCGTCGCTCTGGAAGTGCTTCTGGAAGATGCTCCGCTGGGAGAGCGAACTTCCACGAGAGCTTTCGAGTGGCTCGTTAATGAGCGTTGCTCGCCCTCGCGTCTTAATGGATTCTTCGCAGAGTCGCACTGCCGAGAAACGGCCTGATACACTTTATCGGCTTTAATGTCGAGCAGTTGGGGATCTGCGACGGTCAGAATTGGAATAATTGCAGTGGGATTTCCGCGGAGAATTGAGGGTGGAAGCGAGGGAGCGGGTCGATCGAAAGCTGTATCAAAAGGAGCTTCTCAAGTGGCACTCGTTGCGCATTGAATTGGACGTACAGGCTTTTACAGACTGCTCGCACGAACAATGGACTTTTCTTCGGGCTGAATCTAGCGAGCCCTTATCGAGATTCAGCGGGGCGGCCATAGAAAGGCTTCCTCTCCACCTTTCCTCCTAGCGTTGTTCGCCACACCTTGCGGCGGAAGAGACGTTGAGACATGAGGCCGAAGCCATTTTTCACGCGGGGGGGCACTTGCCCGACACGCTCTGGCTTCTTCTACTCATCGCGGCTGGTCATTTAGCAGATCGCAATCAAGGAAACACGAGTCATAAGATTTCCCTCTGGTCACTCACTCCTCTCCCTCGCAGGAGCGGAGATTTCTAATCGCTCATCTATCTCGAGCACCCCCTTTCTTTCCAGTGGACGAGCCTCGAGTGTAAATAGTTTTTTAACCCTCGTATAATGGCGGCTTGGGGCTCACTCCGGTGGGTTGAGTCATTTTCATTCTCGGCTTGAATCGAATGGTTAGTTATAGACCACGAAACGAACCAGGCCCTTGGGTGGAGGCTGACTTTTTTAAGGGTGTTGCCTCTCGTCCCTTTGAGCATTCGGCTCGCCCGGCGAGCATTACTCCTGGGACAACGGGGGTGCGCTACGTCGGCCTCTAGACTTTAATGGAACAAATGTCGCGCTCGGGCACATATCCCGTTCCCTCGACAGTGCGACTTGGAAATCTCTGTGCGTTTTTAGTCGCTGTCACTTTCAGCCACGCGCGCGGACACAATTTGAAACCGTTGGCAGTCTTTGTACGCGCGGACAATGTCGCCGAGGCGTGGAAGAACGCGGGGGCTAGAGAGGGACACTAACGCGCTATTCCAGAAACCGATGAAAGCACTGCATTTCACATGCAAATAGCCGCTATTGAAGTTGCAATCGGTGTAACCGGAGATTTCCACTTGGGCTCCGATTTCACCGATGAGGTAATCTCGATCGGTATCGTCGCTGTAAATTTCCAATTATGGTAGCGTCGCGAAGCGTGTCGGAAAGTGTAACGGGCGGCGAAAATTAGAGAGTCGATTGGCGATAGCCGGATGTCGGGCCGGTGCTCCTTAATTCCTCATTAATTGGCGGCTCTCGCCCACCTTCGGCGAGCGTGTCTCGTAAAAAGGCCAGAGAGCTAGATAAACTCAAGCTGTGTCGATGGACCGAGTGGACGAACCCGGGAGAAAGAGAGTAGCCCACGCTCAATTCGTATCTCGCGGCGCCTCAATGGCCGAGTCAATGACTCAATGAATGAGTTGATTTAATTGTCGCGAGTGTCAGAGTTCAAGCATTCTACTCAGGACGTGACTGGTTGCGCAGCATCAGACTCTTTCTCTTTCTCTCTCTCTCTTCCTGCCGCGCTAATAGCCAGGTTCATATACGAGAGCGGAAGGCACGTATCGCCGCTCATAATCGCCGGGAGATAATTGCGCTTAATTAGAAGGTACGTGTTCGGGTGACCGCAACAATATTTCCAGCGGCATTCGCAGGGAGCCCGAGAGCCTCCCTCGACTTTTTCTCCCCGCTGATCTTATTGACGCACAGATGGACGCTTCCGTCGAGAACTGCCGTCTTAATGACAGACATATATTTTCGGATCGCCGTTAACGCTTCCGCAGACGACGTGCAACAATAACTGTGTCGGTGGGTCAAGTAAACAGAGCGCCGAGATTGCAAGAGCCAGAGGGAGGAGGGCGTGTTTTCATAAGCCGGCCAACTACTCTTTAATGGCTGGCTCCGCGGTCTTCTCCAGAAGATCTAGTAATTCCACATCCGTGGCCGATCGCTCCGGATTCGTCGAAATCGACAACATCGGGTTGCTCTAGTAAGCCACACACGACCGACTCGATGACAGAAAATAGGATCGCGGTACTTGCTTGCGTAAGCAACTGGCCAGTGCTGGCGCCCAGGATCGTAAAAATTGGAGAGTCTATATTTGTCCCAATCAGATTTGCCGATAACGATCGTCTCGGAATTCGTTCCAGGAATCCTCGTCTTAAATGCCACTTGTTCGCGAAAGCGCCCATTGAATTAGCATTCCCCGCCTCCCACACGTGCGAATTCCCTCTCAAGACTGGGGAGGCTGAAGATTGTTTAGAGATGATTAGACAGTTCGGCGAGTCCTCAGGCTCGACGGGACGGCGGTTTGCGAGGGTGGTAATTGCGCGCTCGAGGCGGCTTCGCATTCAAAATTAGCTCGGCTTTGATTTCCACGGTGATTTACCGTAGACATCTCATACATCGGTGGATTATCAGCGCGACGAGGCGTTACTCCTAACAGGTCTCTCCCACGCACACTTGCCTTTCCAGGGATTGTTTTGATCGGCGCCTGGTGAAAACCGCCGCTTTCCTCCTGCTTCTCTAGCAATCGAGCTGTTTTTGCATTAAGGCAGATTTCTCTTGAGCGATCCCTTGATATCCCCAAATCACTATGCGAGCCGATCGCCCACCATCAGACCTTTGCTCAGCGCGCGATTCCTGTATTCTGCACTTACGCGGTCCGGAACGGATTACTCTATGGAACACCCAATCGAACGATTACACCTGACCCACGAGTACCGTTGTCTATTGATGTAACGACGGGGGCGACGTGTATACATATACTTACTATCGTACGAAACTAACTCGACTAGAATCTTGGAATTAGTTAAAAGTGGGAGGAAGGAGGTTAACTCGTTTTCCGAGAGTCTTGTCGGATGGTTGGGAATTCTGGTGAACCATTGACCCGTGCGTAAACTGAGAAAGAAAGGCTGGCAGCGCGAGCAAGGCTGTGCGGTGGATGAGCAAAGTACTTTAACCCGCTCGGTTAAAGTCTCGTCTTAATCTGCCTCCGTGCACCGGCTGCCTTCTCCTTTGTCCTCCAATTATACCTCAGCCAGTCTCTCTTCTCTCGTCTCTCGCAAGCCTGGAAACCAGTGACCGGCCCGACACTGACGAATGAGCCGAGATAGAATCACACAAGTACACACATAAGTACTCGGCATGCAGGAGCGCGCGGCGAGAGTTGTTATTTTTAACTAGTTGGTGTTAAGCAATCCTCGATGAAAGTGCGCCCCCCTTCGGGTTCACGGGACTGTTAATTGCATTAATTTGGTTTGCCTGGAAACGAAGCTGGGGAAACCTGTTGTCGAGAGAAAAAGGAGCGCGTTGAATTTGTTAGGAGTCCACGGCGATAAGTTTTGAAGTTGCTGCCCATCTGCCGCCGCAATATCCTGCTGCAGGGGGAAGTCGTCGGTTTCTCCGGATCCGAGAATGGCTTCCCCTCACCGGATCCCTTCCTTTCTCACTTCCTTCCTTCCTCACTTACGAGGAGAGAGGGCCGATCCGGTCCCCAGGATTCAACGCCCGGGCAAAAAATATCCGTCCACCCATCCAGCCGATGGATCCTCCAGCCCGTGGGAATTCAGATGCAAATCCCCGTGACAACAAGGTGCCTTTTCCTCTCGCAGCCACGTGCAAAGTCCCCCCGAGCATCTGCTCACCTCGATGCCGATGGAGATTCGGGCCGACCTGTCGCGCACTCGCCTCCAACTCCTCGCAAAGTGTCGCGCACTTGCAATTGCATAGGAAAACGGGCTGGCCAAGAGAGCGGGGGCGTTTGACGGAGGGGAATTAATTCGCTAACGAACCCGGTGGATGGGCCGATCTCAATCACATTTTTCCGAGCTCCATTCAAGAAAATCCCTCGAGCGCTCGAGGACACTCGAGATAAATCGCGCTCGAGAGCACCCTTTGAATTTCTCCAACTATCGATTCGAACCACTAACCTCCGCCGCTCCCAGGAATTCCGTGACTTTTTCCAAGTTTTTGTCAGTCAAGAGTAAAGCCGGGCCGCGACGAGTGGCCAATAGCCATTCGGCGCCATTGCCGGGAGATAAGTGCGATATTTCCCAATGACGGATTCGGCGAGTGGAGTGAATGACGGATGGCGAGGCGCGCGCTCTCGTTTGAGGGCGTCGCTTGTAAGAGGATCGGGTGTGCGAGGTGTGCACACGCGGCTGCACATTGTTGTCAACCACTCCCCGACAACAGCCGCCCGCTGTATCAGGGAAAAGATCGATAAAGCTCTCTCGTATTCTGATATCAACGCGCAAACCCCATGGAGAGCGCATGGAGAGCGCATGGTGGGGCGTGGGTGGCGCTGGGACAAATGAACAGTTTCCCCTCGTTCCGTGCGAAATTCGATGGAAATCTTGCAGCGTGGACTGCGCCCGGCTTAACGCGCTAATTCGCTGCAGGCTCGCCCGGCAGCCACTTTCACGCATCCCTGTACTCACTCTTTTCCTCCCCCTCTCTCCCTCTCTCTCTGTTTCTCTCTTTGCTTCCCGGAGAATTAATCCGGCCCCTTGATCCCGGAAAATCTGCTCGCTGCCGTGGAAACGGGTGCCGTTAATTCCATTTTCAAGCTCCCATAGAGCGTTCGGCGTTCGTGCAACCCTTTTGCACCTTGCAGCCCCGGTGCACGCGCACCGATCTACACACGCTTCTAATACTTAGGAATATTCGAGCGCGAATTTCTTCTCCAAGGATATACTGTCTGGCGAATACGTTTCTCGTCGGGCATGCCGGTTATTAAGTTACATCGGCGCGGTTTATAGAGGATTTTCGGGATTACGTGCCGGCCGACGTGGCTCTGTCGTCAAGCGGAAACTTGGGGCGGCGCAGCCTGCCACCCTTCGATCCGATCGCTGGATTATGTGCCCCGCGTTTAATGCGATATCGGGTATGCTAATGTCCCGTGAAAATCGCTGCTAACCTACGAGGAAATTTGTATATTGTGCCATTTACGCAGCCAATGCCGCAATAACTTCCATCCATCACTTCTCGCCGAAACTTCCCTCATTCCAGCCTTTCATGTCGAATTGGTTAATACTCGGCTAAATTATGCATAAAAATTGAGCAGCTGTTTTCCATACGTGGCGGAACACACATCGGCGCCAACTGACGCGTGCACCAAATGCTCATATTTCTCTCGCGTTAATCTTCATCAAGACAGATCGCACTCGGTCGTTTTCACAAGTTCGATAACCAAGTGCAAATAGGCAACTTTGGCGTGGTAACTTTCTCGGGACTCTGGGGAGGCTGTCTGGAGAGGTACCCTAGCGGCGGCGAGGGGAGCGAGGTCCACGAGTAAATAGCGCAAAGGGGATAAAAGCGGGATCGAGTACAGGTTCGAAGTGCGATCGATCGAACGTGGCCCGACCCTCGCCGGCTCCGCCGGAATTTCGAAAGTCGACTCTATTGTGCTGGCAGCAGCCCCTGTCCTCTCAATTCACTTTCGACGGCCAGTCTACGCCAATGGGCAGAGGCCCGGTGCTGCTGCTGCTGGCTTCCTGAGGCCAGGTGGTGCGCAACCGTTGCTGCCATCCCCAAAGCCCTGTGTGTTCCGCTGGCTTGCAGGCAGCTGCAGCTGCGGCACACACGCTCCGCGCAATCCATTGCGCGCGCGTCCATGCGTACGTGCACATCTCGGCGATCTGCTCCAAAAACTGATAGTTCGCCAGTAACCTTCTGTGCGATCTCTTGGGCGTAAGGCTTCCGATCCAAGAGAGCCAGCCTCGCACTCGAGAAATTCGGGGGCTCGAAGCTGGCGCACAGGACCCAAGTGCGCATATTCGATTTCAGTCTTACTCGATGAGCTTTAGTAACTTTGTACATTATTAGACATTAGGAATGTATCGGCATTCGCATGGCCCTTTAGGCGATGTATTTGATGATGGCTTATATCAGTGATAGGGGGATAATCTTGTTGCGGCACGTGACTCCAGTCTGTTATCAGGGCGGCTCGGTGAAAAGCGCTAGCTGGAGGAAGAGATAAAGTCATGTTTGCTCTTATCAATGGAGGTGGGAAGCGGCAAATGGATAGAAGTGGCTTGCACTCGGTAGGTTTTCCATTTGGAGAGGTTCGGAGCGGCCGCTTTTGCGGGTACGCTTGTATTCCTGGGCCTCACTCACTGACAAAGGCGTGTTCGCTCTCCCTCCCTCTATCTGTCTCTATCTTTCTCTCTCTGAGGCTCGCCCGCTCGCTCGCTCTCTCGCTCTCTCGCATACTGGCGCACGCACACACCCGGGGCATAATGACAGCGGCAGGGAGCAGTAGTTGGGGCAGCAACTAACACAGCAGATGGGGAGTTTGCTTCTGCAACGAAGCCAGTCGTTGTACCGGCGTGCCTCAAGCCGCCCGCCTTTTCCTGGCAGCTCCGCCGTGATTTCGCTCCATTTCTCTTGATTTCCGATCGACCCGCTCGATTACACACTCGCGCGTGCATCCTGGATCTCGTGATTTCGACGCGTGAGCAACTGCCCGGGATCATGCCAAGGTCAGACGACGCCACCTTTCCAACCCTCTTCCAAGTCTTCCAACCCTCGGCGCTCCTTCCCTTGCCCTCTCGGTGCACCTTCTTCTCGATCCCTTCCTGAGGTCTTGCGCGATATTCCGAGCTCCATTGGCGCCTGGTAATAGTGGTGGGGTGAATTCACCCTGCAGTCAGTATAAATTCGTGTACCTGAGAGACTTTTGTTTACTTCGGGCCCCTTCGATCAGCCCTCTAGGGAGAGCAATTCCCAATGGGCGCGGGCTCCTTTGATTTCTGGTCAGTCATTTCATTGGACTTGACTCGCATTTTACTTTGAACTCGATGACTGGACTGAAGGTTTGGAGCAATTCGGTCATTTTGAAGGAGAGCTCGGAAATTCCCATTCCCCATCCTCTCCACGTCCGGAGCGTGCGTTAGAAAGGCGGCAGTCGGCTTTCCCCCGAAATTACCGCTTCCTCACGAAATCTCCGGAGTGTCGCGCCTTTCCTGCCAGCCGGCCTCTCCATGTCTTTGTCTTGCCAGCGACCGAGGAGACCGTTGACCGTGAGTAGGGCCACCAAAGTGGCACGGCTCAGGCTCTCGAGGAAAGCTTTGGGTGAGTAAGTCCTATGCTAAACGCAACCGGCCCTTTTTCTTCGACAGTTGCATGCCTCGAGCACTCTCCCGCTAAGAATCTCACATACGCTACTCTCCCTGCACTCTCCACACGTGTACCGTTTAGGGATCGCAGTGAAAAAGGAGACTTTTTCATCCGCGGCCAGAAATAAAGCTTACCCCCTATCTCGGCGCTCGCATGCGTCAGTCAAAGCGAGGATCAGGGATCAAGGTAATGGGGCTAATACCAAATAATTTGCCAGCCTTTTAGAACCGCTCCAACTCTTATTATGTCATCGAGAACTTTTTTGCTAGATCTTCATTGAGCACAGGACGCAACTCATTTGTAACGAAGAGCGAGAGCAGTGTGTATGTATGTATGTATGTATGTATGTATGTATGTATTTCCTTCTCGCACGAGGAAGCAGCATTTCATTAGCGCTCTCCCGTACCCTGAGTCATCGTCTTCTGTCGCCACATGTGAGTTGCGCAGCCGGTCGCAACTTGAACGCAACTCTTACGGAAAGTCGCACTTCATTAATCAGAATTACAACTTCCTCCCGTGTGTCTTCGAACCTAATTCCCATAAGAACTAGTTTTCTTATTCACGTGGAATCTAGCATAACTAATAGCACGTGGGGCTTCGATCGTGGCGCTTGGTAGAACTCAACACAGCTTGATTCGATCGTAAAGTCGTTAATCTTGTCGTATCTGATCGAGCGGCGCGTCACTGTTTGCCGATCAAGACTCATCCCGACGGCCCCAACTCGGCTCCCTCCTTTCCAAGCAAAACAACTAACAACTACCGCCGGCGAGCAGTTAATCTTGCCGGGGGTGGATTTCGCTTCCATTCTTCCCAATCGCGGCCGCCTTTCCCCCCGGGGGTCGGACACCCCCGCACCAACTTTACAACGTATCAGCAGCTTTGGAGCGCGAGCATCTACGTGCGAATCCCGACAGATGGACGGGGAGTGCAAGCAAACCGCCCCACCGTTTAACTTCGTTAATCCGATTGTTCCTTGGATCAGCGGTGGTGGCCGCCGGGGCCGCCGGGGCATTAGGAGACCGCGATGGGAATACGCACTTGTCGCTTGGGGCGCTTCGACTTCCGCGTTGGGGGGCGTCCTGTGAAAACACCCCCGTATACTCTGACAAGTGCAAAACACCCCCTTACTTCTACAAGTGCAAAGCCCCTTATTTTTACAACTGTTTGGAACCTTCTGTACTGGTAGATCGCTGCTTAGCCTCCTCACCCCGCGTCTCCAGGAACTCGGCTCTAACTCCAATTCCCGATAAAAATCAACGTCTATCGCGCCCACACGAATACCCGATTCCCTGGAAGCTCCATCTGTATTCTGACGGTGACGCGCGCCCAATTCCAAATACCTCGGCGTTCGAGCTTATCTTTTCCACTTGGACGAGGTGTAGGCTTGTTAGTCTCGTGACTCCGGTTGACTTTGGTTCTCTTAGGAACCCTCTCAATTCCTTTAAGAATACACGAGAGCATGACTGTATCCGTGGCTCCTCGATAAAAATGAATCTCGGACTACTATTTTCCGCTCGGGCGAGATTACGTACATGGAGGCTGCACGCCAATTTCGCTGCCATCCCGAGGATTCCTCGTCGGGTTCGAAGACCCTGCTCCCGTTGCTTCTAATCACCTCTTCAAATCGCGTGCCGGCCATCCTTCGGCCCCATACGATTGTTTACGATTACTAGGCATCACGAGAGATATCCTCATCTTCTTCTCACTCTGATTACCTGAACTGTACTCATCTAAGCCTCCGCGGGGCTTGAATTCTTCACCGTTCACTTATAGACGAGTATATGATACGTTGCGTAGGTATGAGTTACTCCAGCTTTACAGGATCCCTAGCTATATATTGGCGAAGGCGGATATATACTCCCCGCTCCAAATTCCAATCGGTCAATCACGTCATACCAATAGCACCGGGCCCATTCCGAATCCTCTCTCAGGGTGCAATATAGACCAACCAACTATTCGTATCTAAAGTCTGCCAATTGGTAAAAATGAATCAATCTCGTCACTCTTCATCTACCGCTTCATCTACCGGATCGCCAGGTTCCTTACGTAACCCAGATAGAGTCCTCCCGTGCAGGAGAGAGGCTCCTGCGCTCACCAGGGGATAGTCGGAGCCCATCTCGTAGGAGAGCGAGCGAGAGTGAGGAGGCGGAGGAGAAGGAAAGAAAGGCTAGTCAGAAGGAGTGGAAGAGTTGGAGCGCGATAGGGATAGGAGAGTCGGAGCGAGCTAGATGTAGGCAGACCTCCTCCTAGTACAGCGAGGCTAGGTAGCACGGCAAAGATCACGGCATCGGGCGTGGGAACAAGGCCCCTCCTGGAAACGTCTCCGGCGCAGGAGAGCGCGCCTGCAGGCGTGTGTGTCAAGTATGTGTGGCCGAGCGTCTACACAGGGCCAGAACGAACAGCGTGCAAGAAAATTACTTGAACTTCCTCGGCACGAGGCCCGGCCGGAGGGGCCTGCTCCTGCAGCCGCTGCTTCTGGCGTTTAACAGTACCTGGAGTGGCTTATCCGAGTGCGGCGAGAGCTCTCCTTGTAGAAAGCCGAGCTCGTCCGCCCGCAGCACGCGACCCTCGGCTATCCGAGCTCCATCCTCTGCCTCTCTATTTCCTTCTCTCTCTTCTTCGTCTCTCTTTTTGGCTTCTTCCACGGGAGACGCGATGCTGATACTGTATCGGGGATGATAAGTGGAGGTTGCGCCGGTAGGGCGGTTCCTTCGTGTCAGGAGGCTATCGACCTCGCCATCTACCTGTTCGCAGATCGCGTCAGTTTACTGTCTTTTGACACACCTTGCAATCATCGTAGATCGATGATTAAATGCATAATTTGCTTCTATTGGTTTATTGAGCTCGAGGAGTTTCGCAAGCGTAAGATGGTCTCTTGCCAGTTCATTGAACCAGCCGGTTTCCGGGGACCAATTGAGGATGAAACAAGTGTCATCTCGCGAGGCGATCAACCTATTTGCAGGCTGACATCGTCGCAATGGACAGTAACGCACGACTCTACTTAGATAAGAGTGATTGCGAGGAATGAGAGCGGAGGAGGGTTCGGTCAAGGCTCTGTTTATTTACACGGCGCAAAGGACACGGCGTTCACATGCGGCGCTCCATTGTCGCGTGTCTTGTTGCTCCACCGATCTCTATCGGCGAATTACTTTCACTTGGCCGCTCGACTGGCACGGATCTCTTTCGAGGACTCGATTCCCCGCGGATTCCGCGTCGAGAACCCTTGGCAACATTCATGCACTCCGGGGACGCGGAGACGCGAAGGGCAGCGCTTCAGTCATTAGCACCATTAGAGAGTAGCGGGCGAGGCTGCACGAAGGTGGCGAGAACTGGGATTCCAGTTAGCGGGGAGACAAAGATCTAACGGGCTTCTCGGTCTTCCCGGTCGGCGTCGGCGTCGACGCCGATCCCGGTGATAGTTGCAGATGCGCGAGGATCCTCCTGCTCTCCTCTCTACCTATCGCTCGCGCGCTCTCGGCGCACACTTCCGCGCGCAAATCTGTGTCACGGGTTTCCCACGAGATGAAACGGGCGAGTGAGCGCGCGCGGCCGAGGTAGGCGCGGGCCCATAGACCAATTACTACTGTGCTTTTCCCATTGATTCGAGATTTGCCTGCGCGAATTGCCATCGAACGACCGGCATCTCGATCCAATTGCTGATTCCAACTTTTGCTACTTGGTCCTTCTGCAAACCTTGTCCTTCGCGGCGGCTGCAACCCCCTTCGAAGGGGGTTTCTGCACCTTAGCGTCCGGGGTGTTGGACAAATTGTCCGTCACGCTCGACCAGCCGCTCGTTGGTGTTTCTTCGAGATGTTTCTTTCGCGAGCTAATGCCGGGGAAAAATGTTGATTGCGCGGCGGGAAAAGGTTGCGGGTTTGCGCTCGTTCTCCTCGTGTTCGTGGAATCCCGGCTATGTTGGTATGGGACGACGCGGCAGCTCGGATTAAGTGATGGAGCACTTACTGGCTCTGTTAGGTAGCACTTGAAACGCTGTTGATCGTGTGAATCAACAGTAGTTTTGTTAACTTCTTGCTCGATTTCACTTGACAGATCTCTTCTGGTCGATGCCCGTTTGCCGAACACGTTAGTTACACGACAGAGACCAGGTTCGAACATTAGTTTTATGTTCCTCCAGGAATCAGGTCAAGAATAGTCTGATAAGGTCATTTGATAATTCCACACTGCTATCATTGATACATCGAATCAAAGCATTTCTGGTAATCACTCCTTAATACCATTGATCTAACTATCTATACCGCATCGTGGCCTTATTTCAAACAGACGCTAGGCGCAGCCTCAGGTACATAAATTCTTCTGTTACGTTCGATGCGATTAGAATCATTCCGACGATGCCTTGCTGCCAGGGAAGTCCCAAAAAGAAGCCTGACCCGATCGGATAGCGATGACGGCAGAGCCAACCGGTTCTAGAATCCACCTCAATTTCATTTCAATTTCATCCAACACCGAGCCCGCGCGCGTCCAGCGCGACCGGGAAAAAATCGAGCCACTTTTATTGTCCTGCTCGCAACGCGGTCCGAGCGAGAAAGAGAACGTGGCGAAGTCCAGGGTCGCGTTGTCCAGTGAATCAGAGTTAAGGTATTCGCCAAAGCCGGCGATAGTGCGTCGAGATTCGGAGAGCGAGTTAACGTTCTGCGTAATCGCTGTATAATTTAAAGGCCGCGAACTACCTGTTTATCTCCGGGGAATCGGCGAACGCTACCAGAGTGCACTTCCTTTCGAGGAGTCCTCGGACTTTGCATAGTAAATTGCAGAGATTCGTAGTGCGCCGAGCGATTGAATGTCGCTCCCAGATAGCTTCGATAAATTCATCCCAGCCTCAGCAACGCGGAAGTCTGCGCAGATTTACGCCGGTTTAATATCGATACTTGGTGCTCACCGGAATATTATTACGAGTCGAATTGGATTTCTCGGTAACCGGATGATCCTTGCGCCACGATCTGTCATCGCCGGGCAAGAAACGCGTGGCGAACTCGGCAACCTTCTTCTTGTGCGCTTTCTCGAGGGACAGGACGGCTGCTCGGTAACCGGATTCAATGATAGTAGACTCGGTGTTAATGATGGTATTAAGAGGCTCGTTCAATTTGACTTTGATCACTGTATTTACATTAATCAGCCTGGTGAGGATAGTTAAAGGCAGACATTAGTCAGGCGACTCTGGCAATTCCCTATAAACACTGAGAGGAGTTTATCTACAAAGCATTGAACACTTTGGAAAAGCGTCAAGTGCGTGCTAACTGTTGCACGAGTTCCTCTGGCGATGCGGAGAATCGATAGGCCTGGGGGCGGCTGCGCTAGGGTGATCGGGAATGATTCACGATGACCCCTCGCTGGTAATCATCAAAGTGGCTGTTCGCGCGTACTCGTGTGAGTTGTTCGATACCGCGATCGACGATTCGTGATCACTTCACCGCTGCCTGGCACACACACCCGACTTGAACCGCGTTACCAGCTATCATTGCGGCATCGATAGAACTGCGACCAGATTTCTTTCGACTGGGCTTCGGCCACAGTTGCACGTTGCAAAGCAGAAGGCGGGAGATCGCCGCTGGGTTTCTTTGATGCCTTGGAGATCCGCCGGACTATTACCCACGCTGCATCTGATGCACATTTCGCCGCGCTTTCCTAAGCGGACGCCTAACTCTCGATGCGATTCCCTCGTGAGAATCTTATGATGTGTACCGTTGCGGCCGCCACGACTAAGCCGGTCGTCACGGCGCACAAAGCAACAGTCCATTTAGACCTGGCGATTGCTACTTCATTCCATTCGCCAAGACTTGCCTCTTTTTCTCCCTTGGCTCGTGAATTTTATTACGTGCGAATTTTTATGTAAACTCTGCGGAAACTATATTCTGGACGTCATGCCGATGACGTGCGTAAGTTGGTTTCAGTTCCCAGAAGAAATATCAGGTGAAAGAGTTCCTGGTAACTTCCCGAACCAGGTACTTCCCCATAACATCATCCGGTCTTTCCCATTGAGTGGGGCTTCTCAATGGCTTCAGGCCCGCGTCCACTCACGGACAGGCCCCCACCTTTAATTCCACTCGAATGCAACATCTTGCGCTGATTCTCGTAACACATAACACATGCGACAATTCTCGGACCTTGGCTCGTACTTTTCTCACCGTGCGCCGCGAAATCTGTCTGATAACGGTAAAGAGTGCCGCGAGAGGAAGTTGGCGGGGGAGAAATGCGGGCGATTGCACACGCGCCTGCGAATGGGAGAATTAGAAATTACAATGATCCAGTGTGCCGACAGGTTGGCAATAATGCCCGCCTTACCAGGAGCGTGAGAAAGCACGCGTCGGCATTTTTTCCCCCGGCACTCGTGACTACCCTGTCAACGAGAGTGGCTGGGTTTCGGCTCCCCCTCCACCCCCCGTCTTTAATTACGAGTGCAACGAATAGCCAACTTCTTGCACCCCGCCGGCTTCCCTTACCTCGTCGCGCTCCAATTAAGTCGTAATGAGTCGCCGTATTCCACCGCAGCTGCTGGGCAAATGATGCATAGCGAACGAGGAAAGACAAACTCTACACACAGGTCCAAGTTTCCATAGAGCGACCTCAACTTAGCGCAAACCAGGAGCTTGGAATCCTCCCAGCCCGTTACACTTTTACATGTGCGCCGTTGCACGCATCCGCCCTTCCTTTAAAAAAGCCCGAGCTCCACCCAACCAGGAAAGAAGAGCGGAAGTATCCGCGGATTGCGGAAGTGGGACCGTAAGCCTCTTTCAAACCGTTTCCCCCGAGCTCCATTTCTTTCTCCTCCCCGCTAATGACTTGAGCCGGCGCTAGGTGGAAAATCGGGGACGAAGGAAGTCGGTGAAGTCGGAAGAAGAGAACATGCTTCGCTCTTGTTGGTCAATGGAGAGGGCGAGGGGGCAAGGGGGGGGGGGCGGATGTATTGTTGGTGGTTTCGGCGCGTCCGTTTTGCGGGGAAAGCGAATCGATGCGGCGATACGTGCGACCTGCACCGTGGCTTCCGTCACGAAACGTGCGGTTTCCGGTGGGACGGCCGATAGCCGATCGCCCGGCTGTAATACCCTATGCGTGCCAATAGCCGGTGAGATCAGTTGGGAATTGACTCGCGTTCGGGCCGCTTCTTCTTCTCCTTCGTCCTCGGCCACTGGCCGCCGTCGTAGAGCCAACGCTGGTACCTTTTTTCCCGTCGTTTCGAGATGGATCCCGGAGGAGGCTGCTGCCACTGGCCCTTAGTATTTGAAGGAATCCTGAGCGCCGCTATCATGGGAATATCCTGGGAGCAGTGGGGCATTACGGGTCCGCCACCGAGCCGAGTTATGAAATACCGAAGGGGAAACGCTCGACTTGCATCGATAGGTGGTTTTGCATTTCAGTTTCTCGATCGAATTCTCGGCCAGCCAGCCCTTCCCTCTCGCTCACTACTACCTCGGTGTGTTCTCCTTTGTCCTGTGCTATATACATAGTACGCGGTGGCTCGGAGCCATTCGCCGAGAGTCAGAAGCACACTTTCCTCCTAGTTCGACTTCCCTTCGGTCGCTCGAATAATATTTCAGTGGGTAACCCGGAAAGCCATAACTCCCGGCGACGGTAATTCCAAAGGAATGCCCGGAGAACATCCCTCATTTGATTTACATACCAGGATTTCGAAAGATGGACCCGTGTGCTCCTTCGGTCCAGCGAATACCGTTGCTGTCCTCGCGGTTTAAGTCCGTTCCCCGAAATCATTTCGGGCCATTGGTTCACACAAAGGGAGGGGAACTAATTAAGATTCAGGAGCCGGCAGGCATTTAAGGAATCCACATAAAATCGATTGATGAGGGTGATCAAATTATTTCGACTAACGAGTCCTCTCGATTTTCTGTTACAGCGCCCAGATGTTCGAACACTGCCACGAACAACTTGCCACCCTTGACGTTTCACCCGCTGCACGGTGACAACATAACACTGTGCAATGGAGGCACCATCGCCAGGAGATTCGAGAGCTTCTGCAAGGGTGTCACCTTCACCGCCAGACCAGTAAAGGTCGGAGAAAAGGTAAGCTTGACACTCGGATCCAGCCACTGTTCTAATTCGACCTGAGGCCACTGCGGCTAAACGGCACCCACATGTTATCCAATGTAAACACACCGGAGTGATTAGTCGCGAATGCTACTGTCACTGTCATAACGCGTTATTATCCGGTTCTGCACGCGCTATTAGCCTCGGCCAGGCGAACAATCCGGTCGGCAGCGTGCGACATTCATCTCTCACGGTTCGTGCATCAAGGTCCAATCTCACGCTCGTTTCTGCCGGTAGAACTTCTGGCAGACACTCGGCTCACGCAATCGGCGAACGGCTCGAGCTTATCGTGTAACCACCCTTTCGCCGGGGAAATCGTATGCGCGAGGAGATGCTTAATTGTGAGAATCAGGTGACTCTCGTTCCGCTCGAGAGGAAGCGCGGCTGCATTTGCATTCGACATACGTCTGCGTGTTTAAAGAGCGCGCACGCCGCGCCGGCCCTGAGCACCAAGTATTTCACGTGGGTAGACGCTTTAGCGCCGTACTACAACCTTCCATATTCTACTTATTCATCCATTCTCGCCGCAGTCCTATCTACATAGGTAGAAACAGAGAGCGGCGAGAGCGAGGGAGAGAGAGTGGACGAAACACTGTGATCACTCTGCGTGCGTCTCGCCTCGCCGCTCTCTTTCTCGCAAAGGTCTGTCTTAAGCGTGTCTACCTTGTTGGTCGTTCGACGTTTCTCTCCTGAGAAAGAGATTGGCAGAGCGTGGGCGAGGCATTTGAAGGTCCTCGTAGATTTCACTAAACGCCTTTTGATTAGACTTCCCATTTAACGTACAAACACACGCACACGCGCACGCACACTTGTTGGTGTACATTTAAGCATCTTCCTCACGTGCGTTCATTACTTGTTAGAGGGTTTAGCTAGTTGAATGGGTGCGAATGTCAATCTAGAGTGATAATTGGCCGGGCTATTGAGGATGTGTTAGAATGTGGTTAGAGTTTTTTATGGGACGATATGGGAGGCATTGTACTCTTGTTAGCTAGTACGAACATGATGTAATAAGTCGCCGGATAGCGAGTGCAAAAACGATTCGGAGAAACGGTGTAACGACGGTCGGCGCGGCACCGACGTTTCGCAATAGCTTTTCAAAGAGTTGTACCTGCTATCGGGATTTTCGTCACGTGTCGGCTCGTGATATAACAATCGTCCGTTCGCACTGCGAAGACTCTCTTTTCCATCTAAGCAGTTTGCGAGTTGTTGGTTTGGTGTTTTCCCAATTAAATGCGCCTCTATACCATAAACCAACCACGCATTGTAAGAATAGGCAATTAAGTGAAATAAAAGGAACACGGAATTAATTATGAAGGCGAGTTCGCGAAGCGCAACACTCTTTTTTTTATGTCTGTTTGCTGTTAGATAAGCGAGCTATAAGAGGAGTGGAAAGTGAATTGCGTGTTCGGTGTAGGATTAATTGGAATGTATTTTATCGGCATAATTCATTGCGGTCTCGGTGCTCGGATTACACGTGTAGCACTTCGTGTCACCTTGCATTACGATTAGTCAAACATCCACATGACATAACAGTAACGGCTTTACATTCTCCTGCTACGAAAGCAGCTCACGCTTCTCACTGAAACACTTGTTAGAAAAAAGATGTCTGCCAAAGGAGGTCTCGTTACATTATTACAAGGTATCGGCATTTGCGTGTTGCAGGTCTGCATCCGACTCCTCGAGATCTCGGACAACTGGAGCGGCGTGATGCGCTTCGGTTTCACAAGTCAGGATCCGATGAGCCTGAGATACGCGATGCCGAGGTACGTCTGCCCCGACCTGACCAACAAGCCCGGCTACTGGGCAAAGGCCCTCGCCGAACGGCTCTCGGAGAAGGACATGATGCTCTACTTCTACCTGACGTCCTCCGGCGACGTGTACTTCGGCGTGAATGGCGAGGAGAAGGGTCTCTTCTTCAGCGGAGTCGAAACCCGCAGCCCCGTCTGGGGAATCATCGATATCTACGGCAACACCACCGGGGTCGAGATCATCGATTCGAACAGACAGCATTTGTACAACAATACAAGGAGAGGACCCGAGCCGAGAGTGGAGGAGCACACGCATCACAGCGCACACCCGGTGCCCGAGGAAGCTAGGAATACCAGCAGCAGGGAGGTTGAGCGAGCCCTCCTCCCGTCCATGCAGAATATGTCCATCCAACAGGAGCCCGATGTCGAGCTGCCCGGGCTCATGTTTCAGCCTGCCGGTGTCATCTTCACGCCGCTGCCCTTCCATCCGTAAGTATATGAGCAATAAATACCTCAGAGCCGCGAGCACCTCGGTGATTGACCCCTGGAGAACTTGCACCACTCTCGGTGGCCGCAGTCAGGCTAGAGAGTCATTTGAGTTCGCACCCTAGAGAGCGGAGCAAGACATTCTTTGCCGCACCAACTCCGATTAAAACCGCGTTACTTTAGAAGGCTCCTTTGACAGGGAGGAATGCTGTCGGTTCATTTTTTTTGCAAATGAATCGCGGCCGGGAATGCTTGTCGCGGTGGTGGATAGTGTTCGCGTTCTCGGCGCGCCTTACTGCAATCAGTAGCCAGTTCTCTAACCACTTCCTGCTTTCCTTTCTGTTGCAGAACTCGGGGTAGAAACATCCGCTTCAGCAATCAACAGTGCGTGGCGACGCGCATCGATACGGAGTTCTGCCACGGCTACGCCTTCACAAGCCGGCCTCTTCTGCTCGGGGAGCGGCTGGTCGTGCAAATCCTCGCCACGGAGCCGATGTACGTCGGCGCCTTTTCCCTCGGGGTAACCTCGTGTGACCCCGCCAGGCTCACCGTTGATGATCTGCCGCACGACAGTGATCTCCTCCTAGATCGACCTGAGTATTGGGTAGTCTCGAAAGACGTGGCTTCAAGCCCACAGGCCGGCGATGAGATTGCTTTCACCGTGACCCACTTCGGCGAAGTACAAATGAGCAAGAACGGCGGTACACCAACGGTGGTGATGCATGTCGATCATACTTTGAGACTCTGGGCGTTCGTCGATGTCTATGGGACTACTCAGCGTGTGAGGATGCTGGCTAGCAGACCTCAATCGCCACCAAGGCCGAGGCAACAACAGCAGCCGCAACCGCAGCCTCAACCCCAACCGGTCCAACAGCAACAACAACTACCTCAACAAACGCCCCAGCAACAGCAACAACAGCAGCAACAGAATAATTACCTTTGCCCGGCGAGCTTGGCGAACCATGCAAATGCCGCTGCTGAACTTTCACGATATTCCAAGATGGTTCAATTCAAGCCTGCAGTAGGTGGTGGTACCGTGTTGATGGTGAACCTTCCGCCGCAGAACGATTATCCACCACCATCCACTACTTCTCAAACTCCACAAGCATGCCCCTCTGCATCAGCACATAAGAATACTCCGCCTGCACCGCAACCAGCCGTAGCAGCTGCTCCAGTGCCTGTGTCGCAACCGGGCACATCTAGACAGTCTTCGCCACCTCGTACTGGTACCATGGCCAGCACTGGTTCATCCACCTATATTGAACCAGTGAGTTATCAGAGCCTAGACGGTACCCTAACGCCTCAAGCTTCGTCGCATCTGCAACAATGGACCGAGGGGCTTCAGCCGACGCCTGGACAGCCAAGCGAGTGTTCGATCTGTTACGAAAGGACCATTGACAGCGTACTGTACATGTGCGGCCACATGTGCATGTGCTATCTCTGCGCGGTTCAACAGTGGCGCGGAAAGGGTGGCGGCCACTGCCCACTCTGCCGAGCGCCGATCAGAGATATTATTCGCATCTACAGATCCTGAACGGTAGTACATCCTCGTCGTGGTAAGAAGAGTTCCAAGGGCTGATCGCGGCAGTCTTCCGAATCGTCGAAATCTCTTTGTAGAAATGCGTGGGCAGGATCCTTTGCCTTTCGGTTGTCAGGTCTATATAGCGGAACCGCTCGGTTTCTGTTTACTTCGTTCGAGTCGAAGTAGATTAGAGGAAAAGGTTTATCTTATTCTGCCGTTTAAAACTGCCCTCTTCCGGTTCGACCTGAATAGTAAACTTCCACTACCCAATTAATAGCAAATCCCCTTGAACAGTGGGACATTAAGGTACTATCCTAGACACTCGTGTAATTAAACTCTTTCTCACAGTCGCGAAATCTATCTTGCTCAATGTATCTCGACGCGCGATTGTCCAAGTTTCGGGAATAGAGTGCGATATCAAAAATGCGTAGCCTTTGGTGCAAGTCGAAGGGCTTGGTATTGGGAATCTTGTCAATTAAAATGTCAAAGAGCTGACTTTGTCAAAAAAGAGATGGATACTCAACATACTACACTGTTCCGGTTATAATGCAATTGCAACGAGAGCGCAACAAGTCCCTCCGCGAATTCCATGGAAAATGTTATCATCGACAAATGATCTGTTATCTTCAATGAAGTTGATGACGAACTTTGTTTGTAGCATTGCTTCGACTTGTACGAATGTTTCATTATGTTTCGCGTGTAAGAATGACGGGAATGGGTGGCTGCGTGCATGGTTCTGCGAGTGCATTGGCAGAATGATGTTGTGGGAAGAGACGGACATGGTTTATTCAATTTTGTATAACGGATATTGCTATTATGATTGCCAATTACTTCTCGTGGTTTAGTTATTACTATGGTTAATATTACGGTACATTAATTGATTACGATTTTATTCTCGGGATCATTGATACCATTGTCGCAACACTAGCATTACTACAGCCAGTACCATCCCTATGACTTCTGTTTCCGCAAATATTGTGGAACTTGTTCAGATTGACGTTAATCATAGGATCGCGTTTCTTCGTATATAGTACGAGTTTTATTTAATATGCTGTGTGATTATGATTTGCGAAGTGCGAACTTTTATAATATCAGGCACTTAGGGCATTTAAGTAGATTCTTCATGCTTATTCTTGATACTCTCTCTATTCATTGAGAGATCTATTTTGTACTTGTTCCGCTTGCGGCCAGAAGGACTCGGCGTTGCTTTGTATTTAGTTGCGTGTGCACGTGGCCAGTCCCTAGGAAAGTGGGAACGCTCACCTTCGTTCGCCCTTGACGATGCTTCTTTTCACTTGTCTCGCGTTTAGTTTCGACAATAAGTGCGGGTGCGAGGACACTCTTATGTGTATAGTGTATTACCAAAGAACGAACTTGCGACGTTTCTTCTCAAGAGAGGAATGGACGTTTCGGAGGAAGTCCCAGCGGGCATACCGCTATTGCGCGGCCTGCTTTAACGTAGTGTTTTGATACGTTTATGCTAAATAGCAATGATAGCCATTGTTACCGAGTTCGCGACAGGGAATCACGGGTTCACTGGTGGATGCAACGTACAAGACTGCTCATTCTTAATTCTAAGATTAATCAGCATACTCCGGATTACGAATATTGCCAAATAGCTTTTGCAGGATATAGTTGGCTTTCGACATTTATTCATAGTTTACAGTTGCATCCCTCCGTCTGATGGTACGCGCACTGGCCTTTCTGTTTTACGTAGATGCCCTTGTATTACCGCGGCCAGGGTGCCGTTCCATTACACTCGCGCTACTTTCTAGAGCTTGCATTTGGATGTTGCAATCCGCCAAAGATATAAGAACACTCGAGTCGCGTCAACTACCCACGAAGTGTGTACGCGATGGGACAAGTCACGGGTGCAGTGTGACGTCGCGACTTGTCCCCTCGCTGACGAGGGTCCTCTTCGTCAGATTAATTTATTTTCGTACAGCCAGCGGACGCGTTGTCAGGACTGGCGTTTCTTTCACCGCCCGAGCGTGCAAGAAATTCCACGACTATGCAAAACGTCAGACCAGCCTCGCCGAGGCCATGCCTTATGAATGTCACCGATATTTCCGAGCTTCTTACTCCGGTGGTTTCGCACCCTAGGTGCGCCATCGTCTCTTTAAAAGGGTTCTGACGTCTTAGGTGTATCGTTCCAATGATGTCGAACGCTTTCGCAACCCGTCAAAACGTGGACGAGCGCGTTCGCGTACTACTAGAAGAGCGCGATGATCCTGAGGGGAGTTGAGTCAAGTGCCGAGAGGACAAGTCTTGATGGGGAGCTTTACTCGCAATCAAAGTTCGATACAAAGAATGAGATATTCATCGAGAGTGAGAGTGAAGCGTTGAGATTAGTGAGGGAATACGGCATCCCCCTGTCCCGGGAGCTGTATGAACGAAGGAGGCAGGAGTGTTCTTCACGAATGATAGAAAGGATGCGCAATAAAGCAGTAATGAAATCTCTAGTCCAGCGAGAGGCAGCTTTACTCGCCTGCCAATCCAAAAAAAGATGTAATGGTGAGAAAGATTGATGTAGGCTCTTAAGCAGCAGAGTGTGTGACCACGTGTGAGAGAGCGAGCGAGAGAAAGATTACAAATGTTTTATAGATACAAAGTTACAAAAAAGAAATGTGAGTTAATTGCGTAATGAGCGCGTGGACGTGTCTCGTTTGGTCCGGCTTTGTTCGTCAGAGCGGGTCAGGCAACGCTCCGAGATTCTATTAGATGGTACAATAGCACTAGGATTTATAATTATATTATTATTATTATTATTATTCTATTGTGTTGAGCGTTGACGAGAGATAGCAAACGAAATTTGCAGAGTTATCGTTCTAGTATACGTGGGTAAGGGGTGGTAGTAGAAATGGAGAAACGTTCCCAAAAAGATTCGCTGATGAAGTAAATGCATAGATACAGCTAAGGCAGAGTTTAGCAAATGGGTGATCTGCTCGGTAACTATATACGATAGATATTATTATCGTAACTTAAATACTATTAATATCCATCGATCATTATATTGTCGTCATCCCGCTCGTCAGCAGTGCCCCCTGCATCTGTTAATAATAATTAATGTTTTTACTTTGTAATACTATCGCTACTTTTTACCCTTTACGCGACTAACTAACGACCCTATTTAATTTTCGCCAAGTCATTTCGCGCCTGTATCTAACCGTGCGAACGAGAGAGAGAGAGAGAGAGGGTTTTCTTTCCGCTTATTTTTCCCCTTTCCTCCACCGCCCAATCGCGAGGATAATTCTGGGTTCGCGCGAATGTGATACGCACAACGTACGATAATTGTACGCGCAGATAGAGGAGACAGAGAATTGATTCGTTGATAAACGAAAGGATAGCGGCGTATCTCTGCATACACGTTAGCCCCGCATCAGTTTTGGCTATGCTGCCTGTTATACAGATCAGTTGTCATCGTGTCCTCAGACGAAAAAGGAAACGCAAGAGTAATGATGGCTATATTGCGAGAGAGAGACTTTTCTCGGAACCTAAGTGTATAGATATTGGAAGAAATTTATACATATGTAATATAATTTTTGCAGCCGTGTGCTGACGTACCGAATAAAAAGCCTGTAATATCTATAAAAACCCCTGTGTGTTACGTATTCTTCTGCTCTACATTCCCACTCCCACCCCAATCTTAGTCAATAACCACACCAATTAACTAAGAAAATACTTTATTCATCGCAAAGGTGCACATGCACAAAATGGTATCTCTAAACAAAAGGACGACACAAAAACAATGTACAGTATCAGAATGGCGCGATGCCAGAAAACAAAGACAAAAGTACAAATGGCTAAAAAAAGTGTAAAAAGATCTCCAAAATACATTCGTTCCAAGTCCACCTAGGAATGAGTCGAGTGAAGCTTGACGGGTGGCGGAAATTGCACGTTGCCGAGTCAGATGTCGTAATTGAGCGAATTAATTTTCATCTTCGCCACCCTCTGTCGAGTCCATACCAACTTCTTCGTAGTCCTTCTCCAAAGCAGCCAAGTCCTCCCTGGCCTCGTTGAATTCGCTCTCGTCCATACTCTCGGCGACGTACCAATGGACGAACGCTCGTTTTCCAAACATGAGATCGAACTTCCTGTTGAGCCTGGTCCAAGCCTCGGCGATGGCAGTGGTGTTTGCCATCATCGCCATGGCTCTTTGAACCTTTGCCAAGTCACCGCCGGGGACCACCGTCGGTGGCTGATAGTTGATGCCCACCTGTGAACGGCAGACTCATTGTTAGTAGAGAAAGATAGCGAAGAGTATAAAAGGATACTCACTTTAAATCCTGTTGGGCACCAATCGACGAATTGTATGGTTCGCTTCGTCTTGATAGTCGCGATGGATGCGTTGACATCCTTGGGCACAACATCGCCGCGGTACAAGAGGCAGCAGGCCATGTATTTGCCCCTTCTCGGATCGCACTTCATCATTTGCATAGCCGGCTCGAAGCAAGAGGACGTTAGCTCCATTACTGTGAGCTGCTCGTGGTAAGCCTTCTCGATGGAGACTATCGGGGCGTACGTCACCAGGGGGAAGTGGATCCTCGGGTAAGGCACCAGGTTCGTTTGGAATTCGGTCATGTCTACGTTGAGCGCCCCGTCGAACCTCAGCGATGCAGTGATCGATGAGACGATCTGGCCTATCAGTCGATTGAGGTTCGTGTAGGTCGGTCGCTCGATATCGAGATTCCGCCGGCAGATATCGTAGATCGCCTCGTTGTCCACCAAGAAGGCGCAATCCGAATGCTCCAAGGTGGTGTGCGTTGTCAGGATCGCATTGTACGGCTCGACGACTGCAGTCGAGATCTGGGGCGACGGATAGATGGCGAATTCGAGCTTTGACTTCTTTCCGTAGTCGACCGATAGCCTCTCCATGAGCAAGCTCGTGAAGCCGGAACCGGTCCCCCCGCCGAAAGCATGGAACACCAGGAAGCCCTGGAGGCCGCTGCAGGAATCAGCGATCTTGCGAATTCTGTCGAGGACCAGGTCGATGATTTCCTTGCCGAGGTTGTAGTGACCTCGCGCGTAATTGTTGGCTGCATCCTCCTTGCCGGATATCAGCTGCTCCGGGTGGAAGAGCTGGTGGTATGTTCCCGTTCGTACCTCATCTGTAATTAATCCAAAGATTCAAGCCTTGCTTCTCCTTCGCTATTGTCTGGGAATTGAAACTGTTGCGGACGAACCTATGACCGTGGGCTCGAGGTCTAAGAAGACGGCACGGGGAACGTATTTCTGATTTCCGGTTTCACTGAAGAAAGTCTGGAAGCCTTCATCGTTGGCGCAAGTTTGAGGTGGAAGCATTCCATCGGGTTGGATCCCGTGCTCCAAACAGTATAATTCCCAACAGGCATTGCCCATTTGGACGCCTCCTTGACCGATATGGACCGACAGTACTTCACGCTAATTAAGAGGAGGAAAAGTTGCAGGGAATGTTTGCAGGATTATTCTTCCGGGGGAAATTGATGCAAGGGGAGTTACCATTTTGGTGGTGGGTTGAATTTACGGGTCTAGGTAGAATGAACCAAGTATGTTGACCGGACGAGAACTGGAGCCCAACTGAGACAAATTCGTCGGGATCACTTATACATTTTGTTCGTGTTACTCTGGATACGATGCTCAATTTTCAAACTATGTGAAAAATCAATAAAATCAGAATCCAAACGGAAGAAATATAGCTAGAAAAGAAGACTGTCTGCACCGCTGTTTACTATCGGCAACGTGTGCTGCCGGAAGCTGGACCGATTTATTAACAACGTTAATAAATCGTGGGAACTGTTATTCATATGAGGAATGCATGCGCATAGAATTAGTATTAGAGATTTTCAGAAATTTTGAAATTCCAGGTAATGCGATCGGTCGGTAAAGCGGCAGTGGGTAGAGTGGGTAAGGTAGGTAAGCCGGTGAGAGCCTCGAGTTACGTAGTTCGTGGAAGCTCCGGCCTCCGGCGCAGTTCGCTGGGATCGTCTGACTGGAACGGAACCACGCTGCGCTCGTCGTCACTACCGCGCTAATCTCATTCTTTGTTCGAGTTGTCTTTGTTAACTTCCCAGTGGACTTTCGGAATTACAGTGTGGTTCGCGACACTTATACACGATTCGCGCTACTATACGAGATACTTCCATTGTTCTTCGAAAGGTGGGAGAGCAGCTGTGGGCGGCCAACGGTGTCCGGTGGTTCTTACGGTGATTTGAAAGGTAGGTGCTTTTGCCGGGACGCCATTATATTTTCCCGCAATTTTCACTTTTCTTGAGCTTGGAAATTTCGCGATGGATTGGTGTACAACTATTGAATAACGGTTATTGATTGGAGAATTGTAGTCGAGCTTAGTCTCTTGCTGGAATTTAAGGCCAGATGTACGCCACCATATATTTTCATGCATTCCATTGGCACAGTCTCATTGTGTCTAATTTCCATCTTTGCCGCAGTGTTTGTGACTGATTGAACACTCGAGCTCTCGTTCGAACAATCGTTTCGAGCCATTATCCGATCAAATCGGCAAAATTACTTTGAATTTATATTTATTCGTATAATTGAGTGTGTGGCGTGCGCACGTCATTATTTACAGAATCTCAATATACAATAGTTGTGCAAAGTTCGTACAACTTGTTGCGAATTCCAAATTGAGCTCGTTTGGAAGTCAAAGGATTCGTTACAGTGATATTTAGTTATATTTCGATTCCTGGGCAGGGATTAAGACCGTTCAACGCGATATTTGGGCTGTGGGTATTTATTAATGCAATATTTATTCGCTAAGGGTTAACTACCCCTGTTCCAAGGGCATTTTTGCACAACCTACCAACTGACGAGGTGGCCGAGAGGTTAAGGCGTTGGACTGCTAATCCAATGTGCTCTGCACGCGTGGGTTCGAATCCCATCCTCGTCGAGATACCTTTTTCTTTTGCAAAATTGTATTCGCGAAAGGATGTGTAACGATTTACAATCCACTTTATACTTTTTAAACAAGGCTACAGTACATCCATGGATAAAAACCGGAAGTAGTTTGAGACAACGTTGATACCACAAGTCGTTAGACAAGAAAGTAGAGAGGCATGCAATTAGGTTTGGTGTTAGTTAAAACATTTTCGTACGTTTTATTGCACTGTTTGTATCTTACATCACGTATAATATTGAATGTTACAAAAATATCACTATTCCGTATAGAAATCGTCGTTTTTTGGTATTATAGTATTCGCAGCTAAGTATAGCGATAAAAATTCGTACGATTAATAAAGTTTCTCGGTTAATATATCAAAGGCACCATTTCATTTTTGAATGCATCGTACGCGCACGATTAATGGCAGTGGGTCGATTAAAAAAATAATAGTCTTCTATATAAATTAGTATAAATATTAATTGGAGTTAGAGTGGGATGTGTTTGGGCCAGTGGGTTAACGGGCACGTGATATTTTCTTACTCTTGTCATTCTCACTGGGTGGGGGAGGTCCCTTTGCACTTTGGTGCCGATTGTAGACGCTGTAAATGATTGTTTTTTCAGCAAAAGTTGTATTACGATCCAATGAAGTTGTTTATACTCACTATCTGTACGTCTCAGATCGGATGTAATCTATTACATGTGAAATGCCCACTTGAAGTTGACCACCAATTGGTGTCACCCACGGGTTGAATTCCATCCTGAATACCGCCTTATTGCTCACCAAGTCCAGATTACCTGTAGGATTCGAGAAACTTGCTAGTTGGTCTGCTTTTTCATACACCTTTGCTTGGAACAGTTAGAGATATTGTTACCTATCTCGGGTGGCAGAACGGTCAATCGGTTCCCCTGTATATGGAGTTCCCTCAACCGGGCCAATTCCCCAATCTCTTTTGGTAGTTCCAGCAGATCATTGTCCCTCAGAACAAGCTAAATATTACAAAGAAAGGGTTGTCATGCATTTTGTAGAACCCTACATTCATAACTGCTCACTTACAATCTGTAGATTCTTTAAATGCCCAATCTCAGGTGGAAGATACTCAAAATCATTGTCAGCCAAATACAAAGCCCTCAATGTTTCTGAAAATAGATTGTTTTGAGTAACATTTCAAGTTTGAAAGTGACTTTCTATATAAAGAGTATAACTATACCCATCATGAAAAAGTTCCCTGGCAAGTTCTTCTCGCTCAGATTGTTGTATGTCAAGTCTAGCACTTCTAGTACTGGGAATGCACCAAAACCACGTGGTAGAACATCAAGCTTGTTCATTCTGAAATGTTCTTAATCTTAAAATAGCTGTACTCCATAGTTCTCATACGCACTTTTCAGGAAGGATTCCAGTAACTCACCCAACATTAAGAATCCTTAGCTTTGGCATTTGGGATAGAGATATTGGGAGTTCAGTAATATGATTGTTGAAAAGATTCAGTATCTCTAAATTAACTAGATTGGCAAGACCTGGTGGAACAGCTGGAATCGTATTGGAATTGTTAGTATCATCAACTTCAGCTACAGTCCTGTTTAGAACTGACATCAGTTAAGCCTACCTTGCAGCTTATTGTGGCTCAAAGACAGTCTGGTTATATTAATCATACTAACTAGAAGAAACAATTAGGGAATCATTAAATAAATAATCTTCCAAGTGCATAAAATTGTGGAAGTGTCTATTTCAAATCGCCAACTTAGACATAGCATGGAACTTTAATAGAACAAACGGAAACCATTGCGATATTGGAAACTCTAAAAGTCATATGGGAAACTTATTTCCATCGGGTATGCTTTGAAAAGCAGTCGACAGTTCGAACATTAGAGCATTGTTTTTTAATAACACTCGAAAAGGCGGAGGCGCCTGCGCAGGCACGCCCACTCCACTGCCAAGTGACAAATGGCTGTCCTGGATTCACGCGCTCCAAAAAACCAGCCCCGACAAGTTGCCTAATTTGGCGATTCGAGTCGCTCCCGCTGGCCGATCTCGAGAACTCACGCAATCCCGGCATCTCCTCGAACGTCGCGATGCCCTTGTCCGCAAGATCCAACTCCGGATTCTGGATCTCTCGGGCCTCATCGAGGACCTTCTTCGCCTTTGACATCTTCCCGGCAGGAATACACGAGACTGGCGCTTGATTCATTGCGCGCGCAATTCCGAGACACACGTCACAGCAGTAGTATAGCACCAGCAGCAGCACCGAGCTTTAAATAAACATGTGCACACCCTCCGTGACGCGATGCACGATCCACTAGCTTCACTTCGCTTGCGCCGATCGGCGCCGCCTCTTGCGCCGCTCCACACCGTCAGATGGCGATTCCTGTACCCTGCGTGGGCGGATCGGGGGAGCCTCTCGTCTTCACCGCTTATCTTACCTTCGAAAGATTTCGTTTTACGAGTTATTATGAAGCTTGCAATTGTAATAAACTTGGTGCAAATCGAACAGATGCTACGTGGGCATTCTGCTTTAGCAACAACGTAGTTGCTGCTTCTCAAATCTCAAGGTGTTTGCCAAAAACCCACGTCAAAATATCCAGTCATACTTTGCAGCTTTGCAGAGATATTCTCACAATCGTGAGCTCATCGCGGATAGGCTGGTCTTTGTGGTTCGAAAGGACAATTAATTGAGTAAATTATAGGTTTGCATGGTTTGAAAACGCAACAGTTCTTGTTATGCTCCTGCCGATTGAATGGGTGCATCGGAAGATGGCGACACGGGGATCGTTTTCACATACTTTACTTGCAGTGCATTGCAGTGCTTCCAATATCACTTTCAAGCAAAAATCGTCGCATTAACGTGTACACTTTCAACAAATGGAAGTTTGCCTTTATCTGTACACGATTGAAGGGTGGGAGACAGAATAATTAGGCGCAAAACGGAATGGTGGAAGTGTCTCGGGGGTCGGACTCGTAAGTTTCCAGAACTGTGAAATAATGAGGGAGATAATGGGAACAGGCGGGGCGTAATCGCGGGTCAAAATTGATTCGGCAATGGGAATTGAATTGGCGATTACATCTGTGGCATCGGGTGCGCCGTAAGGTTAATGAGAGCTGATAAAAAGGGAGTTTATGTAATTGCGAGCCGCAATTATGGCGAGATATCAAGCGGATGATTCGATAACCTCACGGCCGACTGGTTTTAATAATGTTAAGGATTTTTGCCCGGTCGAACTGCGGTTGAAATCGGAGCGGTTCGCATTCCAAGATGGTCTCAGTGTAGTAGCGATGTGCGATCGCCGGCATTAACGAGAGATCGCTTTTGAAAAAAAGAAAAAAAAGTCGACGCGTTTCCCTCGCGGCTTTTAAACGGGAATGGTACGCAATAATTGCGACAATCACGACTTCACCGGACTCGCTACAACTCCTAACCGGCTATTCCCATTTTTTCCGATTTCTCCCCCGCAACTCTATCGCACATTCCAGAATCCATGACAAATCGACCGCTTCAAAGTTATAAGCAAAAATGGAGGAAAAGTCCTGCGGTGTATGCGGGACAGAAACGGTATGGAAGAAAGACGGTTTAGAATGAGGCTCCGACCACGAAATGCCAGTTACCGAAAAAGAGTTGGGATTGTGGCAGGCGAAGATGCCTGGGCCGGAGAGGGTGGGGCGTAGGGGCCAGAAGCCGTAGGGTTTTATTTGGTGGTTTCGGCCAACGTTTTCTCGCGGAGGCCCTCGCTGTGTAACAGGGGCAAGCTAAAAGAGCAGTACACGCATATCCATATACATACACCGTGAGCGAAGTGAGTGTGGCGCCAAAGAGTACCCGAGGGCTCGGTAAGGTTAGCGACCTTAGCGTGCATTCTAAAGGACAGGCCGAGGCAATGGACAACCCTTCCCGCATCCATCATTCCGGCTGTCCAGCAATCAGTGCCAAGAGGTATTATCGGTCAATTGAGCTCGTTTCCCCTCCGCCTCCTGGCGGTCTGCGCCAAGTGCGAAAAAGCAAATCTTGTTTACCGCCCCGGGGAAAAACGGTCGTTGCGCCGCGAGCGAAAGTCTCGCTGGCACCGCTTGAACCCTGCGATCTTCTTTCTATTACGCTGTTGTGACGATAATGATCCGGTCGCCGGTAATCAGTAGCTCCCAGGCCGCGTGGCCAGTGTTTATTAATTTCCCGCGCGTCATCGATTGTAAAAAAAGGGGGGAGGGGGCTTGAATGCATTATGAGAGGCGGTTCGTTAGTGCACTCGTCGGGTATTCCCCTGTTTTTACGGGATCATTAGCCGCTCGGAGGAAAGGGGATATTAAAAGTCCCATCTTGGGATAGGATGCGGATGTATGTAGGCTACGGGCATAAGAAGTCTCTGGGAGTCAAGGCGAAGTTTAGTCGATTTTGCATTAGATCGTGGCGCTTTTGTTGGCGTGGAAAGCTCGGCGACATCGACTCGCTTGCGGCACATAAGTTACAAGCCCTCGGCACTTATGTATATACACGCTCTCGAGATGTAAGTTATAAGGCGGCCGGCGGACTGTCTATGAGTTACAACGGCCGCGATGGAAATTTATAAGTAACGACTGCCGAAGTTATATCGTCCCCGGTGCCATAACTATTTGAGTCCCCTTCCTATCGGCGACACTGCCGGAGCGAGCGTAAATTTCATAAGTTAGAGACACTCGGTCCTTCCATTGGGCAACATTAGAGTCGATTCTTTATTACTTGCGCGCATCGCATAGAATTGATATCGCAGAGAGGCGTTAGTGAGGGTTCTAGAGTGACTCGGTTGAATCGACTACGAAGAGGCAATGTGTATCCAAGCCGGAGTAAGGATGCACTCGAAGCGAGGCTTTTTCCCGTGACCAATCAGTGGAGCGCAGGCCAGTGGAAGGAAAGCAGCAGAACCGCCGATAGCGTCATCGGCTCATCAGGCTGACTTTTGTCCCGTGTGTACGGGCCGCATGCGGACACATAAATCTCCGCTCGTGTACTGGCCGGCGATGTTGCTCGGCTCTGCACGTGCGTCCTGTGCACGCGTGTACACGCGAGACAACGACGAGGTCCTGCGGCCGCTGCGAGCTCTCGGACCAGAGAAAGAGCCCCGGGGAACGAAGAGAGACGACATTGGGAAGTATAACGATAGCCGAGCAGAAATGAATTGAGAGAGGGCGGCCGTCACCGAGAACGGAGGGAAAAGCGCCGGAGCGCATACGTGCCCACGTGGAATATATCCAGCCCAGCATGTAAAAGCCCGTTATACTCTCTTGGGGCTTGCAGACTTAGCGCGGCGCATAGGCACATATGCATTAGCATGGCGTACGCTATAAATAGATGTAGCAGACCGCAGAGATCCTAGCCATCCCGCCTCCTCGCGTATATCGCGCACTCGGTGCACTCGGTGCACTCGGGCCACTCGGTAGCCGGACATAGCGAAAACTCATGAGCGACCGTCCCTACCCGCCACTACTACCACTTTCCTTTCAGTCGCAGACACCCTCGGATTACGTCGGGATTACCCGCGAGATGCCCCTTCGCAGGCTTATCAATAGTCCCTTATCCGATCGAAGGATATACCTCGACGTATCTGCGGGCCCAGCCAGCCTCGGCACAAGGCCCCCGCTTTCCTCTGGCACCGGCTTTTGATACGCGCGCCACCGCTCGGATAAAAGCGAATCGAAGCCGGCTAGCAATCGGGGCAGAGCACTCGGAGAAGTATATCGAGTTGATATCAAGTGATTATACAACTCGTTGCCGGTGCAGATATTATTTAAGCGGATTTGGCGAAAAGGGCCGGTTGACAGCGGGCTATCACGAATCTATGCTTCCTACGCCGGTTCCTGGAAGGCATAGCTGACGTACGCGCGTTCTGCACGGGCGAACCTGTCCCCCCGGTTAATAAGGCGTCGCGCCGACGTAATGTCACGCGTCGCAATTTCGCGGGACCGTTTTCGCCTCGGAGGCCGTTACGCGATACCACTGGCTATATCTCGGCGGCTCCGATACTGGCAGCTTCTGTTTTCGGCAACGAGGATGTCGGACATGTTACGACACAGCCCCAGCAGGTGTTACGGGTGGCGAGCGCGTCTCCCGGGACTTGCTCCTTTTTCCTTCGATCCTCAGTTTCCTTTGATTCTTTTGCACTGCGCCTACCTCGCGCGGATACACGTGGCGCCGTGCCGCCGCAGTTACACCTTTGTTACGGCGCGTCGAGGTGGAGATGCGGCGATTTAACAAGCTGTCTTTCGGGCCTTTGGACGTCTTCGCGCTTTCGAAAGAAAGAAAGCAGTACTCACCGACATGTTGAATTGCCAATTCAGTGCCAATCAGTTCGGATCCAGCAATAGAAGGTGAACCAGTTGGTACCAAGTAATCGAAATTGAATAAGTTGGTAGTCAATAATACAAGTTGAACAGTGTTTGGCAGCAACTTGTCCAACTTTGACTATTTGGTAGCAATTTATTATGCTACTTGTTTTAATTCGTACGAAAAACAATAAAAGTTCGACAAATTCGTATCAAATACTATGAAAAGGATAAGACAAAAAGAATAGGAAGAAAAGCCGTCTTGAAGCCGCCTATTGAGTTCGCGAGGACTCTAACTAGTCTATTTTTATCTAGCGAAGACGTTATTCGTAAAGGGTGGCTTATGAAAAATGTAAATCCCTTGGCCTAGCTCGTTGCCGGTGAGTACACGAAGGCCTGTCAAAATAGCTGGAGTATTGTGTTATACGAGGGGTATATAAATACCATGTAATCCGGGGACACATCAATTGAGCGAGCGTGCGGTACGTGATGTACGGCGCGCGAGAGGGTCCGAGGGGGATGAGTGGTGGATGAGGCTGTGGATGAGGCTGAGGAGGAGGAGGGTTGCATCCTGAAGAGTCGATATCGCGATGCACCGCGAGCCACGGCGCGTCTCGCGCAAGCTGCAAGGCCGCGAGGGGGTCTTCGAGGGCCTCAAGGTCAGCGATGCTATCGAACGTACAGGCTTAGCACACATACATAGAGACGGGGGGAGAGACCAGACTGGCCGCTGGAGGTGCCGGAGCTTGGGTGCAGAGAAGGATGCACCAGTTGGTTGCATAATTGCGTCACGTTGTCCAGGAATCACTGGTCTGGACGTGCGCGCACCGCCTCTTTGGTAAAAACGCCCTGGCAAACTGGATTCCAAGTTGGCAGAGAGTCCACGCATACCAGCTAGTCTCGCGAACGGCACACGCACGCCGCGCGTGTCTCCACGCGTCCGGGCGAGAGCGTGTGCGCCTCGCTTGCCAGTAGTTACACGCGGCGAATACACACGACTCTGCTCCTCGTGATAACCATGCAGGCAGACCCGTCCGGGTAGTAGTCGCCGTTCGTCAATCGGTCAGCGGGCGTCCGGATGGCATTCCAATTACGCGCAATCACGATTCCGGCCTGGTTTCATCCTAGTTTCTGGCATCGGCATTGCTAGTCGCCGAGCGCGATTCGTTCGCTCCGTGGGTGGGATTGGATCGCCGCGACCCTCCGACGTCGCATTATCTGGAGCAGCCGGAATTGAAAAGTGCTCGCGCGATCCTCCGCCGATGTAGCTGCATGCCGACCGTGTTATCCGCACGTGTTGCACTTTGCATTTATCGAAATACTTGCCTCAGCATTGTTAAATTCAAGCTGGACAACGTAACATACCTGTTTTATGCCACTTTTCCCAGCTCCGCCACTCCCCCTTCTCGTAGAGCAAAGTAGTGCCAAGGTGTTGGTGAATGCAGTTTCGCAAATGCGAGGCATAGCGTGAGAGGTTGGTTAATTTAGGGGTACCTATGTTGCCCCGGGGAATTGTCGGGCGAGAATGCACCATTGGCGTCTAGATCGGTATTAAAGCGGGGCTTCCGAAGGGACAGGGATCATCCAAGGGGCTAAGAATTTTACCAGAATCACAGACAGTACTCCTGGACGCGTTCCCTCATTTTTCTCCCTTTTCCTTCGCCGCGGAGCATCGCGCTCCTCGTGTATTTGTGCGCGCACGCCTTTTCTAACGACATAAGTACAAGGTACACGTGGACACGCCGCGCCGCGCCGCGGCTACCGTCGACGTGACACACGGCCTCGATGATGGAAAACACGAGCTCTTCATTGGCGTAGCGAGGGCGAAAACTCCCCCCGAACTTACCCCTGCGGAATCGGAACATTCTTCCCCCGAGGAAGAGCGTCATTCGTGCTTTCCTAGATTGATCTGAGTCGGTGCAGACTGATAGAGCTTTTTTGTCATCCATAGCGGTTTCCGAGGCTGCACCGGAGTGCGATTGCGCAGCGTCGGCGATCTTGGCTGCGGACCGTGAGGCGATTAAACGATAGGGGCGATTAGAAGGCCGAGCGCATGCCACCGCGGCACGGCTACCATGAAATTATTAACACTGGCGCCAGTTATCTCGCTGTTCTCCCACTAGCTGTCCATCCAGCTATCTGCCCTTCTGCGCCGGCTTTTTACCAGCGCGTAAACGGCAGGCGTAAACGCCCGCGCGCTCGCGCACCTTCTCCGCGCCGTCTCGCACCCGCCCGTCTCTTTCGTGTCAACATCGTAGCATTCGTAGCGACACCACCGCGTCGTGTAAGTCGTGTAACCACACGCGCCTTTCACGAATTCCGCGACGCCGCCGCCGCCCGTCGAAACATCCGCGAGTCTCCATCATCCCCTTTCTCATCCCGGCTTCCTTTCTCTCGCCGGCTCGACACTAGAGAGTCCATCGCGCTCGGGATCCGGTGATAGTAAAATCGCGGCGAACAATAAAGTCCGACGACTTCTCCCCAAGGTGCTTGTCGTCGCACTCTCGCGAGAGCAAGGCGCCCGAGTAAATTGTCATTCCTCTCATCGCCGGCGTACCTTTTTTTGGTGCTCGGCAGCGCCTCAGTTTACGGTTCCATTGACACCGGCGCATTTTTCGAAGCGCCTTCTCAATGTGACCTGACTATTTTTACATTTTAATTACTTGCTCGGTGCTATTCCTGAAGGAATCTCGCCGGCGTTGGCGGGAGGGGTGACGGGGGGCGCTATCGGCGCGTCTTTTTTCGAGTTTACAGAGTGATTCACTGGAGCGGCGCCGGGGGTGTTAACGCCCCCGCCGCAACAGTTGTCTATCGCGCGTTCGATTTAATCGGGCGCAGCAGCCGGTTCTCCATCGCCGGGAGCGAGCGCCTTGTTAAAACATGTGGTCCGACAATCGAGAGAGGGAGAGAGAGAGGGAGAGAGGGAGGGAGAGTCGCAAATTTCGCCTAATGGAAGCGGCACTCGGCTACGGGAGCGGCGGATTTTGCGGTGGCTTGGTATCCAAGAATTCTTGGTTCTCTGCCAGTCTCTGGGTAGCTCTTCGTCTGGCTCTCTCTTCGCCTCCAGCAATATGCGAGCGAAATAAGACCCACCGTCAGAGAGGCGACGTCGCCTCTGTTTACATACTTCCTTTTATTTCGCGGCGATCTCGTGAAATTAATAAACTCGGAGCGCCACGCTGGACATTCCAGCGGGGTTCCCGCGGGACCTAAACAGTCGCACGGGAAAGGGGCAGAGAAGAACCAGCTGGCAATACTGGCGCGTTGTCAGAATGCCTCGGCCGGTAATGAAAAGGCACTAAAAGACAAAGTCCTTTTTCTCTCTCTATCCGTTTATCCCGGCGAGCGCTACTATATTTCCCGATCTAAATGAGTGATTCTTATAATAGTGATTAACTTTCGAGCCCCCCTCCTGAGGAGAAGTGCGCATTAATTCCGGGACGCCGGCGCGGGGAGCGATCTATCAGCGCGTCATTTGCAAGAAAGTGTATCTCTCTGGCCGGGGTGGAGAGCGAGAGAGGCAGAGAGGCGTACAATTTGCCAGGGTATTTCACGCTTAATTACTGGAATTGCGTTTATAACGCGATTAAGCATTTTACGATCGACGATCCAATGCTCGAGCGACGGTTGCGCGAGGGGCGACGGGGAAAGCACGTAACGATAATGAACTTGGCCATTTTTCTCGGCCTCTCGACGAGACGAGGTGGTTCGCTACGCCACTGGGGCCCACAGGTAATTGCTGAGAATTACAATCGTTCATAGCTCCGGTGCGCGCGCGGACCCACTGCCGAGTAATCTCGGCATTTCTCCGTAATCCGGCTTGGCGAACCTTTCATCAGCTCGGTGTCTCTCCCTCCCGAGGCACCCTCTTTCCTCGTAAACTTGGCTGTATTCTCGTTCGCTCGTGAGAACGTACCCCCTTGATTACCGGCCGATAGAACCGCCGGCAAGAGCCGATTAAAATGGTAAGACTGATTATCCGGAGTGACTCGATTGATGCGTGCACCACTCGTCATGGAATGTTCGAATATTTGATCGAAAGAGCAGTGGAAACATGCTTCGAACATAGGATCGACCGGCTGGGACTACACACGCGTTTACTCGTGTATGGGATTGTTAAAGAACCCAGTGGGGAAAATTCTCTTTGTTGGATTGTCAGGGAAATTAATTGAGATTCGAAGGTTTCTAGGAAATGATTATTGCGAAGATTATCGCGGCGTGCAAAGTCGGCGAAGAATGTATCGAGTTAGGCAGAAGTGGCAGTGGCGCAATGAGCAGAGCTAGCGGCGACTTTCCTCGGGCGAGCACAGCTGCGGCCACCCTTGATTGCACCGAATTAGATAAAAATCAGTGGTTTGGATCGCAGCGGTGTGCCTGCCCCTGGCTACCACCTATTTAGCGTTGCCCCGTCGGAGATGCTGATTTCGCTAGTTAACCTACTTGGGCCGGCTCGCGGATTCGCTTTCATCGTTTTTTGCGCCCGGCCGTTTTGATAGGGCATCTCTTCTTTCTCGTTGTCGGTGTGGCAGTGTGCCGGTGGGAGTCCCGGGGCAGCAGCGCCGCCAGGACTCACAGTGAGTCGCTTGTTCGGCTAATAGAGAAAGTTGTCCCTGGTGCGCGTGCGAGAGCCAATCCAGCGCTCTTTCTGCTCCTTTGTTTATATGGAACACCTTCCAGCGAGGATGAATGATCCCATTGAGTCGGTTGTACGCCCGGCCAGTCATCTCCCACCCGATATCGGGAATAACGTTGCGCGTTGCGCGACCCCGGCTAATCCGCGCGCGCACTTTGCCCAAAGAGAAATTAAGTTGACGCCGGCCATTTAGCGAGCTAATTAATCAGACACATCAAGACTCGAACCCTCGTTAAAGCTGTGAGCGGGCATTGTGTTTTTTTGGAATTACTTTCTCCGTTCTACCCGACGCTGCCGGAGAAAACGGGCCAGCCTCGTGCCCCTTACACGCACGTGGGTCCTCCTTGATAATATATTGGCCGCATTAGTCTTCTTTCCACCTTGGCAGATTAGCAGAGCTGCGAATGCGAGTCGCCCAGGAAACAATGTCTTTCGGAAATAGGTCGCCTAGACTAGCGGCACTTGCCGAATATCTCGGGCACGAGGCCGAAACCAGGAGAAAAAAGTCAGCGAACATGCGCCGGCTGTTGGTGACTTTGCAATCGATTATAACTTTCTCTGATGGCGCGAGCGGCCGCGCGACTGCATTCGGTACCTTTTGCCAGCGACGGTGAAACCATCCGCCCCTTCTTTCTCGGGACGCTCGAAAATGCTCGTCACATGTTCCCGGGGAAGACAGAAATTCCGATAGCAGTGGGCGACGGGCGAAAAGCAAAAGTGTGCAGTGTCGATAATCGGCATTTTCGATGCCTCTCGGACAAGCAGGCTGCGCGCTCGTCGGAGCGTTAAGCCCTGAAACTTGGCCCCGGACACATTGAGATATCAATTGGTTTGAGCGTCGACTCCCCTGCACTCGTTCCCGGCAACCTCTATCTCCCCGACGGACGCTCCTCCACTTTCGGTTAGATCGGTTTAATCGATCGGAAGTGATCGATCGCCCGGTGACCGCTGCCCGATGGCACAGCAGAAGAAGCTTGTCGTCTCGAGCCAAAGGAAAGTTAAATTCGGCCGGCCGGGCCTTTAATTGATAAGGCTTCCCTCCGTCTCATTATTCAAATTGCGGCCCATCGTCCTCGATCGAGACTCGTCCTCCACAGTTTTACGATCCTCTAAGAGCAACTCGACTCGCGTAATGCCAGACGCCTAATCCTAATCCCCCGGTAACGACGCAACACTTTCCATCATTGGATTCACTTTTCCTTGATTAGTGCGCGCGCCAGTGCAACCAGCCTCTCGTCGGCACTCGCTGACTCGCGGTACCCGTTCGGCTGATTTGCATTAGCTCGATCCCGAAGTCATCGCGGGCCCTATACGCGCGCTTCGCTGTATTACGTGCATGCGGCATGGGTAATTGTTAATTGCGCAATGAGTCGTCTATCATCGGCTAATGATACACCCGGGCGCGCGCGCTCGTCGGCCTTTGTCGTTATTACATTTCGAATGGCCTAATCGCTAATAGGAATTTATGAGCTCCCTAGCGGGAGTCTGGCACAATGTGAAAGTGGTCGTTTCCACGATTCGTAACGAGAGACAGAGAGAAGACGAGGGTGATGAGGAGGAGGAGGAGGAGGAGGGTGGTTGGTACGTGTACCGAGCAATACCTGAGACCGACACGTCTCTACATATACTGGCATGAGGCAACAACGACATCGGTTGCAATTATTAATGAATCCCAGCGTCTCTTAGGTCCCGTCGTGTCTCACCGCTGTGACCTTTTTCTCTTTCTCCCCGTGTCTCCGGGAGGTGAGTTCGCAGTCGAATTAATATATTCAGCCTGTCAGGCTACCGCACTTCTAAGAATCCTCCTCGCTCTCTCGACGACCGACTGCTAGATGGACGGACTCCCGGTGTTAGCGCGTTTTTCTTCTCTCGCTCGGACACGCTCGTGAAACCGGCTGCGAGTAGGCGAACACTCGCTGACACATTTTCCCCGGCACGATCAATCGATCAGACATCACCGACGCCTTTTTCTCTCCCTCTTTTCGTGTCCTTAATTCGGCAATTTGTGATGCTATCGGTTGCTGACTCTGTCACAACGTTGCTTCCTTTATATTTTTAATTATTATATTCATATCATTACATTTGCTTTGTGCAGGTACCTCGCCAAGTGACTTTCATCCTTCGCTATCAGTTGTGCAGTAAGTACACTCTTAAGGTACATGCATACATTCATCTCACGGTACAGTGGACAAGGAATAATCAGGAGGCTGGAAGGTCGCTCTTCTGGCCGGGTGGATTTAGGATGAGCGTATTATCCTTCTTCCGGGTGCAAGTTCATTACCGTGAAAGTACCGATTTATGGTGGGCGCCGAAAAAAAGTGCTGCTCGTCGACAAATCATGTTGCATGCATTGGGGAGATGACGTTATGTGCGCGAGTGCTAGGCGGGGTGGCCGGGGAGTAATCTCATGTTAAGAGCACTTCTCGCGAGCTAATCTCTATTTACGGTTTCCCGGAACGCTTGGAAAGGGATTTCGCATTTAAAGTAGCCCCTGGCATGGTGACAATGCACCAGATGACCGACTCAAATTCTTTGACATCTTTTTTTCGAGACTGGATGATCTGGAGGATCGGAAAAAAAATCGGTTCTGACTTTCTAGAGTTGACGTTGCCTGCCCTCATATCCCTTTTACTCGTTCGAGACTTGCAATCAAGTTAACTATCATTTTCCCGTGCAAAACTTAATCGCTCGGTATTTGCTCTGGTTGTTTCAATCTGCAACTTGTGCACGTACTTCGGGGCGAAGTTGCGAGTTTCTATCATTTCCACGCTCCGATTTCTAATTCCAATTGGAAACCGTTTTCTACCCGGGCGCGCGCGCGCGCTCCGTATTATTTCACCTTGTACGGCAGACACTAAAATGCCTTTATATGACTAGCAAATGATATCTCGTTACAAACTCGTTCGCCGTCGCCTCCCGGTACCAAGGGACAAAGAGCTCGGTAATAACATAGTGCGCTCGCGCGCGCGCGCCAGAGCCGCGTGCGAGCGAGCCGCGCAGAGAGCGAGGAACTCTTTTATCGTGACGACTGTAATCCCATACTTATTACTGCGCCGCGCGGCGAGACTTTTCTTGCGAGGGGCAAAAGTAAGTGTAACCGGGGCGGCGTGGAGCGGCAGCGCCTGTAATGACCGTGCACCACGAACGATAGCCTACATAGGAAACCGACGTCAGATTCTCCAAGGCGCCTGCGTTCCGTGCCGATTGCTTCAACTCCACGCAATGAGATTGCACTCGTGATTCTCCCGAGCTTTTCCTAATCAACTGTCTGTCAGACTTTTTCTCTTATTACTTTCATTTTCCTCAGACTTTTCTCCAGGCAGAGCGTCATTTGCATTGGAGGCACGCTCACGTGGAACAGATTGAGTCGAATTATCACAGGCAGCCTGAGTGCGAGTGACAAGTCATTGGTGAATGGGGCGTAAACGAACTTATCATATAGGAATCGGGCATAATTAGCGACCCCAATAGTCTAGAACTCTAGATTTAGTTGGGGTCCTTCTGGCCCGTCAGTACGTTTCATCCTCCGAGAGTGGACGTCCGGCAGTTTATCATTTCGACACTCTCCGCTTCTTTTATTGGCTGTAGATTGGAGCGGTGGATTGATTGTTTCCGGCGATGATCCGAGGGTCCGAAAGGGTGTCCGCGCGCGGCCAACTCCTAATTCCTAAGCTGGGCGCTCTCGGCGCTCCTCAATTAACGTCACGGCGCTAACTTTCACCGCGAGGCAAAGCCGCTTCGGTTACCGCCCCATTATCTTATTGCTCGCGTTGCACGCGTGCCTGCCTGCTCGGCTAGCCCGCACCTTTAGCCATCTACCTACTCGCTCGCATATATGATACGTACGCGCTCGTGCACGTGAGATAGCGTGAAAAGGCGCCGGGAGGCGCCAACGATCGTCCGGCGCTTCCGATCCGCTCTCGGGAACGGAAGTGCGCTCTCCGTCCGCTCTCGCGAGCGCAGCGATACGCTCTCGGCGCTTCGGGCCCCGCATCTTGTATACATATACTCGGGAACATTATCGGCGCGATTTGCATTTCCGCCGAGAGTGAAACTGGAGCGGGCGTCGGGTAACCGTGGGAAAGCGCATGGGATCCGTGATCGGACATGGTCTTTCGACTATTGACACAGTGATTAAAAGACTTTAATCAATAATGGATTGGCTGTTTGCTAGAGAAACTAATGTCTACTTCACTTGGAGTACTCCCAGAATTGAATGCATAAACTATTCTTTGCAACTCTGGCAATTTTGTACTGAAATGGTAGCGTGAGTTGTCGGGTGCGTGACTGGTTGCGTTTACTGGCGCACTGTAACCATCCGAGGCGAAGTCCCCTATGCAGGAATGACAATTGCTGAGCAGGCGGATCCGGTCTCGCGGTACTTCATAGGCGCGTACTTGGCGTACTTCGTGTTAGCACCCGTCGTGAAAGTTACTCCGCGAATTCTTCTTGCGCTTTTTCGCGGTCGCGGCCGCCGCCGCCGCCGCCTCGGGAACAGGAGATATGTAGTATGGGATATCGCGCGCGTTTTCCAGGTTTATTTTAGCATTGCCCATAAATACCTTGGGATACATCCCTCGTAGCGTGTAGTTAGCTGATCTGACCGCGACCCACGCGTATGGGTGCCGTTCACGTAGGCGAAGAGCCGCTCGCGCTGCCCAAGGGGAAAAGGGTGAAGGCGCGAAGGCAACCAATCCTCTACAATAAACACGAGTTTTAATTGCTCCCCACATTTTTCTCGCCAGATTCCCATCGCAGGTACGTTGCTCCCCGAGAATTTTCTTAGATCCCCATCGCTGGTATTACAAGGAGCGGGTACAATAGCAGCGTGCGCGCGAGACACGGCTTTCCTCGTCGCTCTTTCTCTCCTTTCCCCGGCTCCCCCCCCACCCCCGCCGGAGGATAAATTCCACGGTGGAAGGAGTGATACGCGAGATCGCGGAAGGGCACCGGTCTCCGTACGAAACTGATTGTAGCAGATATCCGGCATAAAGAACGGCTCGCCGGATATATCCGGGCAGGAACTCTCGAGGGTCCGAGAACTCTCGCGCGCGCGCCGCCGTCGCCGTCGCCGTCGCTGCGCGCCTTCCATTAGATGTTCTCGCGGAGTAATTCGAAGCTCGGAGTTCCTTGATTAGCCGGTCACCTAAGACGGCTAATCTTTCGGTGTAACCGAAGCATCGTACTTTCACCCGTTCCGGCTTTCCTCTCTGGGCGCCTCTCCTCGTACCTTTCCGCGGGGTACTTAAGTACGTGACCACCTATACATATGCGTCTTGTTGAGGCCCAGGGGCTCGGCGAATGCGAGCGCCCGCCAATCTCGTATGCACGTGTCGAAATGAGCGACGTAAGAAACCGAGTGGCCTTGTCAGGAGCGAGGGAGCCCCGGCCCTCTCTGATCGGTTCCGACGCCGTGGCTACGCGAACACGAGCCGATCGCTCGCTATTACGCCGCTGCCACTCGTTTAGCTCGATGAGCCGATTTTTTCCTCGTCCCCGCGCCCCGTGTCCTCCGTGACAATAATATTATACGATACAGCGCGTGTCTTGTGTAAGCTCGCATCAACCACGTCCCCTCGCGCCCGATCTCCTCTGCCACGGGCTAAATTATAGTTTAGTGTAATTATAAAGTCGCACGGTGTCTGACGCCATTTGGCTGACGAGACTGTCAGCCGGTTGCACACCTCCTCTAGAGCGAGCGTTCCTTTCAATCGGCCCCGAGCGCCGAGAGCTGGAATTAAATTTCCCCTCGGCAGGCGTGCATCCGATTCGTTACATCTTCTTCAGTGTCAAGCGACCGCCGACGCTCGCCGGGAAAAATCCATGTCCTGAATCATGCAGCGCTTTATAGATCCAGATTGAGGTCAGGGGTCGGCCCTTTAGAAGATCTAACGCCGCGCTATGCGGAGTCATCGTGCGCTCATCCTATCGAAAAGTAGTAGTCCATAGTTGTCGCTAATTCAATAGGCGGTTTTAAGGTCGCTTTTCTGATTCTAGTCTGCAAATGATAACACAGAAGGAATAGGAACTTGTTAAACTTCTGGGATTTGGTACCAAAAATAATACAAGTTCGACGAGTTGGTACCATAAATTGAATGAGTTTATACCAAATCATAGAAGTTGGAGAGTTGCTACCAAATTGTAGTACAAGTTGGGCAATATTTGGTACCAACTTGTCCAACTTTTATTACTTGGTACCAATTAATCCACCTTCTAAGATTCGGTACGAAAAATAATAGGAGCTGGACCAATTGCTACGAAATATTATGCCAAAAATAATAATTCAGGAGGAATAAGAAGGAGAGCGACCTTGAAACCGCCTACTGAATTGGCGGCGACTATAGTATGTTGGGTAAAGAGCCTTTTTCATTTGAGCCTCGTTATTCTTTATGCTTCTTCTTCTTTTCTCCGTTTTAGATATCTAGTAAGTTTGCCCTACAGAGAGAATGCCACTTTGCGCATAATAAGGCTTTTTTTGATTTCTCGGGATTCCAGGGTGATAAAGGGATGAGGTAGGAGGTCATATGGGTCAGGGGGAGGACAGAACGTGTGTCAGATGAGGGGTGCAGGGCGATGCATCACTATAATTGGATGTGTCCGCTTAATCCCGTGGCCGCAGGCTGCTCGCGTGTCGGAATTAGGAAAACAATTAGCGCCGGGGGCGAGGAGCACACGGGCTTCTCAGCCCTCTCAGTCAGTCAGTCAGTCAGTCACTCGAGAATTACTCGTGGAGAATGTTGCGCGCTACGTGGCCCGGCGGCTCTGCATTAATCTCCTTCCAGGAGTGTGTGCGCGCGCGCGCCCTCTGCGCATTCAATTGATACTATCTGGCGAATCGCGGTAATAAACAATGACATGTTCGCGCAGAGCGGAGAAGGAGAAACGCTTCTTCCCCCGTTGGTGCCGCTCGTCCTACATCTTCCTGCTCGGCGCGGGATAAGCGACTTTTTCGATCGAGCCACTCGAGTCCTCGATGCGCGCCCGCGCGACTTCTTTTGTAATTTCGAGATAAGCGCTTTGTTCGAGCCCGCGAGAGATCTCGGCCTCCAGTCAGAGACGTATGAGTGTGCCCGGATATATCTAGGAGAATCCTCGGCGCGCACCGCGCTCTCTTAACCCCCGCGTAATGCATGTGCATCTGATGAAAAGCACCCGGGGGAATCTGGCCTGAATTATCTAGCAGCGCCGAGCACCGCGCACTCGGCTATCCGATAAATTTTCAACCAACTGCGATAAATTGCCGATTTTTCGTGACTGCTGTAAGTGACTCGTAAGGAGAGAGGCGGATCTGAGATCTCTCATAAATAATTATAATATATGTATATAAATTCATTTAAATATACACCGGTCTACGAATATTATTGCGGGACGCGCCCTTTTACATTAAGGTAGTTGGCGAAGAAACTCACTTTTTAAACTTGCACATCATAATTAATAATCTTTGCAAGGGTTTCAAACCTTATGGAATAAATTTTATTAGACTTCACCACAACAGTTTTTTTCATCGTATTTTTAGATTTTTTTAAATTACTGACACATTTTGGCTATGTCACACGTATCCAAGTTGACGATTTTAACGTCGATTATCCCAGAAACGATGCGGTCAAATCCAATAAAATTTGTCCAGTAATTGCAAGACCCCGCTAAGATTAATAGGTAGAACTGCAAAGGATAGTTGAAGAAAAGTGTTTTTCTTTAGCAACTAACAGACCTTAAATGCGCAATGTTGCAGTAGGACCTTTCCTTGTATATTAATCAATGAGCGCGCTTTAATAATGGGCGGTCCAGGCGGACTCTGACATTCCCGGCGATACACACTGTGATTATCCGTGTAATGGGTGAGTGACGATGACACGATATCATCGCGGATACACTTTCCGGGCATGAACTTTTCGAGCGGCCGATCTTATCGGGGTTGACCGGCTGGCGTAGGTGGCTGCCCGCCGGAGAACCCACGACGGTATTAATGCATGGACACTGATCCTATCGCGTTTTGACAATGCGTAGGTACCTAGGAATTATAGACGCCGGGGGAGCCGGCCTGCCAAGCGTCTAATGACTAATCCCGAAGGAATACGCGACGAGAACAACGGAGGAATTATCCTCACATTCTCCGTAGGAATGTGAAGAAAAGAATTGGGGAAAAATGTCCAATTCTCGTTGCGCTTAGCTTTTTGTCTTACATGCCGAGCTCACGTGGGACTAGAGTGATTCCTTGGTTAAGCGTATTGCCAGCTTTCGGCGTTAATTAGCTCTGGCTTGACACGCTATCCCTCACGCGGTAACTAGATTGCCATAATTTTCCCTGGCACTTAGATCGCGCGCAGAAGGATCCTCGCGGCAATCTGGAGCGCCGATTGTGAAACCCGAGGCAGAGTCGTCTCGAAGCCCAATTGAATTTCGTAGGTTTTCTGATAAGCGATTCCTATTCGCTTCTAGTTTTTATTCCAATTGGGGGTTCGCTTGGAATTTGGCGCGAGTGGTGGTCGGTTGGGAGTAGGCGCGGGGATACTTAGAATTGCTGGCGAGGCAGAGCCGGGTGTTCGGGAGAAAAAGCATTAGCAGTAGACACGTGGACTTTCACGTGGCGAGACGGGCATCAGTTGGAGCCGGGAGAGCCGAGTAAAATGTGGGTTACATCTGTAAGGCGAGCGGGGGTGCCATCGCGAGAGCGCACGTACACAAGCCACTCTTCTTCCTCTCCCCGGATAGACGCGCCGCAGCGTGGCGTGTAAGGTCAACCTCAGGACCACGCGGTGGATGATTTCACTTCCTCCGTATTTATTATCCCAATCTTGCCGAGCACGCTCTTAGCTCTGGCCTACATTCCCCCGCGAATCGTTGCCGATCTCTATTACCCCCCTGGTTCTCCCCAGCATCGCCGATGCAAATCTGGATCGATCGGCGTCGAGACCTTTTTCTCTCTGCGATCGCATACCCCGGTAATAATTCTATTCGCAATGATAGTTCTTCCTGGGTCGATCCTCCACTACGTGACGGCACGCACCGATCGATCCCCGTGGGTTCTGCATTAGATCGCGATGCATCGGCCCCACGAGCTCATCTCCCTTCCAACTTCTTTATCGTAGGAGAAGCTTTTTCTTTGGCTAATACAATCGACCACCGCGAAGATTGCGGTTTGGCGATTGGCTGCCTCCGACTTTTCCCTTTTAGATCGACAGGATGAGTAGTGCGAGGTTGATGCGCAAAAACAAGGATAGGTTTTCCATTAGCCTGAGACCGCGGAGGGGCTAGAATTGATTATGCGACACGGTGATCGAAGATTTGCTTGGGGAGGAGTTTTAAACGCATCGCATAAATGTATGCAGGAGATTTTCGTATCGAAAGTGCCGCGGGAGTCGGGACGGTCGCAGAGGCCGCGAGACAGAAACACCAAGTTTTAACCCACTTCCACGTGGCAGGTCGCTTGATATACGTGCGACGGGATTCTCTGCCAAGAATTTGGCAAGCGCACCGGCACACTCGCCCTCTCAATTTGCCCGGCGGCCTCAACCTCTTGCTCCGAGTGCACTCGGCGGCTTGTAAACGCGCGTCGACGTCGGCGTCGGTCTTTCGGCTCTCGCGGCCGTCGAGTGGTACACATTTGCCATTTACGCGCCGGAGCAGGTCGCCGCTTACGATTTCATTGCGATGGAAAAGCTAGATAGGACGCGGCTAGGAAGAGTATCTTTCACTTGTCGAAGCGAGGAAGCAGGAATTCTTTGGCGCGGTGTATCGCGGTAGCCGCCGGTTGCTCCAAGTGGATCATCGGACAACTGGCTCGCGGAGGCAAAGCCCGCGCGCAATTAACGGAGCGTGTCTAATAGCGCGCCGGTACCGACTGACTAATGACACGATTTTCACCCACGCATGAAGCCCGCAGATCTCGATATCGCGCGCCGCCAGGGCATAATTACGCGGCCGCGCGGCCGCCGAGCGGGTACCTTCGCGCCGCGCGACATTAGCCTACAATGTTCCATTGTTGGCGTGTCTCTCGCGGGCGCGCGCTCGCACAGTTGGATTGGCCGCCTTCCGCTCGAGCGATCGACCGCGCTTTTCACCGATCATTTCTTTGCGCCCGCCAGTAATTTTCGATCCGACGTCCACCTTACAATGCTCGCGAGGGCAATCGTGCTCGCGGTATTAGTCGAACAATAGGTCCGGGGAGGCAAGCTTCCCGTAGTTCGTTTTGCTGTCGCCGAGAGAGAGAGAGAGAGAGAGAGAGAGAGAGAGAAATTGCAACTGCTCGAGGAAGTTGGCTCGTGATGGTGCAATTATCGAGTCAAAGCGGGGAGCCACGCGCTCACGTTGCAGAAGCGACTGCGGCATCAACCCTCGTTGGAGTTTTACGGCGGCTCGGAGCCTCGCGCAGAAAGAGAGGAGAGCCGGCCCAAATGGAAGTGGCAGCCTCGGGTTAAGCCAGCGTCTAACCACCAGCGGCGGCGGCGGCGGCAGTTGGCCGCATCAGGGGCCGGCGTTATTCGTTTTAGCAAGATGTATCCCCGCGATGACCTTTCCTCAAAGGAGTGCCAGCCAGCCAGCCAGCCCTTGTCTGCGCCGGTTTTACAGCCGCGGCGCGAAATTAAACTGCCACCCTCTCAAAGTCGCCGCGCGGCCACGGCGACGCGCCGCTCCACCGGCCGTTATTTCCCGAACAAATGCGAGAGTAGGCAAAGGAGAGGCGGGCCTTGCATACGTACGCTTCAGCGCTACATCGAATCCCACTTGGGATCCTCGTTGGTCTAAGGGGATTTTTTCCTGTCAGTCGAACCACCGCTCGGCTGCGATATTCTTTCGCTCGCGCACCGTCATTCCAGTTTCTTAACGGGGGGCAAATCGAATCGTCTGTTCCTCGCGAGACTCGTACATATGTAAGTACGAGTCTCCGCTCGTCCTTTCCGCGGAATCCCTCGCACCGGGCAAAAGTGCAATCCTCGTACGTAAGCCTTAATACCATCTGATAATTAACCTTTCGTTGTAAGGCGCGAGAGTGCCATAACTCTCTCGCCTGTGTGTTTCCCTCGCGCGGATAGCCGTAAAGTCTGTTTGGACGCGGCATCGTTCCCGGAGAGCTCGGGCCACCAGAAATTGGCGAAAGGTTTCGAGGTGAGCGATCGCCCCTTTCGACTCTGCGACTATCCGTAAACGGACCTTCTACACCACTCTCTCTTCCTCTCTTTCACTGCAAGAACGACAGAACGGACAAGTTTTGCGCCGCCGGCGTGTCGGGTCCACGAGGAATCGCGCCGGCGAGCCAGCAGCGAGACGTAACAACAAAGAAGTCGATGCTATGAGTTATGGGATTCCGCTAGAGCCGGCCATGGTAATAAGCCGGTATCCGAACCGGGAGCGCGTAATGAGCGCGCTCTCCTCTACCTTGCCGGGCCCGCGCTCGCTTTCGTCCGGCCGGTCGGGGCAAAAATTGCGCCGGCGCTCCGAGCGTATGGTAATAATAACGGCCGGCCGGGAATAAAATGTGGAATAGAGATATCAGTGAAAGCCGATCGGCCGCTCGTCCGAGCGAATAATATTCCTCCCGTCGAATGTATCGGACCGTCATTGTTTTCGGGGCCGCGGCGTGTAATCGCGGAAGTGAAAAATCCAGGCCTCTTTTCTGGCTCCACGCTCGAGCGGAGCCGAGAGAGCGAGAGAAGCGAGGGAGAGGGATTGGCAACGGCAGTCGAGCTTCCCGTCGTCTCGAGGGATTATCGAAAGGGTATACCCCTGCTGGCTGCTGCGCGATTCTTTGGGCCGCGTTATATCTCAGGCCCCCGTTGGGCCCTCGGCTTCACTTGACTCGGTTTGTCTGATCAGCCACCGGCATAATCCACTCGCGGCATAATCTCTCTGTGCCAGGCTTCGCTGGAGAAAGGAAATTCGGAGTATCCCGTTGAGAGAGTGCTTGAATGCTCCTTTGTGCTTTCTTGCGCCGGGCGCGCTAAGCTCGATTATGCACCACTCACTTTGCCCGGCCGGCCGCGCATGGGAAAGGCAGGAAAGTATGGGAACGGACTTTACCTTAATCATGCTCTTTCATTATATTGTATTATAGCCTCATTAACCGAGGAACCGCTAAGAGGATTCTCCATTCTCGTCCAAAGCTTCCAGCCGTTGGGTGGAGGAGCGTCTGATATATTATGCTCTCGCGACTCGTAAGCAACCTTGTTGTATTCGACGGCACGTTCGCCGTGAAATCGATTTGGCACGGCGAGCGTCGCCGAGCGTCGCCAAGCATGGTAGCCGGGCACACGTGACACAAGGTGGCTCTTTCCTTTTGGGAGGACAGCTATAAAATCGCCGAGGGATTGCAGGTATCCTCGAGAGCTGAGCGTGGCTGGGACGTGCGATACCGATCGGTTCATGCCGATTCGAGGCTAACGCTCCCTCTGACCGAGCCTTCCATTTGTTGTCAGCCAGCAGTGTTAGCGTTGGACAGTCTCGATATAGGATTAGCTTGGGCCCACGACGCTCGGGGGGTGCGTGTTTGATAGGGAGTCCTTGCCGAGTGTGACAGGATCGCATTCCACTCGGACAGCGAGAGAAAGGTCCTCCGAAACTAAGAGGACACTTCTGTCCCGGCGATCGCATCGATAGCCTTCGATTCCCCCTCATACGTCATGAAGTGTCAGTTTGGCAAATGAAATGTTTACGAACTTGGTTCGTATACAGTAGCCCTTTAGGAAATCTCCAGGATAATTAAGTAATGTTGAGCTGGTAAAGCAAGCTAAGGAAGCAGCGGTAAAAGTATGCGGATCGATCAGCTGATAACCTGGCTGATTTCTTATCGAACGGTCCAGCTGCTGAGGCTCTCGTAAATCAATAGGGAAAAGGAGCCGAGTACCGGGCATACCGGTGGACATACACCTAAATGAATATTTCGTACCGAGAGCGCGCCCGGATCCTGATTAATGCGATTGGTGGCGCAAGCGCGCGCGCGCCGCAAACTCGATCCTGATTAATACTGTTTACAGCCCTGTGAGATCCCGAAAGCCATTAATCAGGATCGAGTGACGACCTCTCCGGGACTACTCCTCTTGCGTGGAGCGGCGGCGCAGCGGCGGCCACGATGAAAATGCCCATTAGTGTTGCTCCTGCGTATCTGTCAAATAGCGAGGCGATTCCGCTCTTCAGTGGCTCCGACGTCATTAGAATCACCCATCACCGACACACCCTCAAAGGTCCCGCGGCCGGGAGAGCGTGGCGTGGAAATTGGAGCAAGAACCTAATCCGATCCATTGGAGTCTCGCGAGTGCACTCGGCGCATAGGAGTCCGAGCTGAAAGAAATCAAGTGGCGCGCAAAGGTCGGAGCGATTTCGCAGGACTTGTTGGCAGCGGCGCAGTTGCCATTAGTTCCCCCCCGAGAGCGGCTAGTCGGGGTTAAGTAATTATAAATTCAAGCTTGTCATTGCCGGGTAAGAAAGAGCCGCGGGCAGAAAGCGATGATGAGGTTTCCGAGCCAGTGATCCGTATCGACAGATCGGCGATCGATTGATCTGGGAGAGGGCGCGGTGGGGTGGCGCGCTAAAGGGGGTACATATGCGATCGAGAGAAGGAGAAGAGGGCCGAGGGGGAAGAGTGGTTTACTCAGTTGAGTCAATGCACTTGGGCGACACGAACGAGAGGACGAGCACAGGAGGCGGACGAGGAGGACGAGGGAGGATACGCGGATACGTGGACTAAGAGAGGAGTTGGCGACGTAGACTCGATCTCGAAAGCCATTAATCAGGATCGAGGCGACGACCTCTCCCCACGAGTGCTCCCGATCCTCCCGTGCTCCTCTTGCATCTCCGGCCTGACCTTGGATCTATGGCCAGAGGAGGCGCGACATCCTTAAGAGAGTGCCGACTTGCTCTCCGCAACGGCTGCCTAGCGTCGAACACCTCTTTTCTCCTAGGTATGTACGTGCTCCGGCTGCACCTGCGGCCAGGCCGCGTCGCCCGGAGCCGCCCGGAGCCGCGCGTGACAAACGAGGATATCAAATCCACATACACTTAATGGGCTAAGTGCACGCCAGAGATGCGACGGACTTTAGAAGACGTCCGGCATTCCTCTCTCTTTCTCCGCCTGTAACTTAGTGTCGCCATTCATGCTCATTTATATCGCTCCCCTGCGTTTCTCACTTTGATTTAGACGTTCCCTTGGCCGCGCGCGACGTAAGGGCGAGAGCAGAGGGTTTAGGGTTGCAGTCGAGGACGCCACGCTATCTCAGGGGTATAGAGTCCTCTCCAATGCGTTCGAGCTCGAATAGAATATATCGCATGACAACGGATCTCGCCTCGGAGAAAGGGCCTTCGGCTTAAATTACTATAATTATTTAGACGCCCGTTTTACCGGGGATAGTTGGTTGGATTGAGGTAAGTAACGTTGGAAGGAATTGCCGGTGGCAGTGCCAGTGCTGGGAATGGAAATCTGGATGTGATCGGTATCGGCGTGACAGCTTTCCCGGCCAGTTATCTCTAGCCTAAATATCGGGACGCGACGAGCCGTGTTGAATTGGTCGACGTCCGCCCGGCTAATTCATTTCTATCGAAGCCGATCGCTCGCCAGGATAGATCTGCCATCGCGACAAGTGGTGCTCTGGAGAGCGCGCGCGCGCGCGCGGCCGGGGCCCTCCTGTATTAATTTCTCGCTCGATCCCTTTCCCATCGGCGGGAGAGAACTCTCGGGCGAGAACGCGCCGCTCTCGACGTATCGCTGCCGATCAGCGAGCGTTACCATAATCGAATTGACGCGACGTTCTCTTCCCCTGTCACCGGTACACGGCAATTATGACAAGAATTCGCACTCGATATGCTTTCATTGGCGAGGAACACGACGCGCCGGCAGCGAGGACGTAGCCGCTCCTGATGGAGGGAGAAAGAAAAAGCGGCGGGGAGCCGGTGACTTGACACTTAGTGTATATCTACCAGCAGCAAACTTTCGTTCTTGGCGCTCGTAACGCGCGCCGCCGGTATTACTGCCCGTTAGTGTGTAATTAATCTTTTAATGTCTCGGCGCGAAACGCGTCCCCGTTTCAATGTCTCTCCCCTTAACCTGCCCACGGTTGCCGCATAGCTCAACTTAAGGGGGAGATTTCTCGCTGACGGAGTGATTCCTATTAATTGGCTCGAATCTGAGGGTAGTCGTTCTAGTAAGAAGCGTCAGTGGGCAGGCTGGAGGAGATCCGGGCGATCGCGCGGATGGAAAGCAGCTCTCATTAAGGGAACATCGGCGCGTCAGTCTGATGAAGACATCAATTAGCGGTGCTCGCGACTAGCTCGGCGTGTCTTTAAAACTGAAAGTGGTGTTTGCCATTTGCCGCTCGGCGTGGTCGTCGCGCGGCGACAGGGCCCAGTAGTCGGAGTCGGGCTGGTCTTTGTCGCGCGTGGCGATGGCGCGCTCTGCGGAGAGCCGGAGAGATCGGGATCCGTCGCATCTGCTCCGGGTGACGCGCGCCGCGCGGTTCGCCGCGGATTTCCACTGGCATCTCTCGCATCTCTCGCATCTCTCGCATCTCTCGCATCTCTCGGTGCGTCAAGGTAATACGATTAATTACGAAAAATGCGGAACGGCCGGCCGGCCGCAAAAGTGATTGGCCATCCACGGTGTCGTTGCACCGCAGCGCGCATATCAATTTCCAGGGCCCGAGAGAGCGGGCATCTCTCGGCGCGCTCGCAGTGCGCGAGAGATGAGAGAGCCCAGCAGCGCGCAGTGCTAATGAACTGCGCGCACCGCGCGCAATCCTCGCAGCGGAGCGCAAAAAGGACGAGGCCCCTCTCGGGCCCCTCGGAGTACAGGGAGTAAAGTAATACGAGGGAGCCGCGCTCTGCTCGTGAGCGCGCCCGCCCCGATACCACCACCTCGCGCCCGAGAGCAGAGCCCACTCGAGCCGATGTCCATCGCCGTTTCTGCAGGTGTACGCACCACTCGTACTTGTCCCACACGGCTAATCACCGGCTGATCTTTGTAATTAATATTTTTTCGCGTCGGACGCGCGCACGATCCTCGCGCGAATCGACGCCGACGTCGCCGGCTCGATGAGCATATACCTGTATAGAGATACAGGTATTCCTATACATACGAATCGACATGCCACTCTCTCGCTCGATACCAGCTGTTTTTAATATTCTCGCACCGAGTCCTACCAACTACCAAGTGCGCGTCCAGACATACACAGAATTGGCAATTACTTTGCATCTTAAGCATTTGAAGCGTTCAGAAATTGATTTAAGGGTAACGGTTGATTCCGCTTACTTTTCAGGGGATTCGTAATGAGAGCACATCACTGGGACTTGTGCCAATTTGATGGTAGTTATGTGTTTCGTGTAAAGGTTCGACAAGTCTGGTGTATTAGTGGTTTAAATTAGAGAGTAGTCGATTGAAAGGGGAATTAGAAACCTGCAGGATGCTCGGTGCAGCGATGTACCTTGGGATGCTGCGTGAAGAATTCCACGAAGAAATAGTCACGCAACATGGACGCCTTGTTTTGCGTCTAATGATGAATAGCACTCGGTGTATACACGAGTGCTACTTACTAGAGCGGGGTTTACAGTGTGTCTTACAAGTATAATCAGCAAGTGGCCACGGAAAATTGCGTGCTATGATTGACTTGGTATTAGTCGATACCCATACTGTGTGTATAGTGTGGAGTGTGGAGTGTCGACTGACTCATCGTCTACTTACCAAACGCTATCCTTTCCCGGAACCCAGAACCCAAGTAGTATCGTACTTTCCGCTCAGACAATGTAACGACTCGGCATTACACGAACATGTAAATCCCGCCGCGTTTCAACGATGAGGTCTCCTTTGCAAGCAGCAGGCTAACTGGCCCGCCGCTAAACTGGAGCAAGCGAAGAAATGCGAAGATGAGTCGTCCGGTACAGAGCGCGCGTGAGAATAATTCTATCGCGTAGCGAGCAAGTTCTATTTCAGTGGGAAGCTGCGAATACTTAAAATAGACTGCGCGGACACGTGTAACGCGAGAGTTGCGATCTATCTCAGTGAGTGACAAGTGGATATCAAATGCGGATATCAATTCACTCGGGGAATCGAGCGATGGTAACAATTCGCAAATAATTCAGATGAATTTTCCTGCATTTCATGATTCGTCGAAGTTTAACTTGTGGGTCCAGGGCAAAAAGTCTGGCTAGTTTAGACGAATCTCGATTGAACCAAGATACGGCGTGGAAGTCTGGACCGACCCATGCACCAGGGTCAAACTCGTCAACCTTGACCGAACCGACGGGATCACTTGTTTGCCGCTGGATAGAGAAACACTTTGCGGCCGCACCATCAGGATCAGGATAGCAACACCTCTCCCTATTTAGCTGGATTCTACGGCGTTGGCTAGACGCGAAGTTAATTAGAGGCAGAATGCGCCGGGAATCAAGAGCGGGCAAAAAATCCCTCTGGGAATGGGAGCACGGGGCTGAGCAAGAGGGGAGGAAGTCGACGATGAGAAGAGAGGAGAGACGCGCATCTTTCGAGTCCAGGGCGAGCCGACGCGCGCTCTCGGCAACCCACTGAGATTAGTTATTCCCGTCTGCGGCCGACGCTGGTTATAAACGCGCCTCGCAAGGAAACAACGAAAGGGAGCAAGCAGGCCCTCTTCGTTTTACTGTGTCTGGAAAGCCCTTGTCTCGCCAATTCTCCCTAATTATAGCATCAGTTATCTCAGCACCCCTGGGGAATTTCTCTTGTGGACGCAGTGCGGCGGGGCGCATCTCGTAAATTCCGATCGACGCTGTATGTCGAGGGTAAACGCTCCTGATATCTGGGTCATCGTGGTATATAAAGTGCGAGGATTCGCGAAGGGGCTAACGAGATGAGGAGATGGTCGTCGTAAAATTACCCGCAGAAACGGTGTCGCGCGACTCCCGGGCGCTCCCGACGAGCGAGTAATCGCCGGGCTGCTCCCTCGTATTCCGACGACAGGCAATCCAGAATCGCTGTTAAGCTCTTTGGCGAGAGCACCTCGCTGAATTCTGACTTGTAAGATCGAATCAAGTCGCCGTGTGCGCCTGTGATGGATGTACCCCTAATAAGAAGCCGCAAAAACAGCCGTTGAGGAATCTAGGCTGCTGGCATCTCATCTCGTAATGAGTCACGCTCGTCTTATGCTCGGCAACAGATTCGAACTTGACCACACGCCTCTTTAACGCATTCTTGACCCGTCGCGAATATATGCATACTTGCCTTAGCAAATCCATCAACTTGTGCAATCATAAACTCCAAAAGGATATTCATCATCATAGGCTTTTGCCAATTACTTACGTGCGAATAGTATTACTAGGATTTTATATGATTCATACATTCTTTGTAATATTATAAAAGCAGCCAATGTCAGTCGTACATACGTGTTGTGTAAAACATACGTCTTTTCTCACGTATTTCTTTGTTGCTTTCTTTCTTTCTTCCATACATGCGTTGGTAAACTTTGGTTTATAAGAAAATCGTAAGAAAGAAAAAATCAAATACATAAAACAGGCAAAGCATCTATCGATAATAGACTGGCGCATTGATCAGTGTCGCTGTTGAACACTCGCGTCCGCATTCACCCGATTTACCCGAACACCAGGCAATGGAATCTGGCATCTGTGAAACGAGAGACAGACGGAGGGAGATCTTCGCGTTGAATCGTCCAAGGATTCGGGGCCGGATCGCGATTAAGTAATTGGCAAGTACCGCTCGACGATCGCTCACTTCGATAGGGAACTCTCCTCTCGGTGCCTTTGCACGCACGCCGGTTTCGCCTTGTGTTGGCTTCTCCTCAGCGTGCGGGCCCCGGCAAACACACACACACACTCTCTTTCCGGCACTTTCTTTCGCCGCGATGCGAACTAGCCGAACAGTTAGAGGAACTTTCCCGGCCTTACAAATTCGCTCGGGTGGCCATTAACTCCTTCGCGCTTATCGGCGCCGGCTAGCAAACGTGTTAATCGCCGAGCGATCTTGTTCGTAAACTCCCTCGAACCGCCGGTCGCATCTTCCGCTCTCCGTGGCCGTTGGAAAGCCGACGAACGGGGACAGTACATAAATACGCGTATTATGTGCCGAAGGAATGTGTAGCGCCGAGATTGCATCGGAGATCCCAGTGGCAGGAGCAGCGCGCCGCTATTATGTCCCGAGAGCGATCATAATGCACCGACGCCGCCAGCCGGCCGATGACTCATAAAGCTAGGCCGAGTAATCGAGAGCGATCGAGAAGTTTAATGTCGAGCGTTAGAGAGCCCGGTTACATAAACCTAAATGGGGAAAGTACATTCTATAATTATGTCGTTTCCCCATATATCGCCGGGCTCCGGGCTCCGGGCTCCGAGCGAGAGCGGGAAAAGATCCGCATCGACGCAGTGGACAAGTATATGTAGGCATATCGTGGTCAAGCATAAATAGCTGGCTCCCGACGGATCCCAGCTCGGGGAAAGAATATCCTTTCGGAACCCACCGGAAATAGAAGTCATTATCGCGAGCGCGTTATATAAATTCTTCAATGCGAATATTAGCTCGCTATATGTATGTATAGCGAGAGTACCGGTGCGCGCGGGCGCGTGTGGGTGAACCTGTTGAAGATAATTGGTCGCCGTGCTATTATTGGCCAATGCATTCCCAGCGAAATTATTTATATCTCCTTCTGGCTATAAAGTACCGTGAAGTCCACGGTCTTATAGAAATCCGGGGGAGGAAGGAGTTCCTTTAGCCTCGAGAGCGGGAGTTGGACTGTGCGATTTATATTTATACACAGCGATATGTAACTATCCTCTCGATTGGCTGGGTAATTAGATCGCGCTGAAAATGACTGGTATTGCCAGGAGATCGCTGACATCTCAAGTTGCGAAGGGGACCTGATTAGTGGAGTTTGTTTTTTAGGAAACCGATGAAACTCGATTGACCGAGTGAACCAGTAATTCACGCCCGGAGGTGTCGCGCGTGGGAGGACCAGTCGATGGTAATTACTCCATTCAGAACTAACTTTCAATGACTTTTCCGGCGAGGCGGGCAGCTATCGCCGCCGCCGCGCCGTGCAATTATCCGGTAGCCTCGCCTTGACGCCTTGGCGGCGCGGCGAAAAGCGCAGTATCCTTGAAAAAAGTGAATCGAGCCATTCGAAAGGTGGCGCGCGCTCGCGTGCAAACACACAAACTGGCACTGGGACGGTCTGTCCTTTCTATAATTAATTATCCGACGGGAGCGTGCGGCGTGCCGATAATCAGGGAGTACCGAGACACGCGATATACCCGGGGGGATTTCGTGTCGCGCGAGATATCCGCCGCGAAGATATCTCGCTCTCCGACTCTCGCCATTCATCAGGAAGCAATCTCCGGCGCCGATCCTGCCGAATCGGCGAGAGGCCGCCTCTATCACCCGCAGCGGGAGAAACGGAGAGACCCACAGCCAGCCGATCACGCGCGCTATATGTCATGCATGGATCGATGACTGCGCGATACCTGCGATACCGTACCGATCGACCCTCAATTTTAACCTGACCCCTTTCACGCGCACTCCAACCGTTATCGGGCTAGCAGCATTGAAAAGCAACAGTGGATCCCGCCGGAAACTTGGCTACTTGTTAATTCAGCACATAAACCTGATACATCATTCGGAGAGTGGGTGGCCGGGTTCCCAGTTCTTTGAACAGTGAGCCAGTCGTTAAATGGACTTTTGAAGCCCTCGACCTCCCACTCGGTTCATTGTTATTGCCTCGGTGACCTTCGGTGTCGCGTGGATAAAGTATTGTCGAACGCCGCGCCGGGGAGCTCAGTTGGTGCCAGGTGTCATAAAGAAGAGGAGGAAGGTTCGCTTTTCGAAATTTCGAGTGACAGACTTTTAATACGCTGGCCTGGCACTCTCTGCATCTCCGCACTTGTCTCTTAATCTTTCTTTCTTTTACCTCTCCCGCAGCTAGAGAAACAGTTTGCGTTGACTCATCAATATTTGCAGTAGCAATTGGTCCGATTAAAAGGCTGTTATTGTTATCGGGCGACCGATGCAGTGTTTGCTTACGCGAGAGCTTCGCAACCACCCGCGCGCACGTCTTTATCATTAAGCATTGTCCCTCGCACGCGGCTTCCTTTCTTTCCCAGCTCAAGCGCAGACGGCGTGAAAACATTATTCTTTCCTCGCGCGGAGAGTGGACAATACTTTATACCACTCTCTGTTTTCGGCCCGGTCGAAGGTACACGGGAGAAAAGGTTCTCAAGCTAATTGAATTCCGCGGTGGTTTCCGATGGAAAGGAATGCCCGAGGTATGTACGCGGCGCAACTACTCCTCCGTCATTCGCAGATCTATAACTGTATTTTTGCGGTGCCGGCGAAAGTGCGCGACCCGAGGTGTATCAGCGCGCGCCGCGCGCGCGTGATAAGTCCGGGAGACCGACTTTCGGTAGTTTATTACTGCGCGAAAGGACACGCGCGACGGGCCGCCTTACAAATTATGTTGTTCGACACACGCTCGATCTTCCAGATCGCAGTCGATCCCTCGAGCGGGAGGCTGGCCGCGATCGAAACGTACTCGCACTCGTTCTCGCTTGGTTAGAGGCCTGCCGCCGAAACCGCGAGCCAGCCACCGTCCATTAATTAGAAAACGCGGCGCACCAGCCCGGCCAATGATAACTAATAGGCTCGCGCCGTTATCGAGTGGTAATTGTCGAGTATGAATCAGCTGGCATCTACTTTAAGACTAATTAGGAAGTGGCCGCATTAGATTCGACAGTTTCCAATTGGCAAGGGAAAGGGTGGTCCGCCGCTCGGAAAGACAGCCAGCAGTTTATCTGGCGGGGCCGATTAACTAATCGATTAATCGGCCTTTCCAGGCAATTAGCGCGTTTGTCGCTGCTTGCCCGGCGATATCGCGCCAATTCGCCGGCCAATCGATAACCGTAATACCCTCGTAAATAATCGATATTATGTAAATGATTTCGAGCGGGGGATAAAGGGTCGCGCGACCGCGCCGTCCCGTACAATATCGCCGCCGCCGCGCATTATGTGTTCAAGGAATTAATCTGCGCCGATAAGTCAGCCGGCTCTATCGAGCGGGAGAGCTGGATAAACGGGCGGAGTATCAATATCGGGAACAAGCGCCACCGGTTTAGCTCCGTCCAGGAAACGATCGCACCGCTAATATTGTCGATAGGTCTCTCTCGATATGGAAAAAGCGGGCGAGATCGGGAGATCGGGCCCCGGCAAAAATCACCCGCGGCACTTAAGACGCCAGTACGACTCTATTCGTCACGAGGCTACCACTATCCATTTCCCAGGGCGCAGTGCTCCCGTTCCGCTGCTGCTGGTGCGCACACGCCGACGCCGCACTCCCGTCCAGCTGGGAAAAGGAAAATGCAGAGTGCGGTTATTACGTGGAAATGGGCGCAGGGTGAAACCGAGCCGTAATCTCCGTCGATCTCCAATACACGCGAGCGCTAATAGCGGGGATCCTATCGATAAGAACAGGCCTGTCCAACAGTTTGTGTGGTACGGCCGATTCTTTCGAACGGCAGAGTCCTTTGTGAGGACGAGCTAGTAAACGAGCGTAGAATTGGATCGTACTCGGAGCCATTGTACACTGTAAAGTGGTGGGCATAAGCAAGTGCAGAGGCACCAAGGTGCGCTCGAGGGCTGCCAGCTTCCTGGAGAGCTGACGGCTCGCTGATTTGCATACATCATTCGGGCAAAGGAGAGCCGCGCCCGGGAGAGAGAGAGAGACGGGTTGACGTAGGGAATTGGTCACGGTGGAAATTGCGAGCGGGTTCTCGGTTGCCACCTCCGTTGCGTGTTCCAGTCCGGCCGAACCGAAGAACGGCACTGCCTGTATCCTTCCCTGTTGTGACAAGGCGGCTATTAATTTCGCCAAGTGCTCACCTCCAGCGCAGATCCGCTTTGCGTCGTCACCGGGGGCCGATAAACTTAGCCGGATTGAAATCGCATTGGGCGAATTCCGCACAAGGTGGACCAGGTATAGAACTCGATTCCTAAAATAGGCAGAGCCAGTGGCGATGGACAAAAGGCTGCTTACGCACGCCTCCTTTATTTGCTCAAACTTCCGTTTCCTCGCGCTCGCGCCTCGGTCGGTGTAGTCGAGAGCAGTCGTGCAAATATTTTTCTTTCTCGAGCGATACTGTTTCTCGCTCGCCGGCGCACGATCACCTTCCAGATATCGCGAGACCTCTTTTGCGTAGATGATTCCACCAATCTAGGGGAAATAATGGACTTGTCATCATTTACCCTGATAGTTTTAGAGTACTTGTTTCAAGTTCTGTGAAATAGCAATTCGCCATTCACGTCTTTCCACGCGCAATTGATGGAATACATTAAGCGATTAAGCCAAGTACAGTGAAACTTCTGAAAAAGTAACTTCCGCTTTAGGAGATAAATAGTTTGAAGCCTGAATATTGGCGTCCTCGAGTCAACATCGGGCACCGTTGACTGAGTCTAACATTTCTTTCACGACTACCGTACATGGTGGACACCGTGTGATTACGGTCGCTCCTCCCTCGCGAAATTCATTCCCGTTATGGTGCGACCTTGCGCACTCCGCCGGAGCCCAGGCACAAGCGGAAGTTCGGATCAGCATTCACCGAGTATCTCGCGAAACATCTGATTTCATGCCAGGACGCACTTAATAGCAGGGGTATTAGTCAGAGTTTAGGTTCAATCGTGAAGCAGCATAAAGCTGAGGTCACAAACCCAAGTTTGCGGAGAGTCGCATGATATTCCATCAGTGACACGCGCGCGGGGCAACAAGTATCAGGCTGGCTAATCTTTAAGCTGCTCGAAAGAGTGTGTGAAAGAAGAGAGTCCTCCCGAGGATGGTGCGGCCTCCTGCGGCAGGTCGTCCCGGCGCAACTGGTCGGAGTGCTCCGGCTGTTAACCTTGTCACACTTACGCACCTTCGACCTCGACTTATTAGTTTCCTGAGTACACCGTCTACCACTCTCGAATATCCGTCGAGTCACTCGGTAACCTTTCTCCCGAGTTTCTCGAAAAGAATACAGAGTTAGACTGCACCGTCATTACCGAATATTCCCAATTACCATGTTGACCATTTTTAATCTTGCCTTTTTAACTTTGCATTTAAATACAATGGGATGTTAGGGGAGAAATATGTATGAAGCGTGAAAGTAGAACTCGAGTTCCCTCTTGGAACTGTACTTTATTGAAAATCGCTTTTTTGTTCAAGTACAATACAGCGCCAGAGATTATCTGACGAGGCACTGATCCCATTGGGCACGGGCTGCCAGCCAGAATTATTGCCGTTGGACGTAGTGAACAAGGCACAACGGACAGCGAGCGTCGTCGTCCGTCCCCCGAGACGCCTCTCGAGACTTGGCGCCGCGTTATCGTAATCGCCCGCGGACTTCCTGGTACGGGAATCGAGAGGTCCGCGGGAATCGCGTATACGAAAGCAACAGCCTTCCAGGAACGTCCGCAGGGGTGCTCTTTAGCGACATGTGACACGCTTTCTCGAGAAGGTGACACTCGCCGCGACCTTTGGCTCGCCCTCGTCGACACGTGCGCCGTGTTACCGTTGATTTACCCTCCGCCGAGCCAATTATCCTCCTTCGCCCTGCCAGAACTGTCACTCTCGAGAGAACCCTCCGTTCGATGGATACGTCGAATTAAGGACATAGTTTAATCGTCTGACAGTCTGGGACTCGCTAGTTAATGGTGGCAGTCACGAACCTTTTGGGCTACTTCCAGAAACCCATTGGGTATGTACAATGCTGCGAGGGGAGTCAGCCGATCAGGTCAGACGCGTCAGGAAATAGTTGCCGTCAACTCAATATGCGCTTCCAAGGTCGCTTTTCGCATTCTACTCCGAAAATTATATCAGAGGAAGAATAGGAACTTACCCAACTTATACGATTAGGTACCAAAATATTATAAGTGGAACGAGTTGGTGCCAAATATTATAAATTGCTTGGGCTGGTACCAAATAATCGAAATTGGATAAGTTGGTAATAAATAATACAAGCTGGACAATATTCGCTACCAACTTTTCCAACTTATATGATTTGCCACGAAAAATAATAGAAGTTGATCGAGTTGGTACGAAATATTATGCCGAAAATGATAACACAGGAGGAATAGGAAGAAAAGTGACCGTGAAACCCCCTATTGAGTCGTCGACGACTATAGTAACTTTCACACACAAAAGTTCCGAGCAATTACTGAATAATTTTTCGAGTGATTAATTTCCTGAATTCGAGATATAAATTCTATTGGTTGTACTCGGTAATATTGTTAGTTAGTGTCATGTAAGTGATCGTGGGGATGTTGACGGCATCGCACGAGGCGCAGTACTCACAATCAGTCATTATTCTTAAAATGTCCAGCTGATATTAATGGCGAGTGAGGCTATCTCATTAGAGGCGGTTTCAGTTCCGGCGATGGCAGTCTCGGGCGACATTTGTTGCCGGAGCGCGGAGCCACGAATGCATGCGTGGCTAATGAAACACGTAATCCTTTCATCGCACCGTCGAGTACGTTCCGACGCGTACGGATAATTACGGGCGTACCGAGAGTACCCCGAGGGTGATGGACACACGATCGCCATGGTAATTAGGCATTGCATAATAGTGCTGGCCGATAATTGAAAAACTGAATTCCATCCCTATACATAGGACTCGCCGGAAGATGCTCGGCGCCTCGATTAATTGAATACGCGAAACTTTGGCGTTGATCGGGTTTCAGTGGCAGCCGCGCGCGAGACGCACTCTTATGTAATAGACTGGCAGAACCTCGCGCATTTTTCCCACGGGCGATCGAGTCCGTGGACGTTGGCGGAATGCGGGAAACGAGCCGCGAATCTGACACTCGATTCGGCTTAGTTCGCTGATCGAGTGTCGCGCCGCTCTTGGGATCCGTCGGGCTCGCCTGATTATTTGCAGAGTGTATCGGCGCGGCGTGGTGCGGCGCATCGATGGCCTCGCTGGATAAGGGATCAGGACGATGCGATCTCTTAGCAGAGATAATTATGCCTGTTGCAAGGCGGTGCGGCTAGTTGAACATTAAAACGGATGATGTTGCAGAGTGTGAGCGAGTGTGCAGCCGCCGCGCCAACGAAAGTGAACTCTCTCCACTCTCGGTCAAAATCGAGCTTCGAGTTCGATTACCGACATTACGCGATGCGCCGATTACGCATGCACGCAGTCCTCGTAGCGCGGGCGAGTAATCGAATTTGCAAATTGAATCCCATATTATGCTGGCATCACTAGCCCCGCGGATTATGAAAGGCCTGTCTCTCTTATTGCGAGTCTCATTGCGGCTATCGTGAATTGGCTCGGATTCAGCCGTAAATTTTCCGGGGGGATTTGCTGGCGAGCTTCATTTTAAGTATTGCGAGATCGTAGAGAGGCGCGATGAATCAGAGGAAGAGATAATCATGCGAGTATATCAGCGGGGCGAGCGTTCGCACGTATGTATAGTCCGTGGCAGTCGCAGCCAACCAACCCTCCAGATATATCCCGTGCATTATGGTAATAATAAAATAAGCTCTCGCGCCGCAATTTATTGGCTAATTACCTGCTTAGCTGCCCCACTCGGATCCTCTCGGCCTCGGGCGATATACACGGCGGGAGGAATAGGGATTTATTGGAATCGCAGCGGGCCACCCCTTTTATAAATTCAAACGCGCTTAACAGTCTATCGGCTGATTCGTTGGCTGCGCCCTGCAACCAGTTTCTCTCGAGTGCAGCGGCCTGTCAGGTGTGAAATGATTGTGAAGCATTGTGATATGAAATCCGCTTCGAACTCAAACATATCAGATCTTTGCGCACGGTATGTCCGACTTTAATACAGTGACTTGCATTGCAGAATCGAACGTTTCACGTGTAACAGAAGCGAAATGGCTTGTCTCGAAACCTGTTGTTTAACGAGTGGTCGGAATTCCTCCTGTTAATCTCGTCGTGTCCACTATTCATACCAAACTGACAGGATAGCAGTGCGCGAGGAAAGTCGCGCTTCCACAATGGCCTCGGCTGAATTATGTAAATCCATTTTATTCGCGTTTTCACCGCGCGCGAATGACAGTGTATACGTCGCCGTGGCGCGCACCACAGTCCACACACTGGTTTCACTTGGAAAGTCCCGAGGATTTCCATCGTGGAACGATTATCGTTGCGAAAATAAACGGCGTCGCAATCTAGAAATTGGGACGTGATGTCCCACTTAAGTCCGTCCACCTGGCAGTGCGAGTGACTCGGTAGACGCGTCGCGGGTATCGCACGGTGTACTCTTACGGCTCTTACGTAGGCGTAGGTAATTGCGAGGGGAAATAGCGCGAGCATCGATTGCGCCCGATGGAATAAAGTTGCTCTCTCCGGGGCGGGCGCGGATCGGCCAGAAACAAAGAGGACAGGGACGAAAAATGGTCGGGGCAGTGAGAGCCGAGTGTTCGCCGAGTTACGAAGCTCGTTACGCCGGGATGCCATTAGACAACACTTCGGGAGAGCGAGAGGAGCGCACGGTAGCCGGCAGGTCGTGGGTAGCAGCGCACGAGGAGCACGGACACACTGTGGCGACACTGGCGACGGCGGCCCTGAGGGGCGGGAAGAAAGGTCCTTCGAAATTCTATTGCCACGGAAAGCATAAAGTAGCGGCCCGGGGCCCGGTGCTGCCCACGATAGCTGCATATTTATATGCAAGAAAGCCGCATACGCTATGAGCGGGATGCGCATTAAAGATACGGCGGCCGGCGCCCCATAAGTAATACCCGGTATCCTGGAAGACAGACATCCTCGCCCGCTTCTACTTTGTGTATCCCGGGAAAAGCTGGCTAGTCCGCCGCGTCCGCCGCGTCCGCCGCTATCATCGCACTGGAAGCTTGGAAAGCGCGACGAAAAATCGGGATAGAGCGAGCCGGGGCAGAATGTGGGTACTCCGGTGGTCATAGCTGATCTCTAGACCTCGCGGAGCGTAGGCGTAAATTCATCGCCGCGAGACATACGACTGCCAGGTGAAAATGCCGGCCGATTGACAGTTGACGGTGCGCGCGCCGGCTTTCGACGATTCGATCGTGACCGGTCGATGATAATCACGTTATATCCCATAGAGAGCCGTCCCCTTCCGCGAGAATCTCGGCGAAACATCGGCGATTCCGCGGCTCCGCCGGCGCTGATTTGCGGCTCTCGATTTCAGGCCGAGCGGCATGCAAATCACCGACGGCTCTTTCCCATCCCATCCCATCCCGGCGCAGTATCCAGGAACGGAGATCCTCGCCGGATCTCGCCGATAACGCGTGTAATCTTAATACGAGCGCCGTAAATCTGGTGGCTTTGGATGGGAGCGACGTGTATGCTCGGCTCTATCGAGGGGCGCGCGCGGCGGCCGCGCTCAATTGGCGAAGGAAGGAAACTTGGCTATCGGAGCACGGCGCGCTTTTATCGGGCTTTATCGCGTCGCCCTATTACTCTCCGGTGAACCTGTCGGGGCGGCTGGCGCTAATTAATTATTCGAGGCTCGCGCGCGCATCTATCTGGCAGGTATACCGCGCGAGCGTAGGAGTAAGGTCGGCGGAATTCCAGCGCGCGCGTTAATCATCCTATTCATCGATCCCGCGGAGATCGATGGCAACTGGGTGCCGTATATAGGTGTTCCTGCGAGGCTCCTTCGACCTTTTGACACTCTCTCCCCCTCTCTCTCGCTCTCTCTCTCTCTCTCTCTCTCCCCGCGAAGGGAGAGGCTTGGCCTCTCTCAACTGCGAAATCATTTTGCCGGCTCTTCGTGGAAATTATTAGCGGCTCGCTTATGCGCTCCTCCTCTAATCACTGACTCCGCTCCCTCGAAAGTCATTTGTTACCTTCCGCGTTACATGTCTGCGTCTCCGGCTGTTCTAGCCGGAGCGTTATTGCGCGCCGGCCGAGAAAAATCCGGTCGTGTCACGCGGCGCACTGCTCATTATTAATGACTCATATTTAAAAGGCCTGCGTGAAAGGCATTATTTCCTGGGGTCCTTGTGGGCGACGCGCGTACACTCTCGGGAGTCGGCGAGTGCAGATAGTCGGGATATCGAGACATATTCCTTTAATGGCTCAAGAGAGCACTCTCTTAAGCATCGCGATTTCTATAAATAAGCAAAGGCGCTTTGAGGGAGCGGGCGGGCATCGCCGGAAAGGACGACACTTGACAAGCAAATCGACGCAGCCGGATACGTGGGCATGCGCCGCTGAAAATAGCCGGCAGGAGCCCTTTGTTCTCGGAGAGCGCGACGTCGCGTCGGTGTGTACCTTGTCCGGCGACCTCGCCGATTGCATTTAATTGTCACGGGAGAGAAACGCCGAGAAAATCATGTGCCGCTCTCCTTGGTCGCGGTTCGTCGTGGTCCTTGGGGGGAATGGTAGGTCCCTCGAGAGTAAGCTTTCAAGCGACGCGGCGGCGGCGACGGCCGCGGGATAGGCCGCCTTTGATATCGGAAGAGTTTTATTGAAAACGGCGCTCCTCTATTTTTCCCCTCGCGCTTATATTCATTACGATTAATCCGTGAAGGTGGAGGAGCGCGATGGGATCGGGAGAGATAGTGATTCCTGTCGCGTGGGTTGGCAGGCGCGGTGAGTTGTGTATGGCGGAACGGATCCGGTTAATAAGTTCACGGAGGAGGCCGCCTCAATCATTATCCATCAAATGGAATCAATTAAGAGGCGAGCCGCGCGTCTCGAAAATTGCCGCGGAGAGCAAATGGTGCGGGCGAAAGCCAGAGATGGATCTCGTACCCACACCGACTCTAGAGTCTCTTCCAGCCGAGTTTTGCCTTGGTCGCTCGTCCTCGCTCGTCCTCGCTCACGATTACTTCCTTATTCTGCGTCTCTTACGCCACACACACCACACACGCCACACACACCTCTCCGTCCCATCCACTCCTAACAATCGCTAGATCCCCCTCGGCGGGGACGGGGGGCTCACCGATGCAAATCCGCAAAAAGAAAGTCAGCCCCATATAGCTCGTCCAATTAGATTTCATTAGGAGGATCTTGCGAAAGGTCCTGGCAGTGGGCCGGAGAATTAATTAGCGGGCGAGTGTTGGGTGAGCCGAGTACATATCTCATAAGAATGCCCGATCGCCGGCTTACTTACTCGGACAAATTGAATTCCGCGCTAATGAGAGTCGGGCAAGTATCGCAGTGCGCCAAGTTTATGGCGTTTCGGAAAGAGTCCGCCGTCCACCGGCGTCCACCGGCGTCCACCGGCGTCCACCGGCCGTACTTTTCTCCCGGGCAATCTCTCGTCCGGCACTTAATGCTCTCCCGGCTACCGAGTTTATCGCTCTCGGGCCGATTACTTCCGTATTCGCCGCTGTGTCCCCGAGATGTGCGACGATTAGCGCAAGATTGGCGCTGGACCGCGAGGAGAGCCGGCCGCAGCCTCCGCGAATGCCAAATGAGGGGAATAAGTTTGCAGCCGAGTGACGGGGAATCTAGTCGATTGATCGTGCATATCCCGGTGGCTTTTCTTTCGACTCCCGTTGCACCGGCGCGCCGGCTTATCTCCCACGAGGACCATCCCCCGGATGCCGCGTCGAGCATTCTGATCGATCAGATTGACTACCCAGTCCTCGCCGCGCTCCCATCACTTGAGAACCCGTCGACCCGTCCACGGTTCCCTGAGAACCTCTTGGACTCTCGGCGCCCTTAAGCCGCGCGTACTCAAAATCTTTGTTGGGCAAAAAGTGGCTCTGAGTATGAGGTCTGAGACTCTGAGGAGAGGCGCGAGGGCATAGGACACAAAAGGTAGTCGGGAGCGTAAAGAAGCGTCGGGCTACGTTTGCTCCTGGCAGTATTCCCTCTTGAATAGTCGGCGTAGGACGTGTGGGTGCCGAAACGTTGGTGGTCCATGCGCATCCGAATCTCTTTCTTTTCGCCATCGGTCTCGTGGCGGCGCGGCGGCTTCATTACTCGGGCTTTTTACTCACGCGCTGGCATGAGTCACGAGGCGATATTGTCGGCCTGGCGAGCGTCGTTCTCAGTAATGAGCATTCGGAAGCGTAGGCACATCCTATGCCTCGCAGTTTCAGACAGCGCCGCGCGCGCGCTTCGCCACATCGGCACCGAAAATTCACGGCGTGGACCTTTGTGTCGGCGGCACTTCCTGTCTCGTGGAGAGCTCCGATCGATAATGTAATCCTCGCACAAGCTTCATAGAAAGCGGCTGAAATTTACGAGTGGAGCGCACGGTGCCGATGAGAGCAGGCTTAATGGCATTTCCCGCCCGGAGTCGGCCTCTGCGAAATATGACAATGACTGGTAATGATAGCGAGGCCGCGCCGATGGGACACGTAAATTCCATTGAGAGTGTTTTCGAGGCGGGCCGAGCGATTTATCAGCGGCGATGCAGCTCCATTCTTATGTCGCGCATATCTTGGCTCGCTCATATCACCGAACTCATCTCTCTCTTTCTCTTTCTTTCGCCCTCCTCTCTCTGGAGGCGGCGTGAAATTAAGTAAAGACCGATCGAAGATTCGGCCCGAACGATTTACTCCCCGCTCGACGATAAATCACAGAGTTCAACTCTCCGTGCTCCTCCTCGCAACTCGCGCCGAAAGCTTTCTGGGTCATACGTACATACAAATGCAGTGAAAGCTACGATTTGACAGTCGCATCACCCTGCTCGAAGGATCGCCGGTGCCGTCTCCCTTCGCCCGCTTCCTCGCTGTTAAAGCCCGCGCGAGAGAAAAAGAAATCCTTGGCGAAACATCCTTTATCTTAGCCGGCCGAGAAAGAAGTTGTACATAGAAAGTGGCCCGCACAAAGGCGGGCAAGTCTAACGGGCATTCAACGAGACGGAAAGTCCGCCGATTTCTCGAGAGCAATCTCTCCCAGGAACCAGCAGCACTTCCAAGGAAGATTCCTCCCAAGGGGACATTAGCACTGGCCGGTAATTCACCCAGGAATATAACCGAAAGCTCTTCCAATCCCCTCAGGTCTGCGCGCGTGTGAGTGTGTGTGTGTGTGTGTGTTGCGCAGAACGGGCTCACTCTCGCCCGGGGCGCGCGCGAAATTATTTATCCGCGAGGCTAATGTCCCGAGCGAGTCACATACGAATGCAGTGAAAGCAGAGGTTTGACACTTATGACGCCACTTTTTCTCGCCCGGTGCCCATAACGATATTTCACGCGCGGCTTGGCCCCGGGGTGGCCGGGCACGCGCGTGTGTATCGAGGGCCGAGGGCTTCTTATTACACAGAATTAAGGCAGAGGAGAAGGCCAGAGAAAGGCCGGCGAGTAAACTAAGTACAGCGGTCACAGTGGAGAAAGAGGATCGAGCCACTGAGAACGAGACTTTAATTCGCGGGCGTTTAAGGGGCTCTCTAACGATCATTACGAGGGACATTAAGGCCCCGGCGACTTAGAGCTTCGTTAGAGGCATCGCCGGCTTATTTAAGATACCCGGAATACCTCGTGCGCGACTAGAGATATATTCTTTTAATGTACCTTATTAATGTCTCCCGGCGCAATAATAACGCGCCGCATTCGCCGTGCACGCGTGCATAACGGGTGGCGGGGGCCTTTTGCATGCCACGGCGGATACGCAGCTTGTTAAGTTATGGTAGCGAGGCCAGGCTTATATCGGCAAAGGTCGACTTTCTCGGCGCTTCCTCCGCCAGGATTTTAAGGAAGGACGAACCGCCGTTCTTTAATGAGACGCAACGAGAGCGCGGGTGGTCCCCGCGGCTCTACTCACTCGCGCACTCCGCAGCTTAAGCGACTTACTTTCTTTAATCCCTGCTTCGTACTTTTACTTTCCGGGCGCAGATGCGCCGCTCAAGAGAGCAGTGCGAGCGAGCATCAGGACGTAGAAATTCCGGTAGCCAAGAGTACACGGTGTTAAGAGGTGGTGGCTATGTCCTTCTCCCGACTGGCACGGTAGTCGGATATAAATCGGAGAGTCTCGTGATCCTCGGACATTTTACTCCTCGAGATCGGTACTTTCGGTGGTTTCGCGCCGCCCTGGACCACCCAGTGCAAATCGCCTCGCGCGCTCCAGCCACCCAGCTGTCCCCGAGCGATTTAACGCCGCCGATAACGAGACTGCAAATATCCGTAGCTACTTTTTCAGGCTGTTAAAATCCGGGGGAGCCGGACGCCACTAAATATGCCTGACTTATTCCCCATAAAAAAGAGTTCCTCCGACTGAAATGATCATTTACTGCGTCGGCCGAGTGTAAAAACGACGTTTGGGTTCTGGAACTTGTTAAGTCAACTGGACTTTTTCGAGATACATATTTCTAGATCGCTTCTAGTAATCGTTCACGTTAATGGTAATGATTATAAACGATGTCAAACCTTCAAGGGTAGTCTGCAAATCTAATTATTACTTATAAAGATAGAGATAAACATAAATTATGTGGCGTGTGCAAGAAAAAATTTATGGAAATAATACGTCTGCAGACACTAGGAGATCTAATTACGATATCGCGGGAGGGTTGTTACGTGTGGCTCGGCGAAATTATAAATTAAGGAAGTACTGGCTCCCCGTCGATTAAAGAAGAAAAGGGTAGCTGCCAGTCGCATCTGCATTCGTAAGCGGGAGTCCGATGGCCGGCCGCTACCGAGTAATCGCGCATCTTCCAATTCACCAGTTCCTTTCCGAGGTAGCAGGCCGGCGCGCGCGATACCCATCGACATTCTGTCGACACGAGTCGTGATATTGTGCGGCCGCGCGCGGCGCTCTCGAGGATTCTCAAAATTCTTTCTTAACTAGCAGCACAGTGGGACAGGCGAGATCCGATCGCGCGAGCGCTCGGCTAAACAAATCTCCCAGATTGCTGTGAGAAAAGATTCAATTAGCCCTAGATTCTTTCTCCCCTGGAACGGCTGGAACTCGAAGGTCCGCGGCGACCACCTCCTGTTTATTCTGCGGCAGACGCGTCGCTTGGTAGTTGGTACAGGGCGTCGGAGTCATCGGCAGACTAGGTCTGGCATCTAGGAAAGCCAGGCGAGAAGCGTTCAAGGCTCAACCTTCGCGAGGAGAGTCAATAAACTTGCGATCTCCCCGGGTCCATCCGCGATTTCCGCTCGGAGTGAGTAAGCCGTAAGCCAGCACACATTCTACTTATGTCTCTCTGTGGTATTCGTGGTGCACGTACGCGGCGGCCAGGTTCTTTGGCGCGCAAGCGCGCGCGCGCGCACGCTGAGTCACCTCTCGTGGTATCCTCGAAATTTACGCAACTCTCTCGGCGTTACGCGTACTCGGCGAATAAATATTAGTAACGCGCACTCCGCATCGGCTGGTCTCCCTCGAGGGCGAGAGATTTGTTTCGATCGGGGGGTTTGTGTGTGCTGGCCGCACACCGCTTTCGCCAATGAAAGCAAATAGGAGGCCGCGGCGTCCGCGGCCCCGAAAAAAGAGTGGCGGATAAACGGAGGAGCACACGCGAACATGACCAATGGTGGCGGGGCCGCGCGAGCGCAAGGGCACGATGATAAAAATACGGGCGGCCGAGAGCTTTCGAGATATATTTACGGGTGCACGGGGAGGCCAGGAATGTCGGGTGCTCTCTCGCGCTGCTTGCTGCTTATCCAGGAAACGAGAGGAGAGCTTTCCATCCTTCACGGGCCGCCGGCTTCCCGATCGAGCGCGCCATTCTATCGTGAATCACAATGCCTCGAATCCGGAACGATTAACTGCTTTCTGGCTCCCGGGACGCTGTGGGAAAGCCTTCCGCCTTGCGTTACTTATCGATAAGGAGCTTTTCTCATCGGCTCCTCGATCCACCTCATTCCCATCCCATCGTCTGCTACTCGAGTCTTCGCCGAAAGGTTCCGTTCATTTCCCAACGATTACACATTCTAAGTAGACTACGTACTGTACAGTCAGACCGCCCTTCCTCAGGGTGGAAGCCAGTAGTCGCTGACTACGAATTCAGCCGCTACCGCACTTCGCAGTTGCGCTCTCACGTCCGGCGGTTGTTGCCGGCGGGCCCAGGAGCCCCCGGGTTTTCCCTGAATAATGGGAGCAACCTCTGGAGTGTCCCGACTTTCTAATACCGCGCTAGGAATCGCGTTTGCGAGCGACTCAGGCGTGGAGTCCGAGCGAGCGGCATCGGCATACAGGTGGCTCTCGGGCCTCGAACAATGCTCGCGCGAGCTTGTAGCCGTCACAATGGAGATCATAATCAAGCTCTCGACGTGTAATGACTTATGGCCCGCTCTCGCTCGTCCGCCAGGCCGAACAATAGATCGGCGACAGAGATGTTTACGGCGGGAGTCCGTCCCCCCGAAGAACCCGCACGCGCGCGCGAGCGCGTCGGCCCCTCGCACAAACACACCAGCGAGATAGCCATTGCCAGTTGCTTGGCAGAGGTGGCTGTGGTCGCCGGCGCTATCGGGAAATCGCTCCTCCGCAGATTTGCATAACCGTACAGGGAATTAAAAAAATAAGAGGGCATGGCCGATCGCTTGGGCTTTGTTAGAATAGATACACAGTGCTACACTGCCAACTTGATGCTCTGTACATTTAGAGATCGTGAGTGCTCCTCCCTCACGCTCGAGTGTTAATAGTGAGAGTTATTCAACTCTCACACTTGCTTTTTCTTTCTCTGGTAATCAACTGACTCACTTTAAGGGGTGACATCTATTGATCGAATCTCAGAGAATCAATTTTGCTTTTTTGGGTTTTCGGAAACATTTTTCTTTTAAGGGTATAACTTGAAGTTTTTAATCCAATATACGAAATATTAATAATTTCGCAATTAATTTGTAACTTAGATTGTAATTAACAGATGGTTGAAACTTTGAAATTACAATTTCCCTTTGCTTTTGGCGTACCGCTGCAGATGTAACCACTTAATGCGTGCACATGGATTAATCTCGAGAATGAGACCTGTTAAAAGCGGTCAGCGACAACTGTCCCAGATCGAGAAAGACCTTTAAATTTCTGGCATTGGGCTAAATAAACGATTTTCATGCGTAAAATACGAGTAATCGGTAATACCCGAATCAGTTCTGTTTAAGTTACCTGCAGTTCGTTCTGTCTTTCTCCGTCTCTCGGGCTCGATGATACGCGAGCGTCAAGATCCGTTTGGAGCGGCTGCCATAAATTCGCCGGCTCGAATGCGAATAAGAGCGAGTAACCGAATTTCGGGCTGGTCGGATTCAGTTAGTATCTCGGGTGGCGTGGTGTACAAGTGCCGCACGGGGCCCTCACGCACACCGAGTCCAGGGCCCTCGGTCCCCGCCCAATTATAACGGCCCGCGCACGAAAATGCAGTTTAAATTGCGGGTTCACGTCACCTTGGCCGCGAATGGGACGATTTCGGAGCGGGCCCCTCTCTCGCTCCGCGAGGGAGCATCGGTTTCGAGTGATCCAATCAAACATACACGTTTCCAGCCGTGATGATGGACCGTGGTGAGGATAATGCGAGGTCCGGACGCCGTTATATCCGGCGCGAGATATACGAATTGGAGAAGGAACCGCTTGGAGTCGCCCGTGGGATGAAGAGGGAGGCCACTCGGCAGCCTGACCGGGACTCCTCTCGGCTCGACTGCCGCCAGAACGAATCGGGGAATGGGAACGCGTCGAAAAACCGGTGAATAAAGATAGCCGAACATTGTGGTTTGCGGATCGACGGGGATGGCAGCCGCAGTGTGCGTCAATCGGTGTTCTTGAAGAGATGTACTCGGTCAATCGAACCTCCCAGCGATTCCGCTGAGAGCGCGGCTCGATCCATCTCATTCTCCGATCTTGATTCACCGTCTTCCCAAGTGCCACCAGACAACTTTGATTATTTTACCTTGAGCATTACAATCTACGAACACCAACGGATTACTTCCGGAGGGTAACAGCACAGTTTGCAGAAGGAAAGAGGAGCCGACGCAAATAGTAATTGGTGTACCGCCCTCGAGTATTTTAGACGCCTAGAAGTCGAGAACTAAAAGCATTAGGTCAGCAGGTTTCTGCACGATGAACAGTGGAAGCGTGTATCCGTCGGGGAGTGAGGGAGCGAGGGAGCAGCGGCCAACTGTGGAAGAGCATTTCCCGCGGGCCGCTTAGTCGGAGTCGCTCGTAATCCTGGCGGCCTATCATCTGCGGCAATAGCCGCTCACCCGGTCCATTCCCAAGTGCTCGCAGTTCACGGAATCCGCGCTTTAAGGATAATGAAACTGTCAAGGGCGATCTTCAGGGTCGTTAGGAGCTTATAAACGTGTCGGGCGATCACTGGCCGGCGGAGGCGACGGCGGCAGCTCGCAAGTAGGATTCTTCGCGCGCTCGCCAGGCTTTTTGCTCTCTCGAGACAAGTGGCAACGAGCCGGCGCCAGGGAATTTCTCATGTCGGGCAGCGTGTTTGCCAGCAATTAACGGGAATTCCAATGAGCCGAGCCGCCTCGGCCGTCTCCCCCTCGGTAAACACTGCCCCCCCTTCCAAAGCTTTATTTTCGGCCTCTCAAATACTCGGCCATAATCCGACTAGATCCCCGATAGTTTCTCGGCGGAGATATCGCCGTATTTTCGGCGGCTTGCTTGTTAACTGTAACCGCCGCGAGCGCGCTACGGCCGAGGGCCGAGTTATAGTTGCAGTTGTTTTTGCGCCCGGGTGAGCGAGAGATGCGTAATGAAATATGCGCCGGGAGATCAATAGATGCGAGCGGCGAGATGCTGCGGAGCAGCCGCCGCCGTGCGCGCTCTTTGATCAGTCAAAGAGCAGCGGCTGGTTCCCCTTTCGCGATCAGGAATCCCAGTTTTTATAACGCGCTCGCGCGCCAAGCCTCTCCTATCAAGATCAAACGACGTGGCTCTCGGTGTCCAGCGACAGTGCTCGCCTTTATAAGGGATGCTCGCGGAAATGTCTTCCTTTGCCCGAGTGACAAGCGCGCGCTAGGAGAATCAGCCTCTGCCTCTATCTAGATCCGAAGTCTATTACCAGTCAGAGTTTTTAATTGGCCCTGGAAGCCGGATGACTATCGGACAAAAAGTAATTGGAACTGACAATACGGCTTCATTTATTCTTTACCCGGCCATCGGCCCCTTCGCGCTTCCCACATTTTCCGTCTCGGTACATTCATCATTTATTCTAATGGAGCCGGATCTCCATAATAAGATATATGAGATATAAATCTGCGAGCAAGAAATCGAACAGATGAAGTGTAGAGTATCACAATGCTCGGTGCGCATTTAACCTTTAGAGGCTCGACATGGCCACTACATATATTGACCGTAGGTAAATTTGCTTTTCTAAACATCATATTCGACATAAATGTGCATAAATTTGGGCCACAAAAACGTCGATTTTGTCTAAAAAAATACCGAGCCCTCTAAAGGTTAAAGGAATATCTTCCGGCGACTTGATTACTTTCCCTGGAATAATCGGGGGAGCGTAATGGACCTTAATATCGCGTATGCCTCCTTTTATCAGGAACGCACAGCTTGAGCGCATGGTCCTGCCGTTTGCGCAATCGCTAGCCATTACAGCCAGCGATAATCTCTTCATTATGCGGCCTCGGTTGCATTGTCGTAAAGAAGACTTTGTTTCACCTCGCCGGGACACTTATCCGCCGCTGCTATCGGATGCTGCGCGTGTATGTGCACCCTTACCCACGCCTACCTATGCATCTCCCCGTGCAGATTAATACCGCGATATGGTATTGTGCTGCGGCTACCACATTGCAGATTGCATTCTACCCGGAGTTGCATTCTCGCACTCGGCATCCTCTTCGTGTACCCGGGACTCGTTATTCCTCGCGTAGGACGCTGTCGAAGTGACTTGGAGGCCTAATCTAAATTAATGGAGCAGTCGAGTCACTTGGCACTCGATCGAGTCGACGACGTTCGAACTTCGCAGAAGCGATTGTAGACTAAAATGCGATAAAGAAAAGCGCAGGGAAAATAGGTGGTGAATGAAACGAGCTTGCTCATTTCCCTGAGCGAGGTGGTGAAAATATTGTCAATATGGGTATCCTGACCTAGAGACCAAAGTGGGCACTGACCTTTGCGTCCGGCTTTTCAAGTGGCGTAGACATCGCCTGGAATCCTGGCGGCTCGATCATACTTCCTCGTCACGTACCGCGGCGAACGAAGGTACAAACTCCTACCAGATGATTCGTACCACTGACGAACACGCATGTAGGTATATATGCGCGCGGCTTGTTTACACTCTAGCAGTACGTGTAAGCCGGGGAAATGCCAGCCGGTAAACGAGAGGAACTTTCGGGCTGCACTGTTCCAATAACGAAATTCGCCTGGCTTTTATTAGAAAGGCACTTCTCTATCCCAGTAGTATAAGTCAGTCGGGCGCCAGACATCCCCGGGTTTAATCCGTAATGCCACACGGTTGCACCACCTGCAAAGAGACAAAAGGGAAATGCTGTTCCCGCGAGATTTTCTGTCTAACGTGCAACAAATTGAATGTCCGTCGTATTAAAAAGCAGAGTCCGATTGCCAGCGGGGATTAGCGTGACTCGAAATTGACGTTTCCGGCCAGCGGCTACGTCAGGCGCGTTCACTGCGAGCCGACATCGTGAAAGTAATTCAGTCTGCTCGACAGAGATCGCTCGAGTATTTGTCACTGGCGAGAAAAATCCTAATCGCATGATCGTTCCGAGACACGAGAATACATACAATATCTCATAGTAATTTCTCAGCTTTGTTCATCGAAGGTTTGTTCGTTCCCTTGGGGCGAGTGTCAGGTCACCCTTCAGTTCGCCCGAATACCGACGTTTCAATTCAGCTAGCCGCCGCGCTCGTTGGTTAATTCGCAGTGTTAATCCGCAAATCCGTTCCACTCGGACTTAGATTATTGCAGTGGAGGTTCTCCCTTTCTCTCGGATCAGCCGGTTAGATCGGGTAATCGAAATCGGGACCTGGAGAAAGTACTTTGCTGTAATTACTCGCAAGTTTCTAGGTCCCGGCGGGCGCACGTCTGTTTCCTATTTAGATCGGCCCGGTGAAGAATCGAGCGAGGATCTCGTGTTTCTCCGGTTCACCTAATGTGCAGAATATATTCAGTGAAGGTGTATAGCGACTTCATCGCGGATACGAGAGGAGAGCATGAAATCCGATCTGAGCCGGAGCCTTAAGCCTCCCCCGGGATATCTCTTTCTCTCTGTCTCTCGCGCACCATGAAATCGGCGCGCGGCTATCGATAAGAGGATCATAAAACGTGCGCGGCCCCCTCGATACCTCATCGTAATTCCGGCTTTTTACTATCGGCGCCGGTGAATAAATTAGACAGTGTGCCGGGGCCACGCGAGAAAAAGTCATTAGCCGGGAATATTACCCTATCGCATTACGGCCCGGCCACGAGATCGTATATTAATAATTATTGTACACTTTTTCCCCGGGCGGCGGCTGGGGGGTTGGGGGGTGGGGGCATTGCCGCGCGCTCACCGGATATATCCTATACTCTCCCACCCTCTGCCTCCCGACTCCTCGCCCTTTCTTCCACTCTCTTTGCATCTCTCTCCGGCGAGTGTAGTACGAGAGAATTATAGGTCCTTGGGAGTGCGGCTATCGCGATGCGAAGCGTGAAACTGTATCGTTGCCTGTGGAGATGTTCGATACACCGGCTATCGTGCCTTCTCCTCCTCCTCGCAATTATATGCCCTCGAACTCGCAGGAATCCCTACGTGCCAGGCCAAGTGCATTTCATCGTTCGTGCACTTTCGTTCGAGTGCTCCGAGCGGTCGAAAGTCATTTTTCCCCGGCAGGTAGATTCGAGCGGAGATATACATAGTTGGCGGAGGTAGGAAATCTCCGGGTTCTTCGCGGCCGGGAACGGTGCCGCTCCTTTGGTCGCCGGACGTGTTACACAGTTAAACGACGAGGTAACATAGCTGGAGATGCTTCTTCAAGAGATATCGCGAGGGCATGTCGCTCCGGCAGGAATCCAGAAGCCGGAATACCGGAAGTCGAGCAGCTCCAGGCTGGAGGAGTCGATTTCGTGGCTGGGAGTAATTAAGCGGCCCGTTACACTGGAAACTCCGAGCGGGTGCTCGATATGTGCCGTTGCTTGAGCTTGCCAAGCCTTTTTTCCCCGGGCTCGCTCGCGCAAATTAAAGCGAGAGCCGTACTCTGGGAATTATGTACGTAGGCGGTAATTGGCGCGGCAATTCATTAATTTCCGCCAGGGATATCGGAGCCGCGCGCGCTCGCGGTATCGGGGTATTTTTCTCGCCCGGGCTTCTTCGGCTCTCTCGGTTAGTCGGTATTAATTGGACGAACCGAGCCGAGCACCACTTTCATGCCAGATGCCAGAAGAGCTCGCGGGCGAAAAATCAGCGCGGGCCTTCCAGTTTGTTGCGCAATGCCGGGGATAAAACGGGAAACGGGAATGCCGTAACCGCCACCGCCCGACCGCCAGATACACTTGAGATTCGATGATAGACACCGTGATCGACCGATTAGAATACGACTTCTCCTACTGGAGCGGCGCACCGGATTCCTGCCCGCTTCGCTCTCTGACACCCAGTCACAGCTGCCGTCCTGCGATACTCCGATCATAATATTACGCTTTCCAACCTCGAGATTTCTTGACTCGCTGATTTGAAGGGAATACTGCAACCCAATCGACTCGCCTACCATCCGATTGGCTGTTCGCCTCTGATACCAAGTCGAAGCGTCGTGCAGCATCTTTCCTCCGTTTAATTATTCATTTGCTCTTCTCATCGTCGGTTGTCCAAAAGTTTCATGCAATTCTTCACGATGCTCGACTTGAAGCTAAACCCCGTGAACTGTCTGACCAATCCCATACTTGGCGCGGCGACCGGCTTTATCGCGGCCGTGAATTAAAAGTATCGTGCTCCATGTGTAATCGGAATGTAGAGACGCGAACACGGCATTTCACTTAGCGAAACAAATATGTAAATAGTACTTGAAGGATCGGGTTCAGCGGCCTCGTTGCGCCGGAGGGATAAAGTGAGAGGGTGTGGGAGAGAGAGAGAGAGACATTTTACTCCACCGAAGCCTCGCTTGGCGAAACATCGACCAAGGTCGCAACCTGGACCAGCGCAAATATTGAACTTGTGGCACAAATTGTCCGGTTACCTCGAGGAAAAAGAGCGAGACTGGAATCCACTTGAAGATTGTCTCTGGGAAAGATGTGCCGATCTCAAGTATCGAAAAAGGTGTGCTCACGGTATAGACGTACATGAATTAATTACTGCGGTCATTGACAGTCTAATCACGAAATCCTAATCCAAGTTGAAGCTGAAGGATTTCAAAGGATTCATAATTAACATTACTCTGACTTTATTTATAAATCACTAAATTTGTAAATGTTATTTTTGATGAGTGGTGGGACACTGCGGTGACTGGTAGTCCAGACAGTTGGTCGAAGTACCGTCGCAACACTGCGACGCGTAACACCAGCCGCAAATGATGGATAGATCTGCCGCGGATGGGTATTAATTAAAGCCGGCCTCGCTGGCGACAGTCATTCATTAAAGCATTAACGATCCCGTATTCCAACTATCATGTCCATCGGCTGATGTTGCGCCGCTGTAATTACCGATCCGGGCTAAGTCGAGATTAATTGAAAACGGATTCCCGAGGACCGACCGCATTGAGTACTCCTCTCGATTGCTGAGGTGCCGGAGGCACGTTAGGCGTGCGCAGGATCACTGCGGGGCCTCGAATTCGTTGGCGCCAGCGGAGGAAAGCCGCTGACTGGCAAATACTGAATTTTGCGGTGACAGGCCTGCACTTAACTCGATTCTCCGCACGACAGACCGAAAGAGATAAAGTGGGAGAAAGAGAAAGAGGGAGAGAGAGGGACTGGAACCACCAGCAACCTCGAGGACTGGCTTCCATCGACTGATTGGAAGGCGAATCCAGCCGGTGCAATTTGCCCGGGACAATCTCTCGCCAATCTTTCCTATGGCCAGCGGACGTTAATATCGCGTCGGATCGCCGGCGAACATCTGGACGCGCAGTACGTTTATCGCCCATTACCATCGGACGCGCGATCCTCTAATTGAGCTATTACACGAGCATTTGAAATCGAGCCGCCCGATACTGGGAACACGCGAATTATACGATCGTTTGATACCAGTCTCATCCCTGTCTCCCTCTCTACCAGCGGCGCCAGGCAAATCAGCGAGGGAGCCTCGCAACTTTGCGAAAGGACCGAGCCGATCAGGACCCCTCCAACCTGATAAGAAGGCGCGCGCCGATCAAACTACCAAAGTTCTCAGCGGACTCCTCGCTCTATTACAAACCTCACGATTTCCACCGTTCGAACCTCCTCCGCCACTTATCGTACACGTAATACAATTACCGGGCCAATTCAGTAATCATTAATACGTGCCTCCGACCAAGATTGAATGCGCCTGATGACCACCGTGCGATCTCGGCGCCGAGCCACTAGAGTCGAGGAGCCGCAGGAACAAAAGCGGCCACCGCGAGCAACAATCAGTCGGGGCCGGCGGGATCCGTTAGATTAAGCTCCTAGGAAAATTACAATAGGTAATAGTAGTACTGGGGGCAGAGCTCGGAGGGTGGGAGGGCCCGAAGAGTATCGGGCATAATCGGCCGGCAAGTGGAACGCTGCCCGGGCGCATGCACACATATCGATTTCCGATGGGAATGCGATAACATTCCGAGCCAGGGGCAGGAAAGCGTGAAATTGAATTACGACAGGCGGCCAGCCTCGCGGTGGTAACGAGATGTTGAGCTTGGTTAACGCCGCAATACCGAATCTAGTTTAATGACCCGCGATACAATGTGCCGGGATGCGCGCGTACCGCGTCCCTGCTTTTTCCCCCTGTACCACCTGCGGCGTCTCAATTAGGATCGAGGCAATGTGAATGTGGATACTCGTAACTGGACATCGACCACCTCCTCGGTGAATCAGTGAGGACATTAACACGTTGTCTAGTGGTCGCGAGTGTTGGCGCACGAATCAACTCTTGTACGATGATTAAAGTACAGAATTCTACAAGAATTATTCAAATCCATTAAAGCAGATCGTTTTTTATTAAAAACACCTAAAATAGCTATTGGATATTAACACATTGTCCGCCGGTCACGAGTGTTAGAGCATCAATTGACTCTTGAAGAATGATTAAAATACAGACGTCTACAAGGCTTATTGAAATTCATTTAGAACAGAAAGCGTTTTTCACGAAATACACATAAAGTAGTCAGTAGACAATGTGTGCCGGGAAGTTTGTCTCGTAAGTCTCGAGGAGAGATCTTGCGAAGCTATGCCTTCCTCGAAGAAGGCGTGAGTGGTAAACACATTAAGAAACCGCACCCCCCGTAACAAGGACCATTAATTGCCGGGCCGCAAACGCCCGACGGACTTTACGAGGTACAGTGGCTAGCAAGGGAAATTGCGCGGTGCTACCTTCCGCGCGGATTTAGCGATATAGGGCCTGGTTTCCGGGCGCAAGGAGGCCGGCTAGTGGCAGAAAAGCACGCTGGACCACACAGGTGGCTGGGGATCGGTTTGCATTAATCGAATGTACCGGTGTGTACCAGGCTCCGTGGAAATCGGGCGGCTCTCGAGAGGCGACGGCGACGGCGGCGGCGGCGGCGCGCGCGTCAAGTTAGACGCCATGGTGGACACGCGTTACAGCGTAACGTGCAGAGGCCGACGATGCCGGCGGGCAAGCGTTGGCCGTTAAATTACGCGTTACAAGCGCGAACAGTCGGACGTCTCGGCGCCTGCGAGTACGTGGCCGGTGGCGAGCGCGCCGTGTGTGCCCGCACACACTAATTAGGACATTTGCGCTGACTTATCACGACATTACATCGAGAGCGGAGCGATCGGGAGATACAGGACCCGAGAGATAGAGGGAGAGAACAGCATCGAGCGCGCATTTATCATGTCGTTTCCTCGAGCTCCTTTTTTTCGGATCGTTACGCCTTTGATAGCGGCCGGCCGGCGCGGCCACCTCGGCGCCCCCGACCGACCGACGTCCAGTCTCCATAGTGCACGCCACTGATATATCACCGTCTCCTTTCGCGAATATCCTGATCGCCAGCCTCCTGGCGCTTATTCTTGCCGCGGCCGCCGACAGGACGCGACCGAGGCGTGGGACGTCGATCAGTGGGCACTGTCGACCGGAACGATATAATTAGAGATTGGATCGTGCTTTGCTGCCCCGAATCTGTCTCGTTAAGGGGGCGCGCGCGCCAAATGCCAGCCTCTCCTCGATCGCCCCACCCTTCGATCTCTCCGGCGATCGAGCGCTGATCGAGTACCGAGAACTCGCAGTTAACGCGACACCAATTTAACATCGCGGCTGAAATGCCGGCGCGTGAAAGATCGGAGGTGTCGGCACTTCCATCGACGGCCGCGGAGATACCTAGCGGGAAACTATTATTGCGCAAGCTGTAATCCCCGAGTGGAACCCCGTCCAGGGTAATCATCGCCATTAAGGTAGAATTCTCATCGCGGCCGAGTGGGCTAGAGCGCGCTCGTTTAAACATTATTCCCGATGATCAAAAGGCGCAACGCACTCGGTTCAGCTAGGAAGAGTGGTCGAGGCGAAGGATCAATGGGTCCTCCGCACGCGGACCGAATGAAACTAAGGAAGAGTGCATGTGATTCTCAAGCGAGCGTCGTTTGCGGCTCTCAAAATTAGCACTTTCTGCTTTCCACTAAATATACGGAAGCGCGTGTATTTTCCCCGAGCGTCTCTACCCTATTACTCGACCTCCGGAGCCTCCAGTGCATCTGGTAGCGGTTCGGGTCGTTCGAGATCTCGGAGAGGTCGCCGCGCGCACGCGCGATAAGTGACACGACGCAATATACGGTGGATTACAGTGACAGAGGAGAGTCGTCGGGATATGACATATAGCGGCGATAAAAATCGAGTGGTCGTTAGGCGAGAGAGAAGGGCGCATTGTGCGCCGGAGCCGCGGGGTTCAGCTGGTAAAAGGCTGAAATGGACTATGGAATTAGCCGCGTGACATTATAATGAAGACGAGAGCCGGGACTAATGGCGACCAAGTGAGCCACGCCGGAGCGCCGAGCGACGCGGCATTAATCAAAGTCCCCTGCATCCACGGGAGACGATCTTTGGCACAAAGAGCGCTTAGCATTGGCCCCCAGCGGAAAAGCCCGCGGACCAGCGAGCTGGAGGTAAGCGCATCGAGCACCTTCGCTGATGACAAAGACCTCTTGATTGCACACTCCCGTGCGACGGAGAACCGGCCAGTTACATCGGTAAGGGCGCGCGCGCGTGCTCCACCCACGATTATCGTGTCGGGCCGAAATTCGAACTGCCACATGGGTCGACGACTCTATCCTCGCCCTGGTCTATTTTTCGTTGGACGCCGGGATGCCTGCGCCACAACGACGACCGCGCCGCGCAATCTTCCGCCGCGCCAGGATTTATTCGGAATTCGCTGTCCCCCCGGCGCCGTATTAACCGATGCGCTCGCTCCGTTTATCACCCCTGACAACGGAATGTCCCGACGACGATTTATAGAAAGAGACGCGGCCATGTTAATTCGGTACTAGCGACTAGCGTGTTGTGACGCCCCGGAAGCCCTGCCACGCGCGAGCCTCCAGCTAATCGGGCGAATTGATAAGTTTTCCCGACCTAGCCCGGCGACGTCTTGGGAATTGTCCTCTGACCTTACAGGATGGCCTTGTTATCGATAGTGCTCCCCCCTGAGACGAATGTACTTAGGTAAGCCTGCGAGCAAAGTAGATCCAATAAAGGACCGCTCTACGGGGCAATGACTATTGTGTCTCTGGCGCTCCCCCACTCTCGCCGGTTTCGAGCGGCCTTTATCGCCACCGCAAGGAGAGGCCACGCGGATTATCCACGCTGGCCACATTCGATCTGGCGACCTCCCACCAAGCACAACGCCGCATTATTGCCCGGGCAATTTATGATCGCAGCGACCTTAATAACAAAATTAAACGACGCTCCGGTCCGACGTCCTCCCTCTTTTCGAAATGGAGACGCCGGAACACGCTTTTCCCGCCGGACTAACTAAGATTGTGACATTTCGCTCGCGTGTTATGCTAAACTACACGCTTTCGACATTCTCTTCCACTGGTGTCGTCATTATTCTTAATCGTTATAAGAACAATTATACTTTAATTAGACCTTTTCGGGCCACCTACTTATAAGTCACTTTCTCCCAGAGAAAATGTCCTTGTCGATTTCTTCGACGGTCCCGAGCCGACAACTTCATCTGGTAGTGGTGAGCAAAAACAAGTGCGCATTCGAATCGAATTCAGCGAATTAACTGTGCCAGACTTTCGAGCCGGTACACAATGCAGAACAAGTCGTTGGAGACTCTTTTTTTCTCGATCGCTCGCTCTTGATGGGTAGAGATGTTAAGTGGAAGTAGTTGGGCCTTGTCAGCCGCGCGAGCTTCCACTTCCAGATCGGCCGATCGCGCTCCACATAGCCGGGCGACTATTTTGACTGTGCGATGCCGATGACCTTTCCGATTCATGGCGTCCCGTTATGCGACTCGAAATTAATTTCATATAGACCGCCGTCTCCCCGAGCCGCCTACGAGAGCCGAAAGCATTGTTCGAAGGAGGATCGATCGGTACTTGGTTATTCCTACCGGCGATCAGTTAACGCCAGCAGGAATATGTGTTATCGTGGGGGCAGCATACTCCTGTCTTGCAGTGCTGTCGACCCTTTTACGGATGTTCATCTCCCGGAGGTGTCTGCGACTCCGCTCCTCAATCACCGGCACATCTAATCGGCCCCATTATTTACGGCGCCCGGCCCTTTCTGCCCTTTCACGCGCCACCATTTTCACGGCCTTTGTGCAACAGCTATTTCGACAAGAGGTCTCCATAAAATCGGCCTAAGCCCCCATCCTCTTATATGGAATCGTCTCGGTTTATTGCCCTACCGACATCCTCTCTCTTACGTAAATCCTCAGATCCACCCGGATACTTTGAAATTCGGAAGCCCGGCTGAGTTATGTCAAGCCAGCCGGCCAGATCACGAAGGAAGGTGGAGTAAAGCAGGAGGATGTTGTTTCAAGCCTCTTAAATTAGAAAGCTTCGATCGGTCCTTCTGTTGGCCGAGCGACGACCCAAGGAATACCAGCGGCTCGACCACCAATGCACCGTCTCGACGACGATAGGCTATCGATGATTATTGCGACTTAGACCACCAAGGGTTCAGGCTAAATTCAATGTCGCTCGATTTGCCGGGGCTGGACCACCCGAAAGATCGCTCTCCTCCACGTCCAGCTCGTCGATCTCCGGCGAGCAATACTATCGCCGCGCCGGTTGCAATTGCGGTAACAGGCAGCCGATCGGCCGCCGGCCTGCCAGCTGCATCATTACCCGGGGAACAACGTGCCAATCAGGCGACTCGTACAATTATCAATGATGCCCCGTGCGATGTCGGCAACAGAAGCCACCGCGATGATATATCGCCCAGGCGGAGCAAAGAGCGCAGCCAGCCGTCCTCGGCGCTCGCCCGGCCAAAGGATACGCGAGGATATATGCGCGCCGAGTAAAAGTGGAAGTGTTAATGCCAGCCGGGCAGCGCTGGGCCCTCTTAACAAATGGACGGCGAACGCCTTTAAATCAACAATGAATCAACAATGTTCTCTCCCGGTAGCGAACGCCGCGCGCCTTCGCCTTCTACACTCAGCGCACGCGGCGCCCATTATGCAATGTGTATTCGCGAGATCGCGCGGGGCATCTATGCCAAGGTGTATGTAATTTTACGAGGCTCGCGCGCACCGCGCTCACCGTCAATTAACGTCGAACATCGCACATATTTATCAAGGCGGGCAGGCCTCTCGTCCCCGACATTTCAAGATCTTTAATACACAAGAGGAAGAGTGCCGGAGTGCCGCCAGGCTAGATGTAAAGTTCGAAAAGCAAGCGGAGAGTCCTCGGTACTAAACTCGCCTGTGTAACTTAGTCGACACTGAAATGAAGAGGGACACTAACTACCGCGAGAGAGCGAGCCTTATCTGTCTCGAGCGTATATTACTTCCACTTATCGCCCGGTATCTCCCTCCGTCCCGGGTAACACGATAAGTTTCGGGGTAGCTGCCAGGGCGAGAGAACGAGCGAGACGCAGATTCGATTTCCCGAAGGGCTGCCACATCCTCGACGCATCCTCCGGCTCTTTCTGAGAGGGTGCTGCACGCGATCCTGTGATAAGAAAAAAGGACGCGCCCGGGCCCGAGGCCCGGGGTGCTTAGACCTGGAATGTCCGGGGCAGCAGCTAGTGCACCGGGCGGGCAGGCACTGCGCGGACAATGAATTCATCGGCGACCCACACCGCGGCTGAAAGTCAACGCAATAAACTTTACGACACTTAGTAACAGTATCTGCGTGAAGCGGGCGAAACGCAAGCTAGCCGCAGCCCGGTGGGGGCAAAGCTCGCCGAAGGAGGAAGGAAAGGAGACGTAGGAGAGGAAGGTATGTTAAGGGCCGAGGGGGAGAGAGAGAGAGAGAGAGAGAAATCACCCCGCCCAGGCGGCGTCCCGTATCTTTATCACCCGGTTTTACTGCACCACCTCCGAGTCGTCATAACTGCGTCTCCTCGTCGTTGTTCCTTATTAAAATCGGCGCCGAAAAAACGCCGCGCCCACGTCCTGCCTTCGATTCGAACCCGGTCACGCGCCGATCCCCTTAAGGTTGCCGCACAACGTCCTTCGGACTTTAATAGTTGCTCCAGCTGTACTACAGAGCACTGAGAGAGGGTGGTCCCCGTCGTTAAAGCGGACAGTTCCACTTGGTCAGGCTCAAAATTGGATTGCAAAGAGAAATTCATAAGTTAAACCGTTTTTACCATTAACTACACGCGCAGCAGGAAGAGTAAATAAATGTATTGCAGAACTCACTGCCACTGTAGGTTCTATTTAAAATGCATTGAACTCGAATGAGATTATTGGAAGATTGAGTTGTATAGGTCTATTCCGAAATGTGCGGTCCATCGAGTAAGATGCTGTGTGCGAGATCCTTTATTGAGGAGGACGCGGAAGTCGGATCGCGGGAGGTCGAATCTCCCACGTTTTCTATAACGCAGTAAGAAAGGAAGCAGGATCCTCACGGAGGCAGGAACACAGCCTGCTCGAAAGCGAGAGTGGCCAGTGGGTTGTGGTATAGCGGGCGAGCGAAGGATGCGAAGGGGAGGAGGAAAGGACGGGCGAAAAGGAGCTACGTCCTGCACGGAGCCCAATTAAAACATGCGCCAACAAATCATCGGCTGGCAGAGGAGCACGACGCGGCCCAATAAGTCATCTTCACTAAGAGAACTTTCCACGCTCAGAAAGCGCGGCCTTCTCGTTCGCCGATCTAATTAATAGAAATTAATTGCCAGCTCCGACCTTGCATCACTTGGTCCTCCCACCCGTTTCTCATATACCAGACATACTTTACTCAAAGCACTCAGCGGAACAGCGTTTGTGCTTTTCGCCCGACTTGCGTTCCTGTTAATATCCTCGGTTAATTGATCGGCCCAATTGTACACCATGTTATTCGTGTCCTGCGCCTGTTTCTCTACGGTTCATAGCTTCCTTATCAGGAGATGAGCACCGAAGAGCGCACGTCATATCAGTGTGAGTAAAACATTCCGAAGGGAAAACTGGAATTTCAAACAACATATATACTCGAATGCAAATGAAAATGGCAGCTTGCACTTCGTTTTATCACTTGTCCCGTAAGTGAAATGAAAGACGCTACTAAACTCCCATACCCAATGGCTTCTTTGAGCCACGTGGAATGCTCTCAGACAGAGAGGAAGCAGTGCTAGTTAAAATTCCACTGCCAAGCACAGCCGATAGACGAACTATTAATGAAGTGGCGTGAGTGCTGCTGAAGCAATCAACTTGGCAGCAATTAAGACGTTAGAGTTTCAAGGTAGAAAGTAGGGGATGGTGACTCGGGCTGCTCGATTTTACAAAGCGTTGTCCCAGAGGTGCTCCTCTGATGTCATCGACTAAGGGGAGCTGGTTCTATCGCGATCAACATAGTTGCATAACTAGAAAGGAGCATCGATACCCGCAGGCTAACGAGTGAAGCACGCACCTGGACACGGCAATCGCGATGCACTGGCGAAGGACAAATGGAGGGAGCAGGCAGAGCGAGGACCAAGGCGTGATGAGGACGGTGCCCCCAGCACGATGCCCGATAACGAACCACTGGCGCTTACCGCTTGTAGAGAAGGACCAGCTGCGAGCGCACCTTCTTACTTTCAACAAGAGGCCCTTTTTACTCGACCACTAGCCAACTGGCCAATATTAAAGAAAACTGACACCGATCCCTCTCGCAAGCACCTACTACCTCTTGGGACCCAATTTCACTATCGTCGCTTGCTCAGCTAATCGACATAAATCCCAAAGTGGAACACGCAGGATCCGAGCCCAAGAGCTATATCTCGCAAGGGTTGCAATTGTAATAAAGCTTGCGCAGCAGGACTAACTTTTCGAAATACGAGCTGCTAAATAATTCATTTCGTCGCTCGTTAGCGCTGGCCAGGATAGTTTCAAGTGCACCTAGCCGGACGACTAAAACTCTATGCAAATCATCAAGGGGGTGCTGGAGCCGAGGGTTTCGAGGCTCGCAGTGGAAGAGGGCCACGGGTACGAGAGCGGCGAGCGCGGCGCACACACGCCTGGAACTTTCCTCTCGGGCTCTGCAAGCGGAATCCCGTCGATGAATGCTCGCACGCCTTGAGATGACTTGTAGAGTCACTGAAAGGAAGCGCGTATAATGCCCAGGAAACGAGCGGATGACGAGATTTATGATCGCGTGAGGAATGGCGACAGTGCGCCCGCCGGAGTACGGCGAGCGCACGCGTAATAGGATATCCGATACTGCTCGCGGATGATTCAGGGTAACGCCATCGAGTCCAAGTTCGATCCTTATCGCGCGCCCGATCGATTTAATGCATGCAGATTGCCGTGGCCCGAGGTGTTACCGGGATTAGAGCGGCGAAATGCAGATTACCGTAACACATTCGTGCGCGGATCAACGCGCCCGTGCACACACAGCCAGTTTCCCTCTTTGATTATTTTGTCTCCTAACACAGATTCCCCAAATTTAATCCATTCAAACAGACATGCCTCCTGCAAGCATACGATGGAAATAAACCACCCAACCACCTTAAAGAACGAAGGCCTGCTTTTAAAATCGGTCAAACACTACGTGGACATTTCTTTTGGATTAAAGACCGCGACCTTTTGGATTAACCGGAAAACCTTTGAAACGAAAGATCCCTTACGCTAAACATTGCGACTGGTACACACATAGCCGAGCGATGTTCTCACGTGTTAAAAATACCGAACCGACCTCAACCCGTGTTTACCATTGTCCCGGCAGCGCGGCAATAATATTAACCTTCCGCGCGACTGTTAATTCACGCCCGGAGAATGCAGCGAGTATTTGCAGCGACAAATAACAAACAACGAGAGGTTTCCGTGTGCCGTTCGCGCAAGCAGCGCAACTATGCCGTCCTTGGACGCCGGGGAAATAATGCCGGCTACCAAGAAAGTGTGATACTTTAGTGACTCGGAATTCGCCGGGGCCTGCATTTCGGAGCGCGTCTTTATTGTCTTGCTCTCTTTGGATGAGCGTGTGCCCGGTGACGTTGGGCACTGTATTACGTGGGATTACGTTTTCTCCGTGCGTCGTACCTGCCCCTCCGTCTCTCGCTCTCGGTGGTACATAGTATACATACATATAGCGGCTCCTCGCCTCCTCGCCTCCTCGCTCGCGCATGCTGCCTAAGGCATGTCTTCAATGGCGAACACGCTGTTAAATATAGCCGGGGCATTCATAAATCAGGCGAATACCGGCGATGTTAAAGGGGCGGTCGCCTTGCGTGGGCAGGTGAATGCGAATCTGAGGAACGTGAACCCCGAGCATAATAAGCGCTCTCTCGCCCGCTCGCCGGAGCGAGCCCAGTCAGCCGCGATAGAGCGAGAACGACCAGGAACCGCAGGACTAAATCCTTCCGGTCTGCGCAACACCCTGCCAATGTCAAGATCCATTCCCGGCTTCCCTTAACCTCCTTTCTACCGGGCAATGCCCAATCGCTTCCGTGAATGTGCTCGACCGCCTCGACCGGCTCGCTGTCGATGTACTCGTAATACGCAGCTTCTGCAAATCGAGCGTTGGAGCAGATGTAATTGATATTAGCTCGACTACTGTGATGGTTGGCGAGGAATTAACTGATTTCAAGCCCAGTAGCTCGGTGTCTAGAGAAATGACTATTAGTAGTTACCGTCAATTCAGTAGGCGGTTTTAAGGTCGCTTTTCTTCCTATTCCTCTCCTGTGTTATTATTTTCGGTATAATATTTGGTAGCAACTCCTGCAACTTCTATTGTTTGGTACTAACACCAGCAATTTTCAATATTTCCTACCAACTCCGCGAACTTTGATTATTTTTGGTACCAAAACACAGAAGTCGGATAAGTTCCTATTCCTCCTGCGTTATAATTGTCGGAGTAGAATGAGAAAAGCGACCTTGAAACCGCCTATTGAATCGGCGACGACTACAGTCAGACACACTTTGGCCGAGTGCATCTTGGAGTGAAAAGGAGGCGGCGAGCGACCGGTTCTCCTTTTGGATTCCCTCGTAGGAAGCGCCACGCCACGCCACGGCCGCGGGATAATGCACCTTCGCGGCTGATGAGTCAAGAGTCATCAGACATAGTGGGAAGTGAGGAAGTCAGGCATTCATCCATTCATCGCGGCAGAGCGCCGGGCAATCTGTGCCGCTGCGTCTACTCGAGGGCCAGCGAGACTGGATCCCGTTTTCACGGCTTCCACCGGGCGAGAAAAGGCGATTCTTCTCTATCCGGGCAGGACTACCGAACGTGCTCTGCGATGGCATTTATCCAAATAGCGCCATCAATCTTCGTTGAAGAAGTATGCATGCCGTGGAGGCCGCGAGGCATCCTTTGCCGCTTTGACATCGCGACATCGCCGTTGCGCAATCGACCAAGGGACGACACATACGCGCTCGCTCCCTAGCTGACTTAAACGGCGACAGTGAAAGTCCTATTACTATTGATGGGACTCCATGCAACGATGGACTCCGAGCACTGACCCGTCATCAATCATTCCGCATGCCGCGTACCAATACCCGCTTAGCAGCCCTAATAAACAAGAATTGTTGTGTCGAGGCGAATGAGCGACTCGCAGACGCTCGAGCGCGAGCATTGTCCTTTCCAGAGAACCCCATGGCGGAAGAGCAACTTGCAAAGACTCGAGCGAGAATTATCCTCCCTCTCTCTCTCTCTCTCTCTCTCCCTCTCTCTTTTTCTCCCTCGGCGGAATTTCATGGCGGAAGTGGCTTTCCGAAAAGCAAGCTCCGCAGGAGGAAGAGATGTTGATGCTCGGCCGGCTTGATAACGAGCGTTGTTGAAGGCGATCCTTATCGCTGCCGGAACCCGGCGATGTCTCGAGGTGGCCGGAGATGTTTTGGGATAATCCAGGTAAATTCGCGAGCGCCGAGCCCCCCTCTCGCCACGGGATCCCGGCTGCGAGGCGATAAGCCGGGCGAGAAAGCGTTGAATCAATTAAGATAATGTTCCTACGGGCCCGCCGGCAACACGCCGAAAAGTAATCCGCGCGAATGCCTTGGTGCATGCACGAGTTCGGTTTCTTAGCTACATGTTTACTCTCTCGCCGGTGTATCCCTGGCGCCGTGCCGCCCGCTTGCCGCAATCTCGTATTCGGCCACTCGGAAATACCGGGCGTCGATTCCGTGTTGGACACACACACACGCACAGAGAAAGAGAGAGAGAGAGAGAGAGAGAGAGAGAGAGAGAGAGAGAGAGAGAGACACAGGTGCGTATATAGAGAGTCGGGACACGAGGAGGAGTGTGTACGGGCGAGATTCCAGGCAAATTGCTACAAGAGGAGAAACTCCCCGTAAAAATGGACATCCGCTCCAAATGTGACACAGCATCCAAGAGATCCGGATCGCACTCTTTTCTTGCTGGCGTCCTGTCAAACGGCGGCGCCTGCCAGGCGGCCAGCGCCGATTTGTATCGTTCTCTATTTTCGTGGCGAACCAGAAGCACCTGGTTCGACTCTTCCCCCGCGCCTTCTAAATCAAACCTGAATCTTTTATAACCCGTAAACTAATTGGCAGATACATTCACACCGAGACGCTAATGCATAATAAAGATTCCGATAGAATTCGCCCGGATATATAAATAGCGCCGATACTCGGCCGCGCGCAGTTTCATCCTCCAAACTCGTATAGAATTTCAAAAGAGGCGGAACAAGTTATTCGCCGTGAAAATCTGAGAGATTCCAACCAACTGTTGGTCGACACGTAGCTGACTGGTCACCAGTTGACTCGTCTTGACAGATGCGCCGACTCCTACTTACTTAAACCTAATTGTCGCTTTTACAGTACCCGGTGAACAATGCTTTAATTATCAGAACGCCCAACAGCCATCAAATAGAATCCGGTTGGCTCGGGCTAAGAAAATCACTCTCGAGGAAGTCGGTGGTGCAAGATAGTTAGCCGAGTGAGTCAGTGCCAGCGGGCGAGAGAAGATTGTCCGTGGTGGGCGATAAATTGTTGCAACGAGCGGCAACGAGGTTTCCTTAATTCCGGCTGCCTCGGAGGCCGGACACTCTGCAGCCAGAGAAAATCGACGTGGGCAGCGCTGAGGTGAAATCAATATAGAGCTTTTATAAGAGCACACGCGGACAGAGACGCCGAGCAGTAGGAGGCGGAGAACAAGCCGAGGGAGCGCGCACGTGACGACAAAATGTGGCGAGCGCGCGCGCGCGCGCGAATACGGGGACACCGTGGGAATGAGTAATGGCCCGGACGATAGGGACATCGGACACGGGCCGAGTAACGAATTTGCTCGTATCTCTTCCACCGTGTGCTGCTCTGTATACCGAGAGAGGAGGAGGAGTAGGTGTGCGATCGCAGGTATACCGGTACGGGAACCCCTCGGCTCCGTACACTGTCGCTGCCACCATCGAGCTTCTCCCGAGATTTTTCTTGTCACTTTATCGCCCGCTTGATACTGCCAATTTGGGATCATAAATAACTAAGGATCTTTTTCTCGAGGGATCCCGTCCCTCGAGATTGCCAACCCCCTCCGCGTAGCCTAACCACCCCCCGTTCCGCCAGCGGACCCTTCTAAATCTATCATCACCGAGGATTCAAGGGACTCCGATTATAGCTCATGGTACTCGAGCGGGTAAGAGCGAGATTCCCAATGAATTATCGAGAGAAATAAGGAAATTGATGGGATGCGAGATTAGGCTTCCCATTTCTCGCAGATCAACACTCGCGGGGAAATCGGAGCAGGGTCTGACAGGGGAGAAGACAGGGTTCTTCTGCTCCGATTCTCTTTATTGTTACTGGCAGGCACCTCGAATGCAGTGTCGGTGTTCGTGGCGTGGAAATGCAGGAACAACAGACGGCAGCTGAAACTATGTGATCTACCGCGCTAATGGCCCGGCTGGTCGGTGGACATGCGATAAAAGCGATTGCTTTAAAGTAGCCTCGTAAAGCAGAGGGAGAAGGTGGAGAGGGAAAGAGAGAGGCGACCCCCGTAGGTAGACCTTCTTAGAAAATAACGAGGCGCCCTCGGGCGATTTATTTCCGCGGACCTGCTGCTACGCCTCGAAAAGCACAGCGCCAGTCAGACGGGAAACGCGTTCCTCTCCCGAGAGTGGTAGTCACGATTCAGCCGCGAATTCCGCCGGCTGGCCTGACAGTGACCGATCATTTTCGCCTGTCTCAATGTTACAGACGATGATCGCCGCGCTCCGCCTGTGTCTCACGGAGAAAGACTATTTTCACCCGACTGTAATAGAACACTTTTACTTACGGGCCTGGAAGCTCTGGAAGCGGCAATTCACTTTGCAAGGGAACTGTCTGACTGGGACCGGCCCATTCTACTGACGCCCGCCTCCGGCCGGCGATCGCGCGTTATCTCCGTCTATCTCCCGGACGATCTATCAAAACTAGTAATGCCAAACTGAAAATAAAACTAATGACTCCGAAAGAGCCTGTTACTACGCCGCGGCGCGGCGATATCCCTTTCACGCGATTCCCGTGGAGAAGGTAGATTCCGACGGCAACAAACTCGAGAAATCCGTCGCCGGTTTCTCGTGAGCGCGTCGATCACGGTGACTTGTAGATTTCGCGCACGAAAAGAGAAAGAAAGGGTGGAGGGGATCTCCGATAGGGATCGAAATGGCCGTTGCAGAGAGGCACCTACTCCGCGCTGGCACGCCCAATTCGAATTTTCGTTATACATTTTTGGTAACCTCGCACAATCGATATCGGACAGCGGGAGAGAAAGAGTGAGAGAGAGAGAGAAAGGAAAAGGCGAACTTATGGACGACCACCATAAAAGTCTACACAGATTGCACTCGCGCACAGTTAGCGAGGCGATGCCGATTATTTATGGTGGCTCGTGTTTGTAAATGCATCGGCAGGATCGGTGTACTTTCGGAGCGGAATTCAAACTTCAAACGTGAGGATCCTCCGGTTGCTTTCCAGGAGAGGAATGTCTCGATCGCCGACATCAGAATGGGCCAGGATGGGACGCACACCTGTCGAACTGTCGCCCAATAGAGAACGGAGCAGGAACTCTCCTGACGTAAAGAGTCCCTAGCCTGAGATTATCGAGCAGAAAGCCGCTAGTCCCGAGAGATACACGTCTCCTCGCGGTGACCTTCGATCGCCCGAGTATTCCGGGTTACACTCGAAACGCTATCTTGGAACTTGGAACGAGAATATGCCTGAGAGAGCTTTTTAACTGCGCTTCCCTCGAAACCTTGGCGCAAATCTAAAGCCCGGCTTTCGGTTGACCCACATTTCTCAGGATTATCGGAATCAGAGTACTCAGGCCTAAACTCTAATTCTTTCCTGACTGTTTACGTTCCCGGAAGAGGCCTGTACCGACGGCGCCGTCGTCCGCCACGGCTGCTCGCAGATTACGAAGTGTATGGGATAGTGTTACAACTTCTGAGAGCCGCAAATATACACCGGCAGGGATCTACGCCAGTGAGTTTGAGAAATTGGCAAAGGAGGAATGATTAATGAGGATATTGCGCGTATTAAAGAATTGCCGTCGCAAAGGAACAGGAAGAATTCGGATGAATGCGAGTCGAGGAGGAAGCGGAACCAACTATCGGCGCACGCCATATTCGGTCCAAGGTCGGACCACGACTGTCAATCAGATGACTAGCTATTGCCTATTTTGTGTACTCGGCTAAATATAAAAGTCTGGCTATATTTAACCATCCGAGTATTCTCATTCGGAGACCGGAGCTAATGCACGGGTGAATAAAACATTTTCCTTTGCAAAGTCAATCTAACGAATTCTTGAAAATTCGAATCAAATCAGTTTCGCGAGAACTTGTTTTACGACGGAACAACAGGGTGTATTAACGCTCGGAGTTGCATTCCCATCGGCGACTCTTTCCGCGAATGTTATCTGCACTTCTTTTTATCAGAGTCAATAAGAAGTCAGCACAACGGCGGCTCAAGTACACGATCTCAAACCACATTGGCGGGAGATCATCGTTAAGAGAGGCCGATGCCGATGCCGCGGCTGAGCAATTATTTTCCGAGCAATAATCGACGGTGAGTTGCTGAAATTAGACAGGCAGGTCTTAAAATCGTCCGGGCCGGGCTAAATTTAGGCGGATATTTGTTCGATCGCACTCCTCGATCACAGGAACGTCGCCGAGGCACAATAATACCGGGAGCGGCCTCGCTATTTTCGTGAACGATTACCCTGAAAATAGATCGGGGCATCTACCAACGAAATAATATTATCGGCCAGACGAGAATGTCTCGCGACGGCCGATGCGTCGCCCGATAGAAATACAGCGCGGGGTAGAGAATTCCGAGATGAAAAATTGGCTGTCTCTTCCCCTGGCCAAGACGGAAATCCGCTGCGTCCCTCGACGACGCTCGGGGAGCAGGAGCGATAAAGTATTGCTGGATGAAGCGAGGAATTCGTGCGATTAGCAGATAACGGTCGCGATAATTATCCTTGCATAAATCTGCCGGTTGGCTTTCTTAGCCGAGGCGGCTACGAGCGACGAGCTCTCGTGTACGCACGAGCCACTCCAAGTATTTAATTAAGATAGTCTTCGGTATAAGGCTGGATGTCGTGAGGGCCGAACAATAAGTGACTCGCCCCTTTATGAGGGCGCCCGCGCTTGCCGGCGGCCTTTGATTATGAACTCGTTCGATGTTAAATTAATTAATGAGCCGCGCCGCCGGCGTGCTTCCCGGCAAGGGGAATTAATAGCCGGTGGGCCCGGGCCCGCTTTTTTCCCCCGGGGGATCAGGATTCTAAGTGGAAACGGATGGCGTTTCGCCCGGCCAAGAATCCATGTATGTAGCGGCGACCACGCGCGCGGGGAGCCTCGCGAAACACGCTTAACGATATTAATTAACTCCGTTAGCTCTCTCGCGGAGGTCTTGCGTACGCAAATGCACGGGCGGATTTCACCGTTAGTTAGAGGCCCGTACTGCCCGATAGAGAAAAGATGGGTACACCGTGACGGTAAGGGGTACCCAGCGCGCGTCCGTGTCCGTGTGTGCCCGAGAGACAGCCTCCGCTTTCCTCGTGGAGAGCGCCGAGCCGCGCCGAGGACTTGGAACAAACGCCGCTGAAAAATCGTGAACATCGGTCACGAGGAGCGCGCTACCCTCCGGGTAGAGCATTATTTCCGCGTATCCGATTTTTCTTGCCGCCGCCGCCGCCGCCGCCGCCGCTGCTCCCTCGTCGCAAGGTGCTTGATCGAGCCGTGCGCAATTTATGTACCCCGGCAACAATATCTCCGCGAGTACAAAGACGTACTAAAGTCCCCTAGATATACTCGCGGGCCGCGCGCGCGCTTGTACACACTGATAGCGCCGGCCGATTATACCTGTAGGCGTGCGGGCGCAATGATGCATTATGCATACAAATCACGATTTTTCCGATGCCCCTGCCAACTGACCCCGCGCTCACCCATCGCCCGAATAAACTACATACTAACCAGGAAGAGTAACAGAACTAACTCTCCCCATACTTACACACGCACACGCGCTCGCGCTCGCGCGCGCGGTATATAAAAAAGGGACACGGGGACGCGTCCATGACGAAATACGATATGTCCCGTGCTCCGGAACACCGGCACGCCTAACTCTAATGGTATTTATCTTGAAAGTAACGGGCCATTACTCAAATTACGGCCCCACTCAATGCGACTGGCTAATGAAATATTGGCACGTTAAACAAAGTCCCGCCAATATTCATTCGCGATCCTCCAGCATCCCCCTTGGCCCCGGCACCGACTCTCTCGTGCGCTCCACTCGCAGAAGACGAGGGATAAGGATACATGGATACTGGGGGAAGGCGCGAGAGAAAGAGAGAAAGAGAGAAAGAGACGGTTAAGAATTCCGATGGGTATCGGCGATACCGGCGGACAGAATATAAAATGTTATTTGCGTTCGAGCGTGGTTAATGAGTCGCAGATAGTGGCCCGCGGTGAGATGCACGCTCAGGTGCGAGGAGGCCTCGTGATAAAGGTGAGTGTACATCGCTCCGGATTCTCTACATGTGTGCGCGGCCTGCTGGGCGTGTCACGTCAGTGGGTCGAGCGCGGCAGAATACATATCGCGATAATGTGTTTCTAGGTCACTCACCGTCGCCGTCGACCTGTGTATACGTACACGAGCACGCTCCGTACTCACGCACGCATTCCTTTCTCGAGGGGCAATCGTGAATCCGCGAGTTCCATGCGCCCGCTGGCGTAACCGGCCCCTCCGCTAGATTCGACTAGTGAAATTGGCTAACAGGACGATTAAGCTGCCCGATTGTCCTCGAGCAGAATGATCGCCCGGGGCTAACAGTTTATTTAACTAGCAGCCAGGTAGACCCTTTTCTCTCATTAACTTGGCCGGAACAAGTATTTTAAGTCGTAAAGGAGAGCGGAATGGACCAAGCGATCTTATTAGTAAGTGCTGTCAGTTCTGTGTCTGACCACATGGCGGTTGACTCATACTACTGCGGATTATTTGCCATAATCGGCCTTCGAGTTTTCCCGCGGCCCACCGCTTTGAAATACTGGCGGGCCACATGTTACATGGTCTACTGTACGCGCTGTATCAGACAGATAGAATCGAGGCTATATGGCGAAACTGTCATCGGCGTTTCCTTATTCGAGGCGTCGCAGGTCCAACGACTTTATCAGGGCAATAATGATCGGAGCTCGCTATCGGCTCCATCCTCGAGAGCGCAGTGTCTGCGCGCTCGATTCTCGCAATCTCCCCGGAGCTTTTTCTCCTGGAGCAGCTCAATGTGTGCGCGCGCGCGCGCGCGCGCTCGCTCGTTCGCTCTCCGGCGCAAGCATGCCGCGCTTGCATCGATAAGGGTCCGCGTTAATTGCCGTTCCATTAGACCGCGAGAAACAAGGGGCACGTGCAGAGGGAACCGGTCCTGGACCGGTCTCGAACGGTTGCCGGAACAGCCGAGCGCCCAAGGCGGCCGGACGGGCGGACGGACGGGTGGGCGCGCGTATGTTGCATCTAAACGGATTAGATCCCCTCCGCCGAGGCTTTGTTCCCGTAACGAGATTGATCGGCCACTGGGATCAGCTGGTTAACAACGCTCCGGGGGAAAAATTAATTAACTTGGTGTGCCGGGTGCCGGCGGTCCGGGAGCCTGCGTCACCGCGGACGGAGGCTCACGGTGAAAGTGATTAAGCCGACACTCGCTCGAAAGGTACCTGCTTCAACGCGCGGTGCGGCATTGTGCCCGACGGACAATAGTTTCGCCGCCAGCCGCGGCATTCGGGAATCAAGGAAATCTAATGGCGGTAGCGGATAGGCCTACGTCCAGTATTGCGGATCAACTCGAGACACCATGTTATGAACCGTTACCAAGCACCAACCACGGACAACTCTCTCTTTTTTCGCCCAACAAAAAGCGCGATAAGTCGCGCGTGCGCCTCGCTCATACGTCTACATGCAATAGCTGCGTGGACCGAGATATGTCACCGTTTAGTAGATCTAATGATCTGCTGCGAGCGGGGGAGGCCGCGCGGATAAGATAACAGCAGCAACATTTCGATTATTAATATCACGAATCTTTACGCTCGCCCGCATAATCGAAAGTTGACGCGATCACGCGGCCATTAATAAATCCCAGCGACGCTCTCGCCAGGTGAAAAAGGCCCTCGAGTTGGCGGAAGTGTACATATACCGATTGTTTCCTGGTTCAGGCCCAGGCCGAGTCGGCCCCGGGGATATAGGAGCCAGTATTTATTTAACTAATAATAAATTGCTCGCCGGCACAACGGTGCAAGCGGGTCTCCGCGTATAAGGACAATACGTCTCTATTTTATGCACGTAATGGACAAGGCGCCCATACACGTTTACATCCGCGCACGGTAACAATATAATCGTGATATCCCAGGAACACCGGACCAGGCCAGAGCGAGAGCGACTGTTCTCTCTCAAAGGTTTCGAGAGCGAGTAGGAGCGAGAGAGTGAGAGAGAGAGACTTGGCTCATTCGTTGGCTGGCGAGACAATATGCGGAAATCGGATTACCCGGGAGGCCGCGGGGTAGAAACCGCCACCGAGGAGCGCACAATGAGATCGACGTGAAAAGCATGTATAGAGCGGCAGTCGCGGCAGTCGCGGGGCGACGGGGAAAAGCGATATGCCATTTTTGCGAAATCACCCTCTATCATGGAGAAAGGTGCCCGTTGGCTCTCGTCGGGACGTTTTCGCCGATTCCCCAGCCGCACCCGGGGGAGAAAAGTTGGCGGCGCGGCACGGCGCGGCGTGGGTACCAGGAAGCGAGGAGCGACGGATCGTTAAGTCGGAGAGTTCGAGAGCGGGCGCGCGCCACTGATTTTCCTGTCGCAGCGTAATGATGCACGGGACTCGCGCGGCGGTGGCGGCCGGGCCAGACCGATGCGTCGATTATTACGCGTGATTTACGAGCGGCTCGACTCAACTGGACTCGACTATAGGCGCTATAGCCATAGCCGAACAATGGGTGTTCTAGCTCGGAGCGGTAACGGCGCGATCTCCGGGAAAGCTTTCGTCACCCGTGTATACACCTATGTCCCATGCGATACACCAAAGAGCACCAGCGCTCACGTACTTTCGATTCGGGGAACCGGTAAAACGCCGCTCGATGATGACGGCGCCCCCTCGGAAATCGGTTTCTCAACAGAGCCGCGCACTCACTGCCATCGGCCAGCCACCTCCTCTCCCGGCTCTCTGTCGCTCGGCCCGATAGCGGCCGCGCACTCGATCACGCTCTGCTCCAGCTTCCTCGGGCGGAGTACGTCGAGAGCCGAGCGACGGAGCGACAGAGAGAACTCGGTGCCAGGTAGACGGGCGTCGAAGAATGCGAACGCGCCTCTCTTGCCCTCTTCTTCGTCTTCTTCCTCTCCTCGCGTCGCACGGCAGCGCAGACTTTGGTCAGTTGGCCCGCTCTACCTCTCCTCTCTCCTCTCTCCTCTCTCTCTCTCCGCTCGGTTTCGATCTGGACCCCGGCAGAGAGACGCAATTGCGCAACCAGTCTTGACGTTCGAATCAACCGAGCGTGCATAGGAGACCCATGCTCTCTGCCAGATGTAGCACTGCCAGACAGGGTTTCAAGAGCGACGCTCGCCTCGGAAGGATACCCAGTGAAGGGTAGAGGAGCCGCCGGCTGCGCTCTGTCTTCACGGATGACGAATGTCTTACGAAGTCACCTGCCCCGCTGCGCACCGTCTTCGTATGAAGAAAATCGAAGCTAAGGAGAGAGAGAGAGAGAGAGAGAGAGAGAGGGGGGGCTCTCGAGTATAATGGCCCGATCATAAGAGAGGTTTCCGCGTTTCTTCCTTCCTAAGGAGCACACCGAGTCCCGATTACTGTTTTTATTCCCTTATCACGGCCGCTCTATCAGAAAGCAGAGTAAACGGCCGAGTTTGTACTCTCGAGCGGCAGTCCAGCCCCGCCGAGGGAAATTACGTAGCATTCCGAGAGCTTAAGACAATGAGCACTTGGCGGCAGTGTAGGTGAAAGCACACCAATCATCTCTCTCTCTCCCCGCCGAGGAATGTTAACGTACTCTGTCAGCCATGAAGAAAAACAATACCGACCAATTACCGGAACACGACTGCGACTACGGATACCGATCTTTTCGGCCCCGGCTCTCCACGTTCGGATCATCGAATTTCTCTCCGGTGATCCAAGTGTGCGTTGTCTTAAAAAATTTGTAAATCGGCTCTCCGACCATCTTCGAATGCCTTTCGTCTTGTTAGGTGTTTCGACTTGGTTCGACCTTCCTCGAGATCAATGAATATCTCGCAGAGCTGACAAGTTTCCACGCTCGGTCAACTCTAAGCGCGAGTGTACGAAATTATACTTGATATTTCTGGAATGAACGATTCTTCTCGCGGGGAAGTTTGTTTTAGCAAAAAAGAAGGCCGGCCCCGGCTTCTCGGAAAGCGGCGGTATTGACATCGTAACGGAGTTCCACCGGCGAGATTATAATATTCGTGGCGCCACGTCGGAGACCTTGCCGGCGGTGATACGTTCTACGAATCACTATTCAGTTCTAACTCTAACGTTCGCTCGAAACGTGGCCGGCGCGCGTACGTGTGCAATCACGGCCGGCTCGTTCTCGCAATTCTGCGAGGGGCTAGAATTCCCCCGGGGGAAAAAAGCCCGTGTAGTTAACTGGCGGCCACTTACGCGGAAAGCGGACAATTTATGAGTCCGCCTGACTTTTCCGGTGAGCGGATCGACGCCGATGCGTCGCGCGTCGCCCGATTGCAACAGAGTTCATAAATTTGTATTAGCAATTGCTAAACGGTCTCGTACCACGCACGCTCTCCTACTCAACGAAGGCTTCGTTTATTATTACAAATAGAGAAGTCCTCCTCGAGTATAATCGTGTGCGTCGGTCGCACTGGGTCCACGAGTTAAAGAGCCCGGAGAAAATTCCTGGCGGCTCGAAGCGTAGACTGACAGTCATCGAGGCGATTGGCCAAACCAGCTACTATTTATCAAGGAGCCAGTCGATTTTTCCCGACGAGCAGCCGACAGGACTTTTGCAATCGTCGCGGCGGCGAGACCGATCACCGGCAAAGTTACGCTTTGCGAGTGCCGAGGAATAGTGGGGCGGGAAAGTCTCGAGAAAAATGATCGAACCGAGCAGCACAGGTCGAGAATGTAACAACAGTGGTCTCCGGAGTCCTGGCGAAGACTTGGCAGGACTGACTGGTTGTCCGCCAGCGGATAGAATTATAATTGCAGGAAAATGCAAATGACCCTCGCGTGGCAGCGCGCAACCGAGTCCTGTAATTAACCGCGTGCTCATTGATACGTCGGCCAATGCTATTTACTGCCGTGCAGGCCGCTCTATCGCTTCGTTAGAGAGCAGCGTTTACCACTTTTTTCCCTCTCCTCTGGCACTCTCCCTCACTCCGACGCGATCCGGGTGAAGCCTGGCTCGCCGAAGACAAGGACGTTATTTCGCCACTTTATGCCAGGCGAATTTTGCCAAGTTTCGCCGCGCCGTGTTTCCGCCACGACGATAAAATTAATTGTTAACAAACGCAACAGACTCGCGCACGGGAGAAACTTGATTCGGCCCGGTCTGCCGCGAGCGCGACGACGGCGACGTTACACTTGCCGCGCCGATACATACAGGCCGCCTTGTTCTCTAAGCCTGCTTTCTTTACGGGACTTTGGATATACTTAATTAACTGGCTAACGAGTCGCGCGTTTCACTTTTGTGGAACACTTACTGCGATGCACGAGCAAGAGCCAATAATTCTCCGACTTTTAGTAGCCGATCTAAGACGCGCGCTCCAATGCAAAAATCTAAAGCGACTGTAATAAAATTGTCTTCTACAAACTGCTCTTTGCGTTCTCGTTCCTAGGACACGGTCGAACCTCTCGTGTGTTTCTCATTTCTCCGTGGATTAATCCGAGCCTGATTGAAGAACTAGGATCGAGAGATCTCGTGAAAATCGTAGCGAGTGCTAAGCCATGCCCGCCGCCGTAATTGATCAGCTGTGATCAATTGGACTGGCTGTGGAAATCGGCGATATTACTTAAGCCCGTCCCCATACCGCTAGTCGTATTATGAAGATAAATTCTCCCCTATGAATCGTGGCACGCCGCTCGCTCGCGCGCGCCTCCCATAATCTCCCGGCGAGATCAGCTTATCACGATAACTCGCAGTATTATCGATACTAATTGGAGTTCCGTAACGGTTTAAAAAGCTGGCGGCGGGCGGCGATTTTTCCACCCGATTTCCTAATCACCCGGCTGATTCGCACTCGGACTGGTACCGTAATCTCGAGCTGGGGCCCCGGTCATTTAGCTTCGCTATCTCTACAAAGTAGTCATCCATTCCCCGGCGCAGCCAGGTCCCACTAAGGAACCTATCATCCCCCGTGATGCATTGCCGTGTTATCAGAGCCGGGCCAGCTCCGGCGTGGAAAAGCAGCTGGTCTCGTGATAAGGGCCGCCGAATATTTCCGGGTGAAATCCGCGCGGCGGCCCGGCAACACGATGTTTCTCGCCCTCGATTCCCCAGGAAATACGATTATCGCGATCGTGCTTCTGGGCCAGTGATAATTAGAGGTGATTATCTGACAGTGGTACTTTCTACGTGGGGAACAATGGCCTGCGCCGAGATAAATACTGTCTCTCGCGAGAGCAGCAACAGGAGCACGTGGTTGCGCGGTTGCAGAGCGGCGAGAGAGACTATCGTAAAGCAGTGAGGCTAAAATTACTGTTCTTAAGATATCGCGGGCAGGCACACACTCGCCCGCCGACTACTGTGCCGCGCGCTCTGCTCTCTCGTCGCCGTCGGTATACATATACATACATGGATGGGGACTGCTAGAGTCGCTAGCTCGGCCAGCGGTCTCGTTCAGTCTTACCGATAAGAGGGTTTATCGTGGAAATTTCTACGCTCCCAGCACGGGCCGCGGCGCGCGCAGCTCTCCTCGTTAAATTAATACTCGGCCGATCTCGGGGAAGGTGGCCTGGCCTGCGCGAATGCCAGTCCCCCGGCGAGACTGCGAGTTTCCACTCGGGGAAACCTCCTAGATATTCTCTCGATGCGGGGGGAGATACGCCGGGCGGGAGCCGCGCGCGACTAGCGGTATCGATAGTTAATGGGCCCGGCTGCGCCTCCATAACGAATATCGCTCGGCGGGCAAAAATCCCGACAAATTCGAGGTAACTCGCCGCGGAGATTTATGGGGGTGGTTACCGAGATGAACGGCTCGCGGCCGCTGTTGCGCTTGATAAGGGACTTTCCGATAGCGCGAGCAAAGAGGTCCGAGAACGGCGCGTCGAATTCTCGGTAACGGCGTGATTCCCGCGGGCCAACCGGAAACGCGAGGGAGGAAGGTCCGGCATGAAATGGCCCTAGGCGTATAAATAGCCGAAAGAATGTTCCTCGTAGCGGGCATAAAAGGCGGGGACCCTCTGGAGCATCGCGGATTCCATAGTGAGCGACGGCCAGAACGCGAAGAGAGAGAGAGAGAGGGGGGGGGGGGATCTTCGGAAGGTATTATCAGTCGAAAATGTCAAAGAGCGAATTGGACCGTCCGAGAGGCTGGCGCCGCGGAGTTTCTAATTTTACGATCTCGCAGCCAGCGCAGCAGAGGGCAGAAAGCGAGGGAGGACGAGAGAGGAGAGCGAGCAGTCGTCCCGTAACGCGCGGCGGCGACGCGGCGACTCGAGAACCCGTCGTCTTCTCTTCTCTCGAGAGCAGACTGGCGGGGCCAGGCAGGAAAAGTGTCGGACGCTCCTCGTCGTCGCCCTAGTCTTTTCTGCCCCACGGTACTGTCCCCGAACCCCGCCGTGCTGTTTACGATCGTAAAACACACGGTGCCTCTGCTCTCGGACGAACGAATGCCCGCGCGAGAAAGACTGCGGACCGGATGCGTATTTCGAGCGGCGAACGCCCAACACTCACTTCTACGTCCCTCGCATTCGGAGCAACGAACCGCTCGCTCATTGATCGATCCTTTGTTACAGTGCGTCCAGACTATATGCATGCCCGTCCGCCCCTATAAAACACACACTATGCGCATTGAGTGACCAATCAAATAATTGTCCACTAACACATGTTGATTACACGGCCAACCGCGTACCCGTTTGCACGTGCATCGGCTTATGCAATTATTAAAGCACACGCTATTGTGCGAGTCGCTGACATATGATCGCGTAATGTAGAAGCGTCCTTTAGGAAAATGATGTACAAACTTGATTTAGAATTGACCATCTTTCTAGTCAAGTATAGACGCTACTATATAGGCAGCTCTTGAACAGATCATTTTTCACAGGACACAGTTAGATGTCCGGCGCGACCATAGCTCCCAAGTTTATTGTTCGAGATCACCTGAAGTCATTACCTCAGCAGAGACATGCGCAAGTACGAGAAAGGGCCATCAAGGCAGACGCACATATCCCAGTACAAAGGCAATCCGCGCTCTGTCCCGGTGCCGTAAAACCGCGGTGGCGGCGACCGCGAAATAAACCATCGAATCATAAAACGAACGCCACGCCAGCAGTAAAAAGTAACGGGCACCGTCTAAACAAGGAATAGAACTATGCGCCGCTGGCCATCGGGAAAAACATCTCGCTCGGATACCTGTAACGCCAGTTACAGGCTAAATGAAGACGCACTGCAGATGAGTCGGATAACAAAGATGTTGATGCATCTAGTCAATTAACACTGATTTTGAGTGTTTCATCTGGAATTGCAGGACTCCACAGTGGCAATCAGTATAAAATGCCCTCTCTCTCCCTCTCTCTCCCTCTCTTGGAGGATAATTCTCGATGAAGGAAAACCCGCTTGGAATGTTACAGTTAATTATTGAGTGCAGGATACGGAGAGAAACGGAGGAGCGGGGGGGAAGCGAAACTCCGGGATTCCAGGGTGACGATTAAAAGCGCGTTTATTGCGACATATGGCCAGGAATAGGCGGCGTATTTATCGCGACGCACAGCGCCGATGTGGTAATGCTCCGTTAATTAGAAATATTCGTGCCCCACGCTTCCGGACGCCGGTCGGAGATTTAGTGTTATGCTACCTGGCCACCGTTTATTAGCGTCGGGCGCTCCCGACTGCGCACATTTGTCTTCGATCTCTCGAAAGCCGGCGCCGCACACTACACACGGGACACCCGATTCCTGAACTTGCACCTCTCCTTGCCAATTCTTTCCCTTGCTCCCTCTCTCTCTCTTTCTCCCTCTCTCTCTCTCTCTCTCTGCCTCGTTATAGTAGTCTTCGCTCGATGACTCCTTCCTCCTGGCGCAAGCTCGCCGGCCTAAGAATGCGCGACTCACCAACTCACCATTCCCTCTATTTTCCCGAGCACCGAGCTTAGTTGGCCACTACGTCAAAGCGGCGTGACGAGATTATTTTTGGCGCGCGCGCGCGACAAAAGTGTATCTCGCTCGCCGCCGGCCGCCTAAATTTACCAATTTTTGTCCGTGTCGAACCGATTTGCCGTGCGCGGGTTCCTTGGCACCAGTACGCCGAGGTGGCGGGGCGGCGGGGACACTTGTTTCGTGGCGCTAGGACGACACGAGCGGGATATAACGATGAACTTGGCCCGATCTTCGACAGCTACGCGCCATACATCAACGACGCACTACTCTCCCGATCTGCGAGAATTCCCGATAAAAATATGCCTCGACCGCGGCGAGTACGTCATAGCGTGCGACTGTGTCTTTTTATACGAGCGATGATTCCACCTAGGCCGATCGCCCGACTAGAACGTCACTGACCAGCTGATCACTTTTTATAGTGCGCTCGTAAAGAAGCAGCGCGACGAACCTCTATTTTTACGCGCGGCCAGTAACTCGGCGATTCTTGGCTGCAAGTATTTCCGCGGAACAGGAGACAGGCGTTTTATGGGGGTGGATCGAGGCTGATTCGATATTCGAGGGAAGCCTGCTTCAAATAAATCCAGACTGGGGCCGGAGCTTGTGAAGGTGCACGTCATCGACCAGCTGATCGTATTTTCCGGGAAGGATCCTTGCGCAAACCACGAGCATGAACAATTCATCCTCAAATACGACGCGCTGGCAAGAAAAGCTGAATGATATCATTGTTGGATATCAAAATGCCACCGTGACGTAGAACCGCACCTACTGATCGACGCGGACTTCTAAGGGGATTGTGCTTCGCTCGCTTTATTTTATTTGCATCGTTTGACAATCAATCTGAATTACGGCACTTTGCCTTTTAAATCTGCGTAATTCAAAGAGTTCATTTAATTGTCTGGCGGCATTTTTTTGTTTCTTTATCTAGAATTGTTTAATGGGTTAAGTAGAACCGATCCTATGATAATGCGAGCTTACAAAGGATGCTTGTTGAGCGCGTGTTGTCCTTATCGAGGTGGAATGCGAGCATTCGCAGGCGCACCTGAGAAATCAATTAGCTGTTAAAGGGTAGGCAGGCGCCGGCTTGTCGTCGCGGGATTCCCACCTTATCTTCGCTGTGTTGCACTCCCAGGCGATCAGATAAAGCCCGAGGTCCACTATCTCCCGGGACAGATCGCTCGCACGTTTTTCCTGATAGTCCAGATAAACCGATCCTCTAAGACGCCGCGTGTAATTAAAAAGTCTAAGACACCCGTTCCTCCTCACACTCGCATGATTGATTAATATTGATTCCCGACTCTTCCGACGGCCGCCTAAGAAAACACCTCACCTTAGGTGGCTGCGTTTCCCGGAAGCAGACGGCCACGATAAATATTTACACTGACTCCCAGATCTTAATGAAAAAGATAAGAGTGACGCGCATTTTATTCCCGTTGCGACTGGAAACCTGCTGCACTGTTTATTATCTCAGGCCGGGAGAATCAGGTGTCGTTGGCCAATCGAAATCTTTCCGTCACGACACACGTGCCGGACGTACGACTAGCTCTCCCACACTTTACCTACTCGCCGATTGCGTAAACGCTTGTGTATTAAAAACAAGACGCTCCCGCTGGCAGCGAGCGACCGATGACCACACTTTATCCTCTCCCCGGAGAAACAGACCACAGGTGTCCTCCCCAATTTTTGTCCATTTGGAAGTACCATTTTTGCCAGGATGCACAGGCCACCCTGTACATTAAGGTTTTCGTCTGGGATTCTTTAACGAGTATTCCTCGAAGATACGATTGCAGGGTATACAGTGTATCTCGGAGGATACTTAGCACCGCTTGCGAGGCTATCCTCTCCATCAGTTAAAGCCTTAAGAGGGGCCGAAAAAATGGCGGTCCTAGAAAAGGTAGGCGGGCAGGCAGGCAGGCAGGCACAGACAGGGCAGATTACGAGCAAAAGAGGCGAAGGTTACGAGCGCCAGGAGGCAGATTGGTCTCCATCGAGGCCCTCCTCATTCGACCCGGTTGACCCGCTTCTCTCTCGCGAGCGCGCGCGGACGCTCGCTTGGTACCCTCCTAGCCGATAACCTATGGTGGGTTCCCGTAGGTGAGTACGGGAACCCGGTACAGGGACGGCGACGACGACGAGGACGACGAGGACGACGAGGACGACGAGGACGACGAGGACGACGACGACGACGACGACGACGACGACGACGACGACAAACCCCCCGAGGGTTCGCCGGTAAGTAAGCGAGGCGCATCGAGAGTTATGCGCATGTATTAAATTTCAACTCTCGCCCGAGGCCAGACACGCTGCGCCCGGTTCCTGCCGTTCCAAGGTGGAGGTGCAAGGTGCAGCGAGCCGACCTACGACCTTGGCAGTCACGACTGCGAGAGCAGCATCCACCAGGTAAGCAGCGTGGCCATCTCTCGCGGCTATACACCGCGTCGTATCCTCTTCTCGGGCTCCGCGACTACCTTACCTTTACGGAACACCGAGCCAAGTACCCCACGTATCTATGTATGTCTGTATGCTCCTCGTTCCCAGCGGTGGTTTGCGCCTGGCTTCCTCGGCATTTACGCCACGGCCACACGGAATACCGTTCGCCCGACTCCCCTCTAAACGCAATCTTACACGCCGCCTCCTCCTTATTGATGAGCTCGCCCTCTGCTCTTCCCGACAACTCGACCCCCGCGGGACCGAGCCACTCGCACTGCGCCCTGGAATTCGGCTCCGCCGATAAACTCGCCACTGCGTCTCCCGATCGACTCTCCCCCGTCCCCATACCTGGTGGATCGCGCTATCTCGATCCCGAGGACGCCGGCAAACTAGTCGCGTTAAGTGAATATCGAGGGGGTAATTCGCCGGGCACGTCACCCTTAAGGGTACGGCGCGGTGTGCGGCGATGGCGATTACAGTCAGTCAATGAGAGTTATCTCCCGGCCGTGGGGATAAATCCTTGGAGCATCATGCTCCAGCGTTAACTCGCGTGGATACGATAAATTATGCCCGCCGATAAAATAACGGACTCGGATATTCTGCCCACGCTATTACCGACGCGATGCGCTCTCCCGGCTCTGCATTACACGCGCGGGGGAAGCTGCTCGTGTTGGACGATAGTATTCCTAGATATATGTCAATTGACATCGGTGAACACCGGTGGCTACACCTAGGCACCTTCGCAAGGTGCTTGGAAACAGCAACGCGAAGAGCTAGAATTTCCTTGCTTTCCTAAGTACCAATGACGAATCTGGTATAACTTTGATTGATTAATAACTCGAGGTATATTAAACTGTACTGCATAATATTAAAGATCTGTGCGAAACAGGTGACTCTAGTGAGGGGTTCTCTATGTATCGACATTGACGTGATGAATGCAACTTGGCCAGCAGAGTATTGGCTAGTTTTCCTGAGCCAGCTGGGCCGTACTATTTTAAGACTATTGATCGTTTCTCCGAGTTCTGGCGAATTGATATTCTTGAGTGTGGTCATGGTCTCATTGATGCGCCCTAGCCTTCATTGGCACTGGCCCCTCTCCTGACACTAACACCCCCTACCCCGGTCCAAAGACAGGATTTCTATTTTTACCCCCAGAAGCGTGTAAATAATATTTATAAGGTTGGGAATAAACGGCGGGCACGTATATGACGGGAATGAAAAGAGAGGAGAAGAAGGGGAGCGAGTTCTAAGCGTCGTTTTCACCGAGTCGGATAACGCTCGGCAAGTGGAAACGGTCGCTTTCGCCTTACAGATAGCGCGACTCCGATTCTCTCTGCCGTTTCTCCTTCTCCTCCGGATGCCCGTGTCTCCCTTTCTCCCGGCTTCGCCAGTCCTCGCTCTCCTATCTGCCCCTTTTCCTACTTGTTATCGTCCTTGCGTCGAAAGCGGCCTCCGCGATCGTGATCGGCAGGTGGTCATTGTCGAGCAGCGGGAGAGAGCGAGACCGAGTGACACGCCGATTGGAGTCTGCACGTTCGCCCGGGATTTCTAATTGTAAAGCCGCGCCATTAATTAAGAGAGAATCGAGCCAACGGACGCCGTGTGTCTCTACATAGGTGAGCCCCGGATTAGCATCGCGTGCGAGACTGATTCCAGACGGAAGGGCAGCTTCCTCGATTCTACTATTTCTACTTCCTTAAGAAATTCACTCTCCAACTGCCAAACCTACCCCACAACGGGACAATTCTTTTTCTTACAAGAATTAATACGCGCACTACTAGTCATTTTACATATTTACCAGTTCCTTACCTTTCGCCGATGAAAAATCACAAGTAAAAGTGTAATTCGAAGGCATAAATCTCTTTGGAAAACTAGTCCCTCTCGATTTAGTTACTCTCTACCGCTACACGGAAGAGAGATGCGGAGAGGAATGCAGCGAGGGAAATTTGTAGAGCGCCAGCCGAGATAAGACAATTAATGCAAATTCCTGACGATAGTATCGAGCGGCAAGTGAGGTAGGAACCGCCGCTCGTTATCGGCGTAACGTGAGCCGTGAAGTTAAAGTTCCAATTTCTCGGTTGATATACGCAAATTGGAGGTAGCCGCCCGATGTTGCCATCCCGAGGCAACATTGTTGAGGGCGTGCGGCGCCGTTTCACACTGTTGCATCGACGTTGGGCGTCGCGTTATCAGGTAGGCTGGATCGCACTGGCCGCCAGGAAAGTCCGAGATGCTGGAGGTGATGCTGGGATAAAAGGGGAGAGGATGCAAAAGGCGGGGTAATATGAGAGCAACGCTGCCAGCGAGTCCTCTGTTGCTTTTCAAACGTCCTTCTCACTCTGCTCGATCGAGCCGGGGAGATGCCTCGGCTCCACGAGCCTGGAAATCCTAAACCCCATTATGCTTTCAGAGCTTTTACCTGTTGCCTCGTAATGCCCGCACCCTGTCCTTGAGCGCGTAAAAGTGCCACGGGCGAACCCCGTGTGGTAAGGCAGGTGATATTTGGCCCACAACGGAGAAGCAATAATCATCAATAATTAATGACGTACCGTTCTCGAATCAGGCGCCTTCCCAAGATGAAGTACGCCCATTGGACAGGACAATAAATGTACCAACTGGCTCCCTACATACTGTTCGGGACTTGGGGACTTGCTCTCGTTCTTTCTGGCGCGCGACGAGGGAGGGGCAGAGCAGCGTGCTGCGCCGGATGCGAGCTGCGTTTCTTTTGCACCCTAAAATTTATTAGGGATATCATGATTCACGCGGCGGGGGAGCCGAAATACCGGCCTCCTTACTGGCCGCGCTCTCTTTCTTGGTTCTTTTTCCGGCGCTCGTTCGACGAAAGGTGCCGGCATAGCAGGGAGGGAAGACGGGGAAGGCGGGGAAGGCGGGGAAGGCGGTCTTGCCCGGCGCTTAGCGGGGCTGATGCAGCCGCGGGAGGAGAAAGAGAGTGCGAATGATCCGCGGTGCGCTCGGGAAGCCTCATATTTTATTTCGGTATCGCGTTCGCTGACAAACACACGTGCTGCACCCGAAACCTTGGCCCGAATCGTGCCGCGGCCGCTGTCAGCCGATCAGTCCGTCACCGATGCGGCTTAATGAATTGTCTAATTTTGTTGGGCCGGCGCGGAACGATCCGTGAAATTGTCTGGCTGATTTTTCTGCCCGGCTGAAAAGACAACGGAGCAAGAGCGAGCGAGCGCGAAGAGTGACGCCGAGCGAAACGCGTCAGGCACGTGCGAGACGCGTCCGCGCTCCAAATAGTCGCGCGAGACGAGCGATCTCACTGACGACGATAGCCGGCGACAAAGTCCGTGTCACTCGAGAATAATACCTTTCTGCAAAACTAACTGGCTCGTTATGGGACCGGATATAAATACCGGCCACACGTCACCTTGGAAAGAATGCAGTCTATATCGGTCGTTTCTCAGATCTGTTTTTAAGACTTCGGATTATCGCTGTTACGTGAAAGAGGATGTGGATGGCGGGTGGAAAAGTAATGCTTCAGACGTTGGTTCCAAGTTTAACAAAAGAATTTTATTCTTCCTCAATTTATGATAACAAGTGACTAGCACTTACAAATACAGCGATCGATATCGGCCAGAATTCGAAGATCATACGTGTTCACACTCACACTCACACACGGTCACATTCTCTCTATCTTTCATCGATACTGCATATCCGATATGCAGCACTCAGGCACTCCTGGAATGTATCGAATTAGGCACGCATTGGAAGCACATACAACATACTCTCTCATCCCTCGCGATTAATTCTAGTTACGGGATATTCAGCTGCTCTATCTTTCTCTCTCTCTGTCACTCTCTCCTCCTTGATAGCTGGTAGTCCGCGGCGCGGTCGGCGATACTAAAAGGCACTGAAACTATTCACGACTTACGCAAGAATCTTACCCTCGGTCGTACTCTCGGTCGTACTCTCGGTCGTACACTTGACGATAGAAGAGAAGAAAGAGAGAAAGAAGGGCGGCCGATCTTACAAAAGGTCGTAATCCGATCACGACGCGCGCGCAAACATGCACACGGAAGTGATGCAGCCGCCGAATTTACGTAAGACGAGATGAATCAGCTGTTTGCCGGCTGGCGATAAATAGTCAATTAAGGTGGATAGAGCTCTCGGCAGCATTTATCGCCGACGAAATTATTAGGCTCCGTGTGCGCTCTGCGCGGCTTGCGCGTGTGTGTCTGTGTTAAGATACCTCATTAAACACAGTTTCGCCGCCACTTAGCCGCGGCCTGCTTCTTTCCACGTCGCGCTTAAAAGAACTCACGGAGTCATTAGGCGAACTCACTCTCTCGCGCGATCTCGAAGTAATCGTGTGTGGCATTCGTTATTCGGATAAAAGTGTGCGCTATTTACACTTAGGCTACTTTCTTTAGGAACATTAAGGTTGTCGAATCGATTTGCCCGCCAATCTCGAGAACTCGGAAGCCACGCTCAAGCGGTCGCGGAAGTCAGACGGGAAATCCAGTACTTCTTTAACATTAATGCCGTCGCAGGCGATATCGTCGCGGGCGCAAAAACTTTAAGAAGGCGTCTGGCCTGTGCTGGAAATCTTTCAAATTGCTTCTGCGAGACTGGAGCCGTGAAAATAAATAATTCGTGCAAGAGCTGCGAACGTGAGCGTGGCAGTGGCGGTACCCGAGTGCGGGCTAATCAGCAGGGACGAAACTGGTGCGACCATTATTTCACTGTACGTATAACCGGCAGTTCTTTATTAATCGCCCCGAAAAGCTGCCTTTCGTCGAAGGCCATTATATGTATAACAGAACGAGTCCAATGGTAGAACCCTCCGCGCGCCTCAATACTCTCACCCAGCGCGACGGTGGTCGAGAAATTTGAAAGACTCTTGGGTTTCGTTCGAAGGCGACAGAGACGCAAGTCCGCACTCGGAACTCGTTTCCACTCGCGTCCGATATGTAATGGCAAAGGTTTAATACTAGGCATAGCTTTAGAAACGAGTCCAGAATCGGCAGAGTCCTTTCTCAAGGGTTTCAGTTATTCTCCGAGGGCGAACTTCGATCTCACCAACTCGAAGCGATACTCCCATTGGGTGCACACGCCATTAAATAGGTTTGTCCAACCAACATGTGACCAAATCACTATTCTCAATCATTTATACAGTTGATTGATCCCAATCACTGGCTCCTCCGGGTTTAATACAAGGGAATCCCTCGATCCAAACACCCTGTCACCCAATGAGACTATGCATCTCTGCACTCATCTACTCCCGATGACACACTAAGCTCTAGAAACGTACAAGAACGGCAGTCAGAGAAACTCGTAGCCGCCGATTCCCCGTTAAGGAAGGCAATAGGAATTCCTTCCCAAGAGGCGAAAGATATAGACGGCAGGCTATAATATACCGTGTGCACCTGTTGAGCGATTTCACGATGCAGCGTCGAAGGCGACTCTACGATCGCGCCAGTCTTTCACACGCCCAGATATATCGGCCCACAGTTCTCACGAATGTTTCTCTTGGCTGTGTTCGGAGCTGCGAATTGGAAAACCGCCGCGTCAAGGATCTCACGCAAATGCCAAGTGGCTCGAGCCTAGCGATCCCCTCTTACTGAGGGAGTAGAGCCAATTGCAGGAGGTGAGCCCTCTTTCTTCGATTTGGAGCGGCGGCTCCCAAGCTCCATTTTATGGAAGACGTGCTACCTTGCGCCCTCGCCCCGACGCTAATCTCTCCGCTCCGCGAGATCGGAGCGTGTCAGGCCAGCGTGGATTCAGTTGGAACGCGTGACAGAGTCGGACGTCTTGTCAAGTGATTCCTATCAAGGCTTCCTCCTCCATCTCCCGAGGATCCCGCGAGCGGAAGCTCGAGTTCATCGAGCGAAAGTCCTCGCGTACATCGCAACAGCGGACGTAGATGTGTTGATCCTTGGCCGGGAGAAGCCTTGCGGTATTATTCAGACTGTTCCGTATGATTCCTCGTGAGACTGTTGACTCAGCGATTCGCGTAAACATTGCTGCTGAGAACGACCACGTCTGTCCTCCTGTCGGGTTCATCTCGACCTCCGAGGAGGAGGGCGCATAGGATACGTCATATGCTTAGCGAGGGCCTCTTCTTCCGGTCCTTGGTTGTGTTCTTACCGAAAATGGTACCGAGGACCCTCGACACCGAGTGGACGCCCAGCTTCCGGCGAATGGGTAGGGCGCGCAGCAATTGGACCGACCTGGCTTCCCGTAGGAGAGCCTGGAAGGCCAACGCTGCTCCTGCTGGACTCTCCGCTGCACTGACTTCGTAGAACTGGCAGCCATGGGCCAGCGATAATTGTTGACCCTCGTCGACGCACACCTCTCTGCAACAGAAATGGAATTAATTTCGAGATGGAACCTATACACACCTCTCACACCTTCTAACTCGAGTGATCAATCCGACCGAGCCGGATTGACCGAACGGCGAGCGCAGACGGGCTTTTGTCCCGGAGAGAAAGAAAGAAAGGCACACCGCGGTTGTCCAAGATTCGCCCTGGTTCCGAAAAAGAAAGAAGAGTAATACTACGAACGAAGCCATTTTTAGCCGACTGCGTTCTTCAGGCCGATGGAAAAACAGGCGAAATTTCGGGGAATTGGGAGAGACAAGCCAGACAATTAAGCAGAGCCGGCTGCAACCAGAGAGAAGGACCCACGTAGCACCCGCACACAGTAGCACGCTCTGCCAATGAGGAACTTGATAGCTCCATAAACCGACAGGAGAAAGAGACCGACGGAGGGTTCGGTGGCGGAAACCGTCAAGGTCCAGCGTGTGTCCACGAGAGTATCGGAGCACCGACAGATCGCCGGAAGCAGCGGGCGGATGCAGAGGCCAGATGCGTCTCCGCGCGAGCATGGATATCCCATTGGAATCTCGCCAGGAGAGCCGCACCATATTATTTATACTCGTATTTGTAAACACAATGTGCGTCTCGACGACAGTACTCGCTGAAAAACAATGTGTTTTGGTAGGAGAAACGGGCTCTTCTCTGCAATCCGTCTTGTTGTACATATAGCCAGGAGGATCTACCTGGTGTCGGTGCGCCAATCTCGCGGCAATTAAAAAGCCATAAGGTCTCGTGTCCCCGGCACCGGGACACAAGGTGTGATTGATGAATGATCGCCGGAGGGTAGGAGGAATAGAGCCGAGAGGAATCGGCCGATAAAAAGGGACTGAAAGGCAAGAGCCCTCGAATACGTCGAGGGGGTTTCGTATTGCGAGAGCGTTCTGCCCGGTAGCTGCTTCACTCGTCTTAATGGAGTTCATAAAGATTAGAGTGCGAGACTTGCTGCAGGGGCTGGTGAAACCACTCTCCCGGGGAACGAGTTATCGCCGCTTCAGATGCATCCGAGCCGGCGTCGGCGCACCGGCCGGCTGCTCGGCCGCGCGAATATCGCGCATCGATAAACTTATCTCGAAATATCAGCTGGCGAATCCCTCGGAGCCACGTTGCCGGGACGGACAAACTGGTTCGGCGCCTGGAAACCCTGCTCAGGAAAGCAGCATTTCCCGCGGACTTTGAGTACGTGAGACTCCGCTCCAAGGAATTTTCCAACATGCTCTCTTTCTCTCTCGGCTTCGATGCAAAATAATAATCTTGCATCAAACGCAATGGAAAGGGCAACATTGTTAAACAACAAAAGAAGAACATATCTTCCAATGAGATCCGGCGCTTGAGATAAAAGGTAGCTTGAGTCGATCTAGAATGACAAAGCTTAAAACAGCCGGACAGGTCGAAGGTTGCGGGAGCTATGTACCTAGTTCCCCGAGCGGCAGGCGGCAGCAAGAAATTCGAGATCTCGGTCTGTGGATATCTCGGAATAGGAGAGGCTCGCTCGTGAGGACTCGCTTCTGCCACACGAATGAAGTAGTCTCCGATAATGGAACTGGACTAATACCGATTTACTGCTATCACAACTGAAATAGGTGACATTAATACCGCGTTCCAGTCAACGCGTCTTATCTAAATTAACCAGGACGAGCGATGTAATGGTGACACGGTGCGATCCCTGCCAGCATCATCTCTCTTTATCTCGGTCTCGGCTAGGCAAAAGTCCCGGGGCCCGATGGCTGCGGTAGCACAGCGCGAGGAACGCGAAAGCTTAACGCGACCGGTAAAAAGCGGAGAACGTGTCTTCGTTAACGACGATCCGCATTCCTGCGGGAATCACCCAGGAAATTCCTGTTTGAGTGCGCGCCTCCTCGCGAATAAGGGATATCGAGTGATATCCGGTTCACCTACGTGTCGTTTTGCCTGCATCGCGCTCGCCTCCTAGGACGAGCGCTGGCAGGATCTACGAGCTGCCATGCCATCGATCGCCGCTGCATCGATCCCACTCGCCGAGGAGAGTCCGGACGGCTCCTCCTTTTTTTTCTTCCTCCTTTTCGTTCGAAGAAACGCGCGCTCGCGCCGCACTCGCCGCACTCGCCGCACGGAGGGAGTGGAGGGTTATCGCAAGGTGCACGAGATAAGCAACTACCGTTTGCCGGCTTTCTCCCCGGTGCAACAGAAAACACGCAATGCAACACACGATGCGCGCGAGTGCAAGCCCCATCCGCCGGGCCGCGCCGATCTATCGGACGCTGCTGCCGCGCCAACGGCAGACAGACTCCGCAGCAACACTCTCTGACAGGATACGAGAGAGTCATTTGTAAGTTGCGCCCGCTAATCCGGCGACGCGCACATTTCGCCCATCTTCTTTCTCCGGGCCTGACGGACGGACGCTTAATTTCCATTAAAGCGTCGCGCCGAGCTATCTAGCCGCGAGGGGGGACGCCCGTCGGTTTTGACAAGGTTAATAAGCTGCCCAATCTAAATCCCGGCGCGGTCCCCGAGCAAAAACGCCGGCTTACCAGCGTACCACTTCCTATTTAGCTTTCTCCGGCGCGCGAATCACGCAATGCGCGATGATGAACACTCAGTTATACCGGTTGCGTAAAGTCGCGCACGTCGCAGGATAGGTATAACTGGACCGAGTGCACCTGCGCCCGCGATGCCATTCAATGGGAAAATAGTATTTCTACGCGCAGCGCACGGCGCCATCGCGATAGAAGCTCGCGCTCGTGATTGTCTATCTGGAAATTGCAGGACAATAAAGGGTTATCGGGGCGAACGATCATCGGCTCCGGGACTGTGAATCGCGGTGCTTATTGGAAAAGAGCAAGAAACCGGCAGGCATCTCTGCCCGACCGAGGAGAGCCAGAGGCCGGGAGGCCGGGTTACCCCAGCAATTTCAGCCCAATCTGCTTACAAAGCTGGGAAACAAGAAGCCAGAGCTTGGTGCATTCATACGTATCCGACGTCCTGTTCTACTGTAATTGGTTCGCCACTATCCGATATCAGGAGCAAACGCCCCGGGAGAATTTATCGCTTTCCATAAAACGTTCGATCTAACATGGGAAAGACTCGAATAAATTAGAATCCTTTCTCCACCTGCGAGTGAGATGGAGTTTGTTCTCCCCCGTAAACCTAGTAGCGTATATGGGTATATGTATACGCGGACGTAGAGTGTGCGACTGTAGACTCGGTGTGGCGGAGAGCGAGCGCCATTAAAAGGGGAGCAGCTTATCGTCGATCATTAAGTGGGATCGATGCGGCGCATCAAGTTTGAGGAACAGCGTCGATCCAAGTCGGTCAAGCGGCGCGGGTAAACAGATCTGGCGGTGCAGAGATCGCGTGAACGGTTTCTAGGTGAGCGACCACTTGACCACTACCGGGTGTCGCGCTCGAAACAGTCTCTGGTGTCGGAGTGCGGTCGATGTGGCGCCTCGTTTCGCGTTTCACGCCACCGGGACAACGATACACACATCGGGCCTGCACCGATCATCAGAGAGTAGTCTCTCTCTCAAAGCGGCGCTCAAAGCCCGCCCGAGCACCGGGGAAGAGTCGCTGTTTGCGCTCGCGCTCGCTCGCTCGCTCGCGCCGCCAAACAAAAACCATAAAGGGGGACACTGTGCGGTCGGCCGTGTGTCTTGCCAGCGAATCGCGTGCCGCGCACGCGAAATCTCCTCCACGTACACACCTCGACGCGACTGCTCTAGGAAGCGATCGGCTCGATCGGCTCGATCGGCTCGATCTGCTGCTCGCGAAGATCCTGTTACCCGGTTGCGCCGGCCGCTCGCTCGGCCACGCGAGCTGGAAAGTGAACTGCCCGATTAATAGGCCAAACGTGCGCCCACCGCGGAAACTATTATACCGCCAGGAAGACTGGACCCCGAGCCGCCAGCAGGCCGGCAGCAGGCCGGCATCGGGACCAGCTAGAGAAGAAGTCGAAAAAGGAGCAAGTAGTCGCGCCGACCGACTAACCGGACCATCCGCCGATGGTCACCAATGAATCCCCTCATTCCGAGACCACCAAATCGTAACATCCTCCTATCAGAGGCTATTGTGTAAAGCGCTTCAATAATGAGAAAGGGAATGAGCGAGAATCAGATACAGCGACAGAGAGAGAGAGAGAGAGAGGGCGGGGTGGGGGGCAAGTAGGGAGAGAGAAAAAGTGTGCCAAAGATCGGTGCGTGTCACGGCGACCACGAAGAAAAACGGGTCAAAGGAAAGGTGTTGTAGGTCCGTGGGTAAAGCAACGCTTAACGGTTCGCCGGCAATTAAAGCGATTGTGCAAGTGACCCGAGCGCCACAGTTCCTTCGACAGATTAACGTAATAAAGTCTATTTCTCCCAGTAAAATCATCCAGCTAGGCACCATTGCGAACTCGCTCTTTTCGCTACGCATAGCTACTGAGTGCTGGGGCAGATCTGCATCTTGGCGATTGGACAAGCGTGAGGTTTAGAGCCCGGGGGATACTTCCTCGGCCGGCCTTGCGGGCACATCACACTCGGGTGGCGCTTGTCCGATCTGGCGATCGGGAGATTCGCCGGTGCCCCATGTGATTTAATAATGATTCACACTCACCGAGCATGATCCAGATCTCTCTTGTTGCCAAGCAGGAGGGCGGTGAAGTAGGATGGCAGACGTAAGTCCGCGAGTTGCTTGAGGAGTCCTCTGGCTTCCTGAAAGCTCCGTTTGCACGTCACGCTGTAAACGACCACGAAGGCTTCGCCCCATCGTATGTGCGAGTAGAGGCATCCGTTCTCCTGCAACAGCGCCAGAGAAGACCAGTTATTAATTGGCGGTGGTTCGGCCGATGGTTCGACAAGAAGCGCAAGGGAAAACGGAAATAATTAATTCGGGCAGCGCCGATTGATAACTGTATGGTGGAAGGAAATATGTGTATAAACGGGCATTAAGATAGCCAGCTAATGCGAGCAAATCAGCGATATCTAGTTGTGGGGGGGGGGGGGGGGGGGGCATGCAACAATTGAAACGGGCACCGGCGACTAGTACCTTCTAAAGCAGGCGCGTTCCATTTCCTACCCACGCCGGGAGGGAGAGAGAAAGAGAAAGAGATTGAACCGGTGACCTCTCGCGAGCGAGCGATTGTCGAATGCGAATGCGACTTCCGAGGTGCACGCTGCACCGTGCGAGCGCCCTTTCAATTGTTAATGCATCGATTACGACAAAAACGCCGCCGCGCCGCGCCGCCGCCGCCGCCGTCGTCGCCGTCGGCACGGACCCGGTGCTTCGTGTCGGATTTAATTGCACGCGGAAACCACACACAGATTGCCTGGCGGCGGCACGAGTTCGAGTGGAAGAACTTAGCTCTGGTCGCGGGAGAGGTAGCAGGACCGAGGAACCGCGGAGAAAAGCAAGACTCTTTTCATCCCGGTCTCATGGTCCACGAGAAGATTCAACCAGGCGGACTTACGCTCCCACGGCGCGCGGCGCGACGATATCTGTTCGCCGAGCAAAAACGATATTCCGCAAGTTCGCCCGGATAATTAGCCGGAGCCGTTAATTATTCCGCGCCGCCGGTGGAGAAGGTGTACTGGACGGCACGACAATAACGAGAGGGGGGCGACTGGGACTCTCAGTGGCCACGTTTGAGGGCTGACCCCGGGCGACCTTGCGCCTCGCATGAAAGAGACTTCCGAGTTAAGGAGCTCGTTCCCCGACGGCGGCAGTCTGCGCCAGTCTGCGGCGTGTGGTGGCGCGGACCGCGCCGCCGTTCTAATTGCAAATGCATCGATCACGACGAAAAGAGAGCTCGCCGAGAGTCGGCCCGGCGCGCGCACTCTACGTTTCAGGGGTTTAATGACCCGCGGAAGCTGTCGATTCGCCTGGTCGTTCCATTGCTTTCCCATTGACCTGCCGCACTGACAGCCAGAGAGGAGGCCGGTAATTATTAGCGGGGAACAGGATCGACGGGATCGTGATCACCAAACGATCGTTATGTGGACGGACAGAAGACTCTTCTGCCTCGCGCTCGCCACTCTCAGCCGAAGCCTGGCCCATTACTCCTAGACCTATTCCTCGGGCATCCATAATCGAGCTGATCGATTGGCAACAATAAATTCTGCCCCGCTATACTCTCATCGGCCGCCTTCCTCGCCTTCCTCGCCTCTTCCCTGCCGCTGCGTTCAATGAACAAGGAAAGAATGAATGATCGCTTGCGCAACGCGCGAGATGCGCGAGTTCGGAAGTAGCGGCGATTTGTATCATTTCCCGTTTCCGTACACAGCCGACCCGATTGTTTTGCAGGATCCTGTTGCGCGATTGGCCGAAGGTGTGAAGGGTACATGTGTATGCAGCCGTGTTTCGTTGGCCGGGCGGCTAATGCGCTGCCGATGGATTCCTCAAGGCGAGGCTGCTTCTCGCGGCTCTCCGAGTTTTATAGCTCCGAATAAATATATATACTGCGCATCGCCGACAGGTACTTGCGCTCGTTATTTACGATTGAATCCGTCGAATTAACATTGCGGGTAACGCGCCCATAAATAAAGTCCTACCGGGACGAGGACCGCGGTGGAGTGGTTTCGCGGGCACCGGCATAAAAGTCGAGTTCGTATGCGATGTTCATTCACGTACGTGACCGAGTGATCGGTTTTATGGGCTAAGTGCGAGGTTCGATGACAAGCATCTGGTGTGCCGGGGGATCTCTCGCCAATTGTGACTCCCAAGGAGAGTTCTGTGCTACTAAAACAAGACTCTAGCTCTGGCTGGGAATGATAGTGCTCGTCAGTTTGGTCGATCAATGGTTCATGGAAGCCCAATAAATACGGCTGCTACCAATAGCAGATCTATTTCCGTCCTTCCCTCAGGGTCACCCTGGCGGTCGCCTTGAACCAGAAAACGGTTCTCCGCTCTCGCACTCCCTGCCAAATGTCTCCGGCGCGAATTCCCCGTCGTCAGTGACAGACAGGCATCATCGATAAGCCGCGCGTCGTCCGGCGGGGTGCGTGTGCGTGCGCGCCGCCCGCGAGCTGCTTACACGGCTCATAAATATTTATCGGCCAATTGTCTCTGTGTTGTATCGGAGACAATTGGCCGATGCCGGAATTGCGTGTGCGCACGCGACACGCCGCGAGAGCGACGCGTGCGCGCGCCCGTCCATTGTGCAAAGTCGGACGCGTAACGCGCGTGCACACACGCCCGGGCTTACAATGCACCGACACGTAATCACTGGCAATGACGAAATCGATGGCTGAAAAGTGCGTTCCTCCCCTCCGCCCTGCACTCTCAATGTGTGGCAATATGTCAACGCGTATACTCTGTGTACCATAACAATTCCTGGAAGAGACGCGCAACTAATTACTGACGGCGAGCATTTCTGCTCGTAAACTGCCAAAACTCATGCTTTCGGCCAATTATCGGTTCCGTAAATCCTTGGCCGAGCACTGCCACGAAATCAATGACCAACATTGCACGGACACGTTTACGTGACACTTGGAATTGCAAATGAGGATTATGGTATTATTATACCCGGCTTCATTAACGAGTCGTACAAGACCGTGTAATTGGAGTTTCATTGGCTCCGCCGAAATTTGCGTTCCAAGTGCGGAACACATTCAACCGCTACCTTCTAATTATAGTGCTGGTATACATATAGTGTTACCTTGAATGGTTCGGCCACGGAAAGCAAGGACTGCAAGGAGCAAGCGTGCAAACTCGAAGGAAGATCAGCACCGTCTAAAAGGATCGATGCAAAAAGCAATCGGCGCACTTCCTCGGCGACCGTTAACAGGACACTCGGATAGGGTGAAACGATCGCACTGTCCGCCACGAGTCGATTCAAGTGGGCGGGAACCACGCGCTTTAACACCCACGCGATCCCACGGGATAAGGGGACGTGTCCCGAGTCCAGCGAGTTATACTTTCTCGTGTCTTCCTCCATTGGGAGATAAGCATCCGAGACTCACCACCAGATGCTCATTCCCCGGGCTAATAATGCACTTCGATTCCAGTCACACTATGTACACTCGATACTATATGTATGTGTGTAGTCGCTGCCAACTGAATAGGCGGTTTCGGGGTCGCTTTTCTTCCTATTCCTCCTCTATTTTACCATTTTCGGCATAGTATTGGTACCAACTTGTTCAACAACTTTTTAGTACCAAATAATAAAAATTGGATAAGTTGCTATTAGTCGTGTGTTATCATTTTTGGAGTTCAATCAGAAAATCGACCTTGAAACCATCTATTGAGTTGGCGACGTCTATAGTGACAGTAGCCTCTCAAATTAATCTACCCATCAACCTCTTCTCTAAGTCAAACCCTCCCCTAAATAAGAATTAAAACGACAATTTCAACAAAGACTATATTTTTCATTTAATTCAGCGTCAAGTGTTTGAGTTATTGTGCTTTAAAGAGCCGTAAAGATTTCGGAGTTGAATGTTCTCCCGAGGTTTCGAAATACTTTTTCCCGTCTCAAAAGCGGCAGTTAGGACCCAGCGGCTTTCTCGCGCTCTTTCGTCCAGTTTCGCCACCGCGGGACGCCCGGCGTTTATTACTCACCGACTGGCAATGAGTTACAGTGTTATTACCGGCAGTTTCGCGGGGGTACACTTCCTACCGGGCACTAGGCGCAGCCCTTACTGGCCGGCCATAACACTAACTCACAAGAGCCGCGTAACGAGGGTACCCGCGTTGCAATGGGCCGAGAGCTGCGATAAGAAACCGTCCGATATAAATTGAACGATCATCGTGACAGTTCGCAGGATCATTCTCCCAACACAGTTGGAGAACAACCGACTGCGCTCCAAGTGCAGGCCGAATGGGCTATCAGAAAATGGAAAGTTGCCACTCGATTAAAAAGCCAGGAGAGTTCTATCGGCGCGAAGAGAGAAGCGTCGAATGACTTCCCGGCAAGTTGCTGTGCTCGAGACATTTGCAAGGGAATAACGGCGGGTATATCTGGCGAAGACGGTCTTTCGCCAGGCTTTCCCAGGGCGCAACACGCCCACGAGTGCTGACTCGTCTCTTCCGCTTGCTTTACTTGCTCCACTCGAGGCTCGTCTTAATTACGAGGGTACCGAGCGCGCGCCCGTGGGGTCGAGGGATACCTCGGTAATTAAGCCGGCTGTGCACAGTGCCACTAAATGTCCACGCTTCCTGGTTACAAGGCGGTAGCGCGCCAAGTGACACCGCGCCTTTTACAAGTCTACATGCACCCGGACACATTGAGAAAGCGACACAGAGGGAGAATCAGAATGGAGGATAAATCCCCGCCAGTAAATTGTCCGGGCGAGAGGAGAGACGCGAGGGAGTCAGGGAGCGCGTCTCTCTGCCGAGAGAGACAGAGGGCTAGACTCGTGGTAGGTTCCAGTTAAGCTCTTTAAATTTTAAAAGCGATCCCTCTGTGTCTCTGGTAGAGGAACGGGGAACCAGCCACATGATAGGAGCACGGGATAACGAAAGGCTGTACCGTTAAATCCCCCGTGAAATCTGGCTAGAGTAGTGACGGCCGATATGAAGAAACAATTCATTTCCCCGACACTCAGGCTTTCAACCTGCTATAATTGGAAATGGACAGAGCAATCATTACCCCGGACGAAACGACTCGTTTTTCTGGTAGCCCTGTTAACCCGCTGAAATGGACCTCTTCACTAGTAGATGCTACCGCACGATAGCCACTCGGAATTGGATAACAATTAGAGGCCTCGCTCATTAAACAGGTCTGGTTAACTCCTATGTCCCACTAAAGGGTTACTGAACGCTTGAAGGAGCCTATCTCCACCCCATGCATACTCGTATCGCCGTGGCAGCCGTCCCGAGAACTGGAATGTCAACCGGATGCTTTTAACTCCAAAGGTGCGTTTCGGTCTCCGAAATCGTCAGGAACGAAAGTAACGTGTGTAATGCGATCTTGAGAGAAAGGCGCGGAGTAATTCACTTCCAAGCAACTCCATGGATCAATAAGATCCGTCGGTCCAGAATGGCGCAAGCTGTTCCCGATCGGTTTTTGATCCGCAACTCCCCAGAGCCATTAGCAACTCTCGAGCGAGAGGCGCGCGTTTATATCTTGCATCGATAGAGCTCGCTGTATGAAGCAATTCTTGTCGGCGGGAAAAATCCCTGTCCTACATTATTAAGGCGGGCCGGGTGAGGCGGTAATTAAATCAGGAAAGAAATCTCCAGCGTTATGGGGAGAGGGGCCCCGTGTAGAGCGCGCGAAGTGAGGCGCCGATATATAAATACGGATCGCGATGCATCCGGATTTTTTCTCCCGGTCCTGCCTCCCCTGACCTTAATTACCCGGCGGTCACGAGGTCGTTACAGGTATCGGGCGAGCAGTACTCACGGCAAATAATTAATGTTCAAAGAGCCTCGGCGGATCTTGAGCAAGCCTCGAGGTGTACTCGCTCTCTCGAATTCCTCGGCTCTGTTCGCTAGGTCGATGCGCAGCAATTTCGTTATTTTTAGTGCCTTTAATCGAGAAGAAGGCTCAGCAGAACTCTGTCATTCTGTCAGCTCTGCCATTGCCGCCGCGACCTGTTGACGTTTCTACTCAATGTTTGAACACTTGCTCGATATACTGATAAGGCTGATTCCGCACCTCTGGAATCTCAATGACGCTTCGGCGAGAATCGGCGGATCAAGGAAGCGCCGAGTGACGGAATACGCTCGCCCTGATAATTTATGGACTGCCAGAGCGAGAATGGAGGAGGATGGTATGTGCCACCTGGGAGAAAAGTTACATAGGCGCGAATGCCGGCAGTAATTGACACAGGGGCACAGGTAGGCTCTAGTTGCTCGCCAGGGCGACTGGGTTGCTCAGGTAACGATCGCCTCGGCAAGAGGCAGATTATCACGACAGAAGGCAACCAGCCTCCCAGCCAGTCCGGTCACGAGGCCAGCAATAACTTCGTGACTGTCTTTGGCCGCGACTTGTTACATTACTAATGTGCAAAAATCAACGGGCGTCGTTAACGTTTTCAGCGCCTTTCACAATCCGCCGCCGCCGCCGCGGCCGCCCCCTCCGTTACAAGCCTGTGTGCTGCAATTCGTGCGCGAGAACTATTCTGTCTTTCGCTCGTTGACACACACACCACCGGTCTCCTTGCACGTACGCTCAATGGGAAATAAATTAATTGATCAGCACGTAATAGAGCGAGGGAGAAAGTACTATGCAGTGCGACTGAGTAGTATTGGTCGTCGAGCGCGCAACCACCCGATACCCCGAGTGACCGAAAGTCAGAGGCCTGGCTTCCTTCACTTCTCGAGCTCACATGTGCGTAGAGCCGTAGAGATACCGTGCCGGCGAGTTAAAGCCTGGCTAATTGCGATGCAGATCGAAAACTCCGAGTTGATGCGCACCCGATGGCAAGTAAATCACGAGAGCGCACCGGCACAGCCGAGTTGGACTACAACTTACTCTCGCTGGATTTCAAATGCATATCAGTGCAGCTGGAATGAAGTCGGCGCTTAATCGGAGAGCTGAATCTGCGATCTCTCGCTGCCGTGCGGCGCCCCGAGCCATTTCGCCGAGTTAAGCGTAGATTGCGGTGTGATTCGAGCGAGTCGATATCAATATTAATACAGCTCTAGGCAACTTGTAAATGTGAAGAGAGGATGGGGTGGGGTGGGGGGCAGGAGGATTCGACGAGTCTCACGAGTGGCTGGGCGAAATCGATGATCAAGATGCGTCCGGGCGAGATGCAATCGAAATGGTCGCGCGACTTTCTCGCCGGGCGAGCGCTGGCTTGCTCGGTGCACGCCCGCGATTCCGGTAACTGTTTCCTGACGGCGCAATCGGAACGCGGATGCAGGCCAAGTTAATCCGTTACGATGATTTATCGGATTATTACGAGGACGCGTGGAAGCGGGCGTCGTTAAAGTCGGCCTCCCGCGGCAGCCGGTAGGCGACGCGCACTTAATTATCAATTATCCCTCGGGCCCTCCCACGAAAAGTTACTCGCAATTACCGGCTCTTGCGTACCAGGCCACGAACTCTCGGTCCCTGAGAGAGGAGGCAGAGCGCGCGGCGGCCGCCAGAAAGATTTATCCCCGACGCGCACGCGGATGAAGAACAATGCGAGAATTGGGGAAGTGTGCCACGAGGCTGCTGGCAGGCTGGCTCGTCGGTTGCTCTGCCTCCTCGGCTGGACCCCTCGGCGATCCTCACTCCCCGAGAGGTGAGCGGACTCGCCTGGACACGCACAGCGTGACGCATCCTCCGCCGTATGTGATGACGGCCAGTGCGCGATCTCTATGGGGATACGGGAGATGCCCAGACTTATCGTTCGCTCCATTCCGCGTCTTCCGTGTCTTCCGTGTCTTCCGCGTTTGCCGCCAACTCATTCCAAGGAGAAACCCGCCTGGAAATACTGGGGTAGATATGGCTCTGCATATATTCCCAGGCATATATTAACCATATATTAATATACACACGTGTGTATATGCCTGGGAATATGCACTCTCGGCGATGCGAGAGAACGGCCTCCCGCGAGTGTGCGAAGAACGATACTGATGCATTGTACACCCGGCGGGACCCCCCTGACGAATGTAACCGATGACCTTTGAATAAGGTGATTACAAACAATAGTCTTGTAGATTTATTCGAGGCTAAGAAGAATTCCTGCACTTCCTCCCTTTCTCCCTTTCTCCCTTTCTTTCTCCCGACCCGCAGTGTCTCCTGCTCCGGATTATCTCATCATGCTACTGATCCGATCGACTAATCTCCTCCGAGAAAAAAATTGCCTCAGTGGCCCCGCAGGACCAGGGCTACAGTCGCCGCCAAATCAATAGGCGGTTTCAAGGTCGCTTTTGCTTTTATTCTTCCTGTGTTATTATTTTCGAAGTAAAAAGGAAAAGCGACCTTGAAATTGGCTATTGAATTGGCCGCGCCCTATGTATAGTATCTGCGAGCCGCGTGCCCTGCTATCTGTCGTGTACGGAAAAGTCGAGTAGTCGAATTCGAGGGCCGCATTTCCCGCGAGATCCAAAGGGCGCTCTTATCTCTGGTGCGCGATGCAAGCACTAATCGCAGCAGGACGAGGTCGAGGGACCCACCGAGCATTTGTTGCTCCTCGACTTGCTAGGTAGTGGTACTATCGCAGTGCTGCTCTTTGCACGAGAGCGAGAGCGAGAGCCTGCCTACCTGAACTCACGTGCCCTTGTTAGCCGGTTATTATTATACCACCGCGGAGAGAGAGAAGAACACCTACCGCGATCCTCGTGATCGATCGCGAGCGGAGCGCGGCCTCCTCTCGGCCAGCCTGACAGACGATTCTCTCGAGGACTCTGGCTTTCTAGTCGATGCAAAACTCACTGCGCTCTTCTGGAACACGCCGACACTTTCGCTGGCTGGTTCGCCGTCGCTGGGAAAACGCGAGCGAGAACTGCCAGTCGCGCGAGCTCTCCGCCTGTCAACTTGCGCCAACACGTGAGTTGGCAGAGACAAAGTGGCTTCCCCCGGGGATGAGGCCTCGCCGATCCCGACCTCCGGTGTCGATTAAGCTCGAAATAAATCATTAATCCCGAGGACGGTGGCTCGAGGAGGCTGCTGCGCGCCCGGCTGCCCTTCGCCGATGCAAATGGAGCCGAACAGTGCGCGGCCCACCGCTCGCATCATTTATCTTGAAGCGCATGTGCCGCCAAGTACCGCACGCCTGGGGATGAAGACGTGCGGAGACGCGCACAATGCCACCAAGACGGAGAGAGTGAAAAAGGGCCAAAGATCCGCAAATAAAGTCATGTCTGAAGCTATTTCTGCATGATGCGAGTAAAGTATACTTGCAGCGAGTGTTTTGCTTATAACAAATAACACGCACATCATGAAATTCGCGTGGAAATATATACATACAACTGCAATTCTGCTCGCTGCAGAATTTTACCTTTAATGCTACGATTTACCAAGTGACGAAGTGGACGAATTTACAAATACAATCAGGAATACATCATCAAACTATTATAGAAGAAGAAGCGCGGGGGAAGGGACTCTGGCGAATGTGGAAAGTGGCCGAAGTTGGAGAGAGTTTTCGGAGAACTGGTAAGCTGGTCCTGCGATCGAGGGAGAGAGGAGAATGACGAACGTCCGCCGCGCTCGCGCACGGCCGATCGATGATTAATGATTCCAGCGATCGCGCCGGCAAGATTAATTAAGTCCGCCGGCGGACAAACGAGGTATTTGCGGCGGGCGCGCTCGCTCGCGAGTCGCAAGAAACACGCGGGAAGCATCCGAAGCGAGGATTTATTGCCGGGAGACGGCTGATGCACTGCTCCTGGAAGCAGGCCGTGAATGTGTGACTGGGAGCGCGCGGCGCGTGCCGCTGTCACCGAGATCGCCGCGGTGACAGTCCACGTGCTCGGCCTCTGTCTTCATCCGTGATTGACATCACGATCGCGCGAGACCGCCACTGTTTTCTCGCCGAAGGGACACCGGCTCGCCGGCACCGCCGCACAAAAACACACCCGGCCGCTTCCTCTCTGCGCTCCCTTTAATACCTGCCGGCCGCTCTTCTCCGCGGCTCGACTCACACGAAAGCGAGCACCCGGCAAGTACGCAGCTTCCGAGTTCTTATCGAGAGCGATGCCCAATAAAACTCGACGAGGAAATCTCCCATGAGCACCCACTATCCCATCCCGGCAAGGAAAAACAACGTCAGACACTGACAGCGCAGTCGCTGCCAGTTTCCGAGAATCGCGGTGGAAAGTGCGCTGTTTAACCGGCAAACAGAGTAACCGGAGAAAACAGAGTGGGTTTTGTTATTGCAGTCGCGGATGCAACGAGTCACTATGCAGAAAGCCGCGGCGACGACGCTTCGCCTGCGGTTTCAAGGTAACCGCGACAAAGAGACACGAATAATGGGATCCTGTCTGTGAGAAGCCGGCGAAGCATTAGTACGGTATTTGTCATTAACGAAGCACGGCCAGCCGCCGACTCAACTCCACACGAGTGCCACGATTGCCACCATTGCTCGACAAAGTATCTCAGGATAACAAAATCTCGTGTTTTCGCGCGTCCGCCCGGACGAATAATTCGCACGGTCCACAAAAGCATTATCTCTGCCAATTCTCGACGGGAAGTGCGATAAGCGAGCCACCACCGTCTTACGTCGGCGCGTCTTACGTCAGTCGACAGAAGTCGGCCCGTAATACAGATTGGTCTTTGGCCTATCGGCTGTAATTGACAGAATAAACACGCCCGCGCGACTGGATAACGAGCTGCCCACTATTAGGCCTACTATTACCGAGCGATAGTGACGTGACGAACAATTATCCCCGGATTATTATCCCGCTCACTTGCGCCGGGCCGCGCGTCTCTCAAAGCCGCGTCGCAAGCTGCCACGGATTGCTGTAATGTCGTACTAGTAAGACGTTCCCCCGTTGGAATCTTATCAGGCAAACTCTCCAACGAAAGAGAAGAAAGAGGGGGAGAGCGTGGTGGATGGAATAAGTGAGGATTCGAGCAGGCTATTCCATATCTCAGGGTGAGAAACGTTAGGATCCGTGCAATTTGCCTATTCACGGGACATTATTACCAAGGATCCACGGCGTACGCCTACGCTCGGGGTGGCTCGGGCTCACCTCGCCAGCCACCCTGCGCCTTCCCCGGCGCGACCACTTATCGGCAAGGACATTTGTTGCAGAAATGCCCTCTCGGCCAGGCTCACACACAGACGCACACAATTTCCAAGCATATCTTAACGGCGATTCGAGCAATCCGCTGTATCCGCAATTGCCTGACCACTGTACACTCGGAGAGGGAGGTGGGGGGAGAGTTTGCAGGTTTGCAGTGTGCGGTGGAAAAGTTCTCGGGGCGGCTGCGTGGCGAGAAACTCGTGTGCCACCACGTGCACTCAATGGTCTCGAGCACTTTAAGCGCCCGGTAGTACCTATCTACGAGAGAGGACTGCCTATCGACTCTCTAGCATTAGCACACCATGGGCTTAGAGGGAGCCGATACCTAAACGCCTAAAAGCCTGCGCCGTGCAATTTATGCCGATCGCCCGATCGATATCGGAGGGCCCTACGTGGGCTAGCGGGGACCGAGCGATGCGAGAATGCTTGGAAACGGATAATTCCCAAGATTAGAGCGTCGGTTATATGCGCTTCGCGCAATAATATCCCGCTAAACGCGCGGCGTAAGGTTCGTGTCGAAATATACTGGGTGCCTCCTGCCTACCAACTGACTCCACTTTACGCGCCGGCGGAGCATATGCCATGGGGAATCTATATCTGCCGAGTGTATCTGCGCACGCCCGCAATGAATGGATGCGTTACGTTGCGCCCGGATAATTGGAAAGATTACACCACGTGTACCCGATGGGTTATGCAGTTTAGTGCTCACACCGTCCGGTACACTGACCCCCTCGAGTGCCCACTGTGTGTTTGTCCTAATGACGTTTGCTCCTTCAAACCCAGCCGTCTCTACTATCGGCAACCCCCGCACGTAAAACCCTTCAAGTAGGAAATGCGAGTTCCTTTCGCTATTTGCATCTCGCCATTTCCGGGACCCGCGTCCGCGATGGTAACCGGGAAACCATTCACTCGGTGGAGATCGTCCTTTCGATTTTAATTGGCAAGGATTCAAGGACTTGTTGTGGCACAGTGTATACATGGACGAAATTCTCGAGTTCTAATCGAAGTCCGACGTGAGGAATGCATCTGAGGCTCGCGGTGGCGGTGGCAGCTGCTCGCCGGAGCCGGCAGCCGTAAGAACAGGATCTACGGAGATCGATATCGATGTGGATCACTGTGGCACTGGTGCACGCAACTCGGCCTCCCTGCGGAAGCTGCGCGCTCTGCCATTGGACCTTCTATCAGCCGAAATCGCCGCAACTCCTCTACACCGATAAATTACCGGTGACACAGCGTCTCATTGTCAACGATATTCCGCCCCGAGCCTTCCATTACCACGCGCGAGTAATGTCGGATTAAACTCGGCTGCATACGAATTTCGAAGAGGTCGGTTGAACGGCGTACGATCGGGAAGCATTGAAATAACAGGCCGGCCGCGCGGGTAGTCTGTAATCCTTGGGCGGTAATTGATAAATTCGGTGCTCGCAGCTGTACTCTCGCTGGTTAGGGTAGAATCGATTACTATCTGGCGAGAGGTGAGTACGAGACCGCGGGCGCACCAATACAAATCGGTAGCGGGCGAGCGCGACTTCCTGCACCGTGTTATTTATTGAATCTATGCGCACTAACGGTCCATGCATCCTTGCTGGTGCGACTACGCCGGCCACTCTTGGATCCCTCTCTCTCTCTCTCTCTCTCTCTCTCTCCTCTCGATGACCGCTCGTCCATTCTTCGTCTCTCTTGGAGGCTGCATTGTTTACATCGTGGCGAGCAGCGTGTCGCCGCGCAAGGTACATGCTGCGTCCATTCGCCACGGCGACAAACAGATTCGCATTTCAGGCGAGAGCAAGAAACCGCAGAGGAGAGAGAGAGGGGGGGGGGGAGAGAGTTACTTCTCTGCGCGAGAGGATGCGAAAAAACGCGCGCCAGGGAATTTACAGCGGTAGCATTCCAGCCGAATGCTGGAACGGAGTACTTAATTCAATGGTGTCTCGGAATTTCTGGGGTCGCGCAGCAGTAACGGCCACGGCAGCCGAGTCCCTAAGCACCATTCTGGAGCGACAGGTGTTCCACGCGTGTGTGCGGTTCTAAGCGACGATGTGCCGGCGGAGAAGGCGCGCCCGAGTGAGCCTAACGATCCTAAATGGTTTTCGTGTGGCCAAGGTTTCGAGTGGGAAGAATCTGTAGCAGCAGGTATGTAGCTCCGCACTGGCGGCCAGTGCGCCGGGCCGCAGCCTTTTAAGCGACAGGTGCAAACATTTGGGGGCCAGCTCTCGCGCAAAAAAGGAAGCCGGTAATTGTAAGCCCCGGGTGGAAGAACCAGTTTGCTAAAAACAACCCGACGGCGGTGGGGCCCCCCTCATATTCTCCTGCGTCTCGTTGCAGGGCTACCGAATATAAGCCTCCGAGAGGTGCGCGAGGCGTACGAGTCAGTGTACCGTGCGTGCACGCAACCTCCAGGAGAAACGAGCCTCTCTGCCTTCTTATGGAAATGCGGGTATATATAGAAATCACAGAGGCGGATTTGAATAATAAAACCGAGGGAAGGAGAGGATCCTCTCCTGCCTCCACGCCTTCCTTACCTACTCCCCGACAGGACGTGGAACGAGTATGTCCGGCGAATTACACAAGTTACTTGTTATTACGATCCCTCCGCCTTTCGTTCGACCAACATTATTGCGATTCCAGTAATGATACTAAAAATACCGTAAAAACAGCCAGTCGGCCGTGCGCGAGGCCCTTTGAATGAGGGAGGTCGCAGACTATAGTCACCGTCGACTCAAAAGGCGGTTTCAAGGTCGATTTTCTCCCTATTCCTCCTGTGTTATCCTTTTCGCCATAATGGTATGTGGTACCAACTTGTCCAACTTGTACTATTTTTCGTACTAAATCATATAATTTGGATAGGTTGCTACCAAATAGTTAAAGTTGGACAAGATATGGTACCAAATGTTGTCCAATTTGTATTATTTATTAGCCAACTTGTCAAATTTCTATGATTTGGTACCAACACATCCAATTTCTAATATTCGGTACCAACTCATTAAACTTGTATTATTTTTTTTTAGCAAATCATGTAAATTAGATAAGATGCCGTGTTATCGTTTTCAGAGCACAATCGGAAAAGTGAGCTTGAAACCACTTATTGAATCGACGGTGACTAGTAGGCGTGCGGGAAGACTGGCAGTTGGCAGGGCAGGATTCCGAGATGACATTGGAACGGAGGACGGGGGACTGATCATTAGAATCCCGATGCGTCGTCCATGCGAATGAGCAGGGTGACCTTACGTAACCCAAATATCTCGGGGAAGCGGAGCCGAGGCGAGTGCGAGAGGAGTCGCAGGCCGCGATCGTCTCGCTCGACCTGACCTTCCCTAACCCGATTCCCGGCTCGAACACGGTAACGAACTGCGCGCTCTGCACTTGGAACGTCCAAGCGGAAATCCTGCCTGGCCGGGGCCCCGTTACTCCTGCATTTGAATTGAATAACGATCGCCTTTAAATTCGTATCTAGGCGAGCGCGCCGGCACTACCGGGCAGCGGCACCGGCACCGGCACCAGCCCACTGCGGCCGGCCGTGCGCGCTCGCACACGTACGCGCTTGGTTCACCTGTCGCAGCGATGCGGAGAGCAATCCTCATTGGGATTCCTCGCATGGACTTTTTTACGCTCTCTGCCTCTGCCTCTCCGTCTCTCCCCCGTCTTTCTTTCTCTGTCCCTAGCGGTTACCATTGTTCTCGGTATCATAAATTATTGCTACCGCTCACGGGACTCGAATCGCCGGGGGAAAAAAAGCCCCCTGCCCGGTAAATCATCCGCTGCGCTAAGATAGGGTTACCCTCGGCGATCTGTTGGCCAGATAGAGCCGCCTCGGAAGATGGGGAATATCGATGCAACGCCGCCGCACTCGCAGTAATATATTATTATATGTATAACGTATAATTCGGGACATATTACCGGCGTCCTCTCGAGTCTACCGATCATTCCACTTGAGAGATGGCGGAAGGAGCGAGCCACTCGAGACGAGGCGCTGCAGTTACTCTCTAAGACTGGCTGCGCCGTGCGTCGTTTACTCAGGTAAATGATTCATCATGACTTTCACAATGCTCATCGTTAAGAAAGAGTCACCCGCGCGCGGTCTTGCCGCTTCTCGGACGCGCGGCACTGAAAATAGCGTGCGTACGCGTCTCTCCGTCGCCGTCGCCGCCGTCGCCGCCGGCGACGAAAGGTAAATACCGAAAGTTCCGATGTCACGCAGTGCGCGCCGCGCGGTGTTAAAGGATTTCGCGAAGCAAGAGACTTCCCCCTCAATCCCACACATGCTACGGCTCTAAGTGGTAAGAATTACACGAGCGCGCTCTTCTCTCCTCTCTTGTTCGCGCTCTCGTTGACACCGATCACTAGACTGGAGACAGTCCAGTCACTGAGATTACTGAGATCGATGACAATTGTGCGCACTTGGCCGCGAAGAACATCTCGCGCTGGAGTAGCATCGCGACGGCTTTCAAATGGCTCGGAGATGCAACGCGATGTCTGCAGCCAAGTCAATATTGCCAGGGATTTCGTAATTAAGAATATAAGAATGAAAGGCGAAGAGAATAATAACCATCACGCCGACACTGGCCGACTGCGGCCTCTCTAGTTAAAAGGGCAGATGGAATCGCTAGTAAATTGACGCGGGATCCTTTTCCGAGTAAAAAGCCCCACTCACGGCTGCCTACATCGTCCAGCCGTGTAAAAAGAGCTGTTGGGTATTCCGGCGCTCGCACAGACGTTCCGCAATTGAGCCGATGCGTGTTGATGGGACACACGGGTTCCTGGCAGGAGGCGGCGGAGGAGGAAAAGAGTGGCAAGAGTGGCAAGACACGGAGGGATTCGCCATGGCAAGGGCAAGGAGAGGCGCGTTGGAGCCGGGGCTCGTTATACCGGTGCGCAACTGACGTATGACGGACGTGGGCCCTTAAGGGCTCCTCGCGGGGCCTCGGGGGTCCCGTTGAAAGAAGATATATTTAGACGGGGGCCCTTGAAAACGCCTCACCTCGCCGCCAACGTACCACCGCGTACAAAGACCTGGCGGATCCAGCGCGCGAGAACCAGAGAGATTCAGCAGGCGATGGATCCGCGGCGCGAGCCTGTGCCCGTTAAATCGTAAAGCAGAAATCAAAGCTACGGATCCCGTTGTAACCGGCTGATAATTTATCGCCCGGCCCGCCGAGCATAACTCACGCGAGCAAATCGCTCTGTCAAATAAAGGCGAGCGCCAGGTTCTAAGCGCGCGCGGGCATTTTCACCGGTGCGCTCCGCGCGACCGTAGACGCCGAGGCCCGAGACACGCGAGTCCGTTCTCGGGGGATTGCGGCGCAAGAGCGTGACGCCCGCTCGCTGATAAGTATCCTCATTAACTGCCAATTCAATCAATGCTGCCTCAGAGCCGAGTAGTCACTTACTGGCTGTATCGAACGCATCTTTCAGAGAGAGCGTTTCACAGTCTGTTCGATTCCACGCTGAATAGAGCAAGTGGTACGTAAGTAGCGCGCAGCCGCGCACGCAACACACTCGCCCTCGAATCGAGAGGTTGTAAAGTAAAGGATAATGTGGCAATGAATGAGAGGATCGGCCAACTTACCTCGCACCTCGACGTGTCCAGTATCTCAACCTCGGTAGTAACATTATCGATGGTAACGCTGTGCCGGTAGAGGAAATCTGCAACAAAGTAATACGGGCCTGATGAATGATAGCGACTGATAGGCTGAGTCCTTATCTCCCAGGGAGTTCCAGCCGCATCGGGGATAGTATAGGGTATAGGGAGTCGAGAGAAGACGTATACGTGCTCGCTCGGCAAGGATAATGAAATCGATCCGTCAGTCCTCTCCTCTTTGAGGATTCTGAGATACATAGACCGAGAGCGATTTCCATCTGTTCCTCTCGCTCGCGCACACCCGCTCACGTCGAGCGCGAGCAATCGCTGAATCTAGCCTAGCGTCCTTGCTCGAGTGATCTAAGAAACGATAACTGAAACTGAACCCCGAGAGAGCGAGATCTCGCTCTCTCTGTCCCTCTCTCTCGCGAGCGCGCGCGAGTGGTACTACACACCAGAGCAATATTAATGCGGCTCAGTCTCTGGCAGCCGGCGCCGTCGGGGCCCAACTATGACTCTCTGTTTAATTCTTGAAATCACTCTTTTTTCTGTACCTCTATCCGAAGTACATAGGCGCGCGCTAGCCCGGAGCTCCTGATGAATTTCTCTCGTCCGTCTTCGCCGACACTTTCTAAAAAGTCCCCGAGAGATTGAAATATCGGGCCCAATTTCGCCGTGACACCGCCGCGAACTCTATCGTCGCGAAACCCGAGCAGCCAACTTTGAGAAACACTAGTCGAGGTCGCGGCCGAGAGTCTCTGTTCTGCGTGGAGCGTCGAATCCATCTTCTCTCCTGCTCTCACTCCTGCTCGGTGCGGCGGACAAGGCTGGCCTCTCGCGTGAAGCGAATCACGCAGCTACATCGGCGCGCCGAGAGATTCCCGAGAGGTTCCCTTCTGCCGATCGCTCGTATCGAGCGCACTTTCGTTTCTACACTGCTGCTGCCAGCGGAATCACTTTTCCGAAGAAACGCCCTCGACCGGGTGAAAGCGGCAGCATTGGTTTCCTTGGGCTACTCTGCGTGGGTGATGCGTTACTCGACTCGCGCGAGACTGCCTCGGCGAGCGAGAGCCCGAGAAAAAAGCTCGAGGCTCGATAAAAAGACGACGGGAGAGAAGTTCTCCGCGCGGTGAGAAGCTAATAGAAACCGAACTCCGCACCTGCCTGTCAGGGGTTACCGGCATGCAAATCTCCACGTCACCGCGGGAAACACGCGTATTTCTGCGGTAACGCGCGGCGGATCGCCGATTCAACCCGCGGCGGGTTCGATCGGAACTCGCCGATTCGAGATATAGCCGACACGCTCGATATTTTCTAGTCTCAGCCGCGCCGCACTATCTAAAGCGATTAAGCCGCCTCTCAGAGCCGAGAGACAATTTCACTAATGGTTCACTTGGAATTCACTTGACCGATTCCAGCGTGACATGCTGCGGTGCTCCCTCCGATTGGGAACACACGGGAAGACCTGAATTCGACAGGGCGGCAGGGAGAGCCTGCAGGAGAGACAGACAGGGCCTTGAGCGATGCGCGGCTCGCAATGATTGCACAAGTAGAATCCCAGCATTATTGCGGGAGACAGGTTAATGGAGATGGAAGATTGGGGGACGGCCGGTAACGAGTTATTTATTGTCAGAAATCGCGGAAAGGCAGGGAAGCACACGTGAGGCATTTTAAAGCGACTCCGGCACCGCAGGATATCACAGCCGATTCAAATGGCTCCGCTCAAATGGATTGCCTGACTTTTGCTGGAATACGTGATCTATCGAGTGATCGAGATGCACGATGTAATCTGGTCCCCTGTTCCTCGCGGGAGCGAGCCCGAGCGTTCCCATCCGCGCGGCGATCGATAATCTCAAGAGACTCGCTTTCTAAATCATTGCCTAGGAATTATTCCACGCAATGAGCGCTAGGGGCCTATGAGTCGGGGGAATGAGTGAGAGAAGCCGAGAGAGAGAAAGAGAGAGGGAGAGACGTAGGAGGTCGGGTGATTTGCATTGTTAATCGATGGATCGAAATAATCGGAGACATGCCGCGCGTCCCGCTACACTACTCGTTGAAGATCAACAAGACCGATTACGCGAGATTCCGTACAGACATTATGGACGCATGGAATACCTCGTAATCATCCTACTTGAGATGATCGTCATTATTTACTGAGTGTCGCGGTGCATCGAACCCTGCCGATGGATCTCCCCCTCGATGAAATTTAATGCCTCTGCTAATGACTTCCCTACTACTCGAAATTTCAGATAAACACTCACCTCCCCTGACTGACGCCACTCGACCCAATGATCGAATCACGACCGAATGATTGCACTTAATTATTAGCATGGGGGAAATCCGTATTTATAGTTTAGCTTCGACCCAATTCATGCCGGCGATGACTGATCGTGTCGTAATGCGCGGTTAATGTCGCCCGCGCCGACCAAGTTCGAGGGGTCGATTAAGCAATTACCCATCGATCGATCGGATGCCAGCGATTGAGATTACCCACTTCCTGGGTACATCGCCAACGAGACGATTACCTGTAATTTAACGGGGAATTAATTAGCAGTGATTGCCGAGAGTCAATCGCGCGTAGACGCGCGCACACTTTGTACCGTCGCGTCGGCGCGGTGATCGATCTATGCCGATACACTGATCGATTGCCGATCACGAGCGAGGGAGACAATCGATAACTCGATGATTGGGCTCCATTGTCCGGGAAGATTTTTCTGCTTCGAATTTTTCGCCTATGTGAAAAGGGAAGGCGCCACTCCACGTTTCCAATCGAAGCTAATTCAACTGCTAATTGCCGATCGGAGACTGGGAAAGCGGCCGCACAAGACCAATTTCATATCTCTGGCTTACGTGCCCCTAGAGTTTCCATCCCGTAGATGAAGGCAGGGAACCAGGATCGATTACGTATCGATTCGACGCGTGCCAATTTCGCGTGGACTAGAAACCAAGTGCGCCCGCGCTCGGGGCCGACTGTAATTGTGCGATGGTAATCGGCCAATTCTTTCGGCAGCCGGCGCCCGCCTTCGAAACGGGATAACAGAACCAGCACTTTCCCGCGAGAAGAAGGTCGCGCCCGCGATCTATCCCGAGTCTAATTCAAGGGTAGCGAGGTAAAAATCGGACTGGCGCCTTGGAAGGTTCGCCAAGTGGTTGCTCTCGGGGGCATACCGCTACGGGTTATACAGAAATATCTCGCGCGAGCAGACCGAGCGAGAGAAAGAAAGGGAGACACGGCGAGCAGTGTACACCTAGCTGTGCACTCCGTTCAGACTTGAGACAGAAGAGGGCGGAGATTTGAACAGTCGATATGAAATGGAGCCCGCGGGGAGGGCCCGCAGAATGCAGATCTCTCTCATAACTCATGCAGACTACCTTGCCACGATAATTGCCGTGCACGCCGGCGAATCTATAAGCTAGTTGCTCGCTCCTTCCCTCAAAACTCTCCGAGCAGCCAACACGGCCCCGCGAGACTTTTCCACGACAGCTCGGACGACTATCGGCCGCGGTGCCTCGAGAGTTGATTAACAAAGTCGCGGGTTCACCAGGGGGATCGCGGCACCGCTGCCTCGGGCTAGGAGGATCGAGTGAAACGAATTCGAAAATCCCTGAGAACCCTGAGAAGCAGGTAGACGAAAGTCGGCGCGGCCGAGGCTGAAGTGAAGCGGCGCCTAGGCCGAGTGAAAAGCGAGACCGAGTCCGACCTGGACACTTGGCCTGGTAGACGTGCGAGTGCGAAACTGCCAACTCTATCCTATTATACGGGCGAGAGCGCACGCATCAGTCATCGGGACAGCGCGCCGAGAGCGGGAATTTGCGAATTCGTTTTGGGCGGCGAGTCCACTGGCACGAATCCACTCTCTGCTTCCATTTCCCGTGGCATTAGCCGACGTAGGATTACACTCGGGCAAATAGTGCGGCATAGGAGAGTGAGTGTTGCTGACGAGTGACTTACCGCTGGTCGAGCTGTACTCGCCGATGTACCTCCTCGTCAGGTAGCGCACGACCACCGCTGAAACGAGAAAAATGCAAAACCCATTAGTCCCCTGACAAACAACTCGTGCGCCGAGGAGAGGAATCACGAGCAATCAGTGCATGTCCACCTGTGGAGCGTCATGTGTGTTGTCGGCGCGCGATAAGTGTCTCAGGCTCGATAATTAAGGCGCGCGCTTCGTGCACATCCGGGGCCCCTAAAATTCCGATCGCTGACCGAGTTTCGGAAGCACGTAAATCGGCAACACCTGTCAACCCGGCCGTAACACAGTGGCTGACGTGCGAGCGCAATCTCCGACCAACCTACACACACGCACGGCCCAGCGTGCACACAGCGAGATACAAGGAATAATTAACACGCTTTTCCTGTTCGAGCGGGCTAATTGGCGTCGATAAATTTGACAGGTGTTTTCAGACGTTAGAAAGTAAGCCGGAGCTCTGGCTCGCTCCCTTACCCGCTTTACTCCAATATGAATGTGCTCCTATCGGATCCGCCGCATTATGCCTGTCTGCGCAAGACACGCTGATCCCGATGATCGACAGGCAGATATACGCGCTCGCGCGCTAATTCTCCTCGTTTTGTCCGGCAACAAAGTTCGCGTATCGGGTAAGCAAGTAAGAGCAGAATGAAAGCGGCACTTTCCACTAATATCTGCCCGTTATTTATACCCGCGCGTCTTACTCTGTAGACTTGGAAATGCTCCGACGCCAGCCGGCGCTAATACTCGGGTAAATTCGAATTTATCCAAGGTAACGCCACTCGAAAGTCCGCGCCATCCATTACGCGTGCAACCTCAGAGCTGGTGGGGCGCTGATTCGATCATCAATTCCCCGGAGAACTCGGGTCCGCGGCGAAACAAGCGGGAATTAATTGGAAAGCGGTGCACAGAGCACGATTGGCCGGCGAGTGCGGGATAATTGAATTTTCGTCGGTACCGAGTGGGCGTGGTGTCCGAGGGCGTGATCAATTAAAAGCGCGCACTGTTTTCAGTGGCGCGCAGGAAGAAAGAGTGCGCGTCTCGCAGCGGGTGTCCTTCGGTGCGTCGAACTCTGGAGGCAAGAAAGGCTCGCTCTAGTTCGCCTATGAGAGATGGCTCGGCAACGGAGTTCCGCATTTTGTCTGTGTTCCGGTTTCACTGTCCTCTCGACGAGTGAGGTCCGTCGAGGTCCGTTGAGGTCCGTATCCCCGGAGTGTATCAGCGGCGGGCAGAGAGCGCCGGGACAGATTTATAAAGGATGTTATATGCGAGAACTGGACGAGTACGGAGCGGACCCACGGGGATCTATGTATTCTATAACTCTTCCTTCTCCCGGGAGGCTTGAACGAGAGGATAGAGCGGCTCTACGAGCCGGCGACATGCCGAGGCTTTCCTTCGTGTTTCGCCAACTAACGAAGAAATTTATGAAGCGGCCTCCTCCGGCCTCGGACTGAGAGATAGAGCCGCGCGCCGCCACTTTATATCGTGGCATTCCCTCCGCCGACGGGTATCAATGTCCGCTTTGCTCCCCGAGATCCCCGTGTATATCGCCGTGTCAATGATTACCATTACGCGGCTGACATAATTTCTCGGATTCGCGTAAAGTACGCGCCGGCCGGAGGCTTATCCGCACACGCGCGCCGCATAATACACTCGCCTCTGGAGACCAGTCGTAACATTTTCCAAGCTCATCCGCGACATTCCGGCCAGTCTGTCAAACAACTCGTCGCGATACGCCTGATATTCAGGGTAAGCGCAGGTACAATTTGTACCGGCGGCATGTCCAACGAAAGTTGAAGCGGCAGGGAAACCCAGCTGTCGCGTCCTGCCAAATCTATATCTACCGCGAAGAGTAGCTGCCGTCGCGCCAACAAATTTACGGCAGCTCAAGCGCACTCTCGATAGACTCGCGTGGATACATGGCGCGAAGGATACACACTCGGCCAGAGAGTAGTAGAGTGGATTATAATGCCGGTGGCGCGCTGCATCGAAAGGGAACTCCGGGCTCATAAATGCCATCTCGACGGTTCATAACTCTGAATTGAGCTGGTGTGTCAGAGCGTGCGGCGGCCGTTCCGCTTATCGCTCAAGTCCCAAAAGCCGGCCGCGCTAAGTGCGCGCTCGGTAAATACTAAATGCATTGGCGATGGCTCGGGGATAGAGCATGATTCATGAGAAAAATTCATAAAGCATCGCGCAGTTGGAAGAGAGTCGAATCCTTCCATGGCTCAATCACCCAGCCCTTGTCCGGTGAATCGGTGAATGTAGCCTACCCACTTGATCCCGGATTCATTGGAGCTTGCCAGTAAGGCCACGTACCTACTTTTCCAGCGTTCGTCGTCGCGGGGTAGATTTATAGTCGCGGGATACACGCCGGCACCGTCGGCTTCTAAATTATTGCGATAAAGTGAAAGGGGGTTGTGGGTGGAGACGATTAAAGCACCGGGGCTTACGCAACCGTGGGTCGAAGCGAGTAACTCGGATCTTGGAAAGCGTTCTCGGCAGCCAGGCATTCGACGCAAATGTTTCGGGAATGGAGAAAAATGGCCGGTTAATCTACATCGATCTGGGAACGGTGCTGTGCTAATCGCGATTGTCTACCACTCCATTCAATGCCTACGGAGTCCCGTAAGAGTGCGCTCTCTGCACGGGGATAGCGAAGGGCCAGGAGGGTCCGCGGCGTCGTCCAAGAATAAGACAAGAGTCTGGTGGCGGCGACAGCGAGAGAATGCGGCTGGCTCCCTCCCGGCAGCCGTGAATCGCCATTTTTATCAGCCTCGCTCCTTATCGACGCTGATCCTGCCCGTAATTACTATTTTCTTACGGGCATCGGCCTTTATCTCGCGTGGATCTGTCTATGGGAGCGCTGTGTACCCTCGCCGGAGACAAGGATCGCGCGCGGTCCGTCGGCACGAATGGCACTGCGCATAGTGTGGATCCGCCGCGCCGAAAGGTGGAGGGAAAGAGAGAACTACTGCGCGATGCACTCACATTTTGCTCGTGCATTGTCCGCATCTTCCACATTACACACGATTCCCTCTCGTGGCAGTGACTTAATCGCCAGTCCGCTTCCTCCACCTGCCGGCTTGGCGGAGCAAGTGGTGCAAGTCATCGAGGAACCCCAAAGCTTCACACTTTAATTTAAATCAAAAGGCAACCTTCTTGCAGTTGGCGAAAATGGAAATATCCGTGTTATAGACGCCGCAAATTCAACAGGCAGGTCGCTTTTCTGATTGTACTCCGGAAATTATAAGACAGGAGGAATAACAACTTTTCCAATTTCTATGATTTGGTAAAAAAATAATAAAAGTTGGACGAGTTGGTAGGAAATATTATGGAAGAAAAGGGACTTTGAAACCGTCTATTGAATTGGCGCTGATTATAGTACCATTCCCCCAACGAGATGCACACTCGCGGTAAATTAATGGCTTCGTTCGAAGATCAGCGTGTGTGGCTGACTACTTAAGTAGAATAAGGCGGTAAATGTGTTGACTCGTCCGGAGCCACTACAACTTTGAAACTTTGATTCTCCGTGGCGGACGGATGATTTTTTCGAGTCAACTTGTGACCCGCGTGCTGCTGTCAACTACAGAGCGTGGTTGACCATTTTATTCGACCACTCGCGTCATTTGCTTATTCGTTCTGGCCACTTGGAATCCTCGGGGACGAACCGTACCAATCCAGATGCACGTACGAACGAGCGGGCTCAACGGCGATAATAAATCTCGGCTGATTCACTCTTTGCATGCGGCTGATACGAGATCGGCCGTATTTCAGGAAGCACACGCACCAAAGTGCATCCGCGCGAATTCCTCGGCCGCGGAGAGCTCGCGAGACAAAACTTCCGTCCTCTCTCGAAATTCCCCGGCGAATATTATCATGATGTATGTACGCCTCTTATGAGGCTGAATATCGCGCGACTGTAAATATGAAAAGAATTTACGAGACCTTATCGCGCGGAGCAGGGGCTTTGTCTCTTCTGGCACACGTAGCGAGTTTCGCCGAGGCGAGGAGCTCGATCCTTTTTCGTCTGGCCCGCTTTTTATCAGGCTCTCGAGAGCTCGTTGCCCAAATGAATTTATGAACGGTCGCGGCGCGTGTCACATTGCGCGTGTCGGCTTCCAATCGCCGCTCCTCAATGGGTCTTAACTCTTAACACAGACAAATGACCGGCCAACTTTTTCCACTGGCATTCTCGACACGCGCACGCCCGCCCCCCTTCTATTTATACACACGCGTGATCGCACATCATGACCCGATTGCAATTTATGCTATCTTTGCACCGAGAACGCGCGTCCGGCGCGGCCGCTCCTGCTAAACGACTCTAGTAATCCTAATCTGAAGTAAGGTGTCGTGAGAAGCAGATTTAAGGCTATTTATACCGCGGGCATCCGCTGCGAGGAGGATCGGCCGGACTAATCCGATTGCGGCCAAGTACGATTTGTTACTGACGATACTCTCTGAGCGCTCGCGTTGCCATTGTGGCGAGAGGCTGATAAGAGAAAAGGACGTTGCTCAGCGTGGTGCGTAAACCCGGTGCCGGCTCTCTCGGGCGAGCGGCCGAGCGGCCGAGTGTGCTCGGTAACAGAACGGATGTATCGGATGTCCAGATCTCTCTGAACCTGCTGCTGCCGTGCGGGATTTTTCGTAGGCTCGGCGACCCGCTGACCACTCTCATGTGATATCCGATAACGTCCACGGAGGTCCTTATTATACCCAGCGGGACGCGCGCGCGCGCGCCCGCGCGCACTCTCTCACGACTTTTACGGATTCCCCGCGCCAGGAATATCCGTTTCCCGATCGCCCACCAGCCCGAACCAGACGGAGGAGAGGGTGGTGTGCCCGGCGAGCAGCACAACTGCACAAAAGGCACCGCATGAGAATTGCATTTTCGGCCCCAACGCGACAACTTTTTCTTCCACTCCTTTCTCCCGCTCTTTCCCTCTGTTACTTTGCACCTCGTTACCGCCAGAGTGAATACTCGGCCGAAAGTCCAGCGGACGCGTACATGCGATTGCCGGGCAGAGCGCGCGCACTTGTTGCGCCCGCCGACACGTATCTTCCTCTCGTAACGCCAAGTGACAGAGGACGCGTACACACGAAAGCGCGCGGGCGACACAATGATGTACGCGAAATGGAATGTGCAAACATATTTTTCCTCGTCCACCGTCGAGCAAGTGAGATAGAGGGGATTTATGTAACGCGGGTGAAAGTTTTCGATTCCAACGGAAGGAATATGCGCGCGACAGAAAACTCCCTTTGTCCCTCTCGCCCGGATGTTCGATGCTTGTTAAACCGCGATCGACCTCCAATCGTCAATTGGCAAGGTCAAAGCTGTTAGTAGGCACTCACCGACTGTGAGTGTGCACATTTGCTATTGTTGCTCTCCGGCGCATCGAACTCCGCGTGTGCGCACGAGAATTGAGATTGCCGGCGAACGCCCACAGTAAAGATAACGATGTGTACATACACGCGTACGCAGATCTTGGGTGCGTGGCTTTCATGTCCCACGGTATGCGCAATGCGAACATTTTCGGACCGTTTCGTCGCTGCTGTAATATGTCTCACCAAGTTGACACACCCGGATATTAATTGGACTAATTGGGGGGTTCACCGAACTGACTCATTGGCGGGGTTCTCACCGTTGACTAATGCTCGCGCATTATATCCCCAACACTCTAGTTATTCGTCACAACCGCACTTTCATTCAATTCGTCCTGCACTGCATTGTACTCGGCACGATCGCCCTCTCGTGTTGCGATACATATTAGCGTATGGCGAAAGCCCGTAATTAATAGGACCGCGCGCGCGCACCTACAATTAGAGTGAAATCGATCAGGAGAGCAATCGAGGGCTAAGGCCAAGTCGGAGTTTTGCACGGCAGAAAGCCGAGAGAGCGAGCTGATATTTATTGTCCCAAGGCGGCGGGCTTGTTTGTAAGGATCACTTAGAGATAACATCATGGGAGCTTAATTACGCGCCTTAAACACCTAACCAAACGGGTAGTCACAACACTGGCGGAATGCGAGGATGATTAAGGCGAGCCTCGCTATTGTACGCCGCCGGGGTGTAACTCGTGCGCTCAACTAATGACAAAAGTATGGATCGCCGGCGGCAGCCGCTCGCGCCCACTGTAACGTCAAACGCCTCATTGTGCACGAATTCGAGTGGAGAAATGTCGCGCGCCCGGAATAAAGCGTGCCTATCAACCAGACACTTTCGTAAATACCTGTACTTTGTGTACGATCACTTTTCACTAAGCGTGCATTCAGCTCTATTTGCCGTGCACTCGCTATCGGTTCTACTGAATCTACAAACTGCGAGCGAACTGTGTCCAGTGAATTGCGTGCTTCCGAACAATTCGGCAACTAACGTTTACGCACGACACGCGGAATGCATTGAGAACGCACCTGTCAGGAATGTGTAGAAACTGACGTGTATTGAACATCGCGTGAGATGAATTTCAGCTGGTGCTAGTAATCGAGGTTGCAAGATAAATGAAAGTGAAGGATGATCGCGAACGGAGTGGCGTGTGGGAGGAAATTTCGCTAGGACCTTTAACGAGAAGAGGAAAGAAAAGGTGTTTAGTCTTATGGAAACTCACCGGACTTGCCGACTCTGGGGCCGCCGAGGACGACCACCCTGATTCTGTTGACGTTTGTCATCACAAGTGGATGTTAAGTGTCATTCGAGTCTGGCTTGCACATTGTACACTGTCCAATCGGAGTTCACGTCACTTTCAACCGAGCGGATCATTCTACTGTGCGCGCGGCGAGCTCCATTCACGTACTGACGGGCGCTCGTGCGCCCTCGGGATCTCTCGCGTCAAAGTCCTGGCGCGCGTCTGCTCGTCTTATTGGTCGGTAGGACACTGACCCACTTGCGCGCGAAAGGGCCGCCTCAGTTAAATGTCCGTAGACCGAAGGCGACTGCTACCGTTCGATCTCGACCTCTCGAGCACCTTTTCCCGACCTCCGAAGAATTATGAGAACCCAGTTACTCAGACACTCTTCAACGATCTTCGACTGGGATCGAGTGCCACTCGATGCGATGAGAGACGACTTGTTTCTGCGACGCACGGTGATACAGCTGGGTTGAGTAAGAGCCACCTTTTCAGGATAGTAGAGACATCGATCTTTCGAAATGCCAATCGATTCCTATTCAGTCCGGTGCTCTCCAACTGTTGGGCGCTGGGAAGAGGTGAGTAAAGGAGAGCTACCGTGATATTTCCAAGAGGCGCACTATATCACTGAGGTCCTCCACTGCGGACTCCTTCTATGCTTGACGTATCACGAGAAGCGTCTCTCTCGCTCCCAAATAACGAGGGACTCTCGCAGCTCTTGGTACTAGTCCCCTCCCAGTAGGAGTGCTGGCGAAATGTCACATTCACGAAATAACCGCGCGGAACAGTGTATCACGGTACGAGCACTTGGCGTCTTGAAGAGCACCGTTGAGAACGGTACCCGGCGATATCCAGGCTGGATCTTGCGTGGTGCGACAGAGAGATTCACTTTCCGCGCTCGGGACGAGTGAAGCGCATCTTCGAGATCTCGGCAATGATGTCAGTGCAACGGCGGCGTTCCGCTTGCATTCCGGAGGTGGAGAGACCGCGAGGAGATGTGATGCGCCGTGGAGACTCTGCGAATAATAACACAACAAACGATCCAAGAAATGCCGTCCAGCTAGTTCCATTTATAACGGGTCGACGGCCTTCCTCCTCCACATCTTCCCTTCTGGCTGTCGCTTGGCGCCGAGGCGCGCGCGCCGACGTCGTCGGCACGCTCCGATTACGAATAAAAAGCCGGAGACACTGCCGCCGCGACGGTGGAAGGAGACTGAGCGCGCGAGCGTAGCTGCGCCCGAGTGAAAGAGAGCTCTGCTCGCCGAGAGCACACGGCACACTGTCGTGTGGAACAAGTACTCGCTCGCGCGACCGGCAGACGAATACTGGGAGCGAAACACACCGCCGCCAACTAGAACCCGCCGCCGCCGCCGCCGCCGCCGCCACCGCCGTCGCCGCCCACGTGCTCTCTCTCGCAATTCCTGCGTCGCGCCGTTCGAATTTTTCACAGCTCTCGCGCCGCCGCCTCCGCTGCTCCTCCACCACCGACGACTTATCGCTAGATAGACGCGTCTCGTCACTGCGCTTCCACTGCGCTTCTAAATCCCACCGCGCGATCTCTAGCGACGGACCTCTTGCCTTTCTCGACTTCTCGACTTCTCGACTTGTCGAGTTCGAGGCCCGGGATTTCGAGAGGCGGCGAGGAGCGTCCGATCAAAATAAGCAAGTGGCTCTGTTAACAGAGCGCGCGCTACACTTCTGTAAACTAGACAGACTGCGCATCGTGCTCGCATCGTGCTTTCCGATGAATTTATAGTCCGAGAGAAATTCCGTCGGCGGCCTACTCCGCGTGAATTATACCATCGTAAATAATCCCCGCTGCCTGGCCCATTGTTTTAACATCGACTACGACACCCCGTAGATTAGATAAGGAGTGGTTATCACCAATCAGAATTTATCATCATTGCGATCCGGGGAGTCCGCTTTTAGGCTGGCTTATTAATCACTCACGCTCGACGTCCCCTCGACTGTGTATGCGACTCGATTGCAATCTGAGCACTTGGTGACGAGTCGCACGCCGCGTGCACCTATCAATGTTTGTTTGTTACCGAGGCGTACGCATCCGATAAAGAAACGACCACCGCGCTTCCCTTAATCTCGATAAACAATCCCGCGGCCGAGAACAACGCGTGAGATGCTGCAGCTGCAGCTGCATTCCAGTCGGACTCCTCGCAAAGAGCACCGTCTCGAATTGTCAGAGCATCAACGGGCGCCGGCTCGATTAGCCAAGTCAGGACTCTGGCCAAAAGAAGACGACGAAGAAGCGAGAAGTTGTGGAGGAAGGCTCGGTCGATCCTGACATCGGCAAAACACGAGTGCCGCGACGAAAGTCCCAAGAATCTCCCACAACGATGCCGATGAAGCTCGGGGCAAGTTTGATCAGCTATCGAAACGGCCTTAAGAAGGTCGAAGCGCGCTGCGCAAACAGTGAGCTGACGAGCCCAACGACCGCCTGTCTACGTGTGTCTGTTTGCAGAAGGAAGTCAATCTACTGGCAACAATAAAAGCATATGTGTGCATGCGTGTGTCTGCGTGCGGACGACTGTGTGAGAACTGGGCTCTCGCGCGGCACCGGAGGACCTGTGGGTTATAAATACCTGGTGTACACGCACGTTCGTCCGGCGTAGACGAGAGTGATTCCCGAAGCGGCGAAACACATGAGCGCGCCAGCCGGAGCGGCCCGGACTACTGGACTACTGTGCGCGCGAGATATCACCGACTGACAGATTCGCTGCGATTGAAGCGGAAGAGTCGAGCGAGCAAAGGAGTAGAGGAGAATAGTCGCGGGGGGGAGGGATATGGTAGGAGCTTACAGCTCTCGCACACTCGAGGACTCAACTCTGCAGCAGCACTCTCTCACCGAGCGCTCGCCGGCGAATGCTCGCTCGCGGCCGCCTCGCACTCTCTAATATGCACTCTCTGCTCTCTGGTCGCTGCACGTCGCACGAGCAACGACGCCTCACGGCCGAGAGGCCGGCGGCGCGGCGGCGGCGACTACGCCGGCATGGCCAACGCTCCAGCTCCATCGTACAAGGTGACTGCCGTGTTAACAGGTAACTGGGGAGCACTGCGCACGCCTATCGCACGATGATCGAGTGCACGCTGCATGGGGAACCCACCCTCTTTGGGAGAAAGGCTGATTAACAGCTGGCCACTGCGCACAGCTGATCGACTCGAGTAGCATCGACCTCAGATCGATTTCATTACAGCTGGTGATAATGACCGAGGAAGCCATCCTATCCTCTTTCCCACGATTCACCACTACTACTATCAGACTGCTAGACTTCCCGCGGTGTTTGGCCTCCGATAACGATGTATACTCTCGCTTTTCTACTAGCGAGTGTGGCTCGAATGAAATATACATTGATTAAACGATTAAACAGTCACTCTTTTGGTGCGCCCGTGTGTTCATACTGTCGCTTGGGCTTAATGAAACTTTGGAGAACGAAGGAGAGATTGAGGAAGTGGCTTCGCTCTGTTGAATCACCCGCAACTTCGCTCTGGCTTATCGATTGAGCGGGGAGCGCTCGTCGATAAGCTGGTAAGGCGCGAAGGGTGACTCGACGTTTAAACAGCCGCGTGGCCATAGCAACCGGGCCAATGCTCTCCTAACAAAAGTGACGGGCCTTGCGATGCCTAATTCGATATCACTTTCGTTTGCTTTGGGTAACTAATATGGGCAAAGAAAGCCCCGAGTTGATTCGCTTTGAGAAACCTGAGAGAAGGTCCTTGCTCAAGCGATATGATATACCGGTCGAGCACCTCTCCTACGAGTACATATCCGCGTGCACGGATAGTAAAATATTGGAACGCATTGTACTTATTTTGCGGTAAGTCTCAATACCAATACCAATATTGATGAGTCATCGTTGCTTCTGTCGCATTGTCGTTCCTGCTAAATCCATCCGTGAGACACACTTGTTCGTTACACCACTTCGGTCCGAATGCGCCTAGCTGAAAGGCAGGCTAACTGATTAGTTGCTACTTTAGATACCAAGCAGGTGATCTCACGTTTTACCTCGGCTCTGAATAATCTGTCCGTCACTCTATTGATAGTTCCGGTGAAGAGGGTGTTTATCCGGACCTGACCAACCATGCCGAGAAGCGTCTCGCTCTTATCAAACCGAACAGCGTAGTTCTAAGAAAGGCCGAGCCGATAGTGAAAAGATGCATGCTCGAAGCACGCGAGCGCAACGAGATCGAGAGTGACATTAGTCATTGGATGTCGGAGATGCGGTGCAGAGAGAAAGATTTGCAAGAAGGAAGGTTTGCTCTCTTGAGCGATCCTTATCCACAACCGGCCATCAGAGAGTCGAAGGATCAGCCTGTAAATTTGCTCCGGATTTCGCAGAGATCATTAAACTCTCACCTTCCCATTCATAGTACATGATAGATATATCTATTTTTCAGAAGGCGCGTGGGAAGAATATGGCCAATACAACCAAGTCGAAGCGAATATCTTCGTGCGATTACGCTGCTTGGGAGAAGTATGACGTCGATACCGAGATTAATACGATAGATATACGCGAAGAGCAACAACGCGTCGAATTGAAGAATAAGCAACGAAGACAAAAGCAGTCGCTTGAGAAGCGAGATACAAAGGATATAATAATTAATAAGTGTAAGTTGTGCAATTGACGGAAGTATTTATGAAAAGGGACTCACTGAAATAAGTCGAAAACTGTTTCTTCCTCCAGCATCCCTCACAGGCACCGAATTAGGTATAATGGCAGAGCAGGAAAAGGAGAAGGGGAACGAGGCTTTTCGAGCCAGCGATTATCAGGAAGCTCTGGAATATTACAATTTAAGCATAAGCATCAAGCCGAATTTGACGGCTTATAATAATCGCGCCATGACATGTGAGGCTATTATCTTCTTTTCTGGGAAATTCATTGGAATTCTCAATTAACTAATGATACCGGCAGATATTAAGTTGCAACGGTACGAAGCCGCGCTGGATGACTGCAATACTGTACTGAGAACAGAACACACTAACATCAAGGGTCTTCTTCGCCGAGCTTTATCACTGGAACATTTGGAAAGAAGCTCTCAGGTATACAAATCGTGTGTGTCCAAGAAAGTACAAAGAAACTCTTACGAAAATCATCCGTTGTGTAGGCTCTGGCCGACTATGAAACTGTCCTGAGACTAGAACCGACGAATAAACTTGCGATCGCGGGAGTGAAGAAGCTAAAAAAGCCCGGCCAATCTAGAAAAGTAAGGTAAAGTAGTACTGAGTCAGATATTTCGGGACTGGCTTTCAATAACGTGCGAGGATGTGCGTTGCCGCGATTTTTAGAATGGTCATAGAGGAGAAGTGTTCAAGCGGAGATGAAGGAACAGCAAACGGTGAGTCAGAGGCGCAACAATGTGCGGAAAACAATGGTATCAATATGGCGGCAGGCGAACCACGGAGTCCTATATGCTTCTGCGATAGAGCACCAGGCCCGTCGCAAATCGCGAAGCCCAGGCCGCACTTTAAAGCCGAATACTGCCTTCAATATCAGAGCGGCGATGCATCGAAATCCAAGCGATTCACTGAAACATCGAAAACAAATGGATCTTTTTGCAAGGATACAACTGGCTTTCCAAAAGCGCCAGTAATCGCAAAGCCGTCGCATAACCGGACGGATTCAATTGCGAAATCCGTAAGAAATAAGTCCATTTTCTCTTGCAATGCGACTAATGAATTTAAAGAGAGATCGAGCGTCATCATAGAAGAACTTCCCACCGAACCGTGCGATGACGTATTTAATAAAAACCACGTGATCGAAAGAAATGGATCTGGAGGTAGACGAGTCGAATGTAATGTTCGAGATACCAATAATGAAGAGGAGCGTTCTGTTGACACGCGTCAAAAGAATCGCGCGGATTCGTCGCTTGAGAAAATCCAGGTGGCAGATAAATGCAAAAATAAAAGCAATAAACATCTGAAAAACGATGACAGGCAGGTATGTAGACCGATGATAACATATTTAGCGCCCAGTTTACTGTGATTATCAGATTCTGCGCGATATCATGATTTGTAAATACCAATTCCTTGTACACTTTCAGCGTACAATTGACAGTCCTTACGAGTTTATGTGCATGTGGCATTCGTTGAAAAATGGCACCGACTACGAATCGTATGCCGATTTGCTGCGATCTTTCGACACTGACAAGTTAACAACGGGTGCGTAGTTTTCTGGGAAGCAATTGAGTTTCGAAATCAAATCTTCTATTCCATCTTACAGTGTTTCGCAGCGAACTTGATGGACCGATGTTGAGTAGGATTCTGCAATGTTTAGAACAGCATTTTTGCACAGGCAAAGATACAGATATACTTATAAGTTTGTTAAAGTCAATAAGTTGCGCGAGTCGTTTCGCCATTGTGCATATGTTTATGACAGCGGACGACAAAAGGGGTAACTGAACATATAAATAACAAATCTATCTATTAATCCACGGCAAGCTTTTCGTATATATACTTATTGAATTTATTTCAGCCCTCGAAAAAATGTTCAACTATTTGGAGAAGCAAGGGGCGCCTGGCGTCTCAGACTTACGAGAGTCATATCGTATTTAAATAAGAACGCAAATGCAAATGAACCTGTACTCTTGACGATTCCTAATAAACTGTACTGTATACGCTTAGGGTATGTCTTGGTTTATTTTGTAGTAGGGACACCCCACCCACATTTTCTCGACTCCCCCATTCGTCGCTTAATCCCTGATGCACATGGCCGGTTGGCGCCATACTTTAGATGCGTCTGGTGAATTTTCCTAAAGGTCACTTATCGCTGTGATACGAAATCTAGTTGGCTAACGGAGAATGGAAATGTTGCGACGCGCCTCCAACTACGGTGAGGTTAGGAAGGAAATTTGGAGCAGAGTATTTGGTGTATAACGTGGTATAACTACGTGCATGTGCCTCGGCACCTTATTGGTTGGCTGCATCATCCTGGCACGATGCGTTTTCAGCATTAGAGGTCGTAGCGCGGCAGCACAGGGCCCCAGGAAGCCTGGTGCGCACTCTTCCATGGATCTCAACATCCGGACTCCGTGACTTTAGCTCCCGATCAGTTGCGTACTCTTCCGTTCAAGCAGCTTGTGACATTTTTTTCTGTTACTACAAGATGTTTACTTGGATGAGCCGTGCGAATTTCGACGAGGATCCCGATAATTCCGCGTGCAAACCCGCGATGAAACTGCTAAGGAGGCAACAGTAACTGGAAGGTACGTGATCCGGCGCGTTCCTGGCTAGCCCGGGTATGTTTATAGCCTGCAAACTCTGACATAGCAATGGCGTACTGTCGCCGTAAAGGCCGTGCCATCAAAATTCTCATCGGGCTTATCTAGCCTGAGTTGTATACGCGCGAGACTCTTTCCTTGTGAAAATGTGTGGCCGCACGCGCTGAAATACCTCGCCCGGGCAGGAGCACGCTGGAGGCGAGCGCGTCGTGAAAACTGGCGGTTTTCGGTGACTCCAAAGTGTCTCGGTTTTCCCCAGTGTGGAATGACCGCCGATTCCCGAGCGGCACGCCATCCTGCCGTAGTTCACTTCTAGCCAGTAGACCAGATCAAAAACTATGTGAGTCTCGACTAAATCCGAAGCCAGTGCTGGCTTCACTGGTCAAACACACGTCCCGCCGAATCGTTTTTTGTCAGGAAAACTCTATTCTCTATGGGAATTTATTGCATGGCTAGGGGAACACGGGTTGTCACGTACCTCTACCTAAGGTGCACTCGGTCTCTGCCTCACGCAGCATGTACCCGCGGACTAATCGCGCCAATAGCAATAAAACCAGCTTTTATTTCTACTTGGAATGATGCCCCGTGAAATGGACCTGTTGCGAGAGCACCACTATCGATGATTTTTCGAATGCCTCTCCTCTATTTAATGGTGGCACTACCACCCCCGTAACCAACATCGCTGTATATTATTATGTTTATACTTTTGAGACCCCTTCGAGTAAACGGCAAAGTGGTAGCGGAATCGTAATAATATTTGTGCCACTCGATCGAGAAACGCAAAATAATATAAACTTTTGCGAATTGCACTCCTCCTTCCCCACCCACTTGCTAAAATTTTCAGCATTTTTCGATATTTAGAGTAAGCCAGAAGAATTTCCACTGGTAACTTTCAGGCGTAACACAAAAATATCTCAGTAACAAATATGTTCTTCGACCATACGACTGTTTATGCGCAACTTTCAGAAACTCACTTTTCCATTTCAAAATGATAATAAATAACAGAATTTAGTACGTTTGTTGATATAGGTATACATAGCAACACAGGTCGAGGTGCCATGGATGATGAAGAGCGTCTTGAGGGTGAGGAAGAAATGGAACTTGACGAGGCTTCGGATGGTGAAGACGAGGATGAGGAGACAGCAGGAATTCCTGTGTCTCCTGCAAATTCTGACCAATTACATTGCCCTGCACCAACCCCTGGTAACAGTTAGTATTCGCATGGCTAGACACATTCTAATTGGATTTGTAATACTGTATACTATGCAGAGATAGTTATGATCTGATTTTAAAAGCACATTATATTGTTTCAGAGGAAGTAAAAAAATTTATTTCCCTTACAGTAACTCCAGATGAAGCTTTTCATGATTCTTTACGGTACCCGAAATTTCCACTCCCTGGTGGTAAACCTTTGAATATTAGGCGTGGTCCAGGTCGGCCAAGAAAAGAACGTCCACCTGGTATTACCCGTGGTGGAGGTGCGCGCCGATCTTTCCGCGGAACCACTAGAGGCAAAGGGTAAGTAAAGTTTGTGCAGAATTGCAATCAAGTATGGTACATGTGTAATTTTGAAGATTACCATTGTTTGTATCGTGTCACATGTTTGCATAATCTAACAACAAATTCCATGATAATCATCTAGTCTTGGCTATACAAGAGGTATACCACGTCGCACGAAAAGTAAGGATGATGATACACATTCAGAATCCCCAAGCCCCCTTCGCCTCGGCGATGAGACTCCTACAGAGGGAGAATCATCAAATACTGAAAGATGTATGCCTGCCCCTGAGGAGCCTCCCTACTTTCCAGAACAATGGTAATATAATACCTTTATATTTATTTTCGAGATAGCTCTATCACTAATGGAATCTCGATGAAATTTTCATCAACTATTACAGGCCAGGGAAAGTGTGTGCTTTGTGTAACTTAGGAGAGAGGAGTCAACTTGGACAGGGAGAATTATTACGTTTCACGTGTCCTGAAGGTTTCACTCCTGAAAAGAGTGCTAATCGTGATGAAACGACTGACACCCTTGTTGATATTTCTACTGGTGATAAAAGTCCGCGTACAGCTGGACCTGGAGCTGTCACGTGTCGGCGGCAAAAGAGTTTAGCAAAGTGCAGGTGCTGTATCTCCTTTAAGATCAACCTATAATCGGTTATCATCACGATTTGTTAATGAAACTTACGTTTACAGAAATACTAGTCTAACAAATTTTTCGGAGCCAGTGGAAGAATTGACGATAGTAGGATATTTGGAGGAACCTGAAATAGCAACATTATTTGAACCTACGGGACACTATTACGTTCACCAATCTTGTGCGGTTTGGTCAAGTAACACACAAGAACTAACGACTGAAGTCGTAGGTCCATCGGTAGTACAGGCTTCGTCAAGGCGTTGTGCTTATTGTTCTCATTACGGAGCTGGCATTCCTTGCAAAGTGGCATCGTGCAATCGTTACTTTCATTTACCATGTGCTGCTGCATCGAGTTGTTTCCAAGATACAAAAAGTTTGTCTCTCTTTTGCAGTCAACATTTAGGACAAGTTCCACTGTTATGTAAGCATTCTCGATTATAGCACTACGCTTTCGATGCACGTATGAAGAAACTTACCTTCTCTTTTAATTTCAGTAAATGGTGATGTGACTTGTATGCAGTGCTATGGAATGGGCGATGTATCAAATTTGGTAATGTGCTCTATCTGTGGCCAACATTATCACGGTAGTTGCGTTGGTCTGGCTCTGCTACCTGGCGTTCGTGCTGGGTGGCAATGTGTGTCTTGCCGGGTATGCCAGGTGTGTCGCCAACCAGAAGATGTTTCGAAAGTAATGTTGTGTGAACGTTGTGAGAAAGCGTATCATCCTAGTTGTTTACGACCAGTTGTTACATCTATACCGAAATATGGTTGGAAGTGCAAGTGCTGCCGTATATGTACAGACTGTGGTTCGCGCACCCCAGGCGCCGGTCTCTCATCACGGTGGCATTCTCATTATACCGTATGTGATTCGTGTTACCAACAAAGAAACAAGGGGTTCTCCTGTCCACTTTGTAGAAAGGCATATCGAGCTGCCGCTTATAGGGAAATGGTTCAGTGTAGTTCATGTAAAAAATTTGTCCATGGTACCTGTGACCCTGAGGCTGACCCACTAACTTATCAACATCGCAAGGAGGCTAAAGCTGATTACGAATATGTATGTCTGCATTGTAAGAATATGGCCCTTGTGAAGCGAAAAGACAATGTTGATGAGTACAGCGGGGACATGAGCTTGAGTGCATCGCAAGAGAGCTTATATGGGGACGGTGATTCGTCTGAATTCGATTACCAAGGAGGATCGGAAGAAGCGTTGTATTCCATAGGTCTTGGTAAAGGAAAGCCCTTTTGTGCATCAAAGATCGCGAAGAAAAGATTAGGTCTTGGGGGTGGTATAATCGGCCGACCAAAGGGCGTCGGAAAACTGGGCTATCAGAAGCGACAAAAGATGAACGAATTCGGGAGGAAGAGGGGTCCAAAAGCTAAAATGCGAGGCATCTTTGGTGTTCCCGGGGTCGGACTACAGGTAAAGTATCACCACTTTTTCTAACTTTCCCTTTTAAACGCATCTTGAGCTTATTTGAACGAAATATTACGCGTTTAATTACAGAGGCCGATGTCCGACTCATTTTCGAAAGAAGATGAACCAGGTATTGAGAATAGACTCGTTTTATGTTCGGCAAAAGATAAGTTTGTACTGACGCAAGACATTTGTGTTATGTGTGGTGCAATCGGCACTGATCAAGAAGGGTGTTTGATTGCCTGTGCACAATGTGGTCAATGTTATCATCCATACTGCGCCAATGTCAAAGTTACTAAAGTAATATTACAAAAAGGATGGCGGTGCCTTGATTGTACAGTGTGTGAGGGATGTGGTGAACGAAATGATGAAGGTCGTCTGATATTGTGTGATGACTGTGATATCAGTTATCATATTTATTGCATGGATCCACCGTTAGACTATGTGCCACACGGCACTTGGAAGTGTAAGTGGTGTGCACACTGCCAAACGTGTGGATCAAACGATCCTGGATTCAATAGTAGCTGGCAAAAGAATTACACTCAATGTGGCCCCTGTGCATCACATACTGCCTGTATATCTTGTCAGGAAGCATATAACGAAGGAGACCTTATCATTCAGTGTATTCAGTGTGAACGGTGGTTGCATTGTACGTGTGACTCGATCAAGACAGAAGCCGAAGCGGAAAAGTGCGCTGAAGAGGGATACATCTGCATCCTCTGCCGTCCGAGAGATGTACCTCCACCTCATCTTCTGTGCATCCAACCCAAACCGCAGCCCAATAAATACCCTCGATCCCCACCACCAGTCTCGCGAAGTCCAGAACTATATAAGCCCTCCCCCCAACAATACTTGGTGGACGGTGTCTATCTGTCCGAAGCTGGGATGAACCATATAAAATCGCTAACATCTGAACATCAGCAAACGAGAAAGAAACGAAGAAAATTACATCCCTTAATCGACAAGGAGGCAGATATCATGGCCACTATTGAATCTGTAGTGGCCGGCGGAAGCTTAGACAATTCTTTAGAAGAGAATGGAGGAAAATTGGATTTAACTGATGTTAAGGATGAACCAACGGAAGTGCTTAAGGAAGGCATGGTTTGGACACCCCGCGGTGATCAACCACCACCGGAGGGATTTAGTATTTATACGACGGAGAATGGAATACCCATTCTAAGACGTAAACGACAACGCAATCTGCAGAAATTGGGTATTGGTGGTTTTATCGTTCGATTGAGAGGAACTCGCAAAGACAAAGAAGAGGACGGAGACTCGGAAAAACCACCAGATTCAATGCTTGGAGTAGGAGAAGATAAGCCGCGCAGAAAGCCCCAGAGAAGGAAACCAAAGACAAAGCTTTCTGAATGTTTTCCTCTCTATATGCAAGAAGCGTTCTTTGGAAAAGATCTTATGGACACTACTAAAGATAAAGATCTGGAAAGCAGTAGCGAATCTGACAGTGAAAAGAATGCCTCTGGAAATGCAGACACAATCCAACTGTCCCAAGACGAGTTGAAAGTAATGGAACAAGTGAAGGCTAAACAAGAAAAGGAGGAAGAAAAACCACCAGCTGAGGCCCCGATAAAGCGGGAAGAAGTAATTGACGACGAGACTAGCGACACCGAAGCGCTTGGTGATATCTTACCAATTTCGGGAGATCTACTTGATAGTGACCTCGTCAACACTATCATGAATGAACCTGATGAAGACTTGGCGAAAGCCAGCGAAGCCTTAGATGAACTGGATGACGGACCCGGGACCACTAAAGATGAACTCACGGATATTTTGAGTCCACATTTTAATTTGGAATCTATGGTCAGAGACACAGGTAAAGTGCAAACTCAGATTAAAACATATCACTTAATACAGGTTTAATTATATCTTTATATTTATATTAGGGCTACCCAATATGGATAGTAAGGACATCGAAGAAATATTCAAAGGTGTTCTAACTGATGAGTCACAAGAATCTCAAGAATCCTCGGTGTTCTCTGTCCAAGCCCAACCTCCACATCCTTCATCTACTACGACTCCGTTGGTTTCCCCTTCACCGCATCCCGGTGTACAACCGACAATTCCAATACCCCGACCTCAAGTTCCCGGTACTCTGCCATCAGTGGGGCAATCTAATTTGAACTCGCCAATGAGTTTTCCTCCACCCTCGCCATATCACTCAGAATATAGCAAGTACGTAGTGCGTCGCACGTTAGACCATAATTAAAGGAGAACCAATTACGATTTGCTAAGGTATTTTATATTGATCGATTTTGCAGTAGTCCGCAATTCAGTCCTGCTTTCTCTGAACCCCCAAGCCCATGGGTAAATCCCGATGAAGAAGGTAGTGCCACAGCAGGCAATGCTACTATATCTTACAACCAAAGAAGTAATCTTAAAATGGAAGCTGATGAAGCGTTGGGCACAGGGGCCACTATTTCTTCTGTACTTTATGCAAATATGAACCACCCGGAATGGAAAACAGAATACCCTGGTATGCTGAATCTCAATAGTTTGACTTTCTCTCTTGAACGGAAGGACTAAAGTTTAATGAGTTTTGTAATTGACACTTTCTAGCATGGTCCGAACGCTGCAAACAAATACTGAAGAAGTGGCGCGCGTTGCCAAATGAGAAAAAGGCACCATACCTGACTCAAGCGAGAGATAACAGAGCTGCAATCCGTATGAAGAAAACGCAACAGGTAGGATTGCTTCTTATACACGCCGTGCAGTGCAGGTGCAATCTAATCGTGGATATTTTATGTCATACGTATCCGTTTTCATCGTCAGAAATGTCTTGTGCTAACACATAGGTCAAACTAACAGCTTGTCCTTTGTGTCGAATACCTATACTCAAGCTAATAATTAGAAACGCAGAAAGATTGCGAAACGTAATGAAAGCTCGTTCATAAATCGGAAGAAATGAACAATGGCGAATTTATCGGAGATAATTTCTTCGAGTTTGAAAGTACACAATTACGTTTCCTTTGCTTTAGTTACCATTATGAATGTGTCTGCCTAATACCTATAGAAAATATCTTCTGTATTTACAAGTCTAGGACCGCCACTCTCCTAACAATATTTGTTGTCCATGAGTTAATTAATCCGTCATTAGAAACGTAGATGCTAATTCAATTCTCTAGGAATACCAGTTTAAGTTTAGCTCCCGTTGATAGTATTCCTCTCACATCCCTAGGCTCCTCTGAAAAGCCGAACTTGAGTTCTGGTCCCTGTAAAATGTATCTTGAAAATATGTAAGCCACAAATACTGTAATGTAAAAGTGTGTGAACGAGGCACCCCTTGAACCGACAGATATCCAAGGATATACCAAGCACGCCCCCAGTCACAGCAACAAGTGCACCTACCATCATCACCAAACCTGTTACAACTATGACATCAGCTCAAGTTTCTCCAGTAGTAGCTATGGCCTCCAACCAAAGGCAAATTGGACTTTTGACCTCAGTGGCCAGTGAGAAATCACAGGAAAAGAATGGAATGACTGTATCTGCAACAGGAGTGACAGTCTCGACAGCTAGCAGTAATCATCATGCGGAGGTGTGTGCGGTGCAGGGACCGCCGAAGCAGCTAACATCTACATCCCCAAGTCCTTCTCCAACATCCACAACCCCGTCTTCTTCCCCCAGGCCTAGTTCTGTCAATTCTATAAGTTCGATTAACAGCCTGGCGCACCAAGAGATTACTGGTGGCCACGCTAAAGTAGCTCAGTCGCCAGCCACGCCTTGCACATCAGCAACTGCTTCTTCTTACTGCAACACGGGTGCCGGTGAAGGGCAGCATCAAACGTCACCATCCCAGCAACGTCCTCCACCTGCTCATATCACGATCAGTACCAGTTCTATCGCTAACAGCCTGAGTATTTCTCAGCCGTCCCCCACTTCCAACGTTATGGTGGGGGTAGGTCCTGTTCGCCAACTATCCTCGGTAGATCATCAGATTAGAGTGCTCACCCCATCTGAAATTATGCGCACCCTTCCCTCCCTCAGCCAGGAGCACTACGATCCGCCACCCACTGCAATTATTCACACTGTACCTGTACAGTCCCCGGCTATGGTGAGCCACCATACTGTGCCTCTAGTGTCTTGCCTTGTGCCACGTGTCATATCAACATTTTGTGTCCTTTATCCGTTTAGTATCGAACTACAGATTATCATAGAAAATTGCATTGCAAATATATGTCTCCAGACTTGAGATATTTCTGCCAAAGATCTGAAATGATTATACCTATCTCACACGCTGCAAGTAAATGTGTAGTGTGGTCTAGGCATTTCGGAACTTTGGTACAATATCCTCGAATGTATATTATGTTGGTCACAGCATAGGATACAGTAATCCTGTGTTTGAAATCTTCAGTACACGGAATGGTCATATTTTTTACATCTCTTATAGATGAGTTCATTTTTATTACATGGCTGCTGTATGGAAAAGCTCTTTTATGAATATTTTAATAAGTATTGGCATGCGATGGGCGACTGGTAGAGCACATCATCTTTTTTTCCTCCCCAATTACTCGATGTTCCTGACATTATCACCGGATGTGTCATTTCCTTTTCCCAAAGTAACTAAATAAGTATCTTGCTTTTTATTGGTGATTGGCAGACGTCTGTTGAAACGTGTTGTAGTACATTCAGTACTGTCCAAAAGCAGTCTCCAAAACATTTCTCCTTGCCCATATCCAGCCTCTGAGTACGAATGAAAAGTATCGATTTTATATCTACATGAATGCACAGAAATACAAATCGGTGCGAGACAACAAAAGCATTGGACAGTACTGTTGTAGAGAAGTTGTAGAACTAACTACCGTAGCTTTTCATATTTTTGGCCCATTGCTGTTCTTTTATGTTATGATGTGTTTCATAATTTAGGTACTGCGTTGCAGCTGAGGTTTACTGTTTCGCGGAGAATCATAATAATTTTTTAGAGATTAACATTGCTTCACATTTACGACAATGCTTACATATATTGAAATGTGGGCTTATACACATAGTCAATAGAGTATGATAACAGAATTCATTAATTAATGATTTATCTTTTGGAATTATAATTAGAATAATATCGATATCCTCCATAGTATGCATGAGTAAATGTTCAAATTAATCAAATCGTTTGTTGGTGTTGTGTATGTTAAGTCAGATTGTTTAATATGAATATTTCATTGACAATTACATTAGATGGTGGTTGGTATTGTTTTTATTGTGTTGCACATATAAAAATTGAAAATTCTGCTGGTTGTATTAATTTAGAGACTAATGATTACCATAACATGAATGTTGTAAATCGGAGTACACTTTGGCTAATTGTCAATTTGCCTCACCTAATTGCTTATAAAATCGATCATTATATCCTGTAATGGTTCGATCGTATTTTGATGCAAAGAAGGTACACGAAATATCCATTAGGTAGAAAAATATAATATCGACCATTTGCAACATATAGGATATAATGATTCTTGTCAAAATCAACTTTCGACTTGTAATAAAGTTGTTCTTGGCAGGAGCAAGAAAAACTCGCGAACAGAGATCGTTCAACCCGGGAGGCAGAACAAGAAAGACAGTGGAAACAATTACAGGCATTGCGCCAGCAGCAGGCACAACTTCAACAACAAGTTATCCACGAACAACGTGTCCATGGTATACCATTCAATACAAATTACAGTTATTCTCGTTGTTTATTCTACGGCAGCTATTTTTACTTGTTCAACAGCAATTGCTAGAGTTCATAGACAAATGAGCGAAGACAATACACCACAACTAAGCACTGACAATACACCAGGACTGACCACGCAGCTACAGGTCTCCACATCACAGGTAAGTCTAAGAATATAAAAGACATACAGATTGTTTTGACTATAAAATAACAAGAAGTTTTATTAATTAGTTACTATTATTATTATTATAGGATGGGAATCACTTAGGGCCATTGGCCTCACCATCACCGGGGTCGCGCAATACATTTGTACCTCCTCCTGTCAAAGTAACTCGTGGTTTAACGCCGCAAAGTCCCCATCAAGGATTACCTCGCTTACCGAACCAGCCGTGTGGACCAGTACCTCGCCCAGTTGGAACAGTCGTTAGACCTGGTCTGCCGAATAATTTCACACAGCCACCGTCTCCATTCTCGCCACAGGCCCCACAGTCCCCACACGACTTTCCGCAATCCCCAGCTTCTTCGCAATCTCAGGAACATTTTCAACGCTTCGATAATTCCGAAGCATATTCTCAGGGTTCCCAAACTCCTAGATCGCAGATTCCTGGTACTCCATCTTATTCTACATCGCCTAGAAATGATGTATTCCCCCAGCCACCAGGTACACCCAGGCCAATGTTTAATGCTCCCGCTACTCGCCCAACTACTCACGTATATGCTCCGTCTCGTACACCCGACCCTTATAGCAGTCAACCTCCTACACCTTCCCCTGCTCCCAGTTATGCTTCGCCAAGGCCAGAGTCTAGACAAGATACTCAGCAACCTGAAGTTTTTAATCCACAACCGGAAGTTAATAGACAATTACGAGACCTTCTACAAAGACAGCAATATACTAAAAAGGTTGAACCTGTGAATGCTGGATGGAGTCAAGGTATAGTGCATGAACGAATTATTGCATATTACTGGTGGATACTTTCTGGAGATTGCTTTAACTATATGCTTTTTGTGCATAGATGGACAAAGTACCCCGGAAAATGCACAACAACAATTTGAAAGTGGCCACGTGCAGCTTCCACAACATTCTCAAACTATGAGTGCTACTGGAGAAGTCACGTTTAGACAACCTCTTCCCCGTAGTGTTAGACCTAAAATGCCGATTCAACCAAATGTGTTAATCCGAAATCCAATGGGTATGTATATCCCTCTTTGTGATATTATTAGCCCTTCCGGTTTTCCATCTAGTAGGAACTATCCAAACTGTTAATTGTCTTTACCACTGAGTATGTGCTCAGGACTAAATACGAGACATCCTGTAGCAGGAAAGGTTGATCCACGAATGCAAGGCATGGATCCGCGCACCAGGATGTTACTTCAAAGACCACCGGTGAATGCAAATATGGCACAGCAACACTTTCAAGGCAAACCTCAAACTTTGCAGCCACGCATGCCGACTGCGAGGAATCCGATTGCAGAGCCTTACGATATTCTGTCACAACAGCAACGATTTCCTGGTTTGTATATTGTGAATATGCTTGTTTTAGATCATTTATCCGGGTGTGACATTTTTATCACCTATAACATTATTCTAGATCCCAATCAAGGAAAAAATATCAATCAACGAGTTGTTCGACCAATGCAGGAGAACTTAAATCATGGTGCTCGAATATTGGGGCCACAGACGTTAGTAAGAGCGCCTCTCATACCAACTACTGTGAGTGAGACTAATGTCAACCCACCCGAGTCTTCTGAAATACCCGACAATGTCACTGCAGAGCTTGAGAAGCTGGAGCAAGAGGGTGCGCCAATGGTTGAGGTCGAGGGCGTGAGTGCAATATTAGGTGATTTGGGCGATGACGATGATGAACTTCTCGGTACGAAATTAACAATGTTAACTTTCGAGATACATAAGTTTATGCAAATCGGGATGCGAATGAAAATTTAAGGACTTTATTTCACAGCTGAAATGGGTGCAGACTTCAACATTTTGGAATATGCTGATCCTGAACTGGACAATATAACGGGCGGTGAAAAGACAAATATACTTGACTTGGACTTAGAACAAGTGGAGGTTGAAACGAAAGATGAAAAGCAAAAGAAGGAAGTTAAAGTCGAAGAACGTAAACCAGTAGATTTAAATGGGCCAAATGCAGTACATTCAGACCTAAGTGATATAGGAGCAACAACAACGGCGCCAACGCCTACCGAGACAACTAATGCCCTTACACAGGCACAAACTGTAACACCGATCACTGCAACATCACAAGCACCGCAGACGCAATCGACAAACTTACCGCAATCCCATCCTCAAGCCGTAACTGTACAGCAGCAAATGCATCAGCATGTACAACAGGCGGCAGCTATGGGAAGGCCAATGTTACCTGGTACACGGTTGCTATCTCCTGATGGGGCTATTGGTGTAGTAACATCTACAAATACTGTGACTGTTAGTTATCCATCGACGTTCCCCGGGCACCAACAAAGGATGCCCCAGACACATATCCAAGGTAAAATAATGACCGTCTCAATCCTTTGCGGTCGAACCTGATATTTTATACAATGTAGGTTTGCTCAATGTTCTTCTCCCTTGTCTTGCAGTTCCCCATAATCCGCAACAACCGCAACGACTTGGTATGAGGGTAACAGGTGCTCCGAACGTCGCCGGTCGTGTAGTGGCAGTGAATCATATGGTCGGACCCCGTATGCCATTAGCGCCACCTCCACCACCTCCCCCACCACCGTATCCGGGCCCACCACCACCATACCCTGGAGCAATACAGGTGTGTACTACTTTTCTCTAGACAATCCTTAGTCTTGCATTGCTTTAATCTTCAGTATTTTTTCGTATTTTTACCTAACACATTTCCTCTAACCACAACAGACTAAATTTCATGCGGCCTCATATAAGCTAATTGCTTTAGAAATGATTTAATCCTAATTTCGATAAATGAAGTTCAATTCAGTACGACGGTCTTTTTTCCCCACTTTATGCTATTCGCGATTAGAATACAACATTTAGACGTTGTACCTTTTTACTACATGTAATGACATATTCAAATTTAAACTCAAAGACCATTAAGGTATTCTAGCAGGGGAGGCAAAGAGTTACTATTTTAAACGTAGGTGTAGGAAATTCATTGAATACAAAAGTATTGGCTGGTAAAATGGTGTTTTGGCCTGGGTGTGTGCAATGCATTGGTGTTGGTGCATGTCTAGATGGGGCTGTGCCCAGGGGGGAGGGGTATGACGCGGCCCCCGGTTCATATCGGGCCACCTGTACCGGTGGCTTGCCCACCGATGTCCCCTGTGGTACATACTGGTGCGCCTGCAATGGCACCCCACCCTCACCGAAGACCCTTGCTTCTGCAGGTGAGCAAGTCTTGGGGAATTATTGAGCATCGGTAAAATGTCACTAGCTATGAATCACGCATCTAATAGTTATGCTCATCTAAATAATCTGGATGAGACTCTACCTAAAATGTTTCCAAACGAAAGATATGCTCCTAGTTTGTGAAAATATATGTATTACTCTCGCAGCACTTTGACAACTCGTCCTGCATGCATAGCAAATATGTAGTTTCGTGAACCTTTGTTAGCTCCATTTAATTCTTCTGTAATCGCTATTAAATACACTGCATTCTGTACCTGCATGTGTGTCAGTAGGGTAATAATTCTACAATTTCAAGGAAACACCTCAATTCTTGCACCTATCTCAACACGTGTTAGTAAAGCGCGACACAGCAACCGGGTTCTTGTTCTGTTAGTTATGGAATATATGATCGACTACCTTCACTAGCCCTATTACGTCACACAAGACGAAAGCCACCGAAGTTGCATTGACTGTTAGCAGTCATGTTCGCAGGAGCAACCGCTGTTGCTGGAGGAACTCCTTGAACAAGAAAAGCGTGAGCAGGAGAAGCAACAGCAGCAGCAACACCAGCAGCAGCAGCAGCAGCAACAACAACAACAGCAGCAGCAGCAGCAGCAGCAGAACGAAGCTACATCTGCTGGGACCAATCTTTTGAGTGACAGTGACTTCGAACGGCTCAGGGCCGATGTTCTGGTATCCGCCCCTCTAGCTTCGCCTCCACAGGGGGTGGTGACTGGGCCAGGAGGAGTTCCTGTAATTAGGGCACCTTGCACACCAAGACCACCCTCTGCCACAGGTGCAAACTGGTCGCAAGGAGTTCCTGATGCAGCAAAGCTCGCGAACCAAGTGCCCAGGCAACCGATCGCAACACAAACACCACCTGAATGTTAGTAACGGATACATTTGTATGAATCAATGGTTCGCTTAACAAAATGTTGTCAATTACAGCGAGAGTCACCACATTCAACGTTACTCAGCTGCCCGCACCACCAACTCCACCGGAGAACATAGTGACGGAGCAAGATCGCCAGATGCAAGTCCAGTACGAGCAGTGGCTGAATCACCAGCACCAGATACTGACTCAACAACTGAAATATTACGAAACAGAGGTACAGAAACTTCGCAAAATACGAAAAGTAAGCATAGTATACTCTTAGAACACAGATTCACACACTACACCAGTCAAAGAACATCGTGCATATACTTTTTCCCTTGTGTTATAGTCTTTAAACAGCAAACAGCGTCAGCTACGAAAATCAGGAAACGAATTAACTGAAGGCGATGCAGCAGAATTGCAACGCATTTCAAATGAACAGTCCATATTACAAAAGCACTTGGATGCTAGTCGAAAGCAATCGAGGCAGCATGGAATGCTAATACAAGAATATCATAGCAAGCAACAACAGAGGCAGCCTCAGCAACAAACGAGTGAACCATGCTCTCCATTAATGTCTCCCTCGCAACAATCACCAATGCATAGTCCTGCTGGTCTCGTTTCGCAGAGCCCTGGACCAGGAAGTGTCCCACCAAGTATGATACAGCATTCACCGGCGACCCCTATGATACAGCACAGTCCAAACCCACCATTATTACAACATAGCCCTGGTAATCCACAATCAGGCAATACAGGTACCATGTCGCCACACAACATGCAGCAATCACCAAGGATTGGTACGCCACACTCCCAAGGAGAAGAGAGTCCTTTCAGTCCAGGCGCAATGCCGTCTCCTGGAATCTGTCCGCCTACAGCTACGAGAATGGCTTCGCCACAACATCGTGCTATAATTAGTGGGCGATTGGCAACCAGTCCTGGTGCCTTCACTCCCGACACACGGAATACACAGCAAATCATGGGAGACCAGGGTGTTCGGGTACACGGTTTACCTCAACGTTTTGTTCGACCTCCAGCTATAGGAGAACCGGGACAGAGACCTCGGATGCAATTGCAAACTGGGATGGTATACGGACAACGATCACCTTTGGGCAGTCCACAACCAGGGCAGCAAAATTTAATAAGCCAGCAGCATCAGCAGATGCTACAACGACAGCAGATTCTACAGCAACAGCAACAGCAGCAACAACAACAACAACAAATGGCGCATGATACGTCCAACGTGTCCCAAGATACTCAGAACACGATAACCCAGAGAACTCTGCAGATGGTACAGCAAAGGCAACAAATTATGCAACAGCAGCAGCAGCAGCAAATGGTACAGCAGCAAAGGCAACAGTTCATACAAATGCAGCAGCAGCAACAACAACAAATGCAGAAACCACCGAGCTCTCCTATGGTTTCTCAGCCCGCAAATTCTCCAAGTCCGCAGTTACATCAGCAGATGCAACAGAATTACGGTCAACCTCCAAGTTCACCTATGCCTCGCAGCCCTATGGTACAACAGACAATTGGCTCGCCTATGTTACAACAGCAATTGAATCAAACTTCACAACCGCCAAGTCCGATGAATAGCAGAATGCACAATCATCCACCGAATTCTCCAATGTTGCCTCAATATCAGCCACCTAGTCCAATGTCACGTCATCCCTCAACATCTCCAATGCTGCAGCATCAGCTAAATAGTACGCATCATGCCCCATCGTCTCAGCCACCTAGTTCGCCAGTACCTCGGAGTCCGATGGTTGTCGGCTCACCAATGCAAATTCAGAGACGACAATCTACGGGAAATAGTCCGGCAATGCCAGATCGCCCTCAAAGTGTTGAAAATCCAGGAACACCGAGAACCCCTCATACCCCACATACACCACACGGGGGATATACATCACAAAGTTCTGGTAACATGTCTGTGTCAAACGATGGACAACAACAATCGATGCAGCAAGAACAGGCACCGAATAATGATCACGTAAGCAGAGGTGGAGGCAATCCGCATAATCCATTGACACCATTACCTCTTTGCGGTGGTTTCGGAAGATACGGATATATAAAATTGGGTTTGAGAGGCGGTTCACCCATGTGGTCCACGAAAGCAGAGACAAGTAAAGGAAAAACCTCGGAATCCCATCTTCTTAACATGGATGAGAAACCAAATACATCTGTGGTCGTTCACAGAAAAACAGGAATACCGCAATCGAAGATAAACTCACTAGTTTGTGCAGATTATAATGACTTTGACGATGATTCCCATACGCCTCCGCAAACTCCACCAACAACTATAGAAGCAAAGCAAAATGTTTCTCTAGCTGATAATGGGCCGCACTCACTGGGAAGCCCAGCTGATAAATTGGAACCAATTCCTGACACAACAGATTATGACGACGATAAGACTATTGTGAATACTGAAGTGACATTGAGTTCAACAGCGCAAAGGGATAGTGATGATATCACAGTGATAGAACAATTTGGAGACTCGGAACTGGTTGACGTAATATCGGGAACTTTGGAAGGGGATATGCAGGAAGAATATGTTCTATTTGAACCTGGCATGGTCGTAGATTTATCAGCTGATAGTAATGATTCTTTATGTCATGCTCTTGTGAATGACGGTAGTCAAGGACATGATTTAGTGCAAATATTAGAAATAGAAAATCCCGAATCTCAGAATGATGAACCGATACTTAGTGACGAAGATTTAGTGCCATCCCATACCAGGAATAAGAAAGGACTCAGGCTGGATATAGTAAGAACTTTGCAATCTGGTAAAAGATTAGTGGCAGTTACTGACACGCCAGAGTCGCCTGATCAAGATGAGCTTCATGTTGATCCGTCACCTGGTTCATACATGGACCAATCTCCTGAACAAGACCTTATGGTTTCGTTCGTTAGCGAATCTGAAGTTGTTATCATTGATCCTACAACAAAATCACCGGAGGATAATCTGTCGAAAGAGTCATGTACTGAAGAAGTGGAGAAAAGTGATATTAATTTGGATGCCACTGATACTCCTATAGAGAATGCTGTAGCAGACCCAACACCGGACGAACAACCAAAACCACAAGCAGAACCAGTGCAAAATAAGACACCGCCGTCCTTCGTATTTCCAGATAAGGCACTCTATAATCAGGTTCCGCCTTCTAGCATGCATCAAGCAAATATTGGCATACCATCAATGATTAGATCCACTACGCTCTTCTCTAGTTTTGGTAGCTCGAGTAAAACAGTGGCCACTACAGCTAATAGTTCCACGACTCCAACTATCTTTACCACCACTGACGTTGTATATAAAACCACAACGTTCCCCACATTGGCAACTAGCAATGAAACAATTGCGACACCTTTTAATAATCAAAAGCAAGTTTCTCTCCCCTCTACTATGGCAAGCATAGTGGCGGACGCGAAACTGGCGGCTAAACTTAGCCAAACAGCATTGGAAAATATTGGTGTCTCTACTCAACAAAATCCGACGAAATTAGAACTACTACCAAAATTTACCGCAGCCAATACTGATGTTTCAAAGGCTGCAGTTACCATATCGAGCTATATTTCAACATCAAGCTTGACGCTACACAGTGATTTCGCTAGTCTCATAAAGAATACAACTGCACCGTCCACCAAGTCTCTCAGTAACCCGACAAAATTGGTACTGGGCGTTCAACCTACGTCTGTTACATTATCTACCCCAAAAATGTCCATACCAGACCTCTCTAAGAAGGAAGTGAACATACCTCTTCCTCAGACGAAGGTATCGGAAGTGGAGGTTACGAACAAAGTTGATAAGAATAACGATGAAATAGATGAGATCGACCACGTATCCAAAAGTCAAGATGAGTCCAATGCAAGTCATGCAAATGCGTGTACGGTAACAACGGCTCCAAGCCAAGAAACATCAATTTCAGAAGATAAGAAATCTGACCCATTGAATACGACTGACGAATTAGAAAGCATGTTAGAGGCCATCCATAATCCAGCAGAAAATGCTACAAACACTGAAACAGCTCATTCCGAGAATAAATCAGAGGCTAGTACATTGAAAAGGATATCGCCGGTTACAGACGATTTATCGCTTGTGAATATACTGGAGAATGATGCGGAACCTGCGGTAGGAAATGAAAGCCGGGAGGAAAATTCAACTCCCACGGAAATGCATGCAAGTAACAAATCGAAAGAACTTAATGCCAATAATACTGATGAGAATATTTTGAATGTTTCTCGAAAGGAGCAAAAGCATGACGACATTTCTGAAGATATGGAGTCGTCAAAATCTTATGGTCATTGTCTTAATGAGGAGAAAAACTTACTGGAGGAGTCTTCAGATGATATACTTGATATGTTAGACAACATTATCTCGTCGAAACCTGAGATGGCTAATAGCGATATCTTGCAAGAAGGCAGACCCAGAAAATCGAGTATGATATATGAATTGCCCACGCCATTGGCTACCTTACCTCTGAATATCCTTCAAGATTCACTAATGGATTTAGAACAAGAGCATTTGGAGACTGAACCACTGGTGTCGGTCGAAACCAAGGCGCCAAAAGTACAGAAAACTAATTCTCCGCCTGTTGAAGTACCACCAAAGAAGAGTTCTCCCATCCCACAGCAAAGTACACCACTGGTAGTAAGCACAATTGCGCAACTTCAAAAATGTACCACAACTGTTCCCCATTTGTCACCTCTGTCGAAACCTACCGAACTGACCTCTAATGTTGCGAATGTATCACATCAGTTGAGGACATTACTATCATCCTTGCAAACTAATCACACACAAAACTGCACAACAGTCAGCCAAAGTGGCATCATGACAATGGTGTCTTCGGTAATGACAGGGTCGAAGGTTGGAACAGTACTATCATCGACCAGTACAGCATCGCCGACTTCTGTGAATAGTATACACGGCCCCTCCACCGTTAGATTGCAAACCTGCATAGCGAATAGCCTTTCTTCAACACCGAAATCTGAGTCCGATGCTGCAACAACTAGTTATCTTTCAATGAGTAAAGAAAGTACAAATTCTACTATAAGCACTATTTCTACAATGTCCAAGTCTGCTTCATCCGACCCTTTCTCAAGAGTAGTTTCCAGTGGAATGCAAGCACAATCGACTAACAGCTTGACTCTTTCGACCTCGTCGATAACGACACCGAGACAACCGACCAACACAGGGATTTCCATAACTTCAAATGCCATGTTGAACGCAATGCTGGCGGGAACGAATTCGGCAAAGCCATCGATTGCTGGTCATCGGGCGAATACTGTGCCTACCCAGGCGAGCAATTTACTAAGCTCTGTAATGGCATCCTCAGTCCAACGCACACAGAATCTCCAGGCAATTCTGCAAGTGAGCTCGGGATCCTCGGTACCTTCTCGTGTGGTCGCCAATGCAACATCCACGGCAGTAACAACATCCATGCAATGCGTTAGAACAATTGTACCACCGATTGTAACATCAAGCACTAACAGTATCAATGTAACAACGAGTATTCTTCAATCAACGTTGTCACAAACCCCGACACTGTTGCATTCTCAACTGACTGCAGGACAAGCTCAATACAAATCGAGCCATTTACCTATCGATAGCAAAAACGCCGAAGCAGACAGAATACCACAGTGTGCACCAATAAAGAGAGATCCAGACGAATCACTTTGCAAGATGCAAACTTCGCTAGAAAAGCCATCTACGACTAAGGCCGATTTGGACATCTGCAAGAGCAGCACAAATTCTCATAGGATGGAAGATTCTCAAAACGTACTTTTAAAGCAATTGCTGCAAAATACGGCATGTGCAACGCCCACGATACCTTCTACTCCCCCGCAAGGCCCCAACTTGCCTTTGGTGCCGTCGCTGGAAGCACAGTTGGCAAGGCCTGTACCACCTACACCCTCTGCTCTTTTACCACCGTTGCTGAACGAGACTTCGACACCCAAACCCTCCAGCACGAAACAGATTGTCATGAGGGAGACGTCATTCTTATCACATTCAGTGCCTCTAAAAATGCAAAGCCCACCCACCAAAGAAGAGCCGCCAAAACCGCCGCCACCATTATCAACCTCGGTTCCACCCTTAAGTCAACAGCGACCAAGCGATACTTTTGCAAAGCAACAAGCCTCGAGTCAGCCTATAAAACCACCACCTGTTACTACTACCCAGGGGTGCTCGCAGATACCAACAAGTACGATGTCGAAGCAAACACCTCCACCTGTTGCGAAGACTATTGACGCACCACCTCCTTTTAAACAAGAACCTACGAGTAATCAAACACAGCCGAAGACAGTGAATGATTCTACTATAACGAATGCCGTTCCAATTCAACAGCAGTGCGTGTCAACCCCTATGCCTGTTCCGCGTGTCGTGCCGCAAACGAAACCAATTGTCACAACAGTTGCCTCGAAGAACATTCAATCAGCGGCACCACCGCCGAACACAGTGCAAGTGACACAGACATTGACAACTGTTTCCACAAGTCAACCACAGAGTCAACAAACTCAATCCCAGATACCAGTGACTCAAAAATCTATTGTTACACCACAGCAACAATCACCACACCTTAATACAATACAGCCATCAGTGCCTCAAACGGTGCCCCATACGATGGGTCATCAAGCCCAGGCGTCACAGGGTGCAAATGCACAACACACAGTGCCTTTAGTGGAAGTCAAAAAAGAAATTCTTGATGAAGTTCTATCTAGTGGTACACCTACCCAATTAACCGATACCAAAGACTTTCTTACTGCCAAAGAGGAGCTTCTGGACGGATCGATTGATGACAAAAGTGGTGAGTATTTGATTAGATTTATAAGTTAGTGTTTCGTGGACAAGTCTTTGCGAAATTACTAATATGGTCATGGCAAAATCTGTAATTTATTTGCAGATCTCAAAAAATTAAAACGGCGACAATACCAACAAAAACGTAAACAAGGTCAAGGCAAAGACGCGGCGACGGCACCTCAAAAGAAACGACCTAGGAAGGTGTCACGCTTAGACGAAGATTATGACACGTTTATAGATAACTTTATGATACAATTGAGACAACTTCAACCGATGGCAGTATTAGAACCACTTTTAGGTAGAAACTACGGCGTATGTCCCATCTTTGGTTCAGGAGACTTGACAAAAATCGGCAGTCAGAAAGACTATAATTCACGGACGGGGGATCTAGTAGGCTCATATGGTACAGCAAAACTACAGGGAGTTTCAGATCATTACAACACCCAACCGTTTGGTGAAATGGAACCTCTACCCCCTCAACAACCAGCATCTACTCAAAGAGGATTTTATGACCAAGAATTCCCGCCTCTTAAATTAGATGATTGTAAATAAATGCTGAACATTTCACAGTTTATTAGCATCTTTAGTTAAGAACGTGCAATATTAACAAATATAAAATTCTTATTTTAGCCGATGACAAAAAGGAAAATGCTCTATCTATGAATCGTGATGTCGACTCTCCCGACACAATAGTTAGCTCATCATCTCCCGAGTGCGTGATTCCTGAATTCATACATCGCTATCCAGGTTTAAGATTAATCGATGAAGAATCCGATGAAGAGTCCGATTGGCTGAAGCGAGTGTCACCTGTGATTCCTCTAATCTCTCCTATCCCAATTAGATTTAAGCCAGCATATATTAAAGACACAGCTAAGCAAGACAAAGAAAATTTAGGCGTACCAAGGTATGCGCGTTATGATTTGACATGATATGCAGCATTCCTACTTTGATTGTTCTCACCTATTTGATATTATTCGATCTCGTTGCAGACTCGGCAAATCGCCTCCGATACCTTTGAGGGAAAATGGCAACGTGACGGTCACACTGACTCTGAACAGTCAGGCGGCAGATGATATAATGGGAGTACTTAAAGACTTGGCGAACATTTTAAATATAACTGCTCCTACCGGGTACCAGGTAGTCGAACGCACCACTACCCCACCTAGTCAAAAGTTGGGTCTTTATAGGACAAAGGGAAAAGATGGTAAGGAGGGAGGTACGTTTCGTCCAATCACACGTTTATTCATATGACAATCGATATCGTAATACACTTAAATATTCCGTGCTTAATACTAAAATATTTTGAATTTACAGCACCAATTGACATACAGAGTATTTTGAATGGCGCAGCGAAATTCTGCCGTCATTGTGATGTAGTGATATTGAATAGCTTAATAAGGAAGAAAGTATCAGATTTACCATTTTTAAGCAAAGAGGAGGCAGAACCTGGCGATGAGTTATGTTTCTGTTCGGCGGCTTGTTACATGCAGTTTGCTTTAATACACCGAACACCATCGAATATGCAAGACAAGGTAAATATATATTTGCATCTTCGGCATGAAAATAATAGGTTCAGTAAAGAGAATAGTTGCAACTTAAATATAATATTACTTATGCTTAGGCTGCAACCATAGTAGATCATTTATGCCATAAATCGGAAAAGAAATTATACGATGACGATCTCAAGAAAAACAAAAAGTTCGTCATTAAGCAAGCAATAGAGAATGATGAAAATATGGAAATCGATCATGTGGAGAAAGAATCTGAAGTGCGAATTAAGGTTGAAAATGACGATAGTGAAGCTCACGAAAATAAAGAAAATGTAACAGAGGATAAGAGGCCAAAGAAGCATCCAGCTACGGAGGAAGCTTCGGCGGACATTACTGATCCACAACCACCTGCAAAAGTATGGAGAGGCTTGCGATATAAGACTTGGTCTATTGGTGCAATGCAACCTACTGTCAAGTATAAGAAACCCACAGATAGAGAAGTCACAGAGGTATTTCCCCGAACACATCCACATTTAAATTTGAGAAGGTTGCTGATTGAAAGTATCATGTTCTTAATATTATCAATTTTGTTTTTGAAGATGCTTTTCCGTATGGGTGTCACTGTAGTACCCGCAAAAACGGAAGACAGTCGAAGATGTATGTTCTGCCATGGACAAGGAGATGGTACAGCGGATGGCCCTGCTAGATTACTTAATTTTGATGTCGACAAATGGGTACATCTGAACTGTGCACTATGGTCGGAGGATGTATATGAGACGGTCAACGGTGCTCTGATGAATCTAGATACTGCGTTGCAACATAGTCTTGTACTTAATTGTATCGTCTGCGAGAAACCGGGAGCTACTGTAAAATGTTTCAAAATGCGCTGCACGAACGTGTACCATCTCGGCTGCGCAGTTAAAGATGGCTGTGTTTTTTATAAAAATAAGGTATAGTCTTTGATTGGGTAAATTGTATACTGACATGCTTGAACCTATTCTATTATACACTTTGAAATTACAGAGTACGTATTGCTCCCATCACATACAAAAGAATGAAAAGGACAATGAATTGACGACACTCTCTGTATATCGAAGAGTTTATGTAAATCGGGATGAGAATAGACAAGTGGCAGCTGTGATGCACCACTCGGAGCATAATCACCTTCTACGAGTGGGAAGCTTAATATTTTTAAGTGTCGGACAATTACTTCCACATCAATTAGCTAATTTCCATACACCAAACTACATATACCCAGTTGGCTATAAGATCGTACGATTCTACTGGAGTATGAGGAGGCCGAATAAGCGTTGCCGATATGTATGTTCCATTCATGACGTGTCTGGACGACCTGAGTTCCGAGTCTTGGTACAAGAACCATTACAAGAAGATGTCGAACTTCGTGATGCAACACCTCGTGCTGTATGGAGCAGAATACTCGAGCCCCTTGCAGAACTACGTAGATCGACCAACAGCGTCCAACTATTTCCACGCTACGTCTCTGGAGAAGACCTCTTTGGGCTGACAGAGCCAGCGGTGGTTCGTGTGCTCGAGAGCCTACCGGGCATTGAAACTCTGACAGACTACCGATTCAAGTACGGTCGCAATCCGCTGCTGGAATTACCACTTGCTATAAACCCTACTGGCAGTGCAAGGACAGAGGCACGACTGCGAAATCAACTTCCATGGAAGAGGCCCCACACACAGCGCACCGGATCCTCGGCACGAGCGGCCTTTGTGCCGACTGCCACGGTCGCTGGTGAGGTGGCCTGTCCTTACTCAAAGCAGTTTGTACACTCGAAAAGTTCGCAATACAAGAAAATGAAACAAGAGTGGCGAAACAACGTGTATCTTGCGCGCTCGAAAATCCAAGGTCTAGGTCTTTACGCCGCGCGTGATTTGGAGAAGCATACTATGGTCATCGAGTATATCGGAGAGATCATTCGTACCGAGCTTGCTGAAACCCGGGAAAAGCAGTATGAAGCTAGAGTATGTCTTTTATCTATCTGATTTACTATATGCGCAGTCTTCCAAGTATTGGATGTAAAGAAACCTTAAAATTCCTTTCCAGAACCGAGGTATCTACATGTTTCGCCTTGATGAAGAAAGGGTGGTAGACGCTACACTGTGCGGTGGTCTCGCTAGATACATCAACCACTCTTGTAACCCTAACTGTGTTGCCGAAATAGTCGAAGTTGAGCGTGACCTTAGAATCATAATCTTTGCAAAGCGAAGAATCTCACGTGGCGAAGAGGTGCGTATTCTGAGACAAACATATGGCAACTTCAATATTAATAGCCAAGAATTAATGAGACCTATCTCTTGTTACAGCTGGCATATGATTATAAATTTGATATCGAAGATGACCAGCACAAGATAGCATGCGCATGTGGCGCGCCTAACTGCCGCAAGTGGATGAACTAAAGAGCTCGATCCACCGTTGTTATTGTTACTACGTTATTGGGTAGGTTTTACATGAAGAAAAATCTATAAATATAAATATATATATAAATATATATGATAGACACATTATTTAATTTGTAAAGTGCCATTGCAGTTTGACTAATTGATTCATAGTGAAGTTGGTGCTATGCCATCACAACATTCCTCCAAAGTTGTACAATATTAGTTTTACTTTACAAAACATAGGTCATTGATCGCTTGTACATTACGGACACTTTGAAGACACGACACGGCGTAATGCAAAAATAAATTTATGGGTCGTGTGTATGTATACAGGAAGTTTGTATCTTTGTATGTTGAGTAGCGTCAACACCGGTTGACCAATATTGTAATATAAATCGTTTATTAATTATTGCTTATACATTGCACTGTATCTGTACATAAGTAGAGGTCCATGTTATTTTGAATCACCAGATGAAATATGTAAAGTAACAGTATCTAATTTAGAATTATATACAATTATAACTATTTCATTATACGATAATAAATCCGTACAAAATCTAATGATACGTTTATTTTCGCGAGCATAGAGATAAGGATATATATGATAAGATTCACGTCATGACCAAAAGCAATATTTAAGTGTATGATAAAAACTAATATGATGAACCTTTGATGAAACACAAAATAAAACAATATGGTTTTACGTCCGAATTTTTATTTTTATAAGAGTATATCAATATTTACAGCGGCATATTATGCATATCTGTAGCAAACAGTCATTCCTCTCTAGGATTCGTCAAAGTAATAGAATCAGCGTCGCAAAGGGAAAACGATATATACAATGGGTATGAACCTACAGTCATGTGTAATCAACTATCCACAGACCTTACAGAAGCTACCAAGCAATTTGCTTTTCACCTAATCTCATGTACGCTCTTGGAATATCGTTGCATATTACGTTTTCCTAGTCACATTGAACGTAAATGCGGGTAAGGAATACATTGTTAAAATGTATTTAAATGCAATTCTTTGGCATGTATACACAGTATAACACGAAAGCGATTTTGCAATCGGAACTACTACCTTTATATATACAAATAAAAAAGAAACGTCACTTTCCGCGAGGTAAATATAAAAAAGAAGGATGTAACACCATCGTAAAGCTGCTGCTCCTATAAATTCTCCTCAACTTGTAAATACCCAATGAAAAGAGTGATTCTTCATAATTGACATACATTTACACTTTTTCGTGCCGGGTATTCGCTTTGTTATCTCCCTCTTTCCCAAAACTGGTAGATTGCAGGGGTAAAATTTTCCTCTGTGGAAACTTTACCGAATGACAGCGCGCGCTTCACAGAGAATTTCGGTAAGTATTATTCTTCCTTCGATAAATCTAACTAGACTATCAATGGCATCTTATCCGTCAGTTATTCTTATGATACTTTATTTTCTTTACATGCTATGAGTCGAATAGTTTCAATAATCTCACACACATTTGCATAAGTTTGGATTACAAATCATCCAAATGATGTTTCCTTGATTATACCCGACACAGGTCTTATGTGCTTCTTTCAAAAGAAAGAAAATATAGGCGTAGCAAAATCATTTCTGAAATGAATTTTTAACATAATTACGAATAAGTCTTCAGTCCTGTGTAAACACTTTTGTGACAAAAATGGCCTTACTAGATTATACGTTCCTAAATACGAGTATCATACAGTTCACACCTCGAAATATATATATATAAAAAAAAAACAAGATACTATTCTCAGTGGCTACTTGTGTTGCAACATACATGCACATCGGTCAACAAAAGGAACGACTCCTGGGGGAGATACTCTAGAGTTGAAAGGAATTCAAGAGCGATAAACGATAAGTTGTCGCTTGCCAAGCATGACATCCCAAGCTCGGTGACACACCTCGGTAGATGAATGTCCCGTCCTGATTCACGATGATACCGCATCGGTCCTGTTGCATGCAACAAATGGAATAGTCTTCGTTAGAACAATAGAAAAGTACGAGCAAGTGCGCACATGGTTTCAAATAAGCTTCTTAAAATCGATCTGATATAATAGGGCCCAAGAGACAATTTGGCTGAAAAACCTTTTGGAGAAATAAAAGGTGTTTTAACTTACAGTAACTCTGACGGCAGCCTGGTTATTGTAGAGCGTTTTAAAGTAGAAGCCAGTTCTGAATGCAAGCTCATGCACCGATCACTACATGCAATTTACCGATAAAATTATTCACGCAGTATTGTGAATCTATAGTTCAAAGTACATCAATGTCCATGCAGGCTTGATACTACAACGATGACAATTACTGTATAAGTTTACTGAAGGCATACATGATTATGTAAAGAAACTGTACCTACTGGTGCCTGAAACAACAGGGTTCAGATATGAAGATTCCAGTCTATGTAATTTGGAGACCGTTTATTTTATTGCCATACGCATTATAGTTTATAATAATCGTTATGTTATCCACATATAATACACTTTTATGTACAAGGGATCTACTATACACTATGGTTAAATGTTACGATGGGACTCGCGCGAGGGGTACAAGAAAATACTGATAGATTACTCGGGGGGAGTCGAAGAACTATCTACAATTAAAATACAAAAGTAATGAAATATATGTATATTATATATATATCTGTCAGTGTATTTCGAAATCAATATATTTGTGCAAAACGAAGCGGCAACACGATTTACAGGAACCATGTCTAGAACACTATTGCGACTAGTTAACAAACGAATCCGGTTATCGTTTCACCTATAAAGAAAAGTCTCAGTTATCAGCGTTAGATTTATAATACAAAAGTTACCAAAACTCACTATATAAATCTCGTTCAATGTTATTACAGAAACGTAGTACGTTAAGTTTTGATTCGATCTTCGAAATCAGTTGGGAAGTAGTCAATACTGGATTCTAACACTGGTTCGTCATAGTACAGTGTTATTTTAATAGATGTAGGGCTTTCATTTACGTGTAAAATGATTACGCAATAGTCTGCAATGCTTTTCCGCCACCGGCACAAACATTTAAGCACTGGACAGAGTCCCTTTAATTGACTTGTCTGTTCTCGAAACACAATATCACGTGCTATTAAGCAACTATACCAATGAACTGACCGATCTGGCGTATATATCTTTTAATGAAATGAGATAGGCAAAGGAAACCCGTTGTTCTGTGAATATACAAGTGTGTCTGTACTGCCAATGAACATATCCTTTTGAAGGCTGATTCTTTTATAGCCAAGAGGCTCGCGCATTCAGAAAAAGCATTTGACCTATTATGTAATAATTTTACGAAAAGTCAAATGCAAGTGTACATATATTTATAGCGGTATATATGTAGTCATGTTGAAAATTCTATTATAATTTCGATAACTTACTAATATTATGCACCTAAACGTAAACTCGAACGATGATTAGAATAAGATGAGGCCTAAGTATTTCTATCTGTTACAGTTACCCCTCGGGAAAAGAAATGTGCCGATTCTGTTCTCTGGAAATTAGGGTACTAATTCGATCAAACTTCGTTTATTCGTATCAACCAATTTACAGAACACAGTATACTGTCGTAACAAAAATGTACAAGGGTCTCTCTGCAGATACTGTTAGACGAGACCTCCAAATATCGTTTCAATCTCAAAAAACATAGAAATAGCAGACTTGATAAGCTGTTATGAAATATAAAGTTTAACTACTATAATAAATTAGCAAATACAAAAATATATGATATATTTACGATTGTAAAATGGCTGATACACAATTTCATCGTGCCACAATGAAAACTTGAAATTTAAGTATACGCATAAATATCTTTTATCCAGTCTTAACTTGCATAACATCTTCTTTAATTCTTACCTGATGTACGTTTAGTTGTATAATCCTTACTTTTGCAAACTAATAATGCAATTAAAGCAGCGGAATATATTATATCTCATTTAGTCAAAAGACTCTCTTAACTTTTGTATGCACTTTACACATACTATCATTTAGAATGGAATGCGATGCCTTCAAGGACGATAACACATTTTTTTCACTAAAGATACCGCGTGAAAGACAAAATCAGATAGACATTGATTTCCCTTGCATAACCGCTCGCTAGATACTGGCGAGATTAACGATTAAATAAATTTTCAAATGCAATCAACAACAAACGTAAAAGGTTCTGGATTCCAGCGACATGTAAAAGTTCATAAGTCAATCATGACCTTCTTGACACGGCCTAGTCATGAAAATACTCTATCTATCTTGCTTAGCGACGACAATGCGTCATATCGATGAAAAATGCGCAACCCTCCACATGATTAATAGAGTGAAACTTATGATTTGGATTTTGTGATTATCGTGGAAATATGAATAACAGTCCGTCACGATCTATGTAGTAAGTAGCACTCAAAGTTATTTCCTCAGTGCGACTATTTATTCGGTATGCCACCGAAAGAAAGAGAACAGTAAGCAGATGTGTTATCTTGCACCACCAGTCTTGTGATACAAAACCAATTAGTTGAAGTATATTATAAAATGTTAGCAACCAACGCAAGCGGAAACCAGAAGCAGGGTAGGAAAGTATAAGGTAAATTGTACGAAGACAGACACAGCTCGGTATAGCAACAGGATACCGTACACATCATTACCGTATATATTCTAATTATACGCTTTACGCATTGACATCAATCGGTTTAGGACTTTACGATGCGAATGCGTACAAGTGAATTACGCGTTCGAATGTCGCGAGATGATAATATTGAGCTGACGATACATTTCGAAAACGAAATCTAATCTTTCTGAATGCAATAAAAATCTGGAGTTTCTGAATCTCCTATGGACACGAATGCTAGGCAACGGATGCGCTCAAATAAAGGGAACCCGTGGCTGCGATTAGCTAAGTTCTAACATGATCTTTCCAGTCGTACATTTCTTCTGACCTGGTCTATTACAATTGTTCTATACGTAACTGGTCTTACCCCCTTTCAAGGCACGAGTATTAGTCGGGCCTTGCTAAGACTTTTAACACTTTAACAATCTACCGGGTGTGAATTAGTGAACAATTTACAATATATTGAATTAGCCGTGAGCCCTGACCCAATCACCAATACTTGCATCTACCGGGCACTGTACTCGTATCTACGCGAGTGCTGAATACAGCAGTTTTCCGGTGCAACGTCGCCAATTACCTGCGAACTTTCTGTCATTTATTTATGTAACGGCAGTTACTACTTTCGCGACCACTGACAAAGTGTCCAGCACGTCCGGTGTGTATTCATGGGGATAAATAATATAACGGGAATGACTTCGAAATCTGCTGTGTAGAGCGCCGTATGAATGCTACTACTACCAGTTTAATGGCCGCTGATAAATCATGATTAAGTATATTAAAAGAGAGTATGAGTACACGGTACACTGAAGTACAGGACTTAACAAGTGATGCGTCGAATACATCGTTTAGATTTTTTTCGTTAGCTATCTCTTCCGAAATTGTTCAGCCGATGTCTCTGGCCTGCGTGAGCAGGTCAGATTAGACAACACATGCTGAAAAGACACCCATCACACGTCAACCAATGTCCCCGCCGTAGTCCTGACCATTTAGCAGATTACGGTTGTAAATGGCAGCCCTGTAACTGTACCTATTTATGGCTGGTCTATCAGGAACCGGCGGAGGTACTAATGCCACGTCGGCATTCAATAACGCCCCGCTCCCTTCGTCTACTTCGCCGATACTGCTTTCCACCAGAGACGGCTCCACCTCGGTAAATGCCAATCTCGACCGCAACAAGTACGCGTAGGTCTTGTATCTCTTCAACTGTGAACACAATGAACAAGCACCTCCGTTAGCTGCTACCCCTCAAGCCTGAGCCTTGCCTTCGTCTACTGTGGCGAGGCTGTCGCTCCGATCTAGATTAAGCCAGATCACCTCACCTCGTGATGTAAATAAGCATCTTTTTCCTTATAGTTCTGTACAGTAAGGGCTTTCGCCCCTCTCTCCGGTGGATGCCGCCTGTGTTCATCCAGTTCCGCTTCCAATCTGCTAACCCTTTCCTCATGGTCCCGTAACTGTTCTCTCTAAGCAGTAAGCGGATAGCGGGTCAAATTTTACCATCTTATTTTTTTCATACCCGCGACCGATTCAATTGGCGGTTTCAAGGTCGCTTTTCTGACTGTACTCCGACAGTGGTCGCACAGGGGGAATAGGGACTTACTTAACCCCGATTTATATGCTTTGGTACGAACAGTAATACAAGTTGAATCAGTTGGTACGAAATAATAAAAATGTGATCGGTTGAACCAAATCATAGGAATTGGATAAGTTGGTACCAAATATTACGCCGCAAATCGTGATACAGGAGGAATAGCAAGAAAGACGACCTTGGAACTGCCTACATTTCACTTGGCAGCGACTATAGTAACAGTTATCATATATTCCTGGAAAGGAAATACATTTTTTTCTGGCAAGGTACGACGGCTGGTGAAACTTACAGGAGTTAATTTAGTATGACTGCATGGAAGTAGAGGCCGTTGAAATTTTCTCTGGGAACCCACGGCGCCGGCTAAAGGTTGGCAGGAGAAACTGGCGCATACAAAATTGATTGTATCGATCCATGATTGCAGCTCCTTCGAATCACTGAAACCGACATTAGGCAAGTGTTAATTGCATCTCCTTATGTATCGCGAGTCAGCAACAATAGCCTCAGGTGTTCTCTTGGTAAGCGCCGACCTTGTTTGGAAGAGATATTCCGCTTGATCGGCAGTTTGCAACCGAAAGACATGTTGCTTCTTCGTGTAGTCGGAGGCTTTCGTCGCCAGTGCATGGTGAATGCGTATCGCATTGTGTAAACTATCATTACGGAAGCCATGTTCGTCTTTGTGCAAATATAATACAAGTTCCCTTAATGTACAATAATACATCTTCCAACCACGTTTTCCGAAGGGTGCTGAAAAAAAGGAGAACCCTACATTTAGCCACAGTGGTATCAAGCGCCAGTAGCTTCGCCGGAAGCCAATTGATCCATACTTTTCTTGCCATTGGCGTCGTAACAACATTTGCGCATAACATATCCTTTCTTAAATTCTGTAGCACCCGTGACATTTGGCACATCAAGAAATGGATTTCCAACCCCGGCTATGGCTGGACCATCACCCTGTTGAATCACTTGAGTCGTCGCTTCGTCACCCTCGTCATCTCTACAGGGTAACAATACAACCATGTGTTCACATTTCTCCGCTATTGTAGAAATCTTGAGCAATGCCGGTTTTATACTTACAAGGCCCATTCTAAGGGGTATAATTTGATAGCGTTATATAGCTGTTTAAGCACCTCTCTAGGAAAATTATCACCGTCGTTGAGTTCCGCGAGATTTTCTATGAACTCGGAACACGACATTTTTCTCCCGATATTTTGACCATGGAGATCCGTATTGAGCAGCATTATAGCACAAGTTAATGTATGAACAGCATCTAAAATTTAATTGACCAAATGAATGCGCCGATGGACTAATTTGCCAGCCCACTCTTCTTCCCGAGAAAAATCAAATTACCCTGAGAATTGAAAGTGCCTGGGTTACAATCGAGAAATCTCTTGGAGAAATGTACAAGAACCCGCTCTCTTTCCTGAGTCTCCCCCGTCAAAGAGAACTGGGCAAGGAACTTTCTTAGAGCCACGTCCAGCGTGTCCCGGTCAAAGTTGAAGTATCTCAAGTATTCTTCGGCTACTGCTCTACTAAACTCGTTGCTGAAAACCAGAGGAATCCGCCAATATCATACCGTAGCTGGAGGGACTTGCCTGAACGTTGGCTGCGCCGGGCGTTAAAGGGGCCGAGCACGTACTTTTTACTAAGATGCCTAGAGACGTCGGACTTCTTAAATCCGTCTAAGGAATACAGCCTTTTAGCCAGTCGAATGGCGGATGGAAGATCGACAGCCTTGGGACTATAATGAAAGCTGTGCAAGCTCTCGATATCGCTCTCCTCGTCGGCGGACTGTGGCGGTGATGCGCCGTCGTCGGAGCCTCGAATTCCCATAGCAAAGGCTTCTCGGTCGTCCTCGTTCTCCTTGAGTTCCTAAAAGCAGGAGCAGCATGTCCCGTGCGAATAGAGGTACAACATACAACTAGAGGATCAGCAGCCGTATAATGCAAATGAGAGAATCGCTGGCTGTGCAATGTACCTGATAGCCAACGAACTCGGGCATAACGTTGGCAGCGTTGTTGGAAGCGGAGCGCTGTACGGTGGTGGGTGCGGTGGAGGTCGGGACGAGCTCGGCATTGCTGGGATTGCTACGCCTCCTATTCTGCCTGGGACTAGTGTTCTTAGTGGAGGCGGCGTCCTTATCGGGGCCCTTAACTTGAATGACTATCCTATGCTCGCCAGCGTCTTGAGCGGGAGGATAGTTTGTGGGGGTTGATGCGGAGGAAGCTTGCTTGAGCCTCCTTTGGGGTGGCTCGCTGGCGAGTATGGTCGAGTCACTGTCACTGGGATCACTGACCATCATAATATCTCGTGCACTGAGTATGTCCATGGTCTCCTCGTCGTTGTAGTCGGGACTGGACATGTTGCTGATAGCTTCGGACTGGCTGAGGTCCCCGTTGGTTGGATGTAAGCCGGAGGCAGAGGATGTGGTCCCGTCACCGGAGGGGCCGAGGGCTGCCGCGGTCGAGCCCGAGCCCGTGGCCACCGGCGGTGGGAACCTACGGGATCCAGAATTGGAGGACATGACGGAGGACGAGACCGAGGTCGGGGAAGCCGGTGAGAGGGATCTCTGGGGACTAGTGCCCTCCGTCGAGGAGCTACTCGAGGAGGACTGCGAAGAGCTGCCGTTTTGGCAGCAGGAGGTGCGCTCCGAGGCGGACGGCGAGCTCACTGGCGCGTTGTACGTCCAGACGATCCTCTCGCTGGAGAGGCCCTGACCGCTGTCGGGTCGCGTGTCCAAGAGGGTGTTGAGACTGGAGGTGACGTCGTCGTCGATGTCAATATCCACCGCGCTCATTGACGGGTCCTTTTGGAATTGCAAGTGGTCCTCGGAGCGCGAGGTGCGGACGAAGCCGCTCGAGTAGCCGAAGCTTGAGGCCGCGTTTGGCTTGCTTGAGTCGCCCTGGCTCGGGCACTGGCCGCTCTCCCGCTTGCTGATCCCGACCGGCGAGGTGCTCGCCGAATTCGAGCCACTGCATTTGTACGAACGGTGGTGGCCCAGCATCTCGTTAGGACTGGTAGGTACCGAGTTATGATGGTGGTGATTGTGGTGATTATGGTGATGGTGGGTGTGATGATTGCTGTACCTCAGCGAGTCCACTTTCTTCTGGTGCTTTGGTAGCAAGCCGCTGCTCTGCTGTGTGCGCGACAGGTTCAGCATCAGATCGCCGGTCATCATGTACGCTTCGAACCTGCGGCAGCACATACAGTATGTAGACGATTACCCAGCCTGACTCACACTCGACAACTACCCTCCAATCAGCTCTACAACACTGCAACCCAGTTCCCTAATCTAAGCTCAACTCCTCTTAACCGAGAACACCTACCTAGGCGTATTCTTTTGCCGACTAAACTTATCGCCGGAGAGAGGCTCCCACTGAGCACGCTCTTCCTCCTTGAAGCTGTCGACCGGGGGTAAGAGGGCTTCCAACTCGGAGGAGCCAGATGCATCGCTATAGGAACCGTTGCTTCTCGTAGCATACTGGCTTGCGCCGGTCGGTCCCTGTGGCGAACCAACCGGCAGCTCCGGCGTGCCCGGCTTCCCCGACTCCTTGTTCTCGCAGTTGCCCGATGGTAGTTTGCTCCTCGGATTATTCGACAGGCTCGTCGCTTCCAGGGAAATCGGCGCGGGATCGCTCTCGTCGCCGGCCGGCTGGCCAGGTGACAGTAAGCGCCGGACGTGCGCCTTTATCGCCGGATCTGCCGGCACATTAGTTCATTCCTATAGTCCAATCTCTCGCTAGCCTAATGGAACATTAGTCAAAAGGTCTCCCGTTCTCGGGAGGCCTGCGCCTGCACCAGCAACATTCCCACCGACCAATCCTCGAGCCTCCCCCTCGCAACTTTCATCTTCGAATTTAGATGCACTGACGATTGTATATTCTCCCGAGAGGCCGAGAGCCGCACTCAGGCAAGGGCGGCAGCCTCGTATCTGGGGCAACCGTCTTTCGCGCCAAGTCCGATTAAAAAGCCGCCATCCGCGCTGCTTATTTCGTTCCCGCGTCTCCCGGAATTTATTGCGAGCGCGGGCACGCGGGCGGGTCGTGAAGAGAGGACTTCAAAGGTAGCAGAGAGCGAGCGGTAGACGCGCAGCGGAGATGCCAAAGAAAACTTTCTGTGCCGAGAGGCCATTACCTAACATTACCGGGCGCTGCTGCGGCCCAGAAAACCCGGGGAGGAAGTGGCGACGGGCGAGCGCTCCCCCGAGGACACTTGGCGAATCCATGGGTCCAGCCAGTCGCGCGCGCGCGGCCCTGCCGATTTACGAGGGCAGCAACCCACCCCCTCTGAATATTACATCGACAAACGCCCACGAGCGGTGGCACATCATTTCGCCCTCGAGAACCAGCGACATTTACGCCCGGCCCCCCCACCGCCGGCACACATCCACCTTTGCGTCCTTTACGATCGGCGGCAACGCGAGAAACGTGATCCCCGTCACGGCAACCACTCGCCGATCTGTCCCCGATATGCGTATACTTCTTTTTCATCCTCGCCTCGCTCGGCTTCTTAAACTCGGCGCTCGAGCAAAACTCGTCCCTGTAAATTACTCCCGAGCCAAGAATACGCGCCGCCGTGAATTGGCGTCTCTTGCACCCGCTCGTACACGCTCGCACGCGAGGAGGCTCATACGAGATCACCTCGGGATGACTGTGCGGCAACGTGTAGGGTGGCAGTGCCAGAGTGTGCGTGCGTGCGCGCGTGTTGGAGGCGCGGTACGGTTTCGAGAGAGCGTGGGTGAGCAATGACTCACTCTGATAGAAAATCGTTTGTCATTTCAACGCGCCGTTTGATCGCTGGTCCGCGCACAGTTAATTACTGCGCGATCCCTGCCCGCCGCCTAGCGCTGCCTTACTCTCGCTTTTCTCCCGGCGTAAGCGGGTGCATGTGCACACGGGGCGAGTGATACGAATAGAGAGAAAGGGAGAGAAAGCGAGTGGTTTCTCTCGGTTGGCAAAGTGCTGGGAGGCTACCCTCCCCGTTCGACGCCACGTTAACCCCGCACTCTCTGCGCCGTGTCTCGAGTGGAAGGGTTCCTACGACGCGTGGCTCGCGCACGACGCTGCTTTATCGGTTAATATCGTGCGCGATTCTATTATTACTATCGCGCCAGGTTCAAGAGCACCGGTACGCGTCCAGCGTGCTATCATTAGATCGGCATTGCTCGGCAGAGAGTTCACTCACCAGGCCACCACCACACGACACCTACGACTCGCTCTCTCTCTCTCTCTCTCTCTCTCTCTCTCTCTCCCTCTCTCTCTGTCTATTTCTCTGTCGCCCTCGATAGCGACCGGCCAGCGATATAAATAGGAAACTGGATTACATGCACTTCCGAGTACCAATTCCACTTTCCCCGAATGATTCGATTTCATGTCTGATTTTATCCATTTCGTGCGCGGTGGCTTTTGGCCGCTACAGTTGCGAGCAAGACATTCCAGGGAATGAGTAATGATCGGTTGGCTGTTCGATAATGACCCGGTCGATATGAATTGATTGGTGTCATTAGAGCGTTCTCGGGATTGGCAATCCAGGAAAGAGTGGCATTACGAGCGATATTAGGCGGGCCGCTGCGAACCTGGCATTGTGTCATTGAATTATCCCCGGGGTCATTAATCACAACGGTCACACTGCACTTAGCCCGGCTTTTACAAACGCTCGCAATAACTGGGTACGCGTGACGTCGATTTATGTGGGCATGCCGGCTCTCTTCCGGGTATTTGCTAATAATCCCGGGAGGAGCCCGCCCCCGTAGAAACAGTACGCGGAAGAGGTCTAAAGCCTGATTTACATGATAAGTATGCGCAAGAAGATATTAACTAATCGCATTGACGTTAACGAGAACACTCGCACTATATCTGTGAATGGCTCGCAGCGCGCGCCCGACTGATAGACGACGCACGAGGGTGGGGAAAAACTTATCGCAAGTGGAGTGTCAGGCTATGTAGAATTGTGAACGGGGCTTAACTTATCGCATATGCGGGCAACGATCATAAGTACCGGCCGGCGCTAACGTCTGGCACACGTTTTCGGTAGGAAGAACGAGGGGCCATTAATCCTGATAATTTAATCATCAATTACACCTCGATGAAAAAGACCTGATGCTCCGACGCGGCAGACTTGCAAGAGCGTCCCCCACGTAACGATCGCTCTCGCGCTAATTGCTCAGCAAGTTCGGCTGGAGCGCGACGAACTTTTTGCTAGTCTGTTCCCCGCGGAACTTTCCACAGCACAAGCTGCCATTCGCCGGGGCTAGAGGCAAAAGGCAGGGAGTCGATTTTGCAAATTTGTTTCCTTCCGCGATAGCCGCGGGCTATGGCGACGAGGACAGCGGTGGGTGGTTGGCGCGGCGATGAGTTAACCTGGGGGCAATCCGGTCGCGTCATCCGGCGCGTCGGCCAGCAGAATTATTGCCTCGATTAAGCCGGTAATATCGGCTGGACCCCGGGCACTCGAAATACCCGGCACACCAGCTGTCTATAGCGAGAGGTGAGAGGCATGGGGGGCAATGACTGGCGGCGGGACGAGATATAAATTCGCAATGCTCGGCGAATTTGTAATGCGAGCGCGGACCGAGCGACACACAGCACCCCGCCATTATATTCGACAAATAATGCAGGTGTAACTAGCGGGCAAGAGTGAGACGCCATCGCTTCCCCGGGGCCAGTTAAATTGGCGCGGTAATTATTTCATGAGGTCGCCCGTCACGCTGCATCGAGCCGGGCCGATTTTATTAGTTAACAAAGCGAGCGGGCGCGCAGAGTGGTCGGAGGGCGCCTGCAGCCCCGGGCCTTTCCGAGTCAGGCGATAACGATAATATCGGGCTAATCGAGTGCAGTCACTCTGTAAATCAGGCAATAGCATGGCCACGGACGGGATTCCCCGCTGCACGCAAGGGCTATCGAAGGTTCGAGCCGAGGTCCGCACCTTGCCGAGTGCGGCGACGATGATATCACGGCGAGCAATGACTCGGTCGATGCGAGATAACCCTGTTTCGAGAAGTGCGAGCCTCGCGCGTACGTGATTGTCCTATCGGCGACGGCGCTCTCTCCCGCAAAGTGGATAATTGCAGCAAGTGTTTAATAGGCCAGGTTGAAATGAGATTTGCGCGCCGAGGAGGAACGCGCCGCATTGCAATCGCTTGGCTCGAGCAGGGAGAAGAAAAAAAAACAGCAACAAAAAACTAATTAAACTCCTGGGGCGAACTGGTTAAGGATTGTGATGGTGTTCCGGTATGCAGTGCTTTACTCCGGCGGGATGGCCCACTGCGAAATCCTATCAGGAACTTTCCTCCAATTTCGAAACAGTCAAAACTCCCTTCGCCCTCTAGAGCCTCCCTGGACACGGGCGTATTCAACTTGAACACTGCCGCTGGAAATGCCGAGGGAGCGCTAAAGACTCAGAATTCCGCGGGGTTCTGATATTTCTATCGAGGTCTGGTTGCCGCCACTTTCACCGGTTACTCTGTAACACGTAATCGCGCTTTACTGGCCCGTATTTCATGCGCCGCTCGTAACTCGTCTGGCCAAGTAATCGCCTTCAGCGCCGGATATGCTCTATGCTCTATGCTCTATGCGGATGACCTCTCTGTCAGCAGTGGCGAGAGAGCGCGAAGCCGAACGCGTTCATTTGGCGACGGAGATGCTGCGAATACGTCGCTCTAATGAAACCTTCCCTGTCACACGCGCTCGGGATTCCAGGCTCGCCGAATCTCTCGCTCCGCTCGCCGTGCAATATCCAAAGGCGCAAACCCGCAAAATGCGACGGCGCAAATTGCTACTTCTCTCGAAATCGGGCTAGCAATTGCGCGCCGGCGTCCCAGTGAACGCGAAGGCCATCAATTCCGTCGCATTACGGCGGCTCCATTAGGTGAAAAGAAGAAGCAGAAAAAGGAGAACGAGAGAACGAGAGCACGAGAGCGCGAGGAGCGGACGAGTAGTCGGAGGAAGAGGCTGAAAACGATATGACGGTAGGTTGGTAGCTTGTCTACTGTATTAGAGGACGACGGCAACGACGGAGGCGGTTCGGTGACGGTAGCTGCTGGTGCTGTCGAGGGAGCACAATGCCTCCTGGAAACAGTGGCTCTTTACGCGAATAAAAGAATTCGTAGGTGCACTTCACTTACCCCTCCGTAGCTTCAGGGTGACGGGGTCCGACGAGAGCCGCAGACATTTCAGCACTGCAACAGAAAGAAGTTGGGAGAGCGTGCGGGAGCCTCGCCAATGAGACGGAGACGGAGACGGAGACGGGAACGAGCCACGTGATGAACGGGGAGCGACGGAACAACCTACTGGAGAGGAATGGAAAATGTGGAATCGAGCAATGCAGAGGAGAGCAAAAGGTAGCTCTCGAGCCGCAGTACGAATTCGTGGATTGAACTAGTCGGGATCGCGTGTTCCTGGCAATAAGTCCACTTTAAAAATGTAATGTCGTGCCCGGCCAATTGGGATAGGTCAGGTGGATCAATGGGGTCAGCGTTCTAGGGGGTGGCTGGTGGCTCTGCTCTACAATGGCCGAGCCAGTCGAAATATTGCCCTCACGTAACACTGCCAGCGAGAGAAATGTCTGTAATAACCAGTCTACAACCGAGCCCTTAATAGATATACCACAGTTAATGCTGCAGAAACGTATGATTTCATACGCGCTCGTATAATGTGACATAGCATAAGCTTGCCTCTGGAATTAACTCTGACAGTTACCGTTAATATCTTCCGCGCGAGTCGCGGGTCAAGGAAATAAGCTGGATTTTCGACGGCTCGAATAAAAGCTCGCTCTCTCATTATACGCCCATCTCCCACATTGCGATCTATCGCATTATTATCCACTTGAAAATCCAAGCCGTTACGCAACGATACCCGAAAACCCATACTTGCACAGAATCGCAAGTTAAATTAGCATCGACCGCGACAGAGAGCCGGCGATTTTCTCTCGCGAAAGAGGAGGCTCGGATGATTCTCTGTCAGAATGAAGAGTGCAAGTGCGCGCGGTTTCCGCATGAGCGGTGCGACGCCGTTCGAATTCCGGCCAGCGGAGATCAAAGTTCGCCGGTGAGAAACGCGGGCCCGACGAGGCTCGGGTGCAATTGGCTGGCGGATATCAGCCTGTCAAATTAGATCGCGCGCCGAGAGAGATATGGGACGACGAAATTGTGCTAGGTCAGGGTGGGCGAGGGGGGACTCTACAATGGGCGCGGGCTTAGCTCGGCTATGAGCCGCGCCGTGTGATAAAAAGCCATATCCTCCTACCCTCCGGCTTGCTTTATGACGCGGCGGTGACGTTCGCCGCTGATACGTGCATTCGGCCTGCACTTTGTCACTTTTAATGGCTTCCCAGTGGCACACATAGAGTTAAAGGAGACTGACCCGAAAGGCACGTGGGCGACCGCGCGAAAGAAAGCGAAACACCGAGTACCCGTACCGTAATATGTCAACTCCGCTTCAGTTTGGTCCTTCGAGCAATTCGGCTGGAACGACGCGTGTGAACCGACTCGTAGCTCTTTGCTAATCGAAAGTATATACCCATCCTTCCATGTGTAACAACTTACGCAATTACGAAAGTACGCGTAGAGCGGAAAGCACAAAATAAAGGTCAGGCCACATGAGATCCTGGGATAGGAATCCAATGGCAAAATTGTAATGACACGGATCTCGTAAATCACAATTGAACTTTATTCTAGCCCACCTGACGCATAGCGAGTGCCTTCGAATTAGATGGTCCATCGAGTGCGCTTCACAAGCCTGTCAACGCATGCCGAATGATACTCGGACAGTTTAGCTCACTCGTGCTCGTCGCCAGCACCATTTACGTCAACACCCTGGGAAGTCACTCCCTTTTATCCGGAGTATTGTAATCAAGCGGTCCCGGACACTAACTAGCTTTAGAATAATAGGCCTGAGTATGACGGACACGTGAATACGCTCGCGTTGGCGAGGTGCCAGTTGGGCCGACAGGAACACGAGCCATTCGTCACCGGGCGCGAACGCTTCCTTACGTATTTGATTCTCCTTCGTGTTATCCAGCTCTATCTCGATGACCATTCCTCAATCCACGGCCCGCTGCCCTCGGAGGCTATGGGAATTTACGGGTTAGACCGAGCAGTAATCCGCGACGCGATGCGATGCGTGAAGTTGCGTAAACGGCGGGGCGAAACTATCGAGCTGGGAAGAGGAGCATCGTCAAATCGATGGAAAGTGCTCGGCTCGTTCCGAACTACCGTGCCAAGCACTTGGAAAGTAGTCTCAAGTTTAAGGGAAAAGCTTGCAAACCGATTAATAATTTAAGCTCATAGTTCGTAAAAGGATCGCGCAGTTTCTGTAGGGGTTCGCGCCCGTGCTCGTCCCTCGGAGATCTTTTATGCCAGCGAGATATATATTTTCGGGCCAGCGCGCGCTATCGATAATCCATCGGGAAGGATGATCGAGGTGAGTGCAACCCGGCGTATTATATCACATTTAACTCGGGAATTACTCGAGGCCGTTTTAGCCGCGATGGCGAATCGATGCCTAGAACGTAATGGTGTAATTATAGCCGCGGGAGAGCGGCCGTTCCGCTAATGCTATCGGAACGGTAATCGTAAAGCGCACGGGAGCGTTTCCGTTTCGAGGTGGGGCTCTACGAACGAATTTAATTGGCTTTCGCTGCGTGAACGCTTTTCGTGCGCAGGTGATCGGGCTCGATGATAAATTGGCAGGGACTTTCACCGTGCAATCGCCGAGCGCCGACTGCGCGTGCTTATTAATTCCCCCGATTTGTGCGTTAACAGAGAACACTTGGGGGAAAAAGGGTCAGGTGCTCCCTCGCTCTCGAACGCTCACAGTCTATCGACAGAGGGGGCGAAACGTCCTGGGTGCGTGTGTCGATGCGAATGGCGAGGCCCCGCGCGCGCGCTTAGGCTATTGTCATCTTATTGTCATCTGTGGTGCAAACATTTGATGATAAAGCGATAAGATATTATCGCGCTATCGAATCTGCATCGACGAGATCCCTCTCTGCCGGCGGCTCCCTCTCGACGAATTGGGCGCACGCTCGGCAACGAGAAGCCGATTATTCCGGACGCCGCATTTTTTCCCGCATTAAATTTCAATGCATCAGGCACATCGATCCCGCCGAGATTGATAGGGTGCATGTGGAAGGAGCGGAAAGATCGATCGCTCTTTTTCTCCTTTTCTCTTTCTCTCCGATGGACTGCAAGGCAATTCCGCGGAGCGCGGGATGTGGTGGAGAAGGAGTGGCTCCTTGTCGGAAGGGTACTCGCGCCGAAGCGGGACACAGTCTTTCTTACCTTCTTTAGTACTGAATCGGTTGACATCGACTTCGTTCACCCTGAGTATGACGTCACCGGCCTCGACCTGCAAAACCAACAGACAGAATCTCTATGAAAACGGAGTCGGCAGGATGATCAATCGGGCGTGGGGAAGCGCAACTTCTCATTGGCAGGCTCGCGGCAATGAGAAAACGAGCCCCTCGACAATCAGTCGTACTTTCAGGAGGGAGACGAGAAAAATAATTAAATACGGCTTGGACGACCAACATCACCGCGCGGCATAACAAAGCAAGACGATGCTCTTCGCAGAAATGTCGGTGGGAAGCTGAAGACAAGATGCGCACTTCAGTATCATTAAAATTAGATCTCTGGCCGAGGCGCCGGGGCTTGGCTCCTCGTCAGAACCAGTTAATCAGTTAACACATTGTTTACCGACTACGAAAATAATCCTCTTTCTGCGTAATTGTTTCATGTACTCATTATGGTACTTGATTATTTTAGTTTGGTAAAAGAATGATTTCCACACGAGAGTATCGACATTTATTAGATCAGTCGACGTTGCATGCTCGAATCGCGCGTGCTCGACAAGGTGTTTCTCGGGATTACTAGTTTCTAGCTGGTCGAGGAGGAAAGCACCGGGGAGTGCGTAGCATTATTAAATTTTCCCAACCCTTCGACGTCTGATAGAGCATGCAAAGTGCATTAGCAGTATTAGTTCTAGTTACTCTGGCTTCCTTGCGCCGCTCAACTAGCCAGGTTCCCGCTAGCGCTCTACGAGAGTGCGTGTGTGCACTTCCACCAGCCAAGATTTCCAATCTCTAAAGTATCTCCGGTGGCCGGCGGCGCTCGCCCGCACACCCCGTCGTTCCTCCCCACGAGAGATTGCGCCCCATAAACAATTTCGTTTTCCAGTCTAGCTATTCCCCCGGAGAGAGCGAGGCAAGAGGCGGAAAAGTCCGCGGGGGTGGAGGCCCCGGCAGTGGGGAAGTCTGGCTCCTCGTCGCTCCTGGCAGCGAGCGAGCGCCGAGCGTCTGACGACGGCATTGTCCTCGCCTCGACAATAAGCTGCTCGGATAAGTTCCTTCGGCGGACTCCTCTTGCGCGCACTCGCGCCACGTCGATCAAACGCGCCGTCCCCTATGTCGCCGGAAACCGTCGCCGACCTCTTCGCCGACCCTTCCTACTTGGATATTACGACTTGCCGAGCAGAGGCCACCGCTTGTCGAACCTCGCAAAGACGACCTGATTACGATGTTATTCGAGTGGTTATCTCGCGCCGCTAATTAATATCACTGACTAGCCTCGGTTAATATCGCTGAATGGGCGCGCCCGAGCTGCGCGCAGCTAACAATAAACTGCGCAAGTGAATCGGGTCGTTCCTGGTCAGACAGAAAGAGGCGCGGAGCGGAGCTAGAGCTAGAACTGCGGTTTTATCGTGAGAGGTGCGTCCTCTTGGCACCAATACGAGCAGACTGACATAGTAAATGCAGAACGACGCGGATACGTATCAGTCAGTAATGTCGATCTTCCATGTGGATACACAGGTGACTGCATTTTTTATAACTCCACTTGCCACCGGAGACCCGGCCTGCCTTATATTCCAAGCAAAGCGCGATGCGATTGGACAAAACAATTGTGCTTGCAGGGAGTAATATCGGCATAAGCGAATCATATGTGTCCGCAGCATCAGCTTCTACACACATGCCAGTATATAGACCGTGGTATGGCCAAGCGGGCCGTCGCGCGTGTGTGCGCCTCGCACTTCGCAAGTGGAACTGCCAGGATGATATGTGCATCTCACACGCACGCACTACTCTCTCGCCATTGTCTCCGGGTGCAGAGCCACTCTCCGCAAAACTACTACATACTATCTCCATAGACGCGGCATATGCGAGAGCGCCGAGCGGTTGCAGCGGTTCGCCGAGCGTAAAACGCAACTCGAGAAAAATCTCCCCGACTTTTATTTATCGCTGCAGCACCGCAGATGCTGCGCGACCCCCCCGCCACCCCCGCGTGCGCTCGTCGCCGCCTGAGAGTAACGTCAGCGGCAGTTTTACTGCCGATTTAATCTCGCGCCGCTATTGATAGCGCGATAAAAATAAGCGATTGCCATCGGCGGGCGCCTAGGATATGACTTTATACCTTCGACGAAGATACCGGTGGCATCGGGCAATTCACGCCGGTAAGCACGAGCGCAATTCCAGGGGTAATAGCCAGCTGTTGCGGGCCGAAGGGTACAACACTGGCAAATGTGCATTTCCCGGGGCCGTCGGCAGCGCAAATCCTTTGAATGCTTGGCCGCGGATAATTACAGCAGGACTTTGGAAACCGCAGTCTGCGCGGCCGGTTTGCAACCCTCAAATTACGCAATGTATATTACAAGTTATTCACTGCACCGCCGCACGCCTCTCACCGTATTTACGTAATACGTACAGCAATCGAAGCGTCACGGCCGCCTCTCGTCTGGCCCCCGTAATGGCCCAGTGTCGAGCCGAGGGAAACAATCGTCTCCGGTCAATGCCAATTCTGCCTTATATACTCGCCCCTCCCGGAATAACTCGATTTTCGCGTATACCTATTGGCCGGCAGAACCCCACCCGCTCTTCCTCCCATCAATTGACAGAGCAGCCCAGAGGCCGTAAATCAATTTCGGGCCTCGACTGAGTGCGCCGCGATGCATTCGCCGGGATAGATGGTCGTGTAATCGGGTCAGATGGGAAGCTGCTAGTCGGCCGAGCATCGGGATAAACAGGATTCGGGCCTGCCACTTTGGTCCTCTCAACTCGCTCGACAAATTCTTGGCCGAGTATTGGCCGGATATGGGACGCCGCTACAGTGGGCTGCCTTTCCACGGGGACTTTGCACTCGCGATTTTAGATTTCACACTTTTTTCTCGCCGAGTTTTTTATTCCGCAGAAAGTTTCACTCGAGCCGCTGGAATCTCCGAGGAACCGGGCCTGCGCGCAAGGTCCTGAAGCAAGGCTGAAGGCTCGACATATATCGAGAGTACATGTCGCTCCAGGCGAGCTATTGTTAAAGTTAAGGGCTTGTTTGCCTGGCATCTGCAGTATTTCCATTTTAAACAGGGAATCATGCGACTCGAATCGAAAGTCGAAGTCGTAAAAGCCGGTGCCGGGGAAACGGGAAGCACAGGATTGCACGAGGAAGGTGGAACTCGGTCACCGCGTGATGTAACGTCGATTCTAACGATTCCGGGCGATAGGGCGATAGGGCGATATCGACGGGAGTGCGGTGCCCGTGCAGTTTCCACCTCGGCGCAGGGAGGAATGTACGCGAGTGCACCCACGCGAGTGCGAGTAAGTACGTGCGACGTGAAAGTCGCAGAGTCAAGGGGGAGGCCGGGGAAGGAAGGCCGGTTACAAAATAATTTAGCCTGGAGAAGTTCAGCTGCTCGCGGTCGAGCCGAGCTGACTCCGCACGCTGGATTCCAGTCGATCCCTGTCGCGCTGCTTTCTACGTGGGCAGTCGTGCACTTACACCGGACGGCTCGTGTAAGGGCCGTGCATGTGCATGCGTGTAACGCGCGAGTTAACGCACGGCCGGCAGACGTCATTTTTACGAGTGATCGCGCCTCGAGTTCTCCAGCCTTACGCCACACACCCGCACTCACTGTCTCTGTCTACCTGGTTGCACGTGTGTCTTCGCGTTTCACCTCTCCCGAGGAATTCGCCGCCGCCGCCCATTATACCGCCCAAGCGCCCCACCGCTCGCCAGACAATGTCCCGTTGTTTGCATTGAACTAATCGGATAATTACCCGCGGTTGGATGACTTATCGCCTCGCGAGGTTTCGAGGGAGAGAGAGAGAAGCGACTGCCAGGACAATGTACCATTCAATTGTAGCCGATGGTGCGCGTTAGACGAAGCCTCAAAGAGACGTTCAATTACTATCACTCACTTTGTCCACAGGTCTGTGTACGCCAGTTATTCCTTAATTGATTTCATCGTTCGGCCAATGAGTCGGTGCTTCGTCCACCCGAGTTCAGCTCGGAGTTCTGATATAATGAGTGTATTAAACTATTGCTAGGAATTAGTATCCAACTGGTTGGTAGATCTCGCGGGTAACCAGCTCTCAAGCCAGGCAGTGTTTATTAGCTGGAAGCCTCGTTAACACGTTAGGAGTGCGCCACTCGACAATGCAGTTTCACCTGGCAAAGGGGAATATACTCGATGTGATCGAATCTGTCGGCGCGGCTCGCCGAGAGTCGATCGGCGCATGGACAGCAACGCCGAAGGCAGTGCGCGAAATTGGGCATTTGGAGAGCAAGAGTCACCACTACTGTGCGCTCGCTCGGACCTCGCAACTGTACTCGATGATTTTTCTCACTTCCTCCCGCTCGACTTTACGTGGACCGCAGGAAATATTTACAAGGCAACGCGTGAAATGCGACTGGTCGAGAAACTCGGTCACGGATTAGAATTCAGGCGGCGTCGCACTGGCAGCCAGCGTCGTATTTTTGTCCGCCATGACATTGACTTTCAGCGGGCCGCTGTCCAACTTTACCGCGAGAATAGTTGATGGCACCCGAGGGAACACATGTTACTCTCCGAGAATCTGATAACAATCGGGGCTCTTCGAAAATAATGTCTTTTCCTAATGTCACCGGCGGCGTGACGGATCCGCCGGGAAATGAATGGGTTTCTTTTGCTTCCTGGATACTCGGCGACAAGGATCGACAGCAGTGCCATTACCGAAGTGCCAAGTGCGATAAAGCGGTGTATTGTGGATTTGCCTTGACCAAGGTATTCGAAAGCACGGACTTTCCACGATGAAACGCGGCGGGAATTGGTGGCGGAGGGGGCCAAGCGTTCAATCGAAACCGGATTGACCGGTGGCAGGGCGCCGGGAAAAGTGATACGCCCGGGATATTAGTATCGCCGAATGCTCGCCGGGACAGCCGCGTTAATTGGCGGCCGGCAATCAGCTTTAATTAAAATCGCCGGACGCACCGAAGCGCGTTCCTTCCGCGACCGGGCATGCTCTCTGGTATCTCGATTTTTTCCGCCATCGCAGCCCCGGCATCCGACGAATCTCCCACGAAAATGGTCCCCGCTCCCGCGGGATCAATCAATCGCACATGCACGCGTGCCAGTCAGCCGGCAAAGGAAACACAGCACTTTTATTACCACTGCGATTCCAATATTCTCGGAAACACGTCTCGACCCACTGGTTGACGTATTAATCTTCGTTGAGCCGACTTATCAAATCGTCGGAGCGCGCGAGCGGCCAGCCGGAAAGCGTGCCGAGTACGTGCCTGATTTAATTTCCTCCCGTAGAAAAAGCGGGATCGATCCACTGGCGCAGCGCGGTCACCGCGCCAGAAAATCTGGCCGGGAAAGCCGGGAAAGCCGGGGGCAGCGGCTCACGCGAAACCAAACGCCACAAATGGCACTTTTCCATCAATTCGTTGGCGTCGCTGGCAATCGGGAAGATTGGTGACACGCAAACTGCCTTAATATCTCGAGCGGAACGCACGCTGTAATTGACCAGGCCGGCGCGTTACGGCAGATTGCTCGGTGGCAATTGGTTCCAGCGCAGCGAGGAAGTAGTAGCCTTTTTTAAAAGGGGACGGCTCGCCCTCGTACGCTTAAGACCGCAGGCCCATAAGCACACGCTGACTGCTTTGCGTAACGAGAGCCGTTACGAGGCACCGACCACCATTGACAACGACTACTATGCACTTCCGATCATTCAGCACTGCCGAGCTATCTCTGACCATGCAACCTCTCCCAAGGTCGTCTCTTGAGAGAGCCACTCGAATTTATTCCGATCCTTCGTCCTCCTCACATACACTTTCATACCCTCGAACGCGCGCCCGCGCCCGCGCGAGTGATGCCTGGTTGGCTAGCTGACTAAGCGAATGCAATGCGAATTTACGAGGATACTTAGCTGCTCCAGCTCCGGAACGAGTAGGTACGTACATACGTACCACCGATGGAATAAGCGGAATGCTCGGAATGCCATCGGACTCCGGACTTAGAATAGCTGGTACGTCGCCTCTCCCCGGCCTCCTCGAATACCGATAGAACGTGTTTTTGCATCCCCGTCTGCCGCTCGGTATACATCGGGCTATTTCAGCTCTTTTGTCCACCGCAATTCGCCGTTTCCACGATAATGCCGGCAAGAAGGCGCATTCGCCACCGGTGCGAATATTCCTGCCGCCTTCACTTTCACAGTCCAGCAACAACTGCGCGCCGCGAGCCTTCTTTGCCCGCCTCATCGGACACGTTTTTCAGGATCCGATCGATATCGACTGCCCAAAGAGAGACAGAGACGGGAAAAAGCCTCTTTCCCTCGATTGGCCGTGGAGTATGGAAATTCGCGATGCCACGGTACTCGAGACATCCAGCAGAAATAATGTAAATTTGATCCCTTCAATGGCTCCGAGTTACCTAACACCACCCTCTCGCAGAAAAGCAACGCTCCACCGAGCGATGTAAATGCGATAAAAGCCCAAGCTACCAAGCATTCTCGCGGCGAATACGAACAATCTCTAAGCTCCGCGTGGCGCGAAGCAAGAGAAAGAGCTCGGGCCAAGATTATTGTTCTTCCTTGGAGCTCGGCTGTATATGTCCTTCCCGAAAAGGATGAATCAGGCTGAGTCACTCGGTTGGTTCCTATGTGCAGGCAACAGCAGCGCCTCGCGTAGGAACACGTACACGTGACGGGACTCCTATTATTCTGCCTGTCCGAGGAAAGAAGCTACGTGGCTGGGGTAAAAAGGGGCTCGGTTTGCGCGATCGATTCGATCGGGCGGCCCCCTCCGGCGAGCGGCCGGAGTCCGCCCGCGGCCGCCCTCGGTAAGTGCAATTTACATCACCGAAACTAAAGTACGCGTCATGCAAGAAACTGGTCGCTCGCTCCCCAACTATATTCGAGGCTGGCCCGCTATTTTTAGGCCTGCCGTTCGCCGTTGCATACATTTGCATTGATTGCGCTTGTTTTACCGTGCGCTAACGCCGAGAGACAGGCCGACAAAGGGGGCGAGAGCGAGGGGCGGTAGCGAGAGGCGAGCCACGAGATGCAGTAATCACGGTGGGAAATTACGCAGACACTAGACTCTATCCGGATGGAGAGGAGAGTCGAATACATAGAGCCCTGCCCACTTCACGCACTTGGCTCTGACGCGTGTCTATCGATCCCAGTCACCGATAGGGCATCCGTTAACCAGATCTCACCAGGCTCGCTAAAACCGAGTTCCGGCAAAGTGGGAATGATTCGGCTGAATGAGCCGAGTCCTGACGCGTAACACTCGAGTCGAGCTAATATTTGAGATTCTCCGCAATTTCTATGTAGAACGATTAGAGATGATTCATGAGCCTGTCAATGCCTCGAGTGTCTTTCCAGAGTTAGATTGAAAGTGGATTTCACAGTATGGACTTCCTAGCCAGCTGTTCGCACGGGATTCGGAGTGTCCATTCGATTGGAGTTATACGCGATCGCCGGTGGCTCGAGTCAGTGCAAACACTGCCAGCGCACTATCAACCGATTGGTGTTACGCAGTCGAGCTGTGAATCAACCCGACGTAACACCACTTGAAACCAAAGCAGCGCGTTCCAACTATTGACGGATTAGTTATGTTAACGAGTAAAGTATACTTCGATGCAACTCGGACGTGGAATGGAGGCGGCGAGGAGGGAAAAGGGGAGTCAAGACCGGAAGGGCATTGACTGCATTTCGATCTATAGACTTAGAGCTAAGCACACACGCTGTCTGGGCAGCACGTGCTAATAGAGCAACCGTGTCGAAGCCAATCGTCACGCTACGGAATACAAAAGCGCACGTGGGTGGAAAATAATGGTTATTTATATAGTCGGTATCGCCCACTGCTCGCTTCCGCTCTCGGCCTTTCCTCCGTGGCGCGTCGTGGTGCGCCGGCTGTTTGTACGTTTCTCGGCTTCCCCTCGAGCGATCCCCGTGGACAGTGAGTAGCAGCTCGTGGCTCTTCTCGTCCCCAAGAGAGATAAGGAGGGTGTCTGGTTCTATGAAAAATGAGTGATGCTCGTGACCCGATGTCAATGCCACCGCACCCGCAACCGCGCCCACGCGCGCGCGCGCACACACACAAACAGCCTCTGATCAATGTCCCCATGTGTTCTTGCCGTCTAAACGACTCGGGAACATGTGTACGTGTATCAGAGATCTCGGAGGTCGTGGATGGGTCGATGGATCTATTTTCCCTGCCGCACTTCTTCGTTAGGAATCCCGCGCGCTGACTTCCTCCGGTATTTGATAAGACTGCAGAAATGCACACTCCATTACCTCGGGCCCTGATTAAAGAACACTTTGTCCAGAAAGACTGGAGGGAGAAATATCTCGGGACGAGCGGGAGCGGGAGCGGTATCGCAGGGGCAGTTTATTCCAATGAGGAAGAAGAGAGCGCACTCAAGGCGTATTCATTCGAGCGAGTATAATTCATCCCGACGGAGAAATTCCATTACTACGAATTCGAGATAAATGGAATTATGCAATGAAGGTCCTCTCTATGCCAGGCTCTGCACCCACGGCGGTATAGTGCGCGCGTCTGAATGGCGGCGACTTGAAGCGGCGCTCGCATTTCTATGTATACAAATCCGATGCAATTTTCGTCAACTGTTTCCGAGAGGTCGGCGGTGAGCCAGGGCCCCAAGGAGAAATGTCGTTGAATCCGAGGAAGAGCGAGACCCAGTCAATAGGGGAGACATGCGCGGCGTCGTCGCCGCCGCCGGTATCTCGAGAGAGGAATCATGGGAAGCCGAAAAGCAGCAAGCTGCGTCTCGCCGAGGACGGCAAGGCCGTCAGGTTTCGCTGCGACTTTCCCTCCACGCAGGTTAAGGTGATGCTGGCCCGAGGATGGACCCAGGTTATGGAATGCACCTTATTCGACCTTAACGAGAATCCGTGTACAGGACAGCCAGCCCTAACACGGCCACCTCGCCTCTCGCCTGTATTCCCTTAGAGTCGCGTCGAGATAGACTCAACATAGAGCATTGTTTGTTGCCTGATACGGAGAAGATCGACTATTATGCCGGCGAGTGCATTGTTCGACCGATACCACGCTCCATTCCACACGCGCACCTAAATAACACTGGCAACTCGCATTCCCACTCTTTCTCTTTCTCTTTCTCTTTCTCTTTCTCTTTCACTGACCTATGCCTCGGTACGATTGCGCTCCAACTCCAAAGCTAGCGCTCCAACTTTAAAAATCGCATTACGTAGACGGTGCGAGTTACTAACTGCCTTAACTCTAGCGCGCGCTGCTGGCCGAGTGCGAGCTGACAAAGTTAATCGGCGCGGACACACCTATCTATTAGCTACGTGCTTTCGTGACACGCGTTTCCTTATCGCGGCAACTTTTAATGCAATAATGAATGTTAAAGCGAGCGAGTTTACTATGCGGCACCTGCTCCGAATCGCTTTCACTTTCCTCGCGGAAACTATCGGCTGGCAATTCAATGAGATATACTTGTAAAGCAGAACCTGTTATGAGACGACGCTGTAGACAGTTTGCTTGCTTAAGCTCCTGGCCTTAAGATCGATACACGAGTGCAAAGATCAAAGCTGTGTTTTTCAGATCGTCGACGCCGCGGACACAAGTTGGCACATCTGGTGGTGCGAAACCAACGACGTGCGACCGGTCCTCGACCAGAAGCTCCGCTCCCACCAGAAGATACCGCATTTCCGCAACTTCTACGAGCTGACGCGCAAGAACTTCCTCTACAGGAACCTCAAGAGGTACAAGAAGCTGTTGTTGAAGTCGGCAAAGGACGAGGAGGCGGCATTGTGCGACTCGATGCCGGTCACTTTCGAATTGCCCAACGACTACAGTCTATTTATCGAGGAGTACAACAAGCAACCGGGCGCCACTTGGATAGTGAAGCCAGCAGGTCGCTCGCAGGGCAGGGGAATCTTCCTCTTCCGGAAATTGAGAGATCTCGTTGAATGGAAAACGAAGGAATTCCTGGTGAGCGAACAGTCCGAGACGCCGCCCGAGACGTTCATCGTGCAGAAATACGTCGAGGACCCGTACCTTCTCGCCGGTTTGTCCTTTCTCATTCTCCTTTCTCCTTTCTCCTCCGACTGCATTCGTCCTGGTGGCGTGGCTTGAGCCGCTTATCGCCCGCGGAGAATACAGCGCCTAGACCACTCTGTGTACGCGAAGCTCTCTGTTGTTGAGTAATAGATGCCTTGAGTATACAAGGCTCAATGGCAATCGCGAAGAATGGCGAGGCGGGCGAGGCGGGCGAGGCGGGAGAGGCGGAAACGCCTTTGGCGAAAATACACGGCGCCACTGCTCTGTATGGATAGGCGACTGATAAAAGGCGCGCCTTCAATCGAAACCCGCTCTCGAGAAGAGCACTCCTTTGAATACACTTGCTGCCAAGCGTACACAGGGTATCATCCCTTCAGAGATGGAGCCGTGGCCGGCGGAATCACTGAGAATGCGATCGCGATTTACACAGGCCGCAAGTTCGATCTCCGGATTTACGTATTGGTCACGTCCTTCCACCCGCTCAAAGTCTGGCTGGCGAGGGAGGGCTTCGCGAGACTCTCGGCCGAGCTCTTCGACATGGAGAACATTGAGGATAGCAGGGTGCATCTCACTAATATAGCGATCCAACTCAAGGCCAACGACGGGGAAGAGAGCGGCCAGGATAGGAAGGCGATGAAACAACGGTGCAAATGGGCATTGCGCAAGGTTCGAGAGTACCTAACTGCCGGCCATGGGGAGGCTGCGGTCGAGTCCCTGCTCCAGCGAATAGCCGGTCGGTGAGAGACAAACTAGCTATCTTGTACCTGTGGTACCGGAGCTCTCGGCTCGAGTTTACCGGGGAGTTTACCCTGCACCTGGTAGGTGTTATAATGGCGAGTCTGCTGGCGGTGCAGCCGGTCATGATGCAGGGCAGGCATTCCTTCGAGCTCTATGGATACGATGTACTATTGGACGAGAAGCTGGTCCCGTGGCTGCTCGAGGTGAACGCATCGCCGGCCCTCACCGGCACCGATCCCGAGGACTATCGGCTAAAGTTCGACCTGATCGACGATGTGCTCAACATCCTCGACTTCGACTGCCGCCTCACCGGCCGAGAAACGAGGGTCGGCGGCTTCGATCTACTCTGGAGCGACGGCCCCGTATGGACTTATTGCCCCAACCCTACCTTCTGCGGAGATCCGCCCTGCGGCCCGAGGAAACTCAACATCTTCCTTGGCGCGAGAAACGATCGCTTGGAGCAGATACGTCGCCTTCACGATTACCTCGCTCGAGTCTATGCTACGAGCTCGTAGATCACGCGAGGCTATAACACCCACTTTCTACCATAATAAAGACTATAATAGCAGTTTCTGCGGAATCGAAGCCTTTCGAGCTGATTTTCCCGAGGTCGGAAGCTTTCGTTTTATTTTTGCGGATAGGATATTTTATTTTTTTTTATTAAAAGCACGCATTTTGCTGGGGATAATCTAATGGCGACGGCCTGGCGTTCATTCTGGTCGAGTGAGGCCAAGTTTTTCGATATGCGCGACACGCCGGATTCATTAATCGCCGCGCTCGGCGTGACTCGTCTCGCCGGTGTTTGCCTTTTTTATTTGCGCCTCGGCGGCTGAGCGCGATATCTGGAGTAATAGCCGGCGACCGGTCACTCGGAAACACAAGGTTGCGTGATCCCATTTGTCGGGCTGAGCTTATGCGACGCGTGTAACGGCCGGGAATTTTCATTGGGCCGGAGTTATTAAATTCGAGGAAAGCGTGCCGGCAGGCGCCGCCGCTCCAAAGAATGCAGAAGGGTGTGCATCAAAGCCAGCAAAGCGACGTGCACTCTCGCTTTTATTCACACGCGGGTGCGCGCGACCTCTCTTCTCCTCTCCAGCCTCCTCCTTCTCCTCCTCCTCCTCCTCTTCCTCCTCCTCCTCGTCGTCGTCGTCGTCGTCGTCGTCGTGTGCACACTCTTTTTCCCTCTCGTCCGTCGCGTCATCGCGCGCGCCCGCTTCTCTCTTTCAACGGCGGCCGACTAAATTTAGCGGAAGGGTCGCTGTAACTTCGTAAGTGCACTCGTGTTATCCTGATTCTCGCGCGGCAACAGCCGGCCGAGCCAAAGCCGCGCGAGATTCTTTCGCGATCGTCATTTTCTTTCTGCCTCCGAGGACTCTGAACCCGAACTACGTCAAGAGTCGGCGCTCCACTGGAGTTTTCCGAATCCCGAGGCTCTAGGAGCTCCTCTTGTCTCGCATCAAAGTCGTAGAAAAACGTACGGCAAAGAGTACACGTATTTCTCGAAAAGTACAATTCCTTTCGAAGCTCAATTCCCGTAGAATTGGCAAAAGGAGGTACAGGTGCTTCCGAGCGCTTCTGACATCCTGTATTCGCACGACGAGTGGATGGATGCATACATAGTTGAAAGCATATTCCCTGGCGTTTCCGATAATATGCCTGATATACTGGCACGCCGGAATGTCACGTGACATGTGCACGGCGAATAATCTTAAGGATCCACGATGACATTCTCTCGCTCACTCGCCGCGGGATTACACGATGCTCTACAACTCGATAGCCGATATTGCCAGTTTCCCCGAGAAGTACGTGTACCGGTCGATATCGAGGAGAGAGCGGCGAGGAATCCTCGAAAAAGGAGAGATTTAAACGGCATCCTCGGCATTGAGAGCGAGCGGGCTGACATGGCAGGACGGCGGAGCAGGAGAAACGTGAAATCGAAAAAGTCGGTCCGAGCGATCCGGGCCGAGTGGCCCCGCTACGGGGTGTATCGATGCACAACGGTGTTAAGCGGAATGCCGCGTTAATTAAAGTGTAATTAGAGCAATGGAGGTAGGCACCCTACCCTCCTACGTATGAATGCACCCCAGTTACTAATGAAGTCAGGTCGTTTGACACAATTTATTCCAGCAGCGATTTAGCTGCCGATCGCTAAAATAAAGGCCGCCGGGGTTAAAGCCGCCCTGTCATCCGGAATGATCTCGAAATTCGCGCGTCCTCGCGGCATCGGGGCCGACTCTTGATTATCAAACGGCGCGACCAGCGATTATCCGCCGATCTCTCATTAGCATTGTGTCGCGGGGCCTCGAGCGGAGCCGCCTCTTTTTTCCCGCGAAAGCGGATGATTATCCGGTGGCGCGGCGAAAAACAGCGGCCAATGAAAGTGTCCTCCGCGGGCGCACAAAGGCGGACTTAACCACAGGTAATTGGAGAGTAAAGCCTCGTCTACGGACTCTCCTCTCTGTGGCTCCGGAGAATCGCCATGGGCTATAGCCTGCCAGCCAGGCCAGCGCTCGTCGACTCTCGGCACGATGAGGCCTCTCGCTCTTTCCATCCAGTTGACACACAGAGGGGTTCGCCTTAACGTCCTTAACCCATTTGCCGGCGACAGAGTTACGTTAACGCAACATAATGATTCCGCTTCCTCCCCCGTTCCACATCGTCCCACTGCCCTCTCCCGTTCCTGCTCTCGTCACTCGTTAAATCCTTAACGATACCCTCTTTCCCCGACAGTAGCCGGCACTACGCGCTCGAGCACTGTGCCCCAGTCCCATCGATATCGCATCGGAATTCGACCAGCACCCGATCAGGACCCGACCAGGACCCGACCAGGAATCGGTGTACCCATTTCAATATCTAGCCGTTCTCAGCGGGAGGTTGGGGTTCGCACGGTGCTCGCACGAGGGCTCGGCACCGAGGGAAGAAGCGAGAGATAGAGCAGGCCAGTTTGGCGAGAGGGATCAGTCGCGATTGTTATCGGAGGCATCGAAAGCCCACTCGAGGCTCGGAGCGCGCTAAGACGACCAACGATGTCGAGATGACAGTTATCAGCGAGTGACTTCACTCCAGTGGCCGAGCCACTCTTCATCCCGTTTCAGTTCCTATTTCAAATCCGCCCAGAAATTCACTGCCTTCCCTGTAATTTATAGTTTATCGAACTACGGGGGAGTAAAGTACAGCCGGGGCTCCGTGGAGCCCAGGTGGCTCTCTCGGGCGCAATATTCTGCTATCTGAGATCCGTCGGGCGCGAGTACACATTTTCTTATTCCGCCCCGGCCTTCTTCGAGTGAATGCATGTGCTTGAGTTACGGGCCGAGTTTGACTTCCCGTAATGGCATGGTGCTCATTCGCCCCGGCTGGAACTACACTCGAGGAGGGGGGATTCTATTCAATCAAAGTCTGATGGCTCTCCAGGTATCCACTCTCGAAACATTTCAAGTTTAAGTATGCTGGGTGAGATTATTCCCTGGTATACATATAACAACGCTAATAAATTCGGGCCCGACCGATTCTACTGGGCTCCAGCGGCAGATAATAATTGAGCGGGGAGGGAAGCAGCTTAAGTCACTCGTAACTCCATTACGTTCTCTCTGCAAACGAGAGGCATGCTTGGACGAGCGCTGGACGAGGGAGGAAAGTCGGCGAGTTTCTCTGGAGCTCGCGGCAGAGCCACGCGGAACAGAGAGGTCGACGCGAAATCCGCAAACGGCGTTATACGTCCGACCCAAATTGGAATCGATTCAGGCTGCTAAAGCGGCTATTCAGCTAACGCGAAAAGAAGGGCTGAAGATTCGAATTTATGTGCGCGGCTCTTCACTCGTTTTTCTTGGCTGCCAACTGGAGGCCGGGGGGGCCTCCGCTCCCTGAATAAACGGGCATCGAATGCAGCCCTGAAAAGGCTATTTTTCAGCACTCTTTGGCATTCTTTACACTTCCATCGAGCTCACGTGCCTCTTTCTTCCCGGCCACCTCCCACCCTCGATTCTTCTCTGCTCCATCACCTACGTCCTCCTCGTATCGTTATGCTCCAACACTGATCCCATTACTCGCTCGCGGCACTCGCTATTCCAATTACGGCCTCTTATCCGCCGCGGCCTTTAATTAATCTAATTAATTTCATCAGCCCTCGCGAGACCTTCCCGACGAATCGCATTTTTTCCTCTCGTCCCTCTCGGGGCGATTTTCCTCCGACCTAAACTAACCGAGCAGAGGCTCTCCGAGTCCGATATTTCCTCCGGCATTGTATTCCCGCCGAGTGCTCCGGGCAGAACGCGAGACTAATCCGAAAGGTGGAACAAGCGGCGCGGCGTCGCGAAGGCAGTCGCGCCCGGGGGAGAGGGAGGGAACGAGATGAATTGTGGAGTGACACCGGCTTCTACAAGTGAGGCTTATTCTTCCGGCGGCAGCCGAGAGAAAGGGGCTACTTTTTATTCCGAGCTTGATAAATCCCTTTTAGACCTGGCGAGCGTTCAAGAGCACTCAACTTCGCCTCTCTCCAGGATGCGGCCGAAATGTACACCGCTCGCCCACCTTATTACGCCGCGATAATGCCTTTCCATCCTGCTCTCCTACTCGCCGTATTCCTCCCCCTATATTTATACATCCCTACGGCGACGCGACGAGTATTCGCCTTTGTCGCCGCTGCTTTCCTCCTGGAAGGGAAAACAAGATTCCCCAGGTCCGGCCGGCGGCGCAATGTAATCCCGAAAGAATGGACTGCTCTAGAGTTGCTCGTGCCATTTCTAAACACTCTTTCAGTAGAATGAGAAGGCGCATCGGGAAACATGGAATAACAGCGAGACATAAAACTCTTCTTCTCGCGTTGCTGGCGCCCCTTTCCTAGATTGGACGCCATTTATAAGGGGAGTGCGTGGAGCTGAGCTAGCCGGGCGATTTAGATCGAGACAAAGTTTCAAGCAAGCGGGCGAGAGGCGCCGCGACGACTGCGTCGCTGACAACCAAAAGAAATCGCGTCACCCTCTTTACGAGCGAGTAACTAGCGTGAATGCCTCTTTTCGGTGTCATTGACCCCTTTCCATCGAGTGCAAAGGAAGCATCGGAGAATGCGCCGGTCGTAAAAGGAGAAAAGAAGAGGTGAGAGCAAGAAGTCCGGAAGGAACGAGAGCGCGCGGTATGCGAGCTTTCTGTGCCAGTGAGACGCTTACAGGCTTCCATAAGCGAACTCGGAAATCCTAGCGACCCTTTCTACTGTGTACGCGCGTGCCGACGCGTCCTCCCAGAGTTCTACCTCGTGGAAATTAGATTCTCGTCTACGGGGATCCACGCGCGGGACCATAATAATTGGCCCCGGCGATTCCTTAATCCTTTGGTAACAGCCGTTGCGCCGGCGGCCACTTTATTATTTCTCGCCCGGCCTCGTTAGCGACGACACCCACTTCTAATTACATCGGGCCTTGCACGCCCCGGTACACATGGGCCCGCGCGGCCCAGTGCACCATGCAAATTCTACCACGTCCCTCCCTCGCTTCGCATATTGTGCCGGGCCATTTTTCTAGGAGCCGTTGGTATTAATAGATTCAAATGTCAAGGTTCGCCAATGAGAATGGCTGGAATGGATCGGGAACTATTTGCGAGCGGCAGTGATTGCGTCACTGCGTACGGGGGATTGCGCTCTTTCGCCGAATCCCATTAAATCTGAACGTCATTGGAATCAGCGGACGATTCCTGCCTGGTGCACAGTGCACGAGGGAAAGAGAGACATTCGAAAGTCAGCAAGGATGATATGTCACTCTAATAGGGAAATCCTTGGTAGATAAATGAGCGAGGAACGTTCTACCCGGCCGGCGGCGATCCATTTGGATCGGGTTGCTCGGAGGGCCGCAAATTCAACGGAAATCGATATGCTCGACACGCCGTTTCGGAATGAAAGGTCGAGCAGCGGAGCAGCGCAGCAACTCCACCGCTGTAACGGTGATATCCCGTGTATCGCAATACACACAACGCCCGGCGACAAATGCAACACACGACTTGTCTCAATTTCGGCTTTCTAGGTCGAGTGGCGCAACGCACCCTACGACCGCGCGGGGCAACAAAACCGCGTTTTGCAATGAGCTCTATATCCGCATTCGCCGAGCAACATTTTAATCCGTTGTCCGGCGAGGCCGGCAAATCTCCAGCCGTCCAGGCAAACGCGGCTAAATCGGCTAGCCGGGAATTCGGAGCACTCTCGCTCTACATTTTACATGCTTACGCTAGATAGATCTGCACTAGCATTGAGAGCAAGGGGAGAGGGAGATTGTGCAAGTTACAGCGATCCTCTATTCATGTGTACCTGGCGCCAGCGGTGAAAAAAGCTAAAAGGCCATCATCCACACTACTGGCAGCCCTCCCGCTCTCGCCTTCCCGCTACCTCACTTTGCAATTCTATACAAACACACGTAACGAAGGGAGAGAGGGAGGCGAGAGAGCAGATCGTACGTGCCGATAGGATATTTCGACCTTATTTCCTGCGAGCGGCTAAAGAGCTGATTTACCTCTCCATGCAGTGCACTCAAACCTCTCCCGGGTGCTCGATCCAGCGAGCGACAGAGATCCTAAGCCGGAGACAGAGAGAGAGAGAGTGAGGGAGGGAGGGTATGAAATTTCAACGAGTAGGAAGTTAACTGCTTACGTTCATCAGATATAAAAGAAAGCGCGGCCTATAGTTATATTCCTCAAAGGAAAATAGTAGTTTGTGATACATGTGCGGAAAGTGGGCAATTCCCAGATGTGTCAAGTTGCTGCAGGAGCCGAAAGCGTAGCGGAATTCACAGGAGAACAAGCGTGGAAAGTGTCGATAATCACACGGGTCCTTTTGTGAATGCCGCGTACGCCAAAAGGCGAATCAAGTAAATTCGCGCGTCTGGAGGATCACTACTTTTCATATTACATAGTATATCACGACCTATTTTATGTAGCGCATGCTGCGAAAGTTTACTTTGAGAGAATCGACTGGTCAGGCCGACAGATTGAATTTGGCAGAACATGTAACAGACCCTTTATCTTTTGTTTCTCATTACCAGAGTAGTGCGGGAAAACGATCGATGCAATTTACTTTCCGCACTAGTGCGGTAAAGCGGTCGATATAATGAAATAAAATGCTACCTTCTGCACTTGAGCAGTAACAGACTGAATATAGATCAGAGTCCTGAAGTCAGCCACTTTGCGCACAATAACGCATGTCTCGAAAAGTCAAGTTTAAATTTATCGCACGAGAGCGCGCAAGATGTATACGTAACGAGCCGGTGGTATATCATTATCCATTACGGCATTTCTACAAATTCTACACGATGCGAGTCAAGTGCACTTGCAGCGAGCACCATTGTAGTTGTATGTATGCATTTTCATACCAATTTCACGGTGTGTGTGGTATTTGTTATAAGGAAAAGACTGGCTGCAATTAGTGTACTCGCATCGTGTAGAAATACCTTCACAATGCATGCAAGTTAACTGGAGCGATGGATAATGCCGGGCTGGCGAGTGCGCGTAGAACTTTAATTATGGAAACTAGGAGGGGAACATTCGTCTTGGGGCTATCAAGGGTGATCGATCGATAGATTCGAGAAATTCGACGACGTACACGCGTTACTGGCGGGCTAATTGCCGGGCTCGCGTGGCCCCGACGGTATAATACCTCGGCGATTAGCCCCGGCGTCTTATCACGCGATCCAGTTGCATAATCCCCGTCGAGGAGAGGCGGAGCGTCGGAGAAAAAGTCTGTGCATAGCAGACACGACGCATCCGGCAGCAGAGCGTGGCGATGCATAGGCCGAGGGACGCCGCGCGCCCGGTTCAAATGCAAACTGAGAGCGCGGTGCGCTCATTTGGCTGCGAGAATGCAATTAGCCTGGCTCTCCTCGCTGCTCGCCTCCTTTCTTATCTCGCGTCGCAGATACTCTTTTTCTTTTCCGATTTATGCAGCCAGACGCTGCGGCGCCAGTCAGCTGTGAACTCGGACACGGCCGCCGCCGACAGTAATGGACCTTCAATCAAATCAAATTAACTAGTGCGCGATTCTAAAGCCGGATAGTCCGTGTAGTACGCGGCGGACGACGAGAATAGCCTCTTCCGCGGGAGTTATTTAATTGTGATTAGTCTCGAGGAAGATTATCCAGCTGGAAACGAGGATTCAAGTGAGACTCAAGACAAAAACGAATGGCCTCCTTTCCTCGGTCTCAATGCGACCGAGGGACTTTGAGAGACTCGTCAAAGTTCCCCGATATTCCTTATTCCCCGGTGAGACGAGGACTCTGGTTAATGAGAGAAAATGAGAATCGGGAACGAGCATTTCTTTCGGCAGCGTCGAACTTTTATTGCGAGTTTAAAAAGACCTCGTCGAATTACGCAGTATCTGTCGGATAACTGGCGAAACTGGTCCGATCGCGACGGTTAATCCGCTCGCAACCCCTGGCCAGGTGCATGACCGAGGGCAGCTTTATAAAGCAGCGTCCAACAACGCAGTCGCATCGCCCGGTGTGCGAAATTGGGGTAGGACCTGACTTCCCATTCGAAAGGGAGCACCGGGGGCTGTCGAAGGACAATATTCGCCCTCGTACACGACAGAGGTGAACGAACACACGCTCGCTATTGATCACGATAGAAATTCGACGCTAGGAGCGCGCGTCAGCTGATTTGTCGCGAGTGCGACTGAGACGCACGGGTTCGCTCCGATCTCAAATAGGAAACCTTTCCAAGATAGGTCCAAGCACAGTCGATAAAGACTCGAAAGTCTAGCCAGTGATTGTCAGTGGTGTGAATGATTCCTCTAGGAAGAAGAATGAATTGGGCCGCGGTGTAAACATGGCTGCGTTTACAGCGGCCGATTGACAACAAGGATATCAGAGGAGCAATGGGCGAGCGGCGGTCGAGGGTTCTGAACCAGTGCGAGAAAGGCGGTCTCCCTTTATTCAGGTTTTCCAGTTGGCCGGAGGAGCAGCGCGAAGGGGTAGATTCCCCGGGAAACGGGACGAGAGGGACGTGGAGAAAGAGGAAGAGGAAGGAGGCTGCGAAGACGAGAGCCACGGGGGCATAGACGGTCCGACCGACAAGCTGGAATGCGGCCGTTAAACCGATCCCACCCAGCCAATCAGCATCCCTGCCCTGTACACTGTCTCCTGTAGGAAAGCAAAACTCGTAACAAACTGTCTCCAGTCTCTTTGCCTTTACGACTTTGCGTCGATGGACGCTAAAGGAAAGGCTAATGAAAAGCAGGGAAACAGGGAAGGAGGGAAGGAAAAGGGCCGCGCGACAGAGGCTGCTTGCGATAATAACAGAGAGAAAGACACGCGGGTCGATATAGACCGGGCGTTATTTTGGGGGCCCACCTTTCTAGGACTACTGGCTCTCGGGGTTGCTCCTGGCTGCTCCCGGCTGCTCCCGGCTGCTCCCGGCCTTCGCCAGGAGCGCTCGGGTTCCAGGTTTCCAGCCGCCTTTGCCGTTTCCCCCCGGCGCGGCGACTGGAAGCGCTGCTTTTCTGCCTTTGCCTGGACATTCGCAGCAATTCGCAGAGAGAAGAGGACGGGCAAGCGGGGGACTAGGCTTCCGAGAGAGCGAGGGGGGAAGTGAGACTCACCTTGCCGCTCTTCGCTGCCGGTGAGTTCTCGATGATGTCGTAGATGACGTGCGGCAGGCCCGCGGTCCCCAGCAGGGAGAACCCGAATCCGGAGGAGTCGCCGCGGTTCAGGGTGACCAGCAGCTCCTCAGCCATGTTTCAGCCACATTGATCACCTCACTGTCATTTGACGCACCTCCGCGAAAATCGCGCACCGCGTACCAATCCTCCTACGGCGGGCACTCGCGCCCTCCTCTGCTTCTTCCTCTTCTCCTTGGTGGCTTGTTTCCTCGCTCGTTCACTATAGCCCGCGCCTTCCTTCCTTCCTTCCTTCTTTCGCGCGCGCACGCCCGCGCCCGCCCTCTCTTTCTTGCTGCTCCTTAACGGCGTATGTCACTCGGCGAACCCGCTCCCAATGTCTCTTTCGCTCCCTTGCAACCTTGTTGTACGCCGCACACGCACCCACACATACACGCACACGCACGCGGCTCGCACGGACCCTCTCTCCCCTCACACTTTTTCCACTGCACCGCGCCGACCGAGTCCCTAGATTCTAGATTTCCTATCCGCCTCCAGAGCCAGAATCTGCCCCGGAGCCGCCTGCCTGGATGTTTGCGCGGCTAGAACCTCCTCGCCGCTGTGAGACCGTGCTTTGCCGCTAACAGCACCGACTCTCTTACTACGTGTGCCGGGAAGGTACGGCAGCCCTGCGCGCTCCCGCCCCCTGCAGACCTACCGGGCGAGAGCACTTAGCTGGAAAACTCGCGCTCACTTTCCACGTAAGAGCTACCTGTGCCTGCCTGCCTGCCTGTCTGCCTGCGCGGACCAGCGCGAACACCGCGACGGCGTCGCGGCAACCGAGCCGAACAGCAGCCTAGTATCCGCTTGAGAACGACACAACCACCACCTCCACCCTGTCCGGCGAACGCCCCAAGACTGGATGGCGCCACCTTCAAGAGCAGCTCTCACGCCCCCCCTACTATTCCACCTGCAGCCAACTACGCTAGTCAAATCGCAGCTTTGATCGTTTTTTTCAAATTTACACCACACCACGCCGAGTAGCTGTTAATTGGATTAATCCTTTAGAATACTTGTCGAGTATTGAATTAACATTTTCATATGCTTCTGGGCTGTCGCTAGATTCTGGCGGTGATATGCGAGCTATGAATACTTTGGTACTGGCATATTCAGAGAAATGTGTGAAAAGTACACAAGTACCAATGGACGTGTTGATTCAATGGGTTGAATTAAGTGGCCGAGAATTGTTGTCCCGGATTTTTAATTGAATTTTAGTGTAAGCATTGCGATAGCATCGCGCATTGCCTTGACTTGTTATTCCTGATCAGTCGCCCGGCCTGATAACGCTTTTTTTACTTGTTCTGGTTATCGATAATGATCCAGAAGTAGACTTGTGATGCGCTCACTGTATCGAATGCAGTACGAGATACAGCATTCAATAAATTCCAAATATCATTTTCTGTGAGCTGCGTGAAAGCGTTGATTTTAAACTTGAATCGCTCAACAGCACAAAGACTTGTAATCCTATTCCGATCCACTGCTGGGAATCCACTGTGCACACGACTTGAACTTGACTTCGGCAGTAGTACAGGCAAACATGGAGCCACTTGCACATCTCGTTAAAGTGTCTATCCCAAATTATTTAGCCGGATTGCCGATTCCGGAATCAATAGGAGGATGGTTTCGCCTCGGAAGTAAGTACTTTCCATATCTTAATATTAGCCAATTAATCGTCGTGCAATGTTATGTCAATTAATGCGTGGGAGTCAGAAAACGTGACTGCAAGTTGGCAGGCTCTCGCCGATCACGGCAAACTTGCATATTTGCTTATTAAAACCGAATGACATAAGGGGATTTCTGTTCTATGATTTAGTAAGAGACTGGCTGTCGTTAATCCCACCGAGTGCATTGATGGCTGGTATCGGATATATGTCCTACAAAGCATTCTGCCCACTGGCTAGACCTCCTGTAAGTGTCCTACCTGTTACCAATTCATCAAGGACATTAGGATAAGAACACGTCGTTATACCTTGATGCTCTCTTTCGCTTATTAACCGATTATGCAACACTCTCGTTTTCCAGAAATAAATTGGCTCACTTGTAATTTCGCGAAATTGAACATTCATTTGATTATACCAATCGATCGACATTGGCCGATTGAATTTCGAATAGAATTGTAGAGATATAGCTAACATTCCCGTACAGTGCAATGCCCCGAAATTTTTTTATGCATTGAGGACATTGCCTAATACTTGTTCCAGCCGAGTGGATGCGTAAACCTATCGATAAAAAAGGACGTCAATAAGGTGGTGGACACCGTAGATATCGAGGATATCGCCGAAAAAGCTGTGTTCTGCCGTTGCTGGAGGTCGCAAAACGTGAGTATCTTAACAAACCAATTCAATTCTGTTCTTCCTGCTATTAATATATGTAGAGTGCTGCATTCTCATGTGGCCTACTGCACCTACGGCATATGTTATGTAACAGAAGCAGCACCCTCTACGATGATTACTATCTCAGAAATAAATCATGCAGAGTTATAATTACGCGTCTTGATAATGGGAATAGTTATATGGGATTACTAACATATTGATTCTATTCTTATAGTGGCCATATTGTGACGGTTCTCACGGTCGTCACAACAATGAGGTACAAGACAATGTGGGCCCCCTCGTTGTAACCAAGAAGAAGGACTAATGTAAGCCCTTTGACCTATGAATCTTGTATATTGAGTACACGAAAATGTACAGTGCTGTCAACAATATCTCAGACAAGTGTTTTGCATTCTGCATTGTAGCTAATCTGAATAGAGAAAGATCTAATAATATAACTGAACCGTTAAGGTAGATCGGTGTATCAACCTGCAGCAAGAAGCAAGAGCTGCTATATTTATAAGCTGCGAGACATGTGCTTGCCAGCAATGTTCTTTTTCAACTTTATAAAGGTTTAATAGTGAATACTCTATTCAGCAATCCCATTTTGTTCACAAGTGACAAACTGTGGGTTGCCAATTTGCTATGGAATTTATTAAGTTTTTATATCTGTGAACTGTCTTGAATTGTTTGGGTATATGGAATGGAAAATTTTGGGAAAATATATGAGATGCATTTAATTGAGAAATCTACAAGATGTTCAATGCTTACTTCCATTAGAAAAATAGTCTAACGTTTTATTCATGTATGTATGTCAGGTAAAGTAAGAATAATGTTGTAATACAAAAGGTTTCTTCTCGTACGATTAACACATTCAGAATCAACACAAACCACTCAATCTCACGGTACTAGCACCTACAGTATTTAGTTGGTTTAACAGCTATCGTTAATAGTATACACATCTAAATTAAGCAATGGTATTCATCTGAAACATAGCTGCGCCATAGGAAACACGAAGTAGTAACCAAATTATTTGGTTCTCTGACTTTGAGGAGCTTGTATGTTCTTGATATCACAGATCAATGAAACTTCAACAGTACTCTGCAATACTAGCTTCATAGTTCGGCACTTGACAGCTTTCGCCGAAATTTGGTCCCCTTCCCGAAATCAAAGCTGCAACAGTGAATTCATAGTGAAATGTTCGAATTCCAATGTCGTGATTCAACTCTTACCTCAAAGTGTCGGAGATCGTTAGTATCGAATTCCAGATCATTTACAAGCAGCTCTCGATGCCCATATTTGTATCTGAAATTCAATCAGATCGGCATTAAAGGAGATCGGCGTGTTTATTTAGCACGTGGAGGAATTCGTCTTACTCGACATATCTTCGCCACGCAATTACGGTGATGTATGTAAAAACAACAGCAAGGATGAAAGTTATGGCCGTCACCAAAACTATGATCCCAGAAGGCATGTTTTTTCCCTCCTCATCCTCGGCCTTTGCCACTTTGACGCTGTTTCCTGAGTTCCCTTCATTGTGAATGTTGTCCGTCGATAATGGAGCTGCAGAGCTCTCTGCTAGTTCTGTACGATTGCCATTCTCTTTTCCACTTCCCATTGAAGAATCTGATAAAGAAACACGCATTCTTGAGATCTCTTACAATTTTCATACTCATACTTCAAATAGACAGAATCCACTTCTCTTTACCTGTATGATTTGTGTTAGCCTTCTTATCATCAACTGGCGAAACTGTATGGTATACCACGGCGTTTGAATCTTGCTGATCAGCTTGTGGTTTCTCATCTTTTGTTGTTCTATCCTTTTCCGGCACTGTAAGAATTTCAAGTCAGTATGAATCAGCGACAAATTAATTACTTGACAGAGAATTTGGGTATGACACATGCCTGTGTTATTCAATCCTTTCGACGTATCCGCAATTTCACCAACGTCACTCCCGTGTCGTACATAGCAGAGGCGCATGTCATCAGTTTCTTTTTCATAATGGCAAGGGTGATCTTTTTCCTGGCTATTCTTCCTTTCATCCGAAGTGGTTTCATTCCCGCTCAATAAACGCGCGGGTGTTGGACTGATTTCTGTTTTGTTCGCCTTTGAACCACTTCCTGTCATGTTTTGTGAATGTCTTATTACGTAATATTGTTACACGCGCCAGGGTTCACACCATATTCTTTGCTCACCTTCCACATGTGTCTCCGGCGGTGGTTGAGGTGCAATTGGCTCGGTGCTGTTTTTCATCGGAGCATCGGTTCCATTCTTTGAACTTGTACTGTTAAGGCCACTCGGGTTCAATTGTTCCTTTAGTGGCGTGAGATGTACTTGTCCGACTGTCAATGTAATTATACTCTTTATACTTTATACTTATAGACACTATCTCGCATTTTGTACTAGTTGTTATATTTACCAAGTACTGAGACGAGTAACACACTTATTACTGGCAACTGGTACATATTGATCAGTCTTCAGGAACAACCTCGATCAACAGCAAGGACTCGCTCTTCTTTGGCAATGTTGGTGTTCTCCTTTGTCTCAAGGTCTATTGCTTTATCAGACGATCGCGTATCGGATCGGGAACTGAAATCAATTTCGCAATCAGGTTCGCCCGTCTTAAGCTTCCTGCTTTCCGATATTGCCGCGGACTTCATCACTTATAAAATCATGTAATATCCTCGATTAATTTATACGGTCTTCTACGCGTTGTCTATCAGACTAATTGTTGAAAAAAGCGTGGCATGATATGCCGATCTGTTTTGCGCATGAAATTCGTAAGTAAAAGAAACAAGCTCCTATGTGCACCGTAGCTGGGAAGCTCTTAACCAAATGTATTCATTCCGGTAAACAAAATGATACTCTTTGCTTTGCAAAACATGATAAAACTGTTACACATTGACAGCCATATGAATTTCGGGTATAGGTTTATCATAGCACTCGATCCAGTCGAAATCATTCATTGATAAAGTATAATGATCGACAAGAGTCTCCTGCGTTCGAATGTATGACGAATTCGTAGCAAATACCGGTATTTGCTCTGTTTCACTTAATACCGTTTGACACGCACAAGTTCCGCGAAGTAACTAGTCGAAGAACTGCGGGAACTAGAGTCGGCAGATGACGATAATTGACCGAAAGTGTTCTTTTACCGATGGCTCGTTACTCGATTGATTAACGTTCTTGCTTGAGGTCGCGCACAATGTTCTAAAAATGCATAGGCCAGAGGACACGAGCCCATCGATGTACTCTGTGACATATAACGCGCTAATTGGATTTACCACTACGTGGTTTCGTTCGTTCAGTACGGCAGTAAGCTGAGCTTAACATAATAATTATTGAAATATTGGCGGAAAAGTGCTTGGATTGGCGCAAAAAAGGTCGGCCGCGTTACGAAAAGGCTTTGTCGGAGGGAGCGTGCGCGCCCAAGGTTCTCAAAACATACGCGCACCAATAAAGTCTCGCGGGTGGTAATCCAACTGGTTTTGGTATACGCGATAACAAGCGGTAATCATCCCCTGTAGCATTTTTGAGTCACTCGTCAATTGATAAGGGGGCTCTCGGCGATCGGAAGATGGGTCGATCCGGGTATCTCTCGGCGAATGATGCACCGGCCCTCGCGTTTGCATACCTCGGGAGAGCGTGAAATGCGGCCGCTCCACTTTTTCCTTATTCGCAAGCAATAGCTGCGGATGATCCCGCGCAGCACTTATGAGCCAAACCAGGAAGTGGGTCTGCCTTTTCGCACCTTGCGATCATGTATTCTCTGCTGATTACGGTTCTCCCGGACGACGAGGCGTAGCGATTCCCTAGCAGAAGAGGGGCGACGGGAAATCTGGCGGCATTACACTCGCCGCTGATACCGAGATTCGAGATAATACTCAACGTTATACTCGGACCATTATCTCGCTAGCCGCTCACTTTCGAATCATAGAGGATCCGCTTGCGTTTCAGACCGAATGCCGTATCTCGGGGGCCCCGCGCGCTCACTCGCTCCCGTGCTCTCCGCGACTGGCAATCGCGAATACCTCGTTCATGCTTCAAGGTGTGCGCTGCCCGTCGATCACCACCACTTATCGCACACTCCTCCTCGAGGCCCCGCAGTCGATTGAATCGCGTCCCGCGCCTCGAGAAACCGTTCGACGTCGGCGGAACTCCTCCACCGAGCCTCCTTTGCCTTGCCCCGTGTCCTCCGAGTCACTAACTTCCCACTTCTTCCCAAGGAATTCCGGAACCACTGCTCCCCGCGGCGACCCGGTAAAATGTGACGGAATCGAGGGTACTCCGCTTGTCCAAGTGGCGGTGGTACTGCCGTGCGATTTCAAGAAACCCGCGTCCCAATTAGACTTGGAACGGAGAGCCGTGATAACTGGTGGCCTCGCAGTACAATGCGGGTTTTGCTCCGCTTGTTCTTTACGAGCGGAGCGAAAGCCTACTGCGCGAATCCGCACTCCGCCGCGCTCAAGTAAGTATGTATGCACGTATGCACGGGGGACCGAGCCAGGCGAAGAACGCCTCGATGATGAGCGCGCACTTCCTTCAACTGGGAACCGAGAGAGTATTGTGGAAGTCGAGCCATTTCCACCAGCACAAAGTTAAAGATGTCTAATGAAGCGGGCTCGATTAATCGCGGCTATGGGAAATCGCGTAGGAAAGAATTCGAACCAACTCCTCGACGTGCCTTTAATTAGGAATGCTCGGTGGCACCTTGGTAGTTCTAGCAACCAACTTGTGAAACCCGACTTACGGTCCGATCAGCGAGAGAACTACATCCGATCTCACAATTTGTATTTAAATGCGGGTTAAACAATCTGTGGGGAATCTTCGACCTAGGTTGCTAATTGTTTCCTTGACTTAATGCAAACTGGTATGTAGTAACTCCTATTCCATTGATGACAAACGCTATTTTCCTGGAGCCAATCGTGAATATCTTCCTATCTGAGAAGTACTGTGTGTGTTCTTCCGTATTATCGATAAATCTTGCAGCGTCGCGACAAGTTCTTTTTTTTTTAGATATGCGAGCTTTGCTGATTTACGATCACGGATATCACACATTCCACGCATCTGTTTTCGAATAGCTTTCATTTCAAATCATTATTGCTGAACTTTTTCGTAATATGTACGCGCGGGCTGAATTATTGCATCACGTTAGCATTAGGAGTTGATCTGGGTTAGCAGTGGCGTAATATCGTGATAGTGCTGTAAGAGTAGCTCAAGTTCCTGGGAGATTCAGCAGAACGGGCTGAAAACCTCGCGGCAGTCCGCATCTGATTACCGCTTAATAGCGAAAACCGGTAAGGATGGCATGGACGATAGCGTAATCATAATCAATGGAATAATCACGAGCTCCCATACGGAAGTCGTACTCTAATGAGAGTACTAATGTTGTCAGAGTATCATACGAACCTCTCAAAGATCAGTCCCCTTACGTAGCCAAAGATCTATATTTCTCCGGAGCAATCATCTACTTCGCCAAACGTCTGAGATTTTCCTGGGCTGACTAATCCACGTTTTTTCCGATGATGGAATTTCACTGGTCGTAAAATCAGGACGATCTGAAATCCCAGGAAGTTTCTAACAGGAAGAGTGGCGTGTCGAGAATATATCGAGTATGCTGCAGTCAATGGGATCATCAAGTGTCCCGACGAACTCCTCATAATTATGCATGTTTCACTAGAAAGTTTGTGAGCGCAGGTCGCCTCATTTCTCCTCCCGTCGTTCGCTAATCTCACGATTAATTTTCCTCGAGAAATCTCGACGGCGTATTAAGGCTAAGAAAGCAGAAGAATTTTCGAGTAGACTGATGCGTATCTTGCATCTATTTTCGCGATTTTCCACCCATTATGTAAGTGCGATACTTTACATAGCTTCAGCATTCGGTTTTCTCGAGGCACGTGCCTATAATTTCCACGACAATAGGGCTGGGTACGTAATGAAGCACTGTACGACGTTCTTTAGCAAAATGTGGTCCGGTACTGTTCGACGCTGATAGTTAGAGGGATACATAGCATCCGCTAATTATCGCGCTACGCAGCGAAAGAACATAGGCATTGTTGACTCTATGAGAGTCGAATGAAGAATGCTTTAAAAACACACGACGCATTTTGCACTCGAATACCGAAGGCTGTCCCCAATGAACGCGTGAGAGCACGTACAAGGGTGCAAAACTAAATTGACCCTGCCGCCGATAAAACCCTTGGAAACCGCGAAACCCCTCAACCAGCGAGGTAATGCGATATGCGCAAGGCGAGGTGAATGGGGAGATGTGGTGCGTGTGCATCTATAAGCATTCTCACGACTGGTACTGGTATTCTGGTACAATGGGTACTATTGAATTCCGCATCCTGCGGCTACCAACCCTTTCTTATGAAATCATTTTATTTGATTGCGTCTGCACAAAGAAGGCAAAAGGAAGGAATGCTATCCCACCAGGTATGAGCTCCCAAAAACCCAGACATCCTTGCTTTCTGTACTATATATATTAGTTTCTTTATTCTTTTCTCTTTAGAGAAATATAAACTCTTTGTTAACAGGTGATTCGTTCGTCCGGAAATATGGAGTAGTATCGCTTACTCGTGTACTCATGTCACGTTTATACTGATAAGAGTGAAAATTGTGTTATTTGCTAAATAGATTAAGTGTCTGTACATTAAAGGACATTTCTTTGGGGAAATAGAGAAAATCTGCATTCAGGTACATGCCTCATTATTACTAGCCTACAACTGTTATACGAATAGCGTTTTAAGTTATGGTAAATTATTGTAATAAATAATACAGTGAAGCATCTTAATATGTATTTGTTTCCTAACTAACATGTTCAGTGCATCAAAATACTTAATAGCAAGCTTTATGTAATGTATTTTGACTAGTAGAAGATAGTTAATTTACCGACCACCCAATGCACTCACTTGCGGCCCATTGCTTTTTAGTGCGCAAAATTGCCTACATTGAGTGCGATTACTGCTACACTATGAACACCATTGTTTTCTCTTTCTAAAAGATACACCAATTTTTAATTGGCCCGGTGTCAGAGAACCCTAGTGCTTATCAAAAGTATACCTGAATTTTTGCCGGAAAAGGCGCACCTCTTATAAAACATATTTTCCATGATTAACATCCATTCCGTGTTATAGAAATGTAAAATAACTGAACACAGGACCCATTATAAATATCGATACGCCTTTGTCTGCGCGATATATTATACACTATCTTAGCGCGTAAAATACTAAAAAATGCACATCTGCAAGGCCAAAAATATAACATTACCAATATCTTTACATAAGCTTCGTTATTTGCAAAATTCCTTCATTATTTTAATGCTCAATAATTCAAGGTCCGGATATTACGAAAGTAATCATTGACACAATCATCCAGATCGAAAAGTGTCATTTTCTTCTCAGATCGACTACTTCTATAACAGCCTTCATGTTCAACTTGTAATGTTTTGCTTTCTAAAAGAAGTTTTATATGAAAAAAAAACCAAGTGTGCTTTAACACTAAAAAGCAGCAAAATTACCATGTACAATGGTGGTTCTGTTGGATGTGGATGGAAGCCTGATTCTCTGCAGCTTGCTATGTAGTCTAATCCATAGTCTGGCGTTAGTATAAAAAAGCCGGTCCTACGAAAATGATGGAACGTAATAACATGCGCATTTCTACTAAATAACTACGCGCAGTTTGTAGTGTTTCACTTACTGGTCGTATTTAGGTGCGCAAACAATCGCAATCGCTTCTGCCATCATAAGCTGGTAAGAGCAGTGAGTATGAAGATCCACACTTGACAGAAATGCAGTTTGAGTTGGATGTGTCTGAAAAAGAGGATTGAAAAAGTGATAATAAATTCTTATTAATTGTGTCAGTACTAACTCACAGGCATTCACCTTCACCATTTGGTAGATGGATAGCGCATCATACTCTTACGAGAATTAAAGCTTAGTAGGAATATATTAAGTTTCGACATACATGTATCCACCCGAGTGTAATCAGATTGTGTTGATCTTGGTAATCAAATATATCCTCCTCATTGTGTGTAATACACGAGTCGGGTGACCCTACTTGCTCAGGGATTAATAAATGTGTTACAACTAACTTATTCCGCTCCAATTTTCCAGCTAAAATTCCACACGTCTCCTTATTACTGATGGTATTGCTGTGTGCAAGCATGAGGAAGTCATGCATCAACTTTGATGGTAGGACCACGTCCCTCAATGTATGGTTGTCACTCATCAAAAGAGAAGGCTTGGTTGATCGATCAACTGAGGGCACACTTCTGAAAGATACATCAATCCTGGTTTGCATATGGGAATAAATTAAAATATAGACTTATAAATTGAAAACCTACTTGGTAGAAGTCTGTGCATTTGTCACAGTTGGTGATTGGGCTGCCCACCCCATTTCTGATGGATTAGGTGTTACATTAGCAATCTTTTTGTTATCATCAGGAATGAGCATTTCAGCCACATTGATGGCAGCTTTGGTAGCTTTGACAGCAGCTAATGCAGCCATCTTATTCTTCTTCTCCTCTTCCTCCTTCTGCCTGAATGATCAATAAAAATGAATCATTTAGCTCGCAATTGATTTCTATTTCCATCATTAATGAAGGGACGTACTTCTCTAGTTCTTCTTGTTTCTGTCTTTCTCTCTCAAGCCTCTCTTTCTCCTTCATATCCTCCAAATACTTATCCATTTCTGCTTGATACTGTTCCAACAATTGTTTCTTTAATTCTTCTGCCTTGGGAAGGATATCCCTTAATGTCTGTTGGTTCATCGCTCTGTCCTTTAGGGGCACAGTATGATACAATGGGTGCTTCATTATTTTGTCAACGAATATTCTGTAACATTATGTGATTTTACTTAAATCCACAAGCAATACACTATAAATGATAAAGTAGTCCTTACGTTATAAATTTTATATACAAAATATAGGCAGACTCGTAGTTTCCCTCCTGCATGTACATGTTTGCCAATCTAATCATTTCTACACCCGAGCGATAGTATCTGAAATGGTACGATTGTTCCATATGACAAAATTGTAATAAATTATGTCAGTGACGGGTACCTTTGCGGTGGAATATTGCGGTCCATTTCTACGCCGGACGCGTAGTCCGAGAGGAACTTGAGCCGCGCCCGGGGTTCGTTTATACCCACTTCTTTCCATGGGTATTTGACAGCTCTGCTCTGTGATTTTTCCTTACTCATCTTTCACGCATCAGGTTACATTCGAGCCAAAGAAAGTATTCGAGTGTAATCACATAGCATCGATGAAGAGCCGGTCGAGCGGCTGTCTGGACTGCGCGAGGGCACTTGCTACATTACGCCGAATGCTTACACAATCAAGATATCAGGGCTTTGAGGGACGGTCGAGTAACCGACTGAAAAATACGTCAACCCGATGATGTTTCATCGGCTGTTATCAGCCAGAATCAATCAACAGTGATACCAAACAACTGAGAATGCCGTGAATATAGTTACAAGAACTTCCAATGGAGGTGGTCAACTGGAGACCCTCACTGACCCTCACTGATCTTCACCAATTATCAATGTAGATAGCGTTCGCATGAAATTCCGCATAATACTACTGCTACCGGCAGCTAGTATATTCCTCTACAATTTCCTCGCATTTCCTTCTTCTTCTCTCCTACGAAATAAAATCAAAGTAATAGCCTGGTTGTACTTCAGTATCAGCGCAGCAGCCGCAACAAGAATCGTTCGAAAGTATATGCCCAAAACTTCCGCGTTTAATATTTATGGATCGTAAATGTCGTTCGATTGTTGTTCTGTGACCTGATTATTGTAAATTATTACACGTTTGTTTACTATACAATGCGTAGGAGTGTATAAGCGGATTATCATGTGAACTGTATTAATCGAGAATGAGTGAGAAAAAAGATAACACAGATACTGGTGGGGATCCCTCACCTCCCAAACAATCTAAAACTAACTCCAATTTCCAATGTGAGTTTAATATGATAATCTCGAAGGTGTGTGGAATATTCATTCTAACAATTTCTTTATTTTTAGCTGCATTCAGTGGAATAAAGAAGTCTGAGTTTTACAAGGATTTTCCAGGCCCATCTAAGCCCAGTGGGCTAAGGTCGAGTGTTCTCTGTGTTAGCCCAAAGCAGGTGCATAACACAAGTAATGTGCGATACTCTACTTTTGTCACAGTTCACACAATATTACTCAATTACAGAAGGGGAACCCGTTGTTGAAATTTATCACCCATGTGCCAATGGAGTTTTCTGACATTGTGCCAGACTATGTAATGGGAAAAATGGCTTGTGCTTTATTCTTATCAATAAGATATCATCAGCTAAATCCAGACTATATACATGACCGTCTAAAACTGCTGGGGAGTGCGTACAATTTGAGAGTACTGCTTGTTCAGGTTTGTTGTGTTATTTTTTGTACGCAAATATAGTTCATATTCATATGGTAATGCTCTACTTTGAAAAATCTACAGGTCGACATTGCAGATCCGCACCATGCTTTGAAGCACTTGACCAGAATCTGTATTCTAGCTGATATGACATTAATGTTAGCTTGGAATGCAGAGGAAGCTGGGAAAATTATAGAGACTTATAACATATATGAGAACAAACCTCCAGATGCTATCATGGAAAAGAGTGACAGTGCACCACATCAGAAGGTACTTGATCAAAAACAAACTGTTCATTATTAATATACCTTTCCTGCTTGTACCTTTTATTCTCATTGTTGTTTTAGTTGATCAATGCATTAACAACAATACGCTCTGTAAATAAAACAGATGCAACAACTCTATTATCAAGTTTTGGAACCCTTAAAGACATTGTAAATGCAACACCAAATTCTTTAGTACTTTGTACAGGTGTTGGTCTGCATAAGGCAAAGCAGATCCATAAAACTTTGCATGAACCATTTTTGAGAGATCCAAAATCAAAGGCATAGAACGTAGGTTTACAGGATGTAACATGTTTCACTGTTAAAATCTTTGTAAGATATCTAATTTATTTTTATACTTATTTATTAATAAAACGTTCCATGGTGGAGTACGAGTGTTTTATTAATTCGTAGTCAGTGTGTTATCTTAAATGATATCATTCACCTTCAGTTCCCTAAATTATGGAAAACTTTAAAGATCAAGAGAAAACAATTAAAAGCTTCACTATTCCATAAAAATGTACTTTTATTTACTACATTTCTAAGAAACACATATATGTGTTTCTAAGAAGAATAACGACGCACTTGAAGCCTAACATCAACTATATTGTTATATTTGATATTGATGATGCTCGGCGCGTCGAAAATATATTTGTATTTCGGTTGTTACTGTCGCTTCTTGTCATGGTGTTGATGTTAGGCTTCAAGTGCGTCGTTGTTTCTGCTGGCTCAGTCTTATCAACATTGGCAATATTGTTGCTGTTGACATGCTTGGCGCTAGTGCTGGGTGGTAGTATTATTGGCGTCGGGATCTGATTTTGTTGCAACGCGATGTTTTCATTGTTCTTCCGATATTCTTTGAACTTGTTCATCAAATTTTCACTGTGATCGTCAAACGGATGTTTTCTCTTCTTTCGTTTAACGCCTGGACGAGGAAACCTAGTAGAAGCCTCACCTCCATCGATGGCCTTCCTGTGCTTTCGGAAATTCTTATATTAAACTAGTGAAACATAAATGCGTATGAGAGAATAAAACATGCACGATACGATGAGTTTCATACGACGATAGGTCTCTCTCGATTATCGATATTAGTCTCTCATAAAAGGGTTCATCATAATCTTTTTCCCCAGGAACATTATCTTCGGCACCGTGGTAGACGTTTTTAACCTTGCCAGATCTGCATATATTACTGGAACTCTTAATCCCTAAAATATTGTAACCGCAAGTAAGTCATTCGAAATCCTATCTTGCACAGAGAGACATATACATATTATATTTAGAAATTGCTCCTAGTATACTCGTATAAGTTGCCAATTCTTCAATGGTGCATGACTCATTGGGTCTAATACCGTGGTAGACGTTTTTAATGTTTTTAACCTTGCCAGATCTGCATATATTACTGGAACTCTTAATCCCTAAAATATTGTAACCGCAAGTAAGTCATTCGAAATCTTATCTTGCACAGAGAGACATATACATATTATATTTAGAAATTGCTCTTAGTATACTCGAATAAGTTGCCAATTCTTCAATGGTGCATGACTCATTGGGTCTAATACTGCTTTCAGCGAACGTTCTATTTGATTGCGGTGCCTCATCATGGCTTTCGGAGATTTGTGATGAAAAGCTCACTTTCTTCTTAGCCATATTATCGACGAAAATCTTTATCGCAAATCTTTATTGTTGAACAGTATTGCACTGAAGCAGGAAAGAAAATATTACCCGGTCAGGGGGTTGGTTTTCCAACTATGGAACCCGTGGCAAATCACTACCGAGTCTATGGGAGTAGCCGCAGTAAACTACGACACCAGATACGTGGACACTCTGTGTCGGTATCTTTGGTTCCTAGCCATGCATATCCCATATAACGGCGGCGTCTCTGCCTATACATATAGATCATGTATGTATATGAAAAAAGGATGTCAAGTTTCTAACCGTTTCCAGGTTGGTTGCACGAAAAACTAATCAAATCGGGAGTGTAAGTTTCCATAATACTTGGTATTTCGAAGATTATAAAATTATTAATAATTTTTGGGATTTAATTAAGAAATTACAACAACATCATTGGGTGCCAATATTTTTTCTCTGCTTATATGCATGTTTTCACGATGAGTACAAATTTGTCTACGAGTGAAAAACATTATACACTTCAAAGGTGGCAGAAATAGCCCGAAGAAAAAGGTGTAATCGCATGATTTGGGTTCCATGGTTCATTTGAAACAATTAAAAAAGCTGCCATTCGAATCTCTGAAGATGTGATTCTCGCCTGAAGCAGGATAAATAACAAAATTGAATAATAACTAAACTATGTTGAATATTGATTACTGATTTTTCCTTTATTTTGAACATACTTCCAAATTCATAAACAGATAAGGGAGACGATCGAGTTTTGAAATGATCCTCGTTCTGGCGAGAATCTCGTGTTCAGAGATTGGAATGCCATTTTTTTTCATTTTTTCATATGAACCGAGGATCCTGAATTAGCATGCCAGCTATGCCATTATTTCTCTTTCTTTTGGCTGTCTACAATATCAGTTTTGGAGTATGTTTTTCAGTTCTGTAAAAATGTGTACTTATTGTTGAAAGATCCATCTAAAATGTAGAAAAAAGATTGGTACCCAATCATTTTGTACAGAATATTCCCTTAAAGCGAATCTCAGCAGTTATGACCTACGTGTAATATAGGCTTTCTATATTTTGTCTGTATTTGATTGGAAATTGTGCTCGGAAATAGGAAAAAAATCAAGTGCGTAAGTTTGATCTTGTCTTGCTTCCACGAAAAGCCTTTTCCACACTGAAGAGTAGATAAGACCCAAAAGCAATATCTGGACCATGCTGAGAGACGCTGAGCTCTACAAAGACTAAACCGGCAATGCATCCCGAAAGCCGCTTCCATTGCTGCACTTGAGTAGAGAAATACATAATGATACGCATTTACTGCGTGCACGATGAGGAAAGTAGCAATTTAAAACGGCTTTTATAATGCAATGCCACCTTAGCCTCCGAGTTTAATATGATTGTTTTGCAATTTAATTCTAATACGAAATCATAATAATAATAAAGAATCATATTTCTAATACGATTGTTTTGCATGTGAGGATAGTCCCACTCTCGCCATGTCCCAAAAAGCTCTTTGCCGATTATCATTCTCAATTGTGCGTTCTCACTACCGCGGAAAAAGTGCGCACTCGATTATCCACCCGGATCTCCAACAGATATAGTCTTTCGGGGCTGAAATAACAAATCTATTTTGATGTAATAGTTACAGCACAGGCTGTAACGTAATACACGCCTGTGGCCAGTGCAATTAGCAAGGCAGATCGTGCATATGCAGATCATGGCATACTACGTATGAACGGAAATTGTATAATACGAGATGGCTTGCGACATTGATTCAATTGTGCGTTACGAGATTCAGGTAGAAGGTGCTATTGATTGGCGAGGCCAAGCCTTGACTTCGCAGCTCGCCCTCACTAAATTTAGCATTCAAATAGATTTTAATAGAATTGACGCGCCAGCTTTCTCTCAACGACTGAATGAGCGTCAGGAGTAATGGACTTTCTAGCTGCTAGCATAGTCGCACCGGACTTGGTTCATCATCCTGGCCTACTAGTTTACAGTAAACTACAGCAGACTTAGCGAACGGAAAGTGGCATTACTTTTCGGGGTGGTTCAGCCCAAAAGACAAACAAAAAACATTCGTCCATTTAATCCCTTAGCTGCGCTTCATTTCGTAAAACACCATGGTTTCATGACGATTAAGATTAAGATTAAGATTAAGAATTTGATGATCCTGGTACTTATCGAACCCGATTTTGTAAAAACAACTTTTTTTCAGGAAGTTATGCGGGTGAATGTCAAAAACCCGATTTTCGACCAAAAACCGTCTCGTTCTTCGCTCGTCAACAAAAAACTGAGCAACTAAAAGAAAGCTCGTTCTACATATAGGACCCTAGGTAATATATAATAGGCTATCAAAAAATGTAAGTTTCTTTAATTTTTGGTGATCCAGCGCCGCAATAATTTCCTCGCTATATCAAATTAGCTAATAACTTTGGCAATTTTTATTATCGATACACAAGAAAGTTATTAACTAATTTGATGCATTGAGCAAATTGTTCCGGTGACTACTACTCTGCGGCTCTGGATCACCGAAAATTACAAAACCTTACTTCTTTTGATAGCCTATTCAATTATCACCCACCACCACTCTGAAAAAAGTTGTTTTTAAAAAATCAGGTGCTATGGGTCTCCAGATCATGTAATTGATTTTCAAAAAATGTAGGTTTTTTTAATCTTCGATGACCCAGTTCAAAGAGCGATGGTCACCGCAAAACGTTTTTCAACAAATTAGTTAATAACTTTGCTAATTGCCATGATCTGTGCATACAAAATTGTCTTGCGTTGAGCCAAAAGATGCTTCTCGAAGTAAAATTAACTTTTAAGGATTTCAATCATACTATACAGGGTGGAAATGTTCTTGTGTCCGGTGCTTCTGGGGGTTATTCTGCATGCTCGGGCAAGTAGATTTTGCCTTTAACATTAATCATTTTGGGCTTCCGTTTTTGAGTTACAGCTAGTTGAAAATTCAGTAGAATAGGCGTCTGGACAGCACATTTTTACCGGCCGGATATGGGCATGGCAAAATAGGTCACGGTGATGATAGGGTAAAAACAGATCATAGTCGAAGAGGCGATGTTTTGCTGTCCACACGTCTATTCTAGCTAATTTTCAACTTGTTCTAACTCGAAAACGGAGCCCGAAATGAAAAATGCCAGAGGCAAAATCTACTTGCGCAGACATGCAAAATAACCCCCTGAAGCGCCGGACACAAGAACATTTCCACCCTGTATAAAGTTTTCGATAAAAAATCGTAATATTGCACTTTTTTGCATGCTCCTAGCAAATTAGCAGCTTTCAAGTAGATGGTATGTGACACTCAAGCATATGTATTTAGAAGCGCATGCGCGCTTCAAGATTCTCGTGTTAACGTTTTGTCTGAGTTACAGTTACAGATGGCACGTTACTTAAGACGGGAAGGCTGAGGATCCCTTCTTGGCAATATCCAAGGGTGGACCTATACTCTCCGATCGTCTCTGTACTCAGCGGTACAGTTTACAGAGCATAAACAGAACCGGACAGATGCTTAGCGGCTGTTTGCCGTTTCGATCTAAAAGCACTATCCCTGCTCTTTTACTACGATTCAAACAAAGAGGCTCCCGACATGGATTTAACTGTCACTTGATTGAAAATACAGCGTATATCTTGAAAATGGAAGATGCGACAGATCAAATCCCCATAAAGTGCAGTCCACGTTATGGGAAATGACATCGGGCAACCGAGGGTGACGCAGAAAGGAGAGCGGCTCAATCAGAATCTTCGGCGTCCACCAATACTTTATTAACTGATTTGTTACTCGAAAGATTGGAAAATCCAATCGTTCAAACTGTCACAATAAAAAGAAATTATATTCCCGTTGAGCAACCGAAACCCAGTAACTGATAAATCTGTCAGAGCGGAATTATACACGTCTACGCGCTCAATTAAAAGTACAATATACATGAATCGGACAAAATTTTACGACACCTTATTACAACAGCCGCTTATTTCATTCTAAAATACTTTATTTGACTGCATTGTCAAGTGCTTGAAAACTTAAAGTTGGTGCAGAAAACCACGTTTCTTAACAATTTCTTTAAACTAGCACCCAATTCTCTTTAGGACGATTTGGGACTAGTGGCCAAATTGTATTATGACCACGACATTTTTTCATTAAGTTTTCAATACTTTTTTAAATAACTGACAGGTTTTGCCTATGTCACACGTATAAAAGTTGCCACTTTCAAAGTCGATTATTTCGGAAACGGTGTGTGGTCGCAAGTCCAATCAAATTTGGCCAATGGTTGTTAAAGCGTGGAAAGATTAATATGTGAAAGTTATTAACGATAATCTTAAGAAATGTGGTTTTCCGCAACCAACTACCCCGCCAAGACCGTCATTACATATACCAATCCAGTTTACCTAATTTATCTGGGAAAGGTAGTCGAGTTTTGATCAGGTCGTTTTTACGCAGCGATCTGATATCAATTGGCAAACACGAGCGCATTGTCCTTGTAGTGCGTAAATGGAACTAATTAAACTGTTCCTCCATGCAAAAAACGTATATATGTATACGAGGAGGAGCAGATAAATAGCGGTTGATCTCTCTTCATTTTATGAGATCCAGAATACCATGCTGGTTCCGGGGAACTTTCTGGCACCCGCACCGATATAGAAATATGTTATCTGATACTTTTGTGTGGCAGCGCAACGCATATACCCTAGTGGAAGGTCACACGTGTGCCGCGGAATTATTCAACAGACAATTCGTGTCGCGACCAATTGGCATAGTGATTTATAGAAATCCTTACCAGGTCATAATCACATGTCAAATTCGGCATTAATAAGTGTGCGGTGTAATTAATTACTGTATTCCTTCCCCTTCATAATACTCAGGGGATTAGTTGTTCGACAATAATGCTTAAATTACAGCATCAAAGTCTGGCATCAAAACGATTTCTTCTCCTTTTCAGGCCGGGAGCAAGTGAAAACCAGGCAAAAACAAACAAAAATTCCAAATTTCGGGCAGAAATGTTGAAGAATTGGAATTATGGTTATGGCAAGTGCGTGAGATATTCGCGAGGGTCCATTCAACTGGTTCCTATCACGAAACGTTCGTCCCTTCTCGAAAGCAGGTGCGAATGTGTCTTACATATGGCACATCGATCGATTGAAAGAGATAGGGTGAGTGCGAGACGATTAAAAGTGCGGCTCGACGGAGCGTGATTTGGGGTAGAACGTTCAGAGATTGCAAGCCGAGTCGGAGAGTTGGACTCAGAGTGTTGCGGTCGGAGTATCTGGGTCGACTTGCCGACAATTCTGAGTAAGTTGCAGTCATGGTTCCCCGCACAGAAATTGCGAAACGCACAGTATTTTTTACTAGTTGGCGACCCGTCGAAAATGACGATGAAATCGAAACGTTTAATTAATAGACTTTTATATTTGCTTTGATCTTCACGATGACAGATACATACCTGCACCCGTTGCACACCCTTGCACTTCACCGTTGTTGGCTGTTTTACTTAATTCGATAAATTAGAAAAACAAAAGTTACCTTATCCAATTACGTGACATCCTGCATTCTAAAGAGCAAAATCCGATTAGAGACTTTCCGGTCGGAAGAGGAATTACGGTGCCAGTATTATGGCAAACTATAATATAACACTTTTATGCCGGGACACTTGAGGCGCGTGTTTCCGAAAGCTGAAGCTGTTCGTTCGGGCTGAAGACTAAGGTAATTTGGAAGTAAGGAAAAATAGGGGCAATTAAGGAATACATTATAAATCGGTCAATATATCTTATTCTCTTGATTCTATATTTTGTAAGGTATTGGCTAATTAAACTGCCACTATTAAACGAACTGGAAGACATGAAAAGGAATATTACATATCCACTAATTACCTCCGGCGTCTTTAATTCCGTCATCTGTTGCGAATTCTATTGGTCATGAGTTTCGAATAGAAAACTTAATAACGTCAATTTAATACGTAAATGATACTCGAGGATAATCCAAATAACACACATATTAAACGCCCTTCTCCAGACTTGAATATAATTTTCCATTTAGCGAAGAATAATAGGAGACCAGGATAATTGACAAGATCTACTCCCGTAATGTTGCCTGTTACACGTTACTCGCTATTGCAGGTGGCCATCTTCCCCTTTATTAAAAGCACTCCTGATTCGAAAAAATGTTTAAATTGCGTCACTGCGTCGCGTCATAACGATGTTACTCTTTGCCGATGAAATTACATGCCGGCGCTCATTATGCTTGTTTCCCGTGTGCGGGGGGATAGCTACTGCTCGACTTTTGTAAACAATGGAAGCATCGCTCGTTATAGTTCGCATGTAAAATAGTTCCCTCTTATTTTTCTGACAACGCTGCTTCTATGTACATATATAGCCAAGAGTGAGTACGCACACGCCAAGCTTTAAAGTTAGCGATGCAAGTTAATTAATTAATGAACGTGTGCTATCTTTGATTGTAAACTTCGCTTCCTTGTGTGGTATCTACTTTGTTTTTAAACAACGTATTTCAACAGCGAGCAGGAATCATCTTAAGGTAGTTGGTTGCAGAAAACTACGTTTCATAAGAATTCCATTAAATTTGCATATAATATCTTTAACCAATCTTTAGCACGATTTGAAACTAGTGACACTTGACCAAGACGTGTTTTCACCAACTTTCCAATACTTTCTTGAACGGCTGAAAGCTGTTAGCTGAGTCACACAAATCAAACTTACCAATTTCAAAGTCGATTATTGTGAAAGTTAATATATAAAATATGTGAAAGTTCAACGATAATCTTAAAAGAAGTGGTTTTCTGCCACCAACTATACTTTAACGGCGGGCTAGGAAGTCAGGTTGACGCACGGTTTCCTAAAGAGTGGTGATAGCTAGGCAACATACATATAATAAGGGCAAAGGCGAGTTTACCGAGGCAAATACCGAGGATAGCTACGACGTACATATAGACTCTCTAACCCTTGTGTGTAGATAGATACATACTATGTAATCCCTAGGATATAGGGATAAAGTACAGATTTGCGTATCACCTGAGGAGCCTTTTATGGGCATCACATGCATAAGATGCAACTGCTGAAACACGAGCATGCTCGTACCTGAATTTAATAAACATTGCTACTTATCACCTTTTCTTTCCCCCGAAACAATGGAAGCGAAATGAAACGACAAGTTCCCCCATCAAAAGGAGTCTTACTTGAACTCTTGTCTTACTTGAAAACTTTTCGCCAGTATTAATTTTAATAACAGCCATCATTAGCAGTAGCGTGTCAATTATTACAGCAACTATACTTTACCGTAGGAATTAATTAACGATAGTCTATGGAATACGCAATATCCAGTTGATGTAAATAAAGTGAATAAATGGACAGTACCGACTCTCAAAGATACGTCTTTAAATGTGTGTAACTTTGTTTGTATACATTTCCCCCGCCTACATATATATATGGGAAAATAATCAGGAAAGCATGCCGTGTAACACATGTGAAAATAATTGGAATCGGTGGTGAGTCGTCTTTCTGAATAATTACCTTTTAATTATTTGCATTTTTGGTACAATTCAATCTTATGACAAAACGTGAGTGCGTGGAAACGACTCCATTATATGAAAATTGTAACATTTTCAATGGCCTATATCCATCATTAGCGATGCAAAGGCAAGAAATCCTTACAGTAGTAAAGTCAATGCAAGTTGCACCCTCATACCGGCGAGTACCGAGCGAGGGGGACAAACTGCCTTCCTCCCTTCCTCACGCACGGGGAAAGCAGGCATTGTTAGCTCAATTGATTGTGAATGGCTACTAAGTAGAGAGCGGTTGCGGACGCACATTTATCCGCCACAAGCCGCTTTCCTAATGGATGACCTCACCGGCGATACTCAGTGGCGGGCGAGAGAGAGAGAGAGAGAGAGAGAGAGAGAGAGAGAGTGAGAAAGAGAGTGTGAGGGGTTGGAGAGGCGGGGAGAGGGAGAGAAGGAGAGGCATCCACGCGCGCGGATTTCATTGCGAAGGTGAAAAGGGTGCGCGCTTGGAGTGGTTGAGGACAGGCGAACTACGGCGAAGGTGGGCGAGGACGGGTCAGAGAGGGAGAAAGGGTCAGGGGCGGCGAGGGTCGGGGCTTTGGAGGAAGGGTGTGTAGTATTAGGGTAAGGCACACAGCTCGCAGGAGCGGTTATATCGATCGAGCCGCGCCGCCAGCGGCTCCGAGGCTCGACAGGGTTGAAAGCGGCCCGGGAGTAGGAGATGGTAGGGCGCATTCGAAGTGGAAAAGCTCCTCTGAGCAAACGGCCTGGCTGCCTTCCGCTGGCTGGCTGCTCAGACGGCGACCGTCACTCTTGTGGTTCTCCATCCATCCCTCCGTCGCGCCGGCTCCGCTCGATCCCCTCTCGCGCGGATAGTTACGACTATCGCGCTGCCAAACCAGATCACGGACACGAACTCTCACGCACTCGAGCGCACCCCTCGAACCCACCCTGCCTACAATCACGCTCCCTCACGCTCCCTCGCTCGCACTTGCGTCCGGGGGTGGTACTGGTGCGTCTCAGTTGGCCGCGACGCGCGTTTCCGCGTTGGCGGTTGTATCAAGCTGTGCCATTCCACTAACAGAGCGTGCTTTTGACCTTGGCACCCTGCTCACCAAGTTCGCCGATGGGAGCGCGACTGGCGGCGGTGACAGTCACAGCTGATCCCTCGACGCCGTACCTGTCAGGATCAGGAGGCGGGTGCAGTTCATCACTGGACTCCATGGGGTGCGTGAGGGCTCATCACTCTTCCGTCCTAGACGCAGTTGTTTTACATAATCATTTCGTCCGCGTATCATCTTACTTGATCGCACTCTTTCCTCTCGCACATCTCCACCGATCCAATTCCACGGGAGGATGTTCGATGTGGAGCTCGCGCAGATACTATCCATCTAGTCGCTGGTCGTTTCACTGCTCGTCGATATATGCGGTAGATACGCCTTAAGCAATGGGACCATAGCTCCTCGGAGTTGTTTCGTTGTCGGAGGATCGATTCTTGTGCATTGGATAGACCTGGAAAGTTTAGTTGATCGAGGCTCGAGGCGAAACCGGTAGGTGGGCACGAAATTCAATAGAACCGTTGTAGCTGTCACCAGCAGAGCCACCAGCCGTACCGGGAAGAGTAACTGCATGTTAGCTAGTGCGTGAGTTATGTCATGTATCCGGCGCGGGCCAGGTCGCTAATTGCATTTAGGAGGGCACCGGTAAATTGTTTAGCGAAGCGGCTGGGCTGTAATTGCTCGGTTTACTAGTGCGCGCTAGCTCAACTCCAGCAAACTGCCACTCACTGCACCTAGCTGATGCATTGTTGCGATATCGACTCATACCGACAGGACGCACATACAATGACCTTCTCACCACTGATTGTTTATTTCAGGCTAATCCCGCGGAGGATACACACTGGCATCGTCGCCCCATTGGATCTCGCCTCGACCGAACCGGAGCGAGCGTAAACTCTCGATTCCATTAAGGGTTGACGTCCTCCTCGGGCACAACACCAGCCCGTTTCGAGGATGGGAGAGTCGTCGCCGAGGCTTCGGCCCTACATGGATGGATGGGAAGTAAGTGAATCTCACCCAGCACAATCCAATTCGAAACGCCACCTGCCGCTAAAGACATATTTCAGGCTGCGTCAGGGGATTAAGAACATTTTTGCCGAATTCTACGTAGCTCTTGCCGGCTGCGATTCAAGGGGCCGCCACTTTCCCGGAGACGCTTGCGTACTCCTGCTTTTCGCAGACACTCACTGGCAATAATGACCAAGGCCAGAAAGAAGACCGTATATATTCCATGCTTTTTTTCTCAAGCTCTATTAATAGTCTTGTTCGTTCGAGACGGTGCGAATTGGTGTCAAAGTTGCTGATGAAACATGCCTGTCAGATTATAATCACTGCTTTGACACCAGTTTCCCAAGCGGCTTGAGGTGACATTAGCAAATATGCGTCGAATAATTTCTCTAGAATTAGATCGCCTCTAGGAACCTCGATCGAAATCGGCAGGTGGTGATTGCGAAAGGTCTTGTGTCTCTAATCTCTGTGTGCATGCGATCAATTTTGTACTGATATAAAATCTATCATTGCTGTTTATTGCTGTAATCATTGCTGTTGTTATACGAAGACATGATCACATTTCTCCATTAATGTTTATTGTATTATAGACAGGGTAAATGTTTGGATACTGTAGCGCATCATCTTTACTTTTCCTACAAAGGAGGAGGTACTTCCTATCATTGAATGAATCGTCGATTAAACGACCAGCGAGCCATAAAGAAAATGAGCATGCTTCTTGTTCATCTTATTCTTTCCTACAATGTGTCGAGTATTATTTAATTCTATTATGTCGCTCGTCTGGAAATATGTATAGCTGCCTCATATCTGATTTGATGGCTGGCACTAATCCGTCCATCGTACGTCATCGAATTGTGTCGCATTATTGTTGTACCATGAAATACATCGCCTCATTGACAGAAAATATATTATCTGTTATTATTGTTTATTTCTGGTTAATATTTCGTCCTTTTGCTTCATTTCCCTCATCCGATCAACCGCAACACACCGGCTGTACTTACCTGCAGGGTCGTACAATCCCTACCTATGATATTATATTGATTATTGATTTTCGTCGATCTCGATTGGGACATAATCGACATCCCAATATCAGTGTTCACGGACGTGATATCGACAGGAAGGGATTCCTCGCCAAATTTCTGTTCAAAAGTCATTATGATCCGACTACCTGCATTGACATTCACGGACAAATTATCCAGTGGTCGTTAAATGATAGTAATAAAAATATAAAAAGTACCTGCATTTGTGCAGAGGAGAATGTGCGCACGCGCGATAGAAAAATTGCATGTTTTTGATAGTGTGATTGTTTTGCGGCGACAGAAAATGGCAAGTATGCGCCTGACCTTATTCAATTGTGCGAAAGTGCAATACTGGGATGGCAAAATCTGGTTAGAGACTTTTCTGTCAGAAGAGGGACGGATTACGGTGTCACGGAAATCTCAACTGTCCAAGTCAAACTGCTATAACACTCTTATACCGCGACAGTTCACGCGTATTTGGACAAGTGAAGACAATATTTTAAAGATCGCAAGATAGGTCCAGTCAAAAAGTAGAGAAATTAGTTTTAGTGAGATTGGTTGCAATATGTGATACTCCTCTTTCTTAATATCAGAACTTGAAACATTTTTCGACTTTTCCAGTGGCGTCGAGAATTACCTGCATACTTTACAAATTAATTCCTATTGGGCGCGTTGTGTGGGTTGAGTACGCTTGTTAAAGCTGCGAACAGCTCTGGTAGTTCAAGGGTATTTCCAGGAATTATTCTGGATGCTCTTAAACCTCGAATTCGGCACCACTCGTTATTATTAAATTGTAAACAACTATGCATATACAACTAGCTTTGGTTCACTTTGCTCAGTACAATATCAGGAGACTCGGTAGAGTCTCGACGCCAAGTAGGGGAAAGCGTCAAGCGTCAACCGACTGGCCGGCGAGACTCGCCGAGGCTCCTTACAATTTGCCGAGACATAGTTACTTATGTCGGGTAAGCTTGAATTTTTTCTTTTCGTTGAATTTGCCGATCATCATCGACAACTACTGAAGTTATTACTTCCATTGCGTGTGCCAAGGAAACAGCAGGATAAGGAAATTGCGCTGCATTCTTGCTTTACTTTACTCGTCTCGCCAGTATCCGCCGCCTAAGTACTTTCGGAGGAGTTTGGCGGAGTTTAAACTTTGAAGACGTTTGGTGTCCGTGACGCTTTTTTGCTACACACCAATCACCCTAAAGCGCATTTGTGATATTGTTCCCTAAGAAATTTAGTTTAAAAAAGTCAATCATATTTTCCACGCAAATACACATATTTACCCTGTCGTCTGCATCGTGGGATTTCAGAATCACATCTTTCGATTTACTTAAACTGAAAGATATTGCTTCAAATTCTTTCATCTCCAATGCGAATAATCATATCACGTATGAAGGTTCCAGTGAGTGTAGTAAAGACATTTTCTTGGTTTTGAATTCTAGCTTTGCAATTGCTTGATAGCAAATGTAATCCAACTCACCAATTTAGAAAGTGTGATATTGGATTCTAATACTAACTCGTCTAATAGTGAGTCTTTACACATACGCTAGTTTTCCGGAATCTGGATTTCGATTTCGATTAAAACATTTCGTAAACTATGTGTAAACGGAGCAATCAGGAAGTCCAATTGAAATTGTTCCTGTTAACGTAGATTCCATTTGCTGAATTACTGCGCAAAGTCCATGTAATTTACTTCTAGACCGATCAGTAGAAAGTATACCCGTTAATTTCTTTCTCCTGCTCGTGGCATATTCACGTTGATTACATATCGGATTGAAGGTTTATTCACACTCGATTAATTGGATTTCCCGTGAACCTCAGATTAGAAGTGGCAATCATTCCTAGATAATTTATTATCAAAAGTTAAGTGACATCAAGTTATATATTCAAATTCGATATATATATGCCACCAATTTTCATCACATTGATTATTTTTGGATCTATTGAAAGGTTTCAATGAAAAAAATAAGCTTCATATTTCGGATAAGTATTAACGCTTTAAGTTGTGCAACCTATTTTAGGCTACAGTAACTATTGAAAGTGATCCTGTTAGTTGAATGATGTGCAGTTATCCGAAAATCTTTTAATCACCGCTGACTTTCGAATCGTCATAGCTACTGTATTTTAAGAACAAGCAACGGGTGAACAATTACAAAAAACGAGTTCAAGCAAGCCCTGGGGAAACAAAAATGGAAGAAAAGCTAGATTATTTGTGTTCTTAATATATATTTAAATCATCACCCCTTAATTTTTTAAATATTTCTTTTTCATTAATTATTGTAGAATTCTGAATTTTACCCTCGTAAAACCCTTATTTTATGTATAAATATATATATAGCGATACGATATGATATTTGCGGGGACATTGCTATATATATGCCTTCCCTAAGGATATACAGCAATTTTAATTCCCAGAAGGGCTGAAAATAACCAAAAGATCATGATTCGATAGTGAAATTGAAAACTCAATAACATTTGTGAAAAATTTAAATTTTGTCACTTATGGGGACGCTCTCCGCAAATGACGCAAATATTTGTTGCCATTCATGAATACCCGGGTACTTATGGGGACACGTCCATATTGTGGTTCTTATATGGGGATGTATCGGTATTGCGCGGTACTTATGGGAACATTTTGTAATCTATAGGGACCTGTAGCAATAACTTACAAGCAAGTCTTTGATTGTATTTCTCTTCCCTTCATTCTGTATTGCTTCCCGTCTGTTATTTAAATATTTTGTATAATATTTGTCTAACGGAAATATAATATATTATTTTATACAAATAATGTACCATAAGTATAATAAATAAACAATATATTATAATTGGCTCAACCATTCCTATGTTGGGTGCTCACCTAGTCCCCGATTCAGACACATATCGGCCTGTGGTTAGCTTTAAATGCTTTTATTTCTGTTAATATTACAGCTATACGAACTGAAATGGGCATTTGAATAGCTTAGCAAACAAGCTTTCTAACGGAGTCTATCTTAATACTTTATCGTGTCTGTTTCGGTCCCGTGGCAGAAAAGTAACTTCACTTATTCAGGCAGGGTATATAGAGGGGTATATAAGATATATACGAGTATATAAATGAAATGTCTATAATGTCTTCCTGGGGTACTTATGGGAACGTCCCGATAAGTACCATTTTTCATAAATGTTCATGGGGTCGGTACCCACAAATCAAAAATGTCCCCGTAAGTACCGAAGTACATGCATTCTCGTCCTTACAAGTACCCCTTTCGTATGCATATATATACATATACCCATATATGTATAATATAAATACACGAGGTAGAACTTGAAAGTAAAGAAATCAAACGGAAACTTTCTTGTGAGTGGTATAACGAATAAATTGCGGATGCTAGTGTAAAGTATTTCAAAACTTTTGTGCATGTACGTGTGTGTTTCTCAACGTAGTTCGTCGTGATTGGAGCGAATCAGCGTGGGCTGTGGCTATCGGTAAACTCTTAATAACTTGAAAAATTAATGCATTTTCTTTTAAATTCGATACGCGGCCAAAGTAAGATTAGCTTATGTGCTGTGACAGTTTGGCGCAAGGTGAAACCGAGAGATTGGTAGCCTTGGCTATGATCTCGATGTAGGAGCTCACGCGTAAGAGATCCCGAGATGAGATCAACAGGTCCCTCCAATTAAAGTCTCAAGAAAAATCGACGACTGACAAAGTTGGCGATAGTATCCCTTCACCTTAGAAATGAAATCCAACCCCGCATAACTTTCTCCGATGCAATCGATCTAGGTGCGATGCCAAGAGCTATCCTCAACTTCGAGGGCGCCCTTTTACTGGGCCGCGGCGGCAGCGGAATTTGGATATATTCTCGAGAAATGCCCTGCTCTAACAATTCTCAACGATTTGTCAATCGATCGGCTCGGTTTACCCCTTTCAAGCCGATTCCTGCTCCCCTCTGATTAGAACTTTACTTATATCAACCTATCAGTTTCGAGAATGACAATCGAAATTATAAGTCTTTGTTAACACAATAATAATGTTCAATAATGTGATTGATAAAGTAAATGACAAAGTATAATAGCATAATTAATTAATTGTTAATCTAATAATAATATACTACAATTTTACACATTAATAAACATTTCTCGACCGTGGGCTAGCAAAGCAGAATGTTACAAACAACACAACCGCTGAATGTTTCTTCAATAATTGCCGTCGAGCTGACGCACAAACTCGGAGGATATGTATTGGTACGCGGGCAAATTTCTCTACGATGGATTTTATAAAATGTTGATGAAGCTCTATTTATTCGGATCCAGCCGCACTCTTAGACTTTTTGAGTTTTCTCCATGGAAAGGCAGTTTAATTAGTTTAATTTCTCCGGGACCAGAGTGTGTTACCGGATATCGGTTTCGCTGCTTAAAAAGGATGCGTACACGCTCGCGAGAATGCGCGGTTCGGTTTTAGAATGAAATGAGAATTGCGTAATATTCTGTTTAAAAGATCATGTTTCGAAGACGAATATCAAGTTCGATTAGTTGATTGACAGATCGAGTTTCGAATGGTATAACACCCATCAGCAATATGGACGTTCGTTCATTATGAAATGCGTCATATTCTTCTTCTCCATATCCGGCGGAGCGCATTATTAATTAATATGCCATTCTGGCCACAAGTCTTGAGGTGTTAAAACTTGGTTTAGTGTCTGTCCGGAAAGCCAAGTGTGACCCCGAGCTGACTGGTAGCCACTAATCTAGCCAGTTTCTAACTGGGCATCCCGATCAAGTTTTTACTGAGCAGCCCGAACGGGCTCTAACCGGGCAACCCGGCGGGCTCTCGCTGGGATATCCCGAGGATTTAACATGAGTTGCATGTATATCGAAGTATAATATTTATTTAAAAATATTGATACACTTTATTAAATCATTATTTTCTGAAAAATGAACATGCTACTACGTAATTCCTCTGAGGCCCTTGGTGCGATGTCCATCCAATTCCTTTGCATTGGAAAATGTACTACCAATCGACGATACAATAATTTTTTCGAATCCTGTGGCGTAGAGAGTTTTTAAAATATTTAAAATGTGAGTCATTAAAAAATGTTACACATTGCTAATATAAGTACGAAATATTAAATATTATACTATTTATAGTAAACAATTGTTATAATAATACTAAACTAGCCATTTTAATTCGTTAAACCTAATAAAACATCGTATAACGGCATCGACTTCAGCACAGTTTTTCGTGATACTTGTTTTTGTGCGGTCAATAATATAGCCACTTCTCTCTTGACGTATTGCTTGAACAGTGCAAATCAGTGCATGCAGATCGTGCATCGATGCACATCGGAAATTTACGTTGTACTGCTTTTGGTATGAAGTGCCTTCCACAATCTCGTTTCCTTTATTTTCGGATTGCTGTCGAAAGAGAACCAAAATTATCTTTTGATTCTCGTCCATGGTCACTAATTTCGCTGCTATCGTTGCCAAACGATTGGATATTGGGATTTCTGAAGAATTACAAATAGTAAATATTAATTTATACTATTTGTAAATAGTTAATAAATCACTCTTTAATATTTTGGCCACCGATCGATAACAGCGTTACCGTGAAAGCGTCAACGTTTTATTTTTCACTTTGTCAGGCGGCATTTTCCCGGGTTCAAAACCGAATCAATTCGAAGATATTTTTGCGTTTCAGGTTATAGGATGTCCGTACGTGTTGCACTAAAGTTTACTGCTTGAGAACAAATGTCTCTGAACAAAAGTAACTCGAGCAACAAAAACGCAAGGGAAAAAATGGAGAGAGAAATAATAAAAAATTAACAAAACAAAAAATCAATGTGAAAATTCCTAGTATATAAATAAACTTAAAGTTACATTCTAACGTTAATTAAATGTACACAGACAAAGCGGATATGACGTTGATTACATAGATCTGTCGAGGAAGCCCAGAGTTCGCCGCGCGTGGTTCGGTTCGCCCAGTCTAGACGGCTAGATGGCAAGCCCATGTAGCGCCAGTTCGTCTCCCGGTTTGGGTCGCCCAGCCAGTCTAGCCTACCTAGGTAAATCAGGCCAGATTCGCCAGATCATTCCCTAGTCGGGGCCCGATCACAAACCTTGGGTATACTAGGCTTAATTTCTACCGCAGGGATAATTAATCCTTTTCTTTGCCGCATAAGTAGACTGGCATGTGTATTATTATATATAGTATTGCTTGTTTATTTTTTTATTATAACATGCAAAGTGGCCCCAAAATACACTACGAGAAAGATAATATATAATTAGTGCGACACCTTTTTGCCAAGTCGACTCTCTATGAATATGTATAGTTTTTTATTAGAGAGACAAGTGCTCGACAATTCTAGAGAATCGGACAACCATACTTAATCCCATTTTTCCAGAGTTTAACACGTCATTGCGTTCTACAGCTAAAGTTCTAGTAGTCGTGAGATTCGTCCTCTCGTTGCGGGCGAAAGGTAGCGCTTCATTCTATTAAAATCATCTCGAATATCAAATACACTCTGGTTCCTGTCAGAGAAGCTTTTGTGAAGTTAAGGTTTGACCTTGCCAATCAACAGCACACCGTTGAGTGTGTTGAATTGAATTCACACCGCAATAACCTATCCCGTACTATGCCATTTCGTCTATTACATGTATGACATGATCTGTTAATAAACATATGTACTATAAGCGACGATCTGCCGGACTACTTGCAATTCTCGCCAGAGCCCAAAGCGTTATCATCTCTCTCAGAAGCATTGCATGAAAACAAACTTCTTCCGTTCCACGGTCTTCGTTAAAATGTTGTCGATGACATCGCGCCCGTTTTCAGCCGAACGCGAAACAAATTATGCGAAGCATAATGAATGCACAAACCATTCATGAATCAAAATGCATTTTTGCAATGCATTATAAAAAAGGGGGCTTGTGCAATAGTCAATGAAAAAGATTTTATATTAAATATTTTATATTCATTGGTGAAGTCGATCTCCTTCCTCTGCTTGAGACTGATAAATGATATTAATGAATAGGTGAGCGGACGATAAAGGCCGAGAACAGTAATCCTTTATGGTTTTCGCCGCGTTGCAGAATGAGGACAAGTATTCTGTGGCGAACAGTCAGGCACCTCTACAAGTTGGTGAGGATGAGCACCCAGAACGTGGCACGTGGACCGGCAAATTCGACTTCCTCTTATCCCTACTGGGATACAGCGTCGGTCTCGGCAATGTCTGGCGCTTCCCATACCTCTGCTACTCGAACGGTGGTGGAGCGTTTCTTATACCTTTCACGGTCATGCTAATTATAGCCGGACTACCCCTGATGTTCATGGAGCTCTCTTTAGGTATGTAAATATGTAAACGACACCCTCTAGACTCCTCTAAATATGAATACTCTCTCTTATTTTTCGGCTATTCCACGCCAAATCGATCACCTTCTAGCAATGTGTGCAACGGTTGTCTTTGCGACTCTGCACTGCGACACTACAATTTTGAAATTAACCTAATGAAAATCCACCTATTTATAGAGAAAAGTGCAAGGAATAACAGCATTTCTTTTAGGATTTTTAAAATGCCGACCCGATTTCGTTTTTATAAAATTAGAGTATTTCTTGAAAATTTTCAATTGACATTAGGTCCGTAACAAAAGATTAAGATTTATTTAAAAAGTCAGATCATTGGGTATCTCGATTAAGGTAAAAATGATGTATGGTTCAAGGTCCAAAAATGGCTCCTGTCCTTCTGTGACACGTGTGGATATGCACACTAACCATCGTAATTGTAGTCTAATAGAGAATACTACAGTTTTGTAGTACGTTAGTACGTACGTACTAAGTAGTACGTACGTGTAGTACGTCAGTTTTGCGACCCCAAATATTTGCGATCCCAAAATACCAAAAAAACAGATAAGGTAACACCTCCGACACAAATTTCCAGGGAGTCCACACAATTAACCAACACTCCACAAACAGTTACTAATAAAAGACCAATATCCGAATCCAGTTCCTGAAGTATACACCAAGCAATGGTATAGGAACTAGCACTTTCATACATGAAAGACCTACAGGCCCTGATAAATATGTTCAAAGAAGTCTACATACAACTTCAGGATCGTAGCATTAAAAATCGATTCACCAGGGTATCAAAGAATTTTGACCAGTTTATCTCAACAGTTTGTAATTCAGTAACTGAATTACTCAAATTCTCGGCTGCTATTGAAAACTGCTCTTGGAATTGCGCGGGCAATCTAAGGCGTAGTGCGAACCTCTCGTAGCTCACATTAAAAGCCTTCGGAAGATCAATGTTTGAAAAGTATTTCCCTGCAGTAACATGAAGAGAGACGGGAAATTGTATAAGTAGGATTTAAGCCGACATTACGTTGAAAAGCCCTTTTAAATTGCAGCCTCTTGATACGTAACGGCGTATCATGAATCGTTGATGATTTGATACTTTTATTCCGCACTCTATGGAAATGCGCGCGTAATGAGAGCTTTCGGCGATCGATGGCTTTTGCTTTTACACGGCTTCGGCAATATTTCAATTCATGGATGTAACGGTACTTTAATATGATCCTGTTGAATAGGGAGCTTCTCAGTTCTTGTTGACAACATCCCATAACAGACGATCTCTACGGTACGTTCCTGTTAGGACAAGCCTTTCATCTCCTTTCACGATAATTTCGCAGCAAGTTGCAAGAAAGCAATATTAAATTCACGCCCCCTCTTACCTCACCTGTGTTCCGGCGAGAATGCCATGTCATGCCGAACTCCATCCAGTGGGCCGCGATCGTCTATCTAGTGATTAGGAGCGGGCTGCGCGCTGTGTGAAATCCAACTCCTTTCCCACCTAAAATTTAGCTCACTTCACCAGCTGTAATTTGTAGTAATTAACCATTTCGCTAGGTTGGCTTTTCCGCCAGTGTGCTGTGCTCCAGTTGTGCAGGCCAGTTGAGCCGTAAGTCGACACTTTCCCCATGACGCAGAGTGTTGCACCTGACACTTTGTCGTGTTTCGCGAATGATTGGTTTTCGCTCAATTTATGTAAAATTGCTTTAACTAAATTGAGTTGTTAATTAAAGGTTGCGTCGCGCGTCAGCGGCTGATATCACTGTAATTAGTCGACAAGCATTGGGAGTTTAGTTTATTTACGCGTATATAGACAGTGCTGAAATTTGCGTCGAATGTAGGTCTAGATTCGAGGTCATTCAATATGACACATCCATTAGGAGTTAATAGTGCGCTATGAGTTTATATGAAGCTATCTCTGTCGGTTGTGAGGAAATCAGATCGGGGGAAGGACCTAGGCTGCAAACTTCCGCGGCAATACAGCCTCGCTCTTTGACTCGCAATATTGGCTGAAAACACGGTTCGCATCGAACGTTTTTCTCGCTTACACGAAACGATTCTCGGTCGATAAAGTTCTTAATAAAAAGAAAAGGCTTGAATCCAGCGCGCTGTGCTCATGGTTTTATGTTTGGGATGCCAGTAATTTCGAATTATTTGATTATTCAATTAGGCTGGATGAGATAAGGGATGTGTGTATGGAGCGAGGAACGAGAGTGGCACTGTGTGACTCTTGGGGACACTTCGTCCTGGGAAGCGAGAGTCTGAGCAGCGTGCAACGAGAGAGGAGGTCGAGACAAAGGCGAAGACGAGAAACAAATAAATTAGGGTAACATTGACCACGACGTGCTTATTACTTCGACAGTGAGGCCAGCTTGGCTTGAACCCATCCACCATCTATAATTATCCCACAAAATGATTGTATTGCTAGGCAATTATATACGTCATACGAGTCATTCAAACCAAATCTATAAGTTCTTGTCAGATCATATTTCACTTCCCATCAAATTCACGTGTCTATGTCATATAGTAAACAAAATTATGAGAAGAATCACCATTCTTTTAGCGAAAGGGGGAAATCTGACAATAGTCTTGTAGGTAGTGGTCACAACTCCTCATGTTACAGGGTTTTTTACAAGTTTAATTTTTCCCTGTCATCCATCCTCCCTAACTCTTCGTAATCATCGGACCTCAGCAAATAGTCCCCAACCCATCACGCTCCGGAGTAAAAAGCCAGCGGCAGGAGACTTAACTAACTAATTATTTGGATTTTGTTTTAGTTATTGGTTATCAGCATTCAATTACTAAATAGACTGGTTTGTGTGTACGCACTTGACACTTTTGATATTTTATATTATACAATATATACTGTATGTTAGACATATTTAAATGAATCACAGGAACAGGGATACGGATAGTATGCTCTTTTATTGATGCAATAAAGCTGTAGATCTTTAATAAAAAACATCGGACTGTGTCGCAAAACCACTGTTACACATAACCAACCATGGCAGAACTACATGTTAGGGGCCCCGCAGACGAGCATCAGGCGAGCATCTTTTTGTTTGTCGGCGTGCGAATGCGATGCACGTCATGATTCAGAAAAATAATCGGAGAAATATAAAATTCATAAATAAATCTTTGGAGGTATAACTTTTATATAAATGAAGGCGAAAGTTTCCTATCGATCGAAATCCGCTACACTTCGGGATATTACATATAGTACTACTTGGTACGAGACTCTACCGAGTCTCCTGATTTCTCTTCCGCGGTAAACAACTGCTCTTTACGGGATATTTTTCATTTGACTTGAAAACGTGATTTTTTCGCACACGGGGCGAGTTTTTCGTAATTTAACAACTTTTCAAGGAAGACCGGGGGAATCATAGTTTATGTTTGGTTTGTCCATTTTTAAGAATGATTTTTTATTGTTCGCTGCGTATGTAAAATTGAATCCCCCGCGGGTTGTCTGTTCCCAAGGACTAGTCGGCTGACATCATTTCCTTGCCATTTCTCAAGGCATAGAGATCGATTTAGCCGAAATTCGAATGACGCAGATTCACGGCCTGCCACCCACATCGGCAGGCGCCCACGCCTACTAGCGGCCGCGAGAAGGGAGCACGGCCGAGATTTGTCTGGCCTCTGCGAAGGGGGGCTGGAATCGAGTCAAAGTCGAGGGCAAGTTATCCAGGTTTGAGTTTAAAAGGGCCAAGGGGCGAATCATTGGGGAGAAGGATCGAATGGCCGATCGTTCCTCGTTACTGGGTCACTTAATGCTATTTTTAGCAGTTATCACGCGGCATTCCTGACATATCGATCAGATCCCGGCCCCGCCGGCAATATCTGATGATGAAGCGCCGGCTATATCGTGCTATAACTGCAGCACGATTACTTCTTGAGAATGGTGCTATCGATCGGTTTGTAATATCTTCCCTCTGCCCTCTTCCCCCTAGGGCAGTACGCCAGCCTCGGTCCGGTCGCCGCTTACAAACGCTTCTGCCCTTTACTACGTGGACTTGGCTACGGAATGGTATTGGTCAGCACCGTTGTCATGCTGTATTATAATCTGGTCATCGCCTGGACGCTCTACTATATGTTCGTCTCAGTTGCCGGTTAGATTTTCTATAAGTACATTGATAATTGAGAGTAAAGCCAGCAGGCTACTTGGGCTATATTCTAATAGAAATATGTATGTACATAATGCCGGTCATTATCGTGAAGGTAACTTCGTCTTTTGGAATTTGACACTCAAATTAGATTTTGGAAAAAACATTGCGCGAATATTCTCGACAGTCTTTGGGCTTAAATAACCTTTAACCATTATTCAATCTTACATGCAATCTATACAAGCAGAATGGGATCCTATACATATATACTCGTACACACTCGTTTCGGGTGATCGGAAGTGATGAATTGAAAAAGCATTTTAAAGTTGGCTGGATCGCGCAACCACGTGTAGCATGATCGTGGATGTACAGGGATATACAGGGGGTTTTCCATACCAGATCTGTTTAGTATCGGAGTACCTTTTCGTCTTAATAGAGTGAAACTATTTGCTAGAAGAATAAAAACCCAGCTGGAAATAGTACAATAGATTAGAATGACAGGGGAGTTTCGGGCATCCGTGGTTGTTTACAATCAAATTTCGGTTACATATATCATTTAACCCGAAGGTGGAGGTGACTTGCCGTGGCGGAAATGCGAGCCCTCTTGGAGCACGGAGGACTGCTTTATGCCAGAGGAGGCGGAAATCTGCGTAGCTCACAACATGTCCTATTTCAAACAGCGATGCTTGAATTCGACTCAAATGGCATCGATGGGAATTACTCTTGCTAACATCACCAATGCTACCAGGAGACCGCCCGCAGAGGAATACTTCACGTATGCTTCTCATTCACCTATGCCTCGCGTGTCCTATCACTGTTTAAAGTAACTTTGGACATTTTTCATTGCTTTTTCAGTTGTTATAATAATGCAAAATAATCTAGCGAGGAGTGTAGAATTTGTTTTTGGAAGAATTCATAATTAAGGGGCTATAATCCAAGCGCAACCAAGTAAATCATTTTTAATTTTTCCCATTATTTATGACAGCACACGTACAGTAAATGAAATACAAAATCTGTTTAAACTCCGTCACTGTATATGCTTTGGACAATATTTAGAGTTGTTTTATTCAATTATTTCCGACAAAATGGAGGGGCTAATGCAAACGGCAAGTGCAAATATCTCATTATGTGGAGTGTTCTGCGGCCGGACAAATTACCCCTCTAACTTTCAATGTCGAACAATGAACATTTTTTAATTCCGTATAAAGTTAGCTCGAAAAGTATGTAGCGTAATGAAATAATGTTTTTTGTTAGAGTGGCGCACAATAGAACTAAAATTTTTGTTTTCGCGATCAAAACTATGAGTGAAAAATTGTCTGTAACAAAAAAAGTTTACAATATAATGGAAAACCTCTAGGCACTTGTTTAGTTAATGTCATTGAAAAAGCTACAGAACAAATTTTCTGTAATTCGGTAAAGTTCTGTTCGAATTATGTTTCCGGCGAGTTTAAAAATGCAGTTGTCAGATATAAGCGTTTTATGCTTCACGTTGCATGACTTAAGGAAAATGTTGTATTTACCTCTAGTCGGTGATGCCTGTATCATAGAATTGGCCCTCTACATTGACACATTGACCGTAAGACATAGTTTGAGCCAATACATTTCTTTTGCATTTTTCGACAATTCTAAAGTGCCATTACACATCCCTAATGTTGAATAAAATAGTGGCTACAAGATCGAGGGGTGGTATTAATCATACAGTTGCGGTGGGTTAACCAAATTTTTTGTATTTGACATAGCAACTTTGTGCTGGGCTTGAGCAGCGGTATTGAGGAGACTGGTTCCATCAGACCGTCGATGGCAGTGAGCCTCCTGCTTGCTTGGGTCATTGTCTTCCTCTGCTTGAGTAAAGGAGTGCAGAGTTCTGGAAAGGTCGTTTATTTCACCGCCCTTTTCCCTTACGTCGTACTGGTATGTATGAAATTTGAGCGAGAGACTATCGATCGCCAGAGAAAAACTGCTCAGCCGCTCTGCCCGTTGCAGATCGCTCTCTTCATTCGTGGGATTATGCTGCCTGGTGCAAGCGAGGGCATCTTGTTCTACTTGACGCCAGACTGGAAGAGATTGAAGTCAGCGAAAGTCTGGGGAGACGCCGCCGTGCAGATCTTCTTCGCCCTGAGCCCCGCGTGGGGCGGCCTGATAACCCTGAGCTCTTACAACAAGTTCACAAATAACTGCTATAAAGATTCATTGATCGTCGCGGTGAGCAATATCAGCACATCTTTCTTTGCTGGTCTCGTCATCTTCTCCGTGATTGGCTTCCTGGCGCACGAGCTCTCCGTGCCGGTGGCGACAGTTGTCGACGAAGGTGCAGGGCTGGCCTTCATCGTCTACCCTGAGGTACACCGCCAGTTATCCATAAAAATCGCATGACTTTAGTTAATTGCTTACATAGAAAAAGCGTTCTATGTATACAGTGAGATATTTAGGGGATTGTTTAAAGTTATTATTGCATAGTAAAGCATATATTGTAAAGTAAAACTTTTCTAGGTTGTAGCACGACTACCAGTCGCTCCGGTATGGTCGCTACTTTTCTTCGTGATGCTGCTCACCCTCGGCTTAGACTCACAGTTCGCCCTAATGGAAACTGTCACCACCGCCATCCTCGATGCATTCCCAGCACTGCGCAATTATAAATTCTGGGTTGTACTTTCCGCTGCCGTAATGGGATACGCCGGTGGAATTATTTTTACAACAAATGTACGTACTTCGCTTTCCATTTTTTTGTATAAACTTGTTTAAATTCTTGGGGGCTGCGCTTTACGTGCTGTAAGCGCTTCCCACGTACGTTGTCTGCACTACTATTTCTGAGGCGAATTGAACAGGACCACTTAGTAGAGTAATAATTTTATCGATATGTTACAGTCTGGGATGTATTGGCTTCAACTAATGGATAAATATGCAGCTAACTGGTCGGTCCTGCTAATTGCGATTACCGAGTGTATCCTGGTGGCTTGGGTGTACGGCGCAGACCGCTTCCTAAATGATATCCAGCAAATGATCGGCGTCCAAAGCCGCCTCTGGCGGTTCTTCTGGGCCTGGATGTGGAAGGTTGTCACACCTGCAGCACTGTTTTTCATCCTCTGTTTTAATTGGCTGGAATATGAGTCGTTGACGTATGGCACATACGTCTATCCAATGTGGGCAAACGTTGTGGGATGGATCATCGGTATGCTGCCAGTGATGGTGATTGTGGGTTTAGCAGTGGTGAGTACTGGTTATCCTGCTTATTACATTTCTGCCATGCAGTTTCCTTCACTTTAGCTACTTTGTAATCGCACACAAGGGGGACGCTTGCCTAGGAGTATGAAAGAGCAGTGCAGTTTAAAATTTCTCTTCTCTCAAAAACGTTATGCAGGATGCCAAAAGATTTTTTTATTTTGAGAAGCATCTTTCGGCTAAATGCTGGTATTTTTTTAAGTACAGATAATGAAAATTGCCAAAGATATTACCAAATATAATGATATTTTTGCTATGACTACTGCTATGCGGTGTTGGGTCACCGAAAATTAAAAAAACCTAAATTTTTCGATGGCCAATTAAATTATCTAGGATCCTATAGAGCCAGAATCTACTTTAAATACTCAATTTTTGTTTGGCATTTTTCATTATCTGTGCGTAAAAAAATTACTAGCATTACGCGAAAAGATGTTTCTCGGAGTGAAAGAAACTTCTAAGGATTTCGAGCATAACGTTTTCGAAAAAAGAAAAAGAAATCATAAATCTGCACCACTTTTTGATGCTCCTAGGTAAGCGTTCCACTCCTAAGGAGCGGACCCGGTGAAGCTATTGAATGTAACTAATTCATTTCTAATCAATTATTGAACGTATGATATTACCAAAATGGGTTACGTCATTTCGAAATTAGTACTAGAATTTACTGCACTCCACGATGAATGTCGAGTACCAGCTGTAATTAAGAAATTGCTTATTTTGTTCACAGGACCAATTAAGGAGACCGCCTCGGCGATCTACAGATAGCGACCAGGATAACGATGAATTGGAGAGTGTTGGATCCTATCACCGAGGGGGTAGAAGCAGACTGGGCGGGAGCAAGAATGATACCATTTGGAGCCGTGTCAAACTACTTCTTCAGCCAAGTTCCGACTGGGGCCCGGCAGCTTCCAATTGCTTCATGCTCTCCAGAACATTTACACACACACCGTCTCCAGGTATTTTAACGTCGATTGGCATTGATGTCCAAAAGAATGTGCGTGACGCGCGTGGTAGTCACCTCAAATAGGCGTCAGTGCATGCCAATATGCGCAATGCTCGAATAAATAAGACGACACTTTCAGGGCCGCAAACTGGGCACACTGTGGTCCCCAACACGATAGTTGTTGTAAACGGGCAGCCGACGATGGTGCAATTAGCCGAAACACCGGGCAACACGCAGAACCAACCACGCATGCCATCGTCGATCCTGAAGAATTCGAGCAAAACCGACTTGGTAGCTTCGCAGCAAGTTTGACGGACACGTCCACCAATTCAGTTTGCAGAGTGAACCTGGCCTACGATTCGGCCCTGCGGCTCCCATGGCCTAATTGCACATAGCCACCGACTGCGAAACGACATCGTTATCGTTGATGAGTAGGTCAATCGGTTCTGTATCTTTCACGACAATCGACAGCGACACGCAAAAATACTCGAGTGCCGAAACCTTTCGGTCTGCAGAATCTGTGTGTCGAAGGTTTCCTCTATTGGCCGAATCATTCGATGACTTTTAACGTTTCCGCTTCCGCCTCGTTGCAGTATGGTTTGTGTTTGACAAGGCTGTGATATCTAGAATCCCTTGTGATTGCTATCGGCGATTCATCAACTGTCCGGGTGCCGCCACGTTATACCACCGGCTATGCCAAAAGTGGCCGGGGATTTTTTGTGAGGATCGAGGCTTTCGAATGCGGCACATAAGAAACGTAATGTAAGACCTGATTCTTTGCTGTTATTTATAGACAGTGCTCGCGGCGTACATCTAAATCTTCTAATAATAAATTTAAGTGTCTAAGTGGTAAGCGTGTGCAATTTTCTGTTAAGTCCGGAAGATAAAACGTTCGATTGCAATTGAGACTGTGCTGCAACATTACTTGGCAAGTTGTAGATTTCGCGAACGTTAAGTAAGCCCTTCAATAGTCCGGATAGTTTACTAAACAAGTTGTTGTAAATGACAATTCTATTGGCAGTTTCCCGTATTACTACTTGTGATATCGGAATTCACGGAGGAATACATTTATATTCGAAACAGTACAGGACAAAAGGGTACAGAAATGATGGAAGCGTTCGAGAATTTTTGTCGGCCGCTATTGAGAAGGAAAGTATAGGACAGTAAAACGAGAGGAATTTGCCTGGAGTCTATTAGTTAAGCGAGGGAATGGCATTCATTTTCTCGAGTGTTCGATGGTCCGTCTGAGTTGATGGGAAATCATTTAAAGGATAAGCAATTCGTAAGAGGAAACTAAAGTCAATGTGGCGTAAAACAATCGCCGGAGAATAGACAAAGGAACTGAAATCAAAACAGAATATATGACTTGACTCATGTTTTTTTTAGAAAAAGTGATCAAGTTTCTGTTGTTCTTCCAGAAGCCTTTGGATTTTTGTCTTTAATTCTTTGTATATCCAATACACGTGTGTATCCTAGGTAATAATTAGACACCTGTATGTACAGTTAAGTATTAGAGTTGAGACTTTGATAGTTCTATGGTTGAATCAGTTGAGTTACACTACTAAATCTTGAATCCTTGAATTATCGGAGAAAGTAATCGGAATTAGAGTGGAAAATAAGTGGTTTAGGTAGGATGCTACGAATAAGAGACTTTTCTGAAAGAGAAAGCTCTACGAACATCAATGTTACTAACGCCATGCGTTTCTACTACGTTGCCGGCTCAAAAAGGATATATCAATTGTTATACGTTGGATAGAAGATTTACGAATTACAGGCATGAATAGAGGACTACGCGATTAACGTATTAGATGATTCATAAAACTGGCGCGAAAGACATTAGGGTGTCGAAGCTCTCTTTAAAGGAAAAGGAAAGGAGAGACTACTGTTTGTTTCCTCTGGACAATATGCTTTTTGGTCTTCACATACAGATAAAGTACCTGGAAGTTAGCCTAGACCCGCTTGTATTTCCGGACTTGTATTTCCCCGTGGCTTCCTTAAGCCAGCACATCGGTATTCGATGCGGCAATTTAAAAGAATTCTGCTCTTGAACTCAGGAAATTGGAGGAAAATCATCGATAGAGAAGGAAGGGCTTCCAAGCTTGGATCCGGTGTTTCAAGATAGATTTATTCCTGTACGTCGTATATCGTACATATCGTTTCGTTTCAGTAGAGTCTCGGTTTCAGTGGCGCGTTGAACAATCAGGGGTTCTAATGAAAAGATAATTTGGAGCCCACAATGCACACCACAAAAATTGAATTATTTTCTTCGAGTTTCGATTCTATGACCCTTGGTTCTTCAACCTTCGACGTTCGGACCCTTATATCTTGGAAGATCTTTCGGTCGCACGAAATCCACGAACGTTTAATTGTGTAGTTCTAAGAAAATCAGCCGCCGCCCTTAATAGGGGCCCTAAGGATTTTCCTAATTTTCCTCCTGTACATACAACGCGCCACTGCTTGATTCAATAGAAAGCGCATCAGCGGGGTTGAAGAGAAACTGACATTACCACCGGCAATGAGCAAGTAATGTGAAATCATTGTGGCGATAATACCCTGTGAGTATGTGTAGATCGCTTTTCTCAGAATCCTCGTGTGCGTATTGAGGAACCCTGACAACTATCGATTTGGAGAAGCTTGCAAGCCCCGAGGCAATTAACTGTTCGCTCAGCTGGATTCAAGAGAAGTCACCTTTTGGGGCTATTTATCCCCTTCGAGGGGAAGAGTGAAAGAGCAGACTTCCGCATGCGACAATAGCAGGAGTTATTCCGAGCTGCAAAACAATTAAGAATCGCACTCCTCCCACGCCCGTTGTATGCCGAGTGAAAAGACTTTAAGGGTGGGAAAGTGTAGGGGAAATAGGTCGCGCGAGGGAAATCGGGGCTGCGAGAACGAGTGAGCAGGTTGCCGCGCTTCGCAAGGGGAGCTTCCTTCGCCAGTATTGGCAAGACAAGGAGAAAAAAGGGGCCGATGAAAAATAAGCACCAACCCAAGGCTAATCTGTGCAACAGGATAGGGAAAAAAGAGATCTTAGGCTAGGCACATGCATATAAACTAATAACGTTTCTTAACGATTGGACAGTCTACTTGACTCGACTTGCCAAAACTGGGGCCTTAGCTTCCGAGGCAGAAGGTATAGAAAGAAACTCGTACGAGTCTGTAATGATTAACGTGGCAGTCGATAAAAAAAATTCTAACACCTGCGGACTCTTTTACTGTCATTAACGTTCCAAGAGATATGACACTTAATTAATCCTGTACTTGCAGTCAATAACGCGGGGAGAGGAAAGGCTTCTTTATTTTTATGTCAGCCTGTTTATAAAATGTTGCTAGTTGTATTTTGATGTCTACTTATATTACTCCGGTGAGGTAGCGGCGACCTGCTCCACAAGTATCATCTGTATCTGTACCTGGATCTGGCTTTGCCTTGAGAAGTATTGGCATCCCCAGTATACTTTGATTGACTTGTCCACATAAGACTTTCCAAATTCGGCTTTTCTAATTTCACCTTCTGTCCACGCTCAACCTTTTTATCATTGCAACTGCCTCAAAGATTTTCATAAATATTTCTAGTAATTTCGACTAGCAAGTCTTTCTACTAGACTAGCGCTCTTTCATTCATTTTTATAAATTTGACAATCCGAAAGCCCGCGTTGCTCTAATTTGTAGTAGTTGTTCCTATTGCTCAGTTTAACTTTCTGATTAAACGAGAGCAATGGCGCCAGCTCGCAGTTTCAGGATCATCCACGGTCTTTAAGTGTTAAGTCTGTTCAACGTGTTTAAGAAAGTCTCACTTGATGATACGGCAGAGACAGTGCGTCCATGCGCGGCTCAGGTCGGGAACAGGAATAACTAGACATTGGCTACGGTCAATCAGTCTATGTACCCGAATCCGCAAGTCTGGCGAAACGATGTACGCGCGTGTGTGTATGCTGGTGCATTAGTCAATGTACAGTGCGTAAATGGATCCAAGTGTGATGGGATCCAGCTCCACCCTTCGTTTTCTTAACAGGCTTTATTTCAAATATTTCCAGTCAAGTCAATATTTAGATCTCGCCGAGTGCGCAATGAAGCGACTTAGTACCAGTTTCATAATAAACCTCGAGTATAACTGCATAAGATTGTTTCGGTCTTTTGATAAGAATAATTTGTAGCAGGTGAAGGTTCGGGTGGAGCGAGATCTCAGCCTCTCGCCTAAAAGACAAAAGAGAAAGTTTATAACCTAATGACCGCGCTAGAAATCGAGTTGTTGTCATTACCCAGAGCTTTAATTGGTACCCCATTGAGAGCAAATAATCTGGTAGTTGGTAAGTATTGCGAATGAATCCCAAGACATCACTGAGAACCACATATTGCGGTCGCGACGCGAAAGCAAATTATTTTTTGTCCCACCGTTTATTTAAATTAGCGAGTATACGCGTAACCCGTAATACTGTAACTACCCATATCTAACACATAATCAAAAAGTGATGTCACACATTAATGGTCGACTTAACGGGATCGTCTAGACGACAATAGTTGTTTATGTATACTCGTATTGGATGGGCATGCAGGGTATCTTTCTTTAGGTAACTATATTACTCTACACGAATCGGTCCATCTGGCTTTTTCCCGGTGGAGCTTGACTAACCGTGTCAGTGTAACGCATCGTCCTTCGCCAAAATGCCAAAACTTGGAGGGTGGAAAGCAGGAAAATTGCAGCGACGAGCTAGCAGGTTTCTCGCTGGTGTCGAATGGACTACTGCATACAGGACGTCCTGCATGCTCACTACACGTAACCCCGTAGACTATACATATATATGTAAGTGTGTATGTGTGTACTGACAAGTAAGGAATCTTGAGACTAAATGGAATTCTAAGGAACGCGTTTTGCAAAACACGATCGTATCTGTGCGTCCAAACAGTTCTTGGGATTCACGTAGCAATTCTGATAGATTATCACCCGACATACTCAATGTTTGTAGACTAGTCAAATAATCCGACACGGAGAAAAAAAGAGTACCTAATTACTAGTTAAACGTAACTAAGTGATATTGATAAGTGTAAGGAGGGAAAAAAGAGTTCCGTAAAGTACTAAGTCTAATATCAATAATAGTAAGTTTAGAAGTGGGTCCCGTCCGACCAGTTGACTTGATCGGCAGATCTGCGGATAGGTTTAAATGCAATGACGTAGACTAATCAGTAACGACACGGTAACATTGCCAAAAAGGAAACGTGCAGTATAATGGAACATTACTGCATCGTTTTAACCCCGCCCATCAAATTAACTAGTCTGCAACTTAATTATGAAATGATTAGAACAGGACAATTGGAGTAGCGAGTTTCAATCTTTCACGGTTCAACCACGTGCTGCGAAGTCCTCACCAAGTTCAAACAATTGCCCTCGTCGAAATTGATAGTCCCGCTTCGAGACTCCCCCTTAATTAGGTGAACCGATTATAAGTATTAGGAGTAAATCAAGGACGACACAATGAAAGTATGCAACCTAAATCACGTTCAGTCCTTATTATTCCAAACGTATAATTGAATACGTCCGCAATGACGGTCTGGCATTGGCGCAGACTCAAATATATACTTTAGATAATCTCGCGTTTCTGCATCATTTTTATGTTTATTCCTTATTGACGCTGCAGTACTCTAATTAGTTTAGCTTATTTCAAGAGTACCGATCAGGACTATATAATACTGCTATTAACTGCGTTGGTAATTGTGTGTTATGATTATTGTACAGGCATTATGTTCAGTGAATGGGTTGACAGACAGAACCATTGTTCCTTTATTATTTATCCGTGCGATTATATCTAGCAATCTTCCCGCGTTTCACACAGCAGGCCAGAATAGTAAGGAAAAGTAGAAAATGGTGGTATTAAAAACTAGCAATAGAAAGGAAAGGCATTGTTGACATATTAACTTAACAAACTCGGTTGGCAAAGCTTCCCTAATATCCGGGCGAAAATGAAAAAGCTTGGATGCGCCAATTTCTCGTGGAGTCGCGGATGAAATTGTTGCAGGAATGAAAGTCGACAATGAAGCAAGAGCGGCGAAGCGCGTGCCGAGTAGGAAAACAGTGTCGCGAAAAAACGCATTGTTTATTCTTCAGGGAAGTGTTAAATGGGGCTTATTTGCAGCGAGATGAGGAGCAAAACCGAGACAGTCCTGCCGTCGTGCCGGGCAAACTCGTTACCGAGTAATGTTACGATCCATTTACGTTACTGAAGAGCAACTAGTAGAGCGAACAGTACAAAGCAACATGTCCTACATGTAAATTCAGAGAAACGGTAGAGCTTTTAGCCATCGCTGACTAACGATTCCTGGAATTGAGTGCAGCTACCTATGTAATGCAGAGAGAAAGAGAGAGAGGGAGAAGAGGGCGGTTTTTCTATGCCTAACGAAGGCGGACGTTCGTCACGAGGTTCCTCAGCAAGTCTTAGGAAAGGAGATTGGGAGAAGGTGGTCAAGTTTAGGTTCTAGTCATATATCAGTTCAATCTCTGTAGAGAGAGCGACATAGCATTAATGCCTGTTTTTGCAACAGGTCAAAAAAATATCCTCGCGCGCTACACACGACATCTCAGTAGTATTAGTATGTACACCGATGATGAAACTTTTAATGGATTTAGTTGGAATGTTTGGGCAATATTGCAATGGCAATGCGAAAAATGAGTTTCAGGAGAATGTATGGTTTTTAATAATTTATTCAAACGAAAATTGCAATCCCTCGAATTTGAGATTGATCGTTTGCAGGGCACAACCCTTGACCAGTGAACGAAGAAATTAACATATATAAGACTTTTTGTACTGGGACTGCGTTTACCGAAGTATTTAGTCTCGTCCCGTTGACTTTTGATTGACGATTCAGTTGATCGCGACAAGTGCCAATTACGTTGATTATAAGTAATCAGTCTGTAAGCCTACTTGAATCCGTATACTTTCCTATTACACATACACGTACTATTGTTGGTTGGTCGAAATACATAGAGCCTGTATTAATAGTACCTGACATTTACCTCGCATTGAACAATAACTCTCGCTACCTCATGGGAGCCCCCGGCTTCCAACTTTTCTGCACTCGTCATTTTAACAGCAAATCCTTTGGATTTATTTTTAGACGAATGTTTTGGTGGGTGACAGTTAGGGCAAAAGTCGGCGTACATTCGTCGAGTAGTGAAACGCAATAACTTGCGCTCAATTAATTTCTTACAATATTTAACAATCATTCGTAGTCTAGTTCTCTGAGTGCGCAATTAGTATTTGCCTTTGCCCATCCTAGTTAACAGGTTTGATTCATTATTAACAGGATCGTACATGCGCCGTGTTTGGGGTGGCTCGATGCTGCTGTGCAACAACATGTTGCTAATGTTGGCGTTCGCGTGAAATGTATGTACGTCGACTTTTCGACACGATGACAATATAGTCTACAGAAAAAATGAACATTTGTGCGAATAATTATCTATATACGGGCTTTGTTTCGTGACGTTAATGAGGGATTGGGAGTGGAATATGAGCTTGAGCACGCGCGAAACAAGAAACAGTCAAGGAACAACAAGAAACGATTAGCGAAACAGGCCCCGGCTGAATATAGTTACGGTGAATTTTGAAATTGTAAAGGGAGCTTCATTATGTGTATATTATAACGAGTACGTGCATATAAATATTATGTATAAATATAGATATGCAAATAAGTCCCTAGAAGGACGACGATACAGTAGTATTTGTATTTAAGATTGATGTGCATAAGTGTAAGCGCGTTTATGTGTATATATGTGCAGATATGACGGGCTATGTAATTGTACACACCTATGCATACGTGTTCTTGTATAGATAAACAAATGACCGGACTTGTCCTCCGAAATTTCGTGGCAAAGTCGATCGGATCTGTTTGCGTATCGTTAATTACTACTCCGCGGATGATTATAGCAACAGTCAGTTCCTCCTATAAATATTAACCCGACTCTTTTTTTCATTGAATCCTAATTCCAAGTCGCTTGTCTACACAAATTCTGTATACCGCTTAATAGTCATTTGCATATTTAGGGACTTTTAATGGACAAAGTTCTACCGTATTGTAGAGTAACTTGAGATTTCCTCCAGATTTTCCTTGCTCTTTAATTGATTAATTGATTTTTTATAACAAGCACAATATAAGAGGAACGTGCAGTTTTAGTTATATTGTCAAGGAATTATCATATACTGAAAATTTCACGCTCTTTTACTATTTTTGAAGTTGAATCATTAACATTCACGGTGTATCAATTAGAACCGACGCGATTCGAGGAGATGTATTAATCGTGTATTGAGTGTATCGAAAGGTTACTTGAGGTTCAGGTCGATGAGCCGGTGTAAACGAGAGAAAGCGAGAAGTGGAAAGGCTGGAATGGGCAAAAATGAAGTTCCCCTGATTTCTTGTGACCGCCTACATAATGGAAGTAAGGTGTATACTTCAGATTAAACAAGATAATATATGCATGCACGCCAAGTTCTCGATAATGACAATTCGCTGGTGAAGGAAATATGTTTTGTGCAATGATGGCATGGTGCGAATTAAAGGCGGGGCGAGAAACTCTATTGTATACATATATCGTTAATGAAATGTTTGATTGTATAAATTCTATGTATACGTAATGATGCGTGTGTAATAAATAAAATGTTGATATATGTGTTTGATGGTACTCGAGAGTTTTTCTTTTTTTAGCAACTCTTTACGTTTATGATCACCCTAAATGGTTTATCCGATCTAGTAATTAATAGTGAAACGAATCTTTAACTACTCTTGGTATTATGCTAATTGGTAAAGAAACCCCCTTTCCTAAGATTATTGTTAAACTGTCACATGTTAATCTTTACACGCTTTGACAACTATTTGCCAAATTCGAATTTGGGTAAATGATGACTTAAATCCCCTAATCTGGCCCACAAAACATGCTCACAAAGGGTCATTAAGAAACAAAAAGGTGCGGAAAATGAGTGATCGATTTGGCATGGAATGAGTCACTTGTGACATAGCTAAGACCTAGCAGTCAATCAATCAAGTATTGAAAAGTTGATGAAAAGTTATTGAAAATTTGGCCATTATTAGGTGTATGTTTAAAGACATTTTTAAGAAACGTGGGTTGTTATACACCAATTATCTTATGTACTAATATCGTGGAACATGCAAGTTTTCAAAAATATTTAAATATACAAATCTATTTCATTCCTTGGTTAACACTAGTGTAACAGTACCGACACTTTTGGGTAAAGGTGAATACAATTGTGTTACATCAAAAAATAAATCCTATTATATTACAATACGTCAATCAGACATACAATTCTGTTTTATATGTACTGAACCTTTAGTCATGACGATTTCTCAGAATGTAGAGACGGGTTTGCTGTCATGTTCTCACCGTCGAAGGAAACATCATGGACGATTAACGATCCTCAAGTTAAACTTCAGACTTCAAGCTGGTCATTTGTGATATTGTTGATTCACCAATTCCCTGAACATCAACGCCCTGTAATATACATACATATACTTTGGAAAGAACAAACATTTTCTATTACATTAAACTTTATTTTCTCGTCGCTCGATTGTACTGATATTATTCAATTTTCTTTGGTTTTCCTAGAACTCCTTTCCTTAACAATACACGCTGTAGTCTCTGCTCTATGCCATCCCGTGGGCGTTCCTTACTTTCTCTCGGATAGTGCGAGACAGCGATTCTTTCTAATGAATGCTGAATGAACCAACGCAATTTCACAAGAACACGCCTGTTACTGTACAATGATTGGCAACCTACGGCGGTACCGCTGAAGGTCGCTGTATTGCGTGCAAGCATAATTAGTTCCTGTGATGCAACGTGATGCGACTGCAGCGACTGGATCCAGGTCCAATCACACGCGGTACGCAGTAAAAACTTAGATAGAGAATGTCGATGGAGACGCGAATCGTCTTGCAGAAACTGGCCGTAGAAAAGGATTCAGTGTGAATGCGCTTGCCACCACTTTCTTATATTACACTACGACTACGTATGTATATATTTGGTAAAAAATAAAAAAATTAAGTATTAATCGAACAAAACAATATAAAAATGCTGAAATTCTATCATACAAATATCTGATCAGTTTGTGTATACATATATACACGAACACCAGTATATATATATATATATATATATATATATATATATATATATATATATACTGCAATAACATACTCCCCATACTATACATATGTATAATAAGTATAAGGTCAAGCGGCCACTGATGACTTTTTTGGAACAATAATTTGTTCAACATTAATCGACCTACTTGACAAACACATTAATTATTAATCAAGCAGTAATACTACTGTCAGTGTCCGCCTGGCTTCGGTATAACACGTTTCGAGCAATTACAGCGGTTCTAAGCGAACGAAACTAGACGAATAACAAATAGAGATTGATTATACGCCGTCGGTATTTTATAAGGAGCATCTCGTAAAATGCTCTTTAATAATTCTGATGACGAGTGCAATTTTTCTCACGTACTGCGCAATATTAATCTCGCGCCGATCTACTTTCGCAGATAACGCGTACGTGACCTGATAGAGCGTCTCATAATCGTCTGCCAGATAAATCTACGTGTTCTGATGTCCTCCTGACGGTCTCAAGTGTTTGAGCACTGAAGACTTTTAACTTTCCGATTTTTCACTGTCGTCCGCCTGGAATCCGCCTTTTAAAAGGAGACGCTTTCGATTTTCTCAGCAAATGTGCGAGATTCGTCTTGAATCTTTTATAGGCTCAGAGTTTCCGCGAGATTTGCCGGAAAGGAAATTCCTTTAGCTCACCAAACATTGGGGATGCTCGACTCCACTGCTGGGAAAGTATTGAACACATTTGTCAACCGAACATATAGATTGGAATACTATAGTCGCCGTCAACTGAGTAGGCGGTTTCAAGGGCGCATTTCTTTTTCTCCTGCACCCCTGACTTATCCTTTTTGGGCATGATATTTCCCAGCAACTCGTCCAACTTGGATTATTTTTCGTGCCAAATCATATAAGTTGGTACCAAATAATAACAGTTGGACATAAGTTGGTACGAAATATTGTCCGACTTGTATTATTTATTACCAACTCATCCAACGTCTATTATTTTGGGTAGTAAATCATATCAGTTGAATAAGTTCCTATTTCTCCTGTCTTATGATTTTCGGAGTGCAATAGCAATTGCTACCTTGAAACCGCCTGTTCAGTTGGCGGCGGCTATAGTCGTTGCATAAACAACAGTCGTTCAATTTTGCTTGGCGATTCCTCATTAGTGATGCGCCATACGGAAGAAAGTAATCAGATGCTAATGCTGTGCGGGCAGCTAGCCAATTCGCATTCGTTTAGAAGCGACGTCGCACGCCAGAAGTCGGGATTTCATTGAATTTCCATCCCTCCGCGCTAACTCTATATGCGCACACACGCATACATATATACATCTAATACGGACGGATATTATCGAACATTCATTCTGGAACTGCGAATCGGGATGCCCAGAAATTGTGAATGAACGTTTTAGCCGCATACGTGGATTTATGCAAATTTCCTTTCGCGAGTTTCTCCAACCGAACTGTCAATAACGTTGACTCCTCTTGCGAGTGGTCCGCAATACAATTGTTAGGCCAATCTTCCACGTCACATTAGGATATTACGGTAGTGTTCATTCTATTCGAAAGTGTATACTCGCGTCGCTTGAAATACGCCGTGTTTTTGCGGGGAGGGGGGTAACTATGAATTGTTGGCAGGTGGTCCAAATGCGACTCTACTCCTGGAAACAGCTCCCAGGATCGGTTTGAGTAGTACGAAAAAGCCGGCGATAAAGAAGGACGCAAATGTGAGATTCCTTCCTGTGTCACTGCCGGGCCACCACCTCGTGTACGTGCCGGTAATAATGCTGGCGAGGAGCAATATCGACACGCTGATCCCACCGAAGGCGTGGAATATCTTGAGAAGGACAGGTCGCACCCGAGGGTAAACCCATCTCGCATTGTTCGTGACTATGCCGAATGTCGCCGTCAGCACTGCCAGGATGATGCTGATCAGGCCCAGGGCCGCGTGCGGTGTCGCGAAGTGCGAGCCATTGTGGTTGACTTTGTTCACGACTATTATGATGAAACCAACTATCATCAGGCACAGGCCACTCGAGTGAAGAACCCAGTGGGCTGTGATGCGGTTCTGCCTCGATAACTTTAAGCCCATATAAGCCTCGCCGGAGATGCTGAAGACTGCTTCTGTGATTAGGAGGCCAACCTGAGCAAAAGAATTTCACTCCGTTTTTTATACGTTTCTAAATAAATTGCACTCAAGTCAACAGGAATAATCCTTTTTGGCAAACGGTGGCAATGAATGGTATTATCACAAAAATATCCTGCAGATTTCGGACTGTCGATCACCAAATCGAACAAGTACTTTTGGTTTTGAAAATGTAAGTCGCGTGTGAAATCGTGCAATATTTCCTGTGATATTGTTTTATCATTGAGCCATGAAACTAGTATTCATGCACTACAGCCGCAGGTCCCTGCCAGTTTACAGCCAGTTTCCGCAGTGGAAACTGGTTTCGCTATGCTTGGATACATTAAGTTGCCTAAACTCCGTTGTAAAAATAGTTTCAATATGGTCGAATATCTTGTTATAATAAGAAAGGCTGGTTGTTTAACACACATTCATTTGAAAGACATATTCTTGTAACTTTTATTTAATTTTTTCGCTTATCAACACATTTTTGTCGGCAACTCTTGTCTCGTAATTTTCCAATACACAAAAGGTACAAAAGGTAGTACCTAAGCATACATACGAAACCCCGTTAAGAGGTTAAAACAATATTTAAGAAATCGCCAAAGGAACGTAAGCGTTAAAAAAGTCGAGCACTATCAAAAGGAAGACTTATCTTTTATATATAAATGATCTTGGAAACTTTTGCAGAAATCTGGTGGGATTCACTCACCCCAACGCTCATGCAGATTGGGTGCCAGGAGAAGAAGCTGTACTTCCCGAAGGCCAGGGCGAGGATGTATATGACAGGTGCCAAGAGAAGGACATGCGTGAGAACGGTGAATCCCAAAGTAATAGCACTTGGCTGGTTCTTGCCAGCCGGCTGATCGGTCGACATCCTGACACCGCTGTTCTTTCCACGTTCCCACCTCCGCTGAAACAATAAATCCAACAAACCTAAAATTTAGTACCTTTCTAGATAATTCCATCACTATAGTTACCGCCAATTGAATAGGCAGTTTCAAGGTCGCATTTCTTCCCGTTCCTTCTGTGCTATAATTTTCGGCATAATATTTTGTACCAAATCATATAAGTTGGATGAGTTGCACCAAATATTGCCGAAATAGTATTATTTGTTACCAACTCATTCAATTTCTATTATTTGGTACGAGTTCTATTATTTTTTGTACCAAATCATATAACATAAATAAGTTTCTACTCCTCCTGTGTTATAATTTTCGGAGTGCAATCGGAAAAGTGACCTTGAAACTGCCTATTCAGCTGGCGACGACTACGTTACGTTGGGCACGAAGAGTACCTGGTTTCGTAAGTTTAGTCTCACACAGAAGTGATGCAGTGGTAACTATTCGTTTACGATCTGTGCTTTAATGTGCATTTTGCACAATACGATAAGAAAGACCATTACAGAAATTGTATTATTAAAAATACGTTTTACAGTATAAATGCAGTTACATGTATGTCTATATTTCTTACAGGGAAGACAGCGTAGAAAATTGTGCGCTTTATGCGACTTCTGTCTACGCTTTACAATCTTTTTAAATGGACGAACGCACTGGGAGTAAAACTATTGTCTGCTCGCGGCTTACGAAGAACCCCACTACAGAGTTGGAGGAATTCTGGGAAGAACGCAATCGAATACATCTCTAGTTCAACAATAAATCCACCTTCACCCGTGTCTCTTCGACCCTCTGTCGCTTTTTTACGTAAGTCCACCCACAGAGACTGAATGCACGCGGCATGATTCATCCTTAATTGCGCTTCGCAATTCTTAGCTTGGTCGAGAGATTGAAGATCTCCCACGAGCAGGTCCGGAATAGACTACGCCTTATCGGAAGTTTGCTTCAGGTGTTTTATACGAGTATTATTGTGTAATCGAAGCAGTTCATTCAGATTATAGGGTAAGGTTTCCCAAATTGCTCTCCCATTGCTTCGGAATAAAGAAGAATTTCCCTATAATTTTTCTTTTATGTTTTTCCCTTTCGCATGTATTTTTTTTAATAATTTTAATATGTATATCATGTCATTATTTGGAAAATAACATGTTTTGTAAAGGACGGTCCTCAAATAAGTAAAAATTACCCACAAAAGATGCGATAAATGTACCGATTCGCTATTCATGTGAATGTTCGTGTCATTGCAACTTTTTTAAAAAGGAAATGTATTTATTACCATTATAGACATGTATTGAGAGTGGGGGAGCACCAAAGAACCCCATAACAATCCCACAAAAACACCATAAAATATTCCGAAATTGAGTTTTAGAAATCAAACACTCAGTGATGCTGTCCACCGAAATTGAATTTTATTTATTCCCGTTCGCACTGTACATTAACACAAATACATACACAGTAATATCCTAAGATGATAATGATCATAACTACTGTGTTTGTGGGGTTTGTTACAAGCTCAGGCTTTAGTCGGCGAGGTTTTCTCGATATTAAACCTACGGCTGAGCAATCTAGCCTTTTGGGCGATACTGAATATTTTATTATGAGTGCATCAGGAGCTTCGGACAAAGAATGCGCAACTTGCCCTGGAGTATGACTAACTGTCAGGGGTGTGCAACTCTCTCTTCCACTCTATAGATATCACTTTGATTTGACTGCCTTAATCCTTTATAAGAGAACGAACCGAAGGATTAAGGGAAATGCGCTCCGAGTTCCAGGCAACCCATCCGCAACAAGCTATGGGATATGACTAACGTCCAGTGGTGTGCAGCAGTACCTTTTCACTCCGAGGATAATCTGTTGGTTTTCAATAACCTTTTCGTTTCATTTGAATTTATATTGCTCAGTAGCCTCGCCTTGGTTATGTCTTGAGCGGCAACACTAATACGTAAAACTAAAACGCGATGAACTTAGAAGTAGAGATGGCTCGTTTAACGTCACGAGTTGAACGGGGTATTGCGGTGGACAATAACTTGCCTAAAGTCTCGGTTTACGGCGAAACTGTTCGGTAATGATATAACTGATTCGAAGCAGAACTGTTGCTCGATCTACTACACGTCCACGCACTATGGTTCAGAGAACTAACTGACAGAGCTTCGTCATGTTAGAAAGTTTCAACTGAATTGCCCCTCTTCCTACAGAAAATCGGGGTTTATATATTCCAAAAGTTCTGAATTTCCAGGAAAAAGAAGCGAGTGTGGGGGCGTGTGTGGGCTAGTTTTCGGTTTGTGCGTGTGGAAAGTCCTAGATACACGTAAGTGCACGCAGCTGTGGGAATGTCTCCCCCATGGAAAAGTCAAGGGTCGGTGTGATAACGCTCGAAGGGAACGCTCGATGATCGACTTTAAGACTCGAATATTAGGCAGAAGAATAATAAGGGAAATGAAACCGTTGGTGAATTTTAATCGATATTTGGAAAAGAAAAGTCGTCTGATTCGCGCTGAAGATGTAACAGGTTTAAAGTTTAATTTGATGAGCATTTAACTTTGATCCTTTTGTAAACTGTTAAAGTGGAGTGATTTAGGCAACTGCTCTTTAACAAATTGCAGTCCCATTTACATTACACGTAAAACAAAATGAGATAATAATTCCTACCTGCATCAGGTGTAACATCTTAAATATGTAAATCAATACTTTTTATCGTTGAATTCAGCACAATAATTGAAATAGAAACATTTTTAATAAAGCAAGGCAGTGAAAAACTTGTAAAAATGTTTTTTTTAAATATCGTATTTCCTTTCCACGTCATCCAGGCCTCACATAATTTCGTAAAATGATGTATTTCTTGTGTGTGCGATTTGAACAACGAGGCAATATTTGCATTTCTTAGTTGTTTAACCCAAAGGCACAAGCGGACAAAAATGTTGGTTTGTCAAGCTAGCTAACTAACAGTACTGTTGTCACTACACATTAGCACAAACATGATTATTTACAGAAAATAGTAATAAAATCATCATTTTGCGGAAAATGTTAACAATGGCGCAGGTTTTTGCGGCAACTGTTTACGAACAATTGAAATATCATTGTTGCGCTTTAAAAATGTGAACCAATTTAAAAGAGAGTCAGATGGCGCGTGGTAGTTGAATAATTTTTTTGGCAAGGAGGGGAGGGAGGCGCGATTTAGAAGCCGGTGAGATTTGAGCAACCTTATCCTACAGGTGCTGTGCGCTTCTGTTTGTTTAGTATAGTATAAGTTTGATTTGTGGTAGTTTGCAGATGTTATATTATTCTGCAGTCGATATCAATTGCTTATTATTAAGGGATGGACTTGCATGCTCCAGTTAGTTTTGTCCCTAAAATATTCAATTACGCTGTGACCTTTTGGCCTACTATTTAACAATCCGGCAACGGAGCTTGGTAATTTTTAGCCGTATTATACCTTGTAAGCAGGCAGCTGCCGGCCAGATATGACCCACCAACGCGCCACATCTGGGTGCGAAACCCTCCGCCGCGTCGTCCGATACTTAATAATTCATAGTGCTTGCATTTGTACTGGGAAAGAAACGATTAGAGAATGGCACGAAAGGAATTGGTTGTCAGTACAGGTGAATCATTCTCCCGCGGAATATTAAATTTCTATTATTTGACCTAGTCTGACATACAAAATTATTGGTGTTATCTTATCCTTTTCTATAAAAAGTACAAACATTGTAAACAGTTAACGCTATTTTCGTGGAAATGAATGTATTAGGAAACCGACGTATGCCATCTTCACGGTTAATTTTTAATTGATTAATAATTAGTGTAACATGAAGAAGTATATTAGATGAAAATGCGAGATAAGCATCGACTCATGTTAACGGCCCCCAAATTGCTCAATTAGCGCGTAATTACGTTGCAATCACATTCTCGATGGATGATCGCCCGTTGCCTAATTAATTCGCTTATCGAATATTCACTAATTCAATAAATAATGAGTAAATGACAGCGAAGACTGACTGCATTATTAACGTACTCACGCGCCTGCGTTCATCTCGATCGACTCCAGGTTATGCATATTTAATCAGCGATTATTCTTATCGATGCTAATAACGTCTGCTTCAATTTGGCTGGTCAGATTTCCCTGTCGGCGCCGAATAGGGTTTCACAAGACAGTTCGATAATTAATTAAAACTAATTATGCATCATGAGAATAATATGGGGAACTCATGGGGAGCACAGAGCAAAACGGAACGTCGTTAAAGGGGCATGCTTCTTTCTTTGCTTGTTATTAAGAGTGGTTTTCGGTATTTCTTTGTTAACAGTTAAAGATCAACTTAGATTCGCTAGTGATATTGGAATTTAAAAAAATAACATTGTACTGAGTATAAACGTGGCTATCATGTTGAGTACGTGCAAAAAATTACCCTTTTTCCCCAAAATCACGCCCACTGAATCAGTAAACCTTAATTTCTTCAGTAACATTTACCACTATAAATGGCTCTGAAAGCTGCGAATTCGTAAAAAATCTAATATTTTGCCCGTAGTGCACGCGATAGCCACGTTTATACTAATCAATAAGATTCCAATATCTCTAACGGAAGTTATCGTACGAAACGTTGGGAAAGAATTTAGAGTTTCATGGGGACTTTAATATGTAGCAGTTTTAAAAAAACCACGAAAGTTGTATAGGGATGTACAAATGTATCTATGTATACCATTGTTGAAAAGTTGAAAGTTGATTGAATAAAAAAATCTCCAAAACCACACTTAAACCAGGCGAAGAAAGGGGAATACTCCCTGAAGAGGCACCATTGGTATAACATAGGACCTGTACAATAAAAACAGTTTAATGAAAGTTGCCCAACCTGCATTATTCACGTAATACTGTCGAATGCCTCTAAATGGCATTGACATAAAGGGAGACTCGTAGTAACAGCGGAAGAGTTACACTTACGTGTAAATGGCGTTGGTTAACTTCACAATGGAGTTCACTAGCCATGAGAAGTTAATTGTGTTTCTGAACATCCGTGTTGTTGGTGAGCCAGTGTTTTTCAAAACAACAGAGCACAGATAGCGAGTGTTAGGCCTGTTCTTATTTTAATACTGGGAAATTAGCCGGCCGGCATAGTATAAACACGAGAGGTACATATGCGTCACTTGCGACATTAAAGTGTACGATCGGACAATATTCCCGCGGTAGCAAGCGGTGCGTTGCGGTCGCCGCGGCAGAATTACAGATCGAAAGGAAAGGTAATCCAGGACAGTGTGTTTTGCGCCGCTTGCCCGACCGCAAAATATTTTCTCCGCCCAGCGAACGCATAATGAGAGTCGGACTTTTCTCACTGCGACTTTCACACGGTCGGCGCTGTCGCTGCCGCCGCCGCTGCTGTCTAAGGTTTCTATACGCGGAAGACTGTTTATTCTGCGAAACAATCTCCTCGGCAAAGTAGCAATGGCTTCAATTTCATACGAACTAAATGACAATTCCACCCATGAGGATTTTCCACTCGGCAGTACCATTTTGAGAGTCAAATGAGGTGTATTTACGCTTGCCGATAACGATTCATCTTCCAGTCGAAATGATTTATGCGCCGTATACACAGTATCTCGGGTTGTATATTTCTTTTTATCTATTTGCCGCCTGTACTACATAGTTTGTACCTGTAACGTTCATTTTGTCTTCTGCGATATTCGGCGATAGTCGTATTATCCAGGAACGAGTAAATAAACAAAAATAAAACTAACACACTGCTACTTTTATGGAGTTGTATGCTACGAATCACGTGTGCACTATGGTCGCCGCCACCCGAATCTTAGGCGGTTTTATGGTCGCTGTTCCGATTGTACTCCGAAAATCATAAGGTAGGAGGTATAGGAACTTGTCCAACTTATATGATTTGCTATCGAATACTAGAAATTGGATAAGTCCGTACTAAGTTATACGTTGGATTCATTGGTACCAAAATTAATAGAAGTTAAACGAGTTGGTGGGAACGAATAGAAATTGAATGAGGTCGTTCCAAATCATATACGTGGGATGCATTGGTACTAAATAATCGAAAATGGATAAGTTGGTGATAAATAATACAAGTTGGACCATGTTTGGTACCAACGTGCCCAACTATTGTCGTTCGGTATCAACTTATCCAACTTATATGATTGCTACTAAGAATAATAGAAGTTGGACAAGTTGGTAGGAAGTATTATGTCGAAAATGATAACACAGGAAGAATAGGAAGAAAAGCGAGCTTATTCGGCGTTGGCGGCGATTATTATAGTAACCCGAGTGAGGCGGAAAAGTGGAAATATAAGGAATCCTTTCTTGGCTCCAAATTGGCTCAAGAATAGAGGGAAACAATTACGCGACATAAAGGTGCAAGAACCCGACGTCAGAGTTTTCAGAGATTGGCTCCGACGAAACGTGACAAGTAACCAGAAGCCATTCGCGCGAAATTACTTGCAGGACGGCCGGGCGCCGGCTATAAACCCTTTCCCATAAAGCGACCGGCAATAAAATTGGCTTATATAACGGGGCGAAGGGTCGTGTAAAATCATGGTGCACTCAACGCCGAGGAGAGGCTCGTTGCAGCCGGAAGAGAAGCGCGAAAGAGTGACGTCAGCCGAACGAACAACAGCAAGAGTTCAGTGTGCAGTGGGAGCGGCGCGTCGCGGCGCGGCCTCCCGGCAAACGAGTTTATCTTGGCTCGCCCGACAATCATCTGCGGAACTCGGCCGTTCCGGCGGCTCTTTAATATGTAACATCAATCAACTTTCAGGTACACAGCAGGGAATCGAATCGACATCAGTCTCTGCTAAGTTCCGCCAGCTATTTGCAACATTTCGAGGCGCATTCGCGCTGGCAGGACAAATTAACTATGCTCTCCATCTGTTATTCCAACGACCCAGTGCGACCCTTGGTCGCTCTTCCATCCATTAGTTATTATTCCGAAAACAGAGGGGCAGCGCCCACAGACACAATTAACATTCCCGGCTGGCCTTCGAAGCCGCAGTATCGCGGCCGGGAAGTGCAATCCTGTTTACAGAGTGCACCCCGGGCACAAACGATTCTCTTGAAATTATAGTTTCTCGGGTTTGTTTATATGGCCATTTTCAAGAGAATCGTTTGTGTAGCAGCAGACTACCTTGGCATGCAGTGGTGCTGGTATTAACAAGGAGTGCGGGACTGACACAGTTTATTCGATCGGACACCCTGTATATCGAGCAGTTAGCTCAGTGGCACTTCTGCACGAAAGCAAAGGATCAAGCAGAGTATAACGAAGACTCACCAGAAGAGTCGTGTTTAATGGTGTAGCCGGCAACGCGCGAGGAAGAACGGCACACACTGACGAATCACAGATGCTTTCCTGGCGCCGAATACAAAAGGAGTTCGCTGGGAATTGGGACGCGAGGAAGAGTAGCAGTCGAAAGCCGAAGTGAAGCGCGCGGAACGGCGTCCATGCTTCAACTGATCATGAGCGCTGCTTCGAGCCTCGATCTTTGCCTGCTGCCTACTGTGTGCAGCGAGCAATGCCGATCTACAAGGAAAATGGCTCTGCGTCGTCGGCCTTGAAGCGCCCCATAACAGACATTCGGATGCCAGGCTAGGCTGCTTCTCCAGCACACACTTGATCAAAGCATCCGTCGAGTGTGCATGGTCGGCAACCAGGTCCGCTTATCTGCGCGATTTTCCTAAACCCCGATCATTTATAGGTATATATTTACAGATTTATAATATAGAATAATGTAGAACCAGAGGGAATGACTCGGTCCACGAAATGTTTCAGGGATACTGAATATCATTTTCCAAACGATTTATAGTTGTTTTGCTGATCGAGTTTTGTCGCCTTTTGAACTAATATTTGAGAGAAAAGGAGAATAATTTCTGTCAATTTTATAACTTCAGTTTCAACAGTTTCCTCATTACTTACTCTTCCTTTGATTATTACCTGGAATAGATATTGTGCACGTAAGGCAATGACTAGACTCAGGAGCATTTTAATCGTTGGTTCTTACCCGATCTAAAGCATCCTTAGGCAGCGCTTTAGTAGAAGCACGCGTGTGCTAATAGCGTAGCGGCCTGTTATGCCGTTACCAGCTCACTTTTACTGGAACTAGTCCTCGAATAATTACACCGGCTACTGTTATCAGCCACACAATGTATGCAGGTCGAAGAACTATGATAAGACCAACCTGTTACTGCCTCGATAATAACCATTACACTCGCAGCTGAAAGTCTTGAAATGAGTATCCATCTAATGGATACAATTCCGTGCAGTTTATTTTCACAATTTCTCCACATTCTCCACCAACGTGAAGTAAATGTAATTGTATGTAAACAATGCCATGCGAAGTGCATGTCGCATACAGTCGCCTCCAACTGGATAGGCGGTTTTTCTTCCTATTCCTCCGCTGTCTTATCATTTTCGGCATAATATTTCGTACCAATTCGTCCAATTTCTATTTGTTTTCGCACCAAGCTTGTATTATTTGGTATCAACTCATCTAATTTCTTATATTTGCTGGCAACACGTCCAAACTTCTATTATTTTTGGTAGTAAATCATATAAGTTGGACAAATTCCTATTCCTCGTGTATTATCATTTTCGGAGTAGAATCAGAAAAGTGACCTTGAAACCGCCTACTCAGTTGACGGCGACTATATTTGCTGTAGTGTTCATATACATATACATATAAAGTGCATCATTCATCTTAGAAACACGCGAGTTGGTGGATTTAGTATTATTGGTGTCTGCCGAGTGGTTGTTCCTTATTCGTTTAAATGATGGAAAACTGCTTTGTTTCTTGGCAAGGTACTGATAAGTGTTCGACATTATTTATGAAGATTGCCTGGTGCCTATGGAAAGTACGGTTGCGGGTTGCAGGCAGTGATTAGCTAGGCCAATGCGCTAAGTTCAGATTGAGATAATAAGCGGTTTGGAGAATTCAGGTTGCCTTATAGTATATCGATATATCGCATTCCTTACCAAATGAGGCTGGCCATTCTGGAGTGGATGCCCGCCAGCGTGTAATCACCCGTAGTGCAACGAAAGTGTGGTAGCGCGTGACCTACATATCACCGGCACATAGACTCATGTACCTACTACCGCAACACACAGTTTATTATTTCTCCCAAGTCGTCTTAACTGGTCTTCCGAGCGTTTTGCAACTAGAACGGGAATCAGCGGAATTGGCGTCGATGCGCGTCTACAGTCATTCACAAAGTGACGCTCATGTTGCGACCGAATATACAAGGTGTCTCAAATGTTCAGTAACACGATTTCCAACGTTAAAACGAAGTCACGTTAATTTATGTATTACGCACACGCGTTACATTTTCCGAATCGTTTAAAGCACTGTATAAGATGTAATGAACAATGGAATAAGATAATACTGTAATATACCTTTACTTTGTCTTGCACGTTGAAAGTTTGTACGATATCGGAATTTATAGAACATTCGATAGTGGCTTTTTTTAGTAGCTTCATGATTCGTGAGCTTTAGTGAACGAGTGGAGTATTTAAAAACTGGCATCATTCCGAGAGCAAGCGTGGTGTTAGCGCCGCTGATTACGAGGGCATGTGGCTCCAGCTGATTACGTACCAACTATCATATGCCTGGGTTATTCTGCTGTTCTTTCTCCGCGAAGCCCTGGGCTTGCTAGTCTTTTTTCGGCCGAACACACTGATAGGCAATCAAGGCTATACACAGCACGTTTTACTTCGTTCATTGATCTTCCACTGAAATAGTAAAACTGAAAAAGAGTTCTGCAGAATTACAATTGAATTAATCCACGAATTATAATTACAAAGTAATTAAATGAAATCGTATTCAAATTACATTGCAATTCATAATTTAACTCTTTGATTCAATTAAATTACAATACAATTCATAATTGAAATTCAAGTACAATTACATTGTATGTACATACACAAGTACCTAAAGGTACGGTTATTTTGAATTCCACTGTATTTCAATTGCACTGTACTTTAATTACACTTAACGATTGCAACAAATAGCAATAGAATTAATCTATAGTTCGAATTGTTCAGTATTGTTGAATAACAAAGTAATTCAATTAATGTATAATTGCAGTGTAATGTAATCAAATTACGTAATTACATTACAGTGTAATGGAATTAATACAACTGTGAGCTCAACAACTCCTCACTACATTATTACTGCGATACAAAATGTATTACCAATTTTATTTCCTATAACTCGACTAATATTCAAAAACTGCAACACCACTATATGTAGTAACGCGTCAAGATATAGGCTAATCACGCACATCTTCTGCATATGTATAAAAATAAGTTTTATTGACTTTTGTACAATTCGAAACGTGTGAGTTCATGTGTGCGCATGCAAGCGAGCGGGAATATCGGCCTCGGCGCTGGAATGTATGTACACCGATTGCTTATTCGAGGCGTGAACGCCAGTTATACTCTGATTATGCAAATAACTGCCGATAATAGTGTTAACAGTCCTGGTATTCCGATACACACTTCGTAGCGTGGTGCGTTGACTGTGACTGGACGTTAGGCAAATACTGATTTTACCCGCTCAATATGTTGCACAATCAACAATGTACTTGACATTGATAAGTGTCATGCGAACAAGGAATCCGCGCATGATATCTATATCCGCATGATTCACTGACAAGAATCGTTAACATAAGTGTCCGCGTCAAGTACACTACATCCCAAGAAAGGTCTATAAGACTATCGTCTTTAACCGATCATTTAATTGCGGATTTCTTTCTGGTATATGTAAATCGAGCAATCAAATTGGCTTTCCGTTTGTATTCCGGTGAAATATATGTTTCTGTGTTATAGTGTTAACCAAGTTTTGCATTCTAAATCTATTATATTATTATATTCTAAAACTGCATTAGTGTTGTCGGTGAAAGTTTTAATCGAGTTCACAAATAGTTTTTAAGACTTTAAAAATACTTGCAGTATTCGGAACTGTGCGAAAATGGGTAATCAATGCATTGTCAGGAGTAAGATGCGCGAAGGCTGTATCACGCGGTTAGAGAGGAATCTGTCTCTGAATTTATCTTTGAATAAATTTCTGTACATTTCTACCAGAATGATTCTAATGCACGAAGCCTGTTCTTTCGGTGAAATGAGTATTCGTATCCAGTTTTCCGGGCTTGGAGTGGACGAATCAGTAATAGGTATTTCCTTGAGGACGAATCCAATGCCTTTTTATGCCACTTTCGCATACCAGCGCGATGATGCTCATCCATCGCCGCGGCTTTTGCGAAACCATCCATTAATTGCTGGCATTAATTCTGCCCGTTTGAATGGTCCCACGTGCTCTTCCACATCTGTTATTCCCTACGTGCCTGACCATCGACACAATTAAACGCGACAATTCATCGCTATGACGAATTTTCCAAATTGTAATATGACTCTAACGATTACATTCGAAGGACCCGTGATACTATCAAAGCTAGTTTCGCAAGTCTAACAGTAATAATAATAGTCCCCTGAATTACGCACCAATTGGGTGTTTAAAGTGAAAACATTCGTCTGAATTGACTATTCTTTCAAAATCCAGTAAGCCTGCCGTGCTGCCTATTTGATCAGTGAAAGACAATGTTATTACATACATACACGATACATAGAAGTGACTGGCTTTAAAAATATTAGTTGTATTCCGCTTCATTTTCGTCGGTTGCAGACCGATGTTTGTTAATTGCATAAGAATTAATAAAGAAATGGTATAGAAATACTTAATTGCCATTGGAAAGAAACTGCCTATTAGTAATTGTTGGGACCCCGCGGTACAAGTATCTATCGAGTAGGAAAACCACGTAGTCGTGCCGACAGGTGAGTTCTGTTGACAACTAGTTGCCATGACAGCTAGCCTAGCACTCCGACTGCCACCAGGCTGCCGACTCTGCTTGGTTGCACACTCACTCCAGGAATTGACCAGGGTGAAGCCTCGGATACTGCTTATCACGGCGAGAAGACATGGTTGTAGCAGACAAGCGAAGATCACTGATATTGTCGACGGCTGGCTACTTCTTCTTCGGTGCGCCAGTCCTCGAATCGGATGTCGGGCAGGATGCCGCGGTCCTCGAAAACTTTCTCGAGCAGGCCACGTGCAGAACCCTCTACGCACAACCGTCTCATGCAGATGATGGTGCTAGGCTAAAATTGAGCAAGGATATGCCCCACGGCAGAAATACCCTCGTCTTCTTCAAGGTAAAGATCAACGACAGGCTACGTAACCTGCGGTTACTCGGATTTTGTTGGTTTCAGTCTCGAATTTCGCAAAATTACAGATCACGTGCCGGGTGCTAGTAAAATTCAAACAGTTTCAGATCATGGTAAGGTAGTTGGCTGCAGACACCCACTTTCCTTAATATTTTCTTTAAACTTTCAGGTAATAATCTTTTCTCGATCTTGCAACTACTGACCACATTTTGTTGGACTTGACCGCACCGTTTTCGAGATAATCGACTTTGCAATTGCCAACTTTTATGTCTGACATAACCAAAGCCTCGAAAAATATGATGAAAGAAATGTTACGGTCAAGTCTAATAATATTTGATTAGTAGGTTCGAGCCCTTGCAAAGATCATTATGTGCAAGTTTAAAGCAATTCTTAAGAAAAGTGCTGTTCTGCAACCAACTACCGTAAACAGAAATACATTTACCTGTACTGTACAGGGGGGTAACAACAAAAATAGATGTCGCAACTATCATGAGATGATTCTACACCCTTGGATCGATGAAGATCCATAAAAAAAAGTTGCCGCAAAATTGAAATTGAAATTGGAATTGAAGAAATTACCAATAAAACTTGGTGAACTTTAATTGCATTTCTGAATGAAACTATAATTTGGAGACGCATGGTTCCTTTAGCAATATTGGTGCTCTTAATAAGTAGATTACGATAAAACAATTGTTTTTTTTATCTTCAATTTTGAAGCCATCGTCAATTTTGTGGCAACCTCTTTCTTTTGGATCTTCGCCAATCCAAGAATGTAGAATCATCCTATGATAATCGCGATATTTATTTGTTTACATCATGTACAAACGCAACGAAAGATTATTCGGCAAAACAATTATGTGTCCTGTTGGTTATTCAGAAATGAACTTGAACGTGTCAGCAGAATAAATGTGTGTTGCTAGCTGAGGGCGTCGTCAGTTACGGAGGCGAATTTCTACGACGTCGTCCAAGTGAGTTCGACTGGCGACGGGAAGGGATCGATCTTGATCGAAGCGCTTCGACAAGTATGGGCGCCGGCTTTCCAGTCATCTTACCTCAGTGCTTCGTACATCAAGAAATTGGAGGAAAACCTCCTCGGACCACCCCCGCCAACCTCCATCCTCGAGGAGGAGAATTACTGGCTGAAGAAACGGGACACTGCAAAGAGACCGCACGACAGAACCATTTACGAGGATGTCGTGAAAATCTTGAAGAACATTAGGGCTGAGTTGGAGAGCGCAACAGTTTCAAGGTAAATCGAACTGCCTCTACAGTCTACAGTTTCAAATGATTGCCTGCAACCTGGCAAGATGGCATGAGCTGTTGTTCGAAGCATATGATTTCCTGGAGAGAGGAAAAATTATTCATATTCGATAGAAACTCTACATATTCAAAAGAAACACCACCCACTTTATAAAACTACAATTATTATGAAACAATAAGGAAATTATACTGAAATGGTATTAATTGTTAGTTCCGGAGATAATGACGGTGTACGTGATTATGTTGCATATCCGCACGCCGCAGAGACGGCCTGATCGGAGTAGATGAAGCTCTCGAAATAGTCTCGGGGTTCGTCGACGACTTATGGAAATTGGGGGACGAAGCATATTCCGAGGAACGCATCAAGTCACTCATCGATATTATTGGCAACGAAGTTGTTTCCATTGTCCAGTGTATAATTAGTGAGGTATCATTGGTCGAATTAGTTTCTTCATACTTTTCCGATTATTTTCTTTTCTCTGCACAATTCTTTCAAATTCATGAACGGACCAATTTGATGTGTTTTAAGTGTAAGAAATTAAAGTGACGGCTGGTAAGAAAGTTCGAGCGTGTGTATATGTATGTATGTGTGTATCTTTTGGAAAGGTACCTGCCTCGGATGATCGTGCAAAGGACGAAACGATAACGTTGGCTGCCAACATTTGTGAGAAGTGGACAACTATGACAGAGAAGTTCACAATTTTGTTTTGGCCCCACCATTCCCTTCATCCTTGGAAGGGTCCAAAGTTCTCTCCTCAGCGATCCACCAGAATTGGAAGAAGATTAAGGTATGAAATATTGTATAATAATGTACCATAAACAAAGAAATGAAATACTCTCATAAGACATTGACTTGTTCTTAAAAATACCGGTTAACTTTGGGCATACAACTTTTATGTTGGCAAAACATTTTCAGCTCTTCCCAGAAAGAGCATATTATTTCGAGTTTCCGATTAACATTTTTGTTGCATATTTGTTGTAAAAATTATAGACAGATAGCCGAACTACGCGCTCAGTATCGACAATTGACCAGACTTTTGACGTCCAGTGAAAGAACCGGATTGGCTACTGATAGTTTAATACAATGCTTCGATGATGTACGAGGTACAGTTGTCCTATATTGAGAAGAGCGTGCTTATACGACTTGTGGAATGTGAAAACTATTCCTAAATTAGATATCGCAATCTTAATATATTAGTTGGCTTGACTTACTTTTCTCGAAGTTTTCCCACCAATATGTTATCCTTTTATGCAATCGTCTAATTAGCGGTGTTCAACGAAGACGAAAATACCACGGATTGGGATCGGCTGAGAAAAAAGGTTGAAGAGGGATTGTTCCCGGCGGAAGAGAAGGTGTCGCAAAAACTGAAAGCACAAATCGCAGAAGCCAGGACACCCAGTGCACTGCTTGCGGAATTTCGCCGATATTTTGACTTGATGAAAAGAGAAGGATTGCAGAGAAATTTGCGCGGTGAACGAGAGAACCTTCTTGCTGCGTATAATGAACTCATTGGTAAGTATTATCTTGTGTTCTACGTATTTTTCATATGAATATCAGAGTCGAAAGCCAAAAAGTGTAGTTTAAGGGGATATTTCCCTTTCTTCGTCTGTTTTAAGTGTGTTTTAGATTTATTTGTACATCCTTATACAACTTTCATGATTATTTTAAAGCCGTTAAAGATATTGGAATCTAAAAAAAGAACATTAGTACTGATTGGTATGAACGTGGCTATCACGTGAACTACCGGCTAAAAATAATTTTTTTTTACCAAATGGCGACCATTTATCCTTAATATTATTCAGTAACATTTTCCATTTTAAATGTTTCTAAAACTGTGATTTCGCATAAAAACTGATTTTTTAATGAGACGAAGAAAGAGGACCTTTGACATAGGACCCCCTTAATATAGAATTATTTCTCAAGAAATATCTTATTACATTTACCTTGGAAAAATCCTTTTTAAGATTTTGCAAAAGAGTTATTTTTACATAAGTAATAAGAACCGAATACAATTTCCGGGACGACGCAAGAAAGCTGTTTGGCCGGACCTGACACAGGAGATCTTTTTGATAGTCCTAAAATACTGCAAGAAATTCAGGCTGCGAGATCTGCGGAAACAAGATTGGAAAGCCTCAAAGAAATGGGAAAGGACCTTTTTACGGACCTCTCAGGGTATAAGGAGGTGTCTGCGAAGGTTTCGGCTGCCCTAAAAGATGTCGAGAGAAGGAAACAGAGTCTCATTGATTCATGGGTAACATCAACCTTTCGTAAATATATCCTGTCGTTACACACCCCCTTCCATTGTAGTCGTCGATTTGTTGTAAATTGCGCACGCAACAATAGATTTATTAGCGCTGAAGTCAGTGGCACGCTACGACGTTTAGGGGTTCTAGGCAGAAGATAATATGGGGTCCGTATATTTTATACCATACAAATTTAATAACTTTCTTAGAGTGTCGATTCTATGACCCTCGAGTCTTGGTACTCCGATTCTACGACCTTTGGGTCTTGGGACTTCGACTCTTTGACGCTTAGGTCTTGGAATGTCGATTCTATGGCCCTTGAGTCTTGGAAAAGGCTTCTGTTGCGCGAAATCCACTAGGGTTTAATTTTGTAGTTAATCGAAAATGGTCCCGGGCAATTGCGTAATTTGCCTACTGTACTACATGCCACTGCTTGAAATCCCCTTACACACTAGTTAGTTACTAATTTCAGATTGAAAAGCAGAATTTTCTGTACGAAACCCATACATTATGCCCGATCAAAGGTGGAGGAGACGAGAGCGGCGATTGTGAAGAAAGAGTTGACACTTGGTACGGACACGGCAGTGGTGGAGCTGACAGGAACCAGCATGATGAAGGTTACTTATGACCCACGATTGGTAACTCTGATCAGGGAAGCACGTGCCCTGTCGGGTCAGGGCATAGAACTGCCAAGGGAAGTGAGAGACTTGGTCGAAAGGGCAGGGCTGTTGGCAGGACGCGCCAGGGCTTTGCAGCAAGTTGCGACTTTCCACAACACCATTGGCGATCGCATGGTACCCTCGCAAAGACCATTGATGTTAACGACAGCCCTCGAATTGGCACGCGCTGTCCGAGAACAATCCGGCGTCGTTTGGTCCGATCCACAGGCTGTCGACGCTTACACGGCGAGATTAAAGGAACTGGTAATTGTATTTAAACCTATTGCCAATTGTGCGCCGATTTCATCTACTAATCGATTATCTCATTCCGTACAAATGATATAGGCTGGTAATAACGTTCAGTTACTGTGTGATTGTGTTAGGGCGTATAATTTTGATAGCTTGAACAATGCGCAACTTTCGGTGCGCAAGAATCACCTTAGGAATCTCGGGATATTAATTACGCTTTATATGTTCCATTTCGGAGCAGGTACGGAAGTTTGCCCGTCAAAATTCGGAACTTGCTGCGAAGCATTGCTTATTGCGGGATCTACTGTCAAAGCTGTTCAAAGGCGAGGCCATCAATTTAATTGGCAACCAGAGTATATGGAAGGATACATTGTCGACTATGAGGCAGATCGTGGATACCGTGGAAGCCGAGTATGGCAACACGAAAGCCTGGAAACTACACTGGGATCGACAGCTACTAAAAGCTCTTAGTATGGGTTACAGGTAAAATTGGAAGCTTTCCATATTGGAAAAATGAATGATTCAAGGAATGATCAACCTGCTTATCGATCAAATTCTTATCGAAATGACTTACGCACACACAAAACTCGCAATCACGAGAGATATGCAGATTTTGTCAAATCGAGAAGACAATGTTACTATAATAAAACGAGACCTAGAAACATTGTCATAAAGTAAAGATAGTTGTTTTGATAAAAGAATATATGTGCTACGTGTCTTTGGTTTACAGGGGCGCCTTGCCACTATTATTGAGAAAGCTACCAGAAATTCGCGTGGAATTGACCTTCCGCGATGACGCTTTGCAGTGGAGACCGTCGCTCGAGGAAATTAGGGCGAAACTCTACTCGAGCGTTCGTCGCTCGCTTTCGATTCCGATGAATTTCCGGGGTGTCGGTGATCCTGCGGATGCCCAATTTGGCGAACTCGTGCAGAAAACGGCCTATCTCTTCGGTGGTGTGTACAAGCAGGCAGAGACAGTTCTCTCTACAATGGAAGCTGTTAGAAAAAAGTGGTTGCCTTTGGCCGCACTGGCGAAAGTCGACGTCACCGAGCGGTAGGATTTTCCTTTGATATTCGGAAGAAATTGGACCAGTAGTTGTCAGTTGTCGTTGGGTCAATGATGCAGTCTGTGTACATTAATGTGATGAAGATGATTTCAACGATATCCCTTACGATACTGCAATTACTTTTACCATTTAATATATTTGATTGAACAAGGACACAACGGCTGTTGTCATTAATTTCTAGTAGATATAATTTGAAAGATTGCATACAAAATCAAGTTCCTATCCCTAACTTGTCACATTATCTGTTCAGATTGAAAGGAAAGTCCCCGCGGGAGTGGACAAACGCATTCAAGGACGCTAAGCAATGGGCGCAAGAGGTCGTGATTTCTATATTTTATAGCCAAGAAACATTTAATTGAACAGACGAAATAATTGCCGCTCGTTGACTTAAATTCAGGTTGGAAAATTGCGTAGGAGGGAAGTAAAGATTTGGTGTATTACGATCGACACTGCGACCACCAGGAACGACTTGGAGTCGGCGTCCCGCCGCTATTGGGAGCGGTTGTCCTCCGATTTAAGAGTCGCAGCTTCGTCGAGATTAGTGGGCATTGTTGACTTCTTGTCGTCAACATCGAAGGAACTTGACAGGAGGCCACGAAATGTTGAAGAAGTCGGATTGGCATACGAGGGCCACGCACGTATCCAGCAGCAATTGACGAGCATTGCTGATGAAATGGAGGCAGTCGTCGGACTTGCGAAAGTATTGTCTGCGTGGACCAGCGAGAAATTGGACGGTTGAGTATTTGCCGAGTTTATCTAAGTACTTTATTTCTCCCTTTCTATAACTTGACAGCTGTGACAGACAGACAGGTCGTCTCGCTTTTCATGTAAAAATAATAATCCCTTAGAAGTAAACTCTTGAAAATGATAGCGAAAGTACATATAGCGTCGATTTCGATGAGCGCCAGCTAAACAAGCATTGGTCTGCCGAAAGTTGGAGCTATCTCGCTTGGAAAGTTGAAAATGATAATCCGGTTTAGGTGTTACGGCGGCTAACACGGCTTGGGAGAACTTAGCTGATCGCCTGGAACGGCACAAGGCTATGGTGGACCGCGAGCTCGAGGATGCCAAGGTGAACCTTCAGCACAAAGGCCTGGCGTTGAGGGATGAAAGGGAACGATGGGAAGCGAAATGGTCAGCGAAGCCGGAAGTTCTCACTTTCGAGTGGATAACTTCGATAAGAGAGAAGTGGGACAATCTAGCGGAGCAGAGAAATGCCTTGAAGACCGATTGCCAACGGGTTGGTTTGGATGTCAACGAAATCCTGGACGACGACGAGGAGATCCTAAGAAAGTTTCGAGTCCAACTGGAAGCCGAGGAATCCAACTGCAGATTCCAGGCGGAATTTCTTCAGGAGTTGAGGAACCAAGAGGAAGAAGAATGGAGCGTGGCCCGCAGGAGATTACCTAGGCTACAGGACTGGCTCCTCTCCTGGGAAAGCAGGGTACAGATTCAATCGAAGGAACGTCAAGATCAGCAGTCGCTCGGTCAGAAGGACAGCCTGGAAATTGATACCTTCATCGGAAGAAAAGTCCAAGAAGTGCGGACTGCCATCGAGTGGATTCAGATCTTGCGTGGCGACGAACTCGCCGACGAACACTGGGTCGAATTAAAATCATTGCTGCAGATGAATGACGTCAAACATACCAGAGACATTACATTGGGCCATCTGCTTTCTAGTACCGACAAGATTCAAGAGAATATCGAGAAAGTCAAAGCAAGTTTTTCATTAATTATTGTAATTCGTCGTTGAGTACATACATTTTCTTTGCGGACGGGAAGCACCTCCTAGGTTATCGACAAGTTATAAATCATCAGCCTATTGTCACTAGGATATAACAAAGAAAGCAGCCGCGGAAAGCGGAATTCGTCAAGCCCTGGTCGAATTGGAATCCTGGGAAGCCTCGGCGTCTCTTCAACTCCAGGAAGTCAAAGACAGCAAGAATGTATCTATTGCACTTGCTGCGGAATATGGAAGTTTGTTAGCACGCGCAGGTCCATACAACACATTGTAACCGGATGCATCCCCGATTCCTTTCTTTGCAATAACATTAACTCTTGTCTAATACGCGCAGGTGAATTGCGACTTTTATTGGAGGGTGCAAGGGGCGCCTCGGGATATGAAAGGTTTGCCGCCCGTGCGGCGCGATGCGAGGCCGGATTATCCGAGTTGGAAGAAAGAATCAAGATTTTAAGTACCGTCCAAAGGAAATGGATCTATTTGGAGCCAGTTTATCTCGGTGGCGCCGCTCCCAACGACTCTGGACGATGGTCAAGAGTAGATAAGGAATTCAGGTACGGTTGAAGCTGGGCTTCCTCTCACCACGCTTTCAATTCTGCCAATAGATTTTCACACTGTAGTTTCTTCTTGCCGAATTCGAGCTCTTGAGCCGTGCTATCCAAGCCTTCCGTTTCGCAGTTCCTATAAAGGAAGCTTTGAAGTTAACTTATTGTTGTGTGTGAAATGCCAGCGACGGACTGACAATACTATGAACTTGAAACAAACAATAAATTCAGAGAGAAAAAAATCACTGACGACTGTATTAGCAGAATAAACGATTTCGATTTTTCCACGCAGTGGCGGGGAGTGTCGAGAATGTTCGTGCATTCAGCAGGCTAATTATCCCATAATTATCTGACATTTAAAGGTACCTCATGGGAGAAGTGTCTCGCGATCCAAGAGTGCCGTCATTGCGACGGTTGCCGCTGCCAGCATTAATTAACTTGAAAGATCTCCTGGAAAAATGTCAGAAGAGCCTGGATGAATACCTCGAGGTAAAAATAAGACTCTCGGACGTGCAACGGGGACTCCGTAGCTCGAAATGTTTCGATCAGTCTAACCAGACAGTCGACCTTCGGTATTTACTATTCAGGGCAGGCGCGAGTTTGATATTTATTTTCCATTGGTATGAAATTAACACAAGTACCGAAACTTTAGTCTCTATCGGACTATCGGCGATATTCGACGACTTATGAAGGGGACCCGTGTGAAACAGGCCCCCGGAGAAAACTGGGTCACTGTTGTATTTAGTGTGATTGTACTCATATTTACTTGCCAGTCTGTCATGAACATCTGCTATATGTACTCATCCGATAATTCTGAAAAGAGGCAAGAAAAACTGCATATAATACGACCATAGAGCTTTTCAACTATTTACTGGAATGTGCCTGGAATTTTTGTCAGGGTGTCCGGAATAGATTTAAAAACCTTTCGCACAAGTTTCCACTACTTCTTGCTATATTGAAATTTCCTCAAGCAAAGTATTATATTTATCTACAATATATCCTTAATGAAAGATTCTTGTGAAGAGGAGGAAACTCGGTTGGATTTCGGTGAACGACGCGACGTAACGTTGATTTTTACTGTAATTTCAGGAGAAGAGGTCATCCTATCCGAGATTATATTTCCTAAGCGATGAAGATCTATTGGAGCTGGTATCGAGTAGTGGAAGAGGTCTCGAGGCTCATCTACCAAAGCTTTATCAGGGTGTCGGATCCGTGCTGAGGGATGAGAGTGGTTTAACCGCTGTAGTCTCATCGGAAGGGGAAGTTTTGAGATTACCTGATCCCATCGATTTAAAGGATCCATTAGCGCAATGGTTACGTAAACTCGAAGAAGGAATGAAGAATGCTCTACAACGCAGTCTTGAGAAATGCTTAGTCAACACTACTCCCGATCCTTCAATATATCCAACGCAGGTAATTACATCATTACCTCATTAATTTCTTATTATGCCAAATATGAAACATATGTATTGTGGGGAAACATTCAGTTACTCAATATTATTTTGTCATTATCATTTTATTACTGTCAATCTTCTTAGTTTGAGCTTTACATAAAATTGCAGTTTTAATGTAGAAATCTACTTACGATTCTTGACTTTTCATTATCACGAGAGAATTAATAGAAGAATATTGTAATCAGCTGTAGTTAAAGGGTAATAGTACTCTACCGATCAAGGAAATATATCAATTTTTACAATTTCTTATGACAACATGCTAAATGAAGTACAAAATCTGTTTAAAGGCCTTTATTCTATATGCTTTGAAAAATATTTAGAGCTTTGTTATTCAATTGATTTCGAACAATAAAACAAACATTTTTCAATTCTGTATAAGCTCAATTCGAGAAGTATGTAGCGTAATGAAAAAATATTGTTTTTTGCTATAATGCATTATTTAATGAATTATCTAATGAAAATGTTATACTCACCTCTCGTCTGCGATGCCTGTGCACCATATGTATAATAACTGGATTTCAACATTAACGCAGAACTTGAGCAAATAAATTTCTTTTAAGAAAATTAAAAGGTCGGATGGAATGCGAGATAGCGAAAAAAAATCTAGTTTAATCTCAATTATTAATGGTTTACTCTTTCACACTGGCTGCTCAGGTGTTATTATTAGCGGAGCGAATACGATTCACCGAACGGTGCGAAGCGGCACTGAAGCAAGGGCGCTCATCGATGCGAAATCTCGTCGAGTTCCTGGAAACTCAAAGGGCCAGGTATAGGGGCTTGGAGGACGCTGGTGACAGATTGACTGCATCAAAAGCACGTGGCCTCCTTCTCGACACGGTCCATCATCTCGAAGTGGCAAGGAGCCTTTTCGACGCAGTACAGAAGGGCGACGATCCTTCCTGGCTTTGGCATAGGCAATTACGGACCCTCCGAACTGTAAATAACTTTTATTAATTATTCATCTTTGTTGCCGAGAAATATCGCTTATAACATTGCGTGGATTAGTGTCAAAACTTAAAGTTACTAAATTAATTTAAGTCTTTAAGTTCGTAAAATTAAATTGAGTGAAGTATGAACTTAAGGCAGTTACTTGCAGAAAACGACGCTTCTTAAGAATTTCTTTAAACTTACACATAATAATCTTCAGCACGATTTGAAACTACGGGCCAAACATTATTACACTTGACTAGAACATATTTTCATCAACTTTTCAATACTTTTTTAAATGACTGGCAGCTTTTTGCTATGTCACACGTATGGAACTTGCCTATTTCAAAGTCGATTATTCCGGAAAGGGTGTGGTGTCCAGTCCAATCAAATTTGGCCAGTAGTTATAAGAAAGTTTAGCGATAATCTTAAGGAAAGTTATTTTTTGCAATCGACTACCTTAAACATTTGCGATAGTCAATGATAAAATCTGATCCGTTGCAGAGTAAAGGGCCGATTGTTCGGTGCGCGGAAGCCGAATTCCCATATCGTTTCGAGTACCAAGGTGCAGCGGTGGGTTTGGTTCGAACTCCATTGACCGAAAGATGTTTCCTAGCACTGACTCAAGCCATGAAGCTCGGATTGGGTGGAAGCCCAACGGGGCCCGCTGGGACTGGCAAGACTGAGAGCGTTAAAGCCTTAGCAGCGATGCTTGGTAGATTTGTAGTAGTTTTCAACTGCGACGAAGGTAGGAGGTTTATTATCATTTCTTCTGAGATTCAATTATTCCCACGAACATATATGTGGGCTTATACTGAAAAGCTTTCGGATACCAGGCATGGATGCTGGGAGTATGAGCCGCATTCTAGGCGGTCTAGCGCAGGCCGGCGCCTGGGGTTGTTTCGACGAATTCAATCGGCTCGAGGAAGAAACCCTTAGTGCAGTGGCAATGCTGATTCGGCCACTGCAAGAAGCCGTCCGGGATGGAGCATCTCAAGTATTACTCGGGGATCAGAGGATCAAGCTCGATCCAGACTGCTGCGTCTTCATTACGATGAACCCTGCTGGAACGCAATACGGCGGTCGCCACAAGCTGCCCGACTCCTTGGCCAGGCTTTTTAGACCCATTGGTATGGCTCAACCGGATAGATCGGACATCGTAAGGACTTTGCTGGAGTGCGCTGGATTTCTCGATGCCCCGACACTTGCCAGCCAACTAGTCGAAACTTTGGACATGGCGGAAATAGTCCTGTCTAAGCAGCCTCACTATGACTGGGGCTTGAGGGCGCTTAGGTCTGTTCTTGACGCGGTGCGCCCGGAAGACGAGGCTAAGACTAATGAAACGGCAAGGTACGCGCCAAATTTACAGGGTGTCCCAAACGTAATTTGTCTCATTTTATTTGTAAACCTTTCCATTTGAGACGCTCTGCCTACTGAGACACCCTCTGTTCCAGTTAGTTTTAATCACAAATGAATTTCATTCTATAAGAATCGTCCATACAGGCTTCTTATTGCGATAAGAACGTCAACATTACCGAAACTGACAGAGGAGGATGCACCGAAATTCAATGCCCTGTTGGACGACGTTTTCCAAAAGGCGAATACTACTTCTACAAGTGACTCGGATGAGTTAGTGGAAATCTTGAATAAATTATGCGACGAGCGTGGATTAAACAAAGACAAAGCGTCTAGGTGTATACAACTGAAGGACCAGCTGAGAAGTAGAACGGGTGTGGCAATCGTAGGTCCTCCAGGAAGTGGGAAAACTACAATCTGGCGATTGTTGCGCGATGCTTTGATTAAAAAGGGCGAGACGGTCAACGAATTTCTTATTTATCCTGGTGCAATTCCTAAATCAAGACTTCTCGGGCGAGTCAATCCCATAACGAGGTATTGAAAGCCTATATTCTTGTCAGGGCGAATTATCCCTTCTCGTTTCACTGGGTTTTTCTCTGCAGGGAATGGCAAGAAGGTTTATTATCTACTGCGGTAATATCGTCCGACAAGTCAGCTACGTGGATTATTTTCGATGGCGACGTCGAACCCGATTGGGCCGAGGCTTTGAATTCAGCCCTCGACGATAATCGACAGCTTACACTGTCAAATGGTGTTTGTCTCAGACTCCCACCTGGAATTAGGTATAATCATGCATAGGCTACCATTTAATTATGAAATAATTCCCATTTTTCAATAATCTCAAGAAACACAATTGCGTTTTAAAGGGACCTACTTAAGGGAGACGGCTGCACTACCAAGGAGTATTAAAAAAATGCAGCTTAATAAGGTTTTTTTCTCGAAAGCTTCCTACGTTTTTTCATTTCGAGAAGCATCTATCGGCTAAGTGCTGGTAATTTTTGTATGTACAGATAATGAAGCTTGTCAAAGTTATTAACAATTTGAGGTATTGGGCGGATTTTTGCGGGGATCACTGCTGTACGGCGGTGGATCACCGAAAATGAAAAAAATTAACATTTTTTGATAGTCTATTAAATTATCTAGGGTCCTATAGACCAAGAATTGTTTTTTGTTGCCTAGTTCGTCTTGGCAAGTGAAAATGAGCCTTTTTTCGGTCGAAAATCGGTTTTTCAAAATTCACTTGCCACGTTTCTGAAAAAAATTGTTTTTACGAAATCGAATACTATAAGTCCCTAGATCAGCCAATTGGCTATCCGAAATCTCCAATGTGCGATGATCATCGTAAAGCATCTTCAACAAATTAGTTAATAACTTTGGAATTGAACTTTGGTATCGATGCGTACAAAAATTATTAGCATTGAGCCAAGAGATGCTCCTCGAAATTAATATAACTTTTAATGGTTTCGAGCATAATTTCTTGAAATAAAAATCGTCAAATAGAATTTCTTTTTGATACTCCTAGGTACATTCCCGTCGACTTCCCGGTGCATTCCCATACACCCCGTACATTCACAAATTTTGTCAGTCCAATCGGTGTTACAGTCCAGACAAGCACCCCTTGTTAGCTCGAATAATTAATTATGCTGCAATTGTTGTGTCGGTCGTGGGAGCAGGTTCATCTTTGAAACCCATAAACTGGCGGGGGCGAGTCCGGCTACGGTTTCGAGATTAGGCGTCGTTCACTTGGGCTCGGTGGGTCCAGCGACGCTGTTATCAGCGAGTCAATTAAGCTCTTTGCCGGAATCAGTGAGGGAACTTACTGCTTCTCATCTTCCTACTTGTATCGACGAGACTCTGAAGGTCAATGAGGAATTTTCCTCGGCTTCGAGTCTTGTGGAATTCTCGCTTCGTCACTTGAGTAATGCCCGTACTCATACTTTCGCTTCTTACGGCATCCTCGTCGCACTTTGTGGACAAATAGCAGACGAGAACCCCAGGGACCGGCTGGCACATTTGATTTATCAGTTGACTGATACCTGGTAAGATTTCAGACACTTTCACCAGTCAAGATCGATTTTAATGAATAAACCTGAGTTTTCCACGTACAAGTTATTGCTCATTCTTCATCCTTAATAGTTGCCAAAGAGTTTCTCAATTAGTACATTAATTGTCAATTATTCGGGAAAAATCTGTAAGAAATATAAAACTCCTGCAAAATACTGAATCAGAAGCTATTCGTTGTGAATTCAATGGGAAGGAAATCCTCTCGGTGAAATACTAAAATTATCGAGTACATCCATTCCATGCAGGTGCCCGAATCCTCAAAAACCATATGATGTTTTGTATAACGAGGATATCGATCGGTTTGAACCAAACGAGAACGCAACGGAAACCATTACAACTGAGGACGGCGTTGTATCACTTTCAGGTATAAAAATGGAAAGGCTTTGTTACGTGATTTTTCCATGTTGAAATGACATTTGTATTTTATGTTGGAGTTGAAGGTGAAGTGTAAGCAATTTTTCCATGTTGAAATGACATTTGTATTTTATGTTGGAGTTGAAGGTGAAGTGTAAGCAAAAGTTAATACTTGATGAAATGATGTTAGTTAAATGAAGTCGGTAAATAGCTGTCTAGGAGTGTCTCTTTTCCAAGGTACACTTAAGAGAGCCATAGCTGCCGTGCTACCCTGGGTGAGCAGCAACCAGCCGATTATGATTCGGGGCCCCGAGGGATGCGGGAAAACCACACTGATATCCATCCTCCTCTCGAGGATTCGAAATCACGAGAACGCTACCTTAATAAAAGGCTCATCGCTCTACGGGCCGCAAGATTTAATTACTCGCTTGAAGAGGGTCTGTGTGCAATTCGACTCCTCGTCCCACGGCAGGACGTACAAGCCCAGGAATGGATCTCGGGTGGTCTTGGTCCTGGATGATTTACATCTCGCTCGCAAGGATTTGCAGGTTTTGCTCTTTTCCCTAAAGTCAATAGATAAAGTGTGACTTTTAGTGCTACAGCAACTAATAACTCTTGATATTAATTGACTCACAACACAGTGATTTTATTTCCCGTTATTTTCTGCATCACGAGAACTATCTTGATGGTGAAAACGGTTTAATCTTATTTTCAAGCGTCAGATGCGATGGAACAATGAATAATTCATAAGAGCGGCAAGCCCGTCACTATTATCGCGAGGTTAGGCTGCGATAAAAGCAAGTGGACATCTTTTCTTTAGGAGTTGGTGCGACAGTTGCTCCAGGAAGGAGGATTTTACGATGAGGATTTACAATTTGCTCGGGTGGCCTTGGCCACTGTGTGTACTGCGGATGCAACGACCAGACTGCAGCCGAGGCTCGAAGCGCTCTTACCAGCACATCATTTGCCGTCAGTATTTACCCAGCTGTGCCATTAATTGCGCTCCTTTCTACTGAAAACTTTTTAACGCACTAACGCTGCAAATGCCGCAACTACATATTTAATGTGCCGCGACTCGGACTCTCTCCGCGACAGCTGCTCTTTTGAAAGTCCCGCACTGTCACAATTCTCAGCCGATTCAGCACTATTAAACGAACGGCCAATTGAGACGACACTTGCTCACTTATTCTAACCGTCGGCGACACTTTCTCATTCCTGGCACGATCGTGCGACCAATCAATCGGACAGTGGCTGCTAATTTACAATGACAAATGGCCCTTGTAATACCATAAGGGAAATAGATTGGAATTGAATATAAAAGTAACATCAAACTTATAAGTGTAGCGAATAGTCGATCAATATTAGTATAGTAATAGATCGATCTCGTACATCGATTTTTACAGGCAACCGAATTCCAAGGACACAGCGGCAGTGTTGGAACTCCATTTGAGAGACTCGTTGAAGGGCGAGAAAGTCTTGGTAGAATCTTGGATCACGCGAATGTCCCCTGTGATACTGGAGGCTTTCCGATCAATGATTCCGTCCGAGAGTTCTGCTTTTGCGTGCAGCCAAAAGGATCTTATTTTATGGGCCGACAGTTTGAGATATTATCCCAGTCCGGAGGATGAGGTGGAGATCACCCATCACCTACTGGACGCCGGCAGAAGACTCTTTCACCCTAGGTATTTCGCTAAACGAACTCCGCCCTGTTTGTTTTTTTTTTTCTAAAAAAATGCACGGAAGCTTTTTATCGCTCGTGGGGAGAAAGCAAAACGGTAACATGAAGGTGAATTAAAGGATGTATTGGATACAAATATAGTACTTTACTATAGTCGCCGCCAACTGAATAGGCGAATTCAAGATCGTTTCCTGATTGTATTCCAAAAATTATTCCAATGAATGAGGAATAGGATCTTATCCAACTTATATGATTTGCTACCAAAACTAATAGAAGTTGGACGAATTGCTATAGACAGTAGCAGTACACTGTCGCGGTGTTTTTTTTCCTACGGTTTTACTTGAAGAATCTTCTGTAATATATGCAACATTAGAACCTTTAAACCATGTAGTGGAATGTTCGGACTTTTAGTCAGGGAGTTCCAAGTAAATTTATGAAACTCCCCACAAAATTTCAGCCACTTCTTACCATTTTGTAATTTCTCCGCCAAGTGAAGTACGGGATTTCGCCCCAATCAATCATTTATCTAAGAATTGCAGTACACATGCAGAATGCGCAGCCAACACATATATTTAGAAATGGGGCTCCCGAGAAGTTACTTCTCGAGAGAAGCGAGTATTGTCGTGGTTGGAATAAGGTCTGGGGTCTAAAGTCGCTTTAGTATTACAGCCGGCAGCATCTCCTCGAAGTGGGACTGCAGTCAGTGCACTCTTGGTGTGTTCCCCTTCAATTCAACGATGTTTCTAGGTCGCTTAGCGCAAACTCCATTCCTAAAGAGTTCTTTAAAGGAAGTCGTCACAAATATTAAGACCCGGAAAACTCCGCGGCTACGCTTTCTCTCGCTGCTTTTGCAAATGGCATTGCCGGCATTCAATTCTCAACTTTTCAGCTGATTAAAAGCACTTCGGCGTACTTAGTTTGCGGTCAAAGGAAGAATATGGAGAAGACACGTGTATACTTGTAGATAATGAGTTGGCTGCAACCTTCCAATTGTCAAGACTTCGTATCGTCTTTTGTACCTACGGATTAGAGAGTAGCTTCTTTTCGAATTCTCACCTTTTTCGTAAGCCTTCTATCCTCCCCCCTTCTTCCTGCAAACGAGATAGTTCCTTTCTTCAACAGTGGAAAGTACATTGAGAAAGGTTAATTGAAAGAAGTAGTATATTTCGTCGCGCGGCAGAAATAGAATTGTCCACCCGTTTAATTCGAAATAGGATAAGCCAAAAGCGTGGAGGCTGCGAATTATTAAACGACAGTTATTTACACTTGATCGCTCGAGCTTAAGCAGGAAAGAGCTAATTGGGTGTGATTTAATTGAAATTTTCTTGGAGCACAGGCTGACCGCGGCGGAGCAGAGCCAGTTCGAGGCGATAATCAGGTCGACGGTGCCAAACGGCGGTCATTTGGGGAACGACGTGTACATATGGAGGAGTGGGGATGTGGGCTTGCAAGCTTTAACGGAGGACAGCTGGCGCGACGAAATCATCAAGGTGGCGGCGAGATGTGCGCGGGAGGGTGAGCCGGTGCACGCGTCAATTTCTTTGCACCTGTTGCAGACAGTTGCCGGTAAGCTAATCATTCGAAACCCGCAACTAAAGCGGGGCCTCTCTCCTTTTATTCTTCACTCCTCTCTTGTTAATTAGAATATCGCCCTTGGTTTACTACCCTGTTAAGCTTGAACCTCGCTGTTAAGTGCTCAAAGCGAGTCGTAATCCTTATAGCTATCCATTAAGAACTGTACCACTCGCGCAAATTGCTACCTGTCAGTAAATTAATGAGTATTTTACGATACCCGAGTAGCGTTTTATGCGGATTCACATTTTATTAACTCTATTATTTTAATCGGCTCAATAGTCATCTTGTTTTATTTCCCGAAGGAATAACTTGGGCCCTGGGAGTGAATCTACGAGGAATCCTTTTAATTGGGCGACCAGGAGCGGGAAGGAGAACGGCAGTACGATTGGCCGCGACTTTTGCATCCATGCGTTTAGTCGACTCTGCACCAGGTATGATAAAGTCGATAGTGTTACATTTAAACTTGATTTCCGGCGAAAACGATCTAAACTAAGTGCTTAAGGTATAGTTGGTGAAGAAAAACACTTCTCTTAAGAATTTCTTTAAACTTTCACGTAATAATCTTTCCAAGGGCTTGAAATTACTGACTAAATTTTCTTAGACTCGACGACAACAATTTTTTGCACTATATTCTTCGATAGTTTTGTGAATTCCGGGCAGGTTTTGGCTGTGTCACACGCATAAAACTAGTCAACTTCAAAGTCGATTACCGCGATAACGGTGTCTTGGTCAAATCCAAGGAAATTCGGATGTAATTGCAAGAGCGTTTAAAGATTAATATGCGAAAGTTTAAAGAAAAGTTTAAGAAAAGTGGTTTTCTGCAACCAACTACATACCTTAAGGAGGTCGGTGCCGTCAATTAGTGCGGGAGTGAAATGAACATGCAACCTCTGACACAGAATTCTGAGACTTTTTCAAACTACAATAAAACCACTCTTTGAGTATGAAAATGCAATTTGCAATAATGCTTATCCTATGAACTTATCAAATGCTTATCAAATGAAACCATTTCTCTTTCACTCTTTGTTTAAGTTCACTCGAACCGGACAGGCGAAGCTTTTGAAACTTAGCTTGATTATTCCCCAATGTATTAGTTACCAAGAGCCGCATTTTATTCAAGTGTCATTATTTTATCATTATCATTATTTTGTCACATATATCATTATTTTATCATCGCCATAACACCTCATATGTATGACAACGGAGCTTTGGGCATTGATTACTGAAAAACTATACAGACAAATCAGGTTGAAAATTGGAGGAGTGATGCAATGACTATTAATGAAAATTATATGTATATTAATTCAACTCCGATCTTATTATTTTAATTTTCGCCACCAAACCCCTTAAACTCAAGGGGACAAAATTAAAACTAAGAAATGCGCACAGAAAGGTTACCGTTTTCACTGAGAATTTTGCGGTCTTCTAGCCGACGAATCGAGTTGAAACTGATCCGAACGATTAAACACCCATTTTGACATCTGAAGCACCGGAACGAACAGTTGTGAAAGAGGTGCAGAGGTTGAATGGGGTTGGGGATGCCTGGTTAATGCTAGATTTTCTCTCGAGTGTGGGTGTTTTGCAGGTCGCGGCAAAGCAGCGGTGAAGATCGCCGTTCAATCCGCCGGCATTGACGGTGAACCGACTCTACTATTGCTCGAGGAACACCACGCGAGAGAAGAGTATCTGGCAGTACTGGCTGGTGCTATAGTGTCGAGGGGTGAGCTACCCGGATTGTTCAGCGGCGAAGAGCTCGACGGACTGATTGCGCCCCTTTCGGATCTCGCGAGGAGAGAAGACTTCACCGACACACTCGAGCAGTACCTCTATTACCGTGCGTCTTCTCCACCACCCACTCAAAGCTCATCCGTTCACTCGAAATCTAAAGCCCCAAATCAACCAGCAGCTCGCCGGTGCTCGTTTATAACCGAAATTAGCTCGGATCGCCGACGCATCTATTAGCTTATGATTGCGGGCGCAAATTGCATTTGCATAGAATTGGCCATTCATGAGCGACCAGCTGCCCGAATACTAATGCCAGCATGGCAATCAGCATGAGATTAATATCGTCAAGTGTCGACGTAGCTTCGTTACTATGATCAGTTGCGTCCATCCCTAATCGTGGAATTCCTGGCTCCCCGATCCGGTGGTAATCTACTAGTGAATATTGATGGGACGCATTCCAGTTTTCTCCTCGTCTTTCATTTGACACAGGCAAACGTCTATGATCAAGTAATCATTCTGGATCGTTTTGTGTTTAAGAAGACCTCTATTTTCGAAAATTGACAAGGAAATCGATTTTTGTTATATTTTCCATTTTTCAGAACTACGGATCCTTAAAAGCGTTATGTGAAAAGAGTTTTTCAAATTTCACAACATTTTGCACAGATCTCGATATACATATGCCTGTAGGTAGGACATGAACTAAACGAAATTGGAAATAACAAAAATTACTATTTTCTGGGACCCTAAAAGGACGAAATTTCAGTGGAAAATCGTATTAATCAGTTAGCTGCTATTTTGTTATTTCCAAATATTTTCCAATTACCTTAATTCATGCCTTACCTCAATGCTTTCTTAACATGTATGTATGTACCTGGTGGGGATTTTTATTTTGCATGCTTGAGAGCGGAGTAGTCTTGCCCACGCAAAATCCTTATTTATAGACAATGATTGATTATAACATTAATAGCTTTGAAACAATTTCATAATTGGGGGTACACAAACTCATACACAATGTTCAAGGTGCAAACAACAAATGTGCCAAATGTAATTAAGATTCCGTCGTTCATTTTTCTACACAAAAGCTCGAAAAATGACCTGATTTTCAGCTGCTTCCAAATTACGGAAGGCTGAGAATCAAGTACATAATCATGAATGGCGAGGAGAATTTCAGGAAACCAACACAACTGGCTGTCAAACTTGACAATATTAGAATCCAAAGAAATGATTGAGTGGCAGCGGAACATGAATGAAGACATGGAGAGTCACAAGTAGGTCAGTGCTCCGGACGGACAATTAATGAGAATTTCCCCGTTTAGGTCTGCGCAGACATCTGCGGGTGGTAGTAATTCTCGACAGCGGCGAGGCGAGATCGGTCTGGCTTTCCAAAGCGGGTTTACTCAAGCAAAGCGCGTTAATTGGACCGGGCCTTGGGAATGAATGGTGGTGCAACGGGGCTCCTTTGATTGAGGAGGCAAATCAGCAGATTAATCCGGAGAAGCCGAAGCTTAATGAGCCGTCGGACGCCGTCAAAGTCATGGTGAATGCACAACTTCGTGCCCCTCGACCTCAGCAGGCACCTGCACGCTTCTCCGCTATGCTCCATGCGTGGCGATGTTTGCACGAACGCTGGAGCGACGAGCTCCAGAAGAAATTGGCGCGCCTCGAGGCGGGTATTAGTAAGCTGAGGGAAGCCGGCGAGCAAGTAGCCAAATTGGAAGACCAAGTCTCGGGACAACGCCAGGAATTAGAGGTATAATAGCCCAGTACTCCAACTCCTCTCTAGTACCACCGAACTGAACGAATGGTCCATTAGAAATTCCCGCCATTTACATAGTAACTGGCCCCTAACTGGCGTATGATGATTCGCGTTCGAAATCTGCCCCGATATCATGATATGCACCGGCGCGACGTAGCTACTCGGAATAAGCGGGGGCGCGCGTGATGAGAGCGAATAGCACGGAACACGACGCCAGTATAGTTTCGGCGATGCGAACTCTCCAGTATTGTGCCTCTGTGTTCTAGGCAGAAAAAGGTCGGGCGAATGCGGCGCTCGAGCAAATTACAGCGACCATGAGGGGCGCGACAGGCCAGAGAGGAGAAATTACCAATTTGAAGGCTGAGACCGAACGGGAAAGTGCTGAATTGGCACGTAGAAAGGTAACATACATACTTCTCTCTCTCTCTCTCTCCCTCTCTCTCTCTTATACATATACACTACGCCCACATACACTCTTTGTTTTGCATTTGTGATAGACAAGTATTTACTAGCATTTGCCAATTTTCAAATACCCCAATACTGTGCTTAATTCATATAAAATCACATTACTCTTAACGTCATCGCAATCCAGCGAATAATGTATGCACACACTCGCGCAACATTCCTCGCACATCATGAAATTGGAGTATTAATGTCGCTGGAAATATCGAACATCGATAAAGTATTGTGCGATTCCTGATGGCATCGTCGGCAAGCCGCACGACCAATCCGACACCAGCGCCATCAGTGAACTTTGAACCTTTGGAGTCTGCTAGATGATAACTGAAAATGTGTATTGTTATGAGCTTCCTAGGAAATGCGGTATTATTCAAAGGTATTCATGTATGCGCTATTTAGGCGGACATCGAGGGTGAGCTGGGCAAAGTGGAGCCGCTGGTGGAGCAAGCGGCGCAAGCTGTAGCTGGCATAAGCGCTGACGCTTTAGCAGAAGTTCGCTCTTTGAGAGCACCGCCGGCGCCTGTTAGAGACGTCCTCGAGGGTGTCCTTCGTTTAATGGGAATAAAAGACACCTCTTGGAACAGTATGAAAACTTTCCTCGCCAAGCGTGGAATAAAGGATGAGATTAGGTGAAAACGTCTTCCTTATAAATCTCCAGTGTGAATGCTTCTTTCAATTCACCGACGCCAATTAGGACTTTTTTCCGGCATTCTGCTATATGATTTTATAAAGACAATTTTATTCGGAGTCGCTACCTTTCCAAGGGAGGTTTGAACAGTGAATGTTGCGCGATCGGGAAGTATTTTGCTGTCTTATATATATGGAAAGGGGAGTTTTACTTTGCGCGAGACTCTACCGAGTCTCCTGATATAACGGTCTTCCTTTCGTTGCAATAAATTTGATCAGTGTGATATATGCATGGAATGGATGTATAACTTTAAGAATCAAGTAGAGTTCCCGTGAGCCCTCAGACTTCCTTCGAATCACAGGACTTCCTTGAAAACTATCAACTATTTACTCAAATCCTGGTCATATTCTTCTTAAAGGGGTGTGCTCCTTTCTTCGCCTGTTTTAAATGTGGTTTGGGTTTTTTTTAAACAACTAACGAGCAACTCAGTTTTCGATAATTTTATACATATATTTGTAGATGCATAAAACAACTTTCATGATATTTTTAAAACCGTTAGATATTAAAGTCCTGAAGTAACAATTCTTCTCCCATGGTTCCCACGATAACATTCCACTCGAGATATTGGAATCTAGAAAAACAACATTATTATTGATTAGCATGAACATGGCTGTCACGTGAACTACGGGCAAAAAATTACTTTCTTGACGAAATGGCGTCCACCGCTTAACAAGCAAACCTTAATTTTTGCCAGCAATATTTACCACCTTAAATGGTTCTAAGAGTTGCAATATCGTTAAAAAAAATGAATTTTTCTGCCCGTACTTCACGCGATAGCCACGATCATACTAATCAGTAATAATGTTCCTTTTTTAGATGCTAGATACCTCTAGCAGATTATCGTGCGAACCGTAAAAGAAGAATTGTAAACTCCACCACTAGGCCTTCAATATATAACAGCTATAAAAAATCATGAAAGTTGTAATGGGATGTACAAATCAAATATATCTATGCCATTTTCGAAAAATAAGTTGATCGTTGATTGTTAACGAAAAATTCTAAAACCCACACTTAAGACAGGCAAAGAAAGGGCACCCCACCGCTCTCTTGTGTCTGCAGAGGAAAATCGAGGAAGCACAGGAAACTCCCTTGAAGCCCGCATTCACTGTAGAAAGCATCTTGGCCGTTGGCGAAGCGATCATGCTCGATTTTGTTTGCCTTACCGCTTCTAGAACCTGGGACGCAAGGAGAAGCACGTCGTCCAGTCTCGATGCGGTTGCCAAGTTGGTCAAGGAACGACCAGAGAGTTTCCAAGAGAAAACTGCGAAGCGGGCTTCGGTCGCTGCTGCTCCGTTAGCAGCCTGGGTCCTCGCAAATCTTCAATACGGCCAGATTGTCCAGCAAGTCGCCCCACTGGAACGAGAGCAACGCGTCCTCGCCGAGTACGTTGAACCACTGGCAGAAATAGCAAAAATCACAAACCCATGATACACTTAGTTATCATCCCGGAGTAGTTCCCAGACATCTCGATTTGCAGAGTGTGCTTTATTCTACTAAAAATACTTTCACATGCTAGACACGATACAATAGATTTCAAATGCCTAATATAAAGTCGCATGCCGCATTATATTATTTCTCGCAGCCATCGCCATTCATCAATGTTGCATTCACTGGTCATCAGCTGCATCTTCCTGCTGTGGCGCGTTACGGCCATTAGGGGTTTTAGGCAGAAGATAATTTGGGGTTCTTATTTTATGGCATAATAATTTAATTATTTTCTTAAAGCTTCGATTCTGTATAACTCTTGGGACTTCGAACTGCGAACCTATGACATATTTGGGTCTTGGAGCTTTGATTCTATGACGCCTTTGGGTCTTGGAACTTCAATTCTATAAACCTTGGCTTTTAGAATTTCGATTCTATAACTCTTGGGTCTTGAAAGAGGCTCGGGTTGCGCAAACTCCACAAGCATTTAATTATTTTGGTTTAAAGAAAATGGGCCCCTGCCTTAAGGAGGAGCCCTACGCAATTGCCTAATTTGCCTACTATACAACACGCTACTGTCTCCCTGAAAGCTTGGATTAGATCGATTAGCGCGCGGCACGAACGAAATAAGAATTTGTACAGGATGAATCACTTGAATTGGAGCGAGGAATGTTGGTACTGCGCATGCACTGCCGTCACAAAACCGACACTTCTCGGCCTCAATTAAGTGATTCACCCTGTACATTATGTACACTTATGTACGCGGTATACAGACCGAAGCTTCTCTACAACACTATGACAGGCCTAACCGACAGCGTACCTGAGCGCAAACTGATTACTTCACTTTAAGTGACACACCCTCCATTCGGCGCTGCGCTTGCACCCATTGTCTAATAAGCCTCCGTGACAATGCTGCTAGGAAAATTTCTAATGAATGAAAAACTCGTTTAAATAAATAGATTGCGCTGGTATCGCTTCGGGCCAAGAGGACCGCTCGATTCCAGATACGCCACGGATTCGTATTATGCTCACAATTGAAATATTTTGCTCTTAGCCTGAAAGGGTTTATTTATCGTTTCCCATGGTTCCGTATCATATTTGTGTGTCCTGCAAATGAAACCGTTCTAAAAGTTTGTTCTCTTTGCCGGAATCGCCATTTATCCACACTCGCGATGTAGCTTTTAGAAAGGTAAAGTGAAACATATGGACGATATTGAAGATATGGGAGAATAAAGGGACTTTCTCTTTGTCGGGGATTCCGCCCACGAGAATCTCCATCGACGACAAATACTTTGTGATATATTGTCGCCTTTTTTAATTGAAAAATGAACCCGGGCAAATGATATTGCTGCGCAGACAAGAAATTCAATATGACTGCATCCATCGGGAGGATGCTGTCTCGAAATATGCCTAGTGAACGTAAAACTTTACCAATATGTGCTAATCTGTATAGTACGCGTAAATTGATCCATTTCAGACGGCTGTCAGCAGCGGAGGCCCAGATTGGAAGACTAGCAGCTGGTTTGACTTCAGTCGAAAGTCGAGTGGCGCAGCTCCAGGAGGAATTGGCGGAGCATTCCAGGGGTGCAGCGGCGTTACAATTACGTGCCGAGACGACCGAAGCTAAACTAACCATCGCGAGATCTCTCCTGCAGAAACTCGACACAGAACACCGTGATTGGCAGGCGCAGCTGGAGGAGCTCACTTCCAGAAAGGAAAGGCTGGCTCTGGAAGCCGCCAATGTTGCTTCCCTCCTCGTTTACCAGGTAGAGATAACGCGACCATACAACGAGCTTAATTATTCTGGTTTCCAAATCATGTGGATAATTCTCAAGTTTTCCACTTCCCCCGTCCAATGGTGGCACCTGTTTATTATTCGCGTTGCACCGCCGCACATTCTAAATCCGATATGAATAAACTGCAAATGGAAATCTTGCACTGCCTACCCAACATCCTTTCTGAAGGACAGGGTGTCGAAAAAATAAATGACGATTCTACAGCCACGGATCGGTGAAAGATCGATGAAAAAAGTTACCGCAAAGTTGACGTTGGGCTTGAAATTGAAATTGAAATTGAGGGTCAAATTGAAAAAATCTGCAATAAAACTTGGTAAGCTTTAATTTCATTTTTGAATGAAACTATAATTCGGTGACCCATGGTTCCTGTAGCAATATTGATGCTTTCAATAAGTAGAATACGATAACAATTTCTTTCACCTTCAATTTCAAGACCAAGGTCAATTTTGCGGCAATTTTTTCTATGGATCTTTGTCGATCGGTGGGTGGAGAGTCGCGACATCTTTTTTACACTCTGTGGGTGATGCGGATAATTGGAATCAGCTTTTGACTTATATGGATAATAAAGGTTTTAAGCATAATAATAGTATAGGGAAAAGTGTCATTCATGTACTCTGGCAAGATATAATTGTTCTTTTTCTTGTTATTATATCTATAAAGCAAAATATTGAAAGAACCAGCAGTTCTCCCCTTACTTCAGGACAATTGGCAAGCCTTCGCCCTTTTTTGGGCGGATTGAAATTGGAATCGCCTTAAGCGATAATCGGTACGATCGAGGGTTGCGGACGAGTGGAAGAACTGCTGGCTCTTTTAATATTTCGTTTTATGGTTATAATGATAAAAAGAGAAAGAACAATTAGTTCTCGCCAGAGTGCTCAAACTGATTATGCTATGCATCTTTGGCACTCTCCCTTGCCGGTTAATCGATAGGCTGCCGGTATCGGGCGTGATTCGGCCGGCTGACCTACGACACCGGTGACATCATGACGTAAAATCGATGAATCTATAAATCCATAAATCGATAAAGTTTAATGGTAAAAAGATGATCTCAATTATCCGCATCATCCGACATAGCTTTACAGAGTTAGAAGCGTTAGAACAATAGCCTGTGAATCTTCAGTTTCCAGTGAACTGTTTGATTACTTGGTTTTATTCCTGTAATTATTGATCGCTGAAAATCGCTTTATTTTACCAAGTTAGGCGTCACTTACCGCTTAAATCGCTTAAGGCTTCTGTTTGGAATCAATGATTCTGGCACACGTGGGCGATCCCGTTGAGAGAAAAAGCTCGGCTTACAGGATCTCGGTAAGGACGATAAGTGGAGGAAATCAGCGATCGAGCTGCTGATCAGCGAGCGAGAGAAATTGCTCTGGAGAGCGCAAGGATTACCGGCCGATACCGGGAGTTTAGTGGGCGCAGCATGCGCTCTCCGGGGACACCTCGTGCCAATTTTCCTCGATCCAACGGGGATCGCGGTCTCCTGGCTGAAGGCGACCATCGGCACTTCTCTCGAGACAACGAAAGCGGAAGAGGTCAAGTTCTTGGTAAGCCTGGAGCTAGCGGTGCGCTTTGGCAAGCCGCTCCTCGTCGAGGAGATCGTCCAATTCCCACCGATTCTCCTGCCTTTGCTACGCCGCCGCCCCCTCAAAATCGGCGAACGAACGCTGCCCGCTCAGCAAGGCTTCAAACTCTTCCTGGCGACGCGCCGCGAACGCCTCGACAACGTGCCCAAGGAAGCCGAGGCGGTTTTGTTTAAAGTCGCACTTGGTGCCGGCGGCAGGAGTCTTGCCGAAAGATTTGTCCAAAAGGTATGCCAATTGAGATTTAATATGACACGTTCTATCAATACGAAGTCCATTCCATATTACGATTGGCATTCTCTCTAATCAGCCATTTTCCTCTTCGACATCAAGGTAGATGCTAAAGAAAACAACTTTTCTTAATGTTTTCTTTAAACTTTCATATATGTATTAATCTATACATAGTCTCGTAACTATACTGGCCAAATTTTATTGGGGACACCCTTTCCTAAATACTCGCCTTTGAATTTGAGAACTTTGTTACGAGCCCGAGATCGGGTATCGAGAGCCCGGCGGGTCTCTCTGTATTGAATTTTATTGATCTGAAACTAGTGGGAAATCTTTCTACAAGACCATGTACTCTCGGATGCTTCAGGCTATCAGACTAACAGCATTGAAAGTGATGTGTATAGCCCTTCAAGCCTTGGAATGCTTTTTCTTTTAATATACCTTAATCCTTTTTAAAGATCGCGTTGGATTAAGGTATTCGCGATCCGAGATTTCAGGAGGCCAGACTAACAGCACTGAAAGTGATATTATAGCCCTTCTTCCCGGATTTCGCTGACCAGGATAATTCTGCAATTGTTTCTACGATTTGACTCGCCTTGGTTAGCCCCGAGCGGCTAAGGTTACCAAGAGATTCTATTGCTCCTTTCCTCAAGGTTTTAATTTGGGATAATAATTATTACAATGCTTCTTTTCTTAGAAGAAGCTTTTCTTAGAACGCACTAAATAAAGCACAAAATCTGTTTAAAGACCTTTATTCTAAATGCTTTAAAGTATATGTAGAACTTTTTTATTTAATTATTTTCGAAAAAGCGGCGGGCTAAATGTTCTGCGACCGAAATTATTTCTCCCCTAATTTTCGATGTCGAATAATAAAACAAACATTTTTCAATTCTGCATAAGCTTAGCTCGGGATGTACGTAACGTAAAGAAAAATATCGTTTTTTGTTAGAATAGCGCCCAATAGAAATAAAGTTTTTCTTTTCACAATCAAACATTTCGTGAAATATTGTCCATACCAAAAAATGTTTACAGTATACCGTAAACCCCTTACGTACTTGCTTGGATAATACCATTTCAAAACTGCCGTACACATTTTATGTGAATCGGTAAAGTTCTGTTCAAGTTATATTTCCAGCCAGTTTGAAAATTTATATCCCAGTCGTGGGATATAAACATTTAAAGTTTCACGTTGCATTGTTTAACGAAAATTCTGTATTCACCCCTAGTCTACGATACCTGCATCATATAATTGGCCTTCTACATTGGCACTGAAAGACATGAGTGCAGAAAAACCATTTTTCTTGTTGTATTTTTCGACAGTTCTAGAGTAGACCCCTTAAACACTCAAGCGACTCTACTTAATAAGAAAGGATATATTTTCTGGCTTCTTGGACTTGCAAAGAAAACTTTCCCCCATCCATTTCGGAAGTATCTCTTTTGTCAAAGATTCTGCTGAAGGAAACGCCTGAATTGGTGGCGCAAAGGAGGGAAGCACTCGAACGGGAAGAGAAGCTGGCTGGTGAACGAGATGCGGCGAGATTAGAATTATTGGCTCAACTAGGAACGGCAAGGGGTCACGAGCTCCTGCAGGAGTCCGAAGGATCGCAAGGTGGCGTGCTCGCCTCGCTGGAAGCAACGCAGACTAAGGCAAGGGAAATTGCGTTGGCTATTGACGAGGGCCATCGGCGTTTAGAAGAAGTTTCTAGGTAATGATCAACTGAAATCACACACAGTATACGGCAAAAACATTATAAATTGTCAAAAACTTTTCCACTTTTTGTCAAATTGTCAAAAACTTAATTTTGTTAAGGTCTTTCTACACGCAGCGAGTGTTTTGCTTATAACAAATACCACGCACACCACGAAATTCGTGTGAAAATGCACACATACAACCAAAATTTTGCTCGCTGCAAGTACTTTATTCGCACCGTGTAGAAAGATCTTTGCTCGTTCATTTTCCAAGAGTTTAAAAATCGAAGAGGCAACGTGAGGTGCATTTAACTCTACCGGTTTATGTTTTCATTATTTGTATTTGTATTAACTTTATGATCTCGGCTTTTATCTTTAAATATGCTTGTGCAATTTCAACCGAATGAGAGCATGGTGTTTGGTTTCCGAATTTAATCTGGCTTTCCTTTCATAATTAAATCAGCCATTGTCCCGGGCACATTTCACTTAATTTATTCGGGGAATATCAATGTCTGTCATTACCCGGAACAATTTATGTTTTTTTAGTATAATGTATTCCGACGGTCTTAACATACCTACAAATTCGACCGAAACAATGCGGAGAATGTGATGTAATTGTTTAGCCGGGGTGTTAGGAGGCAGATAGGTGAATTTTAAATACACTCGAAATATAAAAGCCGCGGAAGATATCACTTCCGCGGTGTACCGCACAGAATGTAACTTTAAGTTTAGATAGCATAAGTCATCTAATCAAACCTTTAAAAGTCTGCATCCCAGGCTTAACTCGAGCAGTCCAGAATTAACTCCGTACGAAGAATAGTTTGAATAAAACGGACAAAACTGTTCCTTCGAGTCAAGAACACGCGGTTTCCCTAGTTAGTAGGTTGGTGGCATAATAGAATATGGTCCCGAAAGCACAGAACGCAACGATATCAGACTCCCGTGACGAGATAACTTCCACTTGTTCCGCAGTTGGGCAAACCTGACGACGCTTTAGTGGCAAAATTCGATTTAATCGTAACCCTATTTCCTATCTCATTATTGTCCCCAGCGATGCACCGAATTTCTCGCTGGCTCGTATCTACGCGCAATTCCAATTGCTAACTGATGCGTGCGGCCTTGCCACGAGGAACTCGAAGTAACGTGGCTTCGTCGATCATGTCTTAGTAATACTTGTTAATCCCTCGACAGGAGAGCGATAGATCACGAGCAGCTGGCAAAGTTCGCGGCGAATTTGTACAAATCCGTGAAAGCTCTCACGGCTCTCAGCCCGCTATACCTATTCTCCGTGGAAGCGTTCACGGATATTTATCTTGAGGCTGAGAGTTATCGAAGTTCCGTGTCGAGCGAGGAAAAGAGGGAACAAGACAAGCAGGTGGAGAAACGGTATGTGTTAACGCACTCATACATCTTCATGTATTTATTATATTATTATACCAGTTCCTACCACGTGAGATTGCCCATTTCAAGAAGCCGGTTGGACTTGGAAAAATAACGTCTTTCTTAACTGCTTGGATAGATAGCTACTTTAAATATCAACCGGCAAAGATCCATTTCTTATTGGAGATATGAAAGTCGTTCGTCTTTTTGCACAAAAGGATAACACACTCCACTCTAGTTAATATCTAGTGTCTACATTTGTATTAACATTTGGGGGGCCGGTCAGGTCCGATTTCGTTTCCGGTAGAGATTGGCTAATTGTACGGAACATGTCACTTGGCTTTCAATCGCTAATGATAGATATATATTCCGTAGTTTTAACAGTCTTCCGATAGAGCCCTACTTAAAAAATATGATATACGACTGTAAGAACATCATTCTTCTCCGGGGATTATTAAATTCATGTGGACTAATCTCATACGTATGATGAGAGAGGATGATAGTGGTTCGGTGAAGTGGACCGGCGCGACGGATATGATGGATGCGGCTACCTCAGCTGCACTATAGCACGGATTAAATTTCTCTGACAAATTAAGTGCCCCCCCACTATTTTCCTATTCTATTAGTTTACCGGCTTTGTTTACATGGCCATCTCTAACAGAATCATTTCTAACAGAATCCGGCTGTACATGCGCTTGGTAGGTAGCTATACCTTCCCTTATAAAGTCGACGATGATAAAAACCACTCAATCATCGACAAAAAGTAAAAAAAATATCTTCGTTGAATTTTGGACAGAATGACTTACTGAAGCGTACTATAACAATAATTTGGTAAATCGCTGGTAATATTTACCCGATTGATTATTCTAAATATTACTGGGCGCGCTTTAGTATTTTTCAATCGAAATTCAGTTGTCGAGTTCTGTCGGTGCTAAAAACTGCTCAATGCAAATGTTAACGTATACTTCGTATACAACGTATACTTCTTGTGACTGCCAACCATTTGTGCAATGTGCGTTATACAGATTTGCAACTGCAAGTGCGAGGTGCACGTTACTGTCTCACTTGATAGAAAGCCGCTAAGTTACGGTCTGACATTTCCTTTCAGGCTAATCACCCTCGTCCTCTACCACTGCACGAAGGCAGCTTACAGAAAGCATCGACTGCCATTAGCTTTGCATTTAGCTCTCTCTTTGAACCCTGTGCCGGATGTCGAGAGGAATCTCTTGTTAGATGAATCGAGTTCTGACGGTGACCCGGATTACAACGCGCCCCAGTGGATACCCGACGAACGCACTCCCGCAGTGAGAGCTTTGGCCGCCTCTATACCTCAGGTAATCGGTGGCAAAGTTATGCGTACGAGCTAATCTTGCTAGGCACCAGGCTTCTTAGCCAATTACACAGAACGATGCACTTGCCTTCGAATCAAAATTGCCGCATCCCACTCTTTATCATATACATGTCTACATTATATTATATGCCATACAGATACAATCAAATCTCAAATATAATGTAAATAGCGAGGTGATAGTGTTTCAAGACAATTTAATCACCCCGTGTAAAATACAGTATAATATAATATATCTATAGATATATATATAATATATGACAAACTTATACATATATCCCACCGGTCGCTTTATGAAATCTAATTGAAAACAACCAGGTCGCCGGCAAAATGAAGCCAGTCTACCTCGACGATATTAGCAGCATCTATGTTGAGAGGAGTCTAACCAGCTTTCAGAAAGTCTTGCTCATCAAAACCCTTAGGCCTGACTACCTGCACACAGCGCTGTCGAAATTAGCTGCAGAACAGCTGGGTAAGCAATGAGTTTCCCGGTGAAACTGAGTTTATTAAAAAGAATCGATTTTTTGAAGCTCCCGTTATCTCCTTAAGGTGTAAAGGATTTAGCTCCGCCTGCGTGGTCGTTAAAGCAGGTTGCCGAGGAAGGGTGCGTATATCCGGTCTTGCTGCTCCTCTCACCTGGCGCCGATCCCGGCACGGAGCTCAGAAGCCTGGCGGCTAATCATCAAGTGGCGTCTGCTCTTGGATTTCGGGAAGTCTCCTTGGGCCAAGGACAAGTAGCGCAAGCGGAAGCGGCACTCGAAACTGCATGCAGGTATGCTCCTCTTTCGTCGACGCATTGGCCACGGCTCAGAAGACTCACATCTCCTTTGCCTACTACCTGAGAAATCCCCAGCAATAACTCTTCTCTCTGACATTACATATTACAAGGGACCTTTCCTCTCGAAACAGCTAAGAAACAAGCAATTTTTCGAATTTTTTATAGAAAAATCAACGAAGGGATCTTCATTAACTTTAGCACATTTGTTGTTTGCACCATGAACATTGTGCATGATTTTGTGTACCCCCAATTATGAAATTGTTGAAGAGTTTACTATTAATGTTATAAACATTCATTGTTTATTAATAAGGGTTTTGCGTGGGCAAAATAAAAATCACCGCCAAGTACATAACATGTTCAGATAGCATTGAGGTGAGACATCAACTAGAGAAATAACAAAATGACAGCTATCTGAAAGGGAAAACACGATTTTCTTCTCAAATTTCGTCTTTATGGGGTCCTAAACAATAGTCATTTTTAGAATTATCGATTTCTATTAGTCTGGGTCCTAGCTACAGGTATACTCAGGTTCTCTGCAAATTTTGGTGGGAAGTACCCACCAGGTACAACATGTTAAGAAAGCATATTGAAATAAGGCATGAATTAGGAAAATTGGAAAATATTGAGAAATAGCAAAACGACGGCTAACTGAATAACACGATTTTCCACAAAAATTTCGTCCGTCTTGGGTCCCAGAAAGTTGTAATTTTTTGAATTTTCTTTTTCTTTTAGTTCATGCCCTACCTACAGGCATGTACTTACCAAGATCTGCTGCAAAATGTTGTGAAAATTGGCATAATAATTTTCAAGTAATCATACCCACCGATGTTGAAAAAGTTGTTTCGAGATAAACGTTCGCTTAAAGTTTACTGTAACGCAGGTTATGGCTATGATATTTATCAGATCAAATACATACAACTTTGGTTTCAAGGGTCCGTACTTTCCAAAAATGCAACACAAAAAACATATTTTTGTTAATTTTCGAAAGCTGCGGTCCTTAATCTGGCGAATGATTTGCATTATTTCTATGATGCTGAATACGACGGAAATGCTGCAGGGAAGGGAGTTGGATATTACTGAGCAATCTGCAGCTAGCGTTGAACTGGCTGCCGCGGCTCGAGAGTCTCTTACGATCGGCCATGTGCACGGCGAATAAAAATCCCTCGACGAGGATCTGGCTGACCACAGAAGAGTGCTCAGGATTTTATCCGAGCTTAGCGGGACTTTGCTTGAAGTTGGCGTACGAGCCTCCAGAAGGTATCAAGAGGAATGTCAAGAGATCGCTGCAGCAGCTCCAGCAACAACAGAAAGCGACCGACGGGCATTCCGGGCTGTTCCTGCTCTCGTGGCTACACGCGACCTTGCAGGAAAGGCGGAACTTTGTGCCGCACGGTTGGGCGCGAGCGTACGACTGGAACGAGTCCGATCTGGAAGCTGCGTGCGAGCTCGTTCTTAAGAATATGAAGATTAAAAAGGGCTTGGAGGTAAATGGCAATTGGGAGAGCGGGCGAGGATTGCTCGATGCTGCCGTGTACGGCGGCCGGCTGCAGGACCCCTACGACGTGCGTGCCCTTACCTCTATTATTCGGGAAATCTGGTGCCCGGAGGTGCTCGAGGGCCGCAGGAAGCTGGCCGGGGTGCTAAGGGTGTCCGAGGGCTCATTGGACGATGTTATTAGAAGCCTGGACCGGCTTGGCGATTCGGACTCGCCGAAGGAGTGCTTTGGCTTACCCGCCAATGCCCACAGGGCCTGGGAGAGGTCGGCTGCCGAGATTGCCTTGTTCCACCTGAAAGGTATGCCTACCTATATCTAAACCTACTTACTGCAATTAGCTTGAAACGGCAGAGATATACCCTACCTACCTCTTGTACGAACAAGGGGATCTACGATACTCACTCGGTACACCCAGTACTGCGCTTAATATCCGCGTAATGACTCACGGCAATCTGCGTGATTAAATCTTAATGCCGGCGAAACGCGACGTGCAAGATGCAGAGGAGCGTAGTCGGTGAAATTATTGTGGGCTTACTTGCAAGGTATGTCGGGGAACGCACTGCGCACTGCGAGCAAGCACGGCAAGGAAACGGCGACAAAAGTTCAAAGAGACGTGCGGCAATTACTGGAAAAGTACAGTTCAATCTCAGCGTCGGCAAGTGGTGCGGATGTCCGAGTCACTACTAATCCCCTCGAGAGTTTCTTCTCGAGCGAGCTCCATTTCGTTAGAATCTTACTGGGCCTGATGCACTCTGATGTGGAAACACTCAAGTTCGAAGATTCAAAGGTAACAGATAATATGTATAAGGTCTTTCTACACGACGCGTGTAAAGTACTTACAGCGAATATTTTGCTTATAAGAAATATCATACACACACACACACACACCATGGAATTTGTGTGAAAATGCACACAACAACTATAAGGTCTGCTCCCTGCAAGCACTGTACTCGCATCGTGTAGAAACACCATTATAATTGCGCCTGGCGACGGGTTGTATTTTTCAAATGGCTCGCAATGATTTCGTGCAGACACCGAAAAATTGGCTATCGGAGTGGAAGTTCGGCCCGAAGGATGTTCTACCCTTTGTCAAAGGACTGATCACCATTTTCCGGGCTCTGGAGTCGTTATCGTCGGTGCTGCAATGGAAATTGGACCTATCCCGTTTAATCAGACCACGTGTATTTCTAGCCGCACTCAAACAACACACGGCCAGGGAAACCGGGCGTCCTTTGGACACTCTTCAACTGTGCGTGAATTGGTCCGAGGACCGCAAACAAGATTGGAAGGTCTCCCTTACGCTCGAGGGTCTTCTAATATCAGGCAATTATTCTCTCCAATTTGTGTGCGATAAACCGCCAATTAGTTGCCGTGTTCCCCCTCGACACATCTATTTACTCCAGTAGCAACAACCCCTGCATTTATACAGGCAGAGTCACTTCCCTTTTAATCTTCAACCTTCACACTCGAGTGCCAATTATTTCCATTATTGGTGGAATTTAATATTATAAATAAATGTCAGTGTGTGCATAAGACTTGGTATTCAAATTATATTAATATAAGAAAATTAGTTAAATTTACTGAGCACACCGTATAATTTTACCTTTTCAACAGCCTATGCCTATATCCATCATTGGCGATTCAAAGGCAAGTGAGTGACCCTATACGTAGCTAGTGTTAAATACGGGCCGAAATTAAAACACAGGTATATCCATTTTCGAGCTAATTAAAGCTTACCCTGCACAAAAGGTGCCGGGAGACAATGGTTATTTTTAATGTCTTTAACTCATTTCTCATTTCTATTCTTTCTTTATCGTTGACACATATTCGGCATACATCAGGAGACTCGGTAGAGTCTCGCGCCAAGTAGTATAGTCCCTTGGACGGCGCGCGACAGCCGAGGCTATATTATCCCGAAGTGTACCTGTTATCCATAGTTACCAAACTTTCGGCTTCATTTATACAAAAGTTACAGCTCCGAGAATTTATTTACGAATTTTGTATTCCATCATTTATTTTTCGGAATCCAATGAGCCAGGAATCATGTGGATCGGTCCAGTCGTTCCGGAGATATGAATTCTCCTGTTATTTTTTCTTGTGGAAAAGACAAACAAAGCGGATTAAGATTCAGACTTGACAATGTGCCCCTCACATTTTCCACACGAGCGGGCTCCACTGCGAAGTGCTGCGACACCGACACATTGGTTATGCCATGACTGGTGATGTGTCAAGACAATAATGACGGTTATGTGGTACAGTTAATTAACGTGTGGTGTCTCTCATTGAAAACTTGGCTTTCTTGTGTGATATCTATTTCATTTTTGGACAACTTAGTTCAAGAAGATACCTTTTATGTGAGTCATTAAACTGTTTTGCGCTTTTCTTTACATTTTAATGTATTTTGGGGGATTTTAAGTTTATTTAAAATTCGGTGGGACTTCCACAAAAGATTGGAAACATACACATTGGGGATAGATCCAATAAATATGATTATAGTAGATCTTGTGGGAGAAATATCCGACTTCTGTCACGACAATGAATGTTCAATCAATGTTCTATTCAACATCGTGTGAAAATGATCTCCAGTATTTAATTACCGGTTACAATCACCAAAGTTTAAGAGGAAGCTAGATTTGTAGCTCGGGGATAAAATACTCTGTACCAGATAAAGTCCCTCAGTTTCCCCGGATGGATTCATTAATTTCTCCACTGCAATGTTGTTTAAACGTGCAAGAAGATATTATGATCAGCCAGTGACGGATTTAGACGGAGCGTTGAACGAACCAATTGCGAAATAACACAATCGAGATTTGAACTACTGGATCAGTTTCAATCAACTCGACTCGATGCGAGTTAAAGGGGATGTCGTCTTCGGCTACGCAGTGGCACCGCTCGGGTGTACGAATACAACGCACGGGGCATCTGGAACACACTGGAACGCCCACCAAATTCAGCTGTCATGAAATGATTCGTAGTCAACAAGGCGTGTCGAGAGACGTGTTTCGATTGCTACATTTTCTCCAACAGAAACACGAAACCGCGCGTCCTAAGGGCAGACCTTTAGCATGTCAACCTCAAGTCACCAGCATCTCGTTCCACTCACAGCAAGCGCATTTCCCTCTAAAAGCAGGCCGGAGTGAAAGGATTAAGATAAAGTCTTGGTAGACCCAAACAGTTTTCTGCAGTTCTTTAGGGCAAACTTAAAGGTTCGAGGAAGGCGTGGTACGAAATATCAGAACACACTTTTTTTATAATCCGATATTGATTCACTAATACAATTCTTTAGTAGAAATAATTCGAATTCGCCGAACTATTTTCACATCGATTGCGGAGACACACGTCACACTTTGCCTCATTATTGTGAGGCACGTGAGTGGGATTGCTGCATTTTTAAGGCAGCAATGTATTACTATTTAATTAAATGAAATTAAATAATTAAGATAGTTGGTTGCAGAAAACCACTTTTCATAGGATTTCCTTCAAACTTTCGCACGGTTTTTGCACACAATTTTTGCACGATTTTGTAACTACCGATCAAATTTTATTGGACTTGACAGCACACCGGTTCCGAGATAATTGACTTGGTAATTGGCCACTTTTATACGTGCGACATAACCAAAAGCTCCCAGTCATTAAAATTCAAGAAAGTATCGCAAACTATATGATGGCAGATGATGTGGTCAAGGTTTAATAAAATGTTGCCAATCGTTTCAAGCCTGTGTAAAGGTTATTGTTTGTGAATTTAAAGAAATTCTTATGAAGAGTGGTTTTCCGCAACCTTAAGAGAGTGGGAGTGAGGGAGAGAATTAAAAATGGAAGCTCGGGCGAATAATATTGGGCATGATATCTGTTAACAGGCGCCTCGATAAGGAATGGTGTGCTGAGCGATGTAGACGCAGAGGCAGCCCCAGTAGCCGCTGTCCCAGCATGCCAAGTGGCATTCGTCTCGAAGGAGTACAACGAGGCGAGCAGCGACGACAAGAGTTCGATCGATCGGCTTAAAGACAGGGACGCCGTTGGCAGCGGCGTCGTCGACATTATTAATATTCCGCTGTACGGGAACTCGCAGAGGGAAATGTTAATTTGCTCATTGCCAGTCGGCTGTCCGTGGGAAGAGCGGGATGCCTGGCTGCGCCGAGGCGTCGCTTTCCATTTGCGATCGATTTAAGCCTTCTCTTTTGCCCCACCTTGCCGCCTCTGTGTGCTCCACCTTTACAAACTTCGCCCGCTTCATCCCCTTGGCTTCACCAATAAAAGCGGCAGTGCGTCTGATAATCCGGATTGTAATTCATTAGTTATTAATGCATCGCTCGTACGGTGTTGTCGTGCCTGGCGGGCAACTCTCCACAGTAAAGCCACGACTCTGGCAAAACAATTCCTCACAAGTGTACACAATAAAAACAAATCTATAAATTCTTCGGAAGCACATACAAGGCAGGCAACTGAAAAGTTGGTTTAGTCTGTAGTTGAGAAATACTTGAACCAAAATTGCACATTAGCGATACTGTTTTCGTTCAGACTGTAATGTGAAAATATTTCCTTTTATGTAAAGAGTTTAAATAAAACCACAAGATTTGAGGTAAACTTAATTATGATTTAATAACCTTTTAATAAGTTTAGTAGTTGAGTAGTTTCGTCGACTTAGAGGTCAAAAGTTGAGGATGCCAAGGCGAATGACAAGTTGGTCGGAGAGGTTTCGGTTACCACAGAAGTTTATTGAAAATAGTCGAACAATTACGAGTTTCCATGTATATATGTATGACAACAGTACCGCGAGAGTACCGCGCGAGCTATAGCTCAAACATTAATTGTACAGGAATGTCTTAGGAGTAAAGGAACTAGTTCGGGAGAGAAGCTCGCACAAGTAAGAAAAAACCGGAGAAGACATGTCGGTGGAAAACGGCCGGGTTTCCTGGCGTTCCTTCAGTACGTGGGGGCGGCTTTCGAGGGGGGATATCCGTGCACCCCTTACCGCTTTCGCAGCCGAGGGCGTATTAACTAATAAATATTTCTCAGGGCCTAACTAAAGGATATACAGGAAGACGTGGTCACATTGTTCCATAAAAAAACGAATCAAGTCCACTCGATACGTCTTTCCATCTCGCAGAGCAGTGACGCGAAATATCGCGGGGAGAATTCCACAAGGCAGATTGGCGTAATACGCATTCCCTCACTTTCTCCACGATGCTTCTTCTCCCTCCAGATTACGCAAGTCTGATTAATGCGCAACATTTCGCTGACGCAGATGACATGTTATCTATTATACTACCTGAAAGGATATGCCCGTGCAATACCAATGTCATTCTGCGTCAATTCGGTCTCCTTCGATAGGAGATGAGACACGTAAGTCCGGGGACAAATATGATATATATTTATATAATAAGAAATCGTGGACAGTAGAACGTTAGGGAGGATAATGTGCCGGTTCCAGCTTAGTTTTCCAGCATGGCTTTCGGAGAGTCCAACCAAAGATATCGAGTCAGATATTCGTTAGATTTTTATATGATTCGGGAATGCTCGTAGGAAATGTTGCTGGTAACACTGAACAGCAGTAGTAGTTGGCCGCCAAAGTCTTTGTCGGGAATGCGCTGTACTTGAGAAAACACGGAATAACGATGCACAGTTATCTATTAAGTAGTACGGTTTGCCCTATGATCCAAGTACGAACTTGAATAAATGCACACATCCCGAAACAAACACCTTATTGAGGCATCAATAACCTTTCAATTAGACACATTCATATGAACACAGCAAGTCGCTATTCGTTAGTAGAATGTAAAACAAAGTGAGAGTGCAAAAAGGAGAGAAACGCGAACAGTAATTATTCAAAAACACTCTTTCGCCTCCGATGAAATTGGGAGGCTGCATGCCAAAGGGGCCACAACCGCGAGCTCGATCCAGATTGAAATTTGCAGAACTTCATGGCCCATTTTCTCCCACACTGTGCGAAGCCAGTTCAGTGAGATTCTAATTGCAAAGTTCAGTAATGAAGTTAAATATCTCCAACACACGATTTTTCTATAAATCTTTTTAAAAAAAATTACGCGATGCCTAATGAACCGTTTAAAAAATGATAAATCATCATTCATCTACCCAAATCTAGACGTTCAATTGGATTCCTAATTCCTACACCGAGTATGTTCAGTAATTTCTAATGGTTGACAAGTAATAAGTTCATTAAACTTGCTTGTTTGGATCTCGAGAAAATGGGTCATAATGAATGAAAATTGCAATTGACATTTGCATTATATCACAAGGCGTCACATAATAGGAAACATGTGTGCGAGACCCTTGGTACGTACTATTTCTAATATCGAAAACTATGATGACAGATGTTGTGGTCAAGTTTAATACAAATTTGTTAATCGTTCCACACCTTTGTAAAGATTATTATGTGCGAATTTAATGAAATTCTTAAGAAACGCGATTCTCTGCACCAACTACCTCAGTGTAAGATATATTTCGCAGGGTTAACTCTGCTTATTAAAGAGAGTGTTTCATCTGTCATCGTTATGGGAGATGCGCTGTTCCTTCTCGCTTAGTAAACTTAGGCTACTCCTAGAAACCAACATAGTAGGTACCGCGTTACCAGCAAATACCTCCACCACACCTGCGCGACTAACGAATGTCTGCATTTACCTAATTCGTACTTAAACCATGAACTATTTTTATTACAATCTACGCGCGCTCGTGTGTGCGCCCATCTATATTGACAAGTTGCACACTAAAATACAATGTGCATGTGTATCACACGCACGCGTGGATTTTCGTCCCGCGGCACCGTATACTGTAGAACAGACAGAATTCGGATGAACAGTACAGTCGTCCAGCACTGTACTTAATTGTAGTGACCGCTCGCACCAATCTACCGCATCCAGGGAAACTGCGGGCGAGTTCGATTTTTAAAAAAGCCCGTCTCTCGAGCTCAAGATTTTATGATACCTGTTACTTTTGCACAAGGCATGACGTTCGCATCTCCTGTAAATGGTACCATCAACGTGTCTGGCGAGCGATCGCTTCGTACAGATATTAACAGTCGAAGTTTCCCTTCGGCACATTTCAGACTAGCCTTCTTTTGCGTAACAACAGTGGCGGCATGCGAAAAACAATAACAAATTGGTTGGCGAGAGCACAACACTCAATTTTCTCATTAATAATGCGTCATAACAATCTGTCGAATAATGAGTGATCGTACTCGGTGAATTTTAGCTCTGCTAGAAGAGCGTCAACTAGCATAAACGCTCCTTTAACGGCTCTCTCCTCGCGTTTGCATTACTCTTCATTGTATGATGTATGCGCAGGAAATTCAACGTGAAGGTCAAACCCGCGATTCTATCCGCCGATTGATTACAGTTTGTAATGCAACGTATCCCGGCGACAGAGAGAGCCTGAGACAATTCCCACGGAATTCCATGGGTTGTCACGCCAGGTCCGAATGAGATTTCATACAGTTTAGTATCACAATCGTAAAGCAGATCGCCGTGCGGATTTCTGTTACTCTCTCGTACAATAGACGGATGGGCTGCTTTCGGATTCCAGGTAAATGCCAATTTATACATAAAGAAAATAATCCGACACAGTGGTACTTATGCACATACAGTGCATTGGTGCGTGTAGCTCTATCGCTCGATAGCTTAATTAGGTAAGTTCGAAACAAGTGCTTGCGCTTACGAGCGGTTATCTATTTCATACTGATTTTAGCGCCTTTACTTTTCGAAATGTTCACTGCAACCATAACACACTGTTGTTTATTATGAGTACTTTTATTATGACATCGAGGCCTTTTCCATTTCAATTCCCACGTTTAGTGCTGGCAAAACACGGCAAGAGTCCGCTGGATTTTTCAAATTATCAAATGATTTCGACGCAGGCCCTCTCGCGCTAACATGCTACATTCTCATTACAGACTCATTTTTTATTGCGCGTGCCAATTTTGCTTTTGTGAAACTTTACAGAACAGGTGCTCCTGTATTACTACTGTATTAACTGTATAGCTGTATATACTGTATTAACGCTCCCGTTTCCCAGGAAAATAACGGCACATTCTTTCATTCGAAGTCGTAATAACTGCCATGCCTGCAATCTGACGCGATAGGTTCGACACTTCGATTAGTCATGGGAAAAGACAAAAGCTCAAGTAAATGTAACAAACGGACTTCTCAGAGTTTTTGTCGCCCGCATCTCCCCTGATCCCCGCACTCACCGTCACACCATCTTACTCGAAAAACCGTGTTGCTTCTCTCAAACAGCCATCATCATATTGTAGGTAATAGAATGTATCGTTACAAGAGTAATTAAAATAGTGTATTTATAAGTGAACTAGTATTGTTAGAGTAATTGGAAAGTGTGCCAAGGAAACGAGATCTCGCACGGTCCCACAGTTGTTTTGGGGCTTTCGGCCCGTTCCAAATGAGATCTTCGGCTTCCTTAGTGAACTTGGCTCCGAGGTCAACAGTCCTTTTCGATTGGCTTATAATTAGTTGCTCGATCAGAACCCACAGTCGTGGGCCGAGAGACTCTGGAATAATTACCACAACCGCAACCTTCCTCATCTCGCTTATCGATCGACTGCAGAACGAAGGACTCAAGTCCCGATATCAAGAATCGAGGAGAAGAACGTTAGCCAACTCGAGAAAATTCCTACAGTTATCCTGAATGTAAAATATAGTACTTACGTATTATCGTTCGCCGGCCAATTTCACCGCGTCCTGATACCCTTCTCGCCTTCATTATTTGATATTGGATGCTGCTCCTTCGAAAGTCGCCTTATTTCTCTCAGTCAAAGCGGCAGAGTCATCGCGTTATGTACTTATACCTTAAGATACACCATTGAACTTCACAGTGAAGCTTATTAGACCATGCCGGAGAGTTGCGAGTTATACTCAAAGATACGCTCGACGAGTTTCGGACGAGCAATATGCTTTAATGGATTATAATAAATAACAATAAACGTGTAACGGCGTGAGTGTTAATTGATATATCTCTAGACTTCAGTGACACATCTCCACGTTCCATCGATCAATTAAGTTCAATATCGAAGACCCACCACTCCAAAGTGCTCCGATCTGGACCTGCGAATCCTAGTCTTCAAAATTGCGCGCTTAATAATTAAACATTGGCGCCGGGTGTGTGTAGAAAGAGAAAGACAGTCGGAAGCGTAGGTACATTGTACAGTTCATTAAAGATAGCAATACTTAGTTCTACTGGGACTTGTAATTTGTAATTCACATGTAGTATGTATGGTATATGGTCTCATGTTGGGTTGGGACGATCGCACAGTAGATAGAATATTTCCGTAGTCTAGAGTCAGGACAGCCACATTGCGGTTATATGTTACAAAGTTCCGATATTATAATTCTCAGCAGCAACTGACATTCGCGGGAGTTGCTCTCTAGCGCCAGTCGATGGGTGGTCGGAGAAAGCTGGACTAGCATAGTATATTCACATTACAACCCTCATTTTTTGTTAACCATCGACGAGCGATGCTTGTATCGCTTATACCCTGTATTCTAAAAGACCAGATCTACCTGAATTGGCCAACGAACAGCCGCACTCGTCGTCCTCGAGTCTTCCCCACAACTGATAATCGCATAATTCTATCAAACAGATATATTTCCCATTCATCCGGCATACGATTGTCGGGGACTTACGATTAGCCTACCTTAAGCCTACGCGGTACTCCTGCGTTTCCGGAGATTTGATACCATCGCGGAATCCTCGCACCTTAGTTGTAAGACTGTTATTGTTGGGACATCAAATCAATTGATGGGAAACTAGTTGGTTCTTGTGAACCACCTCGGCGAGAGAGAAGTTTCGGATCGCAATTCGGAGAGAACGCCATAGAAGCAATATTATGATCGCTCATCACGGAATTGATGAATAGCCAATCGTTATGCCACTTATTATAACTCGTCGCGCAGCGGGCAATTCCAGCCAATTTCACAATTTCGGAGGTTCAACTTTGAAAAACAAAACGGAACAAAAAATATACTGAATGAATTGGGAGCCTCCTATTTTTTAAAGTCGGTTACAAAGGAGGCGCTTTTTGATCGCACGGAGTAAGCTCTTGTGTCACTGCTAGTTGTTAATTGTAAATGATTGTAATTCTCCATCTGGGTAACTCCATCTATGCTAACTAAAATTCCATTTCATAAATACCACTGCGAGTCGGCGAAAATGATGTCTGGAGCCTTGAAAAGTTTCGTTGCATTTTCAAACAACGAGATCGTTAAAGCTTACTTAAATATCCAAGTATGACAACTACAGGTAGTTAGGGGAAATCGAGCTACGACTCTCCATTACTGAGAAAAGAGGTTGTAATACACTTACTGGTACGATCGTTACTTTCCACGTAAGGTTTAATTAGGTGCTAACGCACCAAGACGAAGCCTGAACCATCGACGTACTGTCTGCTCAGATTCATTGAAAATATTGCATCACCGCCGTTATAGACTCGAGCCTAGCATCATTCAGCAAACCCACAGATATAGAGACGAAAGACGCGATCCTTTACGCAAAGCGGAGATTCCGTCTCGCAGCATTTTATGTTAGACTGTATTGTAACATTGTACATTACGAGAAAGATGGCCGCAGCTTCCTCTTGCGCGCTGCGTCGTCAACCAATTTTGCAACTTCCGTTTGACTTCCCAAATGCAATTTAACTTAAGAGAATGTCGTGAACCACAAATCGTACATATGTTTACTTTCCAAGCTCCTGCACTATCTTTGATGTCCGAGCTCGAGTAACTAAGAAAAGCATCAGACGGTTAATTATGAATTTCAATAAATTAGGAGGACCCTATTTCGCAACCGGGCGTGTTATTCATTAGGAAATGAGATAGGGGTTGAGGTAGAAGATTTTCATATGCCAATTGACTTGATTTACCTTGAGAATCAGATCGTTCTAGGGAGGACGCCCTGAGCGCGCGTTTGCCAGTTGGAGCCTGAAGGGAATGACGTGCAATGTCGCGCTCCCGTTTCTAATGAATGAAAGCCCGGCCTTGACTAAGGTTAATCGATTATCTTAAACTCCGATAAACGCACATCGCCGCCTGGTTGGTGCCGGGGCCAATCGAACGGAAACACCGCTCTCAATTCTCTGTCAGCTTCCGTCTCCTGAATCCAGCAATACGCTCAAAGGCTATCGGGTACCTTTCCCTCAGGATCTCACATCTTTGTTCTTTAGTTAGCCAACTTATACCGGATAAATGGGACGTTCAAAAATATTCACACCTGAATAAAACGAGACGCGTCCCTAACGCTCTTGATTCCGAGGTATAATATTGAATATGAGGTCGAGAGGCCACCAGGCAATGGCGCACAAAAGGAACGAGTGCACGAAATACGAAACGGAAATAAAACAAGATCTTTGCGGTCAGATGACCGCTATAGACAATCGGAACGAATGTCACGAGAGCAGGCTCCTCTTCCGACCCTTTTAGCCGAGGCATCCAGTCCACCGAGTTTCAAGTAATTTGGACGATGCATGTGCACAATATACTGAAGACATGTAATAAAAGTGGACCAGTGCTCTTGATTGTATGTACAATATACTACTGTGCTCTATTCTAAAGGAAAATCGAAACTCCTTACGATCAACATTTCAATAACTTTCGACCTATAGAATCGTATAAGATGATTAATACTAGTTGCTGTAATAACTTTGATACTTTAACGCTTCGATGATCATTAGAAAAAGAAAGAAGAAAAAATCTTTTTATTAAATATGCATGGATAATATGTAATAAGAAAGGTTTCTAAGAAAGGACCAATCGGGCTTTCCCCTGATGGCAGGTACCTAATAAGATCACAGTGGGACTTGAAATCTTATTATCTATTATCGTAAATTAGAGTAAATAATCTACGGCGCCGACGTAGAGGCTCAATCCAATTTTGTTAAGCTACAGTGTCGCAACGACCGGATCGTTCCAAATCCAATATAACATGACTCAAGATTATGAAATGTAAAAGAATTTCTGTAATCACATTTTCGGATACTGAGATTTGTCGATCGTAAATACCATTATCTTTAATTTCTAAACACGTTCATACGCAAAAATTGTCTTTTCCGAGGACACGTTTGCTTTTCAGTTGAACCGCACTTTTATCCAATATTTAACACTTATACTGATTGTCACATTGACTGTCAGGGCAAACATAGGTGACACCACTGAACTTGATGTCTTTCCAAAATTCGTAATAACTCAGTTCAACATTCACTACTTCGAACACTCAAATTAATAAGTAGCCAATTAAGCATTTAGTCAAATATAATGAATAAAATAAAACAAATCTGAGACACGAACGGCTCATTGTACAAACTAGGTACACTTAATACCCAAAGTATTTTAACGATGCTCCTTATTAGAGTTCCATTTAGATTTTGAAATGCTTTTTGAAGAGTAGCAGAGTTTTTTTTAATAATAATCGCACAACTTGCGCAATAAACGTTTAACTATCCTGATTAACGATTGAAACTTTTCTTTTAATCAGACGTCTTATCTTACAATACCATAAGGAAAAATATCAATTTTTTCAACTTGATGAAGGTCGAATTACAAGTTCTAATTATACATGATTCGCGCATTAGGTACCATTTTCGAGAGTTGTTAGTTAATTTTGTAAAGAGGACGCATTTAGTGTTACCGTAAAAATTGAGAATACTTTTTTTCTACTAAATTTCCAAATGGATTGGCCGTAATGAGCGAAACTGCAAGCACACGGCCCAATAACTATGTAGTACCTTGCACATGTATTTACGTCACCGAAACCCCTCATATATCCTATTTATCGAGACTAATTAGCAACTATCATTTACAGTACCAAGCCAAACCTTACGAGCGTCAGCCCCTAGTGATGTGAAAGCGACACGAATCCATAGGAAGATCCAAACCAAACACCCCATTGACGGAACAATAATGCAAGTGGTCGCCGCGCCGCGGTGTGATGGTGGTGCGAATAATTCAATGCGGTATTCAGCGAAATAAATGCAACGGTACCAAAGGAGTGAAGGACATCGAGAAATCAAACATAACATTTGACCTTCTTCATGAGATCTTTAATACTAGTGATTGCAGTCCGTTAACACGAAAGGAACCGCATAGGGCGCTCATCTTCTCTCAAGAATTTACCTGTTTCAGTACTAGCTAGAGCGAAATAAAAACTGGGAGTTTTTCGTTTTATCAACGCGGATGCGTCCTTGCCTGGACTTTCGTATATACGCAGCGAAGTAACTCTAAATATAAAAAATAATTGTTATAATAAGAGTATGGCCGTACACTGGTAAGAGTCGAATCGTAGACCAGCCGTCACCGTCGCCGTCGGGAGAGAGAGAGAGAGAGAGAGAGGGGGGGGCTTTTGTACCTAATACTCTACAGTGTTTACTAGTGCTGGGACACCAGATGCAATAACGAGCCTTAAAAATATCACCGATCACAGAGGCTGTGGCCTAGAATTGCCAAATGGTCCTTGAAAGCATCGCGAAGCGGGGAAGCTGGAAAAGGTAAAAACGGGATAAATCTCACAGAGAAGCACAGTCTCTGCTATTCCCACGTTTGAAAGTGAACGGGAGAGATCGTGCCCCGCGCATCGCTCTACTATCGCCGCTGGTTCAACGAGATTCTCAAGAAAATTTGGCAACTCTAGCGGCGACGTTCAATTCCGACGCGGCCAACTCTGACTACTGTGAGATTCGCTCTCGTCCTATACCTAGGCCGCGAAACCATTAATCCCCACTCCGGTCGAATGGAATATGGGATAAGCAATAAATACAATAACAGTAACAACAAGGAGGAAAACGAGATCGCCTCGAGTCGGGATCAGGAAACGGAAGTTGGTACTAGGTGGTACTAGGAAATACAATGTTTCTCGGGGGCCCCTCGTTTGCCGAGCGAACAAGCACGCAAGGCGCCAGGCTCATTTCAAGCACTGCCTTTGCCGAACCTAGTGTGAGCACCTCATACGTTAAAAGAAAAGTAAACGCAGCTTCGACGAAACCTGAAAAGTGGTCTCGTGGACTTTGAAAATTCGAGGTAAACCTGGCTTGGCGCAAACCTCCCACGATAAATTATCTTGTGGCTCCGCGTCATTTCGTCCCGAAACAATTACTCGCAGCCGAGTTCTGCGGATGAACTCTCGAAGGATACCGCGGTATACGTATACGATATATGTATAATTATATACACTCTGTACAGGGTGATTCACTTGGCTGTGAATCGGCATTGACGGATATAGGCCGTTGAAAATGTTATAATAATACGGTATTCAGTAATTTTAATATAAAGAAACCTTTACCGAGACTTTTCCACTCACTAAAATTTATTTATAATATTACAAATTGTATCAATAATGGAAAGAACTAGAACTCGAGTGTGAAGGGACTGATTAAAAGGCAAGTGACTCATCCTGTACATACATGCCCTTCCACATACCATGCACACGTGCATATAATTATATACATACAGTATACTGGCTGTATACATTATAATACAGATTAAATTAGAGTAGTAATAGTAACAGTACAATAGTGACGATAGACCGTCTTTAAGAACTAATTGGTGTTCGTACGTTGATCCCCTTTTTCATTTTGGTACCAAGATTACGATAATTCGATCCATCGATTCGCCTCTATCACCTCACGATCACCGCGCCTTGTCTTCGCACCTTCCACCTCTTACTCACCTCCGAAGATTGCCGATAAGTAGCGACTAAACGTCATCACTTTCGCTACAGCGTCACAATCGGGAATGATCGCGTCGCCGTGTACGCGTCACCTTTGTGAGTCTACAGGATGAGTCACTTGCCGTTTAATCATCCCCCTCACACTCGAGTTCCAATTATTTCCATTGTTGGTACAATTTGATATTGCAAATAAATGTTACTTTGTGGAAAATACTGGGCAAGGACTCCTTTATATTAAAATTACTGAACACAGTAAAATTATAACATTTTCAACGGCCGATATTAATCATTAGCGATTCCAAGGCAAGTGAATGACCCTGTGCAGCCGGCTTAAACGATTCTGTTAGAATTGGCCATGTAAACAAAGCCGAGAAACTAACAGAATTGTTTGAGCCCGGGCTACATATTATATCTGTAATTTAGCCGTCACCGGGAAGAGCGCGGGGCCGAGGGTCTTACGCTGCTTCAGCGTAGATTCGTGTAAATAATTGGAATAGTCCTGGCGGTCGTTCCCGATTCTAGGCTGTTCTTCAGTCTACCTATACATATACGGTCACATTTACCTGGGCAGGCAACGGTCCCGAGTGTAAGCACTGTCGACAGGGTTCGCAACTATGATTCGGGAAACTTAGTCAAAAGAGAGAGGGGCGAGAGGGAAACCTAAATTTCGGCGGCAAGAAATATCAATAATAACGCACGTAAAAAACACACGTGTGCCACTCAATACGATAGACTATTGTTAGCGTATGTAGAAAACGATATGTGTCTGATGCGTCGAGAATATATCTCTCGAGAATATGTATATCTCGAAAAAGCGAGGGAGATAAATCAACGAGGCGAAACAGAAGGATCTCAAGGGGGGGGGGGGGGGGGGGGGTCGGAGACCACTTCGACTCGCCGCTGCAAAGCGCCGGTGGGTAGCGGAAAGGCGCTCTACCCTATTACGATAAAGTCAGTGTTCCTCTGTCGCGATTGATTGAAAAACCAGCAACGTAGAAAAATAGAAAAGGAAAGCGTTACCAACGAATCGCGCCGGGACTGCGATCAGTACGGCTAAATCAGCGATAAGATCCGACCGCTCTAATCCTAATTAAAGTGTATCGCTAACTTTCCCTCACCTAGATTCGCCTAGATCTTTCCCTTGTTGTCCCTTTTATTCGAGGTTACAGTTGGCCGAGGTCACGAATGAGCAAGATTCTCCTTAGTTAAACCGTAACACGTATGTATGTCGCTATGTATACATCTCTTTCCCTCCAGTGCGCGTTCCCTCGAGAAAGACTGTGAGGGCGCAAGCAATTGCTCACTTCGCCCTTGGAAAGACAAGGCTTCAAGGGGAAATGGGATTGTTCTTTACACGCTAAAGTGCGAAACGCGCCAAGTCATATCGCCTACAACGCCTTCTCTCCACTAATACGGAGAGCCGAACGCCGATTATCCGGACATGGCGGTGCCGATCTGCACGCCCACCCAATCGATGATCGATACTCCATTCGAGACGATTGTGCTGCCGGCGACCCTCTCAACAAGCCTCTTCAGGGGGTATTCCCCTTTCTTCACCTATTTTAACTGTGTCTTTTGGCAATTTTTGTTATCAATTAACCAACAACTTACTTTTCCAACATTTTATAGATATAATTCCACATCCATATACCACTTTCATGATTTTTTAAAACCGTTAAATATTCAATTCTCGGAGTTACGTAGCTGACGAAATTCAAAGTTCTTCTCCCACAGTCCGCACGATAGCTTTCGCTAAACTCATTCGAAACTGGAAAGAGAGAATTATTATTTACTAGCCGTTCGGACTCGCTTCGCTCGTCCTCACGTCTAGCCAACTTTCGCTCTTTTTGAAATTCGCGATAAATTAGATTTTCGTTTCCTCGGAATGATGTCAAATCGGTTTGAATGGCTGCAGTGAAAACAGTAACATATCAAATAACGACAGTTGTCAAGCTCTACTTGCAGTTTAAACAGCAACACACAAAATAATAGCCGTTGTCAAGCTAGGATAAATTAATTAGATAAAATCCGGTATAAGATAAAAATCGGGTTAAAAAGTATCCTATATCTTAATCCCGGTTATAAGCTATGTCTGTGCCAAATTTCAGCTAAATCGGTTCAGCCATTTTTGCGTGATTGAGTAACAAACATCCAAACTTTCACATTTATTATATTAGTAGGATTAATATGAACGTGGCTATTGTGTGCACTTCAAGCAAAAGAGTACATTTTTTTTCGTAAAGTGGCAGCCTTGAATGCTATTTAAAGTGGCAAATATTATTAAAAACAATTAATCCTCGCTCCATAAGTGCACGCCATTTCGTCCAAAAAAAGGGTAAATTTTTGCCTCTGGTACACAGGACAGCCATGTTTATATTAATCAATAATAATTAAGTTTTTTTAGTCGTACTAGAAGAGCTGTGAATTTCGTAGGTTGCGTAACTCTTGGTCTTTTATATGTAACAGATTTACAAAAATCATAAAAGCTCTACACGGGCGTAGAAAAATATCTCTACAATTTTTAAAATATAAGTTTTTCGTTAATTACTAATAAAAAATTGCAAAGACTATACAGTTAAAACATGCGAAGAAAAGGGAATTCCCCCTTAAGTCTCGAATACAGAGGATTACACCGGAAGTCGACACGGATGGTAGCGGTTCCCTTTAACGCGGACGACACTCCAATTGATCCGGATAACAGGAGCCCTTCTACGTGCACCTACGCATCTGTACATAGTCGAGTGATCTCGTTAAAAAATATATATTTATGTACAGGTAAGTGATAACCGTGATGACGACTAGGTAGAGACCTTCAATTAACGAGAGGAAGAGTATGCTACGCGCTGATATTATAATATGTGTACCGGTCTGCCTCCCCACGTATCCTTAACAATTAAACCAGTGTGTATGTAATACATATAGCTAGTACCCTAAATCTTAGTTTATCCGTTCGCTGAATCGCCCCTCGAGACTCGGCGAGAGACACACAAGTCGGGGAGAGCACCTGGCAAACACTTATTCATACCTAAATGTCGAACAAGAATATCCATTAATATCACGTGTGACTTACGTTAAGATCGCCAAAAGAAAGTTTGAATCTGTGTGGCTTAATGGTCTCGTATCGGATACTTAAACTAGTATCGGCTGAATCGGGAAACGGCATCCGCTTCAAGCACGGTTGATCATCGCCGGAGGTCAAGGAATACTTTCCATATCTTCGGTTGCTAGCTGGAACTGCTCTTGACCTAGCGACAACAAAAAGCAAACGTGGCCAAGTTAATTAAATGTCCTAAAAATCCTTCTAATGGTTTAATTGTAGGATCACGATGATTTAAGGATCTACCGGTGACAATTATAAGAGACAATTCAAAATGATAAGGAAGGGTTGAAATCTTGTGGAGACGTTTATCGGAACTTCCTGAAAAAAATTCCAAGCATCCCACTAAATAGTTTAAAAGTTTTAACGTTGTATATATTAATGGAGATTTTTCGAGTAAAGCCATGGAAAAGAACAACGGGACAGTTTTTCGCTTATCGTAGTACGTCAGTGAGACATTTCTCTGGTACTTATTAAGAAAGACAGTTCATAACTGATTTTAATGAGTTTCAGATATATTATAGAGTGTGTTCTCCGCAGCATTTTCATATAAAGATACAAGCGATTGAAGGTTTGTTACTTCATTCTATAGGAAACTTCACTGGCACGATTTGTGGATTTTATTAATGGCAATGCATCAGCTTTCGTTCGTCTTCCTCATTCGCGGCGGGAGATTAACATAAAACTCCATAATAACCCCATGAGCGAAGAATATAGACCAAACTATGTATACTGCGATTATGTCAATATTTGGGCCTTCGAATACTAGCCTAGAACTTTCTCAGGCTTTATAACAAAAGTTCTATGGTGTTTTGATGTGATTATACGGTGCACCACTACCGCGAGTGAGGGCCGCAAATGGGGGTAAATATGCACTTCCATTAATAAAATAAATTAATCGCATGTCACGTGAGTAGCACTTCTGAATATATTAACCACCTTTAAGTGCGTGTAACTTTCTTTGCTTACATTTCCACCGCCTATACATATATATAAAAATAATCGGAAAACCATGCACTATGACATATGTAAAACACATTGTTATAAATCAACTGCGAGAAATAGACTAAACATTATCTACAAAAATTGAAACCTAAAGAAATTTGATTTGCACTTGACACGGGTTTAACAAACTAGCGCGCAGTATTGCCGAAATAGAAAATGCCCACTGTCGGAGTGACGGTGTCCACTGTGTGTGCCCACTGTGGGCACTGTAGCCCACTCTTTTCGTCCGGCAGCCCGAGATGGTCCCACCCCGGACCAAAAGTATTTTCCTATACATATGGGTGCTTTCTTAGACCTGTACGTAATATTTGCAGATCCTAGAGAATACAAACCCAAAAGGAGGGTGGAATTTATATATCATTTCGTGGCATGTCTGAAATTTTTCTCAGGGTGTTCTGAATAGATTTATAAACTTTACCACAAAATTTCAACCACTTGTTTGCATTTTGAAATTTTTCTTATATTTCTCTCCCATACAACTTTAATAACTTTTACGCAGCGGCATCGATTATAGTTGCAATTTTCAACGACAAATCAATGAAGAAAGGTGAAAGCGAGTTAATGCAATATTGATTAACACGCCAGTATGCTGGTAGGACGAGAAGATCACAAAATTTGTTTGTTTCCTTTAAAATGGACCATTACAAAATTGACGCAAGACAAAGGGGAATTAATTACTCAGTGCAATGGCGTAATAGTATGTGTGCGGCACATACAAAATTCATGAAAATGGTGGGCTTACTGTATAAATATGACGCGAGGTCACGGTCCTCGGCTTGCACGGCGAGCTGCCTCGGTGTGTTCCCGTTGCGATCTGTGGCGGTCAGGGTTGCGCCGCCCGCTATCAGCATACAGCAAATGAGCCGGCGCTTATGCTGGGCCGCTTTATGCAAAGCACTTTGACCTCTGGAAGCAGCAAAAATATTCCCCGAGTTTTTCCCCCTGTTCTTTCTTATGTTATCAGCGTGGACAGATTAGCAACCCTTCCACCGGGACTTTACTCAAGGGTGCCCCCGATTACTGTGCGTCGCCTTCAACCCTTTTTGCCTGAGCCCTGTTTGCCGACGAAAAGGTAAGAGTTCCGCCGAAGAGCAATTCATTTTTTCCCTCTGCTCTAGGAGCCATTCTCTTTCAGCGTATAACGCCAACGGTAATCATGACTGCTGCTTTTCCGACAACAACGTTTCAATGGAGTTAAAGCCTGCCATAATGGAAAATCGGACTACAGAATGCCGCGGTACAAAAGCAAGCCGTTCGTGTTGTTCATGCGCAAATAGACTTTATCAGAGCAATCTCGCACCCCACATACATCTCTAGAAGGGGTCCGCTGCTTCAAATTTGATGTTCCAATAATTCATGGCACGCACTAGTCTAAATCCCCAGTTACTTTTCGTTGTCACGTGCCTGTTACATTGCCAACTTGGTTTAATATCCCTTTGTGAAGCGAAAGGCAGTTGCACGGCAAGCGTCGTGGTAATTATTTACAAAGACATACTCACAATGGATTTCCATAATTTTCACATATGTTATACAGGATGCTTTCCCAGAGTATTTTCATATAGGCGGGAGAACCTTATAGAAAAAAAGTTATACACATTTAAAGGTATACATTTTCCGGTTCACCGTAGGCATTAAGAGTTGACATACACGGGTTTATACGAGAGATTTACTTTTGGATAGTCTAAACCACATCGTGTTGTGGCTTATACTTCAGGACGACTTCACCCAGTCCCCGATTCCAATCCCCGCCCGCTCCCCACAAATACCCTTCGAACCAATCATTCCTATGTTCGGTGCTTACCCAGTCCCCGATTATATGTGTGCGGGCAGTCGGTGTGAAATACGTTATCCCTTTCAAAAATGTACTTCTTTGTTAAACTATTCTGCTCCTAGCTCTGACACGGTGCTCGGCAACGCTCTGGGTATAAATCGTCCTCCTCTGAACTTTCGGGACCCTTTTATCAGACACACACGGACTTACGCTTCTTTCACCCCACCATCCACGCGCCTCTTTCTCTTTGTCCACAGTCATTCTTAGAATCAGTCACACCACCAATCGATACTCATTCGCGCAACTTTCATCTGACACCGCACACGCTCAACCTAACGGTCACCCAACATTTTCTCATTTCCTCATCTATGCAGGCACACACATTCACTCATCAGTCGTTCCACGCGCATTCTAAGAAACCGTTCGTACTTTTCCGTTCACTCGCTCTTCTCGATCATTCGACTCTTTTACACGCGCATTCTCTCTAGATTTTCGTTTCTACATATATATATGAATATACTCAGGAAAGCATTCTGTATAACATATGTGAAAATTATGGAAATCCATCGTGAGTATGTCTTTGTCAATAAATACCAGCGCCTCGCTATCCAGTGTCCGTAGAAAAATTGCGATGTGGAATGGAAATTACTAGTGTTTGTACAATAATGGTTGTAAATGGCGCAGGAATGTTTGTCCCTTTGTGTGATTGTGGAAGAAATCAAGAGGTGAAGAAATAGCTTACTTATCATTGTCGACCATGTTGAGGATGGTAGGTGGTGCACAGGCGATGAGGTATCGAACGATATCCTTGTGACCGTGCCTCGCGGCTATGTGAAGGGCAGTTTGGCCTGTAGCGTCAATCGACAGCAGTGAGTATCCCTTCTCGTGCAGTTCTTTCAGAGTGTGCAGAACGCCCATTTTCGCTGCTTTCAGAACACCATCGCATGTTTTTTCCAGCAGGCCGGTACTAAATGTATGCACTTCCGAGCTGAGTCCAAACAGCCTATCCCTAGGGCTGAAATCAGACATTTATCACACTTTCTTATTAATTAAAACATGTGATCCACGAAATCCAAACATTAAATAAGGAACCAAGTACCCTTTTACTAATTGTATAAAAGAACAAAAAAATGCTAATAAAACTCTTTATTATAAACTAATTTTTCTATCTATTAAATTATTTTCTATTAATTTATAATGAGATGAAATTACAGGAAATCCGGAAGAAATTAAAAGAATAGTATATAATAAAGGATTAAATAAAATAATGGTAATTACAGAGAACATGGTACATCTCACCGATTTTAATGACGTTGACAACTGTTGTAGGGTCATGCATCATCCTAAGCTACTTTCTCCTATACATGTACCCGCCCCCCGACTTTAATTTTCGAGATATTAATGTTAATAATCACTTCAATTCACAAAGCGTTGGAAACACTTGCAACGATCAAAGCGTGGCTCAAAATTCCAACTTCAATTATCTCCAGGGATAGTTTAACGTTTAACCCGCCAGGGTGAACCAGGTGTGAACTCAAATTAAAGTGTGTCTCCTGTTTGTATTTTGTTTGAGGTACCCACCGAGCAAGAGATGGGTCAGCTCGCCACGAAATAATTACCATCTCTCTGGTCTATGAATAGGAAAAAGTTATTTAGAATAGCGTCCTGCATAACATATGTATATCAAGGTCCTTCAAATCGGTGTGGTGTACCATGTTCTATATAATTAGCCAAGTTCTTTTGAGGAACTTTAAGTAAAGAGAAGATTTTCTTCCAATATTAATTATATGACTCACTCTCTTTAGTAGAGTGAGGTATTGCATTAGGGTTCACGTACATACCTTATAAAGGTGAGAGACGGCTGATGCTGAGACTGGCTGCCAGGTGTTGAGATGATAGGTTTCGGAGAGCTGTCTCGGACTTTGGCGGACTCGCGGCTGATTCTGTCCTCCGCGCTCAATTTCTTCGTAGCCGGCAATTCGTACTGCGAATTACTTTTGCTCATTGAAGTTTGATCCCCTGGGGATGGACAGTCTGCGATCCCGGGCTTGAGAGGACGCGGCTTAGCCGGCTCGGCTGGTTGCGGCGCCGCGCTCCTTTCTTGACGCTGTTCTTCTGTCATGGCTGCTCTCGCCTTTGGTCGTTCTTCGCTATATTACACGTTCTTTCTATTAATCTAATGATACGAACGCGTTACCATTGCGCTTGCCATGAGCACACGGACGAAGTGGAGTTTGTGTCACTGAGATGCGTTCGAGCGATGATACGGGAGACCAAGGCAGTACGAGAACAGACAGGACAAAATGTCATCGGACAGGACAGAATACGATGTCTCTATGTATTGCGCTCTGTGCAGCTTCACTACAGTATAATGTCAGCGACTCCTATTAATTCCCGAGCACCAGTTATATTCCGGCGCGTCCCGAACGCCTGCGCTAAATTAGCGTGATAGGGCAATTCTATTCAGTTCGGATTCAGTTCGGATTCTTCCGGTGCTCAGTGTATTAATGAGCGTCGCAGCACACATTGCTTAATAATTACCGAGGCAAACAAACTTGGCGCAACGTAATACATATACATGTAAGCAGTCACTATAGCAGGAAGTAAGCGCTAGATTCAGTATCGCCAATTAAATACACATAGTGAACACCTTGGAAAATTACTACTGGCAATGTTTTTAAATGATCATTTGCGGAGACCCTTTCTGCAAAGATAGCTGGTTAGCACACGTTTTATTCGACGAGGTCGTAGAAGAAGCAATTAGAAGTAGTATTAGCTTGGTGTATGGAAAATACCTTGGCGACGGGTGGGCCGTTACCGGTTCCTGATGGGCGGAAATATGGTCTGCGTCGCCCTGCTGTTGTTGTTTACCCGTCGCGCTCTCATCAAGGATGTAGACAGCCTCGACGGCGATGTCGCCGACGTAGTGCAATTTCTCCTGGGCTCCGTCAATCCTGAAGAATCGCTCCGCCGTGCAAGCTGCAATCATGGAATTCCCGTCGTACGTTGTACGAAGAATGTCAGTATATGACCGAAGACTTGCAGATTTTAATACTCGCAATAAACTGAATGAGTTTATCGACTTTATGAGTTTATCGAAAGTAACGTTCACCACTTCCACAAGAACCAAATAAGTATGGTAGAAGATTTGCGAATCTAGTTCAGTGAATTAAGGGGGGACGCTGAATGAGGAGTGCAGTTTCACAATTTTTTTTCTCTCCGAAACGTTATGCACGAAATCTTACAAAGTTTTTTTTCAAGAGCCATCTTTTGGCTACATGCTGGCAATTTTTGTATGTACGGATAACGAAAATTGCCAAAGTTATTAGCTAATTTGATGTATGGGGGAGATTTTTCCGCTGACCACTACCGTGCGGCGCTGGATCACCGAAAATTGAAGAAACTTACATTTTTTGATAGTCTATTAAGTTATCTAGGATCCTATAACTAGAATTTTTGTTAGTTGTCCAATTTGCTTTCAAGCGAAAAACGACTCGTTTTTGAGTCGAAAATCGGGTTTTCCACATTCTCCCGCCACCATTCTGAAAAAAAGTTGGGTTTACAAAATTGGGTTCTATAGGCCCCTAAATCATTTAATTGGCTATCCATAAATGTACTTTATGCGACGCAGGTGCGAAAGTGCCACTTTTCGAGGCATGCGTATTGTGCGGAAAGTGGCTGATTCCAGCATTATGCTATGATCTGTGTTCACTCTGTCACTGCCGAAGTGCAGAAAGTAGCATTTTATTTCATTATATCGATCGGTTTACCGCACTAGTGCGGAAAGTAAATTGTATCGATCGCTTTCCCGCACTATTGCGGGAATGAGAAAGAAAACATATAGCAGTCTTTTACAGATTCTGCCAAATTCATAGTCGTGTGCCAAACGTTCATTCTTTGTCGATTCTCCCAAAGCGAACTTTCGCAGAATGCGTTATATACAGTAGTGTGTGATACTGGTGCGGCAAATGGCCAACCTCCAGACGCGTGAATTTACATCATTCCCCTTAGCGGACGCGGCATTCACAGGAGGACTCGTGTGAGTCACACCCGCCTTCGGCACGTGCAACAACTTCCACACGCGTCCTTCTGTGAATGCCGCTACGCTTTCGGCTCAAACGGCTACTTCACGCGTCTGGAAATTGGCCACTTTCCGCACATGTATCACAAACTACTATTACGGATCTTGAGCATAATCTTTTCGACAAAAAAAATTGTGAAACTGTACTTCTGTTTCATACTCCTAGGTAGGCGTCCCCACTTAACAACAATTTTGTCGCTAACTATTAACATTTTATTAAGCAAAAATAGTACGCATATGCGGTTAAGACGGCATATCTTAATGACATCACATATACATTTCTGTCAGAAGGCAGAATTAGGTATGCGTAATGTCGTGTTGCACTCACAGTCGATGAAGCAGCAGGGATCCATGTTGTGGTCCTTTGCCAGCATCGTCCTTAAAGCATCAAGGTCCGTCGTGCGATCGAGGTCCAATGGTTCCGCTAGCCACTGCACCGCAACGCTCTTCAGCCTCTCCTTGTCATGGTGGTACGTCTCGTAGTCCGACATTTTTATTTTCATCACCGGTAAATTCAGCCTGTCTAGCTTGCAATCTTGCTGAGGTTTGCCTGCATTCCTCCTCTTCGCCAACATCGTAGCCTTATTCAATAATTGTAGATTGATTATTGATGGCAGCAGGCGACAAGCTTCACCGTCAACCTGAAAGCCACGATATCACAGATATCCTTTCGTTATTTCTCAGCTCGATTACTAAATCAACAGAAGTAAGGGGTGATGGGTATATTAAGGATGTATGATATACACTTAAAAACACCGAGAATTGGTTGAAATTTCGTGAGTAGATTTATACATGCATCTATTAGAATCCCGTGACAAAAATCCAGAACATTCCATTAAATGATTTAAAAGTTCTACCGTTCTTAAGGTTGTTGGTTGCAGAAGACTACGTTGCTTAAGAATGTTGAAACTACTGGCCAAATTTGATTACACTTGACCAGGACATTTTTTCATCAACTTTTTAATACTTTCTTGAACGACTGACAGCTTTTAGTCAGATGTATACAAGGTGCCAATTTCAAAGCCGATTCTTTCCGAAACAGTATGCTCCAGTCCAATATACCTTGGATCCTTGGATACCTCAGACCAAGTACCTTAAATTGGCATTGGTAGGTTTGTATTCCCTAGATTCCTTCAACATTAGGCATACGGCTTGAAAACAAGCTGCGAGCACTTATTAGTCGTGTCTATGCCAAGTTAAAACAATTTTTGTTTAGATTTTTAGATTATTCGATAATATTTATTCTATTTCTCGCAATTAAGTTTGTGAATGATATGTATATTTAGAAAAAAATACTACATGTGTGTCATTAACGTATTTCGAAAATCGCAGAACAGTCGAGATGTGTTTTCTATGGGTTTACTTGACAAATCTTGATATAATACAACGGTATAACTTTTCAACCATTTAATGGAATGTTTGGAATCTTTGTCAGGGTGGTCCGAGTAGATTAATGAATCTCCCCACAAAATTTCGACCATTCCTTGCTAATTTGAAACTTTCTCTAGCAATGTACTATATTTATGTGTAATACATCCCTTTATTAATACATTTCTCTTTGTCGCATTCTGACATATCTGGATGGGAGGTAAACAATAGACACGTGTAATGGACAAACAGTAGTATGTTAAAAAGCATGTTCAACTACTGCTTTTCATAAGCAACGGTTTGTTCCGTTAAAAGCTTCATCCATAAGGCAAGTGGCATACGAGGGTGAGTATAAGTTCACATACAATTTTCAGGGACGCGTTCCATGCTCCACCGCACTACTCTTTACGCTTTACAATACAAAATTGTTGTCCCAGAAATTCAGCACTCAAAGAATTGAAGCAAGAGGAGAATTTCTAAGAATCTTTCTAAGGAAATTGTAAGTTTTATTAAATCGCAGTAGAATGATGCCAACGACCAGGAAAAACGCCCAAGAGAATTTGAAAGACGTGGGAATAGTACGAAATACAATTTTATCACAAAGAAGTCGCACAGGAAGAATGCAACGGTCACCAATAACCGTGAAACAATACATTGAAGAACCAAACAACAAAACTAACAGATTACACTTAAAACAAAAAAGATTAACACGAAAAACGAAATAGTCAAACAAATACAGGCACTATGCCATATTGTGCATATCAATGGAAACTAAAGCACAAGCAACATAATAACCATGGAACCAAACTCCATCCTACCGTCACCTCTTGAAGATATAAAAAAAATGTATTACACTGTAATACTAAATGCAATAAAAAATGGAAAAACAATACCAACCATCATCCGAAACAAGTTATTGCGAAGTTTAATAAAAAAAGGCCACATATCAATAAGAGAAATGCCCAAGTTGCAACATTCGAAACGGCATACAATATTCTGTAATAATGCCCAGTGTACGATGACATCAGGGGGAAAACGAGACTGGCCAGTCATTCTCAAGAACTATTAAAAAGCGGAAAACAATGTAAAGCGGTGCTAAACTTCCCAAAGGAAATAAGCGCGACACGTCTAATTGAAATCGATGGACTGAATACAATTATATACACACAATACCGATGCACGTATAATACTGATTGTAAAAGAAAGATAATAATGTACAATAAAGTTAGTGTGGTGACTAATACCAAATAGGGGATGTGGCATAAAACAAACAGACACTTTTATCATAATTGATTCACCTGCATTGGAATGGTCCTTGTAGTAACCAGCTTGGCTGTGCTACATTGAGCTATGCAGGTGCCGTGTCCACCTGCTTGTAGAAGTGGCAGCTGATAGGTCGTGAGCCCGACGACCTCAATCAAGCCATCTTCGGTGGATGGCTCCTTGGTGCCGCTAGCAGCGCACCATGGATGCGTCCCACCCCCGTAAGAGGCAATGTTCAGGAAGACAATGGCGTGGACACGATGTTCCTTTAACTTGGGGGTCATGTCTTGGCCATCACATTCCAGTGTAACGAACTCAGAAAGATCCCTCCACTTCCTCAGCACGAGGTCCTTCCCGCCCATTTGCCCGTAGAACATTTTGTTCCTAAGTCTCGAGTTGAACTTCTCCGGGTGCGCTTCTGCAAAATAGAGTGGACACGATATCTGCACGCGCGTCCTTGACTCTTCGGCTTTAGTTAACAGGCAACACATAATACACGTGATTTCCCTGCACTTCGCTCTATGACGCCGCGCCGCCCCTTATCCTTTTTCCTCGGCCGAGGAAAATGCAAATACGACTGTGTACCTTGCTTTCTTTCCACTGCACGAACAGAGGCGATGCGATCAGTAAGCGCATGCATTACCATACTTTCGGCGATGTTTTCTCTCTCCCATTTTTATCGAGCACCTTTTGTAGATAAAAACATGGCGAATATTTGATTCTAAGAACGACATTAGAATTCTCGTCTGCAGCAATGAACCCGAACCTTATACTCTGGCCAATCGATACGACACCGAGCATACCATTTACTTTCAATCTCCATGAGAAAATTCCTACGTCATAAACTTGCACGTGGCCACATCCCCCGATTGGTAGAATGGCTCGACCCTCGGCATTCGTTTCATCCGTCACGTCGTCCGGCTACAATCGAGAGGAGAGCGACCGAGGCGAATCGATATACATAATATGGGTGACCTATATCGGTGGGAGGGTAAAACGAAAAGTGCCGTGGCGTGCCCGAATTCAATTGAAGGGCGCGCGGGGGGTGGGGTGGCCCAGGTATTAGAGCTACTAAAGAGTTGGGGGAGAAAGTTGTCGAGGACAGTTCCTTCTTTGGCGAGTGCAGTACATACTCGACAATTACTGTCGGCGAGGGGGTTGGAGGAGAAGGGCGGGTGGGAGGGGAGGGAGGAGAGTGGTACAAAGGATAATTGAAGAGCGACGGACGTGGAACGGTTGGCCGACGGGCATCGCACGTACCTCGAGCTTCGTGAAATTCGAGCGCAATGTGAGCGTCGACGCCCAGAGAGTAGTAGTTGTTAACGACGTTCAGGGGCAAAGTCTCTTTGCCCTTGCCGTTGTCGTCGTCCCCCTGAGCATCGGGATTCCTCTCGACCACCAGTTGCCACCTGTCCAGCAGGGTTGTGTCGCTGTCGCCGATGCTCTTCAGGATCTTGCCGATCGGTTCGTCGGTGTAGCCACCACCCCAGCCCAATGCTCGGGCCAGGTCGTTTCCCGTGCCCAGCGGCAGCACTCCCACCGCGGGCGCCGGTGACACTCCGATTTGGTCGAGAACTGACAGCACCCAACCGACCGTGCCGTCGCCACCGCATGCCAACACTCGCAGGTTCGGCACCTTCTTGAATAGTTCTAGTCTGCGAACAGACGTGCCACCCTCCATTTTAGCAACTACCCGCACAAACCCTTTTACTTGACGCCCCCTGATGCAGACACAGCGTCTTGCTGCTTGTTAGCTCGACGGTACTTTATATGTATGTACTGATTTTATCGCCCTTTAATAGTCGATTATCGATGATTTTTATATTAGACTGCAGATTTTTATGCAACTATCAATTTGTCTTGGACGAAAAGTATTGAATACACTATTGATACCAAATTCAGGATTCCATAGATTCCATCAGTTATTGTAGATTTTATAGAATTCAAAACAGCCGAATTTGCATAAAAATTCACAGTCCAATGATAAGAATTTGTAATAACTGCAGCTGCTTATGCATATACATACTAGGATAATTGTTAATAAGTAAAATGCGTTTCCGAGAGAATTTATGTTATGTAATGTTTGAAAGAGCCAGGGGAAATAACACATATGCTGATTTAGTGCGGGAGGAGCAGGACAGTGTATACATATGATGGGTGGGTTAGATTCCGACTGATATTAGATTCTATTCGATTACTTGGCTAAAAGCCAGTTCCTGCTACTTCAATTACGCGCTCCGTATCGTCGTTCCTCAATAAGCCTGCTCACCGATGGCTATATTCTCTTTCAGTGAGTCCTCCGGCGAAATTTCTGTTCGGCTCGCACTTTAATTCAATTAACCCAGATTTTTCTCCCCAATGCCCGCGCGCATATACGTGCAATCAACACACATTCGCTCATACGCGAATCTTCGATTCCACCGGCGAATAATAGGTCAGCCCGAGCCCTATTCACGTTACGCACCACAATAGCTGCTCTTTCTCTGTGTGTGTAACTGTTTGCCGACCGCACATTTTTCCCATAACTTTTTACAAATCGACGTGTTCTGGAACACTACGTGCTGTCGGCTGATAACCGCGTTGGGTGTACTAAATGTTTAAGACATCTTTAAGGCAGAATAAGGATATATTTAATAGCTTTCTTTTAAAGTCTCTTCGGGATCGAGTGAAGTGAACGGAACAGTAAGGCGGTTATTGTAGAAACAAGAATATACTAGAGAAACATTGATTACGGATATTCGAGGACTTACCCCATGCGTGGCCCACCCTGCGTAAGGTCGAAGACTTGTCGGGGGTTGAGGAGCCACTGGAATTTTTGGAGCAACTTAGCCCCTTGATTACCCCCGGACTTGGGATTGATGAAGACGATGACCGGCTTGACCGTGGTAGTTGGTATCGGCTTCACCGCCCAAAGCATGCCCGGGTCCTTATCCGGTTCTTTATCCTTCTCTTTATCCTTAGACTTCTTGCGGGAGGCACCGCCACCTCCACCGCCGGCCGACTTTTTCTTACGCGGAGACTTGCGCAAGCTGCTCTTGAAGCTGCCCTTCCTCGGGAGCTTGACGATCCAGGAGGGCGGCACGATGATCGAGTTGTGCGGGCCGAGCTCGCAGTTCTCGCCGATCCGGTCGACGTTAAAGCAGGCCTCTTTGTTGTGGTAGGCCGATTTGCACCAGCTGCAGCTCACTGCCACGATTTCCTTCGACGAGAAGCTCAGCTTCGACTGGAAGGACTTGCCGCAGTTGGTGCACTTGCCCTTCTGTGATCGTCGATGGACCCAGTGATGGTGCGTCTTGGTCTGCTCCCGGTACTGGCGCACACCAACGTCCCGGAAGCTCGACTTGCATGCAAAGCTCAGGCCCACAGCGCATACTGCGTGCGCCACCACGCGGCATGCCGCACACTTCATCCGGGGTCCGTGTTTCTGCCAAGGGAAAAAGATACAAACGAAACATTATATTGCCCAGTCGCAGGATATAACCGTGCAGGGTGAAAAAACAGTAGAGGTCGCGACTATCATATATCATTCACATTGAAATTGATATCGAAGGTCAAATTTTGAAGAGATCAGCTATAGCTTGTACCATACAAAACCACCACTTGAACTCATCCAAAACCGTTTTCTTCGACCGTTACCGCGCCGACCTTTGGCTTTTCCCGTAGAAGAGGCCTCAGCCTCACCCACAGCCTCATGCACTTGCGTGCATCCCGAAAATTCCTACACCCACGAAGCCTAGATGATCTAAACTCCCACTCGAGCCCGCTTTTCTGGATTTTTAGGGTATATAAACCCTCGACCCCTGTTAGAAGTTGTAGGCAATTCAACTGTTGAACACGACGAAGCTCTGTTATAGTCAGCTCTCTGAACCAAAGTGCGTGGACATGTAGTAGATCGAGACTGTAGGGAAGTCATAGTTCATGGCAATACCCCGTTAAATTCGTAACGATAAACGAACCAAACTTACATTTAGTTCATCGCATTTAGTGTTGTTAATTCCGAAGCAAAGATCTGTATCACAGCGAATTTCTCTCAAGTATAACAAAATATCGATCTTTGCATTTATAACTAAAACTACAGACATTCCTCAAATTCGTTCAAGCAACCCATCCTTTGCCTTCATAATTAACTGTTGAACATAGCACAATGGAACACCATCTAATAACTTGGTAGTCTTTGCCGCTCGACACATGACCAAGGTGAGCCAACTGAGCAATTAAGTCTGAAACTATACAGTGCTAGCAACTCATCTGGACACGCATTAAAGTATTGGGTTGCAGAAAACCACTTTTTAAAAGAAGCTCTTCATTAAACTTTCACATATTAATCTTTAGACGATCGTGCATTACTGGCCCAATTTTCTTAGAGTTGGCTGCACCCTTTCGGTGATAATCGACTTTGAATGCAGAACTTTTATACGTGAGACACAGCCCAAAACCTATCAGTAATTGAAAAAAGTCTGTAAAAATATGGTGCAAGAAATAGGTATGGTCAAGTCTAAGAAGGTTTGGTCAGTAGTTTCAAGTCGTTGCTTTCAAAGATTATTATAGGATAGTTTAAAGAAGTTCTTAAGAAAAGTGGTTTTCTGCATCCAACTACCTTAAAAAAAGTCAACATGTTATTTTTATGGTATGAGTGTTACTCCAGGTAAAGGGATCATTTCAAATTTGATCTTAATAATAAGCATCAAGATTGATCTAATTACGGTCTGGAAACACGACAAGAAACGTCCTCGCAAGTAATTTCCGCACAACGCTCGGAGTATCGCGTGCATTAAACTGTAGGTTCATTAAAGCCGCCGGTCCCGTGTCATTTGTAGCGGTCGATATCAATTTGATCGTGTATCTTGAATTTCTGAGACTGCTATTGCCCCGCACCCCCAAAATAACGTCCGCGCCGGAAGTTGGAAACAGGCCGCTTAAGAGAATACGAAACCGCAAAGCAATTGACCTACGAGCAGCCTCCCATGTGGATAAATAACCCGCATAACCATCTATGGTAAACCAATCCCGCCACGCTGTAGATGTACTAAGAGACAAACAGAAACTTATGGCTGACTAGAATATATCTGGGATTGTACTCTGTACTCTGTTCTGTATTTACTATTCCACTACTGCTGGAAAATATTTCCCGAGTCATAAGTCGGGAAATTGGATCGGTCTCTTCAAATCGTTTAAACCGTAGACGGTAAATTCTGGGAAAAATGTCCGTGGAATCACTTCCATTAAAGTCGACAGTGATTTCATTAATAATACAGTCATATCATTACCGAATTAATATACTATTATATCTGAATTCTTGCGAACAGTTATGGTCGGTGCAGAAAAGAGTGGAGTTTAAAAGCATGTTTCAAACTAATGGGCTGAGTGTCAGTTAAGGCAGTTAGGAAGGAAAATCACTTTTCTTAAGAATTTCTTTAAACTTTCACATAATAATCCTTACAAGGTCTTGTTACTACTGTTTAAATTTAATTGGACTTGACCATAACATTTTTTCCTCATGTATTCCAAGATTATTATCTTCTAGTAACTGACAGCTTTTGGCTATGTCGCACATATAAAAGTTGCCAAATTCGAACTCCATTATTGCGGAAACGGTGCGGTCAAGTCCAATAAAATCTGGAAGTTACAAGATCATGTCAAGATTATTATGTGAAAGTTTATTTTCTGCAGCCAACTACCTTAATTGACGCGAAAAACAGGCGCGTGGTGGAATGCACGGGGCATTAATTGTTGAATTTATACAATAGTAGAGTAAGCCGTATACATGTAAGGTACAATGCAAGGTATCAGTGCAGCCATATAACAACGTTAACGGATAACTCTGTTAAAGATATGTGTCATTCCCATTTCTTAGAGGATTGGTCCCCTGAAAGTGTCACGCGTGCTTTTGCAACACCGCATGTACAACAAAATCAGAGATTGGAGAGATAAGAAATGGTAATGAATTTGTTAGCTCACGCGATCGATACATCGGTCAAGGCAACCTAGAGAATTAATGTTTGTCTAAATCCTCCAGAACGTGGCGCACAGCGTTTGGTAAAGGATAATCCGCCCTGGTCCTCCCTACCAATATGTAAATAGAAATGTCCCGTCCACAAACGGTAGTATTGACGGCGGGAACTATTGTGGAAGGATAGCCGGTAGTCGCTGTACTGGCGAGTATTTCCATGGATGCGAACGTACGGCAAGTTCAGGGAGGCCGTTGTGCCTGCCGGAGCAATTACCTACCGAGAAATTTTACATAATATTCTTAATTGAAACGAACTTGAACTGTCTTGCGCCCTTTTCCTCGTCCACGGACTCAGAAAACTTGGGGAAAATAAAATGGACGTAATTATGCAAGCAGAAACAAAAAGTCAACACGCCTTCTTTATGCTTTGCGGGAATAACCTCTGGTAGAGTTCGCTTTGCGAAAGTTGTCCGGCGCGGCGTGCGGGAGCGGCAGACAATTCGAAGAATAAAACTCGACCGCCCTCGTCTTTCAGGGAATTGTTCAAAGATCTCGTTAAAGTTCCCCGCATGCTTCTCGCGAAATAGAAAAGCGGAAGTAAGAATTAGGCAGACATAATGAAAACAAAGCATAGTCGTCGGCGATTTCAGTGTACCATTTAAATTATTTTTAAATGAAGAATATTAGCATTTATGGAGATGCGAACCGAATCCTGTTATTAGGATCTGCGCAAATGATTGAAATCGGTTGTGATACGTCTTTGTAAATAATTATCCGGGTTCCGACTAAAAGATTTTGTATCTAAGGAAGAAGTTACGAAAACTTTGTCTTCTTTTTTCGGTTCTACATGTACGAGAGGACTCAAGTTCAACACTTTCTGACAGTGGTGTGGATAAAAATGGCAAAAAAGAAAACTGAAATGAAAACTTTGACAACCCACAGATGTCACTTAGTGGGTGCTTGATATTTGGTGCGCGAGGATCACTCGCATGTCCTGTGCAGTGTACACGAGAGCAACATAGTTTTCTACTAGTTAGAGGCTCGCTCGGCTTCAAATTGCTCAGCAGAAAGTAGTAAGCGCGGTAAACGAGCGGTTTGTGAAGTGAACAGAGAGGGGGGACTCGAGGAGGGTAGTAGTTGCATGAGTCTATTGCGGACGGATACGAACTCGCGAAACTAATTTTCCGACCTTAATCCGTAATTTGTGTCCGCGCTCAATGGCTCCCACTCTTAGCATCCTTTAGCGGCAACCACATTTTGTAGTTGGCGAAGTAGGCCGTTGAAAGAGCGTTGTGAATAACACGGAAGTCTAGCTACAACTACTCGATGTTGCGTATTATTGGGTGAATAGAAACCCAGGCCTATAAACAAGAAGCGCAGAGTTTAAAGAAATCAAGTCTTAAACAACTTTCGGGAGTTTTTTTTTACATTTTGGAAATAAGGGATACATAATGAGCCTAGAGAATTCCTTTTAATTCTCCTGACTGTTTCTGTTTGACGTGTGGCAGAAATAAGTATTGGTATGAATATGCTTATACACGAATGACGATCTAAAATGGACTCAGCCAGATGTAAATACGTCTTTCATACTAAAACTCTTCGAAAAAGCGGAGAGCAGGACATTTCGTCGCGTCCTGACATTAATAACACTCGTATCAATTGAATAAATTTCTAAGTCAGCAGACTCTGTTCCAAGAGGCCTTTCTTGGAGGTGAAGGACTAATCCAATTACCGAGGATAATAATGAGAGTAACTCGCCTACAAGCACTATCAAGATCCTAAGAAGATCGCCTGCCGAAAAACGCGCGGTAATATCACTGGGACGTAATAGCTTCCGAATCCAATTTCCTAGAGCCAATAGTTCCATTAGATCGCTTTTTCTCTTGAAAAAGAGGATCCACACCCTTTCTCTCCCTCTCTATATATATCTGCGATGTGAGTGGTCGCAGGAGAGTAGGCGAAGGTCGTGTTTAAGGAAGCTCGGAATAACTTCGCACCAGTCACTTTACAGTCCACAACAGGGTCGTCCCGTTCAAGAGAGTGCGAGAGAGAGAAGGGGGAAGAGCAATGTCAAAGCAGTGCATACAAAAATATAAAGATTCCAAGATCCACTGCTCTATAAAACCAACATTCACTAACTTGTTCACCCAAAACTCAAGTATTCCTCCCTTTCTTGTTCAGCAACACAATACACATTGAATGGTGAAAATTTGTTTTCAGTTCAATGCCAATCGTGCACTTACCACTTTTCTTAAGATTATCGTTAAACCTTCGTATATTAATCTTTAAACGGTGTTGTAACTAGTGGACAAATTTGATTGGGCTTGGTCACACCGTTTCCAAAGCACTCGACTCTGAAATTGGAAATTCTAATGCATGGAGAAGTATATTTGCGAAATGCGAAGAGAAGTTTAATGCGTTGCATTAGAATTAGAATCGAGACACACAGCGAGGGGTAGTTCCCGCGTTAATCTCGTTTCAATCATTTCGAGCTACTTGACCAACTTGCCGATCCAGTGGCTTCTATTTATGGAGAGTCCTGCGCATAGGTGGATATGTATTATACGTATAATTGAAGTACAGGCTCTCTGCAATCGCGACGATTCCGGTGGAAAAGCCGGTCGAGGGGTGAGTAGAGCAAGTAGTCTGTGGAGTGTAAGTAGACGTGTAGAGGGTCAAGGTTGGCCGGGAAGGTTGCCGGAGTCATCTCGAGTCGTCCTCCACAGCCTGTCCCGTTTTATCGTCTCGGAGGAAGTATCAGTATTTAGCTGGCTCGTGTCCTATCCTCGTAGTTCATAATGGGCCAGGGAAACATTCGATGTATTTACGAATGTGCTCAGATAACCAGACTGAATATCTGAACTCTTTCAATCTGAATAATACTTTGACACGTCCCATATGGTGTTAACATTAGAACACCAAGCCAGAGATAAAGTGTGAGAAAATGATGCTCACTTGCACACACAAGTCCAGTTTGGTATCCAGAGTTACTATCGGACATGTGTGTGGGTCTCGCGCGGACGCACCCACCGATTAATCAAATACGGTGAAAACGCTTCAGCGAAGTTCGAAGGCCCATTTCCGAACGCTTATTTCGTTTGACGGAAGGAGGCCGACGCGAACGCTATAGTTTGACTTTAATTGCATTAGCCCTCGGCCACCGGTACACCAACTTCCTCCCGTGATGCCCCGCGCGATGGCAGCGTTAAAGAGCGGCAAGCAAAATCCGCCAACCTTTTTACCCCTGATGTAACCTTGCAAATTTAATCGCCGCCGTCGAAGGTAGTTTGCCTCGGAATAGCTTGCGACAGAAATTCGTTAGGCTTCCGAGTGCTTAGTGCGCATGTTGGATTGCACTCAGTAATCTTAGTATTTAGAGAATTTCGAGTAAACGAATTTATTTATAAACACGATTTTTGTATTTTTTAGTTGTCACTGGACTAATCTATCCATGCAACTTTGTTAATTACTTATAATAATGTATACAATGTAATACAATGCGTTATGCACTATAGAATCTGTTGTAAAGTATATCTTGTATCCGTAGTGATAATAACTCAATTGGTTTTATAATATTTTATAATGGTTTCTAGCACCCTTCTCTAATTTACTTAAATTCGCGCATCTTATTTAGTTATTATACTGTCCCTCAGTAATTCAAATTTTATCCTAATGCCTTAGTAAATATATCAGCCAATTGTCGCTTTGTTTCACAATACTCTATCTGAATAATTTTTTCTTTAACTTTTTCATGTATAAAATGATATCTAACACCGACACGCTTAGATCGTTTGTTAATTACTCCATTTTCTATCAAATGAATCGAGCTTTGATTATCTAACTTTAAAGTTATATTCACGTGGTTTTCAGTCAGCTCTTCTATTAGTACCTTTAGTACAACAGTTCTTTTGTACACTCAGCTGCGGCAGTGTATTCTGCTTCAGTGCTTGAGAAAGCTACTATGGGTTGCTTTCTCGAACACCATACAATTGGTCCTCCATTGTAGAAAATGATATATCCAGAAGTGCTTCTTCTGGACTGAGGATCACCAGCGAAATTAGAATCACTATAAGCAATTAAATGATTTTCCATGACAGAATTCGTATATGTGATTCCATAATTCAGTGTCCCCTACATATCTCAGAGTTCGCTTCAGGTCCATTATATTCTTCTTAGCAGGATTGTTTACATATCGGCTTTGGTACGCCACTGCATATACTACTTCTGGTCCTAGTCTTGCTGGACAGATACCAACGACTTCCTACTCCCGCTCGATAGGGAAAATTTGTGTCATCCTCAATTTTTGTTTCATTGCTGTTGCGAATAGGTGTGGTGTTGCGATTTTTGTTGCGTAATGATCTTGTAATAATTTTATCTTATTCTTACTTCTGATTATCTTGAGTCCAATGTATATTTCGGGATTTTTATCTACAGTAATTTCAAATTCATTCTGTAAACCCTCCAGCAACTTTCTTATTTCGTCGATATTCCTGCTTAGAATTACTCCGTCGTCTACATAGATAGCTAGAATTACCGTCGAATTGTTATTTTTGAATATACAGTGCTCTGTTTTAAGATGCATAAAAACCCATTCTTTTAAAGAAGCCAGTAAATCTCTCATTCTATCTCAATGGAGCTTCTTTGAGGCCACACAAGGCCTTTTTTAATTTACAAATTTTTCCTTTTTCTTCATATCCTTCAGGAAGATTCAAGTATAATGTCTACTGAAGCTCACCATATAGAAAAGCGGTTTTAATATCGAACGATACTATTTTGTATTCATTCTGTAGCACAAAAGAGAACGCAGTACTCTAAGCGATGTAGAATTTACTACAGGACTATATGTGTCATGGTAGTCTACCCCAAAAATCTGTTCGTTTCCACGAACAACTAATCTCGCCTTGTACCTTCCAGTTTCTTTCTTACGGAACATCCATTTGCTTGTCAGTATGATCGTTCATAATCCCACAATCTGTATCCGTTTTCAGCATACCTAATAAAAATATACTTCTTAGATCGTGGATCTAATTTCTTTGCATTAAACAATTGTTTTGCAAAAAACTGTTTGGCCAAACACTTTCAGATTCTTTAAATTTGGCTTGACTCCAGCCCATTCTTGAAATGGTGTTTTTTGTCGGTCTTTCACAGGGCTTCTATTCAGAAAATAAGTATAGAGGACTTCACATTCTGCTTCTTCTTTACGATTTTTATTTTCAATATACATTCCATCAATCATGTCTTGTAATCTCCGTAGTTCTCTGTACTAATGTGTCCTAACTTTTGTGCCAATTTGCCGGATCGTTATCATTACCACATGAGATGTAAAACTTTGACTCATTTGGATCAGATATTGGTATGATGTTAAGTTCATAGAGTCCATTCTCTTCTATGTTTCCTTCCAGAACTTTAATATTTTGGAGAGTTACTTCAACCATAGCTTTCTTAAAAAGAACTTCACAATCGTTGTCTGTAATAGCTTTCACAGAAATTAAGTTTGCACTTAAATCAGGGACGTAAAGAAATCTTTAGTGGATACAGTTCCACTCCTCTGCGCTGTCATATATTCGTTCACCTTTGCGATTCCAATTTGAAACTGCTTACTTTTTAAATTAGTTAGATAGTTCTTGTCATTAATCGTATGGGATGTAATACCGGAGTTCACTATCCAACTGGTAGGTTTTAGATTTCCCACCATAAAAGAGAGTATGTTACTCGTCTCATAATTTTTATAAGATTTGTCTCTGAAAAAGCAATGCTTTTCCACATGGTTATTTTTTTTACAATTGAGCAAGATAATTTTCCTTTTTGAGCATCGTCTCTATTATATCGTTCTCTCGTATATTCTCTTTTGTATTCCGGCCTTTTAAAACCATAGGATTCAGAATCCAGTGTTTTATCTCAACAGTTCCTTGCTAGATGTCCCGGACAATTGCAATTGAAACGTTTACGTTCTTCTGTCTTGAACGCTATACCAACTTCCTGCTTTTTTTCTGAACAATTACATTTACATTCTGCAGCCTTGAAAGCCATTCCTGCGTCTTGTTCTTCCTTATGTCTCCCTTCCTTGAGTAGAAGTCTGGCTGTGGGTTTCTCTAATGTCTTTTGATCCTTTGGCGCAGATTCCCAAGCACTGTTAAAATATTTGAATGATCCAGGCAGTGTTACTAGAATTTTCGATATCAGCATATCATCTGAAATCTCGGAACCTAGCGCTTTTCAAGCTAAATTTTCAAGTTGGCTGATATGTTTACTGACGTCTTTTTTTTCATTTCTTCATGACGATTATTTACGTTTTTTGAATGCATGTGCAAAGACATTTTTCACGAAATATCTGCTGGGCACGATAAATGGCTCGCCAAAAGTAACGCTTTCTGTTGCAGCGCTTTGCTTGATGAAGAGAGATGTTCTAAGTAAGTGATGGTTGGTTTACAGTGAACTATAAAATATTTGGGATTAGCAAGAACCTGTTCATCCGGACTCTTTAAAACTGTCTTCGTGCACGCTTGAGGCCTCTGCCTATAATTCGACTTTTCATAGACAATTCTAGTCAAGTAACATGCGCATACAGATAGCGTTACCTTCGAAGGGAACCGACGGAATTCGCGGAATGAAAAACATAGTTTAGGACATGAAAAGTGCGTCACGTAAAGAGAGGGAAAGTATTTCAGAGTAGTATAGACCAGCATAAAGCCGTGTATTTTTCAATATATTCCAATCACACACAGCATCTGCGTGTTCCGTCATTCCATATTCCATTATAGCGAAATCTCTTCTTTCGTGCGAGTTAACCGTGGTTCGGAGAAAACAGTTTTGTCCGAGCGGACGCAGAACCATACGCAGGTGAGAAACGCTGTAAAGGAGAGTAAAAAGGGCAAAAATGGGACTAGTATTGGATGGCTCAAATTAAATCTGGAGAGAAAAATCAATCTTTGTTACGATAGATGGCGGCGCCTCCTTTCAACATGGAGGAAATAGTTGGAGGTATCTACGCCCGTCGAGCGTGAGATTTATTTATTGTGTCGAAATTGCTCCTCGCTCCTCGCTCTGCGCGGCAACCGCTCACGTTCCAAAGAGACGTGTACAGTGTTCCAAGTAAATGGCTCCCAATGTTCAATACAAACCTGGCTCGCAGGGACTTCACGGCTCTAGTGTTCACGTGTCGACAGGACAGTGCTATCGTTGCTTCCAGAGCTCGGCGAGATTTCAACGGGACACTGGTTGCTGCGGCAGCTTTACACCACGGGATGCAATTTCTATTGACTCCAATTTGTGACCTAATTTTCAATACTTCTCGGCTCGCCTCTATCCCTTTTTGAGGGAATCGCCTCGCCAATTGCCTCGACTGCCGCGGCTACTATCCATTTTAATTTCATCATTTCTTTGCCGTCGCCGTATGCGGCGAATTCAACTGTGCAAGAAATATAAATGCGAGCTCACCTTTACCGTGAACAGTCGTAATTCTAATTCGCTCCCGTGGCCGACGTGTCGCAATTGGCTCAATATTCCCAGTTCTTTGGAAAGTATTGTCAAAAAATAATCGAGAGTTTCTGGAGATTCCAGTGGCAACGAGATGATTGATGAAATGCGAGCGGTATACGAGAACGTGAATATTAATAGACTCAGCAGGGCGAAGTAACTGACGATGTGACTTCGCCGGGAAGTGTAATTAAGCGTGCTCGCTAGTGCGGTGCAGTTGGCCTAAGAATACAAATAGAGCGACTTGAGGATGGCGCTGTCCTTCATCATTTAGAGTGCTACGCGTCCGCAACGTGAGCGCGGCTCGCATAAACCCCGCCCACAGTGCGTATCTTAGCAGCGCAGCGAAACTTCAGTAATTAAACTGACGAAAGCCTTTATTGTCGCCTGTAACCCGGAAAAGTGTTATACTGAAGTTGGCCTAAGTAAATTAGCATAAGTCGAAGCTTAGCCCGGTTAACTACCTGGTTTCATTATTTACGGCAGTTCAGCGTGTTGGGCGTGAAGAAGAGAAGATAGCGTCGAAGGGACGTTCGTTAGCAATTATTCCAGCAGACACACAAGATGTTCCTTCCCAGATATTTCTCATGGAGGTTTTCTTCTACAGAGAAATCTTACTACTAATTACTTCAAGTTGAAGGGAAGCTAACTGTGTGCCAAGAGGGAATCGTATTAAAAAGTGGCCAAAGAAGCTTGCCTTACCGGTGTTTCCGCGTAGTTGTTAGAATGTGCGCCGGTATCGTGATGATTGGACAGACCAATTAGTTTTTACATGCACACGAAACTCTATGGAGCGAACAGAAGCGAAGTTCAATGGTTCGGCTGCTTTTGTAACTAGTAATAGCAGATTAGTTGTAGAGAGCTTACTTCTCCAAACTGATTTTCCATTTTATACTTGTCGGGAAGTTGAGTTATAATGGCAAGCAACCCCATCGCCGAGATATGAGCATATACAGTAAAAATCCACGTCTTACACGGATTCATTGATAAGCGGAATACATTAAACAAAGTTTTATTTCGACAAACTTTGTTTCATGAATAAGTTTGTTCCATAAATTCCATAAAATTCCGGAAAAATAAATAAATGGATTTCCATAAAATGCTTTATTTGAAATGGTGAAGTTCGGGCATTATTTTTTATGTTCATTATTTGTGGTTTTTAAACGCAACGCCTTTATAAAATGGGTAACGCGACTGCAAATTAGCTGTATATGTATACTTTACTATGTATAAGCCCAAATTCCCATGTATGTACTTGTGTATTGTCACACGTCTTGCCTGCTATTAATTATTACCAAAGGGCTGAAGCCCATAAAACAACTAAATAATTAAATAAAAATTCGATTCGCGATGAATCAATCGCGTGTGTTACGCGCGAGGACTTGCTGAAAAAATCGAAGTCGAAGTTGGACGGCGCGCTAGCGAGAGCTAAAACGAAATCCCAGGAAGGTTCGGCGAGCCATTAGGCGGACTGTGATCGGTTCGAGGGTGGTCGCGCGCTGATATTCTCAATTCTGACAGGCGAGGCCCTCCGCGCCGAGCAGAGAGAGCGAGCCTGTCGAAAACAATTGTCGGCGCGCACAGTCAGCGGGAAAACGGGCGGATCAATTTTCATGTGCACTTGGAGTGGACCACTCAGCGAGCGGGAGTGAGAGCTGGCTGGCTGGCTGGCTGGGCTCTGCAGCACGCGCTCCCAGCGCACTACAAAAGCATTGTCGCAAAGGTCAATTTGAGCGGGGATATAACGGGCGGCGGGGGAGCCGCGGAGGTGGGTCAAGAAGAGGCAGCCAGCGCGCGTATGTGTACAGAATTAAACGCCAGAGGCTCCCGCCGCATGCTGCGGATCATTGACGTGGAATGCGGATGTTTTATTCAGCCCGTTAATTATATCCTGCCGATTCCAATCTACCGGCCACCGAGAGCGGAATCATGAAAATGAGAGGGGCCCCTTGTAGATCCGTATCCCATTGTATGTGCGCAGCTCAGAGACACCAGCAAGTGGCTCGCGAGCACAAAGAACACAATACCACTAGCCGACGCAGTGCAATACCTGATCCTCTTCCATCCAGGAGAGGAAGAAGCACAGAGGATGCTCGATAAGCGCACGTACGCTCTGTCACCGGATTCTCGCTTATGCGATCGCGCAAGCTTGAAATAAATTTCTCCCCTGAGAACAATTCCACGAAATCCTGATTACACCATACAATCTCTAAGCCCGTCGACCCACTCATCACCTCGGTAACAAGTAGTGCGAACTCATTAAGGTGCGACGACGCCGAAGCTCGACAACCGAGAGAATCAATGTTCGTTATATTAAGGAGTTACAATGTGTCGATTCTCAGGAACGAATGATCTGATCACGTTTCAATTGACCTCTTCTGCGAAACGAACTTCAATAGAAATCGCGTTGTACATGATGACTCGAAATCAGGTTGAGGCTCAGAAATATCCAATGCGCAATTTCGATTAATTACTTTTATACCAATTCAACCCAGTAGACTCGATATCGATCTTTCCATATCCTAAAAAGATAATCTTTTTAGTCGCAGACATTGCTCAGCATTCTTTTCATGCGATTCACACACCTGCGAAGATGCGCGGTGTTAATTCTACATACCCATAATATTATGTACCAGTGCTAATCGATAATAATAACTAATGATAAATAAATCTAAGTTTTCGACACAACGGTGCTTACTCATTCGGCTTGCAGATGTACCGCGCATTAACTAACCCCTCAAAAACATTAAAGTGTTAAAAAAAAGCGCCAAGTGATTGAATGAATCACATAAAAGGTATAAGATAATATATTATAATCTCGTTAGACAAATATTATACAAAATATTTAAATACCCGACGGGAAATAATAGAGAATGAAGGAAATGTCCCTATACATAGATCCGAATACAAAATGTCCCCATATAAGTACCGCGTAATAGCGATGCGTCCCCCATAAAAACCACAATATGAACGTGTCCCCATAAGTACCCGCGTATACATGCATGGAAAAAAATATTTGTGTCATTTGTGGGGTCCGTCCCCGCAAGTGACAAAATTTCAAATTTTTCAAAAATGTTGAGTATGCTTCAATTTCACTATCGAATTTTGATCCTTTGGTTATTTTGGAATTAAAATTGCTATATATCTTTAGGGAAGGCACATATATAGCAACGTCCCCGGATATATATGTATCCTATACATATATGGGGGGGGACTACTACTTGGCGCGAGACTCTTCGGACTCTCCAGATTATACATATGTATGTTATGGGGTTTGTACCGTACTTCTGGGGACCTGATGAACAACGGACTGCTGAGTGCTGCGATTAAATACTGGAAAAACTTTAAGCTACCTTTACTCTCATATTGAGAACTTATTAAAGCCGCGCGCCAGCTTCGTTATCGCCTTAAAGGATTAACAGCCAATTCGCTTGGGTAATTGTTTAATCTGGTTATGGCAGGACAAAGGTTCCTGTGATTATCCGTGCACCCCCTGTGTCCTCGTTAGATCGTTTGTCGATTATCCCGCTGTAGCATTAAGGCCTGTACACGGATACCTAAACCCTAAACGCATAGCATATCAGTGACGCGTTGATACAACACACAGCCTGTGCCTCAGTGTTTCTAATGTTGTGCGAATTACATAATTATATGTTTTTCGTCGGCTCTCCCTTCTGGTATATGATCCTTCTTTGCTATCCTTCTACCTGCCACCTTCTATCCTAGCAGGTGTGCCAATTAGATCCTCTGTCAATGAGTAAAATCCGTCGGTCGAGGAAGCAGGAGCTCTACCGACTGAAACGCAACTCTAATCCTTCTCGGAGTTTGACATATCGTTTTCGCGTGCAAGCATTCCTTAAAGTCATTGGTAAAGAAAACCAGTTTTCATAATACTTTCGATAAACTTTCACAAATTAATCTTCACACGGTTTTGCAACTACTGATCAAAATTGATTGGACTTTGCCACACTGTGTCTGAGATAAGCGACTTTGTAGGAGGTTTGTTTATTCTTTGGGCTTTCGCAAAAGGGAAACTCTGGAAGGTAGGATTCTGGGCATAACATGGAATTTTTCAGGAGAGGAAATGGTACAGGTTACAGGATATAAAAGGTAGGGTGTATTACGAGAACTGCGCGGATTCGCATAGGTGTCCGGGAGCGATACATTGTTTAAGAGCTATAAATGTTGTAAACAATCATTGTTTATAAACAAGGGGTTTGCGTGGCAAGATAACTCCGCTCTAAAGCATGCAACATAAAATCCCCGTGTGATCCATGTTAAGAAAGCAGGTTGAGCATGAACGAGGGAAATTGAAAATATGAAGAATTAAGAAAACGGCGGCTATCTGAACTGGAAAGCACGTTTTTCCACTAAAATTTCGTCTTCCATGGAACTTTAAATTTCTTTTAGTTCATGCCGTACTCTACAGGTATATTCGAGATCTGTGGGAAATTTTATGAAAATCGTCCCGGTTGTTTTAGAATAATCCAGCCCACTGTTTGAAATAGTGCTACCCAGAAAAGCGCATTCAAAGTTTACCGCAACGCAGGTTACGGATATATGTCTTAGATTAACCACATACAAAATTGCTAATCTTTTGAAAATTGAAAAATCTCTTTTTGGCTGACATTTTCAAGGGTCCTTAGTTATGAAAATTTCCAAGAAAGCAAAATTAAAAATGTTGTATTTTCGAGACTGGAAAGGTCCCCTAACTTTCCACATCTTACATTCATCGTCTTTTCAGCAATGCATAATTGCGGTACTGAGCGTTTCTTGCTACGAAAGGTATTAACACAACGAATAATCACTTCACACACCTGTTGACTGTGCCTCTGCGTATTTCATCCTTCCAATGCCATTATGTGCATTCTCAAAAAGCGCGGCACCACCGCGGTAGAACGGGACCTGATGCACTGGTGCGCACTTGTTTCAGCAATTTAGCGGTTTACTGTTACCCCGGCTACCGAAATTGGCCGCGAAATTACAATATTTTAGCAGTCACCGGCTGCGATAAAACATGCGCACATTTCCATGTGCCAGGGATTACGTACCCAAAATTCCACACTAACTGACCGCAGCGCTGTCGGAAAGTTCCCACCTCCTCAATTCGCGACTAACATAACCTATTTCGTGTAGATCTACTTGTCCTCAATTTTATAACTGAGATCGGATCATTCCTGGCACCCGTGTCCGAAGAATTTCTTCATTCAAATTAACTGGAAACTGTGTTGCAAGTTTGGGCGTAAATCTTGCCTGTTGTGCAACCGATTTCATTTAAGCTGAAAATAATTTAAGCATGAAAATTTATCAATGTTCGGTAAACGGTATAATTGGAGTTTAATATACATAATTTAATAAATGTGTCACATAACTTCGGAATTCCACGAATCTTGGACAGTTTAAGTGATGATTAAATCATCACCGCATCGTTAAGGATAATAAACGAATGGAGCTAATAGCGGAAATAAAAATGTTCATCGATTAGTTAATGGATCTGAGTGTACAACGCAACGTAAAATGGGACCTCGCCAAAATTCTACACAGGAGTGTTTCAATATTCCCCACTACATTTTAATGTGTTACTATATATAACTTTTACAACTACACCATTCAGTGTAATATTCGTGCAATGAACGATATCATTATAACCGCAATTTCGCTTAAATCTTTGTCTAATAAACCTTCTGACGATGCCTGCGGCGACTGGCCGTGGATGATAATGCGTGATTATTAGCGTCGAGAATATAGCAAGCCGTCGGGAATAGCTGAAGGGTTGATTGGACACGTATGTCAGTCGAGGAATAGGAATAATTGTTGAATGCGTTTGTCAGTTAGCATATTGCTACTCGCGGGTGCGGGATGTAAGAACGGACACCAATCTGGAATCTAATAGACAGCATTGGACAATGTACACCCGACGATTCCATACATATGTATGTATATCAATATCTCATCGCACCAGCGGCCGGGCAGTGAATTGGAGGTACAGAATACCTGCAAATTCCCATTTCCCAGAATCTATGGATTACGGTATCATTTTATAAAGAGTATTGCCACAATAATGTGGATGACAGAATGCATACTGTAATAGTGAACATGGACCAGCAGATATATATCACTGTAGCTAAAAACTGGACGAATTCTATAAAAAATAGCAGTTATACACGCATGACGTACAAGATGAAGCAAGTTGGTGCAGACAACCACTTTTTTCAGAATTTCCTTAAACTTGCACATAAGGTTCTTTGTAAGGGCTCGAAACTATACTGATCAAATTTTATTGTACTTGACAGTAACATTTTTTCATCATATTTTTCGAGACTTTTTTAAATAACTGCCGGGTTGGCTATGTCACGTAGTATATACGTATCACAGTTATAGCCAATTTCAAAATCTATTAGCTTGAAAACGAAAAAGCGGTCAAGTCCAATAAAATTTGGTCAGTAGTTGGAAGATCATGGAAAGTTCAAAGAAAATCTTAAGAAAAATGATTTTCTGCAGCCAAATACCTTCCACGGAATTCATACTGGTCTTGCCTCCAACAATAAGCCAATCAGCAACAAGCCCCAACTTTTTTTACTCCTTTAGCCTCGAGGTGTGCGAATTAAATATAAGGGAGATCGCGAATGAAATTCTGAAAAAGCCTTTCGCCTCGTAAAATTATCGAGAATGCATGCATTCGCAGTAAGAAATATCATTTGGCAGGGTATACGCGCTTTGAGCGAAGCACACAATGCGGCGAAAATTCAGACGTAAACGGAGCACGCGGCTTCTAATAAGCCGTATTTCCCGAAAGCCATTAATGGCACGATGCGCTATTGATGGAAAGGGAAGCTTCACACCTGAACGAGGAACTCACCGAGCAGTCATTGATGTAGCAGAAATCGCCGGAGGCCGCAGTCGGTACCCAGAGATGTTCCCCATTAAGTGCGCTAGGACCCCAATCGGGTGTCGATCTGGGCTCACGGTGACCACTCGAGCCACCCTCCTCTCTCCCTCTGAAACCACAAGACACTCGATACTAGAGTACGAGTTACCTCGATAACAGAACGCTCCTCTCACATCCGCATGCGCGCGCACACACAGCCACACACGCACACAAGCACACCAGCATATACAGTCTGATTGAAAATTTACTCCTTGCCTCTCGCATTCACGCTGCGCCAGTGTAAATGAAAAGAAATGTAGCCGTTTGGCATTGCTTTTTGGGATAAACGCGAAAGCCGAAGTGCCTTTTACGCACGAAATAATCAACAAAGTGACCCACAGTGTTGCGATGGCAGATCCGCACGGGCTGAACACATAAAATCATTTCGATAATCAAGTGTATTAGGCCTCCATGTAAGGGGGAGCAAGCCAATTTCCATTCTACTGACAGTTCGGTCCGCGTTATAAATTAAACCGGCATCTGTGCTACTACGCAGAATTCGGAGGGATCGATGAAGCACGACACAGCAACCGTTCAAGGCCCGATTAATTATGTTTCGACCCAATTCAGTGAAATCACGCGGAAGAACGTATAGGGTTGCAGTAAATGCGTATTATCTCGTAGAATCACACTGTTGAATCATGCATTTAATCATCGGCAGTAGCCTCACGGGCAGGCGCGAAAATTGGCTAAACGGAAGGGAAAAAACATATTGGAAAGCCCCGTGGAACGAGAGTCAATATTGGTCGTCGAAAAATAGGGCTCGAACTAACAGAAAGGTGGATGAGGTTTTTCAGTGCACATGCGTACAATTTTACATGGCTTGTTGCCGATGTTGGCAGCAACATTCAGAGCCGTCGGGTACATAATGCCGCGTTGCCGCCAGCGATTTTTTCCGTAGCGGGCCTTCAATTAAAATGTATCGTACTCTGTTTAGGTAACATTAATAATTTCATACAAGATTTTAACCGTAGCATGCCATTTATCTGAATTAGCAGTACTTGCTGGTACAGTAAATGCGTATAAACACCAAAAGGATTATGTGTTAATCAAAGCGAGGAAAGAGTAGGTGTGAAATACATTAATTTTCTGTTAGTTTCACTGTATTTATCTAACCATAAGCTTAAATCATAATCCCAAATAAATATTCAAGTTCTATGTAGCCGAGAAAAGTAATGGAAGTGACGCGTTTGAATAACTATTGGTGAATCGTGTATATAATCAGAACTAATCAATCAGTAATCATAGGATGTCACAACACCAACAAGTTCACCAATTTCAGCTGCATTTCCCTGCAACGTTTAACGCGTAATATCTAGAAAACGAACGTTTGAATGGTAAAATCCTTCATATTCGTGTATTTTTAGCCTGACCTTACCCTGACCTTACCTTCAAGAATTACTGGTTTAAAACAAGAAGGTTCACACTCTACTCAACATGCAATCGTAAATGTACAAGAAAACCAAAACATATTTCGGCTTTCCTTGATAGTTTCTTTCTTTCTAAACTGAAAGCGCAATATAACATCTACTGAAGCAGTATCCTCATCTCAAGCTCGTACTGCGTACGAAAATGAAAATAATGAGATCGGAGTGAAATGTGTACATAATGTTTATTTATAACCATCGCATCACGCCTTCAATTTTCAACTGATTTGACTGTATACATAGTGTTTGGGTAATGTATGTCCAAAGTTCCACTGTTATGGCGACACGGTCAAAACTGACACTTTATAGTTTAAAAACCTGTGATAAAATAATGACACTTGAGCGAAATGCATAATGCAATTCATATGATAACTAAGACATTCAGGAATAATCACACAGAGTTTCAAAAGCTTCATCTGAACAGTTCAAGAGAATTTGACCAAAGAGTAAAAGGGAAATCGTTGTGTTTGTAGAAATACCTTATAAAAGTAAGTGGAAGACATAGTATAAGCAACCATTCTTAAGGTAGTTGGTTGCAGAAAACCACTTTTTATAAGATATGTGATCAAATTCAATGAATCACTATACTTTTGGCAATATATGGATGAATGAACTTATCAAATTATTTATAATATAAGTTTAGTAGAAACCAAAGTGAGAGAGTCTACTTCATTCTGTTTATTAAAACCAAAACCGAAAGATATCGGTCCAATATGTATGTACCACATACAATGCCTGTACATACATATATTCATCATCCTTCTACAGTATTATAAAGAGCATAGCTCTGCAGGCTCTTAGGGATACTGGGAAAGGCTCAAATTGTTACAATGGCGAGATATCTGATAAACGCGTTGAACGATTGCTGCACCTATCCTTGCTTTGAAACACTACTTTTTCGCGCGAAATGCCCTTTGATTTCACGCGAATAGCCCTCTCGATAGGGCGCCATCTGGTTCTCGGCGGCCGACCTAAAGTACTCACGAATATTGACCTGTGTGATCGACACTATGGCGAAATCCGGCAGCAAGCAGGGTTAGACGGGCCACGTCCTACGGCTCCATTTCTTACAATTTCAAGACAAAATACAGATTGGCGTGTTCTTTATTTTATAAGGAAGGCCGGGCTGATAGCTATTTTGAAAGGAAAACACGGAAGTGACGCAAATAAACCTCAGCAAAAAGCAAGTATATTTCGCGACTATCTTGGAAAATGTTGTAGATCTTGGCCTTACTTTAGACGACCAATTTGTTACAAACCAACTCAATCCCATGAAACTATTAGCAGCGCGGCCACTGTTGGACTATCTTCTTTCGAATGCAATCTTTCTTAACCCAAAATCATTTCACATAAGCGAGCAGGAAGTACCATCCCGAACTCATATTTTGGGCCAATTTCGACGGTAACACACCAATTCTATCATACCGCGGAGACCGAAACCTAGCCCCTTACTGTTACACGATTTAAACAATTCGGGAAAACAGATGACAACTGGACTTCCCCCAACTTGACAGAAACTCTCTCGCCTTTCTACTCGGCGAGCGGCGTCTTCGAAGCCAGAATAGTCGTACATATGGATAACCTCCACACCGCACCGGGCGGAATCTTTGGCAAGAGCAGCCGCTCGGGAATACAATTGCGAGTGGAAAGCAGAGGGCCTCGAAATTTCAGGCTGGCGATAGCCTACTGTAATAGGCGGGACTCGATGCAACTTTAATGGAGGCACCGCGTTCAGCCGGAACTTCTAAACCTCTTCCCGTTGGACTTGCCATGAAAGTTTCAGCCACTGTCGCACCGACGGGACCTCGCGCCTGTCTTCTGCATAATTGGAGTGCGATTTTACCAGCCAAGACAGAACATATCCGGGTCACAGGACAAAGCAGCAGGCCAGGAAAGAATGGGACCGTGAAAACGAAATGGCAAGCTGGTTCGAAAAAGTCAGGTACATTTTGATTCGCGTATGCTGAAAGAATTCAGCATACGCGCGGGTTACATCACGAAACCTGTAATTGCGACTGCAATTATCTTTGTGCCAGCAAAGACACGCAGTACTATTGAAAGCGCCGATGCATTCTCTAAAAATAGGACGATCCTCGTTGATTTAATTACCGGCCGGCGTTGGTGAACGGTGGGGGTGAAGGAGGGGGAGTAGTGGATCGCGGCGAGTAATAAGTGGCAATGCCACGTAAGACGAGAGTAGCTGTGAAGGCGGCACGCGCCCCTCTTGCACGAGCACACCTGGGAATAGCCGAGTAAGGTTTAGCAGTGTCGGGTGTGGAAGCCGGAAGGACAAAAAAGAAGCACTTGGCTGGAAGATCGTGGAGGAGAGAATCGAGCGGTGGTGAAAGCGAGAAAACCTTTTCCCTCCTGACTGCAACCCTCCGTCCTCCACTTTCCCTCTCTCTCTCTCTCTCTCTCTCTCTCTCTGCCTCTCTCTCATTCTCGTTCTCGTCTACGTGTATTTATACGACGAGCGATGGATTCGTTGTGTTAGACTCGAGCTCTAAATATAACGCCGGGCCGACTGGAGAATGAGCGAGAGCGCGCGAGCGCTATGTAGAATTAGATCCTTAATAATGGATGGTTCGCCCTCGTTAAAGATGCACGGCTATTCCCCGGCGGATACGCGACCCCCACCGAGGCGAGCCTGAAAGTTTCATTTGTCGATCGAGCCCGTTGGCCAAGCCGTGCCCGTGCCACACTACCCACCCGAACAGACTAGCGACCCTGCCAAACCTCCAAAGTCAATCCCCTTCATTGCAATTTACGATGTTTACGTCTAGCCGAGGAACTCGCCTCTTCGCCTCTTCAACCTAACAATGGAAAAATTCATGAGCGCCAATTGCGGCACGGAAACTCGCCGCACCGCCTGTCACGGGATATCCTATCAATTTCGCAGCTACATTCGACTACTCCATTGCACGGCTGCTATTTGACGTGAGTGCATCATACGTACAGCTACATTGTTGTCCTAAAATAGCCGGAGAAAATTCCGTAACTTCGGCTATCGACCTGTTACTTCGCCGACTAAAACGGAATCGGCAGATGGGGAATATTGATGCTCATTCGGAAATCCGTCCAGGCGAATTCTAAATCTCGTGCAGGTCAAGGAAAGCTCCCGATGTCGCATTTTTGCCTTAAGGGAACGTTCTGTAGAGAACATGAATAAAAATGGGTTTGTTAAATGTTCATTAAGGGGTAATGGCACCCCCCACAATTGTTGAAAAATGCAACAAAAAATGGTTTGGTCAAGTTATGTCTTAGGGTCAATGTCAATGTAGAAGATCAATTATATATGGTGTAGGCATCGCAGATTAGAGGTAAATAAAACATTTTCATTAAAGAATGCAATGTCAAACTTTGAACTGTATTTTTTAAACTGACCGCAAACATAACTTCGACAGAAGAATACGAATTCACATAAAATGTGTACTGTAGCTTTGAAATGTCATTATCTAAACAAGTACACAGAGGTTTTCCTTTACTTTATGTTGTAAACTTTTTGTTATAGACAATTTTTCACGATATTTTTGATCGCGAAAACAGAATTTCTATTTTTGATCGATTCTCCCCTCAGGGTTCGCGACGGGTATGGATACCTCCTGTATACCCATACCGACCCAGTATCAGCGTCGATAAGGCAGGGGGGACACCAAATTTATGCTCATACCGGTGGACCTACAATTTTTAAGGTAGATTCTGAACGACCCCCCAACGCAGTGCGCAAACGTGCTGAAAAATCAGCGATGACAGGTATTGGGATCGAACTCCCATCCCACTAATTGCGGGTCGGGCACTTATCCCCCTGAGCCCCAGCGCGGGTTAGAATTTCTATTTCTATTTCTATCGTACGCTTTTCGAACAAAAAACGTTACTTTTTTATTATGTGGTGTACTTCTTGAGCTAAGCTTATACAGGATTGAAAAATATTTGTTTTATTGTTTGACATCGAAAATTATACGAGAAATCTTTCCGGCCACCGAACACTACTCATAGTGAGATTTCACTCGCTAGGCTCTAGTCCCGCCATTTTACCGAAAATCAGTAAATAAAAAAACTCCAAATATTCTTCAAAGCGTACAATAAAGGCCTTTTTATTTCATTCAGTGTGTTGTCATAAGAAATTATTGGAAGAATTGATATATTTTCTTAGTCGTTATAGTGGTCGCTTCTCACTCGAAATGATGACAACCAAACGCGTAAAAATCATCTCGGCCGTCAAAGGCAGCCAACAAATAGTTTTTAGGCGCTCCATGAAATTGGAGGTAAAACCCCGTTATACGATAGTGACTTGTACAAAAATCGCTATATTGAAGGGAAAAGGTATCGACATCTGAATCCAGTGCGACTTTATTGGGTCAGCGGTCAGCCCCGAGCGATGAATCGGGTTTTATCGAGCTTCTACTGCGCGCGTAACACTAGAATGTAAATGGGAAAGAAACGTTCTCGCACAATTATTTGTTACCATCCGCCCGGTAAAAACTACAAAAGCTTATGCTGCGTTGAATAAAATATAGACATAATTCTCCAAAAGATACATATAGTAATCGTTTCGAAACATTTCATCATCGGAGTAATCGAACAATTCTGGAGAGTATTTTGTAATTAACTGTTGCTAACGGTGAGTATATTAACCTTATGAGTTCCAGATAGGTTTTTCATATGTTCAATCTAAGAAAAGGAATGACAATCGGTATCGAATGAAGAAAATTTTCAGAAATCAACAAAAATTCCGGGACTGAAATGGTTCCCAATGAGAGCAATGCGCACTTTGCGGGCTGTTAGATGATTAGGTGGACGAGCGCTGCTGAACGCAAAGTAGCAATTTAACTAATGCGCGGCACTGATGGAAATTGGGGCAACTCAATTTTTCACTCGCCGCGCGCGATCTCGCGCTGGCATAATGGTGAAGGGTGTGCTGGACAGTGGACGCACAAAACGGAAGGGTTCTGCAGTTTTCCACCCTCTCTCTCGCTTTCTCTCTCTCTCTGCAGCATATGCGGCAATGAATGCTGAGGCATTGCTGAACTTGTTTGCATAATTTCGCTACGCTCGCCCACGAGAATCTCCAGAAGCTTATGTCGTCGGTCACAAAAATATTCAAATTCTAACATACTTTTATAAGAAACAGAAAATTCATTACACTGACTGGCGTTAGTCCTTACATTATGATTACAAAACATAACTTCCTCGATTTTGCATATCATTGTATATACAAGAACTAGGAATGATCCGTTTCGTGCCGGACAAATATTCAGACACTTGGCGTACCATAAGTACAAATAAAAGTTATCATAAAACGAAAACAAAGTAATAATGAAGTCGAAGAATATTATGAGCAGAATATCATAATCCCATCGTTTTAGCATACTAGAAATCGGTTACTCATTTCCACTCCTTTTAGGGATGTGTTTCGAATTTCAGTGTCGACTGTACAAGTGAACAGTATGCTAATGTTCGACAATCTCTGTGCCCTTGGGCACTCGTACACGCACACTCTGGCTTGCGTATAGTTGACTAATAAATAGGCAATTATCACTACCGCCGGCAGTCAATTTGTATTCCACGCCCGGTAATGTTATGGAGGCGACAAAGGGATGATTCAACAGGGGAGTAAAATACATACTCCGCCTAACGTTTAATCGTACGGAATTTGATGATGACATTACAACCGGCGTGCATGCGACCCGACCAAAGGGTCTTTCACGAACAGCTAAAACGTTTCGATGAATACGATGTCTTCTCATAGAATATAAATAACTGATGCGCTTTCTAATTGTATTTTTCAATCCTTTATTCGGGAAAATATACGTTGTCAAGCCATTCCAGCAAAGTGGTCAATCGTCTGTATGTATGGTGCTATCCGAAATGAATCTGGTTATTAACCAGATAGGGCTCAACTAGCAAGAGTATCGGATTGCAGGTTTTTTCCGTGAACGGCCATCGAAATGTACTGCGTGATTGGATCTTAGGGTCAATGCAAATATTCGATCTACTGCCGACATTTCTAAAATTTGTCGAGTCAAAATTTGTAGGACAGCCGTAAACAAATACCAAATTACTCAAATACGTATATTCGTATTAAGATTAGAAGGGTCTCGAGGGATTACCTTCCGAATAATCGTCGTTCTCGAAATAACTAAATTAATGCCGATGTCAATTGGGAGATTCTTCTATTATCGTCAATATTGTCGATATAACTAGGGATGTGTGCTTCGGGAAGCACAAGCCAATAAAAATATTACACAAAACTAATTCGCAACGCAGAGGCATGCACTTCCGTCGATAAATGTCTCTTGTTCGCTTGAGGAAACATGGCCAAGGAAATGCGCATCTGAAGCATATCACTTGCGAGGCTTCCGATATTTCCGAGAAAGGCCAGCGCAATTATAAGGACATCGTTAACCGAAAGGAGTGATTCCATAAAAATTGGCTCGCGCGACGCAGTTAAGCAAGTATAATTTATTTCAACGATGACGTCGATCCGCTTGATCGTAGAGCGTCTCCAGTGCCCTTGAGCACAGTGGGGGAAGGTAAAAGTATCGATGGATTCGAGTGGTGCAGTATTTATCTGGTCGAACAGTAAACGGCCATTACCAGATTTAGATCTCCCTCGGCTGTACGTGTCCTGCGAGCCAATGCAACCATTCAACGCCCTTTAAAGTATTGAAATTTCCTTTCGTCAAGTTCTTCCTATGCTGCGTCTACCCGGCAAGGTAGTAAGAGCGATGAGTTTGCAAACTTGCGAAATATCGTTAGGCAGCGCATCCGTCGGAAAGGTCGATCCAAAGAACTCGAGGGCTACGGGAAGGAAAAAGTTTCAAGGATGCAAAGAGCACTTGGCAATATTTATGACGCCGGGAAACCGACCTAATTGTAACCGATTAGCAGCTACTTGGACGGAGTAAATATTTCCTGGGAAACCGATTGAGATTAACCCTGTGAAGGATGAAAAATGGCATCCGCAACGAATATATCTTGGGAATATAACTCCTGGCAATTGCGAGATTTCGAGATTCATCGATGTAACAGAAGATATTGAACTTACATCGATACGCTGTGCCTGTTGAATTTCGGATTAGCATACTATAAAGGATTTTATGATTACCAAGAACAAAAGAAAACTCTGTAAAAGTACAGAAATGGTGTATGTCCGTATACACAGTGTAGAAATCATAGAAAACTGAATCAGATTCCAGCCTTTATTCCTTAACACCAAATGACAAACTTCAGTTCGAAAATCTTATAAGCTTTCGACTAACAATAAGTTCGCACGGCCACAATGACCTCCATCCCAGTGGGAGTAGGCTTCAATTAGAGCCATCGCAGTTCCACGCCACTACGGTTCTGAATCATTGATGTCTTAATCTTCCAGAAATAGACAACACGGCAAGTACTTCGCGGGTAAAAAGCTCTGCTAGTCGACCACACGCAGGCTACTATGTTACAATGTATAGGATCGCTCAAAAATGTTCTAGCAGAGTCTATTAATCAGCTATAACACTTTCGCTACGGTGCTATCTAGTCTAAACCGGACCATGGTAAATCGAAGAGTGGTTCCAAATAGTGAAAGTGGTTACGTAAGCGGATGTTCGCAATTCTATCAAACTTTGCATACAACAATAATACGTGTAACAAGTGTCCGATACTCGCAATTAGCGGCACGCGGGTTCCATCGTATCTCCTGCCATCACTGATTTTCAGCACGTTCACGGACTGCGCGGGGGGTGGTGCGGAATCCACCGTAAAAAATGTAGGTTCACCGGTATAAGCATAAATTTTGTATTCCCCCACCCGTTATGGACGCTCATACCGGGGCGGTATGTGAATACAGGAGATATTCCATACCCTTCGCGAACCCTCAGGGGCGTCGACGTTAATGAAACAACAATCAATAGAGGTCCACGATATTTCAAATATTTTATGCATTTTTAAAATGGTATGGATCCAAATTCATGCACGTGGTATCCCGAAACGTGTGCGAGTACAGGTGTTGACCAACAGTAACGGGTGCGCCGGTGTTAGTAAACGCTGTTCCTTTCGTATATGATAGTTGTAATTAATAGCGCTAGTGAAAGAAAGACACTAATTAACTGCTGATATGTGTCAGATAGCTAAGCTACAGTTCTTTGTCGTGTTGGGGCCCCAAAAACAAGACACTGCTTTGTGGAAGCTAAACTGTACCATTCTACTCCTTTACCACCGGCTTCTTTCTCGCTTTCTTCTTACCATTACTTTATTACTATGAACCTGCCAGTTTTCCAAATAGAATCATATTTGTCGCAAGACGAATGAGTGGACATAAATTTTGAACCACCCTGTATGTACGCACGACAGACGTGGAAAGATACATGCGGCGCACAGGCCGCTAGTGGTGTAGGTTATGGATCAATATCAGCAGAGGAATGTTGTAAAAATGTTTCAATTGCAAATCCGATGAATCGCACTTGCATTTAATATTTCACGAGGTATTGGACAAATTCTTAGCGCCAGAGACTAGTGAAATTAATACTGCGCCGCAACGTTCTTATCGTTGCTTTGGTCAGTGATGCTTTAATTCAAGTCACCATAAATAAAGTTGAAACGATTTATAACCGCGCGCTGGTAAAAGAATGCTAGTGAAACTGTCTCCACCTATCTGATGCTGGTCTTAACGAACAATCAATCAAAAACACAAAAGTTAAAAAAACGGGCTCCATAGCAAACTTCAACTTTTGTCTACCCCCTCGCTATACGTAACCCTTTAAAGGTTGGTGAATCTTCAGGTATCTTTCGCTGGTTGTACTTGAAGACTAGGCAATAATAGGAGTGAACCGAGGGCGAAAGAATGAAGGTATTTTTCAGGGTTGCTTTTTCTGTGTCTGTTACTGCGAAAAAACAATCAGAGCCAGCATGCAATGCACGCGATGCGATGCGATGGGAATTTCAGACAGCTGGAAGTTGGAATATTCTAGCATGTAATACGCCGAACGACCTCTGTAATAAATAATTCCTGCCAGCAATTTAAAATAGTAAAAACATTTATCATATTTTTTTCTTCAAACACAGGTTAATTTACACAAGTTAGGAATATATTGTTTCAGCAAATTGCATACTTTTGCTATTCCTTCGAATGACTGTATTTCGATTAATAATCCCATGCAATTTCAATAGCTTATCAAAGGTAGTATTTTGCAACATGCACACTATGTACACACAAGAACAATGAATAGGACGTGCAGACAACGAGGTTTAACCTATGCTACAAAAGCAACGTGTTTCGCCATCACTACGAATTCCCATGAGATCTGTCATAGTGATCGGTATAAAAGTCGAAGTATAGAAATGAAAAAATATCCCCCAGACGGCTTACGTCTGTATCTTCCAGAATCTCCTTGCCAATAACTCGAGTGTCAATGCGCGCTATCGACATTCTTCGTAGTATCTCTGGAGCGCACATAGTGCGAACATAGTTCGTTTCGCCCCCAATCCATAGAAACACTAGTGTTCTTTCAAGGGAAAAGTCGCCGAGGAAAAGCATTGCAGGACAACTGAACGTAACGTGGCGACGCGCCAGAACGGCAAGCAATATCGAAACAGAGGGCATAAGGAAACGGTGAGTTCCATTTGATAGTACAGCCAAATGGCTTGAAGCGACAATCGGCGTGCGCTCGAAGGGACGATTAGTGGAAACGGTTACTCGGAAAATCCACAATATGCAGAACCTGCTGCAATCACCAGACGTACCCACCCGCTTGGAGGTCGAGCCTCGTTTCCCGGCAGCAGTGCTGTGTATCTCGTTTGCGCCTCGGTTGGTAGAACAATATCAACACTCTTCGAGCGGGTGTTTTGCTGAGGTACCGCCAGAGAATCGGCATCTTCCGTCTGGCCGTTCTTGTTGTTGAAGCAAGAATCCACCGAAGCAGCTCGATCACGCTTCAGCTCAGGCACCGTCAGGAAGATGTCCCTCACGACACTGTCGTCGTCGTCGTCGTCATCCTCGTCCTCTTGTTTCTCCTCGAACCGTTCCTCATCCTCTCCTAAGCCCGGGACACTTGGCAATTCGAGAGGATAGGAGGTCAGTGCTTCCTGCCGGGCAAGCCTTGGGGAAGTGATTGACCTTCGGCGTGGCCTCTCCGGAAATAGTCCGCAGGCGACCTCGGCCTGGACTTCCGGGACGACCTCCACAACTTCAGGGACAACCTCGGACACCACGTTAGGAATGAAGCCGCAAGTGCCGCCTTCTTGTTCGGGAAATGTTGTGAGGGTGACTCTGATCTCGGGGCTGCCCTCCCGCTTACTCTCAAGCTCGAAGTCATCCTTGTCCTCGGAGAGCTCGTCACCCACATCCTCGCTGTCGCCGGCGTCCTCATCGTCACGGGATGACGGGTCGTCCTCATCCTTGCTGAGATGGAGGCGCCTGTACTCCTCCACGCAGATACAGTGGTAACAGCCGGCAATTTGGAAGGTGAACAGCTCCGGCTGCCAGTTCGGAGGGAATGGCTGCGGGCTGCCCGAAGATCCGTATCCTCGTTCATAAGCATCGAAGCTTTTCGATCGCTGGCCGCTCTGGAGCTGCGGCACGCGAAGGGTCGAGGCCCGCCTGCTATCACTGGAGTCTTGTGATCTGACTGGCGAGTAGCCGGACGACGACGAGGATGTTGTTCTCGTCTCCCTTGCATCGTTCTGATGCTTGGCCTCCAATTGGATCTCGTCGAAGGAAGCCGAACGAATTTGCTTTGGCACCTCGAGGCTCGACTGCGATTTCATCTCCGCTCCTGTCGGAGTTCGCGACCTCTTGAAGGTCGAGCGGAGCCTCTGCATCCTCGTCTCGCGACTATCTACCGCCTCTGTCTTCGGAACTGCTGTTCAACAGGCTGGACGCCAACTTCCGCTGGAAAACGGTTCGAGCCTGGCACAGAGTATCTTCCTCCTCCTCCTCCTCCTCAGCTTCGTCGGCGACCGGAGCACCGCGACGCTCCTCCTGGACTCTCCGCGTCCCTATTGGGCTCTCGATCACCTCGGTGCACCTTGACAACGGCTTTAACGTCGCCTCGCCCGGCCCTCGATCGCACCCGTCCTCCACTTTTGACTTTGCTGCTGATCTGCAGCCCATTATAAGAAATCGGTACTCTCGAGGCCGAGCTCGTTACGCAGCAGGATAATTTCTTCTCCCAGGCTCGAACGCTTCTTCTCTTCCCACGATCTTCCCCAGCCAACTCCTTCCACTTAGATTACAGCGTGTTACCCGATGATCTCGGAATCACTTTACACTGCTTTAAGTCCATTCACTTTACGCCCCGACACTCCAGAGAATTCCTCGGGGACAGGTAAACCGGGTGAAAATCTTCCCTCGATTGAAACACTATCCGAGTTAGTCAGTGAGAGGATTAGATCAATGCCGCTTTGTCTGAGACTTGGATAATTTTAGTCCACACTGGCTTTAAGCCCAACAGTAAATCATTGAGTTCGGTAATCTTAAGATTACAAAGGTACTCGCGAAACTGTTCTTGTTTTAGTCTATCGTCGTTTACCGGCGCGAACGTTCCCGGGGCGAATTCCTTCCTGGATCCAAGTGGAATCCAACGACACTAGTGCCAATGATCGCGCCCACTTCAATTGGACACTCCACCCTCAAGCTAAAGTAATGTTAAGTGCGCTCTGGGCTACTTCACTTTAGTTCACACGTTCCCATCCTCCTGCGACGTGTTCGGCCGCTCTCTGCGCCTTTTACCCATCTAGGAAATCAGAAGTTCGAAGGAATGACATTGAGATGTGAAAGTCCCTCGATATCTAGCTAGCTCGACGAGCATCGTATGCGGTTTATATATTAGCACGTTCGCCTCCTTAAGCTACTTCTCAAGTATACACTTGGAAGCCAACTAAAGATCATCAGTAATGTCCTGCTCCCAATAATCCGTAGTTATTCGTACCGGCGGTAGAGGAACGGCTCCGCAACCGTCACTAAACATTTGGAATCTCAAAGAGACCAACCAACCTATCTGACTAGCGACGGTACGAAATTCCTTTGCACAGGCTGCGTCTCGTCAAGTGGTGATCGAGGTTATTATTTTATCGTTGGCAAGACATCAAATCTCGCCCTCGAGGTCACTTTCGACAGGAGGATCTTATCAGCATGAAATCGTTTAAGTAGTTAGAACGAGTCTGTGCCGCGGACAGTCGAGGACTCTTGAGGGTATCGATATCGGGCTAGTTTGGTTTGGTCATCGACGCCTGAACCGCAGTCGAAGGTCACGCGTCACCGTGCGCCAAGAACTGTCGACGACCTCGGCGAACCTTAGCTCCTGGCTTCAATTCAATCCTCCCTCTCTCTCATTCTCTCTCCCTACTTTCTGCTTGACTTTTTCTCCGTCCACCTGGCTCTCTCCCTCTCGCTTTTACGCTCGCCGAGAGACTTTCTCCTCTCGAGTGACTAGCGGGATCGATCGGCAGACTTCCCAGCCCCGATACTTAATTTCTCCGCGACGCGTAGTCGCCGGCTTCCATCGAAATCCGGCGAAAAATACCTCGCCACTTGAGTCTGTGTCAGCGCTCGATGTCTCGGAGATGCTCAATCCACTGATCTTCATTCCAGCGGCGCTCTGGCCATCGGGCGCCGGCTGCCGGCTTTCATCGTACTTAGCCTATCTCCCGCCCCGCGCGCCTTTAATCTTTCAGGATCCTCTCTCCACCCTGGCCCCACGGGCTATCACCGGCCATATTACAAACTTGCTAATGCACCAACTGCATCTCCCGCACGATTAATAATCAGCGCGGGCCGATAGGGCGCACGAGTTTCAAGCGTGATCGCACTCGTCACCCCCGGCGCGGTGCGGCGCGTCCCCGAGCCGATAAACTCAAGCAGCACCACACTCGGCTCCCTTGTTTGTTGTACCTTCGCCGGGAAAATGAGTGCTGGGTATTCGAACGGCGAGCGGCGAGGTAGCCAGTTCCGTGGAAAGAGTCGAGCCTATACATAGAGCGGCGTTCCATAGCTAAACGGACACATTGCAGTCTTCACGGGTCAAGCACACGGAGGCTAAACTTAGTAATCACTAAAACAGGCCTCGTAAAACAAAGGTCAGCCCTGGTGGCTCCCGTGGGAATTGCCTCGGCTACACCTGAGTCCCTCCCAGCAAGGGCCGAGCGTCTACCGAGAGCGTTGCGCAGTCAATAACAGACCACGCGTGTGTCCTCGTGCTCTCGCGCGCTGACTGGCAAGCGGCTGCCAACGGGGTGATGTTGCGGCGGACTCCGCTCGGCTGGCAACGAGAGGAGCGGATGATCGCGTGCTGGATCGGCGAGAGCGCGTGTTCCTCGTGCCCGTCGACGTCGCTTTCGATCAGCGTGTGGTGCACGAGGTCGTCGATCGCGACACGTCAAGGGACTGCGCGACGCGTTCACGTTCCACACACGCGGAGGAGAGCCCGTCGAGACGAAGCACACGTTCGGGGTGTCGGTTAGGTGTACGCGTGCACTTAGGAACACAGGGTTGGAGAGCTAGAAAAAGGTCGTCGTACTTGGAGATGGAGAGAGAGAGAGAGAGAGAGAGAGAACAGGGGAGGAGAGAAAGAGAGAGAGGGGGAGAGAGAGAGAGAGGGAGAGAGAGCGGAGGAAAGAAGGGAGTGAGCGACTCGAAAAACGCGTGTGTCGCTTTGTCGCAGGCTAGTAGACTATTCGGACTAGTGACGATGGCGAGGGCACGGCACTGTCGGACGACAGCGCGAGGAATGAAGCGGGCGCTAACACACCGAGACCGCTTCTCTCCCACTAACCCTCGTGCCACCCTCTTGCTTGTGTCCTGTTGGCCGTCGTTGATCGGGCATGCGCCCTGCCGTGAATTCCGTGAGGCTCGCTCTCTGTGTACGTCGACCCACACACGCCCAATCTTCCCTGTGCCGTATGCCCCGAGCGAGCAGTCGGAGATTGTGCTACCGCCGTCGGGCCGAGAGAGCGTGTGACGCAGGAAGGGCAGACACGTGTGGATTCCGAATATCCTCAAGATATATTCCGCTGGCGCATTGGGCCTCGCCAGCGGATTTCCACGTATACGACAGGCACGCGCGCACAAAACACCACCCCTTTCTCTCGGCCTAGCGTCCTTCCGACCTACCTGGAAATCTTTAACGGGCGCACTCGCGCTATCAACGACTCTCGCCAGTAGCCTCGAATGCCACGGCCTTTCGCCCAAAAAGTCCGCCCCGGCAAGTGTGTACGCGCCTCGTTTTTCCAGCCGGCAGTAAGTAGCGGAAATACGTGCTTTTCCCGAGCATCCTGGACGTGCTCGGGGTGCTTTGTCCTTGTTCACGTTTGCTTTTCGGTATTTGCCCTGACCCTCTGCAGGCCGGCCGATCAAAGTTCTCGAAATGGGTTAGGTGCTGGCCCTCCCGCGCTATTTTCGTACGCCCGCCGAACTTGCTAATTGATATTTACTGAAATTGCCTGTAACACTCGCCCTCGGTAGTAGTCCGCAACGTTTTTAGGGGAACGCTGGAATGTTCCACGGCTGTGTAATACGTACACGGCAGAGAGAGAGAGAGAGAGAGACAGAGAGGGACTTCGCATGGGAAACGGAATAAATCCGACTATGACTATATAGGGAATCCTGTATGGCCTGCGATGTATCATTTTCCACGGTTAATGTTCAGGAATATCGATATTGGAATGAACTTTAAAGGATACTACGCGAGAGGATATTCTTTATTAATTAAACCTTTCGAAGACAACACTATATTATTCGAGATTATGGATTATTTAATTCCGTAACAACATCATTCTATTCTATTAATGCGAGAAGATTGTATATTTAACGTGGCGCCGCGTTTCCCTTAGCCCGATGATATTCGAGCTAATTCCAAGATTGTTATTAGCAACGGACATGTGCGATAAAATTCTGATAAAGCACCGATATGAAAGGCGCTTTTGCGATTAGCCGAATGGCGCGGTGAGCTAATCGATGCCCATACTAATAAGGGACATGGCGTGGGTGGTAGTCTCGATAGGGCTCTCTTTTGGCTCGCCGAGTTTCTCTGTTTGGAGAAACGTAATATTTTCACGGGCCTTCACGGCGAGCGAGAGGAGAACCCGCACACACGGGGCGAATCTGTCTGTGCTCATCCTCCTCGGTATATTTCCATGTTTTGCTCGAAATATTCGCCAGTGACCCGTGAACCAGAGAATAGTGTGGAATCCGGTCCAAAGGCGTATTGAATACCTCCCTGCGATACGAACATCGCACTGATGCATAATACTTCCGATAATAAACTGGTAAATACACTCTGCAAAGGGAAGCTAGTAAATACTGCTGTACATTAATAATCCTTAACGCAGTCCTGCCGATTATAAAATGCGACACATATCGATAATTTTTTGAAACTCCTTGAAAAGTTGTAAAAAAAACAACCGATACTTTAAAGAGAGCCCTATCGAGACTATCATGACCCTACTTTCACCCATTACCCGGTCTACACGATCCCTGCGACAAGAACACGAAACACAGAAATTCCGGCGAACGTTGATGGGCCCGTTCCAAGTTCCAATAGGTTTAGTGTTTTCAGAAATTTGTCGAGCCATTAATTGATATTAATGGAAGGGGCTGGGCCTGGTCTATTTAATCTCATGGTATATGCGATTATACAGTCAAGCGACGCTTTGACGCAAAGTGCATTATGCCTATTCAATGGACAATTGAATCGGCGAGTCGGGCGGATACCTTGGCATCTTTTGACCGCGTTCTCATTCGAATCGCAAATTCGTGGCGGAACAACGCTGAATGAGCATTGAATACGGCGCGGCGGGAGATCGAAACGAGTGCGGCCAAGGCTTAATGTTGACCTGCCCCGTTGTTAGTAATACAATCATGAAATAATCAAGCTTATCGATTGCGCGCCTATTCCCTAAGTTTATGTCACCCGGCAGGGAAGACGTTGTTTATTAACCGTTTTCTACTGCTCGCCGAGCCGTTCGCATGCAAATGCGTTTGTCTCCGCACAGATGTAATAATCGATAGGACTGAGTCGCTGGAATTCTCGGATGAATGGCGGCGAGACAGAGAAGGGCGCACTGAAAGAGTATGTCGGAAAAGTAGTGACTGGAAGAGTTTCGGATCGATAAATGAAATCTTTCTGTGTCGCACACCTCACGAAAACAATGAGACACCTGCTTCCAGTGTGCGTACATCTGCCGAGTGAGGATTGCCAGATTTTTGGTATATCCACTTGCTTTCTTAATCGCACTATTTCCCTACTATTTTTGGATCTTCTAGCTGTATGCAATAAATCCAAACTTTGGCAAGCGATATCTTTTTCTATTCCCTCCCTATAGTAGTTGAGTGTGTGTAACACCGGCGCGGCGTGTGCGCACTGTATAACAACTTGAACTGAAATGGGGAAAGGTTACAGCCGGCCGAGGTAAAAGGGAGGCCCAAAGGAAGGTTTCAGGGTTCTCGTGTTCCATGTAAATTTCACTTTCCATCCGTTTCACTATCCACCGCCCTTATTCTCGATGAAACGCGCTCCTCTTCCGCGAATTACGCCACACAGGCGTGCCCTCCAAGCACGTGTCCTGCCAGTATATCGACGATCCCATTGAATCAGCAAGGATCTGAAATGCGAATCAGCTACACTCTATCACTCTTCACTGTATCCTGGTAGGACGGCTACCGTTCGTAACGCAGGTAAGTGTGTCTGTGGCGAACTCGAGAATGGAGTATCAGCGGTGGCGCGTATACGACCATTAATGGTTCCAGGCAGAAGATAATGTGGACCCCTCATTTTATGTCATAACAATTTAATCTATTTTCTTGAAGCTTTGATTCTATACCCTTTCGGTCTTGGAGCTTCGATTCTATGACGCTTTTGGGTCTTGGAACTTCCATTCTATGGCCCTTGGGTCTTGAACCTTCGATTCTCTGACTCTTGGGTCTTGGAACTTTTGGGTCTGGCAACTCCGATTCACTGGCCCTTGGCTATTGGAAGAGCTTTCGGTCGCACGAAATTCACTTGCGTTGAATCTTTTAGCCAAAAGAAAATGGGCCCCCGTACTAAGCAGGGGCCCTAGGAAATTGCCTAATTTGTATATTATACAACGCACCACTGAGTACCAGCTTTTGCTCCACAGTGCACGTTTAATTTAGTTGGTCGGCTGGTCTGCTGGGTAAGAGATAGTGCACACTTCTTTTGACACAGATTGTACACATAGAAACTAAGGCACCAGACGGTGAATGTAACAGGGGGAACCCTGGAACCCTGTTACAGTTGAGCCCCGACCATCCGAGCTAATCTGGGGACACGCGTGTTCTCATAACCGAAATTTTAGATCGTGAAACTGATACTTTATGACTTTCAGCTCCATGCACTTGAATCAAGCAACAGAACAATTAATAAGAGCAATAATAACTAATCTGGTGAAATACGATTTGACTAAATGGTTTTGGGATCAAATCTCCTTTAGCTGCTGATTCACGCAAACATCCTTCAGATGATTCGTTTCCTTCATATTCTTTAATCATTTCGTCCCTCTTTCTTATAATCAGCGCACATTTGCGACGCACTGGCATTGCGATGTGTTGCAGCCAGTTATAGTATTACTTGGGCAGGATTGCCCGTGTGTATGATAGGTGTTCCGATAAGGGAGGTTACACTGTATTCGTATAATTTTGAGCCGAAACAAGCTATTGCTGTCCACAAATCATGAGGCACGCGAACAGGAAGTCACAGGTCTACACTTGCAAAAATGTAGGGGCTACCCGCTTTTAAGCTATGTGCATATTATGCCGGACTTCTGTTTACTTACTTATTTACCTAACACCTATATATATACACATACAGGTGTTAACAACTAATACCTATCGAAAGTTTATCAGGGCCGTATTCCTCGAAGGATGTACATATATGTACTGTGTGTTTGATAAGCTGAACTAAAGTTATGTGATGCAAACTCAGGTGTACCCATTGACTACAACGGTTAAACAGCGTTAAATAAATGTAGAAGACAGTATGAAAAGGGTTTGGAGGCCTTGGACTATTTATAGGACTTGGACTTTAATAGACTATTTATTTGCGTAGGCTAATTTATTTTAATACGCTATACATATATACATATTTTTGTGAGCACTGTATAGGAAGGTAAACTTTTTTTCGTTTAAGAGGTTTATTTTCGTTTTTTTCCGGAGTTGAGTTCTTAATAAAGTTTGAAAGCATCTCCAAATTAATACGAAGTAAAGTAAAGTAGCCCAGTTCCTGTCAGCTCTGATTCAGTCGGATTCTACTTCCATTTACCACCAAACTATTAGTGTCAATTCTGAGAACGGCCAGCTTCCAATCGAAATTCTTCCTTGTTACTGGAGTATAAATGTCGAATCTATATGATATGTTCAGCACTAATATTTGGTAACGTCGAGTTCCAAGACAAATTATTAAACTTTCGCAACACACTTTTAATCCTCCATATATAAATTACTTCATGGAGAACCGCTATTTCTTCTCTATTCTCCTGCATAATCGTTCTATTATTCTAATAGTTTTAAGAGTTTCGTAGAATTCTTTCAAGTTTCTTCAAGTCCATGGGTGCCAGTAACAGAAGCAGTTCCAACTATGGACTGAAGGAATTTTCCTTCTCCGCCATGTTTATCGCAATAAATGACACGTCCCTGGAAACGATGTGGAGTTATCGTGGCCCAGGGCACACTCCATACACATTTCCATTTATGTGAGGAACATAGAATGCACTCGAGCTCCTAGCAGTGCGACTTCAATGTCAGAGTGCATTCATTCATAAAGAGCAAGCATGATTTGCAAGCATGTTTGGAAGACATACTTTGATAAAACTTGGACACGGATGAGTTGTGCTGGAAATTTCGCAAAGCTGATATCAAAAATACTAAATGACTTTTAGAATTAGGCTCGGCTAGAAGCAATATTGTTCCTATCTGGAAATATTAAGAATAGAATTCGTAAAATTAGAATCATGTTATTTGCGATCACCCTTTTCCCACGTATTTGTAAGTACAAATTAAATTTGTTTAAGGATGACACAACTATTTTCAAAACTACGTCCATTACTCTGGATGTAGCGCATTTGGAATTTGCATTCGTTTCATATTTTCTATAAACTTACATCGCATTAAACATACAAATGACGAAATGTTAAAGCTACAATAAAATATCAGGTTGTAATAAATAAAAAAGAACTGTATTTAGACGTAAGTGGCCTTTGTAAAAAGGGCTGTAACTAAGAAACCAAGCCCATTGTAGCACAATGCCAAATACACACACTGTTGGATCAGTTTGGCAAGAAGAATCGGTGGATAAATGTCAGACTGCGATTTTCCCGGAAAAGGTTCCTGGCAGGGCAAGTTCCCAAAACGGCAGAAGGAATGTGAAGGAAAACTCACCGATACAATATTGGAGCGGTATTCGCTCGCTCTCTGAAATGCCGAGTTGGCCTAGCTTCCTTCTAATAGTACGCTAGTCTTACTAATTCCGCTATTCCTTATTATGCGCCTCAACACCACGCTATCTACGACACAAATGCCGAAAACGTCGAGCGTGAGCTCGACGGTCGCGGCATTTTCCCCGTCGGTTTCCCCTGACGTATTCTACTAGATTCGGATGGGACCCGGAAGAGGCCTAGTGCTTAGTTCGGCGACGAGTTTCTAGGAGTGTAAGTGAGTGAGTGTTGGACTCCGTCAATGGTTGGCAATCCTTGAACAAATGTGTTCTCGATGCGGATGATCAGTCCGTGGGGAGGATCTTCTCTCCAGGTTGTCTTGGGCCAACGTCTTATCTCCCTGGTCTGGGGTAGCTGTTCCGGCAGGGATCGGCTCGTACACAAGTAATATTAGCAATAATACATAATTTATTGGGGGCCCTTCCTGGAGCTGCTAGCGAGTGTCGAGCGAGCCTGGTAGCCTCGGAATATTTTTTCGGTCTTCTCTGATTATGTTTCTCTAACAATTGAGTGGGGCGGGGGGGGGGGGGGGGGGGGGGGGGGCATTCGTTACGTCACAAAATATATAACCCTGTACACTTTCACGGGTAGAACTGTAAAATAAATATCGGTGTAGTTTCATTTTAAGGTGATTGTGGCGGTACGGTCCTGGCCGGATTCCGGTAAAAATGTGACACAGCAGCTTGCACTAAAGGGGTTGAGTGGGATTTGCATGCAGAAACAATAGCGCGATCCCGGCGACGATAACAGTGAGCGCTAATGTACAACGCACCGGCCGGGAATAATTCTGCACACGTGAGAATTGCACTAGGGCACGATCGTGCTGAGCTTGCCAAGAGGCTAGAACAAACGCGGCGGCTAAAGTAGATCGAGTGAGTTGCCGCGCGCGGGGTAAGTTAACCCATTAAGGACTAACCAATGAACTAACTTAACTCTTGATACTCAGAGGCAACACCGGGCCTCCGTAAATCCCCAATCCCTAACGAGAGGGATAGTTTTCCATGCTCGCGGGAAAGCGGATTTATCGGAACGCTCTGTCAAACCCACTTAACGCAAATCTTCATCAAGTGACGATGCAATTATACTTGAGTGCCTCCCAACTTCCAGAGAATTTCGACGAAGAGAGTATATCTCACGCAACAAGTATTTTACTATTTTCAAGGTAAAATCGTAGGGAAACATCCGTAAAACAAGGGTGATAGGTATGGGTCAATTTTAATAGTTGGCCTTAAGGATGAAGTTGTTAAACAATAGCCTTTATCTCTACGAGCGAACAGTGTGCACCACCTATTTACAGAAAGACGAGTCGAAGCATGGGAGTAAAAAGGCTGCCCGGTTGCAAAATGAAGACTAAAGAATGGCTGGATATCTGGTAATATTTCAGATGTCCTATTGGTAACAGGTGCCCGGATGTACGGTTAGACAGGATGAATTATTGCCTTGGTTTCGGCTCCCGCACGATACTGATCCTACGGCATCATAATGGCGCGAGCGATATGCCGATTAATCCCGGTTAATGCCGTTTTAAGGAAAGCCCTACGGCCGCCCTTAATTCCCTCGAGCATCCTCGCGGGATACCCTCCTGAATTTCTTAATGCACTAGTGCAACCTTAATCAGTACGTGCGCATTATAGTATCCGCTGTAACGATAAGTAGTGTGCGGAAGTACCAGCCGTTACCCTACATAATAATGGATCCTGCAAGTGTAACGAGATAGGGTATTAAACGAGATATAATGCCGATAATAAACTATGCAACGGATGATAGAGCCAAATTTCTCCGGTAGAGTTTCATGAGTAAAAGCATCTGAAGGACCTCCGGACCAAGTGGGCATAGGCCAAATTCCAAAGTGTAACAAACTGGATATTTTGGTGGTAAAACGTCTTCGCTCCCGATTCCACATTCATCGTCATATTTTCTAGCAGCAACTCTATGGCAATAAATAAACCCGGTCAGTCGGTTCACTCATGCGCTTTCAAACTACGTCGCCTCGAAATTCTACCGTGTCCCCTGATTCGAAATTTTCAGAGTATTGATATTACGCAATTATATTTATTGTATCATCTGATATTAACAATGATTGTATTGTTCTGCCCTATATTACGTTGACTTTTGAATTATTTGATCTCGTTACATTTCTAATATTACGTACAGGAGTTCTTTGTTCAGCACCGGAATAATATTCTACCACTCATTGATGCTGGAGGTACAGCAAACCCGTCAAAATGACAGATTTGAGATTTGTATCCTTAAAATGATTAACACCGTGCTGGTACAGTTATGGGAATGTATGATAACTTTTAATAAAGTGGAACAACTGCCATATGTTACCCTAATAGATTTATTTTGGCCACCTCAATTTGTCATAAGCTGCGGAACGTGTAACTAAATATACCAAAAAAGCCATCGGTATAGTTGGGATGTTAAGAGTAGCCCTCACAAATGATCTATGCTTAATGAAATATTTACAAATCTTCATATAGCATGAGAAGAGACACGTCGTCGGGCGTTAATGTCAGGTGTTAGGGAATATTATCTCCATATTGAACGGAGGTGGATAAGAAAATGTAACAATGATGGGATCGCCATATCGATTCCACTCTAGGGCACCGACATTTTTCTTACAACTATCCACTAGTCCGTTTTATGGACAAAACGTCGGGGAAAGTAGTTGGCAAGAAGTTAGCCTCCTCGCTTGAACGGGCAGCTGAAACTTTCGTAATAATGAAAGTTTATTATAAGCGCGGCGAGATCGTTTGCCAAGTGAGTGGGCAATCATTCACTATCAACACGGCATCCTAGCTCCTACAGTGATAAATCTCCCGCGGTTGACGCACACAGGACCGAAAAAACTTTCGCGTAGAAAAAGGGCCCAGGAGTGCAGGCGACCTTAAGTTCGGAGCAGAACCTTGCGGAGTAAGAACTGGTGAAGAAAAAGACTGTTAAACAATCTCACCGCAGCCTTAAGGGGGTGCATACCGTCAGAATATTGAAAAGAATTGATTTCTCAAAAATATTATCAGTCGATAGTTATCGTATCCTTTATAACTACATTCACGGAAATTTCATGAAGATATTCGTAGATATTCGAAGATATTCGAATCGATTGACGTGAAATTTATACTCATTATTCTTATGTCGATTATCTAGTGATTATCCGCCCATTATTCGATAGGTCGTCTGTTTTTTATTACGAAATTCCGAAATGTTGGAGAGATGGAAAATTGGTTAGTATACGAATTTCAAAAGTAGTAGAACTTCAAAACGAATTTCAAAAGAGTAGAAATCTTATCCATATGTAAAAGATGAAATTCATTATACCGGCAGGACGCAAAAGCACGTTCGCACAATTCGATAGTGAACATTAACTAACCAAATTGCTGAAAAACCATGGAAACTTTCGCGACCTAACTCTTACCCCCTCCCCCGCCAAGGCAGATACGCTTAATGTCATCGTAAAAACAAAGTTATGAAATAAAAGTTTCTTTGCCTTTATAAGAAAAGTTATAACCGGAACCTAGGGACTAATTCTTCGTTCAATTAGTTGGTCTACGCATGCAACTTTCTCTGTTAATTGTATTGACTTTTTTTAGGATTTTAGGATTTGAATCAAAATACCGACATAAAAAAACACAGGAAAAGCTGAAATAGAATGTTTCTCTCTTGATTTCGCCGTTAATAAATCGGCACCAATAACACGAATCTTCACGTTTTGTCACACGATGGATGTGTGAGCCTGGGTGCCAAATGCGATCGCATTATTAGTTGGCAATACGTGTTATACCAGCAGTATATATGTATAGTGGAGTCACGGAATCAGATAAAACCGGCGGTGCTCGACCGAGCAATCGTGCTAGTTCGAAACTCCAATAACTCGATGTCTCCCTGGCAATAAGCGCCTTTTGCATACGGATCAGTTATCGAGAAGGTGATGGAATGTAATGCATGCATACGATGGAGCATAATCCGAATTTGCTCAATCGAGTTCCGATCCGGTGCGCAACCGGCGTCTGGTGCATACATCGCGTCCACACACTCCATCCATTTCCAACAATGTAATAATGCAGTGCCAAGTGCACGCCCTCGCAAAAGCAAACTCATCCATTTCTCGAGCCGGCCGCGGCCTCGCAAAAAGACTGGACCGCAGTGCTCGGCGCTCATGCGCCTCCGGCAAATTGACAAAGTTCCTGAGAGCTCTCTATCGAAATTCATAGTGCGAGTTGCGCAATTCCCTGGCACAAACGGATCGCTCCTACACACACACACTCACACACTTCGTAAAGCGCACCCAGGCCAATTAACCCCGCTCAAACTCCTATTGTTACTCGCACATTTGCGAATAGAACGGGTACAACTAATAACTAGACGCGCGGACCTCTTCTCGATAAACTGTAGCTATTTACTGACTGAGACATTTTCCTGAAAATGTGTTCATTGTTCAACGCCACGTATTTCCGGGGGAGCCAGTTAAGAATTACGGAAATCGAGGAGCATTCGGGAAATTATTCAGACGTGTGACTGTCTGTTTAAGTCAATTCCTGTTAAAAACATATATGTCGAGTAATGTCAGAAATTATCTATTATACATATGCAAACAGACGCCTTACGTCTTTGTACATTAGTATAAATTTGAAGACCCACACTGCCTTTTCTATATGATTTATGCTATTGCTCCGCGTGTCGCTGGGCTTTCTCCAGAAAAGGACAGTTTTGTCCGGTCACTATGTAGACCGTGTTTTTACCAGACACGGCTAAATCTAAAATTTTCAAACACTTGCACTTTTCAGCCAAATTCGCTGTTGGGCAAATGATGACTTAATCTCGCCCACAAAACATGCTCATAAGGTGTCATTAAGATACAGAATGGTGCGGGAAATGGGTGATCAATTAGGCATAGAACGACCCTGTCGCGAACGTGGCAAGCGTGGGACTCTGCGACGAAAAGTCGGCAAAACAAGAAGTTTTCGCCTCAATAGCACAGTTATTCTTACAAACTTCTGCATTGCCCAGACTTTTGGACAACCGCGACATAAGGAAAAGCTTTAACGTGAAATGTCGCTGCTCTCTCGAGCTAATGAACGTGACAATCACGAGTGAATTGCTCATTACATCACACGAATACTGACAAGCTTTGACAAGCAAGTCAAAACATCGAACCGTTTTAGAAGATAATAGGAAAAAGTTTGAATGCACATTAAGGTAATTAGTGCAGAAAACTACATATCTTAGAATCTTTGGGACGATTTGAAATTACTGGCCAACCTTTATTAGACTTGACGAGGACATTTTTTGATCAACCTTTCGATACTTTCTTGAATGACTGTCAGCTTTTGAGTATCTCACACGTATAAAAGTTGCCAATTTCAAACTCGAGTATTTTCGAAACGGCGTGGTCAAGTCCAGTAAAATTAGACCACGAGAAGACCGTGTAAATATTAACATGTAAAAGTTTAACCTTAATCTTAAGAAAGGTGGTTTTCTGTAACGAACTCTAGAACAGGTCACACATAAAATGACAGTCCAGTGATGAAATAAGCGAAGAAACATTGAACTCGCGAATGACACACCAAAGCTTGAAACAACGTTAGTGATGGAAGGATTTGAGGTCTCCGTAAGGGTAGAAGGCGAAATTTCAGGAACTAGTCGAATGAGTTATATTCCTCGTGTTAGGCAAAGCGACACTAGAAATCCCACCGAGTGCCAGTGAGAAATGGCGCAGTTGTTGGCTGCATTGTCGAGCAGAAGCTAGCTGGGTCTTTGGAGCCGCTTTAGATTGGCGCCGGCATTTCTCTCGTTTTTCAAATCGAGCGATTTAAATCAGGCTCTCGTGGCCTGTCGCGGATCAGTCATAGGAACGAGAGGGTGTCGGGTGGGTCTCAAGGCCGACACTCTTCCCACACGAGACATCGAGCACGTAAAATGCAAACCTGTCTTCCTCCGACTCATCGGGCGGTTCATCCTTATCGTCCACCTTATCCTCGCGGCAGCGCAAGTTCGTGCCCTCCGCAAAATGCACCCGCTGTCCTAGCTCCGGGTCCAATCCCAGTAACCTACAATGCACACGAGAAACACCGAGATGCTGATGTATTACCTCCACCACACCTGTCAAGCCTGGGGCACACACCCTTCCCGTATCTCCGCGATTCCCCGGAGCGAGTACAAAATCGAAATTCGAAACCAATCAGGAACGGAAATATCAACCTGTTAACACTATGCCAGTAGCCGCGCCGTCGCTTTTTCTGCTAAATGTCTTTTCAGCAAAAAGAACAATTTGCCTCGAGATACTGTGAAACCGCACATTATTCGTAGACTTTTCTCTCATATCTTCTTCATCTTATTGTAGCCAAGACTTTTTCGTGTAAAACCGTAGCATGGCAGATCGAATCTGTGTATGGGGCAACGCTCGTTCAAGTATTCCCTGTCCATTAGTGGAATGAATCGATATCAATCGGATGACGAGATCTGTGGTTCATATCAATCTGCGCTGGATGTCAATAGGACGATGAGATCAATTGGTAGAACCGTTTTCATTTCGATTCTAAAGGATGCTCCTTTGCAATCTTTTGTCGGGAACGACCGGTGCGGTATTGTAGTAATTGATTGTACTTTTAAGGGAGCAATCGTTAGTTTTCAACTTCTCGGTAGACGCACCGTCTTGAAGACTCGCGTGTTGCTTGGTTTATAAAGCCTCTTGTGAATTAATGCTTTTAACTGGCACTCAACATTGATAGTGACAAAGACGTACTGATACTGTTCATCAAACCTAGTGTTATGCTTTGTAAAAATATATTTAGGTTCCTTGAAAAAATAACATTAAATTAGAAATACCCTGATATGAGCTATAAACTCAGCGAGTATTAATTAATTAGTAAATAAGTGAAAACCAGTATATACATATTTTTTTATGCAACAAGACTTTGTATCCTAAAGGGACCCATGGGCAGTCGAGTCCAGTTGCCGTCAATAAAAAAAATTATTTGAACCATTCTGCGGACTTTCTTGATCGAATTCTCGTTTTTTTACATCGGAGTCATTCGGGCAAGTCTTGCGACATAATAGTGTGAAAAAGACTGATTTTCACCGTGCACAAGCCGCACATTAATTAAAAACCAAGTGTTCGCAACTGCCTTTTGGCCTGTCTAGGGGAATCCATAAGTGTAACACTTAGAAGGGAACACTCCGAAGTATCTCCTTTAGATTTACTTGAAACCTTATAGACATACTTATAGAGAACACAAAAGTAAAACATGTGTTTTTTTATCGGCGGAAAATCGGTTTTGGGTTGCTTATTTTAAGATCCAAGTCAGGGACCAATAGGAATGCCAACGCGGACGGAAGGTACTAGTGAAGAATTGCCCCCACAAAAGTTGTTTGATTTCGCGAATAAAAGTAAGATAAATTTGGAAGATTCTAAATTTTGAAGCATGTCAATATTGCTTACAAACATGCATTTAAAATTGTCAAAATCTGTCTTAGTTTCACTCACGGAATTAGACAACTATCGCGGGGTATTTTATTCACCATCTCCTTTGTGTTTTGTAGAGTGCCCTGGACCCAAAACTTTGATCGTAAAATATACCACCCAAACTGGTTTTATATCGATAAAAGACGCATATTTTGTATACTTTTTCTGCTTTTTTTGTTGACAACGTTTCACTTCGGGGTGTTGTCCTCTTGTTAGTATCAAAAGATAAGCTGTGCCAGTTTTAATGAAAGTGCGAACGGAGATAAACCGAAACTACCGGTATTTTTGCAAACCAAGGATAGTACATTAAACTCGAAACAGGATTCCGCCTTGGTCAACGAGGGTATGCTGGGGGCATGTGCTGACAATTAGTTCACTGGCTCAGAGTAGACAAGTACCAGCGATCTTATTACGGGGACAACTGCGTTGTACTACTGAAATGAACCGCGTTCGTGCGCTGCCAACGCTCCCATCCAAAATCTAATTCCGCTTGGCTGACCCCTCGAACTGACCCCTGCAGACGGCCGCAGTATTCAGTTTTGCGAACAAGTTTTTCCATTAACAGTTAGAGCGCCGAAGGCTCTGCCAGGCAGAATCCTGACAGGCTTCTGGAGGTGATAAAATAAATGGAGAACCAGAGGAAACGTTATTACGAGTTTGAATAAGGAAAAATCAGAATTCCGAATAACATTCTCACGGAATATTCTTCTGAAATAGACTGGAATAATTCTAGTTTGTGAATGCTAATTGCGAAACCGCCTGACCGACTTGTATCTCATCGAACACGAAACGAACCGCATGAATCTTCAAGATTCTAGTATTCACCATTATTCTCCTGCCCCGCCTCTTCCATTTTCATTTGTACCGAGAAATAAACTTGCGCGCAATAACTATACGATTTATGTCAATTAAGTCACATCCTATTTTATTTACCTACATTTACCACATATCTTGACTTTTGTACGAAACGAAAAACGCGTCAATCCAGGCAATAATGAAATCTACCATTAAATCCGTTAATAAAGCATGGAAATTCATACATATCAGCAACAAAAAAACAATCCGCACTCAATCCGCGGCGTTGCATTCTGACAAGTGAGTTCAAAGACCCGAACACCTGGCGTAACATGCAAATCGGGATATCACGGGTATGCCAAGTGAGCTAAAATGATTACTTTGTTGGGATACAGTATTGTTAAAAAATGCATATCCCAATCAAAAGCCCGGAGGGCGAACGAAGCGGGAAATAAAACCGAGCAGATTATATTCGACCGCGCGCGTATCGTACCAATCTTGAAAGTGTCGATACTATTCCACTCGAGTGTGAGGGATATCGAGTACTCCGTCTGATTAATGGCGTATAAACTAAACATATAATATTCCATTATAATCTAATCTTCATTTTAATAGCAATGATGTTATTGTGATACGTAACAGAAAAGAATCTGATACGCGTAATCATTTCCCTAGCATGACCGTTTCGGTTTAATTAAATAATTGGACCATTATTTTCATGCTGTATTATAAATTAACTCTGCTCTTTTCTTTCATAGCGATGCGTCATAATGGAACGCACACAAAAACAGCACGTGCTTTTAAACTCCACTTAATCATCCGCGCCGAGTAGAAAAACACTATGCCAAGCGCGTTACAACACGGAAATTGATTCATATTTCGCGTTGTTATTCTCCAGTAACCAATTAGCACATCATCTGGCGATGAGAGCAAGTCCCAAGGTAGTTCGCATATCTAATTAAAACGCGAAAAAATGTGTCGCAGGTGCGACGGCAGAAAAAAATGTCTCCTGCTCGCGGTGTCGGTTCATTTCCACCACTGTCGAGACTTCAAAAATTGGCTTGCAGGTGTTCAAACGAAGAGTGTGTGCCCCTTCTTGAACTTTCGTCACACACAGCAAGCAAAACATACTGAGGTTAGTTAAAAAAAAACATATTGTCAACATACAGCTAGCATAAGAGAAGTTAACCTTGGATTACTGATGCATAATGCTCTCATGGACGAAAATTTCGTTACAAAGGATTTGCTAAATCCTGGATTAATGTGTAGGACTGGTGACAAGGCGACAAACAAATGTACGCAAGTTATGCTAAATAACTGGATTGGCGCGATCAAAGGATTAAACATCACAGCAAATTAGAGAAACCACAAAAATAGGCTTGTCGGTACAAAAACACGTAAACAGTTATGTAAGAAACAAACACAGACAAATTGCACATATGACATTTGTAAACTTCGTAGCATGAAATGCAAAAGTAGCTTAAAGTGCGAAATCTACGGAAATTGCATTAGTTTCAAGACAATTTAAACAAAAAATTCGTAGTTGAAAATAAAAGTATAGTGTATTATACTTTTACACATATACAGTCTATTGAGAGACACAGTGGACACCAGTGCAGGTATCCGAGTGGGTCCCCAGGAATACAACGCATTGCGCGCTACCGGATCAATGACATTCGAAGATCGATCGCTCCCGCTATCACTTTACATCACAAGAGTTATCATTGTAAGTAAACGGGGGTGTTCACAAATGCACATTAAAGGCACATGCAGGACACGAGTGCGCTTGGGGCGGAATGATCGACGGCAAAGGGAGGCACTTCAAATAAGAGGAATAAAATAATTAAAAAAGCGTGGGAAGTTGAGAAAGAACGAAGAGATGGGAAAGAGGGGGATAGTAAAACAGGCCGAAGCGGTTCTGAAGACATGGAACATGAAGGTCAAACTCCAGTAAATGGTCGAAAGTGGCCAAAGCAACGGGTTATCCAAATTATTTGAGAAATAGTTCAACACAAAAACTCATCGGAAGATTCAGCCGAGGCAATGTCGTAGGAGAGACAGCGTGTACAGCGAGAAAAGGGCAAGGAAGTTAGCAGGATACGTAAACGGCACGAGGAAACATAGAAACATGTACTAATTAAAAGGAGCATAAAATGACGAAAGAGGCTTGGGAGAAGGAACCTGACAGGAGCGCTGGACCAAAGTGGAAAGGGAAGACTTGAATGTGGTGGCGACAGTTGTCCAGGGAAACCGGAAACGAAAGGCCGAAAGGAAAGAGTGTATGTTTAACAGTGAGAATGGTAAGTGGCATTAGGAAATCAGGAGATACGCGCAAAACACTGGCAAGAGAAACGAGTGCGAGGGAAAGACTTGCGAGCCAAGTAAGGGAAATCAAACTTACAAAAACATATGGAAGTGCGGTTGGTCGATGAAATCTATGGAGTCCTGCAGGAGATGGGCGCGGGAGCAATCGAACTCATCGCAGGGCAACATGGGAATCTCAAATGAGCCGGGGCTCCGATGCGAGGTGTGTTATTGGCCCATATTACGCACATGGATTGATAAAGTTTGCTCGGTGTATGTGGGCATCGCTAATCCAGGCCGCTCCGACGTCAGCATACATCGCGAATGTATACATGTATACACTCGCCATATGAAATTTGAATCTCACGCCAGGGGGTGCGTCGATAATACATAACACCGCAGACGAGATTCTAGCCGGAACGTATATTAGGAGTGTAAGGCTGATTGGTATTCATAGGTATGCATCGAAGACCTACTAGCAAATATCACGAAAATCTGGTCACGGCACATTTTTCCTGCGCTGGTCAGCACTGGCCCACGTCACTCATCTATTTTGTCGTATGTATTTAATAACCACGTTTCTTCAGAATTTCTGTAAACTTGCACATAATAATCTTTAGCATTCGAAACAACTGGGCAAATTTTACGGCACATTTTTTCATCCACTTTTCAATACTTTCTTGAATGACTGACAGCTCTAGCATTTATGTCGCGCGTCGATTCAAAGTCGGTTATTTTGGTACAGTGTGCTGTCAAGTGCAATCAAATTTGACCAGTAGTTATACAAGAGCGTGTAAAGATTAATATGTGAAAGTTTAACGATAATCTTAAGAAAAGTGGTTTTCTGCAACCAACTACCTTAAACCTTCGGTACCGTCGAAACTCTTAGGCTGGTGTTAAACTGTCCGGCTTTTATGCGCTTTTGCCGCATAGATATAGTGTAACAGTAGCAGTAAACCTCGTCAATAATTCTGCAAAAATCGACACCTTATTACGGCGTGATGTGTAGAATAAAATCGGACAGCTTGGCACTTTGTAAGAGTGACGTCAAGCGCCACCGGTGTAACAGGAGTAGTGCATCTACTGCAACCGCAAAATCACTGCTACGTAGATTGAGCCAAGGCTATATGTATGGTGGTTCCGTGTTAGTGAGTAGCTTATCGAGTCAGATCAGCGGGTAACGCGATGTCCGATACAATGGAATTCTAGTGACACGAGATCAATGAAAAATCGCTTCGAAAAAATTGCGCCCAACAACCCCTGACATTTCCACTCAGCGCTCTTTCTGCATGCTATGTATGTGTGTGTATAATACAGACACACCTGGATGTCGAGCGCACTGTCGCAGCCGCGGGAGTGACTGTAATTTCATTATGAATGGAGGTCAAGGAAGAGCCGTTTTGGCAGCTGAGTATGAAAGTACCGAAGCGAACGTGATGGGAAGGAAGAGGGGATGAGGATGCGGTCGTCGTGATGAGCGGTGCAAAAAGTTTCCGACGACCAGCTCCTAATGGAATTTAATTTTGCCAGCAAGTCAAACACCCAGACAAGCAGCCAACCGAAAGCCAATCCGCGAATCTCTTATCAATTCGTCTTTCGTTATCTCCGGAGTGCAAAGGGTGAGTTGCTAGTGTAGCGGGAAGTTGCTGGAGTTGCATTGTGGGGCAGAGGTTTATACACTTGTTCTATCTGCTAGTGCCAAGAGTGAAAAGAAAATGCGACGTCGTTCGGCAAGAAGCGCTGTGTTTGCTGACTATTCAATCTTTTGTTGAGCGTTCACCCCCGAAACGGCACATCTGCCGGCTGGACTGACTCGCAGGTGGTGTACGTTACGTACATTCTCCTCTTCAAGAGTCCGCGATTGAAATAGCTCCCGAGCGACCCTAATGCAAAGGGTGAAAGGTGAGAGAGCTTCTTTCGGAGAATTACTAATCGCGTGGGAGAAGCCGACGTGGGAGCGAAGACGAGCGCGCCACCTTCCATTGTCCCGTTTCTTTGGAGATGGACGTCAAGCGCGAGCGACATTACTTCTCATTATCCGTGCAATTTAATCATCTAAGGCCTCAGAGTTCAGAGCAGCTCTCCTCTCTCGCTTTCTCTCAACCCCTTTGATCCCAGACTTCTGAAGCGCGCCGCGCCGTGGCACCAGGTGCGCGGATAGCGAATCCGATCGAAGATTCGGAAAAAGAAACTGGGCGGGAAAGAGGAAAGGGAGGAAAGACAAAAGATCGGCGCAAGTTAGTTTTCACCCCCCGGTGCAATGGCATTGGAATACGAGAGAAGCGCAGGGTGCAGTAAAAACGGCCGGTAGCGACACCTAGGGCGGCTGGCGATAGAGTGCGGCGCGCGCGACTACTCCCCGTGGAGCTGAAAGCCCGATGAAAAAGCTCTGACCCGTTTAGACGCTTCCAGGAGAGCGCTTGCTTTTGTCACGTGCCCTGCGTTATTTCTGTGTGTAGGCACGGTGACGCTTTAAGGTAGTTGGTTGCAGAAAACCACTTGTCTGAAGCTTTCCTTTAAACTTTGCACGCTTTTACAACTATTGGCCAAATTTTATTGGACTTGCGACCGCACCATTCCCGTGATGGACTTTCAAACTGGCAATTTTTATACGTCCCACATAGCCAAAACCTTTCGATCGTTCAAAGAAGCATTTAAAAATATGATGAAAAAAATCAAGTCAGGTCAAGTTAAATAAAATTTGACCAGTAGTTTCAAATCGTGCTAAAGACTATTATGTGCAAGATTCAAGAAATTCTTAAGAAAGTGGTTTTCTTCACCAACAGACCTAACCCAGATGCGATTCTAAAGGGGTGCAAGCCACACGTTGCCTCTACCACGGACGCTGCAAGACAGCAAGTTAAATCCACCTTCGCGGAAAAACTTCACCGATAGGTGAAATTATTAATGGCACAGGGTTGCGACGTAAATAGTCGCGCGGAATATCCGGCGCTACTAAAACATAAGAGATTCGAAGCGTTTTGCTTTTACAGACTTCACCTCGCAGAATGCAACTGGGTATTACTGTAGCGGGAAGTTCATTCGGCCTCATTCGCCAAAAAGTTGCGAGAGCTTGCGCGCACTTGACGCAGAGACTTTTTTTCCCTCTTCAGCGAAGTTTCCCGCGGAACCTGGACGAAAGTCGATCGGTGAACTTCGTCCTCGGGTCACTTCACTTTGAGAGAGACTGGCGAGGAAGTAGATGCAACGCGGCGGGAAAAGGAGACATTGACTGACGGCTGGCGCACAGAAAACTTTTCCAATAACAGAAATTTGTCATCGGCCCATCGGGGTAGATTTGCGAGGAGTTGCAGACCCCACAGGAGTACTGCTATCGAGTAACAAGTCCGTCTAATCAGAGTGCAAAATTTGATTAATTTTTCAGTGTCCACGTGACGACAACAGATTATTAGTCCATCGACTGTTTAAATATATGATAAATTATACACCGGTACACATACGTACTCCAGGAAATATTCGTACATTAAGGGTAATGTCACTTTAGCTACCAAGAAAATATATCAACTTTTAGAATTTGTTATGATAACACAGTAAATGACATACATAATCTGTTTAAATGCCTTTATTCTATATGGTTTGAAGAATATTTAAAGTCTTTTTATTTAATTATTTTCGATAAAATGGCGGGGCTATTAGAGCTTGGCCAGTTTAAAAAATGCAGTTCTGAGATATTACACATTAGCCATATGAATTTGTATTGGATCAGATCGTTTATCGACTCACTACAACAAATATCGTGTTTGAACACTGGTAAGTAAATTTTGGAATGTTATATTTTTCTACTTTTAACTCCTTTGTTTAGGTGAATCTTGTATATCCTATGCTGAGTTGAAACGTTGAAAGTTAAGTTATTTAGCTTGGTTTTCATGTAGATATTGCTATGTTTTATTATCTTGTAAGGAGGTTGTCAGTTGTTCAAAAGTGTTCATGTTCAGTTCAAAAGTAGCAGGACGGTTTGGCAAAAATCTCGTAGCGCAATGGCTATACCGACCAACCCCAGCCAAATATTGAATAGTTTTCTTCAATTCTCTTCTAATTCAATCGATCGGTTGACAACCAGTCCATGGAAAAATATTTCTTAAATGCGTGACAAATTGCCTATAATTGACGTCTATTGCATGTTTCTCGTTTTGTTACCAAATTATTAGACCATATATCTTAGATACATCTAATATCTTTCAGTATGTTTTTTAAGTTTCCTGGGGATTTTGTATCACCTTTTTGAACATGCTGAATAACGCCGATCACCCCTATGTCTAATAATTTAAATGAATATATTATAACTAAAAATATCGCCGCTGCAGTGTTTCAAGGGCCGAGGGTAGCAAAAACAGCATATTTGCTATTCGCGATAAAATTAATGTCACGAGAAAACGTCAAAACCTGTGTTAAATGCTACGCTCATTCCATCCATTACGTTAAAATACACTTTGAAAGCAGGACACGAGTGGCTATTTTCGAGGCACCGAAAATGGGGTATTCGCAACTGAATCGAAGGAAGACACCAAATCTTTCCTCTCTTTTTTCCCACACAATTGAATGTTGAAATGCACGAAACAGCTGCATCGCTTTCGTAGCAATAGAAGTAATATTCGGATCGTGCTCGTTATTGTCCGGATATTTTAATATCTCCATACATATAGTTAACTACTAAATATCGAGGTCGGCAAAGCTGTACATCGACAGAAACTGCGAAAAGCAATATTTTAAGCTAGAACTGTTTTTTCGATTATGTGCACTAAGGAATGAACACAATACACATCTAAAATCTATGTCATAAACGACTCGATATATATATTTTCAGGCATTATACATAATATGTATCATAAGATGTATGGAATAGTCGGGGGAGCATTCGGATATGACGAAAGTCACTAGAATAATTAATAATTAACCTCTACACATTAGACCTACTGGTTGACCCCGTGCATTTACAGTCCTCACACCTGAAATCTCGGTCACTATTCACTCGTGATCCTAGGAGTCACGAGTGTTTGAAATTTATAATAGCATTACTCATCGGCGGCAAGGTGCGTGCAGCATTTATGTACTACTTAAGTTGCATTTACGATATGTAGTACTACCGCATGCAACTTACGTGGAATATATGTGTGCCGTCGGGCAACTTTGCCTCGGATGCACAGGCTCTACCATAAATCTCGAGAAACAGATACACCATTTGCATTTGAAAATGATTTTGCGAGAGGTTCGCGACAAGGCAGAGCAGGTTGGTGCCTAAGGAATGCGAAGCAACCGAACAATGGGAGCGGGAGATTGTCAAGATGTCGTAGATTGCTTTCAAAGCAATCGAACTATTTAATAAGCGACGCGGAGGAAATAAAGGCTCTGGAAGGGCCGCGCTTGTATTGAGAATAACGGCGCGGCAGGGTCCATCAAAATGCCGTTAAAGCTGCGCTCCTGAGATTAAACAGTCATAAAGCTGGTCTGCCTAGCTCTGTCTTGCTCCTTCTTTCTCATGCGAATAAGCAGTGACTCGCCGAACGACTGGACGCGGGAATAGGAATTCTATTTTCCAGCTGGTGCCGCGCTATAAACAGTCACGAAAAGAATGTGTAATACCATATCGAGCCCGTTACGCCCTCGAGCATGACAAATGTCCTCGGCTTATCGTTGCCACCTACGCGCAATCTTACGGCGAGTGCCTTTATTACCTTGGATCCCGCATTACCAATTAAATGCGGCAGAAAATTAGAATTACAGCATCCAATATAAATCTATGCTGATTAACCAGCGATAGGTCATACGTGTTATTAAAAGAGCTTGGGGGACTCATTCGCGTGATAAACTGATAAAAGTATGTATACTGCGAACCGCCATAATTACCTGACGATCTCGCAATTCACGGTCAGAATAGAGTTTGACATTGAACACCTAATTTGAGAATGCCCCAAACTAGAACAAGACGATAGTCATCTCTTTAGTAAACTAAACGATATAGGTATAAACACCAAACCCGATATAATAGATATAATCATGAATCCCAATGTCAGAACAATTAAAATCATCCTAAGCTTCTTGTTTAAGAATAATATTTACCGAGAAGAATAGGTATTAAGATGGCAAATATGTAAGTCTGTTAAAACATGACTAAAACTATCTAATGGCTTTCAATAAAAAACAGAAAAAAAGAATTGAGTTTAGTACCAAGAACCTTGTACGAATATGCTGCCCTTTGCCAAACAAATGCATGGATCTCGCTATAGCATTCATTATAATTCTGGAGTAGATGCCATTAATTACAATAACAATAAGCATAATAATAATTCATTTATTTAGGAGAAAATGCCCTCTCGGGATATAAATAAAAACACATATAGAAAAATATTACTATTATAAATGCAGCATATCATAACATAGCATAACAAAGAGAAAAATAAGGTATACATATTGTTTATGTATTCAAAACGGTAGACGTGTTTAGAATTGATACAAAATAAAATTCTATGGATAGAAATACTTATTACTTAGTCTAAATATTAGCCATATATGGCGGCACATTATTATTAATTAATATTTCATGGGACGAGAACAATCGCGAATTGAGTTTGCAGCCACGAAGGTGGTAAAACGCGGAAGTTCATTTCTCGTTGGAATTAAAGTATTAAGATTTGTTTAATATTCAGTATGATTGTTGATTATTAAGGAACTGTGGCTAACAAAAGGCAACGTTCCTGTGTTTCCTCTGGCGGAATTCATGATTACGAAAATCATCATAATTAATTCTTGGACAAATATAGAAATACACTCTCGGTCGAATGATCGGACTGTTGTTGCGAACGCTAGCTCCAGTGGGGGCTGAAATGAAACGCATATACGCGATTAATGAGAAAAGATTCTCGCGTACTAAAAATACTATATTAAAGGTCGCACGAGGAAATCTCGGTTGGCGTAGCGAGGCAGCGCTCGCGTGCGCCGGTTTCCCCTGACTCATGAAATTCTAAATGCTTCGTGCGCGCGCGACAGAAAGAAAAGGCGAGAGGGAGTGAAAGAAACGGCCGGGCAACAAAGACCGCCCCAATTTTCAGCTTGTGAAAGCTGGCCGACGCTGACGGCTCCTACCGACATTATCACACTACGCTTTACATATTTCTGCCGGCTCGGAAATTCGAGTGCACGAAATCCTCGGCAGCACCGGGGTGATAAATGGGCTGCGAGCTTCCCAGAGATACACGGCAAATCGTGTACAGCTCTAGTTCAGTATACATATAGAATTAGTATACGTGAAATCAACATAAATAATTACGCATAGTAATATCTAATAAAATTGGAAATTGGTATTTATTTTTCATTTTTAATCTTGACGCTGCATAATCCACCCATGTGTAGGCAAAAGAAAACATTCTTTTCTCCGCAATTCCATATTTATGAAAATTAGAATAGTTTATCTCCATATCTTTCTCAATTTATTCGTGGTAATGAAGTGTACGCTGTTACTCCATTCGCCGGTTTTAGCAAAGGAGCAACAACTTTAACTTATTAAAGTTACTGCAGTTACCGGCGTTAGTAAGTTCGTTATCAATTAAGGCTTCAACGTTCTAAGTACTACTTTAGTAAGCTTGAGATTAAAAAGGGAATCTATCGAAAGATACAAATTTCCTACATCTGGATTTCTATTCGAAGGCAATGCGTGCAGTGTTATTAAATCGGTATCGAATGTGTGAACGAAACAAGCGGTGCAGGCTGCTGAAATACGTTTTGCGGGTGCAATTCTAGGGGAACACGTTGGAAAAAACGTGTCGTGTTCCGTTTTATAAAGAATCCTTTTAAGCGAAGAACATTTTCTCTTCGCGCAATTGCTACCGCAATTTTCGGGAGCGTGTTTCTACAGCAAAAAGGAACACTTCGCGCGCGCGCATTGTTTGAGCAAGCAAAAACATCCGAGCACTTGGAAGGAAAGTAAAAAGAAAGTGTGCATCGCAGTCTCGATGGTATAAAAGAGAGCAATTTAACGCTAACCGCTGATGAATCCACGCACAATACAAAAGGTAGGTACCCCGGGATCAAACGATTCTGTTAGTTTCCCGGCATTGTTTACATGGCCATTTCTAACAGAATCGTTTGTGCCGGCTGTACAATCGACAATGAATGTCGAAATGCGGGTTAAATAGTGCCAGAGTTCTTACTTCATTTCATCCAATTGACAATTAACAAAAGTCCTATTAAATCCTGAAAATGAGAGATATACTATTCAAATATACATATAAACCGATATTAATAAAAACATAATGAACCAGAGTGTAACATGATTAGATTTGAGACTAAGATAACAGCCGCAGGGGAAAATGGGTAAATTTCCTTCATTATAATATACGTCGGACTAACATCATACGAAAATCAGAATTTCAACTGGTATAAATAGTTACTTCAGGACAGATCACGTCGGGGAATTAAATCACGGCCACGATATTTACCTGATGGCTCACATTACATCACGGACATCGTAGTGCTGAGTACAAGGGTACGAGGATTAATATGGGGCGGGGAGGGGAGAGGGCATCATTATGCGTGGATGTCAGCCGGCTTTCATTATGTTAAGTGGGGCATAATTAATAGCGCAATAAAAACATTACGTACGAAAGAGTGCTCGCGATGATATACCAGCGACCCAAATCCGCCCTCCTGATAACATTTCCGTAATTTAGTTCCAGTGAATCTAACGCCTAATTAGAATACCAATGAATATTCCGCCGAATTAAAAGGCCCAAGCGTGAGTAAAAAATCTCCACAACGATATTCAAATGCAAGCAGCCTATCAGTGATTGACATCCAACATGCAAATCTCCTTGACTTCGTTTACTTTGTGGTAGACGGTTCGGCGACAATCCATCGGCGTTATTTCCTTATCACTCGCGGCTATCGCAGAACACACATAAAGGCCGGATATAATTTTCCAACGAATTTGTCAATTTGTCAGAACATGCCAATTGTGTTGTAAAATCCGGGAAATGTCAATGAAACATGTCCAGTCAAATCTCCGTCCACTTCGGACAATGATTTTTCCAGATTGAAAAATAGCAGGTTCAATAAAACTCTTCGTGACGCATTCCTCAGAAGTTACCGGACGTACAGTATGACTGAAGAAATGAAAATATGTACATCAACTATATGGGCTTATTTGATGACTCCGGTCGGCCAGTGTAGTACCTGGAAGGAAACGATTTCGAGAACTTACTGGAATCGGATCGGAATGACATTCGGACAAGAATTGGATCTAGGCCGCATGCAGGTCAACCATGCTAAGCAGTCGATTATCATCTTCCAAGCGGAGATTTTCCTGGGTGAATCGCTCGAATTTCCAGTCTTAAACGCTTCTTGGCGCGATTCCACTTTCACTCTCACGATTTCACTTTTTTCGTCGTCGGCCAGTATTATTACGTCAGCAGGACGGCCCGGGAGCTCTGAGGTCGGCGAGATTTCTGATCTTGCGTCGGTTACATCACGTGCTGACATTGAACCGGTTGCCGGCTTTCATTAACAGGTTCTCCTTTACATTGGTAATCCTCGAGGTGCAAACCTTACCGAACACCAACGTACAGTCTCGGCCAACTAATTGCAAATTGGAGCACCGCTACAGTGCGAGCTTTACTACTCTCGCACTATCCTGGAATGGCATTGCTCGAGTCCCGAAAGCTCGATCGCCTTCATAATGAACAATTGCTGCAGAAAGCCATAGTTACAATTAATAGTACGACAGTTGTTGTGAAAGCACTCTTCATGGAATTGTAAAGCTTCACGAGAGATCTGAACAACTTGTGCTTTTTAAAGGCTCACTGTTATTGCTTCAATTATAGTTTGCAGATATAGAGTCTCTGTCACACTAACTAGGAACGACACGCATCACTGACTCCAATGCGCACGAGCCGCGCTACACTAATTCCATTCCTGTTAAGTATTCGGTCGATGCCGGGACTGATTAGTGGGCCTCGCAGAAACTTTACTCCGAACGCTTAGCATCGACAGAGGACACTGTTTATACCGCCGTAAGCACTCGCTTCGATACATACTATATGTATTTCCGATTTCAGCGGGAAAGTATGCGTCACCGGTGTTATTGTTGCAACGTGCAAGTGGAATGTGCCTTAAGCAGTGGTATTGGCTACTGGTGACGTTCGCGCGTGGAAACTCCATTCAATCTTTCTCCCCAATAATTAGCAGTTAGCGTATATTTTTTTCAATAATAGATCGATTAATTTTCTATTAAAGTACGTGACAGAAAGTTATTGCTCGCAGTAAACGGTACAAGACGGTCTTGTACAATACATATGGTCATTAGTAATGGTGGAAAAATAAATAAAACCCGTTTAGTGGTAATTGCCGAGGACTACGAACTACAACTCGAAATACAGGACCAGCGAAATTTCGAGCAAACTCATAGAACTTAATAAGATGGAATGTAAATATGGATGGAATGTTCTTCTTATTAGCTTTGCTGGAAAATGTAAATGCCGCTTATTCCGGTATTCCCCGCTTTGTCTATGCAATTCATTCCAGTGTAATGTAGACGTTCGTTAATTGCGGCCCATATTGCGCAGAAGAACACGTCGCTTGCGAGGCTTGCTTCGGTAGAAAAGCACAGGCACGAGGGACGAGGTTGACTTGCCAATTAAATTACCGAACAAGTACCGTTGAAAACAGAACAAATACAAACACGAAAATGGCATTTCGCGCGAAGCCTCAGGCATTCTGCTATTCTGTGTTTACGTAAAGGCAATTGCTATGCAGCAGCCAGGAAAACTCCATTCCACGCCCCCTGCTTTCCTTCACACCCACTGGCATTGTAACACATTTCATTACTTGAGAATACGAGAGACACGTTTCTATTTCTTGGGTGACGTTGAACACGTTTAGAAAAAAGTTGGCGTAAACTATACATATGTATATATAGGTTGGAAAAAAACATCAAAGAATCGGAAAAACACGAAGAAGAAGTGGTAAATGTACCTAATGGCTACTCACGTGAATATGAATGAAGTAATTAATTTTTATTAACGGAAATGTGTTTATTACCATAAGAGACATGCATTAAGAGTGGGGGAGCACTATACAAACCACTATAATATATGATGCACATAGCAACACCATAAAATGTCGCAGATCAAAATTAAGTTATCTGTATTTCTTAAGTTATTTGAGATTACGTAATATTTACTTTTCGCATTGGCCAGTCGTCGCACCCCCCCATAAATAGCCACAAGACCATACCATACCCACGCGACTTCACCTAGTCCCCAGATCAAACACAGTTATTATGATCTCACTTATGCGATAAAATTACAGTTTCTACTAATACTATGCAATTGTCAAGAAATTCTGATACCACATCCCTTCGGGGAAATTCCCGAACACTTAGATACTCGCACACGGCCCCTGGGAGTGAGAACTTTTGGTTTTCGCGATATTTATCCACAGACAGAATCCTAACAGCCAATTGTCGAATAGGTTTTCGAGATAAATATCAGGCTCTACCCTACTCTTATTCGGCAAGGACGCTGTGCTTGCGCAATTCTTTCCGATATTTAAAGTAGTTGGTTGCAGAAAACCACTTCTCTTACGTTTATCGTTAAACTTTCACATTTTGAACTTTACACGGTCTTATAACTAATGGCCAAATTTTATTACAATTGACTACCACGTTTCCGAAATACTCGCCTTTGAAATTAACAATTTTTATACGTGTGACATAGCCAAAAGCTATCAGTCATTCAAGAAAATATTAAAAATTTGATGAAAGAATGTCCCAGTCAAGTGTAATAAAATTTGGCAAGTAGTTTCAAGCCCTTGCAAAGATTATTAAGTGCAAGTTTAAAGAAATTCTTAAGAAACGTGATTTTCTGCACCAACTATACCATAATCCTGTTATGCGAGCATGTGGGAACGCAAGACGCGATCTTGTGTGGGTCTTTTTTACAAAAAAACAAGGAAAACAGTCGAGGGCAGGGAAAGTGAGATGGGTCGAGACCGCGTCCTTGGACGTATTTGCTTGAGGTTTCGGCTGCTTTTCGTCATGGCTCGTCATGAATCGGCCACGCGCTTCGCAGAAACACAATTTTTTCCAAGAATTTGCTTTGTTTACCAGCTTACGCCAATCCGTGGCCTCGTAACGTACGTACAACATACGTCAGAACGACAATTACCAATGTGCAGTCACTTGCAATTAGAAGACGCACACTGTTTCGCGGAATAGCACGCGCGCTCATCGACAGTTCTCAATATGCGGCGGTACATCGAACAGTAAGGAAAGGAATTATTTGTGCTCAATGCAACGGTGAAACAGTCCAGGTACCTTGTGAAAGATATAAATCAATACTTAACTTAAAATTCATATTCATATTGATGGAGGCGGCTTAGAAAAACATTCCGACCACAGCAGTTTTTGGTTTCAGAGAAAAAGAGCCGTGTTTACCCGTAACATTATCTGTTAATAATGAAGAGACAAGACAAACTACCAGTGCCAATAACATTACTTATGCACTGCGTGAAAGAAAGGGAAGTCCTCCATTACCTGTGTGAACCTACCGTCACGAGTACAATTAATCTAACAAGTGGTGTCAAAGGGGTTCATACCGCGTAATCCGTGTTAACCGTACTCCGTTTCTATATAAATGGAAAAAGTCTCTCGACACTAACGAGCACTAGCGTTGGGACAAATACTGCGAGCGCTGCGAGTAAAGGACAATTACCGCCATCCTGTTGCGCGGGGTGTTGCAGTACTTTAGGATAGCCAAGCATCGTCCAAGAACAAGTATGACAAGGAACGTGGATGCCTCGGTATCAAAGGTATCTACTTGCACACCGTGCACCAACTATTACGACAGTCCGCATACATAATTAACTAGAGTGCGTAATATTATTCCACTTGGTATTTAACCAAGCCAGTACAGACATTTACCCACCGACTCAATATATTCTTTACCGACTCAATATTGCGTCAGCAATATTAGCAACTGAGGTTAATTACTACAATCTGTTTAATTCACTGCAATGACCTTGAACTTAATAATTGATCTGATTCGCTCAAAGCGGCTCCCAGCAACCAAACAGTCTAATGCATTGACTCTAGTTTCCACTGATTTATCGCCCCCGCATGGGAAATCAATGCCAAACAAACGATTATGCAAATTCTGCGTTGAAAAAATTCCCGCCTACCCGAATAAAGCTAACTTCGATGATCCGTTGAAATGTTTAGTTTGATTGCAATTGTTTTTTGTGGCAACACCAGTGTTATTAATAGATTAATACATCATTGTTGAACAATAGCGGCTCAGCAATTCTCCAGGAATGCATGACCACATGTACATACAGACAGAGGACTATAAATCAGTCGATCCCAACTATCGTTCGAACGTAGATTGAAATAAAACGTTGGCGCGTTAGTACAACAACAATAAAAACAACCCGCTCCTACTAATCAGCACCGACCAGCACTTTATCGTCTGTTGACTGCACACTGTTCCACCAGAATGGTATCAATTACACGGTTCCGAGCCTTCGATTATTGAGGCTTATTTTTTTCGCACGAGGCTCAGCTTTCCGGCCGAGAGATCGCCGAAGCGCGTGGTCCATGGTGACGTGCCGGAGCTCGGACTGCCTTTGAACGCGGCGATGATCGGTACACGAGGGCGGCGAAGGCCTCGCGATCTTTCCTTCTTCCTCTCCGGTCCTCCCACCGCTCATACTGCCCGGCCCGAACCCACCGGCAGAGCGTTGATGAGCTGTAGAGCAGGCATGCTGCTCGGAGAATCAACAGGTTTCTCGCGAATGAGCTCGAGTTGTTTCAACGCCTCCATCGCGAGGAAGCCGGGAGCTTGCTTGCCACAGTCCTTCGTTAACACCGCCCGACGCTCCTCTCGTTCCAAGAGTTGGCGTCGCAAGCTTCCACTGGCGAGTGTATAAATAGAAACGTTTTCGTTTGATAGGCCAAACAATATTATGCCGTTGAAATCAGAACAGCTGTTTCTCCTGTCTTCGTCGTCGGACCTATTGAGCAGATGTGCTTAGTAGCAAGAGCCACTCTTTTAATACTGGCACCGTAATCGAAGTACCAACATTGCATCCGACTCCGCTCGAGGTGTAAGAAACTTTCGGAAGAGCAAATTGCTCTAATTAATTGCGGTAAACAACTTGATGAGTGGGTAATTGGCTAATTATATGTATGAACATGGTGCACTCGCCGATTTGAATGATCTTGATATATGCTCTATTATACATATGTATATGAGAACTATCATCTCCATCGTGACGATTCAAGTTGGAAGTTTGAGGTTCGTTTTGAGCGTCAGAAGTGTTTATCTTAACCCATCAAGAGTTGTTGAGGGTATGCACCAAACTTTATTGACATTAATTTGTCAAAAACTAAAGCCGATCGGCGGGTACATGCAAAGAAAAAATTGCTTAGGACGATGTACCTCACCAAATCCCCCCGCAAATAATCTTTTCCCCCGCAAAGGAGGAACCCCAAAAAACATCTTCCCACACAAAAAGGTATTGTGCATTTAACAGTGTGGAGCAAATATTATTTATTTATTTATTCCCCCACCTTTACCAAATAGACCAAAAATGGAAATTAATAGCATTGGAAAGCCAAGTCTTCATTCAAACACTTTAATCCCACAAAAGAATTTAATAACTACCAAAAAGTCATGATATCACGTTAAAAACATTAAAATGTAAAAAAAGGGGCCAAGTAGTTTAATGTAGTAGTTTAACATAACTATAATATGCATACATCTTCTGCAAGAATGCGCAGACTATCCGAAGTAGAAGAATCGATTTGGAATCTCCAACAATGTATTCCTCTGTGTAAGGGATTCCAAACACCTAATAGATCAAATCTAACAACCTATACAACAATGTGAAGACAAAATGTACTAAATGTTGATAGCATAAGTTAGCAGAACTATATGTATATGCATATGTATGTAACGGTCGCTAAGAACCAAATAATGGTTGATGCGACCTTACGTAACTGATAAACAAAATTATGTTCATCACTACAACCTGTATCAAGATCATTAAAATCGGTGAAGTGCAACGTGTTTTATATAATTACCGCAATTGCAATTCGCAATATCAACGAGGCAAGTGTATACATATGTAATACTACAACACATGTCTGCCAGGGAACCTTTATTCCCGAACAAAGTTACGTAAATTGCAAACAGTCATAGCGAAACGTTTCTTAAAAATTTCTTTAAACTCGCACATAATAATCTTTCGGACGATTTGAAACTACTGGCAAAATTGTATTACACTTGAGCAGAACATGGTTTCAATACATTTTTAAATGACTGACAGCTTTTGACCATGTCAGAAAAATAAAAATTGCCATTTTCAAAGACGAGTATTTCGGAAAGGTATGGCCAAGTCCAATAACATGTGTCCAGTAGTTACAAAACCGTGTAAAGAGTAATTTGTGAAAGTTTAACGATAATTTTAAGAAAAGTGCTTTTCTGCAATCAACTACCTTAATCCGGTTTTACTGAGTTCAACCCCGTTAAACTAATTATTATAGGTATATTAAAGTGAAGTGTGCGTGCTGTTCCATCGAATTCACCTAGAAGAACTATATTTTACGAGGCAATTCCGCTTCTTCTTCTATTCCAAGTTTACACTAATAAGCTTTCTTCTTCGACATATTAAATTTATCTTCGATCTTCGAAGCCACATGATTTCCGAGTATAATTTCATACTGCAACTCTTTAGATTCATACGTGCGGATTCAATGCGACGTTTTATTTGGCAAAGTCAGTTGCACACACGTAGCGCAGTCCTAGACTTGTACCGCATCGCTTGGTCCAATGAGTTCCAAAAAAGGGCGTTTGAAAAGTGGGGTAGCACTTGTCTCAGGGTGATTGATCCAGTACGGAAATTCGACGCCAAAGCAATTGACGCTACCAGTGCATGTCCGATATTAACGGGTGAAATTTCCTGTCGCCGATACGGCGATATTTGATATTGGAACGGATGCCAGTTGTATTTGTCAAGCGGCCGGCAAGAATATGGGCTAATTACGTCGCTTAGAAGAGAAGGAAGCCGTAAAGAGGACGCCTGGAATTCACGCGGCTTCGATGGAAAGTATTCACCGATGATGATGCTCTTACTGATCAAATCTAATTGTGGCAAACAAATAAGTTTCGTCTGCGGAGTTTGGGTTTTAGGTCATTAAATTGTAAATACATGTGTGATTCAATTACCTTAATATCCATATTCACGCACAATACGATGCATTCGCCATGAAATAACCAAATACATGTATGTTCACTCATATCCAATTTTACAAAATAAATCCATTTGCTCGCATTTGTTACTATTTCTGTTTCAAACCAACATTCTTATCCCCTTAAAAACATTAAAATGTAAAAAAAGCGCCAAGTAGTTTAATGACTCACATAAAATGTATCTTCTTGAACTACGTATTGTCCAAAAATGAAATAGATATTACATAAGAAAGGCAAGTTTTCAATCAAAGATACCACACGTTATTTAATTAATTAACTTGCATCTCTAACTTTAAAACTTGACATGTGCTAGTTTGTGTCCAGGTAGTCATGCTAATCATGTTTTTTGATTGGTAATTAAGTACGCACATACCAAGTTTTAAAGTTAGAGATGCAAGTTAATTCATTGATTAACGTGTGGTATCTTTGATTGAAAACTCGGCTTTCTTGTGTGATATCTCTTTTATTTTTGGACAACGTTGTTCAAGAAGATACCTTTTATGTGAGTCATTGAACTACTTTGTGCTTTTTTTATATTTTAATGTTTGAGGGAGTTTCACGCCTTTTTAGTGGTTTATAGTTTTAAGAATATTCTTTACAGTCTATACAAATTGTGAAGAAGCTATGTGTTTCTGGGTATGTGTTTCAAACTACGTATAATTAGTAGCTGTTGCTTCTTTACTTTTTTTGTTGACACATAACCAGTCATGGCGTAATCAATGCGTCGGTGTAAAACCATATTATCTGCACAGCACTTCGCAGCACTTCGCAGTGGGGCCCGCTCGTGTGAGAAATGTGAGAGTATCACTTTTCGGAATTGATGTGCCATAATCATGAATCTTAATCCACCTTGCCTTTAGCACAAAAAAATAAAAGGAGATATTCACATCTCCTGACCGACTGAACCGACTCGCTGGATTATTGGCTCATTAGATTCAGAAAAATAATCGAAGATATACAACATTCATAAATGAATCTTTGAAGCTATGATTTTTGCATAAATGAAGGCGAAAGTTTGGTAACTATGGATAACAGGTAAGATACACTTCGGGATAATATAGCATCGGCTGTCGCACGCCGTACTGTCGTATACATACATATGTGTACACATGTATAAGGGGGGGCTAAACTCTACCGAGTCGCCTGATGCTCATTATATCTTTGTAATATACATACGTTATACAATGCGAATCACTTTCAATTCATAAAAATCGTAGAAACCGAAAACCAATCTCTGTTTTCCGCAACTTGGCGAAAACGGAACGTAAGGTTGAGTCTGAGCACTGGCTCATTAAAACAGTTCACGTATAAATAGAACAGTGTATAACACCATGGTAATACAGTTATGCTTAGTCTGCCTCGGTGACCGGCATGCGAAATGCCGTGCATACACAATAGAATGAAACCTGTTCACTTCGTACATACACCGGTGCGCGAATAATGTAAAAAGGGGCTCCAGATTTGCACACATTTAATCAGCCTTTCCACGAAGCTTCGAACGAAACTGTGCCACACGTCTCTGGCGATCAACGCGTATTTTGAATGGACTTCGCAATGCAAAAAATACTTGTGTTACAACCATTTAATACTTCGTTTTAAGTATTTTTTAACCCCCTATAGTTATTTATCTGTCGCGTCGCTTTTTATTTCGATTCATTAACTTTGAGACCTTTCCTTTTATTAAAACTTTTTGTAATGTTGTTAGTAAAAGATATACTACCCCATAAACAACATCTCGTATGTACAATTGTACAATTCTCGTCCAATAATAAGCATGGTTACCCGGCGAAAAGTGGAAAATTCTTATTGACCAAGAGTACCAAAATGGACAGCAGAATTCCAGGAAGACAGAATTAATTATTTGTCACGAAAGGGTGGCTTTCGGAAAGTGCGGGATCGCATAGATGGTGTGCGCCGGCGATAAAATTAACATTTAAAGTACAGCGCGGCGGAAAAATCCCTTTAACACGGCGCGGCGCGGCGCATGCATCAATATGCATGTAATTCGACGCCCACGGCGTGACCCCACACACCGCACGCGTGCACGTGTTCCCTTATTAAACCCGTTCACAAACTTCGTTAGGGATCGTTAACCGGCGTAGATCACACGCCATGTTGACGAGGATGACCGACGAAACCTTTATTGGCAATTCCGGCAACCTACGTAACGGGAGCACGCATTTTAACGAGAGCGGATACGCGCAAGCTCTACGCCCCCGAGAAACCAATGCTCTCCAGAACTTGCGTCGTTCGAACACCTGTTATCTTTTGTTAAACACTTCTTCATACCCGCAATAATCCACTCCGATATTAACGCTAAGTTATGATTAACACTAACGAATTAGATTAAAATGTAAACAACCAAGCCAAGGTAACACTTATGCTGTAACAAGTTGTAATCTCTTTAATCTCTTAAGAAATGATTTACTGAATCTTTCTCGTTTAAGGTAGTTGGTGCAGAAAACCACGTTTCTTACGAATTTTTTACACTTGCACATCATAATCTTCGGAACGATTTGAAACTACTGGCCAAATTGAACCTGACCAGGACATTCTTTCATCAACTTTTCAATACTTTCTTGAATGGCGGACAGCTTTTGACTATATCACATGTACAGCCTGCTCAAACGATTCTGTTAAAAATGCCCATGTAAACAGAGCGGAGAAACTAACAGAATCGATTGCGCCCGGGGTACAAAAGTTGCCACTTTCAAAATCAATTACTTCCGAATCGGTGTGGTCAAGACCAGTAAAATTAAACCACAACACGACCATGTAAATGGTCATGTTTTTACGATTATTGTTAAACTTTCTTTCAAATTTAAAAAATTCGAAACATTCATCAAAGCATATAGAATAAAAGCCTCGAAACAGATTTTCTTTTTCATTAACTGTGTTGTCATTCAAAATTGTAAAAATTGATATACTTTCTGAGTCGCTAGAGTGAGTAGTATCACCCCTTAAGAAATCAAAATCCAATATAACGTTTTCCAAAATTCGGCATATTATTTTACAAAACGCAGTGACATCGACCGGTAGCATTTATTAGATCTACCGGAAAGTTCTGTCCGATAATAGCATGAGGTTAGATGTCATTATCGGGCAGAACTTTCCGGTAGATCTAATGTCTGCTAATAAGCATCGTCACAAATTTCCAATAAATGCGGTGATCCCAGATTATGTCGGTGGAGGTGGCAACGGAAGCGGTAAATATCATACTGACCACTTAATAGGTTTTCATCGGGTGTCATGTTTAAATTATAACTCATATTAGCGGCCTTGATTGCAGTTATTAATTAATTCCGATCATAAAACAGCACCGATGAGAAATACGTCGATGCAAACCCAGACAAAGTAACGACCAGTCTAATCTGTCTCTCCTACTTTGGGGGATCTATTATACGTACGGGGTGTGCAAGATGTGGCGATTCACAAATTAATGAAAAATACAATTCTATAATTGTCATTTTCGAGGTCCTTCAAAAGCATTTGCAATACGTGTTTGAATGACGCGCTCGGGAACATATAAAATTCGATTCGACATATTTAATTACGTTCAAGGTCAACCCTCGGAAAGCACATTTGAAAACAGCCTCATGCTTGATCGAACCCCCTCGTTATACAACGATTGTTCGACATCATGTTCTCCTTCGAACCTTGTTCAACCACGATCTTTCTTCGTTATGAAACAAACTGATTCCTATTACATCATTTGCACTGCCCACAGGCGTCACCTTGCTCTGGCAACGGTATAAATGATTCCACTCGCCACTAGCACCATGGAATAATGTAGCCCCCCATCTACGCACGGTGAGAGTATCGCGCATTGCAATCACACCGACTAACTGACATGTTACTGTCGCTGTTATCACCGACGCACTTAAGAGATTGCCTCTGCATCTTTCAAAGGTTCTTTAAAAAAAATCAAATAAACGAACTATCCAATCCGCCGAGAAATGATCATAAGCATTTGTTCTTCCCGAAGTCTTGAAAACCTAGTATTCCTCAGATTGCCGTCGGTCAACTTGAACGCGATGGCAAGAAGTCACAGCCATTTCATCACATAGGTAGAAAAGCTCATAGATTAAAATCTCCTCAAGGTTAAAGCAGGGGTGTACAAAAATGCACGATGGAGCACGAACAAGGTGTACTTCTACATGATTTCTTCCCAGGAGCATCTGCAAAGCCGCGAGGCCCGATGGGACTCAAAGCGTGTAGCTTGGCGCTCGACGGATTCACCGCAAAGACGAAGCTTGACGCTTTGACACTTTGAGATTGACCGGTTGTTTTCTCCGCGATGGGGGCATGCGAAATAAAGGAGGCGATTGCGGGGTTTTCCGAACGGCTGGCAATGAAAGGTAAAGAGGCGATGAAAGAAAAAGAGACTCTTCCTCACCCCTCCTCGGTTTCGTTCGCACCGGCCTCGGTCTCCTCCTTAATCTCTTCGTCGGCCATGCCTATCGCTTTCCCCTGTTTTCAAGTCAACTGGTGAGGAGTCACGCGAGAGACGTGCACATAATAAAAGCTCGCGCGAGAATTAACACCAGCTTCCTCCTTATACGCCTCACTGTTACTACTCCCTTTTCCGCCCCTTCGCCACTTTCTCCGTCGCCCTTGCCGGCGCGATTGCAGTCCGCGACCAAAATGCACGGTTCCCGGTTGCTAGGTGAAAACGCCGCCGCACCAAGTGTCCGCTATGGGGGGGAAATAATTGTGACGTTAGTCTACGGGATCGAGAGAGCCTCGCGGGGGCGCTTCCGCCCTGCCGTTCGAATTCTCCGCGACTGGGGCGGTCCGAGCGGTCCACCGGTCAGCACTGTCGATTCCTAAGGCTTCGCGAAAGCCCTCAAGCACCCAATTCTATTTTGTATAATGCCATAATGCCATTAGGGTTTATCCCGACATCGCATCGGTGTAGAGTCCCGACGCCTTCCGACTGCGGTATCCTATGGCCGACCCCCTTTCCTTTGCACTGGCCACTCTCCACTCCAGCTACCAGAGATAAGTGAGAAGAGTCGAATAGAGAGGACAAGCCAACTAGAGCCAGTCAAAGATCGGCATGATTGGCTAGCATGCCATGCTACTGAAGGAATCGCGATAGGGCAAACCACAGGATCTGCTTGTTCTTGTCCGCTTGTACGGCTTCATTGGTATGCCAGGAACACTCGTCTCGATTTACTCGTGTTTGGAGCTGGCTTTACCTGGCCGCATCTTCCTTGCATCATCACCGAGTCATCTTCCGCGTTACACGCTTCGCGGATAAACCAACTCGAATGGCACACTGCCACTAGAGCCTGCCCGTGGAATTCGGTTACTCGAATCGGCGCTGCGCGGCCTTAATTACTTCATGGGATTATGCGCTCGACGACAGACCGGGGCCCCACTTACGGTTTGAGCGTACCTTGGTTTGTTGACGGGAAGGGATGCTCCTCGGCAGAAGAGTCACAGCTTAAATTTCCCTCGCGCGTATCTATATGGTGATTCACTTGTCGAGGAATCTAATTTAGAGTCTAAAATTCGGAGTCTCAAGTTTCAAATTCCACTTTACCTATGGACATCAGAGTGTTCGAGGAAACTAAACTCGCTCCAATGGAACTATGAACTGCGGTTTGTCTATTGGTATAATAGTTAGTTGAAGTCCCTATATTTCCATTCCCCGATCAAATTTTATCATAAGGAATTGGACGGTTTAGTATTATTGTCATAGGTGGTAAACACTTTATCTATGTATATATGTATACGTGCTACTTTTCCAGTTAGTTGTTGTAAAATGGATTCATCGTGATATATCATTAATATTACTTTGTACTTTTTAGCCCACTTTGAAGCAACAGAATGTGTTGCTGAACAAGTAATATTTAACATTAAATATCGGATTCCGTCACACTTTATGTAATCATTGCTACGCAACAATGGTACTATTCTCGAATGTAAGAACGACGTAAATAAACATTTAGATCTTATTACTTGGGCGCACAGAGTAACGAGAGTAATAAGAGAATAATAAGATAAGATTAGGTAGGGACTAATAAGATCTTAAATAAAACAGCTCAGCTTAAACACAACATCCTGCAGGTGACTTTGTTGATAATTCACAGCATTACGAATGCAACCAAGTGTAAACAAGCATTGAAGAATTCGACATAGCCCGCGTTTACATGAATTAAATCACTCCTGAAAGCCTGGTTTATTATAATTATTATTATTATGTTATTAGTTGTGAATTAAAATTTCAAGGTTAAAAAAACATTCTAAATTTATATTTATACAAACCGGGACATTCCCGCAGTGGCCCAGGGGGATAAGTTCCCGACCCGCAATTCGCGGGACGTAGTGGGTTCGATGAGTTCGATCGCAATATCTGTTCGGAATCCACCTTATAACCTTATAACCACCGGTATAAACATACATTTGGTGCCCCCCCCCCCCTGCCTTATCGAAACTCGTAACGGGTCAGACGTTAATAAAACAATCATCGTATAAACAGGTATATTTATCTCTCTAACTAAAAGTAATTATGTATGTTTGCATGAGAAATATTAGTATGCAGCAGACAGGAATGTCAATGGTTCGAGCAGAGAAATGGAATTTAACCGTATTTGTGAGACGTAGGGGAAGTCCGGGCAAAGCGGATCCGTTAACAAAAAACAGGGGATAAATATTGAACTATGAGAATGATGGGCGCTTATATATATTTTTTCTTACCTTGTATATCAGTGTCCACAAATAAAAAAATACAAAATGAGAAAAATAAAATGTTAAAATCAAATATTTAATTGATAACTAAAACCGTACCAGATATCCGCTTTGCCCGACCCCCTTGGGCAAAGTGGATATTGCTCCAAATAAAGAATAAAATGTAATTAAACAACATAAAAAAATATTGAATCTTCACACTCGGAACAGAAATAACTTCCATAGCTCCTGTACGACGTACAGAGCTCTTGGGCCCAACCTCGGCATTGATTGCACTCAATCCAGTCTTCATGCAATGGTTCAGTATATTCCTCTGCACAAATTAAACAGAAATATGATTTTTTCTTGTTATTTTCAAACCCTGGTTACTTGTCCTATTGTATTGGTACAGCATCTGCAATAAAAGCTTGATATTGTTACAAATCCGGGAATCCACCGTGCCCGATCCGGTTTGCCCGATTTACACACTTCAAATGCAAATACTCATAAACTAACTTCTAACCAACTTAAACAATATTTTCCATACACATGGTAATTCTAAAGAATACTATTATCATATAAAGTAATTGCAATTTGGTAATAGTTATCAATAAGTACAAATCAATAGGGACACTTACCTTGTTATCATTTTAACAAACCTATGCAGAATTATAATTCTCGCAATACTGACTCGCTTTTGCTTCGAAGAGTCTAATCAAAGTGTCGTGGCGTCGAGAACAAAGCTTTCTATCGGTAAAGTAACATGCCATGTCGCCACCTAGCCGTCCGTTTAAAAATTAGCCGCTATTCGCTTTGCCTGAGGTGTCCACTTTACCCGGGTCTCCCCTAGTCTGCTGATTCCGAATTTTCCAGCTCACGGTTCTCTTAATTACTAATAACAACCTCTGACCGACTTACGAGTAACTCTTCACACTAACTCACTGACATTCGCGGATGTCGGCCGAAGTAAATTGCTGACATATGTCAAGGTCTCCGGGCGCCGACGTTAGAAGAAACGCAAGAGCAGAGATTAACAAAAGATTGCGTCGGGAGGATCTAATGAAATGAGCGACATCTGCAGGAGCCGTGGCATAAATAAAGTAGAATTAGTTACGCCGAGCCAGCGAAAAGAAGCGTAGCAGTAGGGGAAAAGGAATAATATAGCTAAAGTGAGAAAAGATTTGCGCTTTCAGTGCAAGAGGCACTTCATTTTCGTGCTTAATGGGTGAAAATGGGGAATCTTGAAGGAAATCCTGAGGAAGGACAACCTCCTACCTACTGACCTTCGCACTCGTACCTCGACGTCAATTTCATACGCGCATGTATACTTGTCATATTGTTCACAATATATATCCAGCGTTACAACTGCCAATGATTGGTGTAAACTTCGAAGTGGGGGTGGTTCTCAATTCGTGTTGTATATTTTGTTTTTACATTGAATATTACAAGCATGGTAAATTAGGACGACGGATAATACATTTTGTACATTACAGCTCGGATTCCTTTTACATGATGCAATCTCTGTATTTGCCGCACGCGGTAACAGGATATAGCCATTCAAACAGAAAATCGGATGAATCCGATGCTCATACTCAAACCTATTATTCACTCTACTATCTCCGGATTGCCCTCTTCAGGTGCACGCCAGGCGTAATTTGATTAACGGTTCGATACATACGCGTACGACACAAATCATTTAAAATGGTATTCATCGAGTAGTAACGACAGAAATTCGTGGGGTTTGCAGATTATAGGGGAGATAGGGGTTCGTTAGCAGAAGTACATACTATCTAGTCTGTGGCAAAAGTAAATAGTTCTTATAAATCACCACTGTGGAGCGCTATCGATTTTTTCTTAGGTAGTTCTTAGGTTTCTCATGTAGGTAAAGTAGTTACGCATCAACCATTTTAATTCTGAGCCGTTCAGATCGGTTATCGATTCGCTAAAAAAATATCGTGTTTCAACACTGGTAAGTAAATATTGAAGGTGTTATACTCTTCTAATTTCAACTCCTGTGTATAGGTGAATATTTTGTATGCTGTGTTGTGTTGAAAGCACACTTATTTAGCTTTATTTTTGTGTAGATATTGTTATATTTAATTATCTTGTAAGGAAGTTATCAGCTATTGTTCTTCGAAAATAACGTTTGGGCAGGTTGGCGAAAATCTCATAGTGCAGGTTCTCCAATTCTCTTCAAATTCAATCGATCAGTTCACATCCGGGTCCGAGAAAAAATATTTGATAAAGATTAAAGGGCATACATTGCTATCTATTACATATTTCGTGTTTTATACTATTGTTACCAATTTAGGCTACATCCTAGGTATGTACCCCGTGCTCAAACGATGCTGTTAGTTTCGCGGCTTTGTTTACTAACAAAATGTTTGGACTGGGTGTACATACATCTAGTACGTTTCGGCATGTTTTTAAACATTGTTAGTCGTTTTTTACCATCTTTTTGAAGATGCTGATTCGATTAACCCGGGTCATGGGGTTATAGTTGGCAAATAATTTCTATTCTATTTATTGCTTTGCTAAATACTCCACTTTTTAATTTCAGATATGAAACTCTTGTGATTGCTGGAAGAAGATTTGAACTTCATGCACTTGTATTTGATTGTTTGATTGTTTTTATTAACGTCGACTCCCTGCAGGGTTTGCGACGGTTATGGAATACCTCCTGTATTCACATACCGACCCGGTATAAGCGTCCACAAGGCGGAGGGGAACACCAAATTTATGCTCATACCGGGTGGACCTACAATTTTTAAGGTGAATTCCGAACCACCCCCCGCGTGGTGCGTGAACGTGCCGAAAATCGGCGATGACAGGTGTTGGCATCGAACCCGGGTCCCACTAATTGCGAGTCGGACACTTTTCCCCGTGAGCCACTGCGCGGGTTACTTCATGCACTTTTAAACAAGTTAATCAACAATTCACAAAAATTCGCTATGCAAAACGTGTGTTAATTAAACCTGTCCTCCCCACTACATCAAATGTATCGAATACCCAATTTATCAAATTAAATCTGTCTGAATTGCAGAAGAAAAGTGTTATCGAAACTCTTTTTTTATATGCAACATTATGCGTGTATTTAAGAAAGCAAACCCAACAACTTAAAAATTCGAAAGATTATGATTAAGAATGATTAACCAATTGGTGAATTCCCTATGGCATAATTTATCTCCACGTATGTATGTATGTACTATGTATGCACTATGAGTATACATGACCTCGTGTATATGACCTCGTATGGGTCATTCCATGCCAAATCGATAACTCATTTCCCGCACCATTTTGTATCTTAATGACACTTTGTGAGCATGTTTTGTGGGCGAGATTAGGGGCGGATTTAAGTCATCATTTGCCTAAATTCGAATTTGGTTGGAAAGTACAAGTGTTTACAAATTTCGGATTTAGCTGTTTTTGCTAAAAATAGGGTCTACATATTGATTTTAATCTCGACAATTATAAGAGCTAGGATGATGATTTTGGTTTCATTTTCATAACAAAAGATGTCGCTTTCCGAAAAAATTTTGATCTATGCTTCAAAACTACTATTTACCTATCACAATTTCAAAAATATTTTTCTTTTGCGAATTACACAAAAAGGCCAATTTTTAAATTTCTGAAAAAAATATAAGTTGTTCCTTGGAATTTTTCCAATCGAACTAGACCTTTTCCAGGTGTGTCGTTTTAGTATTACAGGTTGTTTTATGCTTTGGAAGGCTGGAAGGATGGTGGCGCGCCTGAGCTAGCTGCTGTGCCGCAGGTTTGCGCGGCAGTTTCTTTTGTATATCATCATCCTGCAAGTACTCTGTTGGTTGGGCTTATAACAAGTCAGGCAATGTTTTAAGAACGTCAATAATTACTATCACAACCCACTCTTAGCCAATGACACCTTCTCCCTGAAACCGTGCTAAATACCGATCAACCCAATTTTTCTGCGGGTGCCTGGCCTATTTCTAGGTCTCGTACAAGAGACACCAACCTCTAGTACTAAAACAACACACCTGCAAAAGGTCTAGTTCGATTGGCAAAATTCCAAGGCACAGTATATATCTTTTCTTTAGAATTTTAAAAATTGGGGTTTTTCGTAATTCCTAAAAGAAAAATGTTTATGAAATTCTAATAGGTAAATAATAGTTTTTCGGCATAGATCAAAATTTCGTCGCAACGCGTCATCTTTTGCGATCAAAATGAAATAAAAACGACTGAATCCGAAACTTTCAAACGTTTGTATTTTCAAGCCAAATTCCAATTCGAGCAAATGATGACTTAACCCCGCTTCCCTAATCCGGCGCGCAAAACATGCTGACAAAGTGTCATTAAGATAGAAAATAGTGCAGGAAATGAGTGATCGATTTGCCATGGCATGACCCGTATGTATAAGCCACTTGGCAATTACGAGGGTATTTGCTAAACCCAAGAACATACTGAAAGTGAGTTAAAGTTACAATCAGATTTGTAAACTACCACAGTAACAGCGTGGCACACAATAAAATAATGCTGAGCTTTTGCGGCACCAGCATAGTGGCACTGGGAGCTTATTAAAGCATCGCAATACTATCCAGGTACAGCACTGTTGAAAACAGCTGCCCAAGTGACTGATGTGCCAGAGCGCTTGTTCCGAGCACGTTATTAAAGTACCCTTTGAAGTATTACTTCTTGGAGCGACGGTAGCGTCACATTATAGCTATCTATCAAAATTCGTGCCAGTGGCGTGCACGTCCCGGAAGAAAGCAGGCAGCGTAATCGGAACTTTGTAGTTTTAGGCGGATGGACTTTTGTGTGTATCTAACGAAGCAGCGACGTGTGAATGACTCTTGTCGCTAGCCTGACCCGAGCGCACCGGCATATATCCACGTTTAATTTCCTGCGTGGTGAACAATGTCGTTGGCGAACTAGAACACCCTTTTGTAATAATCTGGCCGGTCTAGTAAGTCCAGGAAAGTGCATTCATGACGTCTTCCTAAGCAGATTGCCAATGTTTGCCACCGGCAAGTTTCTTCTGTATCGCGAAACAGGGAAAATGTATTCAGACTAATACACAATGAAATACAAAATTCATAAATTAATAATTTAAGAAACCTTTCCTTTCCAAAATCTGCAAAAAGATCCTTTTTTCGCTTGTGTGGGAAGTATGAACCCTTGAAATGTCCGCTAAACAGGATCTTTCAAATTTAAAAAAATTACCAAAGTTGTATGTGTTTAATATAACACATACCTAGCTGCATCACAGTAAACTTTAAACGCGATTTTCTCGGAACCGCTTTTCCAAAATCAATTTTCACAAAATTTTTCACAGATCTTGAGTATGCCTGAAGGTAGAGCATAATTAAAAGAAATCGCAATTTATCGGACCCAAAAAGGACGAAATTGGAGTGGCAGATCGTCCGCCCTTTTCTTATTTCTCAATATTTTTCAATTTACCTAATTCATGCTCTACTTCAATGCTTCCATAACATGTCGTACCTGGTGGGGATTTGTATTTTGCATGCTTCAGAGACCTCATTTATAAACAATGAACCGTATATAACATTAATAGCTCTTAAACACAATTTCATGATTCATGTTACACAAAATTATGCACAATATTCCAAGTGCAAACAACAAATGTGTTAAATCTGATTAAAATCCCGCGGTTGATTTTTCTAGGGGAAACGTCGAAAAATTGCCTGATTTTCAGCCGTTCCCAAAGGCAAGGTGCCATAAACTGTAAGTTTTTCAGAAACCAAGGTTGAAGTTTTGTGTCATCCGAAAATGGCTATTGTGCTGGATAAGTATCCTCGACTGGCGCCGACACTCTTGCTCATCTTAGCTAAGTAGTGAATAAATCAGGAAGTATGTGATCAATCAGATGGTTAAGATCGGGTTGCGCTGAGGACGCGTGGTGCAGTAGGGAGTTCGGTCCCAGAGCCGGCAGAACGCGCCACGGCGGCTAAACCGCGTGGGATTTTCGAGAGGCATCGTCTACATTCGGACAGTTTCGTCCGATGGAGCAATTGGCTTGAGGCTCTGAGGTGGAGAGTAGGATGCGAGTGCGGTTCGGTTAGGTCACGTCCGGCAGAAGGTGAACCGCAGCCTGTACGCTCAACCGGCTCAACCACAGTAGTATGTAGTATACTGTGAGCGCAACTACCATCACCCAGGAAAGGCAGCAGCATCAGCTGCATACCAGAAAGCGCGCCACTGCATCGTTTTAATCCGTTCCGTCTCCCGGCAGCGCAGACACGACACACGAGAAACGAGAGCCAAGTGCGGCTCTCCGCGTACCGAGGACAATCGTGGCTTTGTTAAAACTCACCTCATGGAGAACGGCAGTTCCCCGGCAGCTGTTCCCTCGGGTGACGTTCCTCAGCTTCGCATCTTGCCTTGCTTGCGGTACTTGCTAGCAAGCGGAGTTGCCATGTGCCCGTGAAGGCGGCCGATCTCCGGGAGCGTCGCCACCGCCATTGCAACCTCGAGAGAGCACGCTTGCAGCAGAAAGCCCCGAACTTGGAAGTCCACCCCGGTCGGTTCTGGCCGTCTCCGTTCCTTGTGCTCGCCGAGGCCTCACATGGTCCCCGTTGCCACGTAACGGCCGCCGAACTCTCCGGAGAGTGACGCTGTCACGCTTCCACTTGACGCGCACCGGCAACAGGTCGCACTCGCTCTCGCCGTGTCGCACGCGGCCTGTCCCTTTGTTGTTGTTGTTTATTGTGACACCCGCTGGTGAGGACGCGCGGCGGCTTCGGGCGTCGCACGGTCAAGCTCCGCTCGCTCTATTTCCGTCACGGCAGGTAGGAGAGGAGGGACACTCGTAGTCTGGCCCGGACGAATGCTTCCCGACACTATTAACGAAGCTTAAGGATGCCCACTCACCGGACGAGTAGCGAGCTGCATAGAGGCCCGCGAGCGAGCAAGAACTCGATGCTCGCCCGCAGGATGGACGGAGATCGACGGGAGAACGCGCGACACGCGGCCACCCACCGGTATACACATGTCCCTATAAATGGTTACCACTTCCTAACGCTATGACAGTAATATCCACGTGCTTTACAGGCGAAATTGCCTCGATTCCACTGCGGAGACCACTCTTTTGAACTCGCCACTCCCGCATGTTTTAATCCGTTAAAGCCTCCTCTGAACATGCATCAGCCATCAATGACTGCCCGCGTCTATCTCTGGGTGCGCCTGCCCCTCTAGTTCCGGATTTCATGCACTCTTAATAACGAATTGCAGTGAGACACCGGAAACTTTAGCCGTCAAGGGTATTCGATTTTAAACGTTAGGAAATGGATCACATGTTATAAATCACATAAATTCATACGTACTGTTATATAGGAATCAGTCTGTGTATATTACGGGGCAATTTCGTGCCCCATGCCCCCACTAATGCTCGACATTTTTCATTCTTATCGTTTGAGGGTCCGTTTGCGAGACTATAGTCATCGCCGCAACTGAATAGGCGGTTTCAAGGTCGTTTTTCTTCCAATTCCTCCTCTGTTATCATTTTCAGCATAATATTTGGTAGCAACTCGTCCCACTTCTATCAGTTTTCGAACCAAATCATATAAGTTGGATAAGTTGTTACAAAATAATAAAAGTTGAACAAGTTAGTACCAAGCATTGTTCAACTTGTATCAATCATCAGCAACTTATCCAATTTCTATTATTTGGTGCCAACTTTGCCAACGTATATGTTTTGGTACGAACTCATTCAATTTCTAATTTTATACCAACTTATTTAATTTATAATATTTGGTACCAACTTTCGAACTTCTATGATTTTATACGAACTCCATATTCCTATTCCTCCTGTGATTTCATTTTCGTAGGACAATCGGTACAGCGAGCTTGAAACAGCTTATTGAGTTGACAGCGACTATAGTGTAGAAACAGGTAAAATGCAATACCTTTATCATGAATATTGTCTATCATTGTCACTTCCATTCGGTATGTTTATTCAATTATAACTCTTGCAGTCTTTACGCTGCACGAAATATGTATATTGGGATTAGTTGTAGGTGCGCGTTTTATTTTTAACATCTGTGCCAAGTGAAGGTACTTACACTGCGGGAGATTATTAAAAGCCGACGACGTAATGCGAGTGCGGTTGCTTGATAAGGGACGATGCGACGTCGCTCCATCGCTGGTTGCTGAATGGTCCGAAAAGAGACGGATAAAGGCCGCGGGAAGAGGACGTGAAACCACCAGCATACCGGAAGCGAATGCCGAGGGTGGAAGCGAGACAGACATGGAGAAAGCCATCCCGTTCGCTCATCTACATGCCCTTCCCGTCGTTCCGTCAGTAGAATCCGACCTGAATACTAACTTGCTCCAATCTGCACTTTGAAATTTAATTGTTTCTTTCGGCAAACCGAGCAAGTAGATACATCGTGTACACCACTTTGCTTTTTTGCCTTTTTCTCCAAACCGAAAAGCAGCCCAGCTTTTCGCGGTTACACATTCGGAAATTAACATTTTTAATAACGATTGATCGTAATGCCACCTATCTCGCCAACTGCTGTACAAGGTCTAATTACACGACCCGCACCCATGTTCGCTTACAATCTTGCATTGATAAACCCTGGGAATCCTTTTCATAATCACAAATTATGTTCATTCGACGATGCAGTTCATAACAGCATCGGCGCCGGCATTGATAATAGGCTACAAGTCTGCATTATAGCCGATGATAGACCGGCTCTTTCAGCATTAATGCCGGGATCTCCGATGAGCCAACATCTTTTGCAATTGCAGCAAGTGCTTCCGTTCACGGAAACGGCCAAGGGCCGCAATAAGTACTGTATTCACCTAGTTTGTTTGGCCAATATCATCCTACATTATTCTTCCCGTATTTCGTACGAATTATAATCCACACACGAACACGAATAAGAAGCAGGTTTTCATGAATAATTATATTAGATACAGGTCTTCGACGATTTCTTCGAATTTGAGATGAATATTTTTTCCTTTTAAAAACTCCCTGTAGCCGCAAAAAATTCCATTTGAAATCAAGTGAAAAGTCGAGTACGAATGTTCTAATTTGCGTAGTTTATATATAAGCCTTGTCCATAATAACAGATTGCTAGAACTGAATAGAATTTATATATTTTTTTTTGTATAAATTATCAAAAATATTATAATATTTATTATTTTAATTATCATAATATTTGATTTACCGTGTCTACTTAATCTGAAATATGTCAAGATACGCGAAACTGTTCAAAGATTATAAGTTGGCATCACATTCAAAAACAGCTGTTTACAGCTTTATTTTATATGATGTCCATTCGGACGGAATCGATGCCAATTACTCAGCTGATTGATTCGCAACTAATACTCCTTGATAATTGTATTCGGCACGGACGCGCGCCCTTAATGGGAGCACTCGGGTATCAATGGTTTTTCCGTTTGCGATGGAAGCTTCAGCAATATTCCCATTTATTGATGTAAGTGTACTCTTATGCGTTCCTATTCAATAGGGGCTTCTCAATAACGACAGACCGCAATAATCGCACTTCATATCAAGGACGACTGGCATCATTCGAAGGGTCATTGTTTCAGCCCAATCAGTCGCGATTTTGGCAAGCAAATTCTGGCAAATAATACGAAATACTGAAACACCAACTGCTGGTAAAACACAAGCTACTCTTCCGCAAGTTTTTTCATCTCATCTTTGATAGCTGCGTCGATAGTTATTCGTAATGATAGTAACGATAGTAATGATGACACACACTCACGCCGATTAAGGTAGTCGGTAAAAAACACTTTTCTTAAACTTAAACACTCTCCGGCAACTACTGGCTGAATTTTCTTGAATTTGACCAAGACACCGTTTCCGTGATAATGGACTTTGAAATTGACAACTTTTCTACGTGTGACAGCGAAAATCTGTCAGTAATTGAAAAAAGTCGCGAAAAGTGTGGTGCAAGAAATTGTTGTGGTCGAATCTAAGAAAATTTCGCCAGTAGTTTGAAGCTCTTGCAAAAATATTATGTGCGAGTTTAAAGAAATTCTTAAGAAAAGTGCTTTTCTTCAACGAACTACCTTAATGTATTGTTTTTATGCGAGCACGCTTTAGGAATCTAATTAGGTGAGGAAGGAAATAAACTAGCACAGTAAGACCTATGTGCATTAAATGTTGTGATTTATATTTACGATTTATATCCATGTCGGCAGAACGCAATGCGGGAAAAGGTCGGGGTCGAGACGCACTTCCACGTGTGAGGTTGGTATGGGTCGCTCGGGGGGAAAGTGCCCTTAGAATGGCTTTCAATTGACAGTCTAAGTATGTCAAGTCACGATTCTGAGCCATGCTGCGAAAGAACCTTCGCACTGTCCTACTTGTCAGGAATCCAAATCTCCGCCTTTTGATATCAAGACACTTAGGGTTTATTCCCTTTAAACGCTCGAAGCTACCTATTTGAATACAAGCGTAACTAATAGCAGTCTTTCTTTTCGGTCCGACTCCGATATAATTCAAGATTAATCCGGATACCTGGGACAAAATTGCATCTCTGTAAACGAGCCCTCGGGGGTGTCATAAATAATACTTCTATGCGCAGCTATTGCGAATATCTGAGATTGTAGAACTAACTCCCGCCACTCTCAATGAGTACCACACAACCAGTGTTGCACGAGTCGACCATTTCGCAACAATTATCCCCACTTTCATCCAAAGTGAGCTCCTGGAGACCGCAAAGCACTCCCCGTGGAAAAGCCTGTTGCAGCCGGCGCGCAGGTGTAGAAGTAGGTGCATTGAAATCCATATATAAATTTTCCATTTATTCATTTAAAACAATGACTTCCATGAACCGTGGATGTAACATCGTCTGCAGTACCAGCCCTCGGGTAGAGGAGCAACCGTTCATAACCGTTCTCCCACATCTTTTTCATTTTATACGATAATCCGCTTTATTTTAATAATGTGTGTGCGTGTGTTTGTACAATATAATAATAATAATTATTATAGTAATAGAAGTAATAGTAGTAGTAGAGTAGAATAGTAGAAGTAGTAGTAGTAGTAGTAGTAGTGGTAGTAGTAGTAGAAGTAGTAGAACCGCTGATAAGTAGTAGGAGGACGCTCCGCTTCGCCGGAAGGTCCTCGCCCCGTAGGAGGCGAAATTTCGCTTCGCGAAAGAAACAGAGCCCCAGGAGTCCGCCAGACCTTGCGAACCGGATCTGTCCGGGAGCTTGGCGCTCTCGCGGTGGCCCAGTGGCCGTGGACTCCTGGAGGGTCGCGATTGCAGGGCGATGTCGGATCATTCTCGTTTCTACTGCCGCCACAACTAGAGTCGACGATTCGAAGGATGTTACGAGACCGATTGATGATTGAACCGAATGAATTGGTGGTGGTTAGATGTCGATTGCGAGGAAGCGATCATTTATTCCTCCTCTTCCTCTTCCTCCTCCTCCTCTTCCTCCTCCTCCTCCTCTTCCTCCTCTTCCTCTTCCTCCTCCTCTTCCTCTTCCTCTTCCTCCTCGGCTTCCTCCTTGTCGCCGCCCTCCTCCTCCTCCTCCTCCTCTTCTTCTTCTTCCTCTTCGAATTGTGGCTCCTCGAGCTCCTCGTCGTCGGCTGCCGCCTTCACGTCGTCCTCACCCTCCGGCGTCTCTGGGTCTCCGGTCTTTTTGCCCGGCCTCTCACCGAACCACTTCGGCAACTTCGCTGTTAGTGCCGAAAACAGAAGTTTACCATTTTATGCGATTCTCGGGATCGCCCCTGCACGCGCTCGCGGCATCCTCCTGCGATGACGGTGCATTTCCACGTTTCCAAGCGCGAGCTATTTTATTCATATAGGAAAACCTTCTTTCGTTCGTTCAAGACGAAATCTATTCTACCAGTCATTTTCAGTATGTAAACGTAATCGGGAATATTAATGATGTTTTGGAGAGAAACCTAGTACATACTATACTGGGAGAGATTACAAAATGGTAAGAAGTGGAAGAAATTTTGTGGGGAGTTGTCTGAATCCATTTGCAATTCCCCGACTAAAAATCCGAACATTCAACTAAATGTTTAAAAGTTCTTGCGTTGTATATATTAATAAAAATTTGTCAAGTAAAACCATAGAAAAAAACACCGAGTCAGTTTTCCACTTATCGCAATAGATCAATTGTGCATTCAATAATCTTTGTTAAAAATGATGATATTGACAAGGTCAATTGCGAAAAGTGGAATAAATATTATCGAAAAATATCAATGGCTAAAGAAATTTAATTTTCACTTGCCACAGGCGTTGCCACCTATCGCGCGCTCCTCTAATTCTCATTTAAGTACGGTACTTTTAAACCATTCCATGGAAGGTTCGGAATTTTTCTCATAGTCGAGTTCTAAAGTTTATAAATCTCTCCTCGCAATTTCAGCTCAATTCTTACCATTTGGAAATTCCGCCTATCGAAACACGCGTGAGTTTATAACATTCTCTATGTTGAACCTTCCGCAGCCGTCATCACACGATAAAAACAAGTCAGTAGAATTCTTGATTCCTGCAGGTCAAGAATCCAAGAAAAGCTATTTCTGCAGAATCTTATTGAAAAATCAGCAAGCAGCTTTGATGACAACTCCCATATGGAATTTGAATATGAATTACAGAACTGCAGCAATGCATAATACTTGGCTCTGACTCGTCATACGTACTCTTCTGGCGGCCAAGGAATTGTTCCTTCTGCTGGGACCATTGCTTCTCGACGATCTCCTTCATCTGGTCAGTCAGGCCCTGCAACACCAACGGACAGAATGGCATGCTAGGAGTCGTCGAACACACAGGTGGGGAACTCGCATGGACCCTCTTCCTCGGGTTAATCTCGCTTTTTTCGAGGATTCCGCAAGGAATCTCTCTCCATGCCGGGCGGAACGGGTGAACAAGGTACGGCTTGACATTAGAACTACTGAACATCGGTGCATTTGCTGCTCGCCACTTCCTCTCCCCTTCAGGCTACTATCCATCTCGCGAGAACTAGACGTCGGGGGCCGGGCCGGGGCCAGGGCCAGGGCCAACATGGATCACAATACGGATCGGGGCACAACAAACATCCATCGTTAGCATATCCTTACGCTGATTAATGACGGGCTCTCACAACATAGACTCTCATACCAATCACTGTCCTCTCAACCGTCAGGCCTTGCATTAGTCACGAGGCAAAAAGTATGGGTACCGAAGAATCGATGCTGTGTCGTAATCGGTGGGAAAGAGGAGTTGACAGATGACAGTAGTGTCAGTTCGATGATAGTTCGACTCCCTCTATTAGAAGGAGGCTGAAGAATTGTTTTAGAGGTCCAAAGCACTGTCAGAGGTGCGAGCGAGTGTCAGGACTAGAATCGTAGTGTGGTCGATATGTACATAGATGTGTCAGAAGACACTGTCACCTAGTACCGATGGTTACGTTTCGAAATAATGATCTGCACTGAGGATCCAATATGGAATTGTGCGGGTGAAATTCTAGTGTGGTTTACCGAACATTCGGCCTGCCAGTGATGATTCTCCCTGGTGGGATGACACGGTCAATGGGAAACAAGAACACAATAGACCGACGCAGGATGTTGTTGCCGCCGTGTCTCACGTGGAGGATCCTCCTGCGAAGGTTCAAACTACCCCAGACAAGATTGGACACTTAGTAAACGTTCGTCAACCAGAATTAGATGACACGATCTGCATGATCCTGGTGGCATCTTGTGGGACGGTGCAGGAGTGCAACCAAAGTGGGCAGGCAAACGGGGGCTACATTGATAGACATCTCGAGGGGACTCACTTTTATTGCGCTTCATGAACTGTTCATGTTTCTGTTTCCAGATTTTCTCGCTGGACTCCGCTAGAAGCGTGTCGTAACCCTGCGATTCAATTGATACCTCACTGACAACTAGCTCTTTAACAAGTTTCAACCTAATTCCATTTCCCTTTGACCCCCACCCCCTTTATGCATATCTCGTGACAAGCTATTGGGATTAGTACTTAGTTTGGACACGTCTTCACTCCGGATTTTCCCCGATGATATTTAACTGAATATAGAACTCTGTATATTTGAAATTCGTGTGTCAAATCGGAATGTTGAGTAATACTAGTTTGTGGATAAACTTAATACTTATGTTGCTGCTAATTTAGTACAACTTTGAGAACAGTGAGTCGGACTGTCAAATCGCTAATTAAGACCCTGTTAAGCAATCGTCATCACGTTTCATTTACACAACTACGATCTAAAGTGCTTTCAAAGCTGTACGAAAAGAAACTTTTTTAAAAATGACCAAGGATTTCAAAATGCAAAGTGGAACGGACGTACACCGATTCCCAAAAACTTTGCCACGAAAATTTCCCGTGCACAACATTCTCTTTGATTATCCTCAATTTGCTAGAACTCTCTATTAAATGTTTACTTACGCCTTCGAAGAGCTTCTTCTTGTCATCGTAGGACCTGGTATCGACACGACGTTCGTACTTGGAGGCGACTTGGATCTTGGGCTGCGAAAAGGGAAATGATTGTGCACCGATTATTTGCCGAATTGTTTTTTAAACCAGCTGTTATCTCTGAAACATTTGTCAATGGAATACTTACAGGGTACTTTCCGGTGAGAGCTTCGGGGTCCAGACCTTTCTTCAGGGCCTTGTGCCTCAGTTGCTGCTTTTGACGTTCCTTCAATTCTTTAAGCTACAATCCAAAAATCGAATACTCGTAAGTGATCTTTACTGAAGTTGGGCTTGTATTTTCATAAATTGATCGGAGACATGGACACTGACTGAAAGTTGTTACGATTTAGGAAGCTATGGACTAATTTGAACAAGGAGGCCAACAAGGAGTGCGTGGCGAATACACTCTAGAATTTTAATTTTAAAAAGGAACAATAATTCTGACGGAAAAAATGGATGGATTGTCTGACGAAGACGTAAAACCGTGCAACACTTACGTCGTAGTCCTGGCGTTTCTGTCGCTCCTCCAAGTCGTATTTCTCGGTTTCGAGCTTGACGATGGACTCCCAGAGGTCGTTGGCCTTCGCGCGGAGTCTTTCTATTGAGAGGTTCTCGACTTCCAACGGTTTAATGCGGATACTCAAAGAGATTTTCTTCTCCTCCTCAAGCTGCTCTTTCGTCTTGTTGCGCTCGAGTTGCGCCGATGTAAGGTTACCCTAATGAAGTAGGCGAAAGGGCAATTAGTACGAAATGGCAAAGACCGTTAATTAGCCGTCGATCCTCGAGCGTGGACACCAACCGCAAGGTCTTTCCTGGTGATGGTGAAGTTGGGACCCTTTTTGCTTTGATCTTTCATCGCCTGCATCATAGCCTGCCGTTTCTTCTCTGACTCCTCCAGGCGCCTGAATACCAAAAAATATTCACCGATTAACATAATCTCCGTTATTAATAATGTCATAAAAATTAATCTTATTTCATTAGAGTCTCGAAAGTCCTCTTGTCGTCACGCACCTTCTCTTCTCTTCAATATCGCGCTGTTTCTTCTCCTCTGGAATCATTCAATAGTCGCAGTGAGTAAACTCTAACATCTGACCAAGCAAGAGACGAACACTATTTCCTTACCAATTTCACGTTGGCGGCGTTCTTCTTCCTCCTTCTTCTTCTGGGCCAATCTCTTCTCCTCGTCCGCACGAGTGATTTTGCGCTTGGCTTGCTTCTCCTAAGGCGACAGGAAAACACCAATGTTATTCGCCAGTTCATCAAGTTCATTAATGTCGAGTTGATATTGCTCGGCAAGCAATAGGGTTCCTTGAAAGCCTCGCATTCTAACTTCCATCCGTGATCACTTCAAACCACTCTCTCCGCGAGGTAATCATTAGCCATAATCTACTAGCCAAGTGTCTTTGCCCAGAAAATATTAACAAATATGCAAATTTCTTGTCCTGACAATGTTCGCAAAATGCCCAATTTTTAATCCGTTGATGCGATTTATATATTGCAAAAATCCTCCGGAAAAAACACACGATCTGTCTTTTTTGCAGTTGGCCCAAGACAAGAGCTTGTCGCTTGATAGGAGTTGGAAGAACTTGCCTTCAATCTCTTGAGCTCCTCCTCCTCCTTGCCTCTCTGCTTCCGCCATTCTGCAATGTACTCCTTGAGTTGTTCGTCGAGGTCGCTTCTCTTTTGTTCTTGCCTCTGCAAGTATTGAGAAAAACTTGATGAGAATTAGAGGGATTTGGTTGGTGGGCTCGTTATCTGACCGGCCTTAGAAACTTGCCTTCATAAACTCGGGGTTCTCGCCGGAGTCCCTGTGGTAGGCAGCAGCGAAAACAAAAGTAATTTCTCTTTAGTTCCTGCCGAAAGGCAGCTCGCCTCCTAAACAGAGATCTCCTAGAGATCTCCTCCTGCACGCGTGCCACTCTTGCATCTCTTTACTTAGTTCCTGCCACACGCAGAGATTCTCTGGTGCGTCGTGCCGACAGGCCGCACGCTGTCAGTTTTCTGCTCTTGTTCTTGTTCTACTTTCCTTTCGTTGTTTATTTGTTTTGTCTTTGTATTTCGTGTTTTGTGCTTTGTTCGTTACCTGGTTGGATTGCCTTCGGCAGTGAGGCTTGCTTATGTAGCACGCACGCACGCCGACGACACACGGACAGACAGACAGACAGGCACACAGGCACACAGGCTGACGGACGGACAGATAGGCGCGCAGGCAGACAGTAAAAGGCGAGTAACGTGCAAGCACGTGGAATTAAGAAAACCAAAGTTTGGCCTTTCGATTTGCTCAGCACACGTAGTGGAAATGGGAAAAACTTTCAATTGAACTTTTAAGAAAAAAGCTCCGACCACACGCTTGTCGGAGCAGCGCAATTTTAAGGACTCTGCCGACTCAAGGGTTCTGCCGATTCGTGCTTGGTAAATCGGCACACCTCGACTCGGCGCGAGTCTTTCGCGCTTTGGGACTCCAGACCTCGAGTCCACTTTTCGTCCCAAAGCCAGGAGCGCAATACAAAAATGCCCAACAATTCGCCCGTGGAGAAAAAATCAATGGACAATGCGTGCCTCGGATCGGAGGCCGCGAATTAGACGGCGGTAAAGAAAGAACCCGGAAAAAGTTGGACGATCATAAAGATCCGTGGGCGAGGAAGAGAACCTTGGTACTCGTGGAAGCGGAATGCTGTCGGGTGCATTCAGTCCGGAATCATTTTAGACCAGGGATGGGACGCTAAATTTAGAGGTGGTTCTGCGGAAATGCGAGGTGAAGGAACGTTAAGTTCTGCAAAGTGAGATCTTAGGAGGTAACCTTACACAGCAGCGTAACATTGGCATTAATACGCATGGCTCGTGCTGCTGTATGGTGAAGTAGGTAGGCCAACGTTTGGTTATACCAATTATTTTTCAATTGCCTGGAAATACTCAGAGTTGGAATAATAAAGGGATTTTTGCACTTCTCCCGAAATGGGGAAATGTTAAGTGGGGGGATCCAATAGATGTAAGATGGATGTTAACTTTCGGTTAGTGATTGCAGTCACTGTTACATCAGCCGGATTGATATACAGGCGAGATTGTAAATTTGGTGCGGGAATGTGATTGGTAAAACAAGAGGACGTATAAAGAAATAACATGTTGTGAAATGACAGGTTGACAGATCACACATCGGTTTGCCAATCGCTCGTTTCACCTCGAGAGCCCGAAACCTTTCCCTTCTCCACCTTAACTGCAAGCGGCACACAATCTCACCACCATTGTAAACTTAACCACTGCCATAATTCGTATTGTCAGTCACTAGTCACAACGGCGCAACAAGCCAGAGGAATTCTTTGCTGGTCGAAAGCCAAGGAGGTGGCCAGCCTGCAGAAAAAATCGAGGCTTTGACGATCACACCGTCCACGAAAGCCACCGAAAGAACAAACTCTCGATTACCCACGACAACCAATACGCAATCGACTTCGAAAACTAGTACATAATGTCCAATAGTCCCATATCCGCATTCATAGATTATTCTGACTTTTGAACAATCAATTTAGCGCTCAACTTGTTCGAAGGTCCAATTGAATGCATCTTTTGTCAGGAATTCTCGGAACCCCTTTAATGAATTCGATTATCTTTCACGCTCCGCGTAAGCTGACTAATCCGAAGGGAAGTCGAGATTCGTAGAAGTCGTGGACTCGACGAGGTAGATTCAGTGGCCCCCTAGCAGTTCGTCGATTGTCCTGAGAAGAAGAACTCGAACAACCAGAGGAAATCAGCTGGCCGCGGGTATTATTGCTGCGGTTCGATGGATTATAGCGGTAAAATCAACAATCACGTGACAGAACGTGAGGAAGGAGTTTCTGTTTCGTGAGGGTAGTCTTTGCTGTGGGGGTGCGATGGACGGTTGGATTCATGGCAGCACGAGGAACGGAAGGAAGAAAAAATCGCCTGCCAAAAAATCGGAGGAGAGAAAAACAGCCAGTCTCCAGTTTTCGGGCTAATAACAAAAAATAGTGGGAGGAAGTGGGCGGGCGTGTCGAGGAGAACTTTGCTGGAACTGCTGGCCTTACACCTGCTGGTCGCCTCGTGTAAACATGTAATGCTGTTCACACATATACATATGTAGGCAAGTGGATGTGGGCACACGTAATTATGTACAGAGCCGTCACTCGTTAATCTGTGCGATTAATGTTGAGAGATTGAGAGACAAAAACGAGAGAACACGGGAGGATGCGAAACAGCGAGATGGAGAGAGAGAAAAAGAGAGAGAGAGAATGATGAGTATGGCCGGGGCGGGAGTTGCTTCGAACACTGATCGTTCATTAGATTATCTGGCAGGATCGAGATTCTCTCGAGATTCCATAGTTTTCTCCGATATTCCTCCACTTCAATTTTCCCATTCACAGCGAACCTGGGAATGCGCTCGAGTCTCGATTACTACCACGGCCAGTCGTCCTGTAATTACGTCGCCTCAGTTGGAGAGCGCGGCATATTCGCTCGGGGCTGGCTTCGGTGTAAGAATAAACTGTATTACGTTATCGCGCACATATTTATGAAAGATTTGGCGCCCGGCCAGCCGACCGCCGGTTATATTAGTTACAGGCGTATATTACGTAAGGCCGCGCCGTTTAATGCCGCCGAAAAACCTTAAAACTTCCCCCGGATCTCTACAGCGCTGGCAGCGCACACTCGCGCCGATAAATCACCGGGCCAAAATCCCCGAGGCTTCTATTAATCGGCCGACTGGCATAACGCGGTCAAAAACCTCCCCCGTTTTTCCCTCGTCCCGCCGAGATTATTCATTTCGCGGGGCTAGTCGCTTCCTATCAATTCGACTCTCTACGGCCGATCCAGCCAGCAAGCTTGTTGACGCTCCCGTCTAGCGACGTCCCGAAACGTCCGCGCTTGTAACTCGAGACTTGGCGATGCGCAAGCTCGATATTATTCAAGAGCCAAAGTCGACAGACGAGTGCATCACCGAGGAATGTCGGTCTTGCCAGACATATCGATTGACTAGTGTGGGAGAGAGAGAGAGACCGAGAAAGAAATGAGATCAAGTTGGGATTTTTGGCCCTGGGCGAGAGGGTGTAAATTGTGAGACAGCGAAACGGAGAAACAAACGGGAGTTATTGACGTGTAAACACCTCGAGAGAAAGAGAGACAGAAAGAAAGACAGAGAGAGAGAAAGAGTGAGAGAGAGAGGTTCAACTTACTTTTGGGACGCCCTACCCCTATAAAAAAAGAAAGTACAGGTTCATTAATAATGTCGTGGCGACACGCCAGTTGTGTTCGGAACTGCAGAAAGCCGTCTCTAAAGGTACAATCAGCCTTTTTGCTTTTGTTTTGGAAAACGTGGCGCCTCCTGTTCTCTTTAGTCGAGCTTTAGCTAGGAAACCTGGGACAATCACTGCGACCTGACTCAACGGAACACAACTTGAACGGGACCAACGACAGCCTGCTGACTTCCAGCCAATAGTTCCCGCAGGTGTTACCCTCTTGCAAATGGAGCTTTGCCTGCTTTCCCGGCTTAAAGACGAGGACACGTTTCGTCGTTCTAGCGAGACTAATGCGTATCGTTGCCAATGACGCGGAAACCACTGGGAAGGAAGAGATGCAGACTGACGTGTTCTCCTTGGTCAGGAGGTTGCCGCACCTTCCATGGGCGCGGGGGAGGCTTCCGTTGCCCAGTCTCGGCAACGCGGCAGACGGACCGACAGTAAAATGCGACAGGTAGCAACAGTTGTGCGTGGAAATCAGAAGAACAAACAGCAAGGGACAAACTGCGCTGGCTTGGGAGAACGAACCAACTCCTTCATTCCTATTGTACATCTCGGAAAGTGACAAGGCTTGGGCGATGGGAGGCGCAGTCCTACCAGTCAATCAGTGATCGACAGGCCGCAAAGACGATTCTTTTCGAATCGGGAGACTCGGTAGAGTCTCGCGCCTAGTAGTAGTCGAGGATATTTTTCCCATGGATGGCAAACTTTCAGCTTGATTTATGCTAAAGTTACACCTCCGACGATTCATTTACGAATCTTGTATTTCATCGATTGGTGTGCCGAATAAAAGTTGCCCGCAACCGAATTTTCTCTGGTTGAGGAAAAAGATTGCGCTACTGTCGCCACCCAAGTCCCTTTTCACTTTGCCACTGCGCAGTGTACGTGAGCCAAAGTGTCTCGTGTCTATGTGTGCTTGGTAATCCATGTTGGAGTGAAATAAAAAGAGGCCAATTCTCGTCGGCGTAGGAGAAAAAAAATGACACGAGAATCGGTGGTGAGTGGAATCTGTGCTTGTGTGTCTCCACTAGAGAGGAACAAAGTATAGCGGCGGCAACATAATCGAGACAACAATAGCGACACAGCAGCTTTGGAAAAACAGCAGACGGAGCAGAGCAGCGCGAAAGAATTCGAAAAACGGGAGGGACGGAGGGAGATGATGGTGTTTTGGGAAGTGTCGGTGGTAGAGAGGAAGAACGAAACGAAAGCCACGTACCGTGTACGGCACGGAAAAAGCGCGGCTGTGCGCGGTACCCCGCTTCTCCTTGTTTGTCCCCAGGCTGGAAAACTATCGGCCGGAAGATTCCGATCTACCAACCGATTGAAACGAAAATCGTAAAGCGAGGCCGAGAGCTCCAGCCACATCCAGAATATTCGTAAAAACTGGCAGGAAAATCAGTATTGTGCGCGTGCACGCGCCATACTCGGACCATTCGTTCGGCGTACGTAACGCGACACGAGCGACGTCGACGCGGAAAAGGTGACATTTCATCCGAATTGAACTCGAGCCGGCAACGCGCGGGCATTAAAGAGGACGAGCGATCGGGTAAGCTCGCACGAGATTCACTGAGAAAAAGGGATCCTCGAGAGTCCGGCGTAAATGGGGGGGGGGGGGGGGGGGGGGGGGGAACGAAAGGAATCGTTCGATGGGGGTCGTGCGAACTGCACGCTTCTTCACTCCCCAGTAGAAAATTGGCTGGACAAAAACAATATAGGTTCGTCGGCGTAAAGAGGAGTCCGCGCGGACCGGCGGGGGGTGCGTGGACAAATTATATATCGGAGAAGCAAAAAAATCTTGAGAAAAGGGAGCAGCCATCGTCCTGAGAGACGAGGAGAAGTATGGAAGAAGCTGCTACAGAGAAGTATGGGACAAGTAGCGGACGAACAGAGAATGCCAGATATATATGCTCTATCGACAGTACAAGGCAACAGTTAGACAATTAAGAAAATCATCAAACAGAGACAGAAAGAGATAGAGAGAGGAAGAATAGCAAGAGAAACAGAGACAGAGACAGAGAGAGTGAGAGAGAAAGAGAGAGAGATAGTGAGAGAGAGAGAGAGAAAGAAAGAAAGAAAGAGAGAAATAGAGGCGATAAATGACGTGAACATTGCCAATAGCTCGACCGACAAAGCAGGCACGATTTATAGATTATACCAGGACTTACTCGAACTTCTTCTCCGGTTGCCTTCGATTTTGCGAATTGTTTTCGAGTCGCGCGCCGCGTGTTCGTCGTATGGTCGATGCCGAGAATGCAGGTTTCGATCGATCGGTTGGTTTTTAAGTATCGTGTGTCGAGATAGGGAGGAAAGAAAGACGTGGGGTAGAGAAATAGAACAGAAAGAAAAATCCAATGATAAACCAGACGCCTTGCGAGATCCTGGCGTACAGCAAGCGACCTCGCCTCTATGCGATTGGCCCTAACCAACATTTCTTCGCCAGCAACAAGTGTTCCTGATCGCTCGTGAATTTTGCAGAAGACGGTGCTTCAAGCAGAAATGGATCTTTCCTCAAGGTATAACTCGAGCTACTCGGAAGGCGTGCCGTTGGTACTTTGGAAAAAGAGACTTGCGCAATCACCCGCAACTTTGAATGATTTCCATCAACGACATTCGCCACTCGCCAATTCATTGTCAATTTGCCGTGATTCGCCATTCCACAAATGGCCATGTCCGGGCTAATTTTGAGTGGAGCTCGAAATCGAGTCTCTCACGAGCCGCCGGGCACGTTACATGTACGCTCCGTTTCTGCGGGAGAAGCACGCCCGTTCTAATTTTAACGCTCTTTCGAGAGAAATCGCACTAAGCCACGAGCGCGCGAGCGCGCGAGCTATCATATTTTTTCAGAAGTGGCCCGGCGGCATATGCCTTTGGAATATCTCGCTGGTTTTAGTCAAACGGAGCAACGACCGCTGCTTGATGAGCGTGCAGATCCCGAAATTTCATCCGCAATTTAAGTCGAGTAAAAATACTTTCCACGCAAACGTGGCTTTTCTCAAATACTCGTAACATAATCTTCCGCCCCTCGAACCAATTCAAATTGATGTAAATTAACGTATAAACTGTGCAAAGAATATTCTCAGGTAATTTACTTCGTGTTTTAAACCAGAGATTCCGAGCACAAGTGGGAAAAGCTTGTGCAAATGTGTGAAACTCCGAACTGGACTCGAGCGCGATGAGAAAAATGATGTAATGGTACAATAATTCCGAAGAAGTACACGTTTCGACCTTCATATTCCCAGTGTCGCAGAAAAACGACTTTCCTCAAGCATTTCTTTAAACTTTCACATGTTAATCTTTCCATGGTCTTCTGGTCAATTACTGGTCGAATTTTCTTGGACTTGGCCGCACCGTTTCCGTGACAATCGACTTGAAATTGACAAGTTTTATACGTGTGACATAGCCATAACCTGTCAGCAATTTAAAAAAAAGTGGCGAAAAATATGCTGCAAGAAATTGTTGTGGTCAAGTCTAAGGAAACTTCGCCAATAATCCCAAGCGCTTGCAAAGATTAATATGTGCAAGTTTAAAGAAGTTCTCAAGAAAAGTGGTTTCCTTTACCAACTACCTTAAAACGAGCTACTACGAGTCACGAAATGTTGTAGTCACGAAAAAAACATTCTCCCGCGAAAAATCCACCCAATAATTCTAGCTGAAATCGAGGCTCAGCGGTGGTCGACACAATTTCTCTCGAAAGCAATCGACAGCGATGTACCGGCGAACGGTAGTCGCTTAATGAAGAAGCCAGCTACCATCGGAGACAAGAAAGCGATAGAGAGATCAAACTAAAAGCTTCACGATGGAAAGACAAGATTCTAATCGGAGATACGGGAATAACAGACTCTAGAGAGATACGTCGCGTTGCCTCGGCGCAGAGTGGTATGAGAGGCCTAATGCAGACAGCTCTGGAACTTACTTCCTGAAATGAGAAAGCGAGAGAACGTGCACGTTAGAGACCGTCTTCAAGGAATATCACTTTGTTAAAGGAATCATTGATAACACTTACACTTCCTCGACCTCCTCCTCGCTGCTGTAAAAGAGAAATGGAAAAGAACATTTGTTAGTTCGTGAACACAAGGTATAAACGTATCAGGGTGGGCCGGGGGACAAAGGGTGCATACAAACAAAATACAAAGGGCCTTCGATAGTACGGGACGGCTCTCCGACACTTCAAAATATTCGCCTCGATTCTCACTTGGATACAAAACACCAAGATACCTCAAAAATAATATTCTCAACACTTATTAAATACAGAGTGAAACCATACATGTGTCGACTATTGGAAAGCTGAAGCGCGTGTTATCCTCTGGTATTTGCAATTTCAGGCTTCCGTTTGTTAGTTGTGGGAAGTAAAAAGTGAGTGGAATATAAACATATTCTGGAGACAATTTTTAACTTCCAAACGTTTATTCTACTCATGTTTTACCGGCTATGCTAATCAACGAAAACCTAAAAGGAAGAGTGCCAGAGGGCAAATTTTCACCTTCAACAACCGACACACGTATAGTTTCACTCTGCATATTAAATTCAATCTAAAACAAGACTCAATGAATTTAATACGGTTTCGAGGGGAGAACCGCTTGCCCAGAATGGGCCTCCGAGAATTCACATTGTCAGCGAGCGGTATTGCATCGGGGAGGCTGGAATTTCCGGCTGGAATGCCGAAGAGTCGGAGAATCGTGCATCAATTTGAGATCGAAAATACTTAGTCGAGAAAAACACGCGGGGTGAAGGGGGGCGTAGGGCGGTGATGGTGCTTTCAAACGTCAAACTCTATTGGGCTTGGTGACGCGTAATTTCAGGTATCACATAACACGAGACAAGAAAGGGGGTGGGGGGCGTCGACGGGGGCGAAAAGTCACGAGTAGGGTTCGTTCAGTCTTACGTGAGCACGATTCGTTTTGTTGGGTATAGTTCGTAGTGTGCGAGAACGAGCAACGTGGGACAGCTTGTTCTATCCCCGATACAAGAGGGATACGAGAGCGCTTGCACTCTCGACTCCGTAAATCGACACTGCGTCGCAGATATTCAGCACGACCTACGCGTGCACTCCTTAACTCTTCTCTTTCATAATTCGACGGGCTTAAATAATTCCTCTTCACTTAAAACTAGTTTTATTAATTCGTGGACGCTGCTTAGTGCGCTGTCGCGAAACTGGAGTTCAAGTCGATTCTACCCTTCAGAAAAGTGTTACTGGTGTGACAGTAATAATCAATTCAGCTTATTGCTGAATGTTAGTAATAGCAGTACTGGCAACTCAGTTGTTGTCAGTATGTGCCAGTATTATTGTAAAGACTAATACTGCCAGCACAGTACTAATCTCAGTAATTGAATATTGAAATGAGCAGTATCGAAGTAGTACTGCAGACCGCAGGTATTGTTAGCTGATATTGGAAATAAAAATTCACTACTGGTGGAAATACTGATTATAGTCGCCGGCAACTGAATAGGCGGTTCCAAGCACGCTTTTCTTCTTATTTCTCGTGTGTTATGATTTTCGGCATAATATTCGGTAATAATTCACCCAACTTGTATTATTTTTGGCACTAAATCCTATAGGTTCAATAAATTGCTACTCCCCCTGTATCATCATTTTCGGAGTACAATTAGAAAAGCCAACTTGAAACCGCCTATTCAATAGGCAACGACTATAGTAGTATGTCGGTACGCAGTACTTTCTTCCGAGCTGGATTAAAAGTACTGGTACTGCTAGCATTGATCAATATTTTTAATAGCCCTTCGGAAGAAAGTACTGGACTTGAGCAATAATATCTTCTTAATAGTCGTACTAAGTACTGAATGTAACCAGGAACTTGTCGGTAATGCGGCAAAATATTACTGGAGAAGTACTAAAGATCCTTAGCACTTCTCCAGTACCATATTTATTAGTACTTCTCAGTAAAACTTTTTCGTAAATAGTACAAGTAGACTGAGTATCTGCGATAATATTCGACGGCCGGTTCGAATTAGTCCGAATCCCGGCAATTTCGCAAGTCCCGCACCACTAAGCAGCGTCTCGGATGCTAATAGATTTTCCACGGCCGCGAATCGCGGAGAATGGCCAATCTCGAGGTGAGTATTGACTTGAGAGTGAAATTCTCGAGGGCAGCACCCAACAATGATATTTCTCAATGAAGAACACCTAAAACTATTCTCGTAAACCTTCAATCCAATTTCTCAGGTTTAACTCTACATTAATTACTATCTTTCGCGAGATTTGGAGATCTGTCCTCTCAAGTAAACACGCAGCTCTACTATTCTCAATCGTCTTGACGAATCTACGTCGGAAAAAGCTCGCGCGGCTAATCTCTTCCTCTGAGTGGTGTGTGTGCAATACTTACGAATATTGTTCCTCGTCGTCAGACATGTTTGCGGGTGGTTAAGATGCTGGAACATGCCAAACGAGACAGCCGATTAACACAATCGCTTCAACACGCAATCGAAGAGTCAATCGCGGAATCCGATGGTCTAAATAGCAAGTGGAATCGTGTCACGGAAATCTATTTCGCTCTATCGCGGCGCTGCCCGCCCGAAACTGCCTCGCCACCTTTCCCCTCGCCTATATCGCTCGCACGTACCTATTACTCATATCAATGAAAATTATCCATTAAAACAAAGCAGTCCATCGAGCTTTACACAGTGCCAGTCGAACATATCCCGCGAACACACGAACCCCATAATCGCCAGCACCCACGAACTCACAGAAACAATAAAAATCCGCCAATCGGATCGCCTTGCTCCTATATCCTCCCTTGTCCCGCTCACGGTCAGGTCGGCGAGCGGTTCACTTTCTGCGATCGAATCCCGCCGATATAGCCCACTGGAGAAAGTGGCGGGAGGACGAAGATTCCCGTGCACGTGTGTATGTGTGAGTGAGAGAGAGAGAGAGTGAAAAAAAGAAAGATGTAGGTGAAGAAGAAAGAGCATAAATCAAACCTTGCTACTGGCGTGAGAAGGGAAAAGCAATGATAAGGGAGGAAGTCTTGGGGGCAAGACGATGCACCGGTGCAAAGGTAATCCGATATTCTGAGACGAGAAAGAGAGTGCCAGTTTGCTAACCCTGGCCGCAAGCTCGGCGTCGCAAGCTCTATAAGGAGCCATCCCCTTCTCCTCTTCGTCACTCTAATTTTAGAAGAGCAACGTTCTCTCTCTCTCTCTCTCCATCTATCTCCTGGCTCCTCTTTCTCTCTCACTCCTCCCGTCTTCCTCCTTCTCGGTCTTCCGCCTCCTTCGTGCGACTCTCGATCTTTGCCGCCATCGCCGTCGCCACCGGGCGCAACCGGAGACGCGGCCGACTCGCCTATTCCTATTATCCTGGAAAGATTAGCAGATCATCGGCTGGCGCCGCCGACGCGATGATCCCCCGCCAAACTATCGAGCCTTTGCCAGAGATAAGACTGGGCGAGAGCTTGGTCTCGTCTGCAAGCTTCATTACTGATTCATCGAGGAAGCCTGCCAGCAAGCGACGGCCTATTGGAATTCGCCAATGCGTGAAGTTTAAGCTCCCGGATTGCCAAGTTTCGGCTGCCCCCTTCTGTCATGAGAAGAAGACCTTACACCGAGGCGGCGGCGGCGACGGCGGGGCGGCTGCTGCGGCCGGGGAAATCTTAGACGCAGGGCCGATCGCCCTGCAAGTTTCTATAGCTCGACTCGACCGACGAGACTCGGGGTATATTTAGAGTCCAAGTACTATTATTAGCGGCACTAGGAGCCCCTGTATATTTTACGACAATAACTTTGGATAAGAGACTGCGACAGCGGGAATGCCGACGCCTATCGAATTACGAGGCCGTTGCTATTCCAGCGTTAACGCGTGAACGTTAAACGGACGGGTGTCGAAAACTTGGCGATTTTTCGAGACTCGGTGAATAACGAGAACTATATTCACGGCTGAATAAGTGAGAGTGGGAGCAGGCCGTCAATTCCTTGAGCGGTCGGCGAGCTGTCGTCGACGAACGCTGAGGGATGGAAGCAAAGTAGTAAAGAAGAAGCGCCGAGAGCTTTGCTTTCAATCCAAGATCGTCCAAGCTAGTAGTAGCCTTTACTCGAACCGGCGAGATGTAGCCGACGATCTCATCCGAATGCTCCCACCGAACCCTACGAAATCGTATCGTACCGTCGTTGAGTCCGGCGGAGCTAAGTAGATTGAGTCGAGCTAAGGTCAGACACCACTTTCACGACACGAGGTTCGTTCGCGATCGTTTCTTTCACCAATTGGCCGCGGTCTCTACGCCGATTCGCACATTACTTTACCCGGGCGGTCGAGAGAATTTCTGCCCGTGGGACGGGGTTCACCCTTCCGCTAGCCACAGCCACTACCCTTGACGAGTCCCAGGAGTTCTCTTGGGGCCTGCTCCGGTCGTTGGTCACTTGTTCACTCCCGAAATCCGAAGTAGCTGCTCTCGCGAATCGAGCGGCGCTCGCCGAGCTAACACCAACGAACCGAGAGAATGAATCGCGCGTCGATGAATCACTAATTAGTTGGCGATGATAGGCGAGGCAGTAGTGGGCACTGATCGATACGGGATCGCTCGGAGGCTCACTAGACGTCTAGTCGTCTCGGCATAAGAGAAGCCAGATTAGATTGGTCGGCAAGCGAGCACAAATTGATAAAGTAATGGAACTTACACTCGAACGTGTGGCAATGTGTGTGAAGGTGTGGGTGGGTGGGAGTGTGTATGTGTGTGGTACGAGGGCTGCCTCGGGGCACCAGTCGAGCAAGAGATATATGCTTTCCAACAGGCACGTACACAACGGGGAAGAGCTCTAGCTGGTGGAATGTGGAGTCCGCGACAGCTCGAGCGGCTCTGAAGTCCTGTAGGCCCGACCTGGACAGCACCAAGACTCGGAACGATGCCCACTCGCTTCGGACCAGTCGATCGCGCTCCCTTTCCTTTCGCTATTAATAGAGCGCAGATCCGCGTCCGTGGGGCGCGAGCGTGATACGATCCTGGCACCGCTACTATTTTCGTCCCTTCGCCACTCTCGCCTGTGGATCTCCCTTTTGCGTGGACCACCGTTTCGCTTCCTTCACCCCCGCAGCCCTACCTCTTTTACTCAGCCGCCGCCGTCGCCGTCGCTGCCGCCGTCGCCGCTGATACGACTTCTTCCCGAGAGGATGCTGCGCCACGTACCCCGGCCTCGTCGTCGTCTAACTCGTCTGCTCCCGGCGATACTAGTACGCCTGCTGCTGCTCCTACGACGTCGCCCGCTCTCCTTCCCCTCGGATTCGTCCGCACGACGCGATTGTTGTCTTCCAACCCGATTATATTTAGTGGGCCTACCTCCGCCTCCCTGCGCTCGCACGCACACGCACCTATTCTACTCGCTAGCTCGGCCGCCGCGCCGCGACACTCAAGGTACCTCTTTTCTTGCAACATCGCACCAACCGCTGACTAATCCGAGGGATAGAATGCTGATCGAGTAGCAGCTTGCACGCAACGTTCCCCGAACGGAGGCGTCGCCTAAATTGTGAGAGCTGGCTGCTTAGACTAGGTCTAGTCAATGCAGGATGAAAGTAAAGGCCGGAAGCCACCTTGCCTTTTGGCCAGTCGATCGCCGATTTATCTTTTCGTCCTTTCAACGCTCGACTGCTCTGGCGAAATGATTCTCAGTCTTATTGGCCAGCTGGCCCAGGGATTCACGTGTTGCGTTAAGCTCAATTGTAATCGCTGCTTTCAGTTCAAGACGTCGGTTTTGTTTCGAGCATAGAAATATCTATATATCTAAAACAGATATAGCTGATCGCGATTCACTTCTAGAGACATATACATAAGTAATATTGATTCATGAGTTGTTCATTGGAAACGAGCCAAAAAAATAATCAGTCATTCAGAAGCTTACTAATTACTAAATATCACCTTTGATTAATCAAACTGTAAGTAAGCAAATTATTATTATTACAGTAGAACGATGTTTCTCGCGATCATCATTAAATGCCGATGGAAATGATGTTGTTGGAGGATTGTCTCCTTGATGAATCTAATATGAATTAAAAATGGATTAAGAATTTAAAGGAATATGAAGGTCTATACCTCGCCATTAGTTCGGGAGAACAAATGAAAATAATTGAATTGGAATAGGACAATTGAAATTAATTGAATTGAAATCGAATAAATGGAATATTTAAAATTAAAATCAAATGAAATTGATTTAAGCAATTTACAGTTAATTGTTGTTCATTACAAAACTAAGCTATAGTCTTCTTATATCCACGCTGTCAACAGATGTATAATGTGAAATTACGCTTTATCTTAGTTGCTGTGCGCCATGCATTTACCGGAGACTGGTCTGGTATCTTCACTATTTCGGCCAGCTTCGCGATGTGTATCCAATGTCGCTGTTTACTGGGTGTTCTCCTTCGTGTTGATTCTCCGCAAATTGATTCGCAAAGAAATAATGTTATTATAAGAATTGCTTATGGATAGCCTTTGCCGCACTTGACGCTTTGGGCTTTACAACTTTTTCTTGGAAGGATAAAGTAACTTGACCCCACCCCTTCTCGCTATACGAGCGTTCTGCCGATCGAGCCAACAGATAGATCCGCCGATCAATCTCAGAAACTATTATTGTTATTATCAGTTTCAAACATTCTGAAGATCGGAGATCATAACAGTTGTTAGACGTGACCAAAGATGAACCAGGTATTTAATTTCTTACAACAAATAAATAGAAGTGAGCGCGTTTGGGTTTTACTTAGACTGAAAGCACGATGGAAAACAACTAAAATGAAAGAGCAGAGTAATACATAATGATAAGAAAGTAGGACTTGTCCCCAGCCGTTTCGGGATATGTTCTTGTTAGCAGCTTGGTCCCCCGTCAAAGCTTTGTTATGGAAGAATCCAGTGTACCAAGTACCATAGACAGGCAAGGACATGTAAGAAACTCGTGAATTTGTATCCTAATGTAATCATGCATACTTCGATGGTTCACTTTATGAAGCCATCATATTTTCAGAGACTGCTTCCATGTACCTGAGAAGAACATCGAGATCTTTATGCGCTCCGGTGCAGCTTCCGCTTCGACGAATTTCAAAGATCGACGCATTTTCTTCGCACTCGGGTGAATTCCACTTTGGTTTTCTGTGCATATTTTCTAGCTCCTACAATATCCGGAATTCTCCACTCAGCGAATCATCGCAATATTGAAACGACACGTATACACTTCTACTCGTGACGTGTGCACACTGCACTTGTGACCATTTCCCTGCATTCAACGAGCCTCCCCAAAATCGAAAGGACACGTTAAATTATACTTGTAACGCATGTTTCATTGGCGTTAATGCGATTTCCGGTTAATATACGCACCGCGCCGTTAATTAGAGGCCATCTGGCGCGGCGGTGTATTTGCACAACACCTCAATGCATTCATGCCATTCCGGTTCTATGAATATTTATGAGAATGATACACAAATAACGTTATTGTGACAAGGGGTGGCGGGTGGCTGCAAGATCGTTAAATTGCTCTCCCGTAAAATACCATCAAAATACGAAGACCCAAGTATTCTAAACTGCCTTGAAAGTACAAAAGAATTATTAAATTTGTAGTTGTTTTTTTCTATTAACTCATTTTCTCGAAGCTGGGATATGTACATGTATCGAAAGGATTTATTAGTTACACTAGAGATGTAAGATGAAGCTATCGAGTACAGCAGGAGGGAATCGAATCTTTAAAATACATATCATGGAACTGACACACGAAAACTAAAAGACTATGCGAATGTAGTTCTATTAATAATGCTATGCAAAGTTGAAGATATCACTTGTTCGTACCTATTTCAAACTTCCACATTTCCAGTAAGTTTATCCCTTTAACATTAACTCGCAACACTCTCATTTAAGTGTAAATAATTAAACACAATGTTAATAACCGTCACTTTTTATTCGCAACTACCCAATTATGAAAAATATTGAGCGGCGATATTTGGAGGAATATGAAAACTCTGAATGTAATAAGTGTAGTATTTATTTCAGTAAGATTCGGCACTTGGGTAAGTTCCGAATTCGGAGCAATGTGTAGAATCGATTCGGCAATGGGCCTAGCATTGACAAGATTTACAGATCACGTAACACATGACACATAACAATGAAAGAAACATGTAATAGCCTCCAAGTAATCGTGGCCGCCGGTGTACGTAGAAAGTTTGTGCGGGCAGACAAGTGCCCGTGAATAAAAAAAGCACGAAGCGAAGCGTCGGGCGGCGAGCGACGGGCCTCGAGGATGAGGAAAACGGGAGCAGCGTCCGTGCCGACGAAATAGGAGCCACGATAAACGAATGTGGGTTGGCCCTCAGGGACCTTGGTGAAGGGTAGGGAGGTATAGGTGGCGTGGGGCGGGAGAAGAAGGCTACCTTATCAAAGAGGTGCACGACGCCGACGTCTGGAGGTTGGGGCGCGATCACTCTTGGAGCATGAGGCGCCTCCTTATATGGAGGGAACCGACGCGGGAGAGGGCGCCGCGACGCACCAGTATAAAGTTCCACGACGCCGCAAACAACCGCTCAAACTACGCCAAGAAACTCGACTGGGGTTCTTCACGGGAACCAGATGACTCCGACGAGCAATTGCGTGTCGCACACCCATCACCAATGAATCCACAGATACGCCCGCGGAATCGCACATAGGACCTATTGATTAACACTTGTTGCAATAACATGTCGCTAGGTGCTTTAGAAACAAACTGTAAGTTATACTCGTGTCAAGTTCCCTCAGTCGCCGGGAATCATCTCTTCCAGCTCGTCCTCTGCTGGATTCCAAAACTCGAATCACGCTAGCGGGGACGGCTCACCGGTATTTGGAAGCACCGCACCCCTGAGAAATCACAAAAATAGGGAAGCAGCGCCGGAGCCTACTAAAATAGTGCAGCTGGCCGCCTGTAAGACAAGCGTGGGAGGCTTGGATATGTAATCTTTTTTAGATATCTATTGGTTTTGTCGGCCCGTATTAAAACTCTCGCTACCTAAAATAAGGGATTAAATTCTCGGCTCTTTGGACCGCCGGTGATTTATGAATCGAGAGTGCTCGAACTGGTAAAGATACATAGAAAAAGTTTCAAGGATAGGTTTGCCTCTCGTGTGACAGTTATTTCAGGCAACATTAGCACCAACGTTCGACAACAATGATGTCACTTGGATAACGGCTGCGGCCTACTTGCCCGTAATACCGTTCCGGACAGTGTTCGGCATGTTTATCTTGGACCTATTTCCAGTACCATATTTATTCTTATGGCAATATGTAGATTAATCCACTAAATACAAACGGACACCTATTACAAAACAGTTGTTGGCAAAGAGGAGATATGTGATCTAACGGGGCACTCTTATAACATTTGGCATAATTGGCTTTTTAAATGGCCTATCTCTACCACCAAATCTAAGTTGACCGGACTCCTTCTTCCCACCGAAACCACCACCTAATAAGTAAAACATAGTTTTCAGTATAAGTACTAAATGATTAGAAATTACAAATTGTCTTAGAGCTGTCCAAGTCTTGCTCTTGGGAGCTAGATCCTCTGACCAGAAGTCCCCAAACCAAAGAAAGACACCTCCGATTGGATCACAAGCCGTTCGGGAACAACACTTGGACAGCACTCTATGCTATAGAGAATGCATACCGAGCCTCCTGGGCTTCCAACCCTTCATTGACCGACCACACTCGTAATCCACAAAAACTTTATATCCTCTCAAAGTAGCACCCTCAGACCTTCTCACGGCTCTTCTAACATCATCTTCGCTTTTCATTTCGACAAATCCATAACCCTGTGAGAGGCCAGTGACTACATCTACTATGACCCATGCCGAGATCACATCTCCATACCTATTAAAGAACTATTAAATTTATAAAGTAAATAACTAACTGCCGAATGGTAGACTAGAGCTCTGATAAGACGCACCTCTTTGAGGTCGTGCTTTGTGATTTTGGGGCCGAATCGTGCCACAAACAATGTTCTATCAGCCTTTGACTTTAAATCATGGGTTGGCTGATAATGTGCTCGCATCGCTCTGTTGATAGCTTTATCATGGGGCTCGGTGTCAGTGCCATCAATACTACCTGCTTTCAGAGGATCATATTCAACAGCATAAGGAGTCCACTTGTGCGAAAGATCCCCCTGTAATATCGAAAGCTCGAGTTTTACTCCCCAATCATTGCTAAACATAACCTGAGGAAGCTTAGTATATGCAAATCTTGGAATACACATTTCTATCAGTTAGTGCAGAGAAATCATGCACTCAATATAATCGCAAGTATTTACCATTCTATTGCAGAGAGGACTAACACAGGGATAGGAATAAATCGCACATTAGAGTATGTTTACTTATTAGCCGAAACTGTGCGAGACTACGTAAAAATCTAAGAATCCTGCCAACCAAGAGGCAATGTTCTTAATAATATTTCACGTCTAAGAGTGTTTGTTTACTTCTCAGAAACTTTGAAAACGATCATCGGTAAAGACGTTTCCGATTTCACTGTCTTCGATTGGATTGAGGATATATATATATATATATATGGATTCGCTGGGCCAAATTGGACCGAACCAGTTCGCTCATCCAGACGGTCCAGACTCGAACTAAAATTGAAAAGCGCGCGAATTTCCACTGGCAAGGCCATCGTAGACGCGGTTAATTTGAAAATCCTAGCAGCAATATTTCAAGGTAGTTGGTTGCAGAGAATCTCTTTTGTTAAGATTTTCTTTAAACTTTCACATATTAATCTTTACACGCTCTTCACAATTACTGGCCAAATTTGATTGAACTTGGCCGCACCGTTGAAAATTGACAACATGTATGTATGTAATTGTACAACATACATATGTACAACAATGTGTGATATAGTGAATTGTTGTGGTTAAGTCTAATAGAATTTGACCAGTAGTTTCCGATCCTTGCAAAGATTCTTATGTGCAAGTTTAAAGACGTTCTGAGAAAAAATAGTTTTCTCGACCAACTACCTTGAGTGTGAAATTTGAAATTTAATGATGACCGGTGCTAAATAATTCGCGTCAACTAGTAGATAAAGATACTTCAATAATAAATACCAAATTGCAGATCTCCAACTATAATGCGAAGAGCAGTAGTCTTGCAGTAGTTTTATTTTAGCGGTCAGTGATCGTGAGTACATAATAATCCACTAGAACTATTGTAATACGAGACTATATCGCGTTCTTGGTAACTGCCACTCTCCCGTAAACGATCATTTACTCGTAATCAAGAGGGAGGGGGAGGAGGAGGAGGAGCGCCGAGTGAAAAAGACGTATTCAGGAGCAGGTGGTGGTGGGTGGTATCACTATTAATAAAGAGGCCCGAGAGATTCATCGGTCTCTCTTGTCAGGCATCCGGGCGATACAGAAGAAGGCTTTATTTAAAGCCGCAGCGACCGCGCGTTTCGTGCCGGGGCGTATTTACATAATGTGGATTCCGATGCCGCGGCAGCCCTCGTAAATTCCGATCACGTAAATACGAATTCCTTGGCAGTTCACAATTGCTGGAGAGGTGCGGGCTCCAACTTGAGTATTTATTGGCCGTGGCTCGGTGTGCGGCCGAGCGTGGAATAGCAGCGGAGCTGGTAAATGCCGCAGGAAACGATTAGCAAGATTTGCGCGTGATTCCTTTCTTGCGAATTTGGAGAATAAAGCACACCGACACTCCACCAATTGGGCAATTCGTCGATACTTACCAATACCGATCTACATTTACGTTTCCCTGTCGGTCGTAGCTCTTTGACGCTCCCGCGGTTTCTTTTCAAAGATTTGATTTTTATATATTGAAAATAAATTTATAAAACGAATGCTTATTGGTGCTTGCCTTTTCCAATGATAGAACAGAATTCATATTTAAACACAGTTAATCGAAATATCGGAGACCACAATTTACCATTAAGGTATTCGATGATTGCTGAAAACCACTTTTCATAAGATTTTCTTTAAACTTCCACATATTGATCTTTACACGTCCTTGCAACTACAGATCAAATTTTATTGGACTTGACCGCACTTTGAAATCGTTAACTTTAATACGTGCGACATAGCCAAAACCTGCCACTTGGTCAATAAAGTTTTAATAAATAAAATGTAATAAAATTCAATTAAATTTAATGAAATTTGACCTGTAGTTTTAAGCCTTTGTACAAATTTTATTGTGTGCGAATTTAAATAAAGTCTTATGAAAAGTGGTTTTCTTAAAAAGAATTTCGGAATATTGTACATTCAGGTAGACTGTGTCTTAAAATAGTTGAGTGCCACGTGATTAATTGTTCAAAAATGTACACCGTTCGAGGAACATCACTCAATCTGCCACTCATGCGATCTTATCATCTGTGCCAGTGTAATACAATCTAGTTTATGCAATACTTCCTGACAATCTCTACCTGTGTGTTGATATTGTAACAAAACTTCATTACCAAGTATTAGAGGCATGGAAATATCAAACATTCTCCAGTAATAGATAGTAAGCTATTGAAGGAATGTTAACAATTATTCAGAGACTCAAAATGACGGAATTCCTGATAACGATGCATCACGTATAGAAGAGGTAATTTGTCACACGCACAACTTTGCTTGAACTCCGCTAATTACGACAGAGAATTTATTATAATTCGCCAATCAAGTTCTAGTATTGTGCAAAGAATATCGAACTAATCCAATAAAGTATGACTTTATTTTTGCGGATTTCCCCGATATGTTTCGAAAATATAGAACAAAAGATCGTAAAGACGTTTATACTTTATGCGCATGACACAAGTAAGTTACTGGAGAATACATTGCAGTAGAAAAACAGGGGGCGTGTTTCACCTCTTTCCTTTATTTAAAAATGCCTATTCTTACACGATTAACTTACTCTAGCTTATAACGATAGAAAAATATTGTCCCCCTGATATCTGCGAACGGCGGACTTTTTGATTAGTGCCTTTATCATCCTCGCATGGAATTCCTCGCCGCCAACTTGAACGTTATTGTTTTCGGAACAGTGACATACGCACATTTGTACATACAATCGTGAAGCATCGCGGTGCCTGCACTCCCCTGCGAGATACCGCGCAAACATCGCAAACACCAGTGAACAGAATTACTACGAAACATCCAGCGAAGGAGAGGCTTTTGTTACAACCATATTTATACTGAAAACTCGAGGTCGCCCGCCTTCTGACGAGCAGGTTTTCACCTCCACATTTCCCCAGGACGGACAAACTATATATATGCTGCAATTGCAGAGCACTGGCGGAACGCAGCATGATGCTTCACTCTGCGTTACTGAATTTCACGAAAAGAAGCGTCGAAATCTGTTGACGAACTCAAGTAGAATTAGACATTTGAATCGCGTTTATGTCGTGTATAATAAAGTAATTGGTGTCCTTATTGCTGTCAGTGGCGCGTTGTACAGTCCCCAGGCGAATTGGGCAATTGCCTAGGGACCCCACTTTTAGAGCAGGGGCCAATTTTCTTTTAACTATAAATTTCCATGCTGGTGGATTTCGTGCAACCGAAGCCTCTTCCAAGACCCCTTAAAGTTCCAACAGCCGAAGGTCATAGAAACCAAGTCCCAAGACCCAAGGGTTATAGAATCGAAGCTCAAAGAAAATATTAAAACTTGTATGCTCTAAAATAAAGGCCCCAATTTATCTTCTGCCTAGGACTAGGTCTAGCTGTTCTAGGTGTTCTCGTTACAAAAGATCCTTGGCGATTATTTCAGAAGACACTTTCTGAAGGTTGTTACTATTGTCCTCAGTCTAACAGTTACTTGGCATTAGTCAGTGTTTCACAATTCTTTGTGCGTCGAAGGGTGCAGCTTGCCAGAATTGCCGGGGGAGGCTGATTCGTCGAGAAGCGAGGGAAGACGACGACTAAACCAGGTCCAAGTCAAGGTGTGCGCCCATGCGTTTCAACGCGAGTATAGTGTTAACAGCTTTAACCCATCGTTTCTTGATGACATAGCGCTTTAACCTATTCTTACAGATCGGATTCTCCAAAGCCGCTTCCAGCCAACGGTGCTCTAACAGTTGACCCGCGGTTGGTCTGCCCCTAGAGCAAAGCAATCGATGGAACATACTGATTGAACGGCCAACCACATACATATCACATTCACAATGCGACAGACCATCTCCTTTCCGATACCCATGAAATCATGCTAACCGGTATACCACCTCTTCGATATACTTCGTGCGTATTTACTGCGTAATCATTGTCACGGAGTATATCCAGCAGGTGCTATATCGGTATATATGTACATATATATTTATATATATATATATCCAAGTACAAAATCGGACAGTAAATGACAGGACAACGGAGATGTGAGTTAATAATAATCATCGACGTATTCCGTGTACAACATGGACTTATCTCGATAGATAAACGATCTCGTGTTGTATAAATGGGATTAATGACTGGTTATAAATAGTGTTAATGAGGCCGGTGTGTATAAGCGAATTACGAATAACTTATTAAGTACTTGATGTGCTCCCAGCATTCCATTTCGCCGAATCTCTCCGGCGTTTCGAGTCTTTGTCATCCAAGTGCATGCAGGATGAGCGTACGTGTTCAAACTCACAGACACAACAGTCGCGAAGATGACGAGATTTCGCTAGAACAGACTTGTCCACGTAGAACGATAGAGGGAAGAACTCAGAGTGCAAAGAGATAACAATGCTGTAATGTTAATACTCGGAAGCGTGGCCTGAGGGAGACGTGCCAAGCGGTCGCAGGTTCAAGAAGTCGAAAATACCAGTTGCGGACACGGCGCGCGGCACTTGGGCGCCAATTGCCCTGTAAGAGATTCGCTGGCAAAGTATAAGTCCGATGGGCGCCTCGCGTCGCGTCGCATCGCAAGTAAGCGGAACGCTCGGGAAATATTTGCAATATTAGCGGTATATCGGGGGCGAAGCAGCTTGACTAACCGAGGAGGTCGATTGCTGCTGCTTCGACTGGAAATACTCGGCGAGGGAATTGATTGTCTTCCGCGCGACCGATTCCTCCCCGCACCAGTCGACGCTAACTGATTTCCGAGCGAGGGCCGACGGCCTCGCCGGTACGTCTTCCCACTCCTCGAGCAAATGTAATAATAAATTCTTAGTGCTAGTTGGTTCGTCGAGATTCAAGTCCTTGTGCAAATCGCGAAGGTTTACGATCCGCGGCACGTCCCTGCTGGTCTCGCCGAAGAAGTGCTTCACCCTTGGTCGGCGCCAGGGTGGCGTCAGGTCCATTTCCCTCTCGCTCCCTAGTAACCTAGTGGCATGCTCGTTCATCCTCCTCGCACTCTCGACTTTCTCCTCGAACGACTCCGAGCTCTCGTTCAAGTTCGAGCCCTCCTGGGAAGCCCCGTCGCTCTCGGCTGTCGACGTGCTCGCGTTAAACTTGCTCTTCCTCAACGTCGCGAAGCTACTGGCCGCGCTTGTCTCCGCATACTTCTCGAAACTCCGGCTACTGTGGAAGGTTGTGCCGTTGGCCTTCCGGTGGCGCGCTATGCTCGACAATTTCTCGGTTATCTCGTTGCACTCTGTGCTTTCGGGGGTGGTCAGGTGGCCATTGCTCTTTGAGTGAATACCATTGCGGGATGGTTTGCTCCGCGCAGCGAATGTCTGCTTCTCCGCACTGTTCTTACTGAAATGACTCTCGGAGAATCGGTTGGGCTCTTCGCTAGTAGGATTGAGGTGGCTCGCAAGGGCTATCGAGCGCAAGTGTTCTGATAGTTTGATGATCTCTTCAGCCAGCATAATCTGACTGGCGGGATCCGATCGGGGCTTCTCCCGGGACGTGCCTTCGGAAGCCCTTCGTTCGAGGGCGAGACTGAAGCTCGGCACTGGCAGGAGGAAGCTGTGGCTCTCTCGCGGCGAGCCGTTGGTCGTTTCCGAGAGGTTGCTGCTTATGCTTCCTCTCGGGGACGGACTGTGTGCGCGCAAGGAGATCATATCTTCGGGCTCGCACTTGGGCATAACCAGTTGCGGGTAGTCGAGCATGTAAGGGCTGTCGGGATGCTCTCGCCACCGCTCGACGAATAGCCTCAAGTTGTCCTTGGTGAGGTCGAGCTCCTCTTTCCCATTATCTCGGAGTTCAGCCAAACTCGCCATGATCTCGACGCGAGCTTGCGCTTTCGGCCGGGGCTCCGCCACCATCAGTTCGACCGTCTGCTGCTTGCTCGGCTTCCGTGCTAGCCAGTGCTGCTCGCGGCACTGCGCCGCTGTCATCCGCTTGCTGAAAGATTTCACAGCACCTTCGTCAGGTACATCCTAGCCCCCGTCAGGCCCTTTCTCTCTCTCTCTCTCCGCCCTCGTCGAGACCCATACGTGCATAGATACATCCATGTGTGAGAGTGTGCCGGTGAGAAGAGTAGCGAATGGCGCGCATCATGATCAGAAAGATGGAAGCGTGCGGGTATGGCGAGCCGTGGGCAATCCGCGAGAGGGCCGGCCCTTGTGCTTCAAATGGACTGGGCAAGGGTCAAGTGCAGGGCTGGACTCGATCGCAGGAGAAACGTGGGGTCCGCTCTCTGAGCGGAGAGGACGCCCGAACAACTTGCGGCCGCTCAATGGATGGCGAGAACAACTTCCCTTTTACAGATGGAGAATCGCTTCGTTTAAGGGAATAATGTGTGCGCACGCCTGACATCCGGTCGGGTAAGATAGCAGACTGGTCGCTGATACCAAGTTCTAGGTTAGGTAGTGGGTTAGGTCATCCTTTTGCAGGTGAAGAATGGCTTGACGTTTAAGGGAATAGCGTACGCCTGCCGCCCCGTGGGGTAAGATTGCGGACAGATCGTTGATACCAAGTTCTAGATTAGGTCTGGGTTAGGTCATAGCTCTCTCGAAAGAAGACACTGTCCGATTAGCGATGGTGGAGAAGAATGCTCATGTACAACATATCAAACACTCAGGGAGAGCGAGAGAGAGAGAGAGAGAGAAAGTCACAGGATTAGTTTGGACGATTGGAAGAATTAGCGCGAACCTTGCGCAATACCATGGCAGTACTATCCAAATAACGGAGCGCCCATTGGAACAATGCCACGGCTCGTCATTGTGTCGTCTATTTTTAATAACAGGAGTGTTCAATATCACCGTCGGATAATGAATCTCAAACGGAATCGATTCGACCGACAACAGAAATTATTTAAAACATTGTCACACTTGACGGGGTAGACGCATGCACCACTACTGATAGTTACGCCGATACTGTCCATCGCCTCTCCAATTAAGGTGGTTGGTTGCAAAAAACCACTTTTCTAAAGGTTTTCTTGAAACTTTCCCATATTAAAATTACTGATCGCATTTTAGTAAATTCGACCGCATCGTTTGAAATTGACAACTCGTTTTGATTTTAAAAAAGTCTCGAAAAATATGGTGCAGGAAATTGCTGTCAAGTCTAAGAGAATTTTGCGAAATTCTTAAGGAAAGTGGTTTTCTTTACCAACGACCTTAAAAATTATGAATATGAATATTAATTGACACGTACTCTTTTTCTTTGAGAAGAAGGCATCTGATGAAGTCTTTCGCGTCCTCGGATATGTCAGTGAAGGCGTCGTGATCGAAATCGTACTTGGCTATCGTCACGTTCGCCATCGTCTCGATGTCCGTGTCGCCCATGAATGGAGACAGGCCGGATAACCTGCGATGATAAATCCAACTATAATAAACCAGCTTTTGGGAAACGTGAATATCCTTTATAAATACATTCCTCCTTGCCGGCACCTACTGCACCGGCTAAAAATAAAGGGGGCTCGTAGTTATGCTCATCGCGAGTGCCACTTACAAGACGTAACAAATTACTCCGATGCTCCACATGTCGGTGCCGAAGCCAATCTGATCAAAATTTACGACTTCCGGCGCAACGAACTCCGGCGTGCCAAATAGGACCTGAAGCTTCTTCTTTGGATCGTACTCCCTCGCGAGGCCGAAGTCGATGATCTTGATTCTGTTGCCCTCTTTCGTCAAGCAGAGGATGTTTTCCGGCTGTAAATTAAGTGATGGATTGGACATGAAACCGTCAGCAGAGATTTGATCTCTCTTTGATTAGGTGGGGAGTTAAATCCTCCGCCATTCACCTTTAAATCGAGGTGAAGGATCTTCTGTCCATGAATGAACTCAACGCCCTCGCATATTTGACGCATGAAGACGGCACAGCTGCGTTCAGTCAGGACGAAATCGTCGTCTATCACCCGCTCGAACAATTCGCCGCCCTCGATTCTACAGAGTGACGAGCGGGAAGTCAGAGCGAGTAGAAAATAAGCAACATACAATTGTACAGCAACTGGGAAGGGATCTAACGGAGTTGTACCACTTTGTGCTTACAATTCTAGAATGACATAGAACTGGCGGCCTGTGTCAATGGCATCGTAGAGTTGAATGAGACGCGGGTGCTGCAATCGCCTCATGATTTCGACTTCCCGTTCGACTGATCGCCTGTCTTCCTTCTTCAAGGTGTTCACCACCTTTGCCGCCAGCGTCAAACCACTCGCTTTGTCCGTGCATCGGTAGACTGTGCCAAATTTCCCTCTGAAATAAAAGCAACACCTTCAGCTACTCCAAAACAGTTTTGTTGTCATCCACGATTTCATTCGATTCGCAATCAGTGTTCACAATTTAATTTATTTATTGCGTATATGTCTTGAATGTTTCCCATATTATTCCGTAATACTCCTATTAATATTGCTTTTCTTAATACTGAATACAATATTTTTCCAAAATCCCCGTTCTATTTAGTTTATTTCAGAGGCCATTTCGAATCGCGGTTCGATTACAATGTGTGATACTGCGACGAAAAATAAATTACTGACGATTGCGGAGGCGCGTCACTTCCCAATTCCGAAGAGACAGGAATTTAGGAAAGAAAAAATAGCGCTCTAAGTGAAATTACTGCCGTAGTCGCCGACAACTGAATATGCGCTTTTTATCATTTTCGTTATATAATATTCTGTTGCAATTCGTCCAACTTCTATTATTTTTCGTACCAAATCATATAAGCTGGATAAGTTGGTACCAAATAATTAAAGTTGGACCAAATATTGCCCAACTTGTATTATTCATTACCAATTTATCCAATTTCGATTATTTAGTACCAACTATTTTCAACGTACATGATTTATACCGACTCACTCAATTTCTATGATTTGGTACCAACGCATCCAACTTCTATTCGATGGCACCAACTTATTCAACTTGTATTGTTTTTGGTAGCAAATCATACAGCTTGGATAAGTTCCTATTCCTTCTGTGTTATCAGTTTCAGAGTACAATATGAAAAACGATCACTAAACTGCCTATTCAGTTGGCAGGGACTATAATGCCATGGTGGATTCCTCTGGGTGGCTCAGTGTTCTGCAGTGGTATAGTCTGTAACGTGCCAGACGGGGGGCCGAATCCGTGAGTCAGTGAATTAGTTGCATACCTCGGTGAATAGAGTCAGCACGACGGACCATCAAATTGGAGCAATTGCCAGGAATCTTCCAAAGCGCTGCATAAATTACTGCATTTTTACAAAACTATTCTCAACAATGAGTGAACTATATATGTTACATCTGACAGATGAAAGAAATTTATGTTGCGCAACTAGTCCAATTAGCCAGAGACTTTCCCGACCAACCGTGATATTGAATTATAATCCTAGGAAAATGGACAGTGTAAATAAAAACCTCGTGCTTCTAGTCACGTGGCTGTCAAACTATAGTTGATCAAGGCCACGGTGTTGGGCGTCGCTCTCGTGTCAGGGCGAAGACTTGGCGAAGACTTGGCGAACATTTGACGAGGTTCGATCGACTGACGAGCATTGGCAGCAATCAGCAGCAGACATGACGAGCGTCGAGTCTCAAGTCGTTTCGCAGTCCGTAGCCTCTCGGCATTGCCGAGCGAGGCTTTCCTTCCTGCCGCTCCTATCTCGGAATGCTCTCTCGATTCTCTTTCAAGCTTATATTGCGTCTGCAAGACATTGGGCCCTCGCTAACTATCCATCGACCGGCCGAATTTATCCACCGCTTAGCGGCTAACGCCTCGAAATAGAACGCCCTATCTTCCTATGAGCTGACATTGCCTCCTCTAAAGCGAAAGACCTCCGGATTTCCGCTACTCCTCTTACTCTTCGACCTACCACGGCGATTCAGTGCTTTCCGGCGACAGTGATACTAACGACATTTCCTACAAAACTGGCCGAAACTTTAACTAAAACTGATAAACATAAACTAACGAAATTCCCTAGAAAACTTATCGGAATTTTCACTACAATTGTTAATCCTGATTTTTTGGTGCAATCGGAATTTCGTGCGTAAGCTATTCAGCTCTGAAGTTTCTCACGCGTATGGAGAGAAACAGATGATACTGGTTGTTATAGGAAACGGCTTAGTTGAATCTGAAATTACACCTTGCGCATCGTATTACACCGATCAAAGAGTTAAATATCCGAGGCGAATTCTCGCGGTGAGCGTGAAATTTCCGTCCTTGTCCCCGATAATAATAATAATGCAATTCTTCAATCAATTAAAAGAATTTCAATGTTAAGCTAGTTGGTCCGTGCCCCTTCGGGGGGTGGGGTTGCTGGACCCCGACACGGCGCGTCCCCGGGTGGCGGATAGGGGAATGCCCTCACCAGGCTTGCCTGGCGGGTACCGGCGAAATAAAATAGCCGGCGCGGACCAAAACCAGCTAGGGGAAGGAACCCCGAATAAGAAACCAAACATGGACGGTACAGTAAAGGAGAAATCGTTTACGGTGCAGGGGTGCGATTCCCCAGTACCGGCGTCCGAGGGCGAGCAAGCGGGCCCTCTGGCGTCGTCATCCGACAACCGCAGTGTCGCGTCGGTTGGCCACTTGGTCGGCGCGGCATCAAAAGCCACAAGTGAGCGCTCCGGAGAGGAGCGAGAGGCGGCTTCCCAGCATGGGGAGACGCCAGGGTGCGCGAAGGGGGCGGCTAAGCGGAAGGGGGGCAAGAAAACCCTCGGATGTGGATCCGTCCTCCTCGCGAAAATCGACGGCCTGAGGCAGGACATCGCCAAGGCGGAGGAGCGGGCGGAGGAAAGACTCCGCCAAATGAAGGAGCTGGTCGGCGCGATGACGGCGGCCGTAAAGAAGGCGCCGAACGTCAGTCGGACGATAAAAGACGCCCTCCCAGTGCTGGAGGAGCACCTCGAGGGGATCGGCGAGGATCGCGGCATCTGCCAAAAGGCGCGCCACGACCTCGACGAGCTCCGGGAGGCGCCAATAACGCCGATAGCAGCCTCCGCGGCGACCACGGCAACCCCCGACGCCGGGGGAAAGAAGAGGGCTGCCACTAGCCCTCCTCAACCCGCGGTGCCAGGAGCCCCCAAAAAGACCAGGGGGCCATCAACCACCGCGGAGGAAGGCGCATGGGCCGAGGTGGTTCGCCGCAAGAAGAAGGCGGCGGACCAACAGCAGCCGCAGGGGCCGCAGACGAAGCCCCCACGATCCGGGCCCGGCCAGCCACTGGCCAAGCCTCAGGCTGCGGCGGCGGCAAAGAAGCCCAGGAGGAGGGCGAGGAAGAGGAGGCCGGAGGCGATCGCCCTCAAGCCCGCCCCCGGGAAGACCTACGCCGACGTCCTCGCGGCCGTCGACGGCTCGGTGGACCCGGAGAAGAGCGGGGTTGAGGTGCGAGCCGTCCGGCGCACGAGAGCAGGCGAGGTGCTCCTCGAGCTGCGCAAGCCGACGGCCGAGGCCAAAGCGGCCTTCTCGGAGGCCCTGAAGCAGGCCGTCGGCAGCGACAGCAGTGTCCGGGTTGTGGCCTCCAGACGTAGCCTGGAGATCGCAAATCTCGCCGAGAGCGCGACCCGGACAAAGGTCGAGGAGGCCCTCCAGGGCGCCCTCCAGGAGCCCGCAGGAACGCTGCAGGTGACCCTGACCGCACCCAACGATCGCGGTCAGCGCATGGCTATCGTGGCGGCTGACGAGCCGGTCGCCGCGAGGCTACTGCGCATAGCCCGGATCAGGATCGGGCTGGTCACCTGCAGCGTCCGAGAGAGGGTGACCGTGCCTAGGTGCTTCAGATGCTTAGGCTACGGGCACCAGAGCCACGGGTGCAGAGGCCCGGACCGGAGCAAGCTTTGCTTCCGGTGCGGCGGGGAAGGGCACGACAGGGCAGGCTGCAAAGCCAGCCCGCAGTGCTTCCTCTGCCCCGAGGCGAAGGGCAAGCCGGACGCGCGCAAACACGTCGCGGGCTCGGGCAGTTGCGAGGTGTTTCGCAGGGCCCTCGCCCAGGCCAAGCAGAAGGCGTGATGGCGGCGACCATCCTGCAGGGCAACCTGGGCAGGAGTAAGACGGCGGACCAGCTCCTGGACCAGATCTGCCTCGAACTGCGCGCTGACGTGGTCCTCGTCAGCGAGCAGTATCAGTATCGGGACAGGGACGGTCCAGGCTGGTACAGCGACGCCCTCGGCACGGCGGCGATCTGGATTCCCAGCCCGCGACGCTACCACGTCGCGGCTCATGGCTCTGGTCGCGGATTCGTATGGGTGAGGCGGGGCGACGTAACTTGCGTGAGCTGTTACTTCACCCCGAACGAACCCATCGCGGATTTCCAGGCCAAGCTCGATGGCCTGGAGGACGCAACCAGAGACATGGAGGGGGAGCTGATAGTGGCCGGAGACTTCAACGCCAAGGCGGTTGAGTGGGGTGAAATCGGGCCGGACTCCAGGGGTGGACGAGTCATGGACATGGTGTCCAGACTAGGACTCGTGGTGCTCAACACCGGCACCACGTCCACCTTCAGGAGGCCCGGCTACAGGGAGACGATCATTGACGTCTCTCTGGCGACGGAACACCTGGCTGCACGCGTGCAGGACTGGCGGGTGATCGAGGACTATACAGCCAGCGATCACCAATACATCGTGTACCGCGTGCGCGATGTAGCGCCAGTCAGGGCCCAACACCACCGGGCCCCACCCAGGTGGAACGTCGCAGCGATGGATCCCCAAAAGATGTCTTCGGCCCTATCACGCGGGCAGCGCCCCCTGGGAATTCCGGAGGACGCTTCGCTCGCTGAGCAGGCCCGCCTAACGGTGGAGTCCACCATGGACCTCATCCAGCGGGCCTGCAAGGAAGCCGTGCCGAGAGCGCCGCGACGGAGCACGCGCCGTCCGGTGTATTGGTGGACGAGCGAGATCGCGGAGCTGAGACGGAAATGCCTTCGGTTCAGACGGCTCGCCCAGCGAGCCCGTCGACGCGATCCCGACGCATCCCTGCAGGCCGCCGCCCACAAGGCGGCGAAGAAGGATCTCCAACGGGCCATCACAGTCAGCAAGCGCCGCTGCTGGAAGGTTCTGGGCGAGGATCTGAATAACGATCCTTGGGGGCTGGGGTATAGGATAGTCCTACGCAAGCTGGACGCTTTTGCCAGAAGCGCCCCCAGCGACACGGGGATTATCGAGGGAATCGTAGATTCCCTCTTCCCCAGCCACCCAAAGAGGCCCAGCCGTCCGACGAGACCGGGCGCCCCGGAGGTTCCCCTCTTCACGGAGGTGGAACTCGCCGCCGCCTCCTGCTCGCTAAGGAGCAGGAAGGCCCCGGGGCCGGACGGACTTCCGGCGGAGGTGCTGAAAGCCGCAGCGCAATCACATCCAGGGCTCTTGCTTAACATGTACAACGCCTGTCTGAAGGCGGGAGTATTTCCTACCCGCTGGAAGGCAGCGCGTCTAGTGCTCATAAGCAAGGGCAAGGGACCAGCAGACTCACCGTCAGCCTACAGACCCCTGTGCATGCTGGACACAGCCGGCAAGCTCCTGGAGAAGCTGCTGCGACCTCGCCTCCACGCGGCCGTCCAAGCCGCCGGAGACCTCTCCGAGAGCCAGTACGGCTTCCGGAGCGGGAGGTCGACGGTGCACGCCATCCAGGAGGTGGTCGAGGCTGCCAGGGGCACGGAGCGGGGGACTCACTGCTTCCGCCCCGTGTGTCTGCTGGTCACACTGGATGTGAAGAACGCGTTTAACAGCGTGCGGTGGGCTGACGCGTTGGACGCGATGGAGCGGCTCTTCCAGGTACCAGAGTACCTTCTCCGCACCATCGGAGACTACCTAAGAGACCGCTCCATCGTCTACAACACGGATGATGGCCCGAAGACCAAGGAGATAACTGCAGGGGCGGCCCAGGGCTCCATACTGGGTCCCGACATATGGAACATCACCTATGACGGGATCCTACGTATGGAGATGCCCGAGGGCTGCCGCCTGGTCGGGTACGCGGACGATGTCGCCGCCATAATCCTCGCGAGGGACGCGGAGGCGGCTCAGACGCGACTCGACCAGGTGATGCGTCGCATCCGCTTCTGGATGAGCGACCATGGCTTGGAGCTGGCCCTGGCAAAGACCGAGATCGTCCTCCTCACCAAGAAACGCATTCCCCTGTTTCGGGAGATGCGGGTGGGGGGAGCGACGGTCCAGACCAAGGCAGCCGTAAAGTACCTGGGGGTGACGCTGGATTGCCGGCTCACCTTCGGGGAAAACATCCGGCAGAGAGCAGACAAGGCGGCCGCGGTAGTCACGTTGCTGAGCAGGGTCATGGCCAACACTGGCGGCCCCAGGCCCTGCAAGAGGCAACTGCTACTGCGCACCGCCGAGTCAATAATGCTCTACGGCGCCGAAATCTGGGCCGATTCGCTGCGGCACGAGTGGCACCGGAAGCGCATCGCCGCAGTCCAGCGGAGATGTGCCTTGCGGATTGCCTGCTCGTACCGCACGGTCTCGGAGCCAGCAGCCATGGTGGTCGCGGGGGTTACACCCATCGACCTGCTTGCCCAGGAGCGGATGTGCGTCCACAAGGAGAAACCCGCCCTAGGTAGGGAAGCCGCCGCCGAGCGGGCAAGGGCCCGCACGCTTGACGCGTGGCAGGAGCGGTGGGATCGGGAGTCGCGGGGCAGGTGGACAGCGAGGCTAATACCTCGCCTGGACACCTGGCTTAACCGTCAGCACGGCGAGGTGGACTACTACCTCACCCAAATGCTGACGGGGCACGGCTACTTCCGCGCCTATCTCCACAGGATGGGGAAGGTAGCGGACCCTGGCTGTGCCTACTGCGACTCCCGATCGGACGAGGCGCTCCACACTCTTTTCGAGTGTGGGAGGTGGAGCGAGGAGAGAGACAGACTGGCGGAGGGGCTCGGAGACATAACGCCCGACAATATAGTCGGGACTATGTTGAAGAGCCCCGAGGCCTGGCAAAGGGCTTCGGCCTTTGTCAAGTCTGTCCTTCTGCAAAAGAGGAGGGAGATGGACGGCGGGGGGGCGTGAGCCCCCGAATACCAATAAGCGCCACCCCGAAGTAATGTCCAACGACGGTTCCGGGGTGGTTGCTTGGTGTGATGGAGGGGGGTTTTAGTCGGTAGGCCCGGGTCCCCGAGACCCGGGAGAGCCCGACACACGGGGAGTGACGAAGTCCTCCCTACGGTGCATAAGGCGCATTTCCCCCCTCCTACCAAAAAAAAAAAAAAAAAAAAAAAAAAAAAAAAAAAAAAAAAAAAAAAAAAGCTAGTTGGTAAAGAAAACCACTTTTCTTCAGACTTTCTGTTAACTTTCACATATTCATCTTTACGCGACGTTCAACCACTGAACACCTTTTATAGGACTTGATAGCACCGTTTGCGAGATAATCAACTTTGTAATTGGCAATTTTTATACGTGGGACTTATAGCCAACAACCGCCAGGCATTCAAAAATGTATCAAAAATATAATGAAGAAATGTGGTGGTTAAGTCTAAGAATATTCGGTCAGTAGTTTTCAAGCCCTCGTAATGGCACTCTAGAATAATCGAAATAATGAGAGGTTTCACTTGCCGAGCTCTAGTCCCGCCATTTTGTCGAAAATAATTAAATAAAAAAGCTCTAAATATTCTTCAAAGCATATAAACTAAAGGCCTTCAAACAGATTTTGTATTTCATTTTGTGTTGTTATAAAAAATGATAAAAATTGATATATTTTCTTGGTCGCTCGAGTGCCTTTATACCCCTTAAAAAATGTAACTTTCTGTGCCAACTACCTTAAAACAGCCCCCGGGTTTCGATAAAGAAGGAAACCATTTCATTCTAAATTTTTCAATCAACTCTCTTCGAATCTGAAATGTAGAATTAGGCCGCTTTCCTTACAACATAAAATAGCGGTATAGAAGCATACACACATGTATGCATGTGCCTCTACACTTGACGGGTAGAAACTATTGCGTTGTAACCAAATACTTGTGCATCAATTATGTGCTATTATTAAAATAACGATTTAGAAGACACGCAATAAATGCACTATTAGTAGTGGCGGGTGGCGTCGTGGCGCTCATATACACGTACGTCACCCAGGCACTCAAGAGGCGCTAGGATGACCAAGCGTCGGCAGTAGCGAAGATGCTCCAAGTTATTATTTATAGAGCTCCCGCGGACCTTGATTAGGAGGCGCGTTGGTGCGTCAAATTGCAAACCACGTCTGCATACCGCTGTTATCGGACCGTGCGCGGCTGTACTTTGTCATTGTCCATGCGTGCGCGTTTTTCTGGCGGCCGAGGAGACCAATTGCCAAATGTCGAAAACACCCGCCGGCATTCCGGTGCTCGCTGCTGCTGCTCTGATCGGCCGGAATTCGAAATGGCCTCCTCTTATACCTTGTATACGCGCCCAAGTCTCATAATTCAGTGACAGTGTTTGAAAGGCAATTCCGCGGGATATTAAAAGCAGCACACTCGTACTGCGATTCCCTCGGCTAGATTCGACCAAAACTCTCTCCAATCTTGTATCAAGTTCTGTTGGTCGATTCATAGTTTGTTGGTTAAGATTGGATGACATCTCGACCTCGCAACGGGTAACTTCTTTATCAGATTGCAATGGTGAATGCTCTATTTAGCCAAGGGTAACCATTGGGAATCAACAGTGCACTAATAGATTGACATTGACATTCAAAGCTTTCCCTTTGGCAGCAGGCCATTCGCCAATAGCATTGTCTGGTCTTACGAATAGCGATCGACCGCTTCGTCTGGCGATTAAACCTTACTCAAGTTTGACATGTTAATTCGAGATTGACCATGGTAGTAGGTATCGCGTTACCGAACGCCATTCCATTTAATTTTGCGATGCTGATGATATTATAAACAACAAACGGTATCTTCCCACGAAAATCGTTTCAATTTGTAAACTCAGAGAACCCGGAACCTAATCATTTCCGAATAAATGCAAAGTTTAATTATTCGGGAAGAACCAAAAGACACGTAATTTCAACTGGTGACAGCTTAATCAGTATTTCTTTACCAGAGAAAAGTAAGTCGTTAGCAAGTGTATGTAATGTCCGCGCCCTCCGACGAAAATGCCAATTGATGACATTCGCCTGCGGCTGTTTAGACTCCGCGGAAGGTCATCGAGGACCGACAGCGTATCCAATTGGTAGGGCCGATTAAATTTCGTTTTATATCAATTGTTGAACGATCGACTGTCCTTGGTGCTTGTCGACGTGACGCGATTGTCAACAGTAATAACGCAAGCACGCGCTTCGGTGCGTCGATGAGTAAAACGGTGGTAAAGAAAGGAGAATTGCTGATAGCCGAGAATCATCACTCACCGTCCGATTTCCGATTGAATCTCGAAGAAATCCTTGAATTCCACTCCTCGCCGCGTCACCACGTCCCTGTAAGGAAAGCTCGGCTCGATCTCTGGAAAATGAAGTGTCAATGTCAGGATTTGAGTGTGAAACGATGAAGGGCTTGCGTGCTCGCCAGGGCAGAATCTCGTGTCATTATAGGTCGTTTCTTATAACTTGCGTCCGCAAATCCAGACATAAATACGTGCTTTTGGTGCTGCTTAATTAGAACTTATCTGATAAATTCTTACAAGTGGATAACACAAAGGTGAAAAGAGTGGCACTTTTCAAGCATGAAAGTGATTGAGGCTGAAGCTGCACGTGTCGTATGCAGTCAAACGGTAGCGCCAACTAGATTGAGCTTGAGTGGAAATCAACGGACAATGTTTTCTAATTAAAGTGCCCGATTTACACAGGTTCGGACCACTTAGTAATTTATGCTAGTGCGGAGACAAAACATGCTTAATATGTAATGGATTCTGATTGGGCCATTCTCATCGCTCTTTACCAACAAAAGGGAACCTCGCCAAGCCAGGAATTCTGACGCTCAAGAAGCAGAGGAGATTCATTGACTCGTCTCCAATATAATTTTAGAAATTTTTGTTTCTGGCTGTGAACTCGAGTCGCCCGACTCGCCCGACTCGCACACAATAACTTCATTTTCAGTGAAGAGGACTTGAGAAATTGCATTAACATTACGTTACGAGTCGCCAAGCCGGAAATACAGTGCTCATTAGTGCTAAAGTAAAGGGGACGTTGCGTAAAACCATACTCCAAAGGCACTGCTCATTCCTTTCAACAGATTCTTCTTCACAATTGCCGTTAATAAATTCAACCGTGGCGTCGCCTTTATTGCGCAATCTCGGTTTAATTATATTTATAGAAAGTCAGTGTTTTCCCTTAAAATCTATATACATATGCTTCTGTGCTTCGCTTGTATTTTTGATGAATTGAAAACTCACAAGAAAAATGCTACAAACTTCGAAGACAAGTTCCTTGAAATGCACCCGTTGACACTTTGTTTTTCACTGTCAAACCAGTCTAAATATTCTTGATGCAATATATTATCTGACGAAGGTCCAAAAAAGAGAAAAAACGATGGAGAGCGTCTCTACTCTCCGGTTGCTTGAGCGTCAAAATACACTTACTCTTCATTCTGATCCCGGAAGTTACTCTATTCATCATTTTGATAATAATTCCTCTTATGCCTTTACATTCCTCTCCGACGCGTTAGAACAAACAATTCTTCCTAATGACCGAACTTTCCCCAGTTTTGCTTAATCTTTTCCCATTGTCAATGACATTAAAAACATCGTTGTCTATTAAGTTCTGAAGTTCCGATCGATATCACCGACTGCATTGAATGACCAAAACGCATAAACAAAAAAACATATGTTAACGAGCGTGCTATGGTTCAATATAAACACACGCCAAACAAGTCTTTAAATAACATTGTCATTATCACGTTGCAATAACATTATTTTCCATAAATTGATCAGCCGATGCCTTTCGAAAGAAAGAGAAACACTTCAAACGGTTGTCCTTAACATGAAAGGAAATAGTTCAAAAATAGGCAGAGTTCAGCGAGTCAACTGCACTTCCTGCTTGAATGGTGCCAATGCACAGACTGCCAGCAACAAAGTGCTCAATCCTTTGACAAATGCAGGAAACGCATATAGATATGGTACTAAATACCTTAGTATTGAAATAAATTAAAAGTTAAATGGACAATCAGTTCAATAAACCGAACATACTGACAAAATAGAATGCTTGAAATGGACAACATTCACCTAACAGTCAATGCGTTAAACAAGTCGCGAAATACTACAATTAATTGTATAACATTTACAAACGCAGCACCAGCACATGAACTTCCTTTACCAGCAGCACTCCGTCTCAAGCCGACTTTAATTAATAACTTTTTGACAAGTGTCGCAAGGTTTACCTCGAATTGTTTCTCCGCGGGGAATACTGAAACAACACGAAGCGAACGCCAAATATACCAAAGAAAGCGAATCGGTGAAAGGAGTGCCGCTGCTCTTTATATCAAACTGATTCGATTTCAACTCGAGCAACAGGCGAACCACTGACTAAGCAGTAAACACGTACTTCCTGGGAGGCTCGCGAAATCCACGGGAGTGGATCCAGTTGCACCCAGAATGCATGTGTACCTGAATTCAGAAGCACAACAGTGTATGGAGAAAAATCAAAGATGGGACTTTATGGGACCTACTCCCATCGACTCCAGTGCCCTGCCGACACTCGCGTCCTTTCAACTATGTACAGTAAGTCCTCGACTTGCGCGTATTTGAGTTTGGCTCCCATAAATCTTTGCGAACTAGAAGTCGGTCACGATCTGAACTTCCCTGTCATATGAGTAGAAATGCAGAGATCATGTTGAACTTTTCAGTGCGGTGATGGTGACGAGACACTGACTCCCGCGATCGGAAGGAATGAATCGCGTAAGGTTGAGGACTTACTCTATGATGGTTCGTAGCATCTTACCGCCTACAGGATCAGTCTCGTCGACGCGGATCATCCTGGCGATGTCGAGGGCGTCGCAACCCCCCGGAGAGCAGAGTCCTCGATGAGGTCAGAGGTCGGAGAGCTCGCTCCCGTGAAAGCGCGCGCGTGCGCGCGCACCCTTACGAGCAGGCGAACCAGCACAGCGTCCCGACACGTCTTCTCCGACGTAGCGTCGACGAGAGAAGCGTTCACCAACTGTCCGTGGGAGCTCGCGTTCCTCGCACTACCACACGATCCGCTGCACCCCAAAGCCAATTATTGACTATCGGGCGGTGCTGCCGGCGAGTGGCGTCGCGTCGCGTCGCTTCGCGCCGAGACGTCCCCGGAGGTGGAGTCCTCTCTGTCTGCCTCCGTCTCCGTGCTACCTCTTCTTCGTCGGATGCGCTCGGACGGATTTAGATTTTCGGCGGACGCCGCGGATTCTGCTCGCTGGTCACGTGGCCGGTTGCGTTCCATCGCGTGCCCTCCGCCGACGTCGCCGACGCCAGCACGGATATCGCGCATGTAGCTATCATCCGAGAGAATAAGCCCAGAGATCCATCGCTAGTGCACTTTCACTGGATTCTTGTGCCAAGTATGGGATTTGCCTTCGATTGCCCGAGTTGATCTCACACAGTACTTCATGAAATACATATAGTGTAGATTTAACAGGGAATGCAGAACAGTGATGAAACCCCTGATTATGATTGTCTCATCCCCTTCACCCACCATTTCCGGGGCTATTCAGCCTCACTTGAGTCACATCGATCAAGAAACGATTTAAGTATACTGCGATTCTCCCGTTAAACATCCGGAATTTAAGTAATATCGTTATGATGAATCTTTAGAGCCTCATCTAGATGCAAACACTTCAAAGATGAACATGCTGGAGTCCCGACCTCCCCGATTTAAGTAGAGTAAGACTGTAAGATCGTCCCTATAGTCGCTGCCAACTGAATAGGCGGTTTCAGGGTCGCGTTTTTATTGTACTCCGTAAATTATAACGCAAGAGGAATAGAAACTTTACCAACTTATATAATTTGCTACCAAAAATAATAAAAGTTCTATGATTTGGTACTAAATATTAGAAATTGGTTAAATTGGTTCAACATTTAATACAAATAATACACATTTGATGGGTTGGTACCAACTCATTAAATTTTCTAATATTTGGTACCAACCCGCCCAAGTTCTATTATTTTTTGTAGCAACTCATTGAATTTATAATATTCGGTACCAACACATACAACTTTTATTGGTTGGTACCAGCAACTAATTCAATTTCTATTATTTGGTACGGACTCATCCAATTCCTAATATTAGTATAGTAGCAAATCATATAAGTTGGATAAGTTCTTTTTCCTCCTGTGTTATAATTTTCGCAGTACAATGAGAAAAGCAACCTTGAAACCACGCCTATTCACTTGGGGATGATATAGTGGTCTGCCTGTCTCAGAGCCGATTCACTTGCGCTCAGGTAGAGAATTCCTTCGTGTCCATTAATCAGCATCGCATCAGCAACTCGTAAGGTCGTCTAACATGGTCGCCTACCCACCCTAAAGCAATGGCGAATCTTTTATGAGGACAACAGGAGGGCCCGCGCCGCTTTTTAACAGCGAGCTACATACGTACCATCATCCAATACACGTCGGTGCTCGCGTATACCACACATACTTACCCTGGCGAAGCAACAAGTTGCGACCGCGATTGCCATTCTGCTCGAGCGCTTACAATAAGAACATGTATTTCACTGCATTCTCCACATGTCCAGTTATCCTCCTTAATAACCAGACATTATGCGTTGATCCGTTAAAGTGTATTTATTGATATTTCTATTTCCTTCAGGGGGTAACGGATCTTTTTGTATTACTTCCTCCCTCGGGATTCATAGGCATCGCCTTCCCGCTTCGATATTAATGAGATATTAATAATATAGGAAGTGAGAACTGCGAGCCACTTAATTATTAAGGCACTTTGGAGAACTGGACTCGGTGAAGAAAGTTATTTTCGTTTGGGTTGGTCAAGTAAGTGGGCACCTGAAATTAAAATTTATACGTTCGGAACTGCCTTTTTTACGTTTTTATTAGTATACTTTCTGCATTGTTAACCGTTTTAAGAATTGTAGCTAAAGTGTAACATTTCTCGAAGTCTCAGAGGAATTTCGAGAATCGTGTACTATAAACGCAGCCGGAATCCCAGTTGATGTTCCATCGGGTCGTTCCAAGAAAATGCGAGCTGTCGAGTTAGTGCAAGGTCAGGTCAAAATGTCGTCCGCGTCTCCAGTTCCGTCTGATCCATCCGAATGCATATGCACGTACATTACGAAATAAGAGGCAAGTTCTTCTCAGCGAGAGATCCTCTGCCTTTTTTCCAGCATCATGCACTGTGTTTGATCCTCGGATCTAAATTGATTTCCGTGTTGTCGACCCCGCTTAGTCTGACCTCAATTACAATTGCCGTGAACCAAAATACACGCGCACGGCTTGTGTAGCTATAAGTTCAAATGATTCCCGAAAGTTGAAGTGGCCCTAGCAGTAGGCTGACAGTATAAGCTTTCTACGGTCAAATATCTTAAGGTAGTTGCTTGCACAAAACAACTCTTCTTAAGGAGTTTCTGCACGATGCGAATAAAGTTCATGCGGTGAGTGTTTTGCTTATAACGAATACCACACACACAACTACAATTCTTCTCGCCGCAAGTATTTTACTCGCATCGTGCAAATGGACCTTTAAGATTAACATTAATCTTTCGCATATCAATCTTTACACGGTCTTGTATTTTATTGGACTTGACAGCACACCATTTCCGAAGTAATCGACTTTCAAATTGGCAACTTTTACACGTGTGACATAGCCAAAACCTGTCAGTTATTTAAGACAGTATTGAAAAGTTGATACAAAAATGTCCTGGTTAGGTCTAATAAGATTGGCCTGTAAATCTAAGTCGTGCTCAGGATTTATTATGTGCAACTTTCACCAACTATCTTAAAAGCTTCCCGAATACTTCGAAAAATCCATTTCTATACATCCTCGGGTTCGTACTCTTAAAAAATATAGTATAGCCTATGGAATATGGGCAAATTGGGAATTTAGAATCGAATAAACATTCTTAACTAAACATGGAATATGCACTTTCCTAAATTCGATTTCCGCGTACAAATTTTTCGGACAATACTTCAGTTTATATAACACCAAGGGGAAAGAGATTTTACGCTATTTATGGCCATGGACCCTAACGACCTAAATTCTGCCGAAGACGTATTCTATTCTCGTGGGATTTCATATAGAACAGTGTATCACACTGCGACGTGTGTTCCCCGTAGGCTGGTCGACGTTGACTGTTGCGCTCAATTTAAAATATATTTTATATTATGACCGCACATTTGTCAGATCAGCTGCGGAGAAAATAATCATGAACACTACTAAGAACGTATTTTGGAATCGATAATAGCTTGCACCTACATTTCCTGCAAACCAATCGCCTCGCCGCTGTTACTCATTTCAACTACCCGCAGAAATGTGCGGATTTGACATGCATCCCCGATACTTTAAGTGAACCAGAGTGACAAATGCTAGAAGCGTAATTTCTATAATTAATGAAGATGTATCAGATAGAGTAGAGTGTTGTACTTCCAGGGTGAATCAGATAATTGATATCAGCTTTTTACCATCGAGTTTTTTTCTCAATTTTTTTGGACTACAAAGCTGCGTCAAATTCTGTTTCTCTTCTCCCACTCAGCCAATATTAGTCTAAATTATAATCAAAACGTAAATGTTCGGCCCAGCAGTTTCGCAATAGCATAAGATTTGCTTTTATTGATTTATTATTCCACAAATAACAGCATAGAATAAATGTGAGGTTTTTCATTCATCGTAATTCCAGAAATTATAACGCACCGATGCGCTACACCAGGAGCCTCGGTTCGTATTACCCGAAAGTCGACGTGCCGCTCGCTCATATGGCATACCATGAACATACAGGCCGCTTCCTTGCCTGCTCTATCAACTGCCGCTTTCGTGATACTTGTCGCAAACCAAGTAATTCTCTACAGCAGGACCATCAATTATACCAATTTTAAATAACAAACCAGACAACAGCGCGCATAACTTGGTGATTGCGACTCATTTTATTTCAAACACCCCAATAGAATAAAGTCATTTCAGATGTTCCCTAACTTTACAATTATACATATATCTCTGAGATTCAACAGGGAATTTGGAACAAATCGAAATACTACACCCACTAGCAAGCTTCCTCTAATAGCAAATGCTAAGACATTCTGTTATGCTGAATGTGGTGCGATACACATAAATATCATCTGAAAATAAAGTTCAATAGTAACAAATCTGTTTACAAAACACGAAAGACCAGATTTTAAATCTTCTTGCCATTTAAACGGTAGTAATTATATTCTATACAAATTATGTTGTTGCGTTTCTAATTATAATGTTACGAAACATATAACTTCAAAATTAGATATCATCATTACATCACAAACATTTGTAGCAATACCCAGTATTGGTACTTTAGGTCTGTGACTATTCGGTCACCGTCTTTTGGCATATATGTATATTAACTATGTTTGTACGTTCTTATCACTTTGTTACATAAAATCATTTGCGTTGATATCAGTTAAAGTGTCCTACGTTATCTTCGTTGGTTTGAAACAAGAAGTATAGTGAAGGTTACTTAATTTTGCACAATATCCGTGCATGTTAGGAGACATTTCGTTGTTGTAATCCATCTAGCTACAACACACTTAACATTAATAAAGCTTCCTCGTCTTTGGTACATTTAAATACTACACCCTAATCTGTAGGGTACAATAGCTACACAGATAGTAAAATATACGGAAAAAGAATCCAAAAATGATCATATATGGAATAAAAGGCCAGCTTTTAGCTTCTCGGATCTCTACGATTGTCCCGGATACCGATAAAACGTAGATTTTGTAGCAATTAATAATAAAATCATCGCGTCCATGACATACGCTGTAGATGGTAACGTATTACGAATCTGTGAAAAAATAGTATATCCTTTTCCAACAGGAACTGAAATACATTTACCTATTTGTGCTAATACCAATAATTATCTAAAATCCAAAAAATCAGATCATATCTAGTATATCGCACAATTGGTCTGCATAATAGTCTGGAACGGCATTAGTTAATTCTGTAGAGGAGGTGCCCATCTTCTCCACATCAGCTTTGGTTGTTACACCGGACAATACTAAAAGAGTTTTAAATCCGCAACGTTTCCCCAGTAGAATGTCTGTCTTGCAACTGAAATGTACACGTCTCTCATAGAACCACTTCAAAGAAATAGGTAGCGAACGAAAGCAAAATGAACATACTTGTCACCAATCATAAGAGTTCTCTGAGGATTTAAACCATATTTCTTGACTATATAATCAATTAGAAATGGCTCCGGTTTTCCAAGTACTACCGCATCCCTGTCGGCAGCAGCTTCAATAGTTTTTATGAAGCAACCGGTTCCTATGCAGAGGTTTATCAAGTTTATTAATAATCATTAAATGGCCAGAGATAGCATTTGTTAGGGAATTGCAAATAATACAAAATAAGTTTGTTTTCCATTGATTTAAAATAGTAAAAACGATATGTTTAGAATAATATTACTACCTGGAAACTTGTTGTCATTTGGAGAGGGTCTGTCTGTGTCGCAGTTTGTGCCAATGAAGTGAATATTTGGATCCGCCAAATAGGTAGCAGCTTTTAACAATTTCGGATAACTGAAGTATTTATCAAAACCAACAATAACTGCCCCCACTTCTGCATCCGGGGTAAAATCCTTGAGCATGTCAAGCTCATCGCCTTCCATTACATCTGGCTATTATAACATTGAAAATGAGTAAATCTCTATGAATCTACTATAATGTACCATCACTACTTACTTATACATTAGTTTTTGTGGATTAAGGAAAATATTCTATTATCTACTATTTCGTAGAGGAAACTTACACCAACACCACAATGTTTGATTCCTAATTCGTCCAGCTCTTTGGCAATTCCAATACTGCCAATGATATAAGCCTTTTTCTTGAATCCCAGTTCTTTTAGGTAAACTGCAGCGAGAAATGAGGTACACACAATATCATCCTGTAAGACCATTCAAATTATAGGATATATGCACAAGTTAACATAAATAAGCTAACAATTCAATTAAATTAATAACTCCATCGAGGCTTACTTACCAACTCTGCAGTAAACTTTAAATTTGTACATTTCTCCACGAATTCGGGTCTCGTTTTTGTGTTATTATTCGTTATATAAAAAAACCTTTTCCCTAAATCTTTGAATTTGCCGACCGTTTCTGGTGAACCAGGTATTACTTCTGTTTCTCTCCATAAGACTCCTACGATTGTCTAATGTTAATCTTTCGTATAATGCGAATAACTTACAAATCACTTGTTGCATATCGAATGAATGAATGAATGCATGAATGCATGCTAAATTCAATCATTTGCAATGAACACGGTTTTAAAAAAGACACGCGATGGACTGAGCGCTCACCATCGCAATCCGACAGGATTACATCAATGGAATCCAGGAAGCCCTTCACTTCCTCCTTCGATAAAGATTTTATATGCTTTGGAGTCATTTTTTATCAGCTCGCAATCCGCATATGGTATTGTTTGATCAAGAGTAGAAGAGGACCGATGTCACAGCTCTCACAGTCCACACGACAATTCACAGCGCGGGGAGAAGATCAGAACGACAATCAGGACTGCAACATATCAGCTTACTCGTATCAGTAGATACATCTGCAACTTGACCTTGCTTGCATGTGTTACATAACTGCGGATGACATGTTACCGAATGAATCTATTCCATTGATAACTACACCTAGCCGAAAGGATATGAACGATCATGACGAAACTGATTACCCACTCGCAGAGTTTGCCAATGATCCTCTATACATAATTATTATAGAGCATTGTGGACCTCTTTCACTTTTCGATTAATAGATTCGTACTATCGTTCCCGCTATGACGTCAATGGTCATCTATTGATATATATGTTTCGTCTGCAACTTAAACCGAAAGCGGTAAAGAAGTGGCACAAAATATAACAAATCAGGAGAACTATAGAGTATAAAGCGACAAACATTTTTTTTGTTTAGTATACCAGATACTTTTACTAGCAATTACACAAGAACCAGGTTAGACAGAATAACTTATATACATGTATATATATTTGCAGCAATGACGAGCAATCCAAATACATGTTCAATCCCTTAAAGTCAATTTAACTATAGAAAGCTAGCGTATGCATCAACTTGATAATACAGGAAAATTTAAAGTAGTAATACTACAACGTGACAATTCAACGTCTACAACATTTCGTGTAAAACCCAATATACAGCAGTAGAGAAAATTACAGTCTATATTTTAGCTATTGCAATTTTCTAAGCGGCAGGTTTTAATGGTTTTAGATGCAGCAAAAGATCCCCAAGCGCGTCAATGTAGTAATCAGGGATGTACTCCTTGACTTCTTTACTCTCTGAATTCTGCCATGACTGGATATCTTCGAATCGACAAACTCCTGTCAACACGAGCAAAGTTTTAAAGCCGCAACGTGTGCCGAGAAGTATATCGGTATTGTGCCGATCGCCAATCATCAACGTGCGCTCAGGCTTGACTTTGTATCGCTCTGTTAAAACATCTGCGACATATCTCCCTGGTTTCCCCAGAACGGTTGCCTTCCTTTCAGCGCAGGTTTCTATGCAACGTACCAAGCTCCCCGTACCTAGATGAGATATCATGTAACAGTACTACATATATTTGAAAACCTATAAGAAAAACCGATTCTTGACACGTATGTACCTGGTACAATGACATTATTTGCACCCGGAAACTTTTCGTCCGTATTTGTTGCGATGAAATGGATCTTCGGATCGTTTAAATACGTTGCAGCTTTTAACATTTTCGGATAACTGAAGTGCTCGTCGAAACCAACGAGAACCGCTCCCACTTCGGGATCTCTTTTGAAGTTGAGATATGGTCCCTTTGAGACAGGATCGGGACCTACTCCACAATGGGAAATTCCAACTTTTTCCAACTCTTTGGCGATAGCTATTGTTAACAAATATCGATAGTAAACAATATATATCAAATTGCGGAAAGGTTCCCTCAATTGGGAAGGACAACTTGTAATAATGCGCGACCTCACCATTCGAGCCTATAACATATACTTTCTCTTTAAAACCCAGGTCTTGTAAGTAACAAGCCGATAAATTTGCTGTAGACAGGATGTCGTCCTCCTTTGCCTCGAAGTTTAACATTTTACATTTCTCAACAAATTCTTCTCGGGTTTTTGTACTATTGTTTGTCACATAAAAGACTCTCTTACCGAGGCTTCTAAATATGTCCAAGACATTGGCGCAATTCGGTAATGGTGTATTATCTATCCAAAGCACACCTGCCAAACAAAAAAGTAATATTAATTATTCCTGATTCTGTGTTGAACATTTATCAAGCAACTCGCCCATACCATCGCAATCGGTAAGAACTGTATCGAAAGAATTTAGAAATCCTTTGACATCATGTTCGTTGAACTCCTTGATATTCTTTGCTGCCATTCTCTGTGTATGGACTGAATCAGAAATAACATTTAATTTTATTACCAACACCTGCCCGGATCGGAGTTATGGACATCGGATCTTTCAAAAAATTTGACTTTTCAAATTTAAATCAAATATTTACCGGATGAGCGGATATAACGTTGGAAGAATAACAGGGCTACCAAATTAACGAAACGATTGTTAAATGCAAAAGCCAGAGATGTCGTGGTTCGGCTACAAGATAAAACAATTTAGTGGAATAAGATATACGCGTATAATATTGCATTTACCACCGAAATCTTCTATTGCCAAATAAGAATGGGTAATAACATCTTACACCACAATTCACAAGTTGTTAAGTCGAGGTTAACTCTACTTAATTTATGTTATGACACTCGCACGCAATTTTCTTTCACCGCGGAGAATCGCGTATTGCATTCCAATATTGGTTCAATTCAGGATTTATACTAATAGAGACAGTTAAATAAAGGATGGTTCTTTCTCGCAGAGTATCAGGTTACTCAATGGTGACATCACCTTACTCTACTTTCGTTTCCTTAACTTGTCCACATTGCTCGCAAAAATTTGGAATTTAAATTTTGCATTAATTACCTAAGTTACGCGTACTTTTAAGTACCTCTCCTCTACGCATTCCTGCAAATACGAGCCGTGCGCTCGTGCGCATTGGAGCGAGTTTCCTAAACATTTGCCAATCGTACCCACATATGCTATCTGCGCAACGTTTTACAACTACGACCTTTGTTGAATATACTTACAGAGTAGATGTGCCGAAAGAACATTGGGATAACTAGGAATATCCCGCAACGCTGAAACGCTATTTTTCTTATCTGCCGCTAGTAATATAATATTTTATACATTATAGTGATATAATAATCCGACCCTGATACTAATGACTATAGATTAGATAGGATGATGTCATATCAACCATACCATTCACATGATGAGTCTTAGAATCAACGACTTCTCAAACAAGAACTGTAATTCAAATGTATTCAAAATAACTGTAAAGTTTCAATCTTAGCTGTAGTATGATGTTTGTCCCACATCGTAGCAATGTTTTCAAATATCGTAATATAATACACACAAAAGAACTTGAGGATGCAATTCTCCTGATTTATTAAGGAACAATTTGTACAGCTTGCTTCACAGTATATTCTGACTCGGAGGCATTGTATTGTATACTGGTTTCTCTAGCTAATAATTGTCTCTCTAACTGTACAGGGAAATCAACACCAACTAAATGGGATAGCATGCTCCTCTTGGGTTTGCCAGCATCCTTCCTTTGCCTTGGCTTTTTCTTTAGACGAGTTGGTTTCTTCTCTGACATATGTTTAGTGTGGATATGATATGCTAGTTTACCTTTGGAGCACAATTTCCTTTTACAAAAGTCGCATTCGTATCCTAGTCCCAAATGTCGAAACCTTATGTGTTGCCTCAAATTGTCCTTGAAGAAGTACAATCGTGGACAACCATCATAGGGGCAGGATTTCACAGATTGATCCTCCTTATGATATTCTAAGTGTCGCTTTAAATGCCACTTACGAACAAACACTTTACCACAGACCTCACATTTGAACTCTGAAAATAATTCCCAAATTTAAAGCATTTATGATGCATAGAGTAACTCGAACATTAAGGCTGCAGTGGGTTCATGTTTACCACTAGGATGTTTCACTTTAATATGCTCTTGAAGCTGTGACCACTTTGGAAATGCTTCGGCACATTCGACCACGGTACAAAGATATTTTCTCGCATTAATTCCATGCTCAAGCTTGTGCCTCTTAAATGATCGAACATTCACAAATTTCTTGTTGCATTTGTCACACTCGTACTTTATATCATTATGCATCGCCATATGGCTCTGCAATTGGTGTCTTTTTGTAAACACTTGGTGGCATTCCTTGCATGTTAATTTAGCAGGGTCCTTATGTACACGGTCATAGTGACGCTTCAAATTGTGTCTGTTCGAAAACATAATGGAACAGTGAGCGCATCTGAAAAAGAGAGAGGAGATAATAAAAATGTGTCTGACGCGCGGTTGGAGAAAAAATTAAGATGCCCACTTCACTTTGACTGCTGTACTAGTGTGCGTTAGTATGTGTCTCTTTAGGTGAGATGTATTTGTGTATGCCTTGTCGCACTCGGGATGACTACATTTGAATGGTTTCTGAAATCAGAAATAATAACATGTGATTGAAGCTCATCGTTGATGCTTCAATCTATGTTGCTAATATGGAAAAGTGGAACAACTTTGTAAGAGAAGGATGAAATAATGATTACTGATAACTAGTACCTCTCCAGTATGTACTCTTATATGTGCCTCTAATCTGTTAGGTCTAAGGAATGAAGCTGTGCATCCCTCGTAAGTGCACACATGCTTCTTCTTCTCCCGCAGTGTTTCTGCAGATGCCTGATCAGCATCCCTGCTGTGCGTGTCGGAATCTGTCACAGTGCTATCCGATTCACGGGTTTGTTGTCCCATTGTATGCTTACACTTTTGCTACAAAAGAATTTACTATATAATACTGGCTGTCAAATTTGTATATGCCGCTTCTTTTGTCATCAGACTTGGTTTAGTCTTAGACAGCTCATCTGTCTATTGAATTTCAGTTTAATTGGTACAAATGGTTACAATAATTAAACAGGGCTTTCGTAATATAGTAATATCAAAAGGTCATCTTTGTTAAATAACTTTCACGTCAAATATCATAACAGTTTAAGAAATATGAATTATGACAGTGTTGATTTGGTTGTGTCCATCGGCACATGTTTTCGCCGATTACAATTTTCGTATGTGTGGGTGACGTCGATGCACCTTGATACTATATCTAGAAATACATGCCTCTGTGCATTGTATATACCTGCTGCCGAATTGACTCGAATTGCACCGAATTTCAAATAGATAATGATGGTCAGTAGGTCAGGACTATAGTCGCAAGAGGATCATATATCATATCCCTCTTGAGCGCGACTATTTTTTTGAAAACGTTGCAAATGCGGTTTGCATAAATCAACGACTACGGTACGCGGGCAATACGAAATGTAGACACGGACATGGAAATACCGCGTGACTGACATGCGAAAGTGGATTTCACGATTTTTGACTTTGATTTATTTTAATTTCTGTAAAACATCAGTGTAAGTACTGTAAAATACACCAGGCTCTTTTCAAAGTGACGACAAGACCAGGCAAGACGACATTTAACATGTACACTTGCACACACACTACTGCGCATTTACACTAGCGAAAAGGAACATGGTGGAAATCAGCTGTTCGCTGGAGCGTGAGTCTCTTTTTTTCCTTTCGATTCTAGTGTCCGAGCATCGAGCCGTCATATGTTAGTGGCGGTGTAGTGCGATGTAAATAAATAGATTGCGTTGACGGGTGCCGATAGTGTTGACATTTCGCCCGACGTACACAATAGCCGTGCGGGTGGGTGTTTTCCTGAGCAACATAATCTAGGAATCGTCTTCTTATCTCGTATCGCGCAGTTGGCATCTGCACGGCTAAGAATAACTCTCAAGAGTACAGAAGTGCGCTCCGCCACTGGATTTCCGCAAGGTCGAACATTTCCAAGAGTTTCATAAAACGTGGACTAATATTCTAGAGGGTTTGCCCGGTTGACGCACACTTGACTGCATATGAAGGTCTTATGAAATGCTAAAATTAAAGTCGCCTAAATAGATCAACAGATTGCCATAGTTGATGCAATGCAGAGAGTGCGAGGACCGCGTTCTGGCGACAATTAGATAAACCGTATGTGCGATGCTCAAGATATCTCGTACAGTTTAACAAAAGGTTAGACCATTTTTAGCACTAGTCTATATTCTCTCTCCCTCTCTCTCTACTCTAATATATAACAACTATGTGTACTATAGATCCCAGACACTGTCATCTAATCTCAACTACACAGTTACATATTCTTGGAAAGAATGCGTTAAACAGATACTAAAATCTTTTCTTAATTTCTATCATTTCTTATGCTGTTAGCATATTGTAAGCGTAACTATTAACTTAGTCGAGTTAACAGCTTAGAAAATCCAAACTATAATCCATATGTTTAATATGGGGTTTCTCTGAGTGTTCTCTCCATGCTTTGAACTTGCTATGTTAATTGTTTCTCTTCCAATCTGGTAATGTTAAAACCAATAATTCACACTGATTGTATATTAAGGATTTAATACCTTGGCCGCTCAATGGCCATTAATGTCTAGGAAGTAACAATGGGCCAAACACTAAGTGAACCAGTAACCACCAAGAAATCAGCATGTTGCCGAAACACAAACTACCGTGTCGGTAGTTCTTGCATGCAGGGTTGGCGCACAAAGATGGAAGACTGTCATGTTCACATACTCTCATTACCTGACGATCCTGGCACTGCATTCTTTGCCGTATACGACGGTCACGGAGGTAAAACTTTATCAGGCGAAAGATATCACATTCTAACCATTAAGCAGAAACTAACAAAAGCATTTTCAATGATAAATGAGAAGAATAATAGCGAATAAGATTAAGAGGCACACGTACACAGTGTACATCAACGAATTCTTGCCACTGGCAGGTGAGGCAATGGCACAATACGCGGGAAAGCACTTGCACGAATACATAACAAAACGAGGCGAGTACAAGGAGGGGAAAATTGTGGATGCTTTGCAGCAAGGTTTCTTGGAGATCGATTCAGCAATGCAGCATGATGAAGTACTCAAGAATGAACAAGCCGGTACCACAGTTATAGCTTTGCTGATCAAAGATAATATTATATACAGTGTATGTAGTAAGCATCTTGTACTGTATTATCGTCAACATTCCTTTCACATTTTTATCGTCTTCAATGAACAATTACACCTCTGAATTATAATTAGAACATCCTAACAGTTATAGTTCTCTTACGAGATCGGTAAAGATAGTCTCTAGTTCTCTATAAAATACTTTTTAATACCTTTCTTTGCATAACACTGATACACTATTCCCGAGTTGAAACATGTCTAATAGCTTGTTGTATTAATATTCCACCATAGGCGAATGCGGGTGACAGTAGAGCAGTGGCCAGTATTAATGGTCGTGCAGTTCCACTGAGTCGCGATCATAAGCCGACCTTAAAAGACGAAAGCAATCGTATTATGGCTGCTGGTGGTCGAGTGGAATTTAACCGAGTCAACGGTCAACTGGCACTGTCTCGTGCATTGGGAGACTTTATGTTTAAACAAAATAAACAGAAGTCAGCGGAGGAACAGATCGTTACTGGTACTACATAGACATAACAGTAACAGCTTTGAGCGTAAACCTAAAACCACAACCTATTAAACTAGAATTATATGTCGTAACAGCATTTCCCGAGGTTCAAGAGTTCGAGCTGACAGAAGACTGGGAATTCGTGATCCTCGCTTGCGACGGAATTTGGGATGTGATGACGAATACCGAGGTGGTAAACTTTATACGGACGCGTTTGACGCAGATTAAAAGTGAATCTGGCCAGACGAACGAAACGATGGATCCCGAGGAAATTTGCGAAGAGCTCATGAAACATTGTCTTGCGCCGGACGCTTTAATGGGTACTGGTTGCGATAACATGACAGTGGTACTGGTTTGCTTCCTTCACGGCAAAGAATATTCTTATTTAATATCACGCTGCCAAGAACCCGTTAGTACAAATCCTTAGCTGTCTGAATTAGTAACATTTTATTTAGAAGATGCTCCAAGTTGTTTGCGGTGTCGAGGCACCATTTTTCTACTATCATTATATCTCATCTTTTATCCGGAACCGAATGATTGTAAAGTAGAGTGGTCATTTTTATAAAAATTGTTGTCTTTTAATGAAAAATTAAGTCTGATGGTAGTGCTTGCCAATCATCCCGTAAAGACCCATACGCATCGCCACAACTGCATTTCAATTACAAACTCTCCCATAGCATATTCCGTTGTGAGCTGAATTATAAGCTTTTATTTACAATTTCGAACAATGGACAAGAAGTATCCAGACGTTAGTAATTAACAACTTTAGTAAAATGCATTAGGTTCGTATTCAAAGTCCATATCTATCTTGTATGGAGGAAACCGCAGCATTAGCAAGAGAACTAAGTCTGCCTGCGACCTTATTCACTCCTTGACGAACACTTTCTCGAACGTCCTCCAAGTCCACGACGCCTGCCCTGCCGCCACTGAGACGCATCGAGAGCGAAGATGTGGGTGACGTTGGCGTCGAGTTCCCAGTGCCAAAGTAGTCAGCTGATGAGATGCTAGAAGAACCTTCGAATCGTCTCAAGTTGCTCTTTCTTTCCCACTGTAATTCAAGTAGTAACATGTAACCCCGTTCACGGAACCACACCTGATGCGAACACACGAAATTACAGTTCAAGTTCACTTACTGAATCGTCAGATTTACTGTCCTGGAAATATTGGTCAGAACTGATGGCCTTAGCACTACCGAATTTCTTTTGGGCTTCGCCTTCGGCAGTTCCGCTCGTTTTAGGATCAGTTTTGCTGTTATTTGGCCGGCTGATTGGAGCCAATCGTTTTGGCGGTTCAGGCTCTGCAATCACTACAACTTCTTCACCACGAGATGTAGTCTCCTTTGAACTGTTGCTATGTGGTGTTGATAAGAACCATTCGAGAGAGCCAGCATACAGTTCATCCAAACTGATCAACATATCACGATCCGTATCACCGTCTCTTGATCTAGGCTCCGAAGAAGTGATTGATTTTGTCGAAGCCTCCTGGGTTATTGTTTGCATATCGCCAAGTGCAGAATGACTCGCGCCGCTGTGAAATAGATTTTCGACTCTTTATTTGAATTGTTATTAAATTATTGCAGTTAATTTTATTTCTCGTTGTTGTTGTTTGAGTTTAATCTTTACTTCTGGTAAGCGCTTTTATAAGTTAGTATAACGCGAACTTAGTTCGCGAATCAATAAACCAGTTCACATGAAAAACATTGAAGATTACCTGCGTGTGTTGAATCCCATTCCAAGTCGCTCGGCTTGACCTGCTTTACGAGGATCGAATTGCTTAGCCCGTTCTTCCACTTTTTTAGCTTGCTGACTCAAGTTTTGCTCGTATTTGTAAGCTAGTCGCGTGGCAATTTCCTCCTCTTCTTCTTTTGTGTTTACCTTTCGTTCCTTTTCTTCTGCCTCCTTCTCCAAAGCCACACTCTTTTCCAATTCGTCGAAGTTCGTTTTAACTCTTTGCGCTCCTAAACCGCTTGACTTTTTTCCCAGCTGAAAGGAAAGAATTCCATTTATATACAGACCACAGTAGGATAGTGCACCACTGTTATATAAGATTCAGTTAATTACTGATATACATTCTTAGTATCAATCTTGTGTGAAGAGATATGTTTACTAAACTATTAATAAATGTAAGAACTATAATGATTAATGAGATCTTACGCCAGTTCGTTTTGATTGGACTTTCCTAACACCTATGGTTGATTTTCTCTCTGTTGTGACATTCAGGGTCGGATCAGATAGCTTGACAGTGGGTCCCAAAGTATTAGTTGGACCATCAATAGGCAGCTTTTCATTGCTCTTTTCAATATCATTATTCATGAAGACAGTAGGTGTCTGAGCTCCGCTATTATCGACCATGGGGGCAGTTTCCTTTTGATCAATATCAAAATTCTCATGTTCCTTGAAAAAGTCTACTTCATTCTGCTCTTCGGGTGCGGGAGGACATGTGCTTTCATCTAAATGCAACTGCAAAGAGAAAAGTTGTCTCAGTCTTTCTTATTGGCAAAGTAAACAGAAAACCAGTGGGAAGGGTGGGGTCACCCACCACCTGGCTACTCTATTTTCATTGAAAATAAGAATACACATACATCATGTGAGTAGCCACATTTCAAGTCACATTTTACAAAGGCATGTAAGGAGCAAAAACATTTAAGCATCCAAGATGGATTGCGATAGATTACATTGAATATGGTTTAAGTATGATGCTGCGCAAGAAAAATTCAAAAGTCAATATTAGCCACAGATTAGTAAACTCAGAGTGAAATTGCATCGCATATATACTTTTCACGGCTCACCACTGCCTGATTTTTTGTCGGAGGAAGAATAACCTACAACCATCATTAATAAATCTATGCTTGCACGAATATGGACATTGGAAACAATAAGAGATAAACACAGGTGCTCATACCTTTGTACCATAACGGCGCATTGCTTGTGTCGATGCCTGGAGAATCTTTTCCCTATAGAGCATGGCAGTACGCGACTTATATTTCTGCTGAGCATCGCTTGTTGTACAATTGTGTTGCGCAAAGAACTTTCTCTAGAAACAATTGCAAAGAATATAGAACTATCCTAGTATCTTCCATTCTATGGCTAAAACAAATTTATCCAAACTACTAACAGCATTAGCATTACCACCCAGCTGCATGTTTCTCAACTGCAGCCAGGTCCAGTAAGTATCAAGTTGAGTTGACCGGACGAATGTCAAATGTACTCCTAGGCCACGATGCACTGCGGAGCAGTCGATGCAAAGGAAGATTCCATATGTCACACTGGCCCATGCTGGATTTTTCGCATTGCAATCGAAGCATGTCTGAAACAAGAGCAAAGAGTAACGTTTACTATCTTATTCTGTTCATTGCTCTGTCGAGAAATACTCGACTGACTATATTGCAAGATTGCTAGAATACTGATGATTCTTTGGAAAATTCTTTCAATACGTGCTCGTCGACATTTCCAAAAGTCTTGACCATTAAGAGTACCTTAACGCCGAATGCATTAAGCGAATGTCAATTGGAAAAGGAAATTCGGTAGGAAAGTCACAGGATGGAGACGAGATTATGACGTAGCACATGAAAATGTTACGGAAATGTGTAGCATTCGCTCGAATGCTAAATGAGCTTTAAGGGTTTAAGTGGAAGTTCTCTATCAATGGAAAACCTTATTCGTAGGAATAGCCCGCAATCGCTTAAAAATTTCTTCAATATCACTCTTGCTAGGTGCAGTTTCTGCCATTTTTGACGTGTTGTCAACGGCGTCGCACTGTATTCTGGGACGCGTGGCGGTCAACGATATTTTCCCTTCAGAGGTCGCTTGTTTACAATTTGAGAGCCCCTTTATCTTGATGCGATAGAATAGATAGATATAAATAAGGTTTTGCAAGGGAAGGAAATAAAGATCGAATGGCATCAAATGCAATCAAGTGTCACGGGCGCAGTGTCGAAGGATATTCATTGTGGTGATTTAGACTTGTTAAAACACAAATTAGAGATTTATTAAAAATATATTTTACAAGAAAGGAAGAAGATGAAATGCAAATTGCATTTGTATAAGACTATATTACTATGAAGGTCATATTCTTCTTTTATCCGCAATCGCGTCCGAACGCTGCCCGGTACTTGGAGAATCACTAACGTTTACTTCTTCCTCTTCAACCTCTAAACTGTTTAACCTGTAATTTTACCAATTTGCATGGTACCGCGAGAAGATTATACATTTCAGGAACTTACTCGTCTTGTTCAAGGCTATACAACATCTGAAAACCGGCATCAAGACTAGGCGGAAATCCCATGTCTGGGTCCAACAACTGGAGCGTTGGTACCTCGCGATAAACATTCCCGAATTCGTCCAACTCTTCCAACTGCAGTTTTCTCGCTGCCTCATCCAAGACCATTCTAAAGCAGATGAAAATGGTTTAAAAATGAAAAAAGCATTCTGAGTGCACTGATTCTGGCGATTCTTAATCCGCCAAGCATTTTCCACAAGAAAACTAAACATGAAAATTCATATCTTGTGAACGACTGAACCGATTCACACTCAATTCTTGGCGCAGTGGATTCAGAATGTCATAAATAATCGATGAAATACAAAACTCATAAATAAATCCTTGCAGCTGTAACTTTTGCATGAATGAAGGTGAAAGCTTGGTAACTAAGGATAACAACTACACTTCGGGATAAATATCCTCGGCTGTCGCGCGCCGTACTGTATTATATACTACTACTTGGCGCGAAACTCTACCGAGTCTTCTGATTTTAAGGTTTAAACATATGCGAGAATCATCATTAATTCCTCAAAGTACCTTTGCTTTTCTATCATAGTGACAGCCTTCTTCTTCATTTTTTGCTCAAATTTGAGAATATACTCTTGATAGTATTCGTGTAGGGCAGCCACTCCACCTACCCCCGTTTCCATTAAAACCCTTTCAACATTATCCTAAACAGAAAACACGTGGTAATTATTTACAAAGCCATACTCACAATGGATTTCAATAATTTTCACATACGTTATACAGGGTGCTTTCCCGAGTATATACATATAATATAATGTAATATAATGTAATGTAAAAATACTCGAGAAAGCATCCTCGATAACATATGTGAAAATTATTGAAATCCATCGTGAGTATGTCTTTGCAAATAAATACTAAACAATTTTGCGCCAGTGTAGATAAATATATACACGGAGCAGTAAAATTTGCAGACTAAAAATTTAAGTATATAGAAATGTTAGAATATCTTACGGGAAATCCATGGTCCTTCTGCTCGCAAGCTACTTTCATTAAAAGTGTCATTCTTCTGAGGAAATGGTTCACAACATCAGTAAGCGTCTCTATGGCAATATCTGAGGATTTTTCAAAGCCAATATGGGCTAGCAAAACAATGACGGCGTGCCTTAGTAAATGATGTGCTGTTTCTGGCGTTAGGTGGTGTATCGCTGAAGAATCTTTAAACGCACTCCTAACAAAGCACATACATCTGACTTAATACGTCTGACACAATCAAATAATACCACACTCTACAACTATGATAATACCTTTTCCTCTCAGTAGATAAGAATTGGAACGGTGCTTGAAGCTCTTTCACTTCATCCACATCTTGTGCATCGACTGTGGTCAAATTTCCAAGAACCATTCCTTCGTCCTACAATGTAATAATTGTTTTAGTCGGAGCAATCATCCACCCAGTGGTGTATAGTACAGCAGGCAAATTAGGCAATTGTCTAGGGCCCCTACATTGGACGGGGCCTATATTCCTTTAACTACAAAATTAAATGCTAGTGGGTTCTGTGCGCCCGAAGGGTCATAGAATCAAAGTTCCAGGACCCAAAAGGGTCAGACAGTCAAAGTTCCAAGCCCAAGGGTCACAGAATCAAAATTGCAAGACCCATGGGTAATAGAATTAAAGCTCCAAGAAAATGATTAAATTTGTATGGTATAAAATAAGGTCCCCAAATTATCTTCTGCCTAGAACCCTCAATGATCATAACACACCACTGTGTCCACAGTCCTCTGAAAGAAGGCTGGAAAGCCACAAATCTATACGCACCATCATTCTCAACTGCTGATGGAAATTAATGGTATTTAACACATGTACATTTCCCATTGGTAACCTGCAAATGTTTAATAAGTTCAATGGTTTTGCTCCTTTCTACTGGGATCAGCTCAAATTAGGATTCAACATACTGGAGATACTCTGGTTGACTGTCAAGTTGGTAATCGCAATCAGCGTTGTTGGATTCATCCATAACTTGTCTCCAAACATTCTCAATAATATCAGGAGTTATAACTTCCTGCTTTAGAGTCTCCCTTGCTGGTAATTCGCCCCATAGACCACTAGTGCCAGCGTGTTTGCTGGTCTTCATGGCGAGGCCTATGGTGAAATTATCTGGATGAATAAGAAATAAGAGACACTGCGGAATTGATAAATGAATTATTCCAATTGATCAATTGTTCTCTTAATCCTCTTATGTATGCATAATCGCACGTCCAAGGAGCTAATATTTACACACCTACATGTATTCTTATTTATAGAATATGAAATTGCGTGGTTGGTTCAATCTCATTATCCGCAATTGAAATACGTTACGCTGGCTATTCAAATGTAAGGGATGTTACGGTGGTTTTCTATTGGAAATACCCGCGCGCGTTCGCACACACGTCTTTATAGGCACACGTACATCGACACGCATGGACCCGCGTTCGCGTGTTGACCAACAGTAACGTCACTGTCATCGGTATGTGTCGCGATAGCTGCGACCAACAATTGTGCGCGGCTCCAGTCTTGTTTCACTCTATAAGCCATACCGTGAGAAAGTACTCATGAGCCACCGTTTAACCAAGTAAGTATCAGCGTTCCATTATTTTGCCAATACTCAGTTCTCGAGAGTGCGAACTCAGTCGAATCGAAGAGGTTAAGTACTCAAAGGAGGTTAATGCCATTGTCAGTATTGTCATTGTAGTATCACAGTCGACCACAGCGTTGTAGTGCCTGATCTGCCTCTTCTGTTTCACGCGCGACGCGCAACAACGCGACGTGCACTGAGTTCTCGATATTTTCGATAATCGATACAAGTCTCAATTGAGTTTGAATTTGAATCACTGAAAAATCCGCCGGAGTTGACCGTTCAGTTCATCCAAGTTACTTTCGTATCTTTTGCTATGGTTATTATAAGTGATATCAATATAAAACATATAGTCTGAAAATGATATTTTTAGCGATTGATGCATCTTAAGCAATTGTTTATAATTCTTGCTCGGTCCACACATTGTCAATAATTTTATTTGTTTATTTCCCTACAAAAAAAATTTTTTACATCGTCAGTGCATTTGCCTAGATAATTACTCTACTTTTTGCATTAAGTTTGCTACAAAAAATCAAATGCGCATGCAAAAAACTGTACGTGTTTCTCAATATTCCCTCGGGACTATAATCATATATATAATCATATATATATTCATACATATTCGCACAACTATTTACCGTGATGCAGAGCTGACGTTGCTGTAATCTTTATCACTGACTGTGTAAAAAGTTTACCGAGCATATCGCGATACCGTTGATACTGATACTATGTGCTGAAGGTCCCTCCTGAATTAGTCCATGGCGTACGCGTCCTTTTTGCACAGCGTGCTACTATGGATAATATCCGGTTAATTGTACATAGGTATTAAGCCGCAATACTCGGGCAAAATAATCATGAAAGTCTGAATGACATCAACTCTGCGTAACGTACTCGTACTGATGATAAGAAAGGATGGATAACGCAGCTGCTACGATTCTAAAGCGGGCTGTGGAGATGGATAGGAGCGAACAGTACACTATGGCACTAGTGCTATATCAAGAAGGAGTCCAAATACTTCTTGATACAATAAAAGGTACATATTAGAAGTAGATATTGTTTATACATATACGAACATTTATAGATATTCAGGTACCAAGATTTTCCTGGAGCAATTTCAAAATTATAGCAGTAAAAGTATAATTAATGATTTGTTCTGTAATATTTCGAATGTACATTTATAAATCCGTATAGATAATGAACAGGTCCTTCACAGAGACAAGATTATATGGAAACTTTCACATTCAATTTGCACATATCTTTAAAAAGCAGACCTCTTGTTTTATAACAAAACGACTGCCAACTTCGGTATAGAGAACTCTAAAGTGTAGTAGCACAATCGAGTACATGAGAGAGGCAAATAGAAATTATTTGTTAAGAATACAAATATGAGCAAATTTCATCAAAACGTTCGAAACAAAGGTTTCGAATATTTATTAAAACCAATATTCCGTTTCTCAGAAACCGAAGATTAATAAGTGTCAGTATACAGGGTGTAAACAAATAAATATCGTGAGAATCATATGGGATGATTCTACAGCCTTGGATCGGCAAAGATCGATACAAAAATGTTGCCGTAAAATTGACGTTAGCCTTGAAATTGAACGTCAAATTGAAATCAGCAATAAAACTTGGTAAAATTTTATTGCATTTTTTTATGAAATTATAAGTGTTAGATTAGGACGCATGGTTCCTTTAGCAATACTGGTGCTCTCAATGAGTAGAATACGATAAAATTAAATTTTGCAACTACTTTTTTTATGGCTTTTTGCCGATCCAAGGCTGTAGAATTATTCTATGATACTCGCGACATTATTAATTAGCGTAATATTTACCAGCTAGGCAGTCGACAGGCATTTCTGTAATAATCGAATACAGGTGTACCCTTTGACTGTCTGGCTGACACTAAACAATCTGTATTCTGTAGTGTTGATCGATTCTGGTATCATATAGAGACTACAGAGCCAGCTAAGCAAAAGCACTTCACATCGAAAGCAGCAGAATATTTGGATCGAGCCGAGAAACTGAAAGCACTTATAAATAGCAGAAAGAATGCCGGTAATTACAGGGAACTAACTAAAATTGAGGACGGCTCCAAAGGCCACGGTTATGAATCCGTTTTCGGCAGGTTTTTGGACCCGACTGTAACGCATATTCGTATAGAGGACCCATACATTCGTGCTTTCCATCAGGTAGAGTGTTAAACGTGCTCAAAATAACGTGCTATTGAAGGACATTTCCTTTTGAGAATTTTCCAAAAAATCGATTTTTATTTGTTTGCAAAGTTATACGGACTACGAACTCCTGAAAATGTCAGCAAAAGGAATTTTTCAAATTTAAAAAAATGACGAACGTTGACTATGTTTAACCTAATACATGTCACAGCTGTAAGCTGCATTACGTTAAAGTTTAAACGCGTCTTTCTCGGAACCAGTTTTCCAAAATCGGTGGTAACGGGATTACTTGAAAACTATTAGAACGATTTTTACCAAATTTTGTACAGATTTTGACTATACCTGTAGGTAGGACTGAACTGAACTAAAAGAAATCGAAGAATCCAATAATTACTCATTTTTGGGACCGTTGAAAGACGAAATTTAAGTGAAAAACTGTGTTTTCTCGATAATTTTCCATTTCCTTTGTTCATGCCCCACCTCAATGCTTTCTTGACATGTACAACCTAGTCGGAATTTTTATTTTGTATGCTTTATACCGGATTAATCTTGTTCACACAAGCCCCTTATTTATAGCATTAATAAATCTTCAACAATTTGATAATTGGGGCTATTCAAAGCCATGCACAATGTTCAAAGTGCACGCAATAAATCTACTAAATTCGATTAAGATCCGTCGTTTATTTCTCTAAAAAAATCGAAAAATCGCCTTATCTTCAGCTGTTCCCAAAGGAAAGGTCCCTTTTATTCATTACAATTGTCAACTGATCTAATTGTAAATGTATTAGAAGTGATTACAATTTGAATACTTGATGATTGAATTAATTTGACAAAGAGGCGATCGCGAATACTTTTTATTTATAAAAGCAAGTTTTGTCTTTAAATTGATTCTGTATTACACAGTGCCAAAATCTAGTACGATTGTGCGAGCTGGCTGTGAGAAAGTGTCAGGCGCTCTCGAAGATATCGTTGGTCACAACTTCAGACACGGAAGACAAGAAGAATCAAACCACTAGGTTCGAAGAACTCAAGCAGAGTCTAACCACGCATTTTGTGTCATTCGATGTCACATTTTCCGACACTTTACACGATAGACAAATAACGTAAGACTAACATATACTCTCCAGCGGGACAATGTTATCCGTGTCAAAGTTCGTGTTATGTATTTTTCTCTATTATTTCAGCTTGAGCAACGGTTGGGTAATAAAAATAGGGCGTGGCTTAGATTATTTCAAAGCGCCGAGTGGGAAATTTGTGCTGGGAGTTTGTGACATGGAGTTACGCCCTTGCTTGGAAACGATTGTCGATATTTTTCACAGGAGCCACCTAAAAGACGACGGCATTTAAAAAGACGAAATTATGAAAATGATAACATCTCTTCCCCATTGGGTATGATCGTACACACAGTCTCATATGTATGTACATTGGTCGCCACACATGACGACGTCACCAAGTCAATTCTATTTACATTTTTACTGTACATAAAATCCTTACATACGAAAAGTAAAATAAATTATTTTATCAATAAAAAGTGGCACTTTTATCTATCGTGTACATATGTATAAAACGACTTCATGAAATATATTCTCCCCGATTATACCAGAAGGAGCACCGTAATTAGGTTCGGTGAAAACATTGCTTCCGGGGTTTTTCGCATTCTAAGTTAACGTACTGTAATCGCAAGCTCTCGCAATGCCAATCTGTTTCGCGGCGCTTTTGCACGCTCGTCTTAAGGACTTGGTGTATTTGAGAAGTCCCGCTTCGAGTTGATCTTCATCCTCAGTGAGGAGATCATCGACCTTATAGGACGGAAGACAGTCAGCACCACCGACTGCGACCACTTGACTCGCAATTTCCGGATCGACGCAAAGCCTTGTCAACGCTGCCGCGGCGGTGATTTCCAAGCGGCTGTAATTCGTTTCCAAACCAGGCGGACGCATCCGCAAAAAGGAGACGAGTGCGACAGAGGCACGAGCCTTAGCCAGGTGGCGGCGGGCCTCAGGGATGCGTGCTAACTCGCTGATAAGTGCGGCGACTTGTTCCATCAGCCAGACATTTCGCCCTGTCGATTTTTTCACGCTCTTCAAAAGCCGGCGCACGGTGTCGTGCTTTATGATAATTCCAGCGCATAGCCGTGACTTAGCCAGGTTGTTGAAAGCAGCTGCAACCAAGAGCAAGGTTTGCCCACAACTGGTATTTTCGGCCAGCTTATTCAACGAGGGGATTAGTGTGTTTGCGTAGGGTTCCAGATAAGGAAGGCCGCGTGTGCGACTCCACGCCGCTGTTATCTGTACAACAAGTGCTGTTGCCTCCATTTTCTCCTTTTCACCGGCATTTTCCGAGAGCAGGAGATCCGTTACTATCTCGGGCCCGCCGTCTTTGGCGAATTGGTCTATCGCTATCGCGGAGGAACAAACGCTAGCCAAGGCGCGCAAGGAACTAGCGACGAACTCTGCGGATGCTCTGCCCGCGGTAATCAACGATGTCAACAGAGCCCGGATACCGGAACACCTGGCGATACTGCTACCCGCACGAGGTCCCGCTAAACCCAGTGCCGTCAGGGCTGCTAAGGCTCCTCTTGCTACGGTAATATCATCATTGGGTGCTTCTTCCAAGCCCCTAACCACCCGCTACAAATCAACAATATCCGCATTAGTCTCGGAGCTCAGCTAAATCTATATAAAATAGTTGTGAGTAATTGAACGCGGTTCGCATAAGTTCACATACCTCAATGTAAAAGTCCAAGCGAGTGTTAACAGCACCGTCGATGTAATTGTTCATGGCTTCGAGTTCCGTGAGGATGCCTCTCAAGCTGCTCTGGTGGATGCGACGAGGAGGTGGTGCGTCCAATTCCGAGAGAATGGAAAACGCATGATCCTCGATAGCGCGGATGAGCTCTCGCTCGGATTTCCCTGCTTCGAGATGCGACACCTTGCTGCAACGGTTACTTACATTAGTAAGGTTTTTCAAATAATTCGAGGACCTTTCCTTTCGAAAATTGTCAAAAAAATCGATTTTTTTTATTTTTGCGAACTACGGCCCCCTTGAAAATGTCAGCCAAAAAGGACTTATCAAATTTCAGAAAATTACCACAGTTGTATGCGTTTAATTCAATATAACCGTGACTACTTTTTCAAAATCAGTGGGCGGGATTATTTGAAAACTACTGTGCCGATTTTCACGAAATAGGACATGAACTAAAGGTAATCGAAAAATCGAAAAATCACCATTCTTGGGGACCTAAGGAGGACGACATTTTTGTGCAAAGTCGTGTGTCCCGCCATTTTGTTATTTCTTGATTTGTTTAAATTTTTCTAATTCATGTATCTGGTGTTTTTTTTGCATGCTTCAGAGCGGAGCAATCTTGCCGAAATATTAAACATTAAGATCTGTTACAACATTAGATAATTGGGGCTTAAAAATGGCAAAATTCCCTATTTCGCAACAGTGTCCAAAGGAAAAGTCTCTTAATTCGGCATTGTAGAGGATGGATGTAGTACATACTCGTAAATGTACTGGTAGTGGCGATCGAACCGCTCCGCCCGAATGAGTAGTTTGCTGGCGGCGGCGGTGGCTATCGAGGAGAGCGCTTTCAAATCTTTCAGCTCGTCCTTTTGCGAGAAGACACGAGATTGGCTTCGGCGCGGGAGACTCTTACTTTGAAGGGCGCTGCCGCATTCGCTCTCGGTGTCCATCGCAAGATTATTCAACCAGGCCCTAACCGACGACGCTTGTCTGTAACTACTGGAACCCAGGCTCGATTGCCAGACAGAATTCGACTCGGAGAATGCGGTGGTCGCCGATGAGCTACTTCTCGGCTCGATCGGATCTTCTGGTGGTTCGGCCGCGTATAGGAAGTCACCCATGCATTCATCTTCCATTGACGAAGATGAGGGTATTGCTGACGCATCGGCTGCGGCCTTCGCAACTCTGAAAGGAAAACTTAGTTATTTTCTCGGACGTCAATTATTCTTACAAATTATTAACAGCGGCTCCATGGGAATGAACGTCGCTCATTACACCTGGACAATCGTTAAAACACAAGGCTCGCGCGGCAAACTCTCCATTGTTCTTCAGTTTGTTTAGTTTGTCGTGGGAAAGCCGCTGGCGATAATCGCCGCACCGTACGACGATTTATACAGATCCGCGCTTGCGTAATTGGCAAGCTTCTTTTGCGTCTGGAGTAGCATACCTTGCACGAGCCATAGCAAGGGCCGCCAGGGATCATGGATCTCGACTACTGCCGCCGCGGCATAGTTAAAGCCCTACTACTGCGCGGTTGGAGGCCGCGCGCCACCGGGCCGGGGGCCACTTCTAACTCCCGATTTCCTTTCGTTCATTGCACGCAGCGCAGCACCAGGTGCTCCGCGCGCGAATTCCCTTCCGGAACTACAACTACTGTGCGGCCCCGTCCGGCCCCGGCGAGGAATGACAGCGGCTCGGAGACTGACTAATCTCGGCTGGCTCCGGAACTAGGAGAGTTCACTCATGGACACGATGACTAAGCCGCGCGCGCGCGCGCGCTCCTTCGACGCGATCACCTGCAACGCCCGGCACACTGCTGGTTCAAATTCTTCGTGGCTTCGCTGTCGCGTCGCTTCACTCAAACCACCTCGGACTACCTTATTTACGTATTCCTTCGGCAACCCATTGCATTGAATCACGTACCAGCCGATCCTACGTACGTGGTGCTCCCAGTTCCGAGAGACCACTTCCTCGTACCTCCATGAGGAAACCTTTATCTCGATTCATCCGACCCAAGACAGCACGACACCCGGTAGACTCCCGATGAAATTGACGCGGAACAGTTCCGATAAAGATTTTACCCGATTTTAGCCGCCGCGCCCATCCAAACTCCATGACCGGCGGGTGCAAGGTAGTTGGTAAATAAAACCACTTTGCACAAGAATTTTGTTTAATTCCCACAAGGCTTGAAACTACTGGGCAAATTTTGAACAACTTGACCACGACATCTTTTCATCATATTTTTCGATACTCTATTGTATCTGAGTGACTGGCGGGGTTTGGCTATGTCACATGTATAAAATCTCGGAAACGGTGCGGTCAAGTTCAATCAAATTTGACCAGTAGTTGCAAAATTGTGTAAACATGTGAACGTTTAAAGAAAATCTTATGAAAAGTGCCTTTCTGCGACCAACTAGTTTTAATAGGGGTATTGTTACCAGCTGGTTGAAATAGCTGTTCAGTGTGCATGAATTGTAGCGACTTTGCTTAGAGCATCCGAATTCTCTTACACGTTGAAGGAAGCCCGTTATGTGTCCATCAAGTCTTTCTCAGTTCGAATGTGGCGTACATATAAATTTTTTATTGACTGCACGGAATGTTAATTCACTGGGCTATCTGTCCACACCATAAAAGTCTTGGCGTCCCCTTGTCGCAAATATAGATGATGCGCATAATAGTCCTTTTCAGAAAGCGGTCTATTTTCGATACCACACGCACGTTTAATTTACATTTAAAACACCTGCGCTTTAGTCATCACTTTCCTTTTCGTTTTTACTGCCGTTGCAGAGATCCGTGTCATCGTGAAAGTTCTCACAACTAAACGTTAAACGGTCTCCACATTGTGCAAAAACCAACCTAAGAGAATTCAAAGAGGAAAGTATAGAAGACGAATTGAGAACATCCTCCTTTTTCGAAGTCGGTTAACTAACTGAGCTTGCTGGACCGTTAAGGTTAGCAAACAAAAAAAACGGTGGAAATGATCGTAACTTTCAAAAACCTTAATTCACCGCGTTATTTACATTTTCATTCTGAAAATATGAACTTTTTACCAAGTTATAAGGTTGTTGGTAAAGAAAACCACCTTTGGTTTAAGAACTTCTTTAAACTTGCACATTAGTGCAATTAATCTTTGCAAGTCCAATAATAAAATAAAATAATGAAATTCGATCAGTAATTGCAACACCATGTAAAGATCAATATGTGAAAGTTTAAAGCAAACCTTTGCACCTCAAATCACTTTACGAAAAGTGGCTTTCTTTACCAGCTACCTTAAATAACAGAAATGACCCACGTCGTAATCCAAGAGCGGGCTCGATTATTAAGGTATTCTAGGACAGAGAGCGCAGTGTGCAACTATTCAGGAGTGATTCATCGTTCCAACATTTGTCGGATTCCGATGACTCTGCTATGGGAGCGACGGGTGCCACGCATGTGAAAAGCGCTTAGTGTATTTGTGTTAGTTTTACTGCACCTGGGCTTCGACCGTCCAAGCACTTAGGTATTCCCATGCTTGTAATCATGGCATTGTGCGTGTCGGGGGACCCTCCGGGGCTAACGAGAACTTACGGAACACCAAGCGAACGACATGAGACGCGCGCGCTACGCATTCCTATCGACTCTCTCACTGCAGGGGAACATTATCGTTGGGGATTCATGTTCTGAAAACTCACATTTCTCCAAGCTTATCGCAGCGCGCAAGGTGTGGCCCAAGTTCGAAGATAATCTTACCGAATGTCATTGACCACTTTGGAAAACTGACTTCCTCTACCACCGATACCAATTGTTTTTTTTTTACAAGTAGTCCTCGATGAATCCAATCAAATGCCGTAAGTCCCGCTCGATTCGGATTTCAAAATACGAGACTAGAAAAATATGTTTCGTACTTCTGATCATCCACTCTCTAAGGATAATTTTTTCTTTCAAACAGACTGGGTGATCTCTTTCTAAAGTATAAGCCATCACACGGTCTGGTTCAGCCCACTTCTCATTTACAATTAAATACCTGTTATCTTATGTGATTGTAGGATCGTTTCATGACACTGTCCAAGGTTTTAGATTCAAAATTCAGTTTTCGACAATTTCACTTTAGGAATTTCAAATAATTAATGCTTGGCGATAAGTTGATGAATTCAGTATCATTTTATACTATTTTTTAAAATAAGAAAAAGAACTTCGGATGGTAACGAGAGTCGCGCAATATCGATATATGCAATGAAATAAATTTAAGTTTTTCGTTTATATAACTCCGAAACGGGTTCGACTTCAGGGTTGGGATTACGGGCGTTAAATTGCCCGCAAAAAGGATTATTGTTGGACCAAAGCACATCTCGATCGGTGGTAGGAAAAGTTCGTAACCTCAACCAACCACACTTTCCGAGTGTCAGCACAATTTGCGTTACAAACTTGTAGCACTCGATTTATGATGAGTCACGCATTGTGTAATATTTCTAAGTAATGCAGTCGTATTGACATCCGAGGAGTTATCGTGCAATCGATCAGTCCAAATTTGTGCATGTCTGATCATCCACGATCAACTCGAAATATATTTAAGTATCGATCACCGTAAAGAATATAAATAAACAATTGCAGGCAAATTACTACATGGAACCACAATTTGATTTTAGACCAAGGAAAGGCAAATTATAGCTCGTGAATGAAACTCACCCTTGCACTTTCAAATTTCTTTGCACTTGCAGGCTTAAACGGGGCGCAGTGCGAGAGTTCTTCGAGTCCTTGGGTGTCGAGGTAAAGGTCGGATCGGGCAGAGCTTCATCTTCTAGCCAAAGGGCGCCGAGTCTCAGATTCGCCCTGTGTTGTCGGTCCTTCACCTTCTTCCGTCGATGCGTCCGCTTTGGCGTCTCATTCTCGTACGTTTCCGAGCAATTAGACCTCTCCGAATCCGAAAATCCGGAGTCCAAACTTCTAAGATCTTGACTTCGAGGACTGCAGGATCTGTTCCTGGCACCAGCACTACTCATTCCTTCCCTCTCCGCCTTAACCACTGCTGTAGCTCCTTTCTCACTGTTCCTAAAGAGTCAGCGATTAATCACACGTAAGTATGAATCACCGTATTATGTAGTTAAGAACTGGTCACACGAGACTTTATCAGCGGCACGTTTGAACGCATCTCTCAAGATTAGATAGAATCTGCCCTAATATTCGTCTTTTCGACGGAAGGTGGATCTCTTCCTCTTAAGTTGGTTGCAGAAAACCACTTTTCTTAAGATTTTCTTTAAATTTTCACCATTAATCCTTGCACGCTTTAACAACTATAGGCCAAGTTTTATTGGTCTTGCGACCGATACAATGGACATTGAAATTTGCAATTTTTATACATATAGTAGATGCGACATAGCCAGAACCTTTGAATCACTCAAAGAAGCATGAACAAATATGAAACAATGTTGCGGTCAAGTTAAATAATTTGACCAGTGGTTTCAAATCGTGTTAAAGATTAATATGTGCAGGTTTACAGAAATTCTTAAGAAAAGTGGTTTTGTGCAACCAACTGCCTTAAAGCGACCAGTACGTAAGATAAGAGAATATACGGAAGGCCACATAACGTACCTTTCTTTCTTCATACGGTCGCTGATTGATGTCGAAGTATTCATGTTGAGTTGCTCGTTGTTAGTCTGGCAGACGTGAATCGCCGTGATTTCGCAAGCGTCAGTGATGTCGTTTTCATTGATGCTGGAGGATCTGTCTTCGGCGCTCTCCTCCAGGAGCTCGCAGGTCGTGTGTTTAATCCTTGGTGGAAGCTCCCGAGTTCCGAAAGGATTAGTTTGTTCAGGTAAGGTAGTTCTTCCGAGATCGTGGGTCGCCATTTGATTCCAGAAGACTTTGCTCTGACGCCTCTTGAACGCACTCATGATTACCTCGGCTTTCGAGTTTATTTGAAACAAGTAGCCAACGTCCGTGACCCAGCTAAGTCCAAAGGTATCTCCAAAATCGCCTTCTGTCGTGAGGATGTTCCCCAGAATAATTCCTCGCTCTACGCCGTGCCGCGGTGGTTTCACGATCCAGCAGAGCAGAACGACCCTCCCTCAGGTCGCGTGGCCGTAAGACCTTATGGTGTCCATCTCAACCCCCATGGAGAATCTAATTACAAGGCTACACGTGCCCCACACTCGTCAAAATGCGCTTCCCACTTATCACGAGTCTTCTTTGACTATGCTTCTTAGTCTCCGGCGCAGAGTACAATTCTTCCTGTTGGTGATGACGACAGCTCTTCTTTTATTCACCCCTTTTAAATCGGTTGTTTCTTGATCTAACACTATTCGGGTGGAAAATAAGTTGGATCACTGGATCACCAGACTAGTTTCGTCGAGCGTTAAGAGAACGTTATCTCTATAGTTTATAAAAATGGGTAGAATCTCGGAACTGCAAGTGGTTATTGATAGAAAGTAGTTGCGGCTCGATCGATCTAAACGCATTGATGCTCGGTGGACGACTGACTCGGTTCGGGGCTCCGGTCGCTTCCGACTTCCTCCCATAAGTCGCGCTCCCCCTTCGACTCTCGAGACTCCAAAGCCAACGCGTATGAAAATCCAGCTCCTCCCCTCCGCCTTTGTCGCGTACATGGGGTGCGTACCTCCAGCCACGTACCCCCGACTATACCGGCATATGCTCCCCATCTCTAACCGCCAAACCGTAACTAGATGCATTCTCGATATAGAGATCCATGTAGACTGGAGCGTGCATCGGCACAAAGCGTCTTCCGCCTTCTCAAAGTCAAAATGAAGGAACCATATTTTACGAAAAGTTCCTTTTGAACAAATGGCTCGCTTAAGAGGAGAATCGACAGGAACACCGTGATCTACTCTGGATAATAACAAACAATTTGGTTTTATGTATTGCAGGTGTCAATTTTAGTTCTGGCCTCAAGTAAGTCTAACATTTGATTGTCCAGATTGTTAAACACAACTAAATCAACCTGCATACGCTACTCTAATTATGGAATCCAATAACGTTGGTAAAACCTCCGATAAAACTATACTCCTTTTCCCGATTAATATTTCTCACCGGGACTATTCTTTTAAATCGACTTATGTGAAAGGCTGCTCTCCTAAGACCGCATCTCCTTATTGAGAAATACTCTTCCGCATGCGCAGTTTTACTAATTAGGAAAATGATCGGGGCACATTGCAGTGGCGATGCGTGCGAGCCTCCGGAAGAAATCACGCCAGTGCTATTTTTAAGTGCCAGGTGCGACGGTTGCTGTTTTCAGAGACGGACGCGTGTGAGCATATGCGGGGGGGGTCGAGCGTAGGGCGTCGGGCCCTTGTGAAACGACGATTTCCACCACCATCTGAGCGAGGGGCACGCGCCGCTCGAAACATCTGCCTGGAATGCCCATAGTGATGACTGCCGCCTTCCCATCCAGCACACAAGTTCTACGCTCGAGTGACTCACCCGCACACGTACGCACCCCCCACCATCATCCTCTCTAAATGATCGAGCGTGCGCCAATACCTGTGCTCTCGTTGCGTTTACTACGCTTGCAATTCGCATGCTTGTTCAATCGTTCAGTGTGCATCTTCCCTTACCCGAGTCCGGTCGAAACTACAGTTTGAAAATCCAATTTAGAAAGATTATATAATTGTTGATCTCACATTTGATCGAGCTTAAGGGGGGACATCTTACCTACCAGCGCCAAAATGAGGTGCAGTTTTACGATTTTTTGTCGAAAACGTTATGCTTGAAATCCTTAAAGGTTTCATTCATTTCGAGAAGCATCTTTTCGCGCAATGCTAGTCATTTTTCACGTACAGATAATGAAAACGACCAAACTTATTAATTGATTTCTTGTAAGATCTTTTGTTGAGCACGTTTTGCGGTGACCATTGCTCTTTGGAACTCGGTCATCGAAAATTAAAAAACTTACATTTTTCGACAGTCAATTAGATAATCTAAAAGACTTATAAAACCCGATTTTTTAAAAACAAGTTTTTTCGGAATGGCACTGGGTGAATGTTGAAATACCAAGTTTCGACCCAAAAATGACTAATTTTTCGGCAATTACACAAAAATCTGGCTCTATAGGACCGTAGATCATTATCCCCTGTCCTATCCAAAAATCTGCTGAATACATCAAATTGGGTAACAGCTTTGGTAATTTTCGTTATCTGTACTTAAAAAATACCAACATTTCGCCAAAAGATGCTTCTCCAAATAGTAAGTAAACTCTTAAGCACTTCGTGTATAACATTTTCGAAAAGAAAAAATATTGAACTGGACCGTATTGTCCAAGGAGATGCCAGATATAATCTCGCGCACCTCAATTAGTAACCACAAATCGCTTAACAGGACCTTAGCTCGAGCATTGTTACATTATAATGCAAATGAGGCAAGCAGTCCCTTTCTACTCCGAATTTGAATTTTCTTAGAAAGCTACGGGCAAGGCTTACGCCCAGCAAAAGAAAATGCTAATAACCCAACTTTACGGCCAACGCCCGCATATTAGCGCCATGTGCACGAAGGTAACAAGTAACGTGACTAAAGAAACACTGGCGGCGGGGCAGATGAAGAGAAACCAGCAACAAAACTTGCAACGAGTTCCTATATGCACAGTCGTCGGCATCTACACACATGCAGTACAGCTATATCCGTGCGACGAGAGAATGAAACATGCGGAAATGTTAGAGGAACGATATAATCGATAGGTTCAGTCGCTATTGGAAAATCCGGATTCCCCGTGTCTTCGCAGGACCGGTACTCTAGAGCCTATTGTCTCCAAACGTCGTATGTGTTCGCGCGCACACACACACACAGACTTTTCTGTGCGCACAGGAGCGTCTGCAGCTATGTATGTTGCGTCGCCTGAAAACGACAAGGGGTCCGAACGACCCCTATTGTGTGAAAGACCCGAGCGAAATGGGGGACAGCTGGGTTCAAACCGTTATTTAGACGCACGATCAACACACGCCAGCGTGCACATACGCCCAATCACGTTCGTTTGTGAACTTTAAATTTCTGGCTAGCACTTTGCTTCCCATCTTCCCATTTAAATGAAAGCTAGGAGTTTGTAGCTCTGTCCTATTAGCCTGCATATATGTAGAGCTCATTCTCATACTCGTGCTTATCTATATGTCCTTATTGCCCAAAGTAGGCCAGTTGGAAACGACTACTTTATATTTTTAAATGCCTTTTAGAAAATATAGTATTATTAGGACGATATTGTATATGCCGGGCATTCTAACAAATTCACTTCATTCACTCTTAGCGTGTATCTGTGAATCGGATGATGTTATGTGTCTATAATAAGAGCTTTATGGACAAAGGAATTAACATATATGTTTATTTCTTTGTCCACAAAGCCTATCTCATACCATATAATGCCACACTATTACATATAGATACATATAAATGTCCACATACTGTATGAAATACAAACTCACCATCCTTGTTTAATGAATAACAGCGCAGCACTACTTCACAATCTTTCAGAATCCAAGGGATTGGTATTGGAATGCTTTGACTCACTCATCGGCACTCGTAAATTACAAAGAGCACTGTAATGCGAAGAATTGTCTGGATAGCATTATCAGTAGAAAGTGCATAGTATTGCGATGTCCTGTCAGTTGGCCGCATTTGATTCTGTGGAACTTCCCGTACATACAGCTCATTCTCAGTTTCCAGAGCCCATTCTTCTTCCTAATTAGGCTGGCAATAAATGTACATACTATTGACTGTCTGATGGCAGTTTTTTTTGCTATTGGATTCAGCCGGTATCGTAGAGCAAGCCGAGTATGTCAGGGTGATACGCATAATTGGAATCGGCTTTTTACCATTGAATTTTATCGATTTTTGTAATTGGTAATTGTCTCGGCGGCCGTGTAATGTCACCGGTGTCGCGCGACTGCTTAGGGCCAACTGGCCGAATCACGCCAAGTACCGACAGTCTTCCGATTAACCGGCAAGGGCAGAAATGTGCCGATAAAATATTTCTGCAGCACACTGGAAGGGAAAGTGTATAATACTTACAATTGGACAGAAAATGCCGGGACTATTTTATTTACTCTTTGAAGTCATCCCTATTTTTTTAAAGACATGGCACAGTTGCGAGAAAGGTATATTTAATATATTAAACCATAATAACATTTCAATACCAGCGCAGTAACTTTTAATGCCGATTAAAGAAAAACTTTTGTTTTGGCAAAGGTGTTAAGGTATAGTTTATTATACTTTTTATTTCCCCCGAGATTATAACTCTGGAATTTATGCGCTGAGATTGCAATGAAAATGCAATGAAATTGGAATGAAAACAAGTCTATATTAGTACAACATTCATGTTTATACCAAAAAATATATCTTCCAATATATTCGATGAAATTATCGCGTAGTGCGCCCACACTCTTTTGGATGAATAATTAATATTGACGAACGCAGTGAAAGCTGTCAGGAATGTGCTGCAATTCGTTAAAGTTGACGGCACTTGTATATAGCTTGTCAGTGAGATAGAACTTCCACTACAAAGCCTTCCTCGATGCTGAATACTGCGGTTTAGATTGGATTGGGCAATGTTTACTGCAATTGCCTGGAATTAACTATATATATTTATTTCCGACTTTTCTCATCTTACATACAATAAAATACTGTCTTTTGGGAACTGACATTGTTAAGTATAAATCAAAAACATATTGTGACAAAAATTCTAAATTCACCCGTGAAACACACAAAGGTAGAATAAAAATACAATAAATGCGCTCTGAAGAGCCATTTTTTCAATGATGTGAAATATATTTTGTGTGATTTTTATGGAAACTTATCCAAGGTGTAACTTCATCGTCTGGATATACTGCAAATACATTTTTCTTGCAAATACGTGTATACGGATTGACTGCACTGGAAATCGGAATGAATAACTTCTAGCTTAACCCGTATATCTGCAGACCTTAAAAGGAATTAAATTCGGAATCATGCTTGGTTCCCTCGACTAACGCGACATCTAGCATGAAGCAGCGGCGAGGGAAAGTTCTCGGTGCCTTCCGTTAGATCCGCTGATCCACATCCCTACTGGTCTACCAAGCACACAAAAGTGATAACGCCTGGCCATTCGTTTATTCCGTTGGCTTCAGCCAATAATCGTCGGCTGTAACAGAAGGCCTATATATGTACAGCCAGAGAGAGACAGGTCATGCACGATACTCTAACTGCGAGGACATCTACACGCCGATGAGTCTTTGTCGTTGATCCTTCTTTTTCGGTGGATTGCGAGAGACAATTATCAGGAAATATATCAGGATCTATCATTCCCACAGCGAGCCATCATGGTAATAAACCATTTTCCTACTAATAATATCAACCGAAGTGAGATATTCCCCTGATGCGGCCAACTATCGCAGAGTCACACCAATCGATCGTACATGTCCGGTTTTTGCGCCGGGGTGTGACAAATGGCGCACGTGTGTCAATGATTAAAAAAAATAAATCATTTCTAATTGCTAATTGACAATAGGCACGCCTTAGACAAATAGTTGCCTCGAAGGTACATGTGACATAGGGTGTAGCCGGCCCCCCTCTTTTAGGTTACGTGCGTGTCGCGCAGAAACGCTATAAAAAATCGCACTTCGCAATTAGTTAAATTGCCGGTCCCAATGAAATGCTATTGAATTCCATAATGATTTTTGCACACCCCTGACTGTCAGGTGTTATGTACTTAATTAATGACTTTTATAGGTCTCCCTGAATCCTGTAAGGATCCTCAAAAATGAGGCGGAGGAAGAAAAGGCAGAGATTGCCAGATTGAGCTTGTTTGTAGGAGCTATAGCTATTGGCGATTTGGTCAAGTCTACTTTGGGCCCAAAGGGAATGGACAAGGTCTTGGTGGCCCATGGTAGATCAGCGGGACAAGTCGAGGTCACTAATGATGGAGCAACCATCCTCAAAAATGTGGGTGTGGACAACCCTGCCGCCAAGATCTTGGTAGATATGTCTCGCGTTCAAGATGACGAAGTTGGAGATGGCACTACTTCTGTTACTGTCCTTGGTATGTCTCTTGCTCGAGTATGCATAAACTCTGGTTCTACTCTAACTTTATATTATGCTAATGAAGGATATACTTGATGGTATGTTTTTATGCAGCCGCTGAGCTCTTGAGAGAAGCAGAGAAGTTAATCGAACAGAAAATTCATCCTCAAACTATCATTGCTGGATGGAGAACTGCAACGAATGTGGCAAGAGAGGCTCTTAAGAATGCTGCAACTGACAACTCGGCTGATCCAGAACGCTTCAAAGAGGACTTGATGAACATTGCACGAACAACACTTAGCTCTAAGATTTTATCCCAACACAAAGAGCACTTCAGCAAGTTGGCTGTGGATGCTGTACTTCGTCTTCAAGGATCCGGAAACTTGTCCGCCATTCAAATAATTAAGAAGCGTGGAGGAACCCTTACTGATTCTTTCCTGGACAATGGCTTCTTACTCGATAAGAAACCTGGGGTCCACCAACCACAGGTTGTAACTAAAGCGCGTATTTTGATAGCTAATACTCCTATGGACACTGACAAAATAAAGGTATGTTGTTCTATCAGGTCATACTGCTGGCAACACGTGGAGGAATTAGTGTAAAAAATGAATATCATTTCTTTTTAGGTATTTGGCTCTAGGGTACGTGTGGATTCAATGGCAAAAATTGCTGAGTTAGAAGCAGCTGAAAAGGAAAAAATGAAGGTAGAGCTATTATCTCATTTGTGTTATGCATCAGCACTAGGAGTTGCTAATCCGACTGTTCTTCGTTATGTAGGACAAAGTGGAGAAGATCGTAAAACATGATTGCAATGTATTTATCAATAGGCAATTAATTTATAATTACCCGGAACAATTATTTGCTGATCATTCCATCATGGCAATTGAGCATGCCGATTTCGATGGAATCGAAAGGCTAGCCCTGGTCACTGGAGCAGAAATTGTTAGTACTTTTGACAATCCCGAAATGGTGAAACTTGGCACGTGCGATCTTATCGAACAGGTTGGTATCTCTAGGAATCACTTGGCGAAAGGCTATAAATTAACAAGGTTCGGGAGATTGAATCACGATGTCGCTTTGATATTTACTAAAAAGAAATTGAAAATTACTTTTAGATCATGATCGGCGAAGATACCTTGCTGAAATTCTCCGGAGTTCCATTGGGAGAGGCATGCACTGTCATAATACGAGGAGCAACCCAGCAAATCCTTGACGAAGCTGAGCGATCTCTGCATGACGCTCTATGCGTACTATCGGCTACTGTGCGTGAATCAAGGATCGTATACGGCGGTGGTTGCAGTGAAATGGCAATGGCTTGCGCGGTCATGAAAGCAGCAGCAGAAACACCGGGTAAAGAGTCGGTTGCAATGGAGGCATTTGCGCGCGCTTTGCAACAGTTACCAACTGTTATTGCTGATAATGCCGGTTACGATTCTGCTCAACTGGTTAGTGAGCTCAGAGCTTCTCACAATTCGGGTGATAATACCATGGGTCTCGGTAAGTTCTACCTCACAGTATGTAAATAATACAAGATGGTAATTGGCATTTCCTCCTAGTGTCGATTTGTCTCTCTAATACGATGGTAGAACAATAGTTTATAGCCTAAATAAATACTTGGTCCCACAGATATGGAGAACGGGAAAGTAGGCTGCATGAAGACATTGGGTATTACCGAATCCTGGGCCGTAAAAAGACAAGTATTGTTGAGTGCGTCGGAAGCAGCAGAGATGATTCTTCGCGTCGATGATATTCTACGAGCAGCTCCCAGGAAGCGTGTCAGGGACCGTGGACGTTGCTAATCGCCCGAGTATTCGGCCAACATTTCAATTCTGTTACTTTGCTTGCCCATGGCACTTGAATTACGGTTGAACCGAATAAAATCTCGCATTTACGTATTATTCATGCATTAACATGTAGTATTTGATTACAAATGTTTTGAAGTCATTATATCACTATTTCGATTGAAAACGATACATTTATAAGCCGCCGTTTTATACTGCACATTTCTAAAGTAGGACCCGCAAGGGCCGATAGCAAGGTATCATAAATCAACAAAGTTTGTGATCACCGTTTTTTATAACAACACAATAAGTTTAACATCAATAAATGCTTCAACACTGTATACTTGTCTTCGCTGAAATCCTAAACCGACAACATGCTTTATATGAAACATTCCAGCTTTCTTTTGAATGAAGCTCTCTCACTCTGCCTCTCACTCACACACAAGTCCGCGAAAAAAAAAAGAAAGTTTATACTACTGGCAAGACGGAATAGGCAGTAGACTATAAAAAAAGGTTTTAAAACCAAAATTATGCCAGTGAAACGGTAGGAAAAAATGTATTTGGTAAAAGATGCATTTATATCTTAGCGGCATTCGAAGGGTAAAGAAAGACGTTTTAACGCCCAAATTCATAACAAATATGGAATTGATTGCATAGTTTACCAAAATATGGACAGTATTTCTATTTTTCTCTCGTGATAATCGCATTCCGCAAAAACACGAGTAACGATTGTTTCAAGAAGCCATACATGACTCGTGGTTTTTTAGTATCATCAATTGCATGAATACTGTTTGGGACTTCATTCTACATGTCATTTTATGTAGCATTATCGAAGTTCTTACCTTTAAATCCATACAAATCACATAAAAGTACTACTGTCAACAGTGGATTCCAATCATACTGGCACCAAGTTTTGTAACTGTTAAAGAACAACAGTGAAGGACAAGTTTTTCAATACTTGCAATAGATCGTGACTCGTTGATCCTGGTTTTTTGGAGAACACGTATACTAACAAGCACGCAAGCGATTGCTAAATGCAGTCTACGGTTGATGACATAAAGATATAGTCACTGGCTTAGTAGGCAAACCGTAATTTTGGATCATAGCCAAGTTTATCAAGATTTGGATTGCATGCAAAATTAATCATTGGCGGCGGCCCGCACATAAGTACAATTGTATCAGGCGATGGAGGGAACATATGTTCTTTTATCATATCTGCATTTATAAATCCTGTACTATAGGCCCAACTATCACTGCTGGTATCCAGTGTGTACCAGATTTTCACTCTCTCTGGATGGTTTTTGGCTAGCTCGTCTAATTCATCTCTAAGTAGTATGTCTTTTTCAGTTTGATTAGCATAAAGAAGGGATGCTTGGGTTTCATCTGTGGGATCCTTCATTATATCACGGATTAATTGAAGCATCGGTGTGATGCCAGTGCCTCCAGCCAACATGACCACCTGCAATCATGCAAAATATGGGTATAACACATTTGTAATGTTTAGATGCAGAAGTATAAAACAGTGGGTCATACTACTCACTTTCTTTACGTTGTATTCCACAGGTGGATCTTTCCGTAAAATCTTGATGGAAAATTTCCCATTCCCCTTGTAGGTCAGGCGACCTGCTGGCCCTCGAAAATCAACTGTGTCTCCTATTTCCAGATTCTCCAAATACTGGGACAACTTTCCTCCTTCAGGGAATTTTGGATGTACATTTTTGAAATAGACCTAGAGACATATTCATTAATATATTAGATAGTAAAATACTACGGGATATGAACAACTCAACTCCATAGTTTCTATCATTATACCTTAATAACAAGGTCTACATATCCACGATCATCATCACTCGAAACAGGTGTATAGGAACGTATTACAACATCATCGGCAATTTTTGCTGTTAAGTGTACATGCTGGCCAATTGGCAAGCCCAGCACATGCTCAGGTGTTGGCAAAGCAAATCGGAACTTTCTTGTATCATGACTTATAACGTCTTTCTTAACGAGTGGTAGACTATATTTCACGGATGGGTCGACCATTAAAACTGGTGGTTTCTTCTTCTTTTGTTCTTTGCTCCATGATTGGTAAAGCTTAATTCCTATTGCTACCACTGCAATAGCTCCTACAGCAGCTAGTACAGGAACAACCTGTAACATTTAGAGTATAATACTAAACTACAGTTGTTGAAATTGAGCTATTTATAATAGTTGATTTACAGGTGGTGCAAAAAAAAAACATTTTCTTGACAATTTCTTTAAACTTGCACACAATAATACTGACCACATTTTATTAGACTTGACCGCAAATCATTTTTATCATACTTTTTGGTACTTTTTTATATTTGAATGACTGATGCATTGCCGATTTTCAATTTCAGTCCATTTTCTAGGAAATGGTGTGGTCCAATAAAATTGGGCCCGTAATTGCGAGACTGTATGTACAACATTGATATGTGAAAGTTTAAAGAAAATCTAAAGAAAAGTGCTTCAATGTGGCTAACTTTAGGTGGTTTTATGTAACCCGATTGTCAGTAGAGGTTTAACTGCTTTCATTGTTACATGATTGCTCTAACAATTACGGGCCTGGGCCCTGGGGTTCCGTGTGTATATCAACAATCAAATTGAATGACGAGAGCTTCTGGTGTTAGGTCGAACGTAAGAGCAGTACGTCGAGGGCGAATAAAACTGGTGCATATTTCGAAATGATGAAATCATACTCGCGAACTTTGGACGGTGCTAAGGTTATTTTGATGGTGATAAGAGAGTTACGAGACATTAGTAAAGCGATAGAAAATCGGAGGATAAAATGAATGAAGCATTCCCACGCTGAGACACTTACCAATATCCGCGTGTTTGGCATTGTGATTCACATTACACGTGGTTGATAGGATTTTGGCGAAAGAATGCCTTGCCTTGCGTGTGCCGCGCCGTGCCGACAAATGGGCTAAGGTCAGCGTTGCCAGTGAGAAGGATATAAGTGAGATCGCAACTGAGATCGGGCGTAAGGAAACAAATAGTAGGCAGGACTTGTGTAATAACGAATGGCAAACTTGGAGAGAGTTAGCGTTGATAAGGAACTCGAGCGATGTAATGAAACTTTGTGGCCGGCTTCGGTGAAATTTAAAGCGCGTGACACAGCTCGTCGAAATCCGGCCGGCTTCTACATGGGGTCAGACGGTGGACGCTACCCTTTAAAATAGATCTCTCTCTTCCCTCGATCTAAGAACAGTACAACCACCCGAATGTATATTTATATTAGTGGTATTACACCGACAGTGTAACATCCATGCGGCGAGACGTCTCTTTTATCTTTAAACGATGACGCGACCGAATCAAACCAAATATCAGACGTTCATCTCAACTACCATATGTCCAAGTAGATTGTGCGATAAACGACGATATTTTTTTCCAACGGTTTTTCCCCTAAGAATTTGTGCAAATTCACGTACGGTGGAATGGCGTCATTCTGCGTGTGTAACAGAGGTTACATGTATTATTCCTAATGGTCGCCACAGTTATCATCGTTTCTCATAAGGAAAAAGCACCGATATATGGTTATCACTAGGTGCAGGGAGCATATGCATTCCAGGACTCTCGCCGTCCAACTCTATGTCGTGTTCGGATCTCTATATTAATAGTTCTTATGTTAAAGTATGAATAAAAGTTGTATTGGAAAAATACTTCTATATACTTGTGGTTCTCGCGTACCTCGCAAAATAATCTACACAAGAGTATTCTTCCCAATCTATTATAATTCCGCTCGTTTCACAATTGACTTGCAAAAATCGACAGAAGGATAATCGTCGGGGTCACAGTTATTAGTTCGATTTCATTGGGGCATACTTTACAATTCATGAGGGTTAATTTAATTCAATCAGTGTAACTCGATCCATGTCCGAGTGGATTCGATTTTGCATAGACAATCTCCGCGTCGAATAATTTCGGTTTCGAAAGGTGTGTCACGTTCCTGCTTTAATTTGATTTCTTTCAACCGAAATAATATATATAGGACAATTATTCTTCTGCATTCTATATTTAGCCGCACATTATACCCCTGATGCTTATCTGATAACATTGTTTTTTACCAATGTCGGTGCATTAGTAAGGACAAAAATCGGTACGTGTGAATACACTTCAGATATGATAAGACATTTGTATTACCCTCCGGCCAATGACAATAAAATATGCATAAAAGCGGTCTTAAATATATTTAATAAAAGTTGAACGCAGTAACAATTCAAAATCGATAGATCATCTTCCTGATCGTACACATACCTGTGGTGTACTTTCATTGGTCTCGTTCATCCTCTTCAGTAAATTATAGATAATTTATGCAATATTCGTTTGCATGTGGTTTCTGTATCACTCTGTATTCGTCGGTTTCTCTCCCAAAAGCACCTGTTGCGCTACACGATTCCACAGTAGATATTTACTATATCTGCTTATTTACTCGTAATAATAACTAAATTTCCAGCACGTACTCAAATTGTCCGCAGTAAGTCTATATATTTTGTCATGGACCGCCGAGAACCGGCAGTACTACGAGAAAATGCCGTCCCGCGGCGTATTTCGTACTCTCCTCGAACGGTTCGTATTTCACTGGACACGTCCATGAATGTTGATACTACGTTTTTTTCTACCGGGTGATCAATAAGTGATATCGGCGCCACGGACTCAAATCGCGTCTACTTGTAGATAAAGCAAAATAATATATAGCCTTCCAGTTTACCATCGACTGCTGATATCGAGCTGCGTATCAGGAACTATAATAATAAAATATACGCGACCACCTCTAAATATTAACATACATTTTCTATCATGTAATAATGTGTACGCGTCGTATTTGTTAGAAGAAGCTATTTGTCATAGCTTGTATAGATAACGCCCTTAAAAAGCGCCGAAGTATAAAGCTCGTAATGTAAAAGAGAGAACCCGGGAGCGACGCAACGCGCGACCGTACCGACCGAGCGGTGAACGCCTTGTGACAAATTCAGCCGCTCCCGGCGGCCTCGCTGGGTGGTCGGCGGGCTCTCCCCATCGCCGCGTCAGCCAATCAACGCCCTCGCCTCACTGCCGCGCCGTTTTGACCGACCAACCACGCGCCGCGACACAACGCACGCCCGGCTTCGGTACCTGGCGTACCTGCTGTCCCTGGCGTCCCTGCGTGCATATAAGCACTTTATTTTCGTCCTCGCCTCGTTTCCTGGAATTTTCCCGCCTTCAACCAATCCTTTTCTACATGTGTTGCACTTTGCAGCCAATGCTTCTCAACTGCTGGCAACTGTTATACAGCAGATATTAAGAAAATATTCCATCTTATTGGTTTATGACATGCAGCCATAAAGACGTGATATGCAGTGGCGTAGAAAACCTGAAAAAGAACCCTGTAATAGCGTAGGATGGGATGGCGGTGGCAGGAGAACGGCTTCGCTAGACTTGCGAACTTGGTGCCTAGCGGCACTCCGCAGCGCCGCCAATTCCGGCTTCACCCAAATCAAAGGTGCCAATGCCGAGTGACCCTACTGGTTACGGATGTGCCTGCGGATGATGTCACACTTTGCACAAGGCGGTGATCGCTACGCAGTGTTCGACACTAACTTACACCAACTCATACCACACACCTAATTGTATCTACAAGTTCACACAAACGTAAAACGTATCCACGTTGTATATCCACGTGCCGGACAGCCCGGACAGTGCATACGTTGCGGTGCATACCACCGTTTGGCTTACTTAACGTTTTGCACAGTTGCACCGTCACCAAAATGGTAATTTTTGTTTTAGTTTTTATCCGGTTTGTCTAATTACAATGCATTATATATTTTGTACAATAAGATGCTGTAAAAACGATAAATACTGTTAACCTTGTCGCCGGCAAGTAATCCAGCTGTCCCAAACAATACTACAACGTTAACAATTGTTCTGTGCATTCATCGCAACGTACATAATGAAAAATAGCAATACATTGTAGAGATAAATAAATTTGTTGTGATATTAATGACACTTACATATTATTATTATTTATGTGTATAGGGGACAGAGAGAAAGGGAACGTTTAAAGTAGAATTTCTGCTAAAAATTGAAAAAGATGTACAAGCAAAATGGGAAGCGGCCAAAGTGTTTGAAGCAGATGCTCCTCTCCAGCCAAAAACACATCCCACTGAGAAATTTATGGCAACGTTTCCTTACCCTTACATGAATGGACGTCTTCATTTGGGCCACACATTCTCATTGTCCAAGTGTGAGGTAAGTCTTATCATATGTTTAACAAGTATTATTAAAACATAGTCAAACTACAAAAGTAAGGAACATTTATAATTCTAGTTTGCTATAAGATACAATCGCTTACTGGGGAAAAAAGTCCTTTTCCCATTTGGATTTCACTGCACTGGTATGCCTATTAAAGCCTGTGCTGACAAATTAAAGAGGGAAATGAAGGAATATGGATACCCACCTCAATTTCCTTTAGATACAGCAGTAATTGAAGAACAAATAGATGATATAGTAATGAAGGACAAAAGCAAGGGAAAAAAGGTAATTTGGTATATACTGTGATTCTTTCTGATACCTGAGATACCAATAGCAATGAAATTTTCTAGAGTAAAGCAGTTGCCAAAGCAGGCAGTGCAAAATATCAGTGGCAAATCATGCAATCTCTTGGTCTGCAAGATGAAGAGATAAAGAAATTTGCTGATGCAACATACTGGCTGGATTATTTTCCACCATTAGCAGTGGCTGATTTGAAATCCATCGGACTACATGTATGCTGCTTTTAGAAAATCAGAGTATACAGATAGTTATCAAACAAGGTATAGCTCGCATAATAACTATAGCTGCATAATGTTTTATTCAGGTTGACTGGCGGCGATCATTCATCACCACGGATGCAAATCCTTTCTACGATTCATTTGTGAGGTGGCAATATAATCACTTGAAAGCAAGGAACAAGGTGAAATATGGCAAACGATATACCATTTATTGTCCGAGAGATGGGCAACCATGTATGGATCATGATAGATCTTCTGGAGAAGGAGTAGGGCCTCAAGAATATACACTCATTAAAATGAAGCTGAATAAACCTTATCCAGAAAGTCTTAAGTATGTTTCACAGAATTTTTACATGTACTATAGTATCACACAAATTATTTATATTGTAGGACTCTGTCTGGTAAACCCGTTTATCTGGTTGCCGCAACTTTAAGACCTGAAACCATGTATGGGCAAACAAATTGTTGGGTACACCCGGACATACAATATATTGCATATGAATTAGCTAATGGCGATGTTTATATATCAACTGAAAGATCAGCTAGGAACATGGCTTACCAAAACTTTTTCAAGGAAGAGGGACAAATTTCTACTCTCTTGAAATTAAGGGGAGAGGTAACTACATTTCTGTAAAAGCCTATATTTTATCATCCCTTCAATTTAAGGACGTTCATGATTTTAGAATATACTGGGACTGTCACTTGAAGCACCGCTCTCATTCAATAAAGTCATTTATACACTACCAATGATGACTATTAAGGAAGATAAAGGTACCGGAGTCGTTAGTTCTGTCCCCAGTGATTCTCCAGATGATTATGCTGCTTTAGTTGATTTGAAAAAGAAACCGGCCCTTAGGGAGAAGTATGGCATAAAAGATGAAATGGTATTACCATATGAACCTGTAAGTTGATAATGTATCAATTTTAAACGAGCTTTTATTCTTACCCTAAATAATTAAATAACATAAGAGCATGTATATTTTAGATCCCCATAATTGAAATACCCGATCTTGGAAATCTACCTGCTGTATCCCTATATGATAAACTGAAAATACAATCCCAAAATGATAAAGTCAAGTTACTAGAAGCAAAAGAGTTAATATATCTGAAAGGCTTTTACGATGGTATCTTATTAGTTGGTCCACATAAAGGGAGAAAAGTACAAGATATTAAGAAAGAAGTTCAGAAGGAACTTGTTGCTAATAGTGGCGCAGTAATTTATCACGAACCGGAGAAAACTATTATGTCACGATCGAATGATGAATGTGTAGTTGCTTTATGTAACCAATGGTACTTAGATTATGGTGAAGAAAATTGGAGAAATGAAACGACGAAGGCTTTAAATAACGTGAATACCTATCACGATGAAGTGAAAAAGAATTTCATAACTTGTCTTGATTGGCTTCACGAATATGCATGTTCCAGAACCTATGGGCTTGGTATGTTGTTGAAACACTACACTCTAGAACGCTATCGATGTAACTAGATTTGAAATAACATATGAATTTCAGGGACAAAATTACCATGGGACGAAAGTTGGCTTATTGAATCTTTATCTGATTCAACAATATACATGGCATATTATACAGTAGCACATTTACTACAAGGAGGAACTTTTAAGGCAGATAAACCTAATACATACAAAATAAAGTAATTTCGTAACTTGAACACTTCGATTTCCAAAAAGTTAGAGTTTCGTGCCAATCGTTTGATGTATTACTTAGACCTACAGACATGACACCAGACGTTTGGGATTATATATTCTTCAAAGACGCGAAGCTGCCGAAGACGAATATAAAAAAAGAAGCCTTGACTCACATGCGGCGCGAATTTCAATACTGGTACCCAGTAGATTTGCGAGCATCAGGAAAGGATTTAATACAAAATCACCTTACTTTCTTCCTCTACAATCACACTGCGATATGGCCCACGCAACCAGAGTTATGGCCTCAAGGGATAAGAGCAAACGGACATTTATTATTGAATTCTGCTAAGGTAATTTATCTAATAGAACTGCCATTGTTCATTGAAAGAATAAACACAAACAGTTGAGTATTATTATTCCTTCAGATGTCCAAATCGGAAGGCAATTTCTTAACACTTTCTGAAGCTGTTGGAAAGTTTTCTGCTGATGGAATGAGACTATGTCTTGCCGATTCAGGTGATTCGATAGAAGACGCCAATTTTGTAGAAAGCATGGCTGATGCAGGAATCCTACGTCTCTTTAACTTTATTGAATGGGTGAAGGAAGTAATGGCAACTAAAAGTACTTTCCGTCACGATGAGCCTCATACCTTCAATGATAAAGTTTTTGAAAGGTATTTCGTGATGTGTTTATATTATCAACAGAAATTGAATAATCCATTACTTTTACTCATATAGTGAAATAAATTTGAAAATCCATGAGACAAGTGACAATTACGAGAAAATGTTGTTCAAAGAGGCTCTGCGCACAGGATTTTTTGAATTACAAGCTGCCAGAGACAAATACGTACAACTCTGTGCGTTAGAGGGTATTAATTGGAATCTTATTATGAAGTACATGGAAGTACAAACCATCGTTTTGTCACCTATTTGCCCACATGTAGCAGAGCATACATGGGAACTTATAGGAAAGGTGTGGATTTTGCTTTGTATTGTCATTAAATATGAAGATAATGATCGGCTAAAGTACAGTTCACTTATAATATATACCTTTACAGGAGGGTACCGTTTTGAATGCCAAATTTCCAGAAGTTGGCACAATAGATGAAATTCTGATAAAATCATCACAGTATCTTATGGACGCTGCGCATTCATTTAGGATACTTTTGAAAAATTATTTAACCCCTAAGAAAGCTGCAAAGGGGAAAGCTGAAATATCTGTTATAGAAAAACCCACAAACGGAATTATTTGGGTAGCAAAAACATATCCTTTGTGGCAAAGCACTGTTCTAAAAGCCATGAAAGACCTGTATTCTGTAAGTTTAGAAATGAGTTTTGTTTGTAATGGACCAAATAGGTATGTTGTAAAGTCAAGATGTTAATTACCAATAATCCTCTAGAAAAATGGGAACCAGCTGCCAGAAAATAAACTTATTGCAGCAGAATTGGGAAAATTACAAGAATTGAAGAAGTACATGAAACGCGTAATGCCATTTGTACAAACAATGAAAGAAAAATTGGAATCCACAGGAATTAGTGCGTTCAATTTAACACTTGACTTTAATGAAGTCCAAGTGCTGGAAGATAACATTGGATATCTGAAAAGTACCTTAGAGGTAACAATACCGTGTTTACTCTTCTAACTTGCTTTGCAGCTAACACACTTATTCCAAACTCACATCGTTACATTTTTATACTTGCAGCTTGAACAAGTCACAATTAAATATACCGATGAAGCACCGGAAAAAACAAAAGAGGAGTGCTGTCCCGGTTCTCCTTATATGAATTTTTCTGCAAAGGCTGGCATTCCAATTTGCATTATTAATCCTCAAAAGTGCAGCGGTTTGTTTAGAACGTCTGTAAAAATAGGAAGTGGTGACACTGCAGCGGACGTCTCATTGGCAATTATAAAGGGAAATAAGCAATTAAAAGGTATGCAGTCATTACATACGTAAACAGAAAAACATTGGGACTGGTTTCTATAATTAATTTTTATAATGTTATTACAGACTTATCTTCTGTTGCACTTTTCCGGTATGAGGACCCGGTTATGGGGCCAAGAATGAAACCAACAATGGATGATATCTTGAGAGGTAAGATTGAAGTACCACTTACATCCATATTTGATGTTGATGTGGAAACGAGGACTATCAACGTAACGGTAGAAGGAAAATCACACCCGGTAGGAAGTGAACTGGTATATGTAGTGGAGAGTACAAAAGGTTGAATGTAAACACTTCATAATATAAATATTTGTATGTATTTATATATAATATTTATCAATGACAATAAATGTCATTATTTTGATGTTGGAGAAATACGAAAAATACATCTGCTAATTATAGATGTTCATTTTGGAATGTTATCTTATGAAACAGGTTTTACTGTTCCATAGGTGTCTTATAAACCTCTGCCCTTATTTTTTCAATATCTGATGCGTAAGTTCTACAACATCCACCAATATATTTGACACCAAAGTTAAGCCATTCAGGTATATATTCGCACAGTGAGGATTCATCCCTCACTTTTTGCCACCCCTCTGTAACTGTGTACTTTTCACCGCTATTCGGATAAACCACTAATGGTATGAGTGGCTTGTTACGACCATTTATGCCTCTCAGTAAGGGACTTACATTTTCGGGTGCGATACAGTTAACGCCTACGGCTACCAATTGCCCTGGTAAAGCTTCTTCATAACACTTGACAGCGATCTCTTGGAAATTACTACCATCCACAATATGTTTTCCATTGTCGGAACAGGAAAATGATATCCAAGCTTTGGTGTTCGGAAATTCTCTTAATAAAGCAATGAGTGCGAACGCTTCTAATTGACAAGGTATTGTTTCAATGGCTAGTAGATTAACACCGCTTTCTATTAACGTTTTCATACGTGGCCTATGCCAATCCATGAGCACTTTCTGTGACACGTTCGAGCAATATTTCCCAGTGTATTCGGAAGCGTTATGTAGAAAAGCCCCGTATGGACCACAAGATCCAGCAATTAAGGGGTTTCGATTTAGAACTTCTGGTTTATTCTCTATTTCACTTTTATAGTCACTTATAGCCGCTTTAGCGTAGTCAACTGCTTTTGAAAATAAGGCAATGCTGTGTGCTTCACTTACACGCCCGTATTTTGCAAATCCATCAATAGATGCTTGGTAGGTGTTTGTAATTATTATATCGGCACCAGCACGCAAAAAGTCCAAGTGTGTAGCATACACAGCGCTCGGATTTGTAATTAAAAATCGCGCGGTCCATAATGGATCACCATCAATTTTTTCTCCAACATGTGTGGATAATTGAGTGGAAAAACCACCATCCACTATTTTGATCTCTTTCATAATGAAGTGCTTCTTCCTGTACACCTGTATAGGTTTACACTGTCAAGAAAATAATTACAACTCACATTGGCAAAGATGCTTTGAATCTCAAGCGAAGTGATTTTTGAAGACCAGTCCTGAACGCTTCCCATGTGTTGCCTGGTCGACACTTCGCCAGAGTCTGAGGCAGTGTTCCACATTGATCATAACAGAATGCGAATGACAAAGTCCATGATGAAATGTGTCCAATAGATAACATAATGAACAGACCGTTTAAAAATATCAGGACCGTCTGGTAGAATATCTTTTTCACATGTCTGTATCGTAGCAGTCTCGTGCTTGTGTGATAAGTCTCTCTATGTAGCAAACCATGCATTTTTTTAATTTCTTGGAGGATTACACTTTTGTTACTTGCTTGAAACAGTGAGATATGAGGCATATGGCAGGTAGTTCATAACTGCTTATGACATAATGAATGAAACTTTAGTAATGGGAAATGTATGCAAATATATGTAGCACTGTCCACAAAACATAAGTAAACAATTATAATGCAGTAAAAAAGCAATTTAATTAGCAATTCACATCTTTTCTTCAAAGGTTTGTACCTCTTTGCATATCATTTTAATGTTGTCTGCATAAACTCTACAACATCCACCTAAATACTTTACCCCAAGCCCTAGCCATTCTTGTATAAAAGATTCAAAGCATTCATTATTTTCACTCTTTACCCATCCCTCATTGGCAATATATTTTTCACCACTGTTTGGATATACAATCAGAGGTATAACATCATTTGTTTTTCCATCATTTATGCCTTTTATCAAAGGAGCTACATCTGTCGGAGCAAGACAATTGATACCAATTGCTACTAGTTGTCCTGGTAAAGCTTTGTTATAGCACTGAACGGCTACTTGTTGAAAGTTACTCCCATCTACTATTCCCTTACTTCCTTGACAAGAAAAAGAAAACCAAGCCTTAATATTTGGAAAGTCTTTTAAAAGTTCAACAAGTGCATCTGCCTCTTGGTAGCAAGGGATGGTCTCGAGTGCCAACAAATCTATTCCTGCATCTATTAAAGCTTGAATGCGGGGCCTATGCCATTCCATTATTGTTTCGCGGGATGTTGTTTTTCCATAAGTTCCATTATACTCTGATGCATCGTGTAAACTTGCCCCAAAGGGTCCACAAGATCCAGCAATCAAGGGACATTTATTTCTCGCATTATCTTTCCCTGCGATTTCTTGCTTGTAATCCTTGATAGCCTTTTTTGCAAGCTTTACAGCACGATGCAACAACTCGATACTTTCTTCCTTGGTAATTGAAAGATGCTTCATCAATCCCGGAATTGAGGCTTGATAAGTGTTCGTCTCGATGATCTCAGAACCGGCCCGGAGAAAGTCCAAATGTGTCGCATAAACTGCATCCGGGTTCGTCGCTAAGAATCGCGCTGTCCACAGGGGATCACCGTCAATCTTTTCGCCAACATGTTTAGATAATTGGGCTGAGAATCCCCCGTCTAGAACCTTAATATCTGCCATTGTCACTTGTTCGATGCACTCTGCGCTCGATGTAAAGAATCAACATAACTTTAGTAAAAGCTATTCTATTACGAAATTATTCTTAAGTTAAACTGTGCCAAGTTTCATTCAATGTTCTGTCATAATAATCAGGAAAGACGTACCGTACTTGTGAAACGAATCAGCTTATGAATGTAAAAACTTATTAAAACCGCGACTACTGCTTACTGCTGAACAAGCGGATTTAAGTATATGGTTCTTGAAATCACGTGTAATCCAACTCGATCGTGATAACCTTTTTGTACCCATTTAATCTACGCAGTTACATAAATAATTTAAATCATTTATCAGTAGCATATTCATATTTTATAGCTCTCTTTGCATTTGTATTGCAAAAGTCCAACAAAATTAGCCGGCATGATTAAATGCAACTAGGGTAATAAGACAAAATTTGAATATTCGATATTTAAACCTTTGCCCAAATTCGATAAAGATCGAATTTCTATACTGAGAGTTTTACAGCTCGATTGGTTCCTGCCAATTTCAAACTACAGAGAATTGAAGTCTGGAACATTTATTAATTGAATGCCCATATGTTTCTATAATCTAAACATGCAAAGTTAAATAAATATATTTTGTAAAAATGCATTTCGGCATATATATAGTTTAAATGTTTTCCATTGGGTCATCACGCGCGTCAGTTAAATTGTTATAGTCCTTAAAGAACTTTAACTAACCAGCATTTCATTCTCATATACAAATTTTATTATATATGTGTATTCTCTATAACTTCCTCATCTACTCATAAAGTCCTAAATGCAACTTTGTGGAAATATACACAGTATGTACTGCTCTCTTGTCTAATTAGTTTCATTGATATACCAATCACTTGAATCACCAACTGATAATCTTATGAACTCTGAATGTTTCCGTTTAGTCGATTAAGCTCACAGTATGACAGTAGTCAGCAAAGGGACTAGACTTCTGATATATAGTGTAACTTACTTCTTTGTCGAACTATATTAAAGCGGTATATTAGATATTATTACTCCGAAAGTTTCAAGAACTAGACAATACGCGGTGGGAAAAATGGTTCGATGCATAGCCGACGTGAATACTTTATCCCGTGAGGAGTTTGTATCAGTATTTGGGAATGTAGTGGAACATTGTCCAGAAGCAGCGCGTCATGCAGAAACATTGCGACCATTTGCAACGGTAGAAGCACTCAAAGAGGCTTTCGACGACTATCTAGACAAACTTGATATTCATGGTAAAATAGTGTCATTAAGCATGCTAATACTTTGTATCGATGGTCCATTCATTTCATTAATTACGTTTTTAGGAAAGAAAACTGTTTTGATCAGGCATCCAGATCTAGCAGGTAAACTGACAGAAGCTTCACTGACTGCTGAGTCTCAATATGAACAAAAAAGTGCTGGTATTGAAACCATGACAAGTAACGAAAGACAGACCTTGACTACTTACAATCAACTGTACGTATATACATAGGGTTAACCAATACTATTTGTATGGGAGTGTAATTTTTCAAATACTATTTCAGTTACAAAGAAAAATTTCGATTTCCTTTTGTAATATGTGCTCGGGAAAATAAGATAAAAACAATTCTCAGTTCAATCCAAACACGGCTGCGAAACACAGAAGCCACCGAGGTATACCAAGGAATACAAGAAGTCAAAAAGATATGTAAAATACGAACTAGTGACCTTATGGATTAGGGCATTCTAATAAATGATAATTGATGTCACCCAGTGTAAATTATTTATTTAGACTTTGGGAGAGAGTTTAGTTGTATAATATAAGCACACAAAATACAAAATAAAGCATGGATCGTGATAATGTTATTTGTTTACAGTATACCAAGACTTCTTTCTACAACAGCATGAGGTTGTCCCATCTGTTCTCTAAATTCGGGCATGTTGAATACATCCTCAAAACTGAATAAAAAATAACGTTTATGAATCAGTATAAAGCTATATATTACAAACAGTATTAAATGGAGAGTACCTGATATCTTCGTCTTTGCCCAAAATGACATCTCTCATTATATTTGATGATGAAAGAAATGGGAGACGTCCGATGCTCTCACTAGCTTTCAATTCCATTGCCAAGCGCAATGGAGCATGTAACCCTTGAGTATTTCTTAGCAGAACCATATCCATCCGGTTGAGATTGCTCTCATACTAACAAATAAAGAACATTGTTTTCACTTGTCATCATAGTTTCTAATAAGCTTCATTACACAAAACGACTTACATTCCTTTCGGTGGCTTCCAAAGGGTGCGAGTAACCAAGCTTCTGCTTAGTGCCTGCTAACCTATAGTACCAATACATGAAATGTCATTTCTGTAATATGTGTTACTATTTGTAATTTTAGTTTATTTTAGTCATACCCAGACAACATCGGATTGGGAATACCGTAATTGTCATCGCTCTTTTTGACTTCGAGCGGCTGTGTTGCTTTTGGTATCAGGGATGGCAAACCAAAACTCTGGAAATGATATACTCATTGTCATTTTAGTTATGTTTATGGGATACTAATACACATTACACTTTCCGTATTTCCTGTCTATAAAATCGCATTACACCGCTTTATCCGTGTCATTTTAAAAAGTGCAATCTCATACAAACTCTTAGCGGTGTAACCTACATCTTTTTGTCATGAGAGTAAATCATGCAACGAGTAAGATCGGATTATTCTATTACAAGTTTATATGGAGAATTCCACTGGAGAGCAAAATATAATTTATTAATACCATGTTTATTTAGGATTTTGATTCTTCGCCTGCAATAAAGATGAAAGTCACTCAGTGTATTGGAATGGTACTGCACTTTGTAGCGGTAGTGTGGTTATAATAATATACACTTGACAGTTGGCGCTAGTGTAGCAAACAATTGCAGAAGCGCTGGTTTTAAAAAATTGATTTGTCCACCCACTGAGTAGTATTATCATGGGCAATAAACAATAAAAAAGGAAACACTGCGCCGAATGTATCTTTCAAAGAATTTTAAGTACTTTCCTATTTTCATTCGGATATATATATTTGGTAGGAATAAAGTCATCGACAGGTAATGCACAAGTTTAAATTCAAATCTGCCACCTAACATATATCTAGGTAGATACCACATACAGCCTTTATCGACAAAACAATGTGTTGCTCGGGTGGAATCGGTCGTAATCAAGTCATCCATTAGGTCCCATGAACACCTTATTGTGAGAATTGATATTGGAAAGAGAACTGCGTCCATCCATAAAATTATAATAAAAAATTGTATCTAATTGTAAATCATGGCTATGTATAGCCGAAGAAGTACTTTGCGTGATACGTTCCGTAGAAAATCGACGAAGCGATCTATGATTATACCGAGAGTGAGAATATACTTCAACACGATATTTTGGAGCAATCGCGACATTCCAGTATATAATACCAGGTTTATCTTAAAAATTGCGTTTGGCAGGCGGACCGACTGAAAGGGCGATACCTGTTCCGGGCTGCAGTCAGATTAGTTTTCGAATATATGGATTGGATTGGCGGTGAGGTGAAGACCGAAGAAGTTACTGATGACATCACCATAAATATTCGACTAGCTCAACACAAGAAATTAGAGAAGCAAGTTCTCACGCTCGAGGTGAGGAAAACATCGGCCTGGCAAAATAATAACTACATCGATGGAAAAGGAAGCACAGATTTTTCTTTATTGACTCAAGGATCGGGCAATTTTATTAACTCGTCCAGCCGAAAGAACGTCCGCTGATAAGGCGCACATTTACGAATTGTTCCAAAAATTTCGGTCCTTCAAGAAGTATCCGGATGACTTGAGACAGTTACTAGCGAGTTCTGCGATATATCAGTACTACCCAGAAGGTCGTGTCATCGTGCGACAGGGTCATCCAGCGCATAATCTTTATTTCATTGCAAATGGAGAGGTCGCCCTATCGAAAGTCGTCGCCGACGATGTCAGTGGTATGCATGAGGATACAGTTCAAAAACCTGACAATTAATTTTTTCCACAACACTTTTTTGCATCAACAACTTCAAATTTTACTGATTAATTCTCTAATTAGGAGACTTGAAAGAGATTGCTGTGGGAAAAATGACTGGGGGTGACACTTTCGGGGAAATTGCATTACTCCATATAATACCGCGAACAGGAACGGTGATCACTGAAAGTATAGAATTCTACTTCACATACTATTATTTCGTAATTTTACAGAAACGTCAAAAAAATCTTTTCTAATTTTTCTCAGCACCTGTTGATCTGTTTCTCATACCCCGTGACGACTTCGACTACATTTTGCGTTTTCCTTTGCTGGAAGAATGGGATGTCCTACAAGATGCTTTAGTACACTTCAATTATTTCAAGTTTTGGACTCCAGAAACAATACGGGAATGTTGCATTCTTAGCAGACTCAAAGACTTTCAACCAAATGAGGTAGATAACAAGCGATCTTTGTTAGCTCGAGTGGACTCTGCTACATTTGATTATCGAATGTAACAATTACTCTTCAAGATTTTATTAGGTGATGGAAAGGGCATGATCAACTACGTCCACTTTTTGTTGAAAGGCGAATGCCGTTTAATAGAGCACATACTTATTAATGAGCATCGTATAGGTCGAAAGGTCCAATACGAATTGTATAATCCTAAAAAGGATAAACAATTTGCGCCGCGGGACATTTCCATGCAGGATATAGACCAAATGAGTGAAGAATGGTTAGAGATGCAATCGGTACGACTTCACTGAATTTGAAATTCAATAAAGAGTTCAAACGCTACCTCGAATTTCGTGCGTTTCTTTAGGCACGAGAGACAGCTACCTCTGCGAAAATTAAAGAACGGAGCACGTATCATCAATCGGTGTCAAAAGGAGGGAGGGACTCCGATATCGAACGGATGAGTACCAACACTACAACACTGTTGGACGTGGTAAGTATTGTCGAATGCCATACATAGATTCAGCGCCTGAACTGAACTGGTCCCATTAAAGATAAACTAAACGCTTAGGTTCATCAATGGCACGAGATTACCGAGGTAGCCGAAATGTTAATGAGGGAACCTTCGGTCACGTCTGAAGTACGGTATTCTGATCGTATTCGTACTGTGTTCATGCAGATTTGCCTGTTTTATAGAGGGGCCTGTTTCGGATTGGGTAGGCTACTTTTACCTTAGTAATCGAGGCTTATAATGAAACATTTTTTGTTACTCCCTTGATTGATAGGCGAGCAAATGCAGAATCGCCGTATTGTAGCTATTACACCGGCAAAGTGCTTGCTCGTTCCTCGGTACTGGCTACTTGAACGAAATCGTGCGAATATCTGGGAACGCGTGAAACTCTTCCTGAACTCGAAGTACCCAACTCGGCAACTCCTTTTTCGGGAATATGTCCGTAATCAAAGGTTGCGTCTTTTTTCATAACCGGGTCCTCCCTTTCCACCCCAAACGATTTTTGCCAGCAGGACTAAATATTCCCCTACCTTACAGGTGGAAAGAGTACAAAAAACAATTGGTCAACGACATTAATAGAAAGGGTCGTTGTGCGAACACTAATGTCACTATACACGACGTCCCGTATTCCACACGAATATCACAGTAACTAGAAGTTCAATAATCGAGATATTAAAATCGACACGTTTCTTGCCTGTATTTCATATACATAGTTGTACAAAACTTAGTCGGTAACAAAGAAGAAACTTAAATTATTTTAATCAAGCACACTTGCCGTAATTACATTATTAGCACAGTCGATGAAACGATCCACTTGTTGGATGCGTTTTGATGGTTGATGGTCCTGTGAGTTTAAATATCTCTGAATTGTACAAGTTATGTTTCATTATTTCGAATGAATCATGATGCTGATACAGCTTGAGTATTAAGTACTACTATACGAACGCGATTTACATTAAATTCTTTGACTTTGTATCTCGAATATTTGGAGGAACTTGTATCTCTGTATTACGTCACAGATATCTGTTTCCCAATCGTTCGATAAGTACATCTTATATATGGCATGCATTCGCGCAGCATTGTTACACACATATATTGTACTATACCCGTCATGCCATATAGTATTTTGTACAGATGATCAGACAGAATAAAATCTTCTATACATATGGTCCCAAATCAATAATTGTTTTCTCAATTTTGTTTTCGTTATTCATTGATACTAAAAGTAATCTATGGAGTTGGATAAAATGGAAATACTCTAAGAACCCTGTTCTTTGTTTCGTAGTTAGTCAGTGTGCTCTTTACTCGAATGAAAAGATTTTATACATGGACTAAAATACGAATAAATAATGTGTAGTGATAGAAGAAATGTTAGACATGTTTAGTGAAGCGCAAAGAGACGATTGTACTCTTACAAATTCTTCGATAAGTATTTCAAAAGGCCACCGATTCGGCATGTGCGATTTAGCTAGTTACTGGATCAGATAAGTGAGATTGCGTTGCAACTATCTGATCGAGCACTTTGCTGTATGGCACGCGAGTCATATATATCTATTTTGTATAAAATAGAAAGTAAACGTTAGAGTTATCACTGAACTTCCGAAACTCCAATGCTTTGGAATCACTCCTGTCCATTACTCAATGTCCCACAAGATATTGCACTTTAGGATTAATAAGGTTCGTACATATACCTACACTTTCGTCTGGTCCGTCTCGCGGTTGTCCATCATCACGTAACTTGGATTACTAAAGCTATCGGGTACGTCTCTTAACATATCACTTTTTTGCTTCGGCATATTCACGTAATTGTCCTGCGTCCTGATAATGGACGGCGTGAATTCCTTGCGTTTTACCCCTGTCTCCACTCTATTATCTTCATTCTCAAGCTCCTCAGACTTTCCGCCGTTTCTTCCGTTCAGATCTATTAGTGGTAGATTCCGTGGTGCATTGCAGTATCCTGAATCGCGATTCTGAGCGGAGTCGAATGCGTGACTCTTCAATGCTTGCCTCTGCCGGGCGAATTCCGCCCTTCGGTCGTGAACATTGATGGGCTTCAAGTATGGATCCTCCTCCTCTTGTTTCTTCAGCATGGGAGAAAGCTCGATCGCATCTTCGCTATCCGACATCGGCGCAGGGAACTCGAAGTGACTCTTCTCCTGCGTGGGGCGAGGACTAAATATTCCGGATTCGTCCCTTCCTTCTGCAGGACTCATACATAGGTATGCCGAATCCGGCGGATTTCCACTGACTGGCATATTTACGTAATCGTGAGTTGGCGAGGACAGTGCAGTGTGGTCGGGTCGTGACATCATAGTGAGATAATCATTTTTACCGCCCTCCAAATATATTGTGTTCATGTCCATATAAGGATCGTTAAGGCTCACGTAGTGCTGGAAAATACGAGAGGTGTCGTGTATTAGAAAAGTCGAAGTCTATAACAAATTGTGCCAGTGTTCGCTATATTGCAGGCAGTATTTTATTATATCTTATTGGGAGACTCACCATTCTGACACTTTCTTCCAGTAAGTCTCCAATGCTGTCGACTAATTCCGTGAAACTCGGCCGCAAGGTGGGCTTGGCTTTCCAACATCTAAGCATTATGTCATACCTGCAAGCCAAAGGGTCTTTAGTTGATAAAACTGCTCTATTAGAGTGTCCTTGTATAGAAGATAATCTTACACATCGAATGTGGCATATTCGGGTTGCTCCATTCTATATCCTTCGATTAGTTGTTGATACTGATTTTTCGCCTCCATACCGGGATACGGGGTCTTGGCCAATGTGAAGAACTCCCAAAGAACGATGCCGAATGACCAAATATCAGATTGAGTCGAGAACACCCGATCCCTGATCGATTCGATGGCCATCCATTTGATGGGCAAGGGACCGTCACCCTTCTTTTTGTAATTATCGTCTTTATACATTGTTTTCGCCAGTCCAAAGTCGCAGATTTTCACAACATTATTTTCAGCGAGCAGAATATTTCTTGCTGCCAAATCGCCATGCAACACCTTTAAAAACGAAGTTGGTTATAAGAGTCCCAGCTCTTACCGTCTTTTACATAAGAATTAATGCATACTCGTCGTTGGCTAAGATACTCCATTCCCCGGGCGACTTGGAATGCCCAAGACAAAAGGTCTTGAGTGCAAATCGGTTTCAAGTTCTGATCTTTGTAATCGCCACGATAATTCGATCGCCAGCCAGGCTGGAGCGAATTATTGCTTAGGACACAGCCGTCGGGTGACATACTGACGCCCTGGGAGTCAGTACCCACACCCTGGCAATACTGAGCAGAGTCCATTCCGGAATTTCCGCTAAGACTGCGAGAAAAGGACAATGCCGCATATTTTATCCTGTTGTGCGGGCAAAAGAAAACAACGATATGGTTAAACCATAGCCCCATGCATGCACCAATGGATTCAGTGCGTCATGCTGTGTGCAAATTGTTACATCACACGAAGTGGGAAGAATAGGCACATGTGAAATAGAGAATCCTATTATTATTGATGAAGTTACTGCAAAGGGATTACTCGTGTAATTTAGACTGGAAAGAATGGCATGTCGGAAACTTTAATACGATCAGTATTAAGTAGGACAATGTTATGTAGTGTTCAGGTCGAAGCATTGTTTAACAAAACATACCTGTTGTTACTTCCAACGCTATTAGCCCTGGCCAACAGTTCCAGACCAATGGTAGGGTCGAATTTTCCCGTGCTCGGGTCAATTTGATTTATGAAGTCGTCCCGGTGTCGAAGTAGGTAATTATGTAGATTACCGAATCTACAGTACTCCACAATCACCAACAGTTCACCTAATAGGAAATAAAAATCAATTTTCAAACACATGTATCCGGTGCGGTTGTCCAAAGTTTTGAGCGTAATAAGAATTCCGGCACAATTTGTAGAGAGTACATACGTTTTGCGATGTTTTTCGTGCAAGCCCCAAGAAGATTGACAACATTCAAGTGCTTTCCAAGATGGACCATAATCTTCAACTCGCTTGCGAGAGCGCGAACATATGTTGGATCGGTGGTTCGCCGTACCATTTTTACAGCAACAGTAGTGACAGCCTCCTCCTCGCTAATTCCTTGTGCCTCTGCTTTCATGACAACTCCGAATGCACCACTACCCAATTGTTTGCCTGTGATACATTTTGGAAAAAAAGAAGGATTAAATAGGGATAGTGTTACAGCGGTAAACTGTTCTTGGGATTACACTCATGTTCCAATATAATATGACTCGGTGTAGAATTCACGTTAATTCGGGTGGGGCGCACGGAAGTATTACCGAGTTTCAATCTCTCCCTTGGGAATTCCCACTTCTTATCGTACGGTAACAGTTCCGCTTGATCATCGACTGTTAAATCTGGATTCAAACACTCCAGGGCACCTTCCTCGAAGTGCATTAGCCCGGCTTCCATTAGCTCCTTCCTCATAATCTGAATAGATACAAAGATCGTTCGGTGTTGAATTTATTAATATACAATCATCTCTCCCACCGATCTCGGAAGAAAGCCATACCTTCTCGCGGCGGACTTTAATGGTGAAATAGACTATCAATATGATAACGATTACTACAAGAACTACAATCAATATTATAAGTGCCTTGGGCAGTTCTTTTCCTGGAAATTAAATCTTATTATTACAGAATTTGGCGAAATCATAAAGTACCTTCAAATTTGATAATATTATCCTGCTTATACCTTTGACAGTAATTTGTTCGTAAACTTCGGCTTTGCCAATGCGGTTCTCCACTCGACAAGTATATTTGCCACTGTCCGGTTCGAGCAGATACCTTAACCGCAGCTCCTGTCTGTCTCGAAAGAACCTATGCCGTTCGGTCTCATTTAATACCTTATCGTCCTGTAAATTTCGTGATAATCCAAACTTGTAGTGAGAAAGTAAGATACTTGTTTTAAAATTCGGACAAGCATTTAGAATTATACCTTAAACCATGTTATGTTGGGCTTTGGCATTCCGTCTGCAAAACACCAAAGAACCACCGACTTATGACCATCCTTGTTCATATCAATTATTAATTCGCTGTTGTTCATATTAGTACTCTTAAGGTAAGGAGCCTGTGCCGCTGTAAAATAATGTCGTGATACAATGAAATTTTAAGTACTATTTAGTGCCATTATTCCAAATCGTAAGAGAATTAGAGAAAATACAAAAATCGAAAGCTCATAATTACCATGAACAAACATTTCATAATCAATTCGCTCTACGATTCCATCGATATTTTCGCCAAAACAAATGTAAGATTTGGCGTCCTCCATCTGTACGTCATTTATCCTCAGAATGGAGCGGTAAGTAAATTTGGTCTTATTCTGAATGAGCTTGACTCGACCTGGAACGATTCATAAAGTGTTGCTCGGAAACTTAAATGTAATATAATCATATTATAGCAAAATATATACCGTTCTCCAAAAGAGGCGTATCGCCATCGTTTTTCCATGTTACATTATTAGTATAGTTATACACAGAGGCAGCGCAAATCAACTCAATGTTATCTCCTTGAGTAATAGGCAGTTTTTGAGCTATCACGCTGAAACCTCCATCTCCGTCTATCAAGATTGATTGTGGAATAAATGTGAATTCAATATTATTTTAGAAATACATAGGGACGCATGAGTACAGTAATTTTTATACCAGAAACGAAGATATTTTCGGTCACAGAATCACATCCTAGACTATTGCACGCGGTACAGGTGAGGTGTCCTGACACTTCGATTGTCATAAAAGCTGTCGATAGAAATGATGTCATCCTTTCATCTTCCGTTTTATTCTACCATAAAATCAACGTGTAAACATTAAGAAGAACAGTTGTTTTTAATGGAAATAGTTTAGTCTTATGCCGTACTAACAGACAAATGTGTTATCATCGAGTTTTCGAAGGAGGGATAATTGGGACATTTCAAAAAAGTCCATGTAATATTCGGCGCGGGAAACGCTGCTACGTGGCAGCGAAAGGGAATCGTTATATCGGGGGCGTAGTAGGACTGTATGTCCATGAGCAGTGGAATCGGTCGTGCTGAAAAATAGAATTAAAGCGTGTCAGGGGTAATTACTGTCTATAGTAAAACATAGCTTCTGGCTAAGGATCAACAATTATACCCATGACATCCAGTGTGAAGTTAAGTATCTCAAACTTGTCTTCGTTTGTTGCTTGAAGGGAATAAATACCCATATCGTTAACATTGAGACGGTTGATTCTTAGAATTGTTTGCGTGGGTGTTGTGTTAACGGCATACTTTGTTCTGTCAGGATCCTTCCAGTTATCTATAATATCTTCTCCTTTCGGGTTAAGCCTGTAGAGTATTGCGGTTGAGATGAATCAACAATAACTACAGGGTTATTTAAGAGTTCTAGTCCACCTTACCATCGAAGAATCGGTTGCGGATAGGCGTGGACGTCAACAACCCATTGTACCTTGCTACCGTATCGACCCTGGTAATGCCTGTCTCGATCTTGTGATGCCAGATTGATAAACTTCTTATCCGGATCTAAAAAGTAATTTCGAAAGTAGTTTTCGGCGTACAAGGGCCAACCGATGGCACTACTCTTTCTCGGTTTACGAACCATGTACTGTGATATATTTCTTTGTCCTTTTGCTGTCATGGTAGGTAGTTATAACGCACTCGTATTCCCCCTCATCTTCGTCCATGACATTTCGAATAACTAATTCGGATGTTGCGCGTCGGTTGTTTCTGCCAAATATAGTACTATATCGAACAGTTGTTATTCTGTTACTCTATAATGCATGAAAGGTTTTCTTAAGAAACTTGACACACTCAGTTGTCCGGTACATTTGTTTGGGAATAGTTAGTACCTGTTGCGGGGTCTTCCAATTCAATGCATAGTCCATCTCCGCGGCCACGTCTATGGTGCAATTAACGTGCAACGTTTGACCGCGTGTGACATGACGCAAAGTATCCTCGATAATTTTTGGCTCCGCCAGTGAATGCTTTCCTGCAAGATGCAAGATTCCGATTCGTTTATATCTGCTAATATGGCTACTAGCTTTAAGAGAAATTATTCACGGGTGGCTAATGGTTGTGCACTTTGCTGTATTCAAGTGTGCTGATGATCCGCGTAAAGTGGGGTACCTGAATTAACATCTTCGGTGTAGTAATACTTACGGAGCACGTTTAAATGATAGTTGACCTCCTGCTTGCCCGGAGTGCCCTGCTCGTCCACAGTGCCATGCTCGTCCACAGTGCCATGCTCGTCCGCAGTGCCATGCTCGTCCGCAGTGCCCTGCTCGCCCGCAGTATCCAGCTCTATCACGCACTTGAAATAACCACTATCCGTAACTGTAACGTACGCTATTGAGAAGCCAATTCTCGGATGAAACGTTACTCTCTCACTGTGTTCCTCCATGAATTCCTGCAGAATGTGTATTATACATTTGCACTATTAGCCTCACACGTATACGCGATTTCCAAATTAAACGAACCTCGCTGTCATCCTTTAGAAGCTTGACGATTAAATTCGGAGACGTTGGTCTGCATGGGATTACAACAGTTCCTCCGACTATCTCACGTAGCGACGTGATCATGGCATGTTCCACGAATAAGCTCTCGTTTGCTTAAAACCAAGCAACATAACGTTAAGCTACCGCCTTCCTTTGTAAAGTAGAAGATTCTTTAGTCGTTCTACTCACATTGCACATAAACATATAACCAAGCGATACTCGTGTCATTGTAAGAGTCGACAGTAACTTCGACGGGGTGGTCGGCACAGCCATACCACCCCGTGTCCCCGTGATTTGTCTGCTGTCGTCGGAACTCATATTTGTACCCACTGCTGGTCTCAGTTTCCCTTACTTCAGGCTCCGGTAATGTCTCCTATTCTCGTACGATTAAATCAAACAATTAACGAGCCACCTAATTGAAAAAGTACGGCTCATTCGGTGCACTATCTTACCGCATCCAACGCCGGGAATGGATAGACGAAGTATATCTTTTCCGAGCTTGAACATACTATTTCGAGGGGGTCTCCTTCATTTATAATAAGCTCACCAGTTTCCGGTTTAATGATCGGCTTCGTCTGGATTGTTTCTGGTACAAAGAAGTTGCAAGTTTTGAAAAGTTTTTTCACGAGACAGATTCACTTTCATGAAGCATTTGATAGTTTAAGTCCCAGTGCCATTTCTGGAGGATAAAGTCAAGTGGAAATTTCAAGTGAATGTTTATTGGCCAAATGGAGTAATAACGTGGTACCGAAAAAATTACAACACTGTCGACGGAATTAAGAGAACAAGGATCCTTAGCCACAATGTCCTGCGGACGATTAGTTTTATCTGCTTCTTCCCGCTTCTGTTCTCCTGTGAGAGTAAGCACGTGCCATAGGTTTGTTTCTGCGTAAATACAACCGCCTCTAGGGCGGAAGTCCTTTCCTTTCCTGATAACTGCTGCATTATCAGCCGGCTCGTTGGTTCTACCGACGGAATCAACCGCCAGAACGTGAATACTCATTAACGAGAGTTTTACAAGTTCATGTTTTCGTGCTTTACAAAGCTGCACAATCTCGTAGGTTTCATATATGTCACCGCCCCGATCGCAACACATGAGACGGGCCTCTCCAGATTCCACAACGAATACATAACGATTAAAAGATCCATTTTTATTACTGTCTGCAGATTCTCGACATTTTTCAACTAAATCTTTGATTTTTCGAAAGTAGATATACTTAAGAGTGATCTAAGGGCTGTCGTACTGTCTAATAATTGTCATGAAGTGACTGCAAATTCTTCCTGTAAATGAATAGACTGCTTGGTTTGCGGCTAATTACGCAAAAAATTGTCATATGACAGATGAAAAGCTGAAGCGTGTTGATGCTGTGCCCGAAGATAGTGGCTGGCGTGGTTCGGCAAGTTGTGATAAGTTCTGCCCAGCCTACGGAAATGCAAAGGGTGGAGAACAGCAGATGGTCCTTTCCAGATTAGCCGTCCGGGTACAAGCGATACAACACCAACCACTTCTATATATCAACCACTGTCATCAGAGTAAACATGCAACTTCCGAATACCTCGGCATACATATGTATGCAAGTTGCTTTTAAACGGCAAAAGTTTCGAAACCCACGCCCTCCCGAAATTGCTACGAAGAACTAGAAGTATGCACAAAAGCCAGAACGACGTGTAGCTATGTGTATGCAAACATTCTACAGAATACCAATAGCAGTGAGTGTTTATACCTGGGATTATTGGTGACGCGAGATCGTGTTGCACAAGTATACTATTTTTTGCTATTGAGTAGCTCAGCATGCATCACCATCAAATAACCGAAACCACTAGTTGCGCGGATGAGATGGCTCTGAGTAATACTAATAAGTGTGTGCCGTATATTGGACGTTTGCAACGGTTGATCGCTCTAACCGTGACCATCGAACATCTAACTCAATGGAGAGAATGAGAGACACTTTACTATCATTGACATCAGCGCAGTAACGTCACTTGTTGCATTATTCAATGCCGCACGTTATTATTATATTATTCGGATAAGGCAGCAAAATTGCTATTTTGCACTGTGAAATTTAATATCAACTGAATGGAAGCCTCCTGCAAGCACTAAAGGTGCTCCAAGACGCGTTGCATAAATGGCTAAAGTGGCGATGGGTTTGCACAGTTGATCTGTGTCAAGGGTTTCTGGTTCAATGACGACGTTTTTAATGTATCCAAGTCATGCCTTCATTTTGACCTCCCAACAGGCGGCGTTGACCATAATCGATCTATATCGATGCAACGAATAGTGCTAATAAATTCGTCGATACTTATTAAAACGATGTGGACGCTACATTCGATCTAGGTACCGTAATTGATACACCGCTGGGAAGCGACCTATTCTTGTTTCCACGTGGTCACTGCAATCGAGCGCGATAAGGACTTAGCTGCGTCTATATTCCCCGACAGTTCTATTAGTCCCTGATACCAATAACGTATCGATTAACGAATTATAGGGCACAGTTGCCCTTAAGTGGCTTGTGAAAGTGCATCGACTTGTGACACCAGTTGAGAGCTATAAACATTTGGAAGAAACTGATGCAATATGGCATTCTGCATGAACATGCCAGAGGTAGTATTATAGTATGAACGATTCTATACACGTCTATTACAATCAAACGACCGTTTACGCGGGTATAGTAGCAACTGGCTTTGCTGTGATGCAGTACTCGTCCCCTCTGCGATCGGTTTGAGCTTTTGCTCATAAACAGTCCCTGATAAGAGTAATTAAACGCTGCAAGTCGCAACTTCTAAGTCAGTCCCGTTTCAAAATTACAAATCAAAAACTATAACTCATCAGGCTATGGGGCTTCGTCCAGTCCCCAGTTCAAACCCATTCGAAATATTTATAGCATGTTCAAATCGAATAGCCATAAACCACGTGTATTGAAATTACTCTCTTGGGTGGTACCGATTTCTTAAACATAACTTTTGAACGGGTGACAATAATCTATTGGCATTTACAGCAATTTCGTACACATGAAATATACTATTTTGCCATATAAAATAACTTGGATTCGATATATTTGTTTACGAGTAATGTCAGCATAAAATCTACACCATTTTTTAATTTTGTACTACTGGGTGAAAAAGGCTAGGATTCAAGAGTCAGGGTTTTGGAGTTTAATTGCTCTCATATAGGACTAACTTTAGGCCAAAGCTTAAACCGATTGGAGAGAGACGTGTACTGCTCCTCAACCTCTATCTCGAATGAAGTGACAAAAAGAGAAAGAGTCACCTGGATATACAAAGCAGGACAACATTTCAAAGAAATGTTTCCTTTTAATGAGCGAGTTATAAGACTGACACACTGTAAACTAATTGAAACACGCAAACGTTCGCCATTTCATCGTGCCAGTTCATTAACACGAGGCTAATTAGTAAGAAGAGATCTGTGTCGTTAATAAACCGGCAAGAGCACCGTCGTGCATTCCCTCTAAACGCCGAAAATGAATCACGCGTAGTTCGCCCGAAATACCGTCTTTCACGGTAGAAACATGGGAAAAGTATGTCATTTGCGTTGTAAGATCGAGTGCCGATAAATGCTGAATGCCCGCCACTGTGCTCTACTTTGCGGGAATGGCAAACACGCACCGTTGTGCGTAATCAACGATTCGCAAAGGCGCATTGGATTCGTACGCCAGAATAGAGAAATTTCGAAAATCTTGTTGACACGACTCAGACAGAAACTAAAAACTGGCATATATGTATAAAAGAATTGAGTTTGCGGGAGGTGCGCGCATAAGCTGTGGCGCCGCGGGAGTTGAATGAATTGAATTCAACGGAACAAATCGCAACATACGCGCGGGATGCATGGAAGCCGAAGGCTCGGCTTCTGTGCCGGTGTGCGTGGACAGAGGCCGGGCGAATACCGAGGAGATGAGTTTGCCCCATTGGTGGGATAGGAAGAAGCACGAAACCAGTTTGTTCCGTGCGGCAGGTGTGACTCAATACTCTTGGCCACGTGATCATTACGCCTCACTGGAGAGGAGATCGAGCGCGGGTGACAGGTACACCTTCGGCGGTATAGCGTCCCACTTTGTGTAGGTATGTTTGTAGTTACCTCGGCAGAGCGCGACGATTATCAGCACTGGAAGACATCCGCGCGCAAACAGTACCATTTTTATTTTGCTCTTCCTCACTGTGCACCGTCACTGTCACATCTTTGATTAGGAGCACGAGGGGACCGCGCGACTGGGAAAGCGCGTATAAGAGCTACGCCGAGACAATGACTGGGTGAGCCGCCGCGCCGCGTCCAAGTCGAGCCAGTCGAGCTCACGTTCGCTTCCTCGGGCACTTTCACACTGAACGGGTTAGAGCCGCGATTCCACGAGCTGGCCCCACCCCGACTCCGCTCTTTGCTTCGGCATAACTTATCGGCGACGACGTCACCCGGACATCACTTGCCTCCATTCTCTACCTCCTTCGGCCGGACCGCGGTCTCGCCGCTCTTCTCTATCGACTGGATAAAATGCATATTTCACTAAAGGCTACTTGTATTTTATAGGCAGAGTGAAAACACTGGAAATGCCAAATTCGTCAAGGAGTACCGGTTTATTCTTAATTCGCTTTGCACTTCGTTCCCTGCGCATACAAGTTTTGTATTAAAAAGTTTCAATAACATGGATGAACTTGACAGTTCAAGCATTGCATAATATGTTATGCGCTCGTGTATGATTCCCCCCGCATTCGGAATAAACAGATTGGAATAAAAGAATCTCTCGTGTGTTTGCCTATACAACCACCTTTCTTCGTGGTGGGCACTCAAACGTAAACTTCCTCAAAGCTCTAAGCAATTGTTTATAATCATCGGAGCTGCGTCCCGTGGACTAAAACAGTCGGGATATTTTCGGAACGAAGAATGTGCTATTCGCCCCATAATCTCGACGCGCGCATTACTTCCACGTGTCGAGAAGTAGTTCGCACGCATCCTCTATTCTACCGAAGTGTTGTGATAATTCGATTTTTCCTCCGGAGTGTACGGGCTCATACGTGTTCAGAGAAACAGTTGCAACTTAGCACAGTCTAGTTGTCAATGAATAGAGATCAGTGGCACCCATCAATTGAAAGTGGGCCGCACAAGTATGTTCGCCTTTGGTCGCAGGTTACTCATGGGACACTTCCGATACGTTTGGATAAGATAACAAATCAACATGGATATGGGATTTCCACCCATTTCTCTGTGGAAGCAGAAAAAACAAGATAGGTGGGTATCTTGGCAGATGGGCGGAAGTAAGGGAACACGTATTAATTCCTTACCATATTAAAATATTTGGACCATGAAATTTCAGCGCCACACGTAGTCATGTTATGCTCATTCTTCTCCTGTCTATTTTGCAGCACACAGATAGGAATGGCAAACAAATTTTAGTATTTGCTTAGGCTTATTACAATGATGACGCCTCAATTCTACCGGTAATCATGCTCTGTCGCCAGTAATTCACCAGTCCGAATTCCAGTGTCGATACTTAAATTGCAACAGACAACACTTGGAAGCTCTACGCTACATTGTAACAATAATAACTCCTTACTCACTAATCGACTTTTGGCGCATAACAAATAATAGGAAGAAGTTCGTTTCGCGCTTTGTCCGCAATACAGAAATCGCGAGTGACGATAAACGAATCATTTGTACTAATTGTGAGCGTATGCAATATTCATCTGACAGTAAATCTAACCGGAACACGCTTGACAAATTCGCGCGGGATGCGCTCGATTGAATATCAATCATCCTATCACACTATATCCATAGAAATGTTTAAACAGATACTCCGGTGCATGCTAAACAGTGCACGCCTATTTCTCTAATTATTATACAAAGAGTTTGTCATAAGAAAAATTGTAGGAATGATACATACACGGTGACTGCCGGTAACGAGTGAGACTAGTCTTTAGTATGCTTAATCAAGGCACTTAGCAAATACATGTAATTGATGTAAGTATGCGTCTCGGATAAAAAAAATCGTCTCTGAAAATATTCGAGAAAGTTCCTGGCAGCCTTCAGACTTATAACAAGTAATAATCATCTTTCGACTTCCAACGACATCAGAATCAGATTTCTGATACTGGTTAGTTGGTTGAAAGTATCGATTGTCTTCGCACTGATTTGTAAGAGAGTCTGCGAGCAGTGATCCCAATCAGATGGGTGTCATTCGGACACCACGGATTGTTTTTCTTCGACTGTTGGCTGATCGATGTCACTATCACTTTCCACAGTTCGCTTATTAATATCAACGCTTACTGCACACGTACAATTATCCAGTTCTTTTTCTCTTATGATCTGCACTATTTGGTCTCGCGTGCAACACATGCTTTTATCGACGAGACTCTTGCTGGGCTCTGCCTCGTGCTCCGCAGCCTCCAAGTCGCGAACGGTATACTTTTGCAAGGCGGTATTTGGCATAGCGGGTATCGTATCCTTCCTTTCATGTCTTTTATGCACAATATGCGAGTGCTTGGACGAATGACTGGGAGACGATTCCTGCTTGGAACAGCACTGTGACGAGCTGCAGCGTTCTCCTTGGCAGCGTATTAAACAATCAGTCTTATCCATGTTCGGCCTCATCTAATTGAAAGCATATTCATTATGAGCCAAAGGGTGATGGAAAAACTTACTTCTCCTTGGGTAATAAATACCTTGTGAAACTCAGGTTGAATAGTGACCTGTGTTATTCCCATCTCTACGAAGAAAGCGGTAATCTGGTCAGTGATGCTAGCGTACACCTGTGGAATTGAAAGTCATACTATAACAAGAGTTAACTAGCAATAAATCTGCAGAATCAATGACGGTCTATTACCATTGGATCCAGAAAAATGATGTGTACAGTGGAGATGATTTTTTGTCCGGTCAACTGCCAGACATGGAAGTCATGAACATTTACGATTCCCGGGAAAGCATCCAGCAGGTCCTGCTTGAGAGAGTCGATATTGATGTGATCAGGGATCGTCTGAAGTAGAATCAGTCCCGATTCCTTCACTGTGGATAAATGTGACGACCAAAGATTAGTACTGAAGAAAACGCCAGTTCCTTTATCAATCTGTAATAGAATCTGGATTTTGGAGAATATACTCACTGTACGTATAACTGAGCGCGAACACACTAACGGACGAAATGATGGCAAACAACGGGTCGATGTATTTGGCGACGTCGGAGTCGGTGAAGTACACCAGGATGGAAACAAGCATGACGAAGACACAGCCAAGAACATCACGGCAACTTTCACGGAAACCTCGGCTCTTCGGCACAGCAAGAGGACTCCGCCTCGTTTGCGCCGATAACTGTTGTTCACCGTCTTTCGCCTGCCCCGCACTCACGTTCCTACCGGCAAAAACTAGTATTGCAAATATCGCGCTGGTAATAAAAACGCACCTCAATTACCATTTAATGACGCTCTGGTTCTGACCACAGGTAGTGCATAGATGGTAAGAATGCTTTAATTAATGAAAACTGACTCATTATTACCGTCGCAATATTACGTCCCCGTTCATGGTGACGTGGAGGAAGATACCCTGATTGAACGTGTAGCCTCCGATAAGTATGTAGCAGAAGATATTGAGCAGAATTCCGGATGCACCGATACCCAACACCGGCAGTGGATGATGCATCTCGTCAAGGTGGTCTATGTGCACCAACGTTTGCAGAGCTTCCATCAGGATAGAGAAGCAGAAGGACGCGAGGAAGACGCAACAAGCCAACATCGTGACGATGTCGATTCTTGCCCATCCAAACGTGTTCATCATCCTTCGATCTGATCTTGATTGCTATTGCAAAAATTAGACACTCAAAATGCCTTTCTCTCCGTGCAAATGTAGTACGAAACTTATCTATGAAGGTACCTTCGTTTTTGTTGACAAGGATGTGGCAGATCCCCGTTCATCCCCATTGATGCAAATCGCTGAATTACCTAGGGAACTGGAATTGCTACTTCCATTGCCGCTCATTCTAGTTTGATGATGACTATACTGTAAGCAAAGCCGGACATTAGCAGCTACTGCATTCTTGAAGATGAAGGGATCTCGAAATTGCTTTTTGCATGCAAATATCGTAATGGCAAGAAACACATTCATCGAGCAATTTACTAAGCACTTTTACGTGTATTTTATTGCGGTAGGAAATTACGTGCACGCTACTATAAAATGAATGGAATAGTGAAAGCATTAGAAAACTTGCGCTATTGTGCCTTTGATACATGCTATCGTCTCAAGCCTCCTTGCGCCATCAAACAATCAGTATTTCAATTACTATAATTAACAAGCGTATGGGAAGTGGGCAGAAAACTACTTATGAAACAAAACAACCGGTTTGTTACATAGTAACAAGGCAAATGAAAAAACCCAAAATCAGAAAAGTATTCATACCTTTATCGAAGCTATGCATCCTGCCAGTGCAATGATATTGCATAGCATGTGATAGGCATTGAGCAACAATGTCAAAGAGTGAGTCACGTGGCTAGCGATAATCTCGACGATGAAAAAAGCCGTGGTGAAGAACAGGACCAGATAGAGCTGGACCGGCTGCAGCCTCCGGAACCACTCTTTCACAGCCATGACCCTGCGGCAAAAGACACGCGGTGAACGATCACCTTCTTCTTTGGTAGACATCAGACCTAGACAAGATCTCACTAATCCTCTCCACTACGGTTACCGTTGCGCAGCTGACATCGCTATCCATGTCAGTCTCGAGAAAACGCTTGACTTATACTACTTAAGATTCATACGCGCAAAACCGAGCTTGTTTTCTACTTCGTTCACTGAGAAAGTTACGTGTTATCGATCAAATGAAAAGGCTAGTGAATTCGCTGCGGTGATTTTACTCTCACGGGCACGCTTAAACGGTCAGTTTTCTTTTCGATTGAATTTCCTCCGCCACAGAGAGTCGATCAATTGATGTTGTGAGTAGTAATCTCGATATTGGCATACAAGAACAACACAGTGTAAAATTAAAGCGGATACATTTTCTGCTTCAGATCGCAAGGGATATTTTGGTATCCAAGGTGTATAAATACAATCGCCGGAGAAGGAGAAACAACAATTCCATTGAAAAATTCCTAATGCCATTATTGTAATAGGATAATTACGCTACACATCTGAGATCTATCACAATTCTCTAGTACGATCATAGCCTGCATGTGCAGGCCTACTCCAAGCACTCACGTATATTACGCAGCGACTCCTTATCAGTGCATACCACTACAGCACACGTTTCATTAGCATTCGTTCCATCACTACTTTCAAGCATCGATGGAATACACCTCTACCTCGATCACGAAAATCGCAAATCGACCTTCGTCGGGAAGCAGTGGAAGCACTGAGGGAGGATACGCGCACCATGGTGCTCGGGACACTGGCAATTAGCCGAATCGCTAAACTCAACTATGCTACGCTATAAAAATCAATGCGCTATATCGGGAGTGCGATATCAGTGGCGGGAAAAATGAGACTGCCGTGAAATTCCGCCGTAGCGCTAATATGCAGGCTTCCCGGGGTGTGCGAAACGTTTTGCGTTCGTCAGCTTACTTACTCGATCGACCTGATCGACGTTCCCTGCCCAACTATCTCGACAGTCGCACGATGCACTCTGCGGTGCACTATATGTATGTATCTCTGTCGCTCGTACTGAACCCCAGCTCGATAACGGACGTAAACAGTCGAGGGGATACACTTCCAGTTAACTAACTTTGCACTTTTTCCCACTCAAGAGGCCTCGCTGGCGCATAGTTACTTGGGACGGATCAAGAAACCACTAGCGAGGACGCCGAGAGAAACGTAGAGGAGAGGAGGCCGAACACGAGTGCTGGCCTGACAAGACGATATTGGCGTGGTGGGTACACTTCTAACGTGCCCGACTCAACTGTTTGAACTTACTGTATCGGATCACCCCCGCGACACGGCTAACGATACGTCTCCACCACTGCCGCTTGTCCCTTCGGCCAACAGCCGAACACAGCCAGGCCACTTGTTTGCAAAACTGACGTGTCCTACCGATGACAATCTACTTTAAGCTGCGCTATCATTCACTGTCATTCCTCCTTATACATAATCCCAGTGGTCGAACGGTCCCATGTCCTTTGGCCGTTTTGTTGACCCGTTCCGCGCTACCTGAGGTTCGGCCCGCCAGGAAGGGGACGTGTCCGCAGAGACCAGCGATTTATGTCGATACTCCGAGGAAGTAATGTTACCAGTGACCACTTTTATGGGGAATTGCTTCCTGTGCCTGATCCTCATTCATAATTCAGATAAAGGTTTATGTGCTGTTGATTCTTGGATGGCCAGTGCTCGTGAACCATTTCAAAAGTGATCGACGGCCTCTGACGTTCCCTTGATATTAAAGCACACGTAGGACAGTAGGAAGTAATAAGAGCAGAACGTTTGTGAATCTGAAGAAGAACGGCGGGGCTATCTTCTAAGAGGAACCGGCCGAGTGATTCCAGAGCTTCGGAGTATCAAATATGTCTCTCTGTGCAGGGGCACATCTAATCGCTACGTATGTACTTCCCTACTCCCTCGCACACGCCGAGCTCAATGAACCGAATAATTGAAATCGTGTCACGATCGAATTTTTCACGCCGGTCGGCTGATTATGACGCTGTTTTACCCGATAGCCAACGAGCATCTCCAACTGATACCGGATCATATCCTGCGACAACGCCAGCAATCATTAAAATTATCTCGGCGGAAAAACACACTAGAGGAGCTAGAACCAGTGCGGAGATGACAGCGTGAATTTCGATAGGCACAACATTGTATAGTTAGCAGCTACTGACGCACCGTCATGCAACTTGCCACCTAAAATCTAAACTTGCAGACTTAATGTCGCACGTGCCGAGCATATAGCCTGAGAGTAGTAGAGCGTGTGTCGGCGGTGGAGAAAATTGCGGGTGGCGGGTTGCCGCGAAAGTTGGCAGTTTGCGGGAAGCTGCGCGGCGCAGGTGAATCGCGAGTGCATCGCGACAGATTCTTTTGGCTGTCAGTCCTTTCATCACCGGTTTAAATTGAGCGTGTTAGCCGGACTTGGTACACACTCAAGTGGCACATACATATACGTTTAACTTGTCTATACAAGACAATTTGCTCCGTCGTGCACGTGCACGTCAAGCCTCTATGTATTGGGCCTGGGGATCATGAGTGCGTTAGTTGCGAACATCCGGACCCAGTAATAGCCTTCGTACTACAAAATGCTCGCCTCGCCGATCATTACGTTTATTGGTGCGGTAATGGGAGTTCGCCGAAAATCAGTCGGCCGCTCCGTCAGATTGTACATGTGTGCATATCAAAGTGGATTACGAGTATTGATGTGGCTTTGTGTGGGAAGAAGAGCGGTATAATAGAAAAGTCCAACACCCGCGCGCTACGGCCATGAATGCAGTCTGCCGGCAACCACAGCCGCCCGCATCGCGTTCAAGTCAAAATTGAAGGTGCATACTTGTGCGTACTGACCTTAATTATCTGTCTCTCCCTCTCTCACCTTCCCTCGCTCTCTACTCCGTAAGATTGGGACAGAAGGCAAGATTACGCGCTGTTTTCCGCACAATTTTCTACGTGATTGTGGACCAACTACTGTGCCACTTGAAGCCTCAAGGAGCATTTCGGTCGGTCGGATGCGTGGCGGGTACAATAGCGGTGGACTATTCTTAACATGCTTCTTCAAAAGTCATCCTGTGTGTGCCGGCGATACTCTAACACGAGCCGATACAGCCGTCGCGATAAGAGTTGAACGTCTTTCTTGAGATTTCCCGGATCGTATCTTTATTCATTGTAATCGACGGCCAGTAGACGGACGCTGATAACTTGCGACTATCTTTTCCGTATCAGCCAATCATCGGCCAATCGGCCAGACAAAATCTAAGTGTGTTATCCCTCGTTTATTGTAGTACAAAAACTCCCGAATTCTTTCTGCTGAATTTTTCGAAGGTTGAATACTTTAGATAGACCTTTAAGATAGTTTGAATAGTAAGTCCTACGTTTTCATTAGGCTGCAATTTTACTTACAGCAAACGCGTCAGATCATGCATTTAGTGTTTGTAAATACCATGCAAATACTACCTGGATTTGTAAGGATTACCTCGGATTACAATATATGTATACACATATATAGATGCTCGTTGGAAAGCTTGATAGCAATGGACGAATTAAGACTTTTTAATCGTCTGAATTGGTACTTGAATACATTGTATAAAAGTGGTGCTTATATCCGTAATTATGAGATTACGGATTTTTATACAATGCACGACCTTTATACAATGTATTTAAGTACAAATTCACATGATTGATACATCCATTGTTATCAAGCTTTCCAAGGAATATATATATATATATATATATATGCGTTTGTCGGTATGATACACCATTCACAGAATATGTCGGAAAATATACGAGTCTCAAGCTTTACATATACAGAAGTTGTGTTTATTAAATTCTCAAAACGTACTGATTATGTTTTTAGTCGGAAATCGAATCGTGGTACTAAAATTGAGGCGTGATTTTGGCGGAGAGCCGGCCCCTCACAATCCTCCGTCATAAAACATCATCACAATTGCAGGCAAATATGGAAGTTTATATGCTAAAAAATAACAAACTCGTTACAAAAGATTAGGGTGAAATTTATGGAGGATATGAACAAATATCTGCAGTTTGATAAAACCTTGGTCGGCCTTACTTGATCTGTGGTGAACGACCCGTCAACCGCCTCAGAAAGGGTATGATTTCGATATGTTGATTCCGTCATCGAACATCTTTCTTTTTTTAAAATTCAAGATTCAATCTTAATATGCAAAAAATGTCAGTCGGCCCAAGCAATGATGGACCAATTTTTGTGGCCAACCAACCTTGATAATGCGTTGGAATAGGGTATTGAAAGTTAGAAAAAAGATAAAACAGACAGTTACAGCATAGGAGAGTAACGTTTACACTTTTTATTACTTTTACCATCCGTTCATGCTATGTCTATGATGGATACAGTATAGTATTGTATCATCGCGAATAGCAGGTAAATGCTCAAGTGCAAACGACCAATTATTTACGGAAGAATGCAACCCATTGTATATGTAGTGAAATTCTGTCGTGGAGAAAAACAAGATTGACTTTCTTTCTCTCGTAAGTAGGATCAGTAGTTTCTACTGTAATGTTACGTATTGAATGTTACGTCGATTTAGCGGACTGCAGCGGAAGGTGACATACCGCAAAAAGATCACAGTACCGGCGACCGATTACGTTACATAACAAATTTGAGGAAACGGTGCGACCGAAGCTACGCACAAGGCAAAACAATGCTATCGGTGCTCAGAAGGATGTTATAATGGAAGATAAATTGCATCTGATGAATTGCGTAAATAAGGGGTGCAATTAACTATACTGCACTGACTAGAATGCAGATTGTTCAGGCAGGAAGAGGAATTCATAATGCAGAAATCGAATTGAATGAGCACGACATTAGAATTGGGAGCCTACATGCAGTGTACAGAAAGAATGCGACGCTTTCTCGTAATGAGTAAAGCGGATTAGTAGATAGAGAGAGTGTCTCTTCTCACCTCGAGGGGTCTTGGCTGCTGTGGCTCTTCGCGCAAAATACATCGATGCACATCCAAATGCAGACTTCCTTTGTCAACGAGAAATCACCGACTTCTGGCATCGTGACTGGTTTTACTACTTGTGATCCCGGCTCGCAATTCCGCTAGCGCGGTACTCTGGCGTTCCTGTGCGGTATTATAAACACGCGCCAGACTGTATTATACACGTTATCCTCCTTTCCACAGCTATCTCCGTCCCCAGATTCCCAGAGAAATGAGAGTGGCCGGACTACATACTCTATTGCAAGAGCTAGGTCTTCATCGGTTCATCGCTTGCTGACGAACTTGTCGAGTGTCCTACTATATATTCTCTCTTGGTGGCGGTTCCAAATCATATGCAATGGATTGCGAAGAAGTAATTTTACCCTCCCTTGAGCAAGGCGCGCCACACAAATATATCCTATGTCTATTACAATTGTTCACACTTTCACCTGCCGCAAAGAATATAATGCGTATCAATCCCGAATATTTTCGGCTAAGGCTAAGTAGAAACTTACTTAATTAACTCACCGCTCGCGCGCCGTTGCGTACAAATCAGGGTAGTGAACATATGTGTGTGTGTGTGTGTGTATGTACGAATAAACCATACCGTGACAATTCACCAATATAATAAATCTTTCTGAAATCTATTGCGAATAGTCGGCGAATGCCTACGAAGACTAGTAATTTATTCAGCGGTAATCAATATATGCTCCACTAATTTGCTATTTATTATGTAAGTTGCATTCATACGCAATTTTATTGTAAGTTTGTCAAGTTTTTAAACTTCCTACTATTTTCTGAAAGGGAGTAACTAAGTAATTCTCTTGTGGATTCATAGAGGGTGCGACATCCTCGTTCCTACCTCCTTACTGCAACAGAGTATGTATGTATGTAGATCAAAACATTTTCCAAATCTATTTGGAAAAAAAATGTTTCAATTACCAAATATCACTATAAAATGGACATGTTTGCATGGTAGAAATGTACCTTGTGTTTAAACCGTGTTACGCCCCATGCCATTTTACTAACATGGACAGTATTGTATGCTGATAAAAAGTTAGACACACTCTTCAGGTGAAAACAAAAATCGTAGTACAGTGCAAAGCAAGAGATTCTTCAGTGGTTTACGCGCATAATATTTTATGCTATGAATGAATGTTATAATAGTCAAAGGTGAGTCTAGAAACTAACATTGCCACACGCACTATACAACGTTAACGATCGCTTAGTACAAACTATGAGTCACCGCAGCTCATTAGTGAGGTTTATCACGAAAAGCTCTGATGGCTTTCCGATTTGGTTCACTATAATAATGGATATTTCGACAGAGAATGGCAAGTTCAAATGGTGCTAATGAACCAGTTAAAGTTGCAGAAGAGAGTGCCCTTGTATGTATCCGTTTAGTATGTTACACTTTACACTAAACCAGTATATTAGCATAATCTAGGTCATATCTCATTACATTACCAATGCGTACTTTAAGACTTGTGTTAACATAATTTATTTTCATTCATATCGGTTATTAAATCATTGAGTGCAGTGCGGTGACAGTATCAAAGAATACCTTGAACCTAGATTTGAGTGTCCCATCTGTTTAACATGGCTACGTGATCCAGTTTTAACATCTTGTGGTCATAAATTTTGTTCACAATGTATTTACACTTGGCTGCAGTAAGTTTCTCCTTCATTTTATAATGTATCAGAGTTCAATACAGACAGACATTATCCTAACATAATTTTACAGGAGAGAGGGTGCTTGTTGCCCAGTTGACAGTCAACCACTCAAGTCAGAAAGTGATCTATTTAGAGATTTATATACAAGTAGAGAAATATCACAACAGCGTACATTTTGTCCGTATCAACAATTCGGCTGTGACATAGAACTGTCTCCCATGGAAATGGAATCCCATATAAGCGACTGTACATTCAAAAGAACTCTTGCAGAGCCACAAAACATAACATGCGTGTTTAAGCATGTAGGCTGTACAGAAGTTTTTAATACAGAAGAAGCATGTTATGTACATTTGGAAGCACATACGCATTTACATTTAACTGTTAGTAGACTTATTTCCAATTAGACACACTATTATTTCAAATTCGTGCTAACACATTTTAGTATCATATTACTAAATTTGTGATGGTTTTGTTTTTATTACATTTGATAGATGGTTTTAAAAGCTCTACCACAATTATCTTTAACGCAAACTGATGGTAATGCAATAGCTGCAGAGTCCAAATTGTGGGATCCCCCACCAAAAACTGGTGATCCATCAACTACACATGAACCACCTCCAGAATGGCAACAGTTGTTGAAGTATAGTATTTTGTATCTGTACAGTAAAAATAATGACCAAATTTTATAAGCTCTAACAAACAAAAAAACCTTTTTTTTTAGAAGTTTGTATGAAAGAATAGTATTATTAGAACAGCAAAACCGTGAACTTTCAATTATGGTATCTAATCAGAAGAATCAAATCACCAGTTTGCAAACAGCTTTAAGATTCAGCCAAGATGAAACATTCCTTCGTAATTGTAATGGAGTTTATATATGGAGGCTGCAAAAGTTTCAGGAAGAACTCACAAGCATGATCAATGATCCTCTTAAAATGTTATACAGTCCTGGCTTCTACACAGGACCAAGCGGGTATAAAATTTGTGCAAGAATCAATATATCCTCAAAAGATCCAGAATATTTGTCTTTACTGTTGCACATAATGAAATCGGAAAACGACGATGCGTTAGATTGGCCTTTTAATGGGATGATGTATTTTGTATTAGTACATCCTCATGATACAGAAAAAGACATAAGAGAGATGACCTCATCCAGACCAGATCTTGAAGCATTTAGAAAACCAATGTGCGAATTAAACAAGCGAAGTTTCGGATATACTGAATTTGTGAAAATACGAGATTTATCTGAATTCTTACGAGATGACTGCCTAATTTTTAGGATAGAAGTGCGAGTCTGCGACAGATTCTAATTGTATTACGAAATTGGTAAAAAATACTCTTGGCACGTGGAGCGATTTATCTTACAGTATCAAAGAGATTCGTCCATTCAATATATATTATATACGGTAACTGTTTTATAATAAAAGAATTTATTTTATGAGAATGAATGTACACAGCAAAACCAATAAAATGTTCTAAATGGAAAAGAATGGCGAGTTTTTCTAAGACCTATTTTCAGCGCTCCGCACGGTAATAATGTATGCAAATATGTATACTAATGTACATAGTTATCAGTTCTTGCATAACCGTCACGAATAATCCAGCTATATAAGATGCAACAGCAAAATTTAGTAAAATGTTCAAAATGCAAAAAAACTGCGATTTTTTCTAAGACCTATTTTCAGCGTTCCGCACGGCAATAATGCATGCAAAAATGTTTACTAATTTAAATCGTTATCAGGTCTTACATAATCATTCCCAATTATCCGGCTATATAAGATGCAACAGCAAAGAATATAACATACTTTTGTACAGTAACGGTAAATTTGAAGTCTTTGTGAATGTTGCAGAATATCCCACATTCCGTCAAAAGTAGAACGAGAGTGCCATTCTCGTTGGGAGAACATACCTGCTAAGATACTTTCTAAAACGGCTTAAGCTCATCCTCTAAGATTCAGAAAGTGTACTGAACGGCACAGAAGTTCAATTTGGAAACGATAACCATGAATATAATTCGCTTAACTTTTATTCTTCTGTCAGTATCTACTGGTTTGGTGGGATTATTGCTCAATTATTTGGAACCCTATGTACCGATTTTCATAACTCGATCTTATCGTTATGGAAAATACGCTATTAATGGCAATCATTCAATTGTGCAAATGAGCGAAGTGCCCAAGAGGTAAGTTAAAATAAATAAATATGTTATATAATTTGCAATTGTTAAACATCAAATTACTAATCACATATAATTTGTCTAAACTACTAGATGGTTCAAGCATTTCTATATTTTTTCCGCATTGAGCTCCACAGTGGTACTGTACTTGGTGTTTCAAGAATACTTATTTGACGGCAAGGTTTCAGAAAATGTACTTTGGATTTTAGATAATTTGTTTGGAACAGCGAGAGAACCTTTAGGTACATTTAAAGGGTACTAAAAACAAATGGTTTAAAAAAATTTCTGCATGCCCAAATAACGGCGTATATTCATCCTTGCAGTATCGGCCGAAAGCACGCTCTTAGCTGCAATATTACTTAGCATCCAATGTTGGAAACGTCTATATGAAACGACATGTGTGACTATCTACAGTGATGCAAAGATGAATCTTTTTCACTACTTCGCAGGTTTTATACATTACTTTGGTAGTTTAGCTTGTATCATAGGTGAATCAAATGGATTTGTTCAAGGTATGTTAATTTTCTTAGTGAAAGAAACAAAGCTCAGTTTTAAACTATATTTTTTCATATATATATATAGATGGATGTTCATTATCTATCCTACAGGTTCTGCAGCAAGGTTTTCGTGGAACAAAATAACAACTGTGCAACTATTCTCCTCTTGTATTTTTCTCCATTCGTCATTTGCTCAATTGCAATCAAATTATATTCTCCGAAAATTAAGAAATGACGGAGAAAGTAAAACGGTTAATACTGGATATAAAGTACCTCACGGAGGATTATTTGACCATGTGTCTGGTGCATTGCAATTTACAGAAATCACAATGTATGTAATGCTCTCCATAATTCTGTGGCAAAGCCATACCTATCATTACGTCACTTTGTGGGTTATTATTAATCAGGTATATAATATTAATCTAAAAACTATATCCTCTGTATGTAGAACGTGGTTTACACTATTTTTTATTTGCAGACCGAATGTGCTTTGCTAACTCACTGGTGGTATCTCAAAACATTCAAAAGCTATCCCAAAATTCGGAAAGCGCTGATTCCATTCATATTATAAGCATAACTAAGGAATAGGCAACATATGCAACAAATAATCTCAGGGCTAGACACTGAAATATGAAGATTATCGATTTTTATACAATATTTTATAAGTGTTAATAAAATGGAATTCTCGGCAAAATATCGATGTTGTTTTAATACTCTTGGCTCCCCAAATAAGTTCCTGAAAATCTCTACTATTAAATATGTGTTTATTTTACATTAGGTACAAACGAATATAAATGAAAAGTACATCACATTTTCGGCAATGTTTTAAGTTCAAACATCACTTTTGGAAAATGAGCCTGCAATCTTTAAACATACCATGGAAATTTTCCTATTCACGCCCGATCTTATGGCAAGATAAAAATGTGTTTACCTAAAGGACATGTACAACTCTCCGTTTTTACGTTTGTAAACTTTATCTGAACAGCAGGCTGAAACAAAAACATCAATCTCCTCTGAGAAACAAAATAGTAGTTTCCTCATGAAAAAATAAAAGCCGAATATGTTAATATACTTGTAATTGTAATAGTGAAATGTATTAAAATGTCGAGAATATACTACAAGCGTATTAGCATACTCGGAGGTAAGAAAAATGTGCATATTGTAAGTAATATCAATTGTTCTTATATGGTACCTGTAAGGATATCCTTGAGCTTTACTCCTAAATATATACAAGAGAATGCTAAAGAAAACTGTTACTAGTGCTCCACCAATAGTTGCAAATATCTGCCGTTTCTTTACATCTCCTTTGCCAGAGGCTGACTCTGTCATTAATATCATTCCTAAAACTACCGCTCCATCTACAGCAGTTCATTAAGGAAAATCCCATACTTTTTATAGGGAATTGAATTAATTTCTTTGTGTTTCATAAAGGATACTCAGAATCATGACAATATATGTTTCAAATATAAATTGTCCTTGTGAAGATCCGTATATGTAATTGGTGTGTCCATTTGCTGACGAGTGAATAAATGGTGGGCCCTTGATATGATTCCACATCTGTCCAGATACCATCGCTAAGGTAAAGACCTAACACACAAACCACCATCACTTTGCAGATATTTTCACAACTTGGAATCCAAACACATGTAACCATAATCCGATGTAATTCATTACCAATGCACCAAGACCCCAGGCTGTTTTATTGTTAACAAACTCTAGTTTGTTTCTTCTCACAAACAAAAGCCCCCCGATAACAACAACTAGCATTATCATGACTGCAGTGCCAAAATAATTTGGTGGCCTCAACACTTGGATCTATAATATAGAATGTATGAGCATAATTGGATTAGTAGCAACTGCTGCAGTCTGGGTAACTGTACATACCTGAATGTCTGTCCTCTCTGCTATCCATTTTGCTATTGCTTCTGCTGTAAATCCTACTCTTTGAATGTCCATGGTATCTGCGGGCTTTGGCCTGCCTTTTGGTGGGAAGTGCATATACACTGGCGCAGTGTTCAACCTCATCTAAATTAAGTTACATTTTGAAAAATGTCCATCCTCTAAATTGAACTATAGTTGTATAAAAATATTCACCAGTTGAAATACATCTGAACCCTCATCAAAGTCTACAGAAGCAAAGAAAAGCTTATTCGAGTGAGCTCGGGATAAGTGATAAGAATTAGCAGTTATCACAAATTCATCATTGGCATGCCTAAATGTGGTAAAAATCTATGTAATTAATTCCCTGTTGCACATGGCAAATGAAGAATATTCAAATTGAAGCTCATATGTACCTGCAAATCTGACATTGCCTCTTTGGTGCCATAGCAGTAAACATCACTATGACTGAATAGTTTCTGGGGGTAGCCTTTACATATTCCTTGAATTTTGCACCATTTAATTTAATGATAGCTCTCGATCGTGCTAAGTCTGTTAATTGTTGCACGCGCTCAGATAAACTGAGACCTTGACTCTAAAATACAATAAATTTCTTATCAATGCCGTGTGGTAGAGAATCTTCCGATTTAAATGGAAGGTTAAGACGGATGAGGGAGATATCTTAGAATGGGTGCAAGTCTTAACGCAGGTAAAACAGCCTGACTTGCCCATATATATTTTGTCTAAGAGGATGGAAACGTATTATACATGCTTGCTCAATACGTAAATCCTCGAGAAATTAGTTTTGACAGTTCAAGCATGGTAGTGGTTATACACCCAAATATTGTAGGTTCTCACATTCTTAACTCTGCATGATGATTGAAGAACGTTTAAGCATAGAATCAATCCAATTATCGTTATGCAAATTCTAAAATCCATTTTGGTGGATTAATTCAAGTAAATATACTTTTTAACAGGTACACGTCTCTAAGGAACACGTTAGCACAGCAACACACAGATGACATTCCTGAAATCCTATTGGCCTGCCGGATACAACGTGGCATTTAATGTACATGAAAATCTTTCCTTGTGTTAGTGCTGGGCATTTTCTCTCGAAAAAGTAAGTAAAATGTAAAGATGTAAGAACAGATCATGCCCTAAATATCTCATCGATAGAAACCTTCGGACAATACATTTTTATATCAATGCACTGTGTCTTTTCCTCTTAACACAGAGAATTTATCCACCATCGCAGGAGCGTATCTAATATAAATTTTTGCGTCTCTATGAAACGATTGAAATAATATTTCCTAGATTCTGATATACAATACATTATTACATCGACAAGTCTCAAATCATATATTCCAGTGCCAGAATGCCTGCCCCGAGAACATTTTTCTACGGCAATACTGCTGAAAATACTTATTGCCCATCTTGGTTTGTCTACTGACTTTCCCACGAGTGGAGTGTGCCAGGGCAGCGACCCACTAGTTACATTGTTGGTTTCCGAAGCCAGCGCTTCTCTCGGTCAGCCCATTGGCGGTTTGCGTAATGTCTGGCTGCTCATTGGTCGGTTGACTTGGGGAATCACGTAACCGTCATTTTAAATCAAAAGAACCGGTGCAGTCAGTAGCATAGGGAGAGACACTTGAAACGTCGAGGGTAGCGTGAAACCGTTGCAACGTGTTTTCCCTCGCATTCGGGGGTCGACGTTCAGTAAGGGCAGACGTGTTGCGCATCGCGAGGCCCTCGCCCGCCTTTTCGGAAAATCCGTTTCTAAGTTGACGCATTTGCGTGTGAATTGTCGATTTCTCTGTGTTACTTCTCAGTGCAACCCATAAAATCCCAGTCGTTCCTGAGTCTACCTCGGGAAACAACATAGACAACATGTCCTTTTCAAAGGCCAGGATTCAACGGTTCAACGAGATCAGCAGTAAGTAGACGAATCTAATTTCTCCAATGCGTCTAGACATCGGTGTTGGTCAAATGTGTGGCCTCGCGACATAGTAATTCGTCAGTACCAATGTTAGCTTCACACTACTATCCCTTGGTCCATGTTGGACCACGAGCATGTGGCTGTAGTATGTTGCGTTGCCCTCCACGAAACGGGGGTTCTGGCGGGAATTCTGCCAATGCGACGAAGCACGAGACTAACATATCTGTGCCTGGATAGTTAGTTGTTAAGTAGACGGTCGTGATATATAGTCTGCGTAACGATTTTATTTACATTCCTTTCTCGACAAAAGTGCATCGTCGATGGGACTGAGATCGAGGTAGAACCGGCATCGGATCTCAAAAACAAAAGCGTAATCTCATTTCAAAGATATTGCGTACAGTTTATAGTATACACTGCACGATTTAAAGCAAAGGAGTTCAAACATCTCTATATAGCGCATGTTGATTTAATCTTTAAATGTTACGTATAAAGTGGGGTAGACTGTAGCAAAGTGCAGGATGGGTATGGGTGACGAATATAAGAAAAGGAGGGGAAGAATGGTGGAGACGGAGGGTACATTTCGTTACGGAATCAGCGATGGGGAGGGGTCGAGAATGTTGGCGGGTGCAGCTGGTTATTGTAGAACCCCATAAAGACGTGCCCCTTGCATCCAGAACAGCTGTCTCCCTTTCGCGTTTACTGTCCGTGCAAACTAACACCCGCCAAAGTGACGATCCCGTTTGTCCTCGGTGCCCTTGCTGCAAGGTCCGTCACCTTTTATATGATTCATGCAACGACTCGAATGCTTCCTTAGGCCTTAGCAATCTTCGAGAACTATTGACTTACATCTTCCATAGTCGTATTTTCATCCTGTAAAAATGAGTTCTTCGTCACTAAACTGTCTGTCATTCGTCTGTGCGGGGAATTGGAACTGCCAACGATCGCCAGACACAATTTGAAAAAGAACACTCGTTCGTACACTTTCGATCTTCTGTCACTGCAACGAAAACATCGCGAGTTTTTAATCACATGTATACACGCTTCAATAAAAAAGCGTGGGTGCTACTTTTACGATAAAGAAAACATGCGACAGAATATCGTAGACGTTCGCTTATCTCAAGCCATTAAATATAATGACCAAATTGCAACAAATACGTAACAAAGATTTAATAGCATATAATTCAGCGCATTTGAAAGGAGTTTTTCCGTTTTCTAGGTGAAGCACCGCCACCGGGTGCGTACGATCCAAAATTTGAGTTCAAGATAAAAGGACTTGCAATCGAAAAATCCGATCGTTTTAATGAAAACAAGAGTGTTACTGGTGCCGAATCTTATTTGTCAATCTCCACTAAGAGTACAGGAAACCAAATTCCAACGTTCAGAACAGTAAATACTTTGTTTTATATCATGTTCTTTTCAGCGTTGAAAGCATTAACTTCGTAAACAATGTTCAATATTAAAAAATCACGTATTTTTTTAATTCAGCCCCAGTTACCACGAAAACGGTTAACGACCAAACCAACATCACAATCATCGTGTCCTAAAACAAAACCGCGAATTCTCATCGGTGAGAAAGAATGGAAATACGATTCAGAAAACGAACTCTTGGACCTTCAGGTCGAATGCACAAACAAAGACAAAACTATTCAAGAACAGGAAAAACATATCGAAGAGATGAAAGACGAAGTTCGATCATTACAACAACAACTAGAGGAATTACGTAAAAAGCAAGATGCAGTAGAAACACAACACAAACATGATCTAGTAAGAATAGATAAAAACATTTTTTAAATTTGAGGCGTTTTTTGTTTTCTTTAAAAGCCCCAACTTACTTAATCCTCCTGTCTTATAGGAAACATTGGAACAAGAGATGCTAAATGGGCGTCAAGAAAGTCAAGCAGAAACTGAAATTTTGCGGTCAGATTTATTAAAAATATCAGAAGAAAAGAAACATGAGTTCGAAACCCGTAAGGCAATGGAGACTGATTTGAGAGGAAGGATCGCTGAATTTTCAGACAGGGTTTCCGCATTGGAAATTGATTTAATTGAAAAAAAGAGAATAAATGAAATAGAGGTACGTAGAGAATGGCAATTGATCATAAAATAAGTGGTCAGAAAGAGTATATATTTTGATTCATTGTGATTTTTTTTCTTTGAGAAGGCTTTAAATCAAGAAGCACGAATGAGTGAGATAATGACTGAAATGGAAGAGTTAAAGGAGTATCATAAAACTCAACTTGGTTTATGGGAAAAAGAGAAGGGACAACTTACTCTACGCATCAGTGATCTTCAAGAACATGATGATGAACTCAAAGACAAACTTGATAAAAGACAAACCTTCATTCTTGAACTCCAGGCGCAATTGTCTGCTTTGCAATGCGAATTAGACGAATTACGAGCAGAATATGAAAACGTTGTCCAAGACTCTGTAAACCAGGTGGCAGAACTTCATAGTAAGCATGTAGAAGAAATTATCGAGTGGAGAGACTCCCTTGAAAAAGAAAAAGAAGTTGTGCGGAACGTGCGTATTTACTCAAATTTTGTTGTTTGATTCAGCTTACGATAGTGCACGACTTATATCTGACACTGTATTATGTGATTTATAGTTAAATCATCGTTTACGGGAAGCGGAGGACGAATTGGAAAAGGCGGACAAGAAACATAATATGATTTTGCAAAAACATAAGCAAGAGATCGAAAGTATGAAGGAACGTCATGACGTAGAGAAATCCAAACTTACTCAATACTTGGAAGATGCACGGCAAACTTACAGCTTGGAAATAGAGAATGTATAATTCCTACACTACGATAGACTCTAAATGTTTTATACATTTTTTATATTTACATGAATGATTAACGTTTTTATCGGCAGCTGACATTAGCAAGAGATCGAGAAGTAGCTGAAATAAAAGAAGCATCAACGAAAAAGATTGAGGCGGAGACTAGGCGGATACAGGAGCATAGTGCGAAGCTTGTTGAAAACGCTGAAGCCGTTACGAGGCAGACTTTGGCAGCATGCCGTGCTGAGAGTGAAGAAAGAGTGAAGAGAGTAATCGCCGAAAGCGACGCGAAAGTAAGCGGACCGCACGTGCGTAAACTGAAAAACATCACTGACTGAGTGCTCTATCTATCATTTGAAAGAAGATTATTTCAAACATTTCGCGGGCGTGCTGTAGCTGTTTGAAATGTTTGAAAACGTTTTGTTTGGACTTTTGCTTGCACATCTTCTGAGCCTCCACCTTTCCAGTTTCTGTGATGTTTGGAACAAAACGTGCTCATTGTAGTGGAGCACATTTCTGCAACCTTTAATACAAAACTTTAACTAACAGGTGAATGCAATGATCAAAGAAGCTCGTGCAGCTGTAGAAGAAGATATGCGGCTTACAACGGAAAGATATAAATCTTGCTTAACACGAGTTGAAGCTGAACGGGTTGCATTGGAAGAAAAACTAGCTCAGAGGGACGCGGAGATCACCAAACTTTCAGAGACTCTCGAGGAATTAAGGTCCTCCGCGGAAACGCAGGTAATAATCAGATTACCAAAGGAATCAACATAGATAGAAATATGAATCGCACAACATAATTAAGTACCTGCAGTCCGCTTATCAAAACAAACGTTAATGCAATATTTGTACCTCTTCAACTTTAGGAAAGCTTTGGCCAAAGCTTACAAATGGAGTTGGATAGAGCAGAAACTGAATTAGCCGAAAAAAAGCAGGAACTTCGCGCTCTGAAAGATCAAATTCGTTCAGAGGCAGCAGAAATGGTTTCTAGGAGGAGGAGGTTCGTGTTAAGATGGGATGCTTTTTCTATAATATACTTGTACTATGTTATTTCTGATGAGTGATTAATCAATATTATATTACTTAGGTTCGAAGTGATAATGGCCGAAAATCAAGCGTCGGTTGCTGCACTCACTAAACGTTTAGCATATAGTAGTGCCGAAGTTGAGAGATTACAGAGTGAGCTAAAGCGTGGCGAAGAATGCATACACGAGCATCGCGATTTATTAAGTATCATGCGAAGTAACTCAAAAATGGTTAATGAGCAAGTATATGAACTCATGGACCAGCTAGATGTTAAAAAGAGTTTGATAGTTCAACTTGAGGCTGATAGTATATCGGAATTCGAATCAATTAAATCTGTGTTTGAAGCAAAAATCGATAATCTAAAACAAATAACATCTAATGAGGTTACCAGACTGCATGATGAATGTGAAAAAAAATCGAAGCAGAATGCAGAGGTAAATACTCCCCTTTGTTAGTTATTATGAATTCATATCCAAACCAAATTAATTCATACTTTATCAATGTTAAATTAGATGAAAAGTCAACTTGACGAAATGGCTAAAACGCTAACTCGTACCGAAAAGGTCCTGTTAGAATTGGAAAATCGAAATGATGCCCAAGAAGTCATCATTTTACGTCTGGAAGTAGTTAATAAAAGACTTGAAGAAGAATTAAATATTGAAAAGGCAAAACTTGAAAGGCATGATGAAGACCTAAGTCATCAGAAGCAACAAGATCGGCTTGCTTTAGATAAAGTATGTTTTTATGAACAGATTGTGCAATCGATAAGAAATACTTTACTCTACGCATGTGTTTACAGGCCAATGCTTCAGTGAAAGTACTTACTGAGAAACTCAAAAACTTCGAGGAAAAGGAACAAGCCCGTGAGGTACTTTCCTTGCAAAATATTTTATCGTGAACAGTAGTTAATATAAGATTATTAACCGAAATATATTTTCTTAGGATAATGTTTCGCAATTTGAAGAAAAACAAAACGCTTGGAATCTATTGGAAAAGTCGCTATTGCAGCAAATAGAAGAAGAAAAAGCGCGGCGAGAAAAGGCCGAAATGTTCGTTAGATATTATTGATAAAGTTTCCGTTGGGAACAACAGGATTCGAAAATTCATACAAATGTGTTTCCAGGGATTCTAAAAATTTAAATGAACACAACAAGCGGCTTCAGAAGGATTACGCAGAGATGGCTGAACAATATGCTGAAATTTTGGGACATCAAAACCCGAAACAAAGAATTAAACACATAACGCAACTCAAGTCGAAGATTACCCAATTGGAGCTAGTGAGTATCTCCTTCTGCCATTGCACAATTCAAATTGTACGTTGCTAATAGAATCGGTAATTTGCAGAAAGAGCAATCGATGTTGAAAACAATAGAACATCAACAAAAAATCATTGAGAAACTGAAAGCTGAGGACAAGCGTGTCCATATCAAAGGTAAAGAAAATGCAATACCAGGTAGAAACATCCATACAACTCCTGTTTCTTCACCACATAAGCCACTGACGCCACTGAGAAACCGAAATGAGTAGTCCTATTCTGTTAATATTAAGTCTATTCATAGTTTGCGACGGAGGTTAAAATCATCCGTAAAATACCGGAACTATTTTTATAATCTAGGAGAAAGGAAGTCTGAAAATGCTGAAATCTCTTCGATACTAAGAGTAGTATAAAATATTAGAGACTTATGTTTCTGCATGTCTGGCGATTCTAATGTTCCAATTACCATCTTATCTTAAAAACTTATATTAAGCTTTAGTAAAATAGCTCAGACTATTTGGTTTATATCGATAACATTCACATTAAAACGAATATAAGAGGAAATTGTCGTTACTGGAGTATAAGCCCAAGAAGATAATCAATTTCCAAACGTTATTAAGTGCATTTGAAAACCGTTGTAAAATTTTTGTTCAGTTGTAATGTATATATGTATATTAAGTGTCATTGATTATGTAATCGTCTAATAAGTTCGATGTTAAAAAAAGAAAACTTTATTTATGTAACTAATTTGTTTCTTTCTCAAGTTGGATATGCTACACCCAATTCAATATTGACGTCGTAAATCAACGTGTTTTTTACAATAAAATGTGCCTCATTTTAATAATGTGTTTTATTCTAAGCATTGATCAAAGCTGCGTGACCTGTCCTACCAATTGTTGGTTTTCTCTGGATTCCTGTCGCGACTCTACCCCAGGTTCTGAACACATGAGCGAATTGCCGTAGCTTTTTTGAGAAGTTCCACCGGGAAGTCGTAGGATGCGTGACCCTGTTTTGATAGTTGAGCCTATTCGCCGGTTGCTGGCGGTCGAACTGGCATGGCATAAGGTGGCTGTCTATTTGCCGCGTGTCGTCAAACCAAGCATGCACCCATCCGGACTCGGGACGGAGGGGCGCAAAGCAAAGGAAAGGACATGGCTGTAGGGAGCCATGCTTGATAATGGCAAGGATACTCGCCAACGACTTGCGGAGATTGCTGCAGAACAGTGACCGGTTATTGGCATACTCTCGGGAACGCTGTGCAGTAACCACCTTACTTAGGGGTCTGCATCCCTGTGTGCCCGCATTTGCGTGCTGGAAGGGTTTGAGCGTGAGAGCTTTTCCCCGACACAGGATAATTACCCCCAGCGGTCAGTGTCCACGGGGAAGCAGGTTCAGCCCTTCTGTCGATATACCATAATCCTACATTTGCCACTCTGGCATTAAGCAGAACGGATTAACAGACTTATTGAATTCCCCCGTACACTCTTGGAACCACCCTCACACTTTCTAGCTGAGCGCCCACTTCTTATCAAGGTATTCTCTCTGAAAGATAGATGCCGGTTGTACCCTTCCCCTTTCGAAACTTTGCCGTATTAGTTCATTTTCGCACGCCTGCTCGCACCCTGCCCCGCTATTGACCACTCTTCAGCGGCTTACATTGATTTACTTGATTCGCGTTATCGGCAACGAAACGGAGGAGGGTGTAACTGAAGCTAATGAATCTCTTCTGTGGCGAACCTCCCTCTCAGATATGAAGTCATCGTGAATCAAGCACTTTCATCCGACAATTTATGCGGCGACGTGGAGTATAATTTGGCTACGGCTACGCGTTTCACCAGAGGATTCTGCTTGTTGTCAGAGCTTATGTACTTGCTCGTGTTTTATGTCACACATGCACATCAAACCTCCCCGAATTGGTCCTCCCCAGGCTCGCCACGCTGAATAAATCACCCTTTACTGTCACTTACAGCTAGTAAATTTCTTCTTTAACGCATTTTCTCCGCCAAATTGCACGCGCAATGTTCCTACACTCGGTTATAGCCTGGTACGTCCTTCCAAGGAGTTGGTGAGCTAGGACTCGTACATACTATACCCATTCGAGTAATGTACGTCGGCTAGAATTACGATTGGCCGAGCGGCGAGTGGTAAAGAACTCTCGCGTAATTCATTTAAGTGCCACTGTCTCTGCAGCCAAGCACTATAAATAGTTAATGCGGGGGAGCGCTAATTCCGAACAAAAAGTCGGAATAATCGAATTAAGTTGAGGGGACCAACCCTGGAGGAGGAGGAGGAGGAGGAGGAGAAGGAGATGGGAGCGTGAGGCAAGTGGAATTAAGGGAATCAAAAGGTAGAGACGGGTGCAAAAGGAGAAGTATGTAATGATTTTACAGCGAGCACGGAGAATCAGTGCTTTCGTGACTGGGCGACTTGCTTGGAGACCTATTCGTGACTGGGATTGAGATCTGACCTCGCCGGTGTACACGAGTTAACCGTTACATTAAACTCAGAACGGTAGCTGGAAAAGGGGAGCAAGGAGGCAAGCAAGAGCCGATCCTGCCGCCACTTAGTCGGCCGAAATTAATGCGGCGGATTCTCTCACTCTTCGCGGTGGTACCGAAGATTACTGTCCTACTCTCCGCTCCTTCTTCCTTCCCCCGTCATTTTCAGGCTCGCCTCTCGCTCGCCAATATTCCTGGCGTGACAGCCGAGATAGACAGCCAGTGGGACTGGCAATGTATTTCTGGAGTGAAACGCCTGGCAAGGATTGGCATCGCGGACCTCGATTACATCACTCCGCCAGTATTCTAAATGGCGCGCGCGAGCTCCCTTAATTTTTTCCCGAACTTGCCAGATATAAGTGAAGTAGGAAGCTCGCGGTGGAGAGAGGAATCCGCGGCTGAATGCAACTTTTCGTAACAAGGCAGAACTTGTATCGGCCTCGGAAAGTTTGCTCGCGCGCGATAAATCGTACCTCCACAGAGGCGAAGGGAAACGGTAGGTGGGGAGGGTTGCAAGAAATCGAGATCTTGGAATATTTAATGCCACTAATGCTATGAGATCGACGTTACCTCGACTGCGCCGGTTCAACTTGGGCCAAATCGAGTGATGCGAGAAAATATATATTTTAACGCTCGCGAAATCCCCCTGCCGAAAGAAATAAAGGCTCCAGGTAAATCGGCCCTCGTACCGCACCACCTATCTCTCTCCGAGACGGCGATCTACTTTAACGAATGCGCTTATGGCTAGCTGGTGCCAGGGTGCCTTGGATTTCGTTCGATCGATAAATTTCAACGAACCTGCTCATTACTCAGCCACTTTATGGACTTTAAGGGCCCACCCTCAACGATTTCCCCCGACCTAGCATGGTAATGAACAAGTGGTCAGTTTTTCATGGTGCCGCAACGAGAGTAGCTGCTCAAACCTGAGTCTTGATAAGATGTATGCTAAATAAGCAGTTAATCTGTCTACAGGCTTTCATTCTGTTACTCTGCAAGATTCGGTGGCCAGTGTGGCGAATAGGTGATACTTAAATGACGACGATGCCTTGTCCGGAGGAAATACGAACGTCGGCCGGTATGTAGATCGGTTGTCTGGAGGAAAGCGAGCCCGGAGAGAGCGTAGGAAGATGGTAGAGAAATCGTACAAGTGTCGAGTCTATAAGCTTCGCGCACTAGTCCGGATGGTGGCTGGCGTCCAAAGTCAGCTGTATGGGCGGCAAGAAACATTAATTTGCAACTAGATCGAATTAATTTTCGTGCGCGTCACTCGTTACCCGCTAGAATATTGTCGCGTGCTCATCCTTGACCGATCGCGGAGCGTCATTACTCCGCGAAAGACATTCGACGGTCGTCGGAGATTTAGAGCATTGGCCAATCCCGTCCTTCTTCGATGACTTGGACGCTTCATCAGCCAGTAGCCCCACTCGCTCCGGAACTAAGTGATATTTACGTCGTTGGGTGCAAAACCGGCTTTTAGGAAACCCCGGTGCTAGTGGAATCGCGAAACACTGCAGACGCGCGGCGACGAACGCGCGCTGATTTGTGTGGAAAGCACTCCGAAAATTGTGCGGGCTTTTTTACCCTCGAGAAAATGACATTTGCCCGGAACGCGCGAGACCCGCACCGGCTCGCGCTCCTGCCTTCCTCCACTCGCTCGCTCTTCTTTCCAAGCAGGCGCGGACTAAAAAGAGATGAGAGTAAATTGTAGCACGCGAGGCAGCGCGGCTGAAAAATGAATTTCTTTGCATTTTCCTAGCGGTACGGCGCGCGGTGTACCGATTCCTGCAGGCAGTCGCGAGTTATCCTAAACAATATACTGTACACACGACTGTGCCCGAATATTACGCCCATCGACCGCGACAGTGACAGCATCCACTGGTCGAGACTGCAACGTCGTCTCGCTACGTTGCCCCTCTATCCTTTAACTTTTAAACTTCCATATTTTACGGCCCGCAGACCCCGAGCTCAACGCGCCAGCTTTCCCGAGTATGGATCCAGCCCGTTCGCTCGAGGCGCGGGAGCAAAATTTCATTCTGCTAATTGTCACAGTTTGGGATTAAGATAGGAGCGAGTAGTTTAATACGGGGGTTCACGGAGGATTAGTAAAAGCGGGCGCTAGGATCTTAGCTGGGAGCGTCTTGATTCCAGCTCTTTAAAACCTTACACAGGCACACAATTCCAAGAGTATATACATATAAATGTATAAATACATATATATATATATACAGATATAGCCCTGCTCGGAGAAACATAATACCAGCTGCGCGTTCACTCAAACCGTAATTTCATAATATGATTCTGCAACTATTAATAGAAAACAGCAAAGTACACAGGCATACATAGACAGTGAGAGATGACATAAGACCGAGCACACGATACCCGTTTGAGAAAGTATATGTATTACACTCGAGTCTCCCGGGTCTCGATTCCACCGGGCGCATATATCACCCCGACAAATATTCGAAGATACGGATCCCGAGTATGCAGCTATGTATAAGTAAATAAGTAAGTCGATCCCTGTCGGCGCGCATATCTCCCCGCGCGTCCAGATTGATATTTGATTCCGGCGCGAGCGTAGTTGGGTGTATCGCGCGAGACAATCCCTCGGGCCCCCCAAATTTCGTGATAAATCAGGCGCGCGCTCGCTCCTACATGGCTACGCGTGTACATACCTATGCGGAGAATAGGGACAGAGATAGAGGCGGACGATGGTACGCGGAGGATGGCTTTAGGCGGAAAGAGAAATGAGAAGAAGCGCAGCCGAACGAAGGGGCGGCGGCCAATTTAAGCGACTAGAGGCTTAAATCAATAAATGCCATTAAATTCGGCCGAATCGAATCGCGAGGCGCGGCACGTGTGTCTTGGCGAATTCAGGATAATTAAAGCAGTCGGAGGTTCTCTTGGCCGGACCTACTGGTCGGTCTCTCCCTTCCTCCCAGGACGCCAGAACGCGGCTGCTCGCCGGGGCTATGTTGCTTCATCGTGAAATTCTCGTGAGTCAGAATTCCCCCACTCGCTCATCCCGATCTGCCATCTCCCTTTGACCTCTGCTCGTCCCATCTCCGCGCGCAGTCCGCTCTCACTGGCATCCCCCGATTTCGCGAGTAGACCACCACGGAATATATCGGACAGTAGCCGCGGGCGCAGCCGCTTCCCTTGGCTTTAGTCAACATCTCGCGAGACGTGATTTTCAAGGTTCGTTAAGTCCATCATAGAGACAGAGGAAGAGGAACGAGTGGGCGGGCGGCGGCACGAGCGGAGAGCGAATCGAGTGGCTCTGCTGTTCGCCGAATGAGAAGACCGAACCACGATCACCGACCAAGACCGGAGGAGAGAGCGGGAGACGCGGAGGAATGAGAATCTAGGTAACGGGGATGACGGCAGACCGGCACTGGGAAGGTTGCGCTGGGAAAATGAGAGATGGCCAGCTAGCAACGGAGAGAGAGAGAGAGAGAGAGCGAGAGAGAGAGAAAGGGAGGCAGGAGAGAGGGGGAGGTAGTAGTATAGCAGGAGAAATAGCCGGAATGAGTTCATCTCCGCTAATGCAACAAGCTAAGTTAACTCGCACATCCTTCTTAACGCGCGTAACCTCGCGATTACGCGAGCCAGCCTTTATATATGTATGTATGTAGTATGTATGCGCGTGTAGGCGAGTTATCCGATCGAATGAGACACGTACTCGATCTCTGGCTTCGCAATCAGGTCAGCTCGGGCCTTGGAATTCCAAAGACGATCGCCGATACACTTGCCGCCTCCGCGCAATTCACACCCCAGCCAGAGCGCGATCCTTCCTGCCAGCCACGCACTTCATTATAATTGGGAGATCTGTCCACATAGAGCCATCGGCGATGCGTCGGCGTCGGCGTCGATAGCGGCGTGCAAGGCTGCCGGTGTACTGGCGCTAAACGCATGGAGATCCGCGGAGCTCGTGCATCCGACAGCCCAACGCGGAAGCGTCCGCGAGATCGACGATTTGTCTCGACGATTAGAGGAGAGGAATATGTACACGCCCGCGCTCTTCGCGATGAGTAAGGGAAGCCGCTGTAATAGCGCACTCGGGTCTCGAGCCACCGGGAAAATAGCAAGAGATTCGAGCGGGGCTCGTTGCGAAAACGGCCAATAGAAGTCTGAAAGCCTGAATAGCGTGTGGGTAGTTTGAGCGTCAAGTTGGGAAAACACGTGTCGAAGGTCAGCCCGAAGGTTGCATCGCTCTTTTGTCTATGGGCACTAGCTTCCCTCCAGTGGGAAGGCCGCTTCAAGTCCGGAAGAAGCTAATCGAGCAATCGATTTACGCCACGTGTGGGTGTATAATTATAATAGCCGACGCCGGGCTGGGGATGCGCGGGCGTTGAAAAACAGACGGCGAAAGTCAAGTCGGGGGTGTCGACCCGTGGCGCGGAATTAACTTGGCACAATTACCAGATGAAAGTTGCTGCCGGCTCGCGGCCTCTTGGTATTTTTCATCAGGCGTACGATTATCCGGCGCCGAATTATCTGTACCGCGCGGGGAGGACAGCGGATGAAACGGAGTGGCTGTTTTGGCGCTTTATAAAATATTGGATTTTAAGCGCGAAATTCACGCACCTCCTGTCATAAATCTTAGCGGCGCTCCATGCGTCATCGTTGCTGATTGTTATTTATTAAAGGCCACGCGCATAATGATCGTCGGCGTGTCAGCGAGCTCACCGGCTTGACTGAAATTTATCGGATGATGACCGAAATTCGCAACGCGCTGCACCTACCACCCAAATGATTCTTTCTAATTGGTAGCGAAGTGCATACGTGTATCGGAGGATGCGCCAAGCGGGGGCGCAATTAATTAATTAATACTCGACCTTGGAGCGTTAGCTAAAAATTAAACAGGGACGAGGGCGTACTTCGTCGCGATTTCATTTCCACGATTATTTTCACATTACACACGAAAATGCAATTAGAGCTCAAGTTTCGCGAATGGTCATTTTCGCGCGCAAAAATGACGGGCGGCAATTAATTACAATTGCGCTCAGTTCGAGCACGGGAGGACGTGAGGTGCGTCGCTAAAAAAGCGCACATCAAATTAGAAACGCTTGGCTAATTCACTTCTGAACCGGGAATATCTCCAAAGGCCCGTATTATACTAATCAAAATAAGTTGTTTATCAAGCTGTTGATTCGTTGCGACTACTGTGTCATCCTCCAAGGGGGGCCGAGAGGGTGAGCCATTGTTCATAATTCATCTTGCGTATATTACATATTGCCCATTAGCAAAAGCAGAGAACCCTGCGGATTGCGAAATATTCACGGGCTATTTATACCGATCAATCGTATTACTCTCATCAGGCAACTGGGTACTAATTCGTCTGTTTCCAATATTTTGTAATTTCGCAAAATCCATTAACCCGGGTGGGGCAACCTTCCTAAAACTGGCTGCATACGTGTGGGGCGTGTAGATTTCTATAGAAAGTAGCGTGCGAGAACTTTTTTTTGCATCTGTCGATGCGTAGAGGGTGCAGCAGCGTCGAACCGTTGCGGCTTCATAAACTTTACCGCTTGAAATCCATTAAACTGGCTTTCCTATAAAGCTACTTGCTTTTTAAGTGGACGACACAGCGACGCCGGAGTCCGCGCAAATTGTCTGCAGTTGCGATAACCGTGAATATCCCTTAATTTATTACCTGGAATTATGTTGACCGGCCGCTATTGCTTACCGCTGCTTTACGATCCCGCTGAGGCAGATGGGGGCAACTTTTCCCGAGTGGCTCCGCCCACCGTCTAGAAACTGCACAATTAAAATAATCTCGATAGCGATGGAAGAGCGATTCTTAGCCTTCTGATTTTAGTAAAAGGCTGATGAAGGATTAATAATTATCTTAAGGAAGAGGAGATCTCTGCCGAGCCGGATATCAGGAAGACGGGAATCCGAATTTTATTAGGTCCGCGGACAAAGGGGACCGAGTGTACAAACTGGGGAGGAAGAAAGGCACAACATAACGGTGGATGTGTAGGTGGAGGCGAAGCTAGATCCACTGTTCTGGACGCCAGCCATTTCCTAATTGTGTAACGTTTCTAGCGTCTAGCTTGGCAGAGGTCTAATAGGTCTAATAGGACTAATAGACAGTCTGCTTGTGCATCTGTGACCAGTAGTCCCATGCACCTGCACCTGTACATGTAGTTCCTGTTCACGGCGATCCTTGCAACTTAGCTCACCTATGGTAAAAAGGCTTCGTCTAGTAACAGTAAAGATTAGCCAGGGGAAATATTATCGAAGAATTCTTAGAGACTGCAAGGACACCGATCTATCCACAGTCCACACACTCTGCTCAGCTACACGAGCTCAACTATTTGGAGCTTTGTGTTGTATATTTATAGGATACCTCCCACCCAGATCAAAATTCCCTCACGCTCCGTCTGTCCCCTTGGGCTTTTGCACTTGCCTTTCCATCTCGTGTTTTCCCGTGACTTCCTCTTGCCGAGCTGAAGAAAGGAGGTCATGTGTACTCTGGCTCGAACCACCCCACCAGTATGCTTTCCCACTGACCTATCAAAGAGTTCAAAAGACCGCTCGTCCTTATCCTCTACGCAAGGGGAGACGCGAAGGTCTATGCATGACTCGATTCTACGAGAAATCGCTCGAGCGCCTTTTATCCACGTGCGTGTCATACGTGTCCAGCAGACCAAGATCGAAGCGGCAAAGCCAGAGAAGGAAGGGCCGCGCATCGGAGGAATTTTGGATTCCTCCCCTAACCAACCTGTCCTTCTCGAGTACGTATTTCATACTCGCGCGGGAATCGGAGATACAAATCTCCCGAGAGTCGCCAAGCGAATATACTGGATCTCAGGGAGACAAGCGCGGCAAAGCTCGCCGATAACGCTTGAGGAATTAAGACCGTATTTCCGCGGGGTTATAAATATTTATAGTCCGAAGTATCCGCCGGCAATAAAGCCCCGGCGAGAGAGGTAGGAACTAGGAAGGGTTGCCGCTCGATTGTTAGCAGCAACGCTAAGCTCTTGTAGAACACGATATTAAGATAAAAGTACTTACAACTTGACTTACTAAATCCCACTTGCTAGTTCTGCTTTTCGCTGCTCCGGGAGTATTTAGCTGCCGGGGGAGTTTGGCGGCGGGCGATCTGTCTTCCCTATTAAATATGCTCTCCTTGCCTATGACTCCCCTATAACGATTTGCTTCATTAACTTTCCCGAGAGATCCGCCAGCGTGCGCCGGCATACGCGAGGAAGCTGTCAAAGTCCAAGGTGCACGTATGCACCGGATCCCAGGGAGCAGTTTAATACTCGGCGGAAATCTTGTCAACGTCGCCTGGAGGGAGATAGTCAGGAGAAAGATCCGAGGTTGGAGCGGCGCCAAAACCAGTCTTATGCTAAAGAGCGTGGAGACGCGGCAATTCTTCTTTCGATTTATATTAAATGCCAGCTTGAGCCCGCAACCTGCCTGCCAGGAATTATGTGGCCAGGAGTAAAGGTGCCCAACCTTTTGGGGTTGCTCGGCTGCACGGTGCACGGTGCAGCCGAGCAGGCTGCCTTGGGGAGACGAGCAGACGTCGCTTTCTGCCCGCTCGATAAACCGGATCGGCAGAATCGACATTGAGACTGGTCATGGTTCCTCTATTCAGTGTCTAGTACCTACCACTAGCTACCTCCGGCCCTGCAAGGCCGTAGACCGGATGAACCATAAGGTTGGGGTCACGCGTGTCCCTCATCTATGAGACGAGTGATTCCTACATTTATTTCACTACCGGGTCATTACCCGTGGAACTTGCTCTATGATCTGCATCCAGCATCCGAACGTGTGAACGAGGGAGAGCGAGTGACCAAGCCTGCAGGATTACACAGGTCACTGCAGCGTGGCATCAGCATTTCACTTGATTCATTTCCGGCATTCTTTCATATCATATCAGCCCTTTACCAAGTGGAATAGCCGAGAGGGTTCTGTCGAGGGCCGTCGGACTCGAAGCCGTGCCAGTATAGCAGGGAATAAACTAATCTATTTGTTCGTTGGGACAAAGACATGATACAAATTCCACGGGCAGAATGCAGCGGCAGCAGTGCATTCCTATCGATTCGAACGGCGATCGTGCGATTCCACAGAAATATGTATGATATCAAGCGAACTACATTTATCCTACCCCGTTGCCCCCGGCTTCCAATGCGCATACCTGTGCCCAGCTGTTCTTTCGCCGAGAAGGGAAAAAATGTCTCATCGGTAAACGCATCTGGATGCCAGCCAAGGCTGCCAGTGCGCATCTGTGTATGTACCTACTTACATAGGTGCATATATCGTTATCCGACATTGATTTCCCTGCTATCTAGTCGTCGTTTAGGAAAATCCTTGCCGGACCCGAATGCCATTCCAGTCGCAACGTCGAAATTTATGCCGGCCAATCTCCACCGGCGATATTAGACACGAATTCATTTCCCGACTGCGATCGACGTGCGACGAGCATCGGAGGCGCAGGAAAAGGCAGCCCGATTCACAGGAGGGCACCATGTAGAGTATGGGCGGTGTGCTTATATCGATAAAAATTTAATACCCATAGTCATGAAGGATCGCGGTGCCTCGTAATCCCGAGTTCGTCGAGTAGTTGGCAACTGTGCAACAACGGGTACGGCGCATCTAGGGCTTTCGTTAAAACTTTCGAATTTTCGCCAACGAAAGGGGGCAGGGAGGAAGGGGGGGAGGGGAGGGAGGAGGGACAAGTGGGTGGCTCTTGAGGAAGGTCGCATTAAGTTGTCCTCGCCGGGTTAACCCCGTGTGTGCGAAGTCGGGGATATCTCTTATCTGGCTTTATGTACTGAAGCACTACGAGGCAGGCACCCTTCGAATCCGAGGAACACGATAATAACCGTCAGAAGTTTCTTTTATTGTCCGGCGATTCGGCATTCGGATATAAATGGCGGATAAAACCCACGACAAGGACTGAGGCCGATTCTTAGAAGCGCTTCGTACTCAGGGGGTTGCCGGGTAGTTTAGCTCTACGATTAGTCAGACCCTACTACAGCCCCGTATGTCTTCTTCTAAGGCCGTGCCACTACGTATATACGTGTATGTATACCGTTAGGTCCCTCTTCTTTCGTGAGTCACTGACGGAAATTACGATCGATCGGAACAGGAACGTACGGACGGCCGAGCGAAAGTGCGAGCGTACGAACGTAGGAACATAGGAAGGTTCGCTGTTGTGTGCCGCAGTCGTTCCAGCAGCAGCGGGAGTCCTCCTCGTGTCAGTCTTATCGTAAACGCGTTTAGGGCCCCGATGACAGTGGATGACGGAACGTCTCCGCCGGAATTTATTCTCGCCACGTGTCCTCCCGCTGCTGATCTTGTTAGCCACGCTCTCAGTCTCCCAGTTTCTCTCTCTCGCTCCCTCTCTGGCTTTATCTAGCTACCTTCACAAGGATAATGTCGATAGTCTTTTGTATACGTGACCGAGGGTAAAATTTGCTCGCGAAATCCTCCTAGCTCTCTCGCTTGCTTGCCGGCCTCCACTCTGCTCACCATCTAAGGAGCCGTGGAGTATTTCCTTCGGTCGCGGCGATCGTCTTAATGGATATCAATTAGCCAGGAAGAAGCGGTGGCGGGAAAGAAACACTAATTGCTCGCTGGGCAAAGTCACCTTCGCGCGTACAGTATTGAGTTACTGGATATCTCGAATGCGTCCCAGGTTCTTGTGACTCTTTTCTATCCCCCCCCCCCCCCCCCCCGCCCCTGGCCTTCTCTCGATTGAGCTTATTCCCTCCGCGCGTCCTTGAGCTGTTGATCTCGTTAGGTCCTGACGAATATTGCACGAAAATCTTTTATATCCTGTACTCACCGGAGACGGGTAGAGTGAGAGAGATAAGTCCCGTTGGTTCGTCAATTCCAGTCAATTCGGCCTGGAATCCTTCTCTGTGGAGCTGACATCGACACACATATAGATTGGCCAGGAAGAGGCGGGAGTATGGCTAAGCTCTTTTTTTTTCGGCCGGGGATCCCTCGGAAGGAAAATAATGGACATTCTTTGGAAATTTCGTGTTTCTCGTGCGCGGCGCGTCCTCGTCGTTTGAATCTTCTTTTTCCCGGAATGATGATAAAGCGAGAGGGCGGTCACTGAATATTTACACGGGAGGAGTGCCGTGCATCGATCGAAACTAGCGCGGCCGACCCTCTCCTACCCTTCTTTGCTCGGCGAGCAGGGGGAGCGCTCTGGATTACGGGACACTTAATTGTATCCGTAACAATTTACCGCCAATAACCGTATTAATCGTACACCGCCGACTTTCTTATCCAGCCGGGGGCCGGCTGGCCCGACCGTAGTGGTCCTGGCTGTTTTCATTCCTTGTCAGCTCGAATTAGACTCTGCCGGTACATCACGCCGTGATCGAAAGTAAATGTTGTCCTTGCGTAATTAAAGGGCGGAGAAATCAGAATGCGGGAAGAATGTGCCCTGCCGAGATCGAGTTCGCCGGCAAGTGGCCGGCTAAACTAGATTTATATAGCGGAAGTAGCTTTCTCCCGCTCATTGCCAAACTAAACATCACGTCCCTTCATCGACTCGGCTCAACCCGCTCGCTGTCTTTCGCCCTTTCGGCCATCGCGGCCCCCTGCTTTTCGATGACAGGAGTAATTATATTTTTACCTTGTCCCGACACTGGCTGCTACGTGACTGCAGCGGCATCAATTTGTCTCGTGGCGCAGCCTGCTCGCAATGGTAAGTGTTATTCGTTCGGAAGAGCGCTGGGGAAATAGGGGAAAGGAGAAAAAAAGGGGGGGGGGGATAATAAAATGCGGCCGGAGCTTGGGAGTACAGCGATCCGGCCGTGGCATTGCGAGGCCAGTAGCTTTTCAACTTTTACGTCACGTGGCGAAAAACCTTCTCGATCGTCTGTCTGCAATCTAGCCGGCGTTGTCTTGACTCCTTATCAAATAAAGTACACAACAAACGCATGAGAAGAGTCATTGCGGAAGAACGATATCGATGTACGCGGTACGGGCGGCTTACGATCAGATGGCGTGTATGTGTTGATACGCCGTTTCGTTGGCTATACGCCGGCCCCGTTGCACGACGATGTGTTTATGCCTCCATGCAAGTTCATTAACTATTGATCCATCAGCGGACACAATGCAAACAGAGCGCGTTTCCACGGAACGGGCAGAATTCGGCGCGCATGAGGTGAAAAACGGGCATTGGAGCGGTTCGTACGCTGAATCAACACCCACAATTGAAAGAAGCGAAGGGAAGGGAAGGGAAGGGAAGGGAAGGGAAACGGAGCCGTGGCTGCTAGGGGGCCCGAATGGCAGAGGAGAGGGTACCTACGTAGCCCCCACATACGGTGGAGCGAGCGATGAATATTGCGCGAATGTGGTCTGCAGACTGTTCCCTCGAATCGTGCGGTACGGAGCCAGCGTAATTATCAGACCGTGGTGTTTTACGAGCAGGCATCATTGCTGGTTTTCGCAACGAGTGCTCGGGGAGATCGCTTATTTCGCTGACGTTGATGCGAGCGGCCAATGGATCGCGCTCCTCGCGCAAAGTATATACCGATTAATCGATCAGCCCGGGCGTAATCCTAGTCGGCTTATAAGTGGATCGTTCATATCCGCAAGGCGTCTGGCATCATCCAATGATTTAGCACATCTATCCATACAGGATTCAACCAAAACCCGCTCTGATTCTCGGCCTCGCTGACGCGACGCAGAGTGGACTCTCGATTCTCGCAGCTGTTCCGTAGCGATATCGTCCAAACACACCGGAAATGCGTAAATATAGGCACGCACCTGGCAAACTGATGGCAAAGCAAGTGAAAGCTCGAAAAATCGGCTGGCAGTCATTAATAAGGATAAAACCAGGAGAGAGCGCGACTTCCGATTAAGACAAACAACAACCCATCATTAATTACTCCGCGCCACTATCTGCTGGAATGGTGTAATTGGAATTAATGTACTCCCTGGAATTAATAAGACGCTTAGATTGCGACGCTAAGTGAACCTCTCGTTCGATATGGCAAAAGCTGATCGGTCGGCTTGGCGAACATTTAATATGATCCGCACGAACAACAAATTCCTCGTTGGCAAAGTGGCGGCTCATTAGAGCCCTAGAGCGCGGATTGGGCGAGACTAATTTCAGGCTTTTTGTACCCTTATCTCCCGATGCATTATATAGAAATCACCTGGCGCGCTCGTGTGCGATCACGCTCGGAATAATGAGGAATTTGGTTGAGTACAAGGGGATTATAGGTTAAAGTACTTACGAGCGTCTTACCCGGCGAAGATTAAGCTACTCCCGGGTAGGGTGAAGTATCGTGTGTGGAGGGTATTTAAGGAGGACGTCGAGTTATCCATGAAAGTCAGGATAGCACGCCGGGGTCCTCCGCGTAGCTTGTTATCTTATTGTATTGTTAGTGCGCAGCGATGCTCCGTCTTGGAGCAGGTTTCTCCGCCGCCGCGCGCTCCCTTCTTCATCTCGACCCTGCGTCAGTATCTCATCATCTCTTTCCTCGCCAAAGTCTCTCGGCCCGGTTTGTCATAGCCCCCCGCCAATCCCCTGTCCCTCGCTCACTCTCTCTCTCTCTCTCTCTCTCTCTCCCTTGCTCGCGCTTCTACACACACCCACACAGCACACATATACTCTCGCTTTTGCCTGCCTTTCTTCCAAGCACAACCACTCGAGCTCTCTCCCCTGGCTGCCTTCTGCCTTCTGATGGCACTGGCTCCACCACTGCCGGACTGCGTCTGGTACTTGGTGCAACGCGAGATTTATGTACGATTGTTACAGTCTCCTCGAGTGCATGCTCGGTACGCCCTTTGTCTGGCGGGCTCGCCGAAATTCCCGTTGGCCCGCAGAGCAATTTCGAAAAAGCCGGTGACTGGATATCGCGGACCGAGAACGGCGTGGAGGAGGAGGAAGAGGGGAACGTGGGGGTACGCGAAGGAGACAAAGGGAAAATGCGCGAATATATACCTTGATTAGCAGTGGGAACGGGTTTGCTTGGACAAAGTACGGCTTGTGCACTTTTAGGTCCCTTCGCTACTTGCACATCTTCCGGCGAGGCCGGTCCGACGCGGCGCCGCGCGGCGCTGCGATGCTGCTAGATAGTGCTTGTCCCGCAGCAACGGTGTCAACGGTGTTACCGTGCCACTCCACGTACAAAGCAACCGAGTATGTACGAAAAGCAGAGGGAAGCTACGAAGGGAGGGAACGCTGGATAGGAAGAATGTGTGGAGGGAGCCGGTTTGGCTGTGTGAGAGCGTAGTGTGTGGCTGCAGGCGAGAGAGATGGACACGCGTTCCAGCCGGAAAGAACGAGGGAGAGGAGCGACGAGCGAGCGACGGGGAAGGAGAGCGAGAAGAGACGAACCGTCTTCATTATGCTAATGCCGTGCAACTACAGCTGACCGTAGCCAAAAATAGATGTAGATATCGTGGGATGCTGAGTCGAACCTCGAGGGGGTTTTTATCCTCTTCTCTCCATCCTGCTCCGGCTTTCCCTTTCGACTGGGGGTCCTTTTCTCCTGGTATCTCGCTTCCCCTTGGTATGTCTCTACCTGGATCTCTCTTCATCCCGACTTCGTACTCCCTCCAGCCCGCTCGACGTTACGCCTGTTTCTCGATTTGGGAGATGCCCGGGCGCAATCCTGGAATGAAATGGTTCCAAGGGTGAAGATTGAATCGCTCTTTTCCCATTCGTGCTTTACACCGTTGAAAATTTCGCCTTCCTCTTCCTTCTACTCCTCACCATCTCTCTGACCGGCGACGGCCCACCTAACCCCAAGGTTTTTTTCTCTGTAAACGACGCGCTCATTAGCTTCACCTCGGCCCAGACCACAATGCTTGACTTTTTGTGGAAACCCGATGACTGGCTGTCTGAAACCGCCAGTTTTCCCGGTAATGATATGCCGATGGACTGACTAGTATTATCGGTCTCCTTTTTCCAACCAGCCCAAAGCCACTAACAATATGCATGACTATCGAACAAATACGTAGATCCGGACAACCAGCCATCCACCAACCGATATTCTTCTCTTCATCTATAAATTAGTAGCTACTGGATGTACTCCGGCTGCATACGTATACCCGTGCAATAGGTTACAGCTGGGAGAATAGATGCAATGGATGCTACGTAAACATCGTTACTTACTGACTTGTTTTTAAATTGGTCACGTCCTTAATACGCCAAACTTTACATCTATTCCTTGTTTCATGCATATTCCGAACATTGTTACACCAACTACTTTGATTCGAGTTTTCCATCATCGACAAAAAATGCACCAAAAGATAGTAGGTCAGAGACCAGGGTTGGACGTTTTCACGCAGTTAGGGTAATGACCCTGGCTTACAGGTAAACAGGACGATTTCACTTCAGCAAGTAATTTTCAAGTGAGAACAATTTTAAAGTATAATACTTGCCCTTAATGCCGAGATTTGTACTGTTTCGATTCGGTTCGGTACTTTGGGAAAGTTATGTGTAATCTCGGAGTACCGAATAAATTTGACTGCACGCCGGTGCCATGGCAGGAGCCTCTCATATTTCCGGTAGCGCAGCAACACTCGCCGAGGAAGAGGAGCGACGGGCGCTATGATGAAAAAGATGGTAGCACGCCGGTTGTAAAGAAAGAAAGGAAAAGAAAAGAAGCATAATGTAGTGAGTCAGCGGTTTTTGTTAAAAATTTATTCGGTTCAGCTTCATGAGAAATATCACCGCGTGCCTCCCGACGTTCCGTATTACACCTCGGCAGCTACCGCTCGTCTGCCTCATCGGCTTCTCTCTCTCTCTCCCTCACACACGCACACTGGAAACCACCCTCCCATTCTCCATTCTTCTGTCTTTTCTTTCGCATACTCGTGCGCCGACCCTCTCCAGGCCGCGTGCTGGCGCTAGGTGTCCCTCTGCGATCTCGCTATTCCTTTTCCGGCGTTGCGGAATTATCCCATACATACTTGCCATCGAAGCGCACCGGGGAGGAGAGTGGCGACGAATCGCAAGTTCCGTGTCAGGAGAAAAATTAAGGATCGCAACATTACAGTCACCCTCGTGTCGCCGGCACCACTCTCTTTCTTCCCCGTGGCTGGCACACGTGCGCGCAGTGCACGCGAGCGAATAATATCCCGGCAGACGAATCTACGAAATTTGTCAGGACGCGACAGATATTAAGATAGATTCACGCAAGCCGAGTAGGCATATATTTCGATTGCCAGTGGGAGCCAGCCGAGGAAATGGAAAGTGCATTTATCTCTGGATGGAGGCTCTGGATAGAGCACTGGCTCCGCTTATCGGAGAGCCAGGGGCGTGGCAATGGCGCGCTTCCGTTTCCGCGGAGGTATCGAGACACCACTCGAGGAAAGAGTTTCCAACTCAAGATATTCCTGACACGTGGCGAGGTCGAGCGAGATGCATCCGTACGCGACTGTTATTAGAGTCGAGTTCACACCACCGCTCATCTGACGAATGTCTTACTTAATCTTCGCGCGAGCGTCAGTATAGTCTCGCTTTATCTTATAACGCAACAGACTTGATTACGAATTAGCATAGACGCGGGAAAAGAATCGCGTCAACATTGTTATCGGCGGGAGCGGCAGCCGCGGCTGAAATTATAACCGTGGCTGGTGCATTTCTATCGGTCGGCCGGCCGCGGCCAGTCCACTCGGAGCAACGAGGCAAAAGACAAAATGAAGATGAACCACGGAGCGCGCTGTAACAATGGATCGTGATAAGTTTCGACCGCGCACCAGGTTCGTGCAATATATGGTGCGGATATTCGTGCAAACGATATGCAGCGGCCCCTCTGTATCAGCCTCCAGGATCTTTTCCCGCTGTGTGCACCGGAGCACAAAGAAGCCATCGGCGCCGGTATAAAGAATTTTCTGCCGCTCGGATCCGCCGTCTTCTCCCTTGGTGCATTCTGACTTGTCGCGTTTCGCCTTCCCCGCACGCCTCCCAGCGCATAATAAACTGAAATTAAACTGGCATAATGGAGTGTGCCCTGTGTCCCGTCCCGTCCCGTGCTTTCCTACTTAGAGAAAAGATCCTCATACGCCGCGCCGCTCCGCGCCGTGGAGTGGAGCGCGGAGTACTGCCGAGCGAGCACTGTGGTACTTGGGCCAAGTCAAGTGTCCACGTGAAAGCTGCGTCGGGAAATGGGGCTGAAGATCGGCCGGCCGAAATGAGAGATTAAACTATTAAACTGAAGCAAAGACCGAATCCGACTGCTGTCTGGCTCGGCAAGGGCTTTCTTATGCCATGCCGCTATTATACGAGTAATGTGGACGAGTGGTACTCGTGCAAACGATATCCCCAACGCTCTTGTTCTATCGTACTTGAAGATCTTTCCTTGCAGCGCGCTGTAGCGCTGTAGCGAGCGCAGAAGCCATCGGCGTCGGCATAAAGAATTTCCGTGGGTTCTCCCTACTTGCTCCTTCGCAGCGTGGCTCCTTGACGCTTTCGTCCGGCGACACTCTTGCCCGCGGCCAGGCGAACGCGCCCGCGTCGGGAAACAAGATTACGCCGATGTATAGTACGCGCGCTGGAAGTTCTGTTTCGCGGAGGTGTGACCGAGAACCCCAGGCGGAAAGGAGAGAAAGGGAGATTGACTCTGGTCCCCTCAGCCCGCAGCGAGCATGATAGCCAGCGGGCGATGCGCGCGGCCAAACCTAACCTAACGCCGTCGCCGGCCCTCCTGCGACGCAGGCAGGCTGGGTCGCCAGGCAGCATGAGAAAGCAGAATAGTCATAAACCAGAAAGAGAAGCGGCGCCGAAACCTCGAGCGAGAGAGGAAAGCGACCGTGAAAGCGAGAGGGGGACAGAGCAATGCGGGGGTGGTAGGGACAGAGAGAGGAGAGGACGCATGCGCGCCAAGGGGGCTTATCGAGCCGCGGAGAGGGGCGGTTGGTGCCTCGTCGTCGGCGACGGTGGCGGCGACGTGGCATGGTACCCAGCGTATGGGTGCACCGAGGGGCAAGATAGGCGCCTCGTGCTGAACAGGAGGGAGACTCGGCTCTCGCTTCCCAAACGATAGAGAAAGAGAGCCACCGAGAGCGAGAACGAGAGCGAGAGCTCAATCCCACACAGTCGCCTGCCCGAGGAAAGTGCGAACGCTCGTCCCTACTCGTTCCAAGCGACTCTCGCAGCACTCTAAGAGAAACTTGCTCGAAAGCCTGCCACCAGCCGACTCTCTTCAAAATCACACCGAGAAAAGATGATTTCGACCAATTGCAGGATATTTAAAACTAGCATCGCTAAGCAAGCCTGACCAACGATTGAACTAGTACAAACAAGATCTGGCCTAAGCTCGACTGAGCTAGACAGCTAGAGACTGGAACTCGTCGACTTGTGCAAGTGACGATCCAGCCGTAAGTATGAGTGAGAGGACTCGATGCAAGGGTGCGTGAAAGGGCGAGCGGGACGCGATAGACGTCGCATGCAAAGGAAAGAAACGGCTGCAGGAACAGGTTCGTGTGCGTCTGGTGGGGGGTTAGCAGCAGAAAGGGGTGGAGGGTGGAAAGGCGAAGGGTGTAGGGCTGTAGGCAGAGAGCGAGCGAGCTGGCGATGAGGAATGCGTTGGGGAGCTAAAGAGAGGAATAGGGTAGGGTCGTAGGAGAGGCAGAAGCGAGCGAGGAAGAGAGAGAGCGAGAGAGCGAGCGAGAAGGACGTTTGCCAGGAGAGGAGAGGCGCGGTGGGTTTTTTTACGACGGGTCGCGGGGAGGGGAGCGGCAAAGAGGCGGCCAGGGGCGGGGGCAAGAGGGGGCGCTGCTGTCGAGCAGTCGGTGTCGCGCCAGGCCCCCGCTAGCGGCTAGCTAAGCAAGCAGCAAGCAGTCGCAATCCCGTCGCCTGACCAGCATCGCTCGCCTTACCTTTTCACCCTCTTACAAAATCGCATCGAGCCTCCGTCAGCTGCACATATTCTTGCCCCCGTTCGGTCAGCCGGTCCCTTGCGACGTCGCTCATCGTCGCCCGTCGTCGCCATTGCCGCCACCGCCGCCACCGCCACCGCCGCCGCCGCCGCTGCTGCTACTGCCGCCGTCATCCTCGTCCACGCAGTACGTCGTCGTGGTTATTGCTGCCGCAGTCGTCGTCGCCGTCGTCCAGTCGCGCGTGGCTTTAGCAGCGAGCGAGACCGAAAGGGATAAAGAGAAGGAACGAGAGTGCGAGCGATCAGAGCGAGATCAGGCCCACGGAGATTTCGCGAGCAAATCAGCCGAGCTGATTATGAGTCGGAACAATCGGGCAGTTGGTTAAAGTGAGACCAGTTTTTCTTTTCGTGATATTTGGTGCCGCGCGACCCACTGGCATATCGCCCAGTGAGAAAACACGAGAACACGAGAAAACTCGCCTCCTCGTCAGCATCAGCCCTCTTTCCTCTCCCTCTCTACGGCTCTCCGTCTCATTCAGCGAGATTGAGAGTGGTGCAGGGGCGAAAAAGAGCGATAGTCGCATCGGGCAGCCCGCATGTCACAGACCGTACGGACGAGCCAAACTCGTGTCAACCATCTCGGAATAAGTGCTGACAAATAAGCATATATCTGCTTGGTGTTTTGTTGGTTGTATATCCGCCAGTGAGAAAGAGAGATATCTCGTCGCCGCAGAGCCAGCCAACACTCGCCGACCGCCTAACCTGTCACGGTGACCGACATCACGGCGAGATCGTGGCTGATCCCTCCGCGTGTTCCGGCCCAAGGTACAGTACGCTTCTCCTATCTACTTTATTAAGCCCATCTACACCCACTCACTTACACGCCATTGATATTAATCCCTCCATATGCCTATACCTACCCACTTGCATACTACGCGCATACATACATGTATCTATGCATTCTCTGATACGCGCGTTGCATTCCAGCGGTAAGTCGCGCACATACTATAGTAACCTCGCGTAGGCGGGTGCTCGGCGCTCGCTCGCCCGTGCATTTAGACCTACAGATATTACGGCTCACCTCGTCATCCCCAGTGATCTCATCGTCTCCGCAATTGCGTTGTTACGACTTTAGTGCGTACGGCCTTCTCCAGCTATTAATGGCCATACTAGCACGGCCCTCTAATTCTAGCGCTCATCAGCGCGCTCCCGACAAAATCTCCCAAATTCCACTCGTCTCCTTTGCCGACGGGCCTCTCTCACGCTCACTCTCTCTCTCTCTCTCCCAACATTTTACTCCACGCGGTTCGACATTGTTACACAATTGTGAACTTGCCTTTCACGTACGATCCTCTGGCGTTCACATGCACGCCTCGATCGTCGATTTTCCGAGGCCGATATGCGCCTGTTTGGCCACGACGTGACTCGGTGAGGCGCTGCTATTTCGGCGGCTACACACCAAACGCCCAGAGCGTGATTCCTCCGCTCCTCTCCCCGTTATCGCGCTCTCGAGCGTGAAGCTCTGTGGTCCGCGCACAGTGCAGGTTCGGCCATTAGATACGGAAGTAACAAATCGACCTCTATCTAGTTTCGTCTCGGGTGCAGCGAGAATATGCGTTGCGATTTGTTGCGCAGAGTCGTACTGCAAGAGTGAGAGCGGTCTATGTATATGGCGCGCCACTCATATCGCCGAGTTGGCCACGTGTCATTAGTGTCACGTTTCTTGGAATCGAGCTTGCATACACGGAAATGTCGATTTCTGCCTAGGCCTCTAACAATCTTCCGACGCATCTTTGCTCGTGTGCGCAGTAAAGTCGCAGCGATGGGAAAAGCTCCTCGTGCTTAGTTTCGGGAGGCTCATTAGAGCTCCTTTGTAATTGTATCAGCGCACCTGCCGGCCGCTGTTTTTTCCCCGTCGAAGGATGTGATTAGCACACAGCTGCTTCTCATGCCAGATTAAAGTAGTCGACGCGATGTTTCCTCCAGGTTATCCTCTCGCAGATCGGAAGCGTATTACAGGCGCAATTGGTGCATGTGTCGATGCCCAAAGCATCGTCCTCGCAGCTTTGCCGTTATTGGCTTTGGGACAATGACTCGCTTAGGGAGAGCATTCGCGAAATGAAAGTCGTTATCTTACCACTTCGGAGAGGATCGGGACTTGCTCGTAAAGTTGGGATGTGCCGCTTTGTTGCTTTTGCAATCGATAAAATGCCGCCCGGCTATTTCACCCGCCCTCCAGCATACATGCTTCGTGCGGACACATTTCGTGCAACCATTCCCGCGTACGGGCCTTACACCGGAAACATGCGTGGACTACCAATCAAACCGCATTCCTCTAATGAACATCTTTGAAACCCAATGCCGAGTGCGCGATTCAAAATTCCAAAAAGTAATGCAAAAGTGTGAATGAACGTACGTGCAGTGCTAAGAATAAATCTTTTTGAATCGTGGGCTCTCGGATTAAATGAGAAGTCTCGCAAACCCAAGAATGCTTTCACTAGCTCTGGCAACATATGAGTTGTCTAGACATTGGTCGTCGATTTCACTTTATTCGTCATCATCGGATATACTGGATACTCATAAAATACCTGTAATACCTGTTGTACCTGGCAAAAAAGGCTGTTTCGCCTAAATAAAATATACACTTGGCATAACTTACGAATGCCAGTTGGTACATCGAACACCCGGGGCAGATTCAAGTACGCACCAACGCATCAAATTACCTTTGAAGGCGTGTCCTAATGTTCGAGCTACATTATCTTTCACTACCTGCGCGTCTCTTTGTACCGCCTGATACACCTCAAAAATAAACCCTTTTCGCTGCCGTCACGACTTTATCTAAACTTGCTTGGAGCGAATAAAGAAATGGATTTGCGCTTGAGGAAGTATAAACGACTCCACCCTTGCTATGGGATGCGGTTTGCAGATCTTCCTAACTTGGTACAAGTACAACTGGCTCCCTAGCGGCAGCCGGTACATATACACACAGTTTAGTTTATTCCCGCGCAACCTACTTTCGTAAGACACTTGAGGTCCGCGGGATCCGCGAATATTTATCGGGAATGATGTCTGCCTCTTGAAAGGCAAATTCTCGGCGACTCTGACAAAATATCTAAAGATACGAGGATATGCTCAACGTGGGAATTATGCCGCTTAATGTTCCGTTAAATCATCGCTGTGTATGTGCGCGTGTGTGTACCAGGCCGACATCATGGTTAAGAATGATCCCGTGACATCATCGGTGTGTGGCCGCGCTCCGTGAATATGCGCGCTAAATCGAAATAAAGAAACCTCCTGTCTTTACCAACTGTGATGCAACGGTGAACTCGAAATAACAGGGCCGCGAACAGTGCGCCTATTGTCTCCCCGATAATCACGACTTCTCGCTCTTTCGTATATCGCGATCGAATTTCCTCTTCCGTAATTAGGGAGACGCTTTTTGGCTCCTGTCGCAACTAGGCCCCAGGCAAGAGAAAAAGTCCCGGGGGAGGCGGTGGGGGGTTGGTTGCCGTGCTAGATTCCCTCGCGGCGGAAAAAAGTGCGCTCGGTCAGATTTATGCCCACTTGCCATTAGTTTTCTTTCTCACGCAAGATTCCCCAGCGAATTTCGCAGTAAGCTGTAACCTGAACTCGTCGTTCCGCTTCGAGCGGCGGGGATCTACATATGCGCGAAGCTATAAATCGTTTCGCAGTTGCTCCGCGGGCCGTTTACAATGTTGCGCATTTCCCAATGCATGTGCCCGCTTGGCGCATCGCCGACTCGCCTCCAACAAAGATACTGGCAATCTCGCGAGATTATTGTGCGTAAATACTTGCCGATTGCGATCTGTAATGTAGCACGTAACGAATTTTCTCGTTCGCTCAGCCTTGCACCTAGCACGGCAAGCGGCAAATCATTTTCTAACTTTTTTCAATTACAGTTGTTGTTCTGCCAGGATTTCTGACAGGAATACAAAAGTTTCTCTCGGATCCGTTAAAGCGGCCTGTCCTTCATTCGTAGCTTCCCTCAAACTAGACCAGTTGTATATTTTCGCATCACAAAGTAGACAGCAAGTCAAATGTATAATTCGTCTTAATATTAAACCTCGAGTCACCCGAAGTCCTTGGAACCTACCAACAATGCACACACTTTCATATTGTCTCACTCTACAACAACTTCTCAAACTGTAACTGTGCAAGCAACACTTCGAATCAAACAACTCTTCGCTCGAATCGATGACTCAAAAAGGTTCGTTTGCACATGCAGAGTTCACCAGTTGCGTCAACGCGAGTTTTTAAGCCAGCCGCGCCTGCTCGGTGAACGTATGCACGTGAAGGAGATAGAGAGCGACGTTCTCTGCAAAGATAAGGCAGGGGGGCACCGGCTCGCACGCTCCACTGAGGGCCAGAGAGGAAGAGTGAAATTCAGAAGACGGGCCACGACGAGAAGGCCATGGGTGGGCGCGTAAAAAAAAAGGTGCCGCGGAGGCAGGAAGAGATAGGTCGCGAAAAAAAAGAGTGGCAGAGTGGTAGAGAGTGGGAGGGTGAAATCGCGCAAGAGAAAAAGTATGGTGTTGCACATAAGAGGCGCACTTGCGAGCGACAACGCAATCCGTGAGAGATGCGCATAACGCTGAAGAGCAGCGGCGGCCGTCGAGTCTGAACGCACAAAGCGGCAGAGGAGCAGCGCGAGAGAGCACCGACACCCGAAGGGGGCGAGGGGGGGTGGGGTTGCCAGGGGGGCTTAAGGCCTTAAGGTTGATTTGTGTTTGTTCGCGTGAACGTTTCTGGGTATCCTCCTCGCGCACATGCGTGAGAGCACGTGTGTGGGTGGGTGGGTGTGCCTCGTTTTAATTTTAGTCCCGTGACAGGCTGCTCCCGCGAGGGAGAGGCGGGTGGCGTTGACCCGCCACATAACCCACAAATATTTCTCTCTCTGAGTCTCTCGTTCTCTCTGTCTCCAACTTGCTCCGTGAGTCGGTGCCCTCTCGGCTGCTTTTCTCTCGGACCCATATGCCTCGAGCGATACATCAACGTAAATCCACGGGTGTTCTTGCGTTCCCCTTTTTTGGCCGTTCGAACGGACTCGCAGTCTCACTTAGGGCACACACACACACTCCCCCCCCCCCTCTCTCTCTCTCTCTTTCTTTCGAGTGACCTCCTCTCTTTATTCAGTGATTTGGACCTGTGGACAGAGAGGGCATGGCCGAACGGGCCATTGCCGGCTGTTGAGCATATCTCTTAACGGACTAGCGCGCACTCTGGGAGCGTTGAGCATGACGCTTGTTCAGGCCGTTGGTTTTCCTGTTGGATTTGCTGTTCGTTCTGCGTCCTATGTGCTAGGTGTGCCACCCACTTGCACTGTAAGCACGTATGCGGAGAACGAGCGGACTGACGATCAACTGGCTGCAATGTTCATTTGGAATAAGCGACATTTTCTCGGAAAGCCGGCCGGCCTGTGTGTCGCAGTATATCTTTATCCGATCAGTCGGGGGATTAGGGGCCGATAGAATCCCGCCGATTTCGAGGACGTCATTCTCTGTCCCTGACACCGTATTGCTTGACCGATTGCTCGCAATTGGGCATAGTGCTTAACAATTGCACAGAGGTATCCGGAGCGCGTGTATTGTGATAAAGATCCCTCGACCTTATTGAGTGACATGACAATAATTGGCTGCGGTAACAATGGATCACCGCGTTCGATGGCAGGATGAATGCTCCGAGGAACGGCGGTGAAGACAGGAAGGGAAATAGAGACGGGTTTACTCTTTGGCTGATGGCTCGAGTGGAAGACCTATTATGCGCGATTGACAGACTATTTCTTTTTTTAAGATCCACCGATGATCAACGTCGGCTTTTCCCTAGGAAATGCCTCGACGGCACGTTCGCTATTTTCAATTGGAAATTCGGCGATCGCGGTGGCACGTTTTTACGGGGATCTCCGACCCTTGATGGTACATTCATTGTGATAGAATTTGATTCGGTGAAAACGATAAATATTCAAGGGTGCGCGTGGTGTCAAAAGGTGGACAAGCGGGCGAGTGAGTGAGCGAGCGAGCCAGCCAGCCGAGCATACACGCATACCAGGCCCGGACACACTGAGCGTTCCCGAGGAATTCCGTAGCCGGGAGCATTTCGCGCGGTGACAGCGCGTGTGCGTATAGCGGCCGGTTTCTCGACAATGAGTCAGAATGAATGATTTGCAAGCGTTGAAATGCATGAACGAGCAGGGCGAGCAGGCGACGTCCGATTGGACAGCTAGGTCTCGCTCTGTAGCTCTGCGCCCTGGCAGCACGCTCGAATTTATAGCCTCAAAGCATCCCGATGCATCTACTCCCCGACGTCAAATTGCTTTTCAGCGGTTTTTTAACGCCCCTCGGCCCGCTATAACTGCTTTTGCGTCCCATCTAATTACGCTCTCGCCGCCGGAACAATACTCCCCGCTCGCTCGGAAGCCTAGATGTTGACCTCTCATCGAACTGAAACTCCGCCGCCATTCGAATCACGGCTCACACGCGGTAGCCAAGGATTATTTAGCCTCGGCATTTCAATGGGCGATCTTAATTTCCAATTCCCAACGTCCGTGTACCGCGGCAGGGCTTTGCAATGGGTCGAGCCACTCTCGGCCGCTCCGGGTCCAGAGAGAGAGAGAGCGTGCGCTTTTAGTTGAGAAACAGCAGACCACAGGCAGAAGCTCGTTCTCTGGGCGAAAAATATTCTTGCTGTAATTACACGCTGCCCCATTCCCAGGCAGGATATGGGCTCCGCACGCGACAATGGTGCGCGCGCTCTCTCCTGCTTCTTGTGCCGTTCACGGGACTTGGCTGGCGCAAATGAGACTGGCGTATGCTGCGACACTGTTTCTACCGCAAAAGTACGCGATGCTTCCACGCGCGCGCTCCGCCTTTCCATCCTCTTTTCTTCTCATTCCCTCTTCCCCTAACGTAATGAGAATTGGTGTCCGAGCGCCGCCGAATATTTCCTTTCTACGGCGGATGGCGCCGCTGCTGGTGCGAGTACCCCTCGAATTTTACTGCGCCGCGCCGGTCCAAGTAGGCAGACGGAGGCAGAATTAAAGGCAGAAAGAGGGAGAGAGGGAGTATGGAACAAATTCTCATTTTCTCCCGCGTAATATTCTAGCTGCGAGAGAGGAATATAATCTGGCCAGTAGGCGGCTGCAATGACCGTGTTCGATGGCGCGATCCGACTTTCAAATTCAATTTGTGATCGATCGCCCGGGTAGCACCTATATGCGCGATTAATATGTCGATATCGCACTTTCCCCCGTGGCTGCGTGGCTTGCTCCCGCAGCGGCGGCGATAATTTACCACTTTGTCGGCATTTCGCGAAATATGCTCCGCGCGAAATCACGGCGGATGCGGTAACTTGTTAGTTCATAGCCACTTAAATCTCGCGAGTGCGAGGTTACCACCCGGGTGTGCCTAGCGCGCTTCGGGCTTTCCTTGTGCATCTCCTGTGCTCGTGCTTCCACGTGCGCAGTCGGGGCACACCTACACAGAGCCGATAGTTGGCCGACGGATGCCGTGAATCGCCGGTCAATATCGCCATTGTTTTCCGTTCAACCGATAATGCCGTGGCACTTGTGCTATGGCGGACAGTCTTATTGTACAAGTTCGCCCGTTCTTCTTCGTTTGGCCGATCCAAGTCTCGACGACCTTCCCGCGCGTTAACTTGGTCGTGAAATTAAAGCTGTTCCTGGCGCCGCCGTTTTGGTAATTTACAATGGTCCGGTGATTAATAACGTCCATCTAATAAGCGGGGGAGGAGGGATTCCTATTAAAAAATGGATTTCAGCCGCCAGTGGACTGATTATTCACCGTCGATATTGACAGCGCAAACCATCGTATGCAGTTTACTTTAGCCATCGCGCTTTCGACTACGTCCACTCTGTTTGAAATTCGGCGCGTTGCGATATGTAATCGCAATTCATGTTATATCGACACCTCTGCCGTATCAAGAGAAATGGAGTTTGTTGGTCCTTTAACAACACGCTCGTTTTACTCGTCGATTCTCTCTTCCTACCTGTCTCACCTGGAGCCTCTCCCTGGAACCTGACGGTCGGCAGCTTCGATACCGCTCTGGCGACTATCACTCCCAACTTGCTGTGCTCCACTTGCTAATGTCTCTCAAATGGTAACCGCCGCTTGGAGATAAAAACCTGCAACCTCCCCGGGCCATCCTGCCCTCTTTGTGACGCTCTTGACTCGCGGTAGCCTTTTAAGGAGATGGCTTTGCGCCTATAGAATTGTGCTCTTTTGTGCAGGCGCGAGCCAAGTTAGAGGGCTGGAGCCTTATAAGGAAAACCTCGGGTCCGCACGGTAATAAAAGCCCTCTAACTCGAGACCTTCCGATGCCTGATCCCTTTCATCGATCTGTGTCTATCTTCCGATGAATCCGTCGACTTGGCTTTCCACGTGTGCGCGTGCCGGTGAGCTTGTAATCGTTGACACAGATTTCACGGGTAACTGCGGCGGCATGTGTCAGTGAGCAATCGATCGGCTTCGATAATATCACATCGTGTGTGTAACGCCGCCCGAGTGCCGCCGCCAGCATGCCAGCGTCGCGAGTGTGCTTTGGTCGATGCTAAATTGAGTATATACAAAGTGGCGCCGGATCCCTCCGCCCCCACTCTTATTCGGCCAATCCCATAATTGCTACGTGTTCTCGGGGCTTCTTGTACCCACGGCGATTTTCACTGCTCGGTCACTTCCTTAACGACCGAAATTCCGTGCAAACTTCCTAATGCACAGCACACACACCCAGAAATGCGTTGGACCTTGCGGTCCAGCGAATCAAGTTCCGCATTAGCTTCCCTGGAAGGCCAACCTGTATTTCCGAGCACCACGTAGACATTGGTGTAGGGGCCATCTCTTTGAGGAACGGGCTGAAAGGCGCGCACGAATTTTTGGACTTCTTTGGTTGTGGCCTGTATCGAATGAGGAAGAATATTTTACTCCTGTATACTCGTTCATTAGCAACCAATATTCTCGGCCTATATCCACGGCCTGGATCGTACGCGGCGGTCGACAGAGAAACTGCGAGTGAGGTTAGAGTCATATCGAAATTGGCGTACGCATCTTTGTCTCCTATACACGAAAAAATCCTTTTAGCTAATTTAATCGGTTCTAATTCCATTATCGTAGCCAGTAGCCTTTAAGCCCAGGAATGGTTCTGCCCATTGTTTCCTTTCTTTCATTTCATTTTTGCCCCCCCTCCACTCGTCCGCTTTAATTCCAGCTGGCAGCACAAAGGAAAGTGCTAGTAGTAGGTGTGCGACCACACACGGTGTTCTCCGCTTTTCAGCCTCTCTTTCCGTCCCTCGGTGCGACCGAGAGGAAGAGGGGCCGGGGCCGCGCTCGTTCCTGCCTGGATAATCACGCGCAGTCTATCGGAAACGTTAAAAATCATCGTTTTTTCTCCCCCAGCGCCAGCGTGCTCCCTATTCTTTTACGTTTGATCTGCAGAGCCTCGGCCGTGTATTATTGACACCCATTTCGCTCGGATTAGCCGACTCCCACAATCGACTACACACTCACACAGTCAGAGCCCTAGTACATAATAAAGATGGTGTGACGTTATAAATAGACACTTTCCTACAAGAGCAAGTTTCTGATACGTCGGACGGAGAAGCAGGAATGGAATCTGGTTTCCATATAAGATCCGTAATTTATAGGGAATGTCATTGCAGTTTGAAAATCGAATTCTCGCTTTCGATGTAGACATGCACATCAGCTCTGCTAACCTGCGATGCCATTACCCAGCAGCGCGAGGGAAAACGCAGAGGGAAACCTAACACGGCTTTGCTTAGGGGTTGCGATCCTCATGCGACATTGCGTCATCCTTGTATTTCCCGCGAAATTCCATTTTCCACACAACGGCTTCGCGCTACAAAGAACACGTTGATCCGATAAAGAGTAGGATTCTATGAAAATCCGCGATTCGACTCTACGAGCTTCCCTCGTGCAAGATCACGCATTGCGGCGTGATTGTACTGTGCTGACTGGCGGCTAATGGTCCTACGTAAGTTTCATGGGAATGGTTGGGATTGGTTTGGAACGGCAGCCTCGATGTATCGGTCGTCCGAGTGGGAAATAATATATCCACGTGCGGTGCCTTTCGTGCGCTATGCGGGTTTTTAACCCAAAGAGCGGGAGAGGGAGGGGGAGAGGGAGAGACAGTGGTGTGTGTATTTGTATCGGATCGTATGGAAGAAATGCAGAGATGCGTGCGAAAAAGTGGCGAAAGGGTCATTAGAGTTTCAATCACTTTAATACGGAATTAGCTGCGACACGAGAAACGAGACACGGCGCAGCAAAAGGGCCGATCTTCACTGAGATAGGTAAAGAGCAACATTCTACACGCGCTTTGTGAAGAGTAGAAGCATGCGACGCGACGAGGAAAGCTCTGTGTGAGATATTGATTTGCTCAGCCCTCCTTTCTGCGGTAGTCACGTGAAAGAAGTGGACGAAGCTCGAAGCCGCATTCGTGCACGTATATCGATTCCACTCTTTTCGTCCGAGAGAAAGGGAGAAGAAGTGAGCCAACGAAGGAGGAAGAGGTAGAAGGGTGAGGGAGAGGGAGAGGGAGAGGGCGGGAGCCTCGAAGCACGGCTTGCGAGAGCAGAGCGAGCGGCCGAGTCACGGAGGAGGAAAAAATAGCCGGGTTAATCGCGTGACTGCTGCTTCGATCCTGCCTTCCGTGCGCCATACGTAATAATGATCTATAAGACCGATTGCCATTTGCCAAATCGGCTATCCCCGGTAGCGCCAGGGCCAGCCCCGAACATAGGACGACACGCGCTGTTTGACGGAGCGAGAAATCACATCTGTCGGGATTACCGGCATGCGCGCTCTGCACGGTCTAGTTGAGAACTAAGTAAAATCGAATTAGAGCTTTATTTGCATGCGCCATGCGCCCTATGTGTGCAAGAGTTGGCCGCCCGGAAATATCTACCGCCACCCGCCCGCCAGTTCGCCTGCCGGCTCAGCGGCTCGCTGGCGATATGTACGCGAATGAATACAAATGGGAGAGGGCGCGCGCGCGCGCGCGCACGCTTATATCAATATCTATTCAGTTTCCGAGCGATGCCAAAAATTATTCTTTGCTCGAGGTAACTTGTCAAAAAGAAATTAATGACCTGCAACCCCCGCGCTAGCCTTTCACCGCTCACTCCACCGTAAACGCGGCGACCCCGACGCTCTGTTGTGCCTGTTTTTGTCGATTCATGCAATCATCACCGCGCGAGCAGCCAGATCGGTGTTAAGCTCGATTCATATCATAGCTCCACTCGTCCTCCACTCGCAAATTCTCTTTCGCCTTCGCAAGCGCCCTCTTAGCCGGGCTTCAGTCGAGAGTTGAGAGTTGAGAGTCACTTTCCGTGTACACCTACTCCTCCTTCAGTCGGTCCCGTCAATTTCTTCATGAGCCTCAATAGAGCGTGGGCGTAGCTATAGCGCGAATCAAGCTTTACGCAGTCGCGTTGTGAAGCGACGCCGCCACTTTGACCCGCGATAGTAGTCGTTCCCGATTACTGGCACGAAATGCCGCAGCATCGTTTGGGGATATTTCGGACGCAGCCGGATCGTGCTCTGGTGATTTTCGGCGTTGGTAAGCGCCCGCGCGCGCGTTCTATCCCCGTGGAAACAAACGGTCCGCTCGAGAGCGTTTTTCTTGCTGGTGACGGGGTTTCCTGCAGCTCGCTGGACGCGCGCATACGTCCCCATAACTCTTGGCCCCGACTAACATGAGAAACGGCTCGCCGGCCGGCTGCTCTTTTCGTAAACGGCTTACTCGCGCGACGGAAAATTGTTCTCCGCTACGCTCTCGCGCTCTTTTTCTCCTTTTCCTCGCTCTAACTGTCTCTACCTCCTGAACTTCCCACATAAAGTGGGCGAGAGTGCCGCTTTCTAACCATAGGGGCGCGCGAACCCCCCAAGAATACAGCGCTCTCCATTCCTGTGTACCTTTCCCGGCCAATGTTTATGCCTCGCACGGGTAAACGCAGTTTTTCACGGGCTAATGTAACCGCGGGATCAGCGAGAATTATGCCCGCCCGACGGCTTTCGCGCGGGGTCTATCGATTGCGAGGAATATTAGGGTCACCATGGGGCTCTACGCGGAATATGCTCCTCCCAAGCCGAGGAGGTTCCGCCTCACTCGGTCTTGTATTTCCGACGCTGAGAGCATACATTCCCGCTCTGTGTACTGATCTCTATCGCCTTATGTAATTTCGAGGGGCCATGATTGCCGGCGGCTTCGCCGATTGCGCGCGCGCCCGCGCGCGCAGGTGGAGACGTGTAAATTGGCACGAGCCTATCAGCGGTGTGCTGATGTGAATTTATTACTGGCTACTTGCTGATGACACTCTCTCGATGTCATTAGACAAGTGGACATCGCATTCCCGACGATAATAGCCGGCTGGTTAAGAATGAGACGAGTGATGCAGCCTCGCGTCACTGGATGCATCTGCGATATTGAATATTTTCGTGGACTGGGACCAGCGATGAATTTATAAAGATGGAGAGTGGAGAATGTTAATAGGTTTTTTCATTAATTACGTGTATGCTATGAGGAGGGACATATTTAATGGGCAAACACGGGAAAAAAGCGGTTCCGCTTTACTCATAGCCGGTGACGGCAGCCCATCACGAAATAGGAGCAGGCTTTCCCGGGGAGGGTGGTATATGTATGTGTATAATATATATATACATATGTATAGATATATGTATATCCCTCCGACTGTGCACTGTGTACGCCTTCACTTACTCGATTAAGCGTGCTTGCAATGGTAGTCCTGCGCTTTTCCCGACTTTACCTCCGGCCGTTTGCGGTCTCTGCTTGACTGTAGCAGCTCCCTCTCCCCGACCAGTGTTCCCCGGCCCTCCGCCGTAGCTTGACCTTTTCATCAAGCCCCGGTGATCAGGCCAGCCATCTCCCACAGTCGACTAGCCCAACGCGAAACAACAAGCATTTTAAGCCTTTGCATCCGCCAGTAACGCGAGTTTTCGCTTTTGGTATGTTTCCAGAACAGAGCAGGATCCGGAGTTCGAGCGCGGAAGGAGCCAGGAGTGCGCCGAATAAATGACGTAAATCCGAGGAACGGAAAACGCAACGTCACTCGCTAACTCGCAATCTCCCTTTTACCTCCCCCCTGCCGCCAAACCACCGCCTTTTCTCTCGCTCTCAGTCCATCAGTGTCTGGCCGACTTCCTCCCCCCTGTGTCCAACACGCCACGACCTCACCTTTGACCCTGAGCCACCAACCAACAGGATCCAAGACCGACCGAATCACATCGGTCATTTACCCCCGCCTCCCAGACCGCTTTGTCGCCTATTGCCGTATCTTGCTTACTCTCTCTTTCTCTCTCCCCCTCTCTCTATCTTACTACCCTCTTTTTTCTCGACCTTCATTCTCTAATCGGCCGAGCCAAGCTTTCCCCATCTCTTTCCCGAGAGAGACAAATCCTTGTTCCTCCTGCGAGGCTTACGCGAGACGACCCACTAGTTCCTGCGCGAGTGTCCATCCCCCGCCAGTAGACACCAGACACGCGTTAGCTTGGGAGACCACCGGCTTGAAGGACACCACGACCGGCTTTTTCCGACACCCACACTTATGATACATACGTACTACGCCAGCCAAGCAGCAGCAGCAGCAACAAACCGCCTGTATGAAGCAGAAACTAAAGCGCGCGCCTAGACAGCACACTCGTGGTCAACGTTTAGCTTCGAAGGCTTGAAAAGCTTTGCCCAACTACCACTACATCCTGGCCTCTGCGCGCCTTCTAAAAAGCCTCCAGAGCCCATCACGCCAAGACAAGCCGAGCAAAGGAAGGAGAAGGAGCGGTATCCCTAGTGAAAGCACGGGGGAGAAAGAGAGCGGGAGTGAATGCAATCGAGTGACAACAGGACAGCTCGCAGCTATACCTAGTCCCTTGGGGGAGCAGCAGAAACCGCCTGTGATAGAAGTGAGCATCGCCTAAAACCGACGCCAGAGCCTAATCGCTGTCGATATAGCTTTTCTCTTCCCTGGCGGAATCTCTTTCCCCTTCGCTCTTTGAGAGAAACTAAGAAAGCGCGATTCGCGCCGCCGGCAAACCGCGTTCTTTCTGCAGCCGTGCCCTTGTACTTGTACTATTTCTACATCTTGAACGCGCTACGCCTAGAATCCCGCAAGCGCCGCTCACTCTCTTCGCCTCTTTGCAAGCCGCTAACCCACCGGCGAGATACAGCGGCCGACCGGCTCTGTTTTCTCTCTGTACGACTAACAGCCACACACAGACACAAACACGCAGTGCGCGATCGATAACCGCCGGCTGCGATAAAGAGAGCCACGGGCGATAACGCGCCACGGTCCGAGAACAGTCGAGCCGCGTTGCTCTCCTAGAGTCACACGACACACGCCAAGCACCAGCCGCGTTCCTCGATAACGCTTCGGAACTTGCCCGGAGCAGAGGCGCATTAGCAGACGGTGCCGCGAGCGATATTTCTCCCCGTCGAAGATCGCCGACGCGCGGACGCGCGGCCTTGCCACGCCAACCTACCGCACTCATTCATGGAACAGTAAGACGATTGCATCGCGCTTAGAAAGAGACGAACCAGATAGAACGGCTGCGCGAGAGGAAGGGAAAGAGAGTCGAAGGGAAGTTGCGCGGAAAGGTACAGCATTTACAGTAGAGTATCGCGACTCTGGGCACTTGGGGGATTTCGGTGACCGTCCGGCTCGACATACTGCTGCTGGACGAGAGAGCACCAGGGAGAAAAGGAGAGAACCGTGCGAACGTGGCGGCTGTGAGAGCTGCCGACGAGTGCCAGTGCGTGTGAACGAGTTGCACGTGTGACGCTAACCAGCAAGAGCACGATAGAAAGAGAACGAAAGAGAGAGAGAGAGTGTGTGTGTGTATGTGTGTGTGTATGTGTATGGTTGGCTGGCTGGCTGCCTATGCTGGTGGCTATATTTCTGTCGGTACGAAGGTTGTCGTAGGGCCGGGAAAGAAAGTTAAAAGTAAGCTGCTGGTTCGTTAGCCGAAATTCCCAAAAGTGCCGGAGGGTCGATGGTCGGGCGGTCTCAGTAAACCAAAGCAATTATATCCTTGGCAAGATCAGCTGGTGCGAGTGAGCCCTAGGAGAGGGGACGAGTATCCGTGTGGAGTAAGAGGAGGCCAGTAGACGAAGAGGATTAAATAAAGTCGGTCTAAACAAGGCAGACTCGCAAGCGCCGAACGAAGGAGAGGAGGAGTATCTCGGTCTTCCTGGAGTGGAAGAATGGCAATGGTCAACATGAATAACCTACTCAACGGCAAGGACTCCCGGTGGCTGCAGCTCGAGGTTTGCAGAGAGTTCCAGCGCAACAAGTGCACCAGGCCCGACACGGAGTGCAAGTTCGCCCATCCGCCAGCTAACGTCGAAGTGCAGAACGGACGGGTCACCGCTTGCTACGACAGTATCAAGGTAACGAACCATTCTATAATCGAGTTTATTCTCGCGGATCGTCGCCCTTTTCGATCGTCAAAACCATCCGTGCCCCTCGGCGCGCGCTGCACTGTATTCACTCCCGGCACACCAATGTTTGCCTACGTATGTAGATTTGCCTCGTTCATCTGAATTCCGACTGTCGGCGAAGGGCCGCGGCTACCGAGCGCTGCATGCGAAAAACGTGCCTCCGCTTCGCACCAGTCTTCCTCCCGTTTATTTGCATAATTTATTGGAAATAATACATAGCTATAGCAACTTAACTGGCGCGTTTCCTTGCACCGCCGGGCGCAGCCTTTCTTCCCTTACCGTTCTATAATTCATGCTGGAAGGGACTCCTGTTTAAATTCGCCGACGCCGACGCCGACGCCGACGCTGCTCTGGAATGAGCGGCAGCGCCGTTATTAAAATTCGTGGAAGCCCCTCAATTTCGCGTAACTAATAGGCGACATTACTCGCGGCTAGGGCGGAAGAAGCGTCCTTATAGGAAATTACTCTCGGCCGTGTGTGTATGTATACATATAGTTAAGCACGGCCGAAGGAACGGCTGGCTGGAAGTGGGCATGTGCGTGCACGTACGTGAGAGCGTGATTACTTGGAAAGAAGGCGAAAGATAGCAGAAGGGGCGCAGCTTACCGTCCCCCAAGATCGCTTCTCTCCGTCCCCGAGATATTGAATCCGTGAATTGAACTTGCTGTTATTAATAGCGACAATTACTCAGTGTGGCCCAGGTTGCGAGAGTGCCTCGGCAGCCTCGATGAATCAACACGGAGAGGGAATAACCCGTGAGACCAAAAAAATTTGAAACCAATCGCGAATATTACCAAAGCACTCGGGGAAAACCTCTGCCTCGGGCGGGCGTTATATACCAACCGCGTGCAACGGCGATTAGATAAAGGGGAAGGAAGTATATAATGATTAGGGCGTTCCGGCCTAATACTATAATCGGATATCGATATTCCGCCGGCACGCACTTTGGTCTGACGTCAGTCTGTCCACAATGTTCCTAATTCCGTTGGTCCGTGGGCGGCACACCCACAGCTATATTTTACGAGCCCGATGAGGAATTCCCGTAACGATGTTCTCGCGCGCAGTTCCTTTCTCGGAATCATTTCTCCGTTTGGCTGCTCGTGTTTCGTCTTCGATCGGTCCTCGAGCGACCGAGACGTAAACAGCAGGGCTCCGGAGGAGTCATCAAGACGCTCGTCGGGGCGACGACGTCGCGTGTATTCGGCCGTGCGTGAGGTTCGGCCACGTTAGCAACGTCGCGTCGTTTAATTCTGGAAGCTATTAACGTCGCTCGCGTGGTCCCGTCTGAAAGGCAGCGTTGTCCGTTGAAGCTCGACGACTCCTCGTCTCTTTCCTGGTTCGTCTGTGACCCGCGAGTTCTTGTTCCTCCACCATACTGGCACTGGCCACGTTTAAAATCGTTACTAGCGACCGGTACGGATTTTAAGTCGCGGGTATTTTCGCCATTGGTTTATGCATGATACGATTTTACAGCTAAAAGACCAACGGCAAAGTGGCAACCAGGCCGAGCAATTATGGGAGTGCAATAAGATGAGTGCACGATAAATATCGCAGGCGGATAATGCGATGGCCGCAATGGTACAGCGGTGTCATGGTGGAAACGGTGAGAATCTGTGATTAGTTGGAGCGAGTTTCTACGGCTTCTTTTATTCGGCCCCGACCCCCATTATATGTGCGTCACGTGCGTGGAAACGCGTAAGTGCGGCAGACAGTCGTTTCACGGTCCGAACGAAATGTTGCCGCGTGACTATTGCGTCTTTAAGAGGTTCCCGGTGCACATAACAGGAGCTCGTACTCGAGGCGAGACACGAGCCAATATTACCCGGAAGAAATATTAGCAATAAACTATCGTATTAGCTACAGCGGAGGCAGCGACTACCGGCTGGCGGGCGGCGGCCATCCTAACTCCTCTCCGCGAAGTCTGTCTCCTTTCTCTCGCGCCGTTTAGGTGCTAGAAGTGCGGCTCTCCTCACGTTTTACCGATGAAATAAAGGCCCATTTTTCCGGCCGGGAATAAAAGGGGAATAGCCACTGCCGTTACGTACGCTCCCGTTCCCTTTTAATGGTACAGTATCTCATGGCGAAAGCTAGATTAATTTGCCAACGACTCCTGGCACAAGATCGTCGCTCCTTTGTACGCTCAGATATCCATGACAATTCACAGATGCATAAATAAGGATTCTTTCCATTCACCGAATACCCACCCTTGCCGCGCATCATCTAGTCCACGTAAGGTTGGCCGTCACTAAATCAGTCTAAAAGCGCGCAAACACCATCACGCCAATCGTTCTGACTCAGTGCGACGGTTAAGTGTTTTGCCACAAAATCGCAATTATCTCTGGCCGCTCTTCGGCCGGCGAGATCATTACGACAGAGTGGCCGAGGGCGCTCAAATAGCTTTAAACGCTCCGTCAAGCGTTGATGTAACTGCGCGCAGGGCATTAAAAACTGGCTGGCTGTTCCGCCGTCAAGTTGGTACGTTCGATTCCAATTAGGCCGATTGGTTGGGAGGGCGATATTAAAGTACACTTCTGCTTTAATCGCCATTCCCTGCCACAGCGCTGGATTTCCCGCCGACCTTCTCCAGCGCGGAGCCGAGCAGGGAACATAGTATGCATATACATATACATCTATATCTATATGTATATATTTATGTACTATGTACATATGTGTATGTATATAGATCGGTGTGCCCGGAGCTTATATTGAACGGGGAATGTGACCGGGTTAGAGACGAGTCTACGTTCGCTACGCTGTTGTGTTCGTCAACTTTCGAGATGCTTTGTCTTTCGCATCTCTCTTGCAGTGCTCAAGGGGTCGAGGTTTCGGGGCTTTGGATGCCTTGGGCGCATCCGCCGCAACGACTTGCTCGCCCGCAATGAGTTTTCGTAGTGAGCAAGCAGAGTCGAGGGCGTGACTCTTATTCACTGCGGCGTTATCGATTCCAATTACCTTAAAACTTTCAATTAATTCAGCTGTCAAGCGCTTCACGTGGCTTGCGCCGGCCATTCCTCGTTCGCACATGCCATAGCTCTTCCCATCGAAAACCTCGCCCCTCCTCCCTCTCTCTCTACTACATTCTATCTGTTCGTTACGCCTCGCTGACCACCTTCATTTCTTTTTTTAGCTTTGTCGAGACATAGCCCGTCGCTTCTGCATGCGCGCGCGCGCGCGCTCGCTCGCCAGTGGGAGATAGGTTTGCCACTTTGTTTTCACCGCGAGCGCAAGCGAGCGAGCAACACTTACCAATCGGCGCCGTTGGACGCGTCGCGCCGATATGATGCCGCGCCCGCTTCCCACGCCGATAATCCGCCGGCGAGCATACGGAGTTAGCCGCGTCGAGACAAACGGCGCGCAAATTCGCCCGCGCTGGTTTATAGAACTGGTGCACGCGGGAGCGGGGGCCTCGGATTCAGAGGCTATAATATGACGCGTGATGCAATTCAATAGGTTACTGCAGGATGGCGACGGCGAAAGATAACGTTGGAATTCGAGGATGCGCGTGGCTGCGCGCTCGTCTGGCGAAAATGCAATTCTACTCCCGACATGTACACGTCATCTCGCGCGGGGCCTGCTACTCAGCAGCTCCCTTACTCAAGTTAGGCCCGTTGACCAGAGAATTTCTCTCCGTCCCACCCTCGGCAGTTTTGGCAGTCACAGAAACGGATCTGCGAGCATAGGAGATTGTTGCGGGTGGGAAAGTTGAAATGGGAAAAGTGTATTTGGGCCTGGGCTGCTATTTCGAAAGTTGAATTGCCGGGGCGACATGAACGACGCGAGAAACGGTATGGACCGGCGCTACTTAGCAAGTTTAGATTCTCGCGGGAGGCCTGTCGGACACAGAGTTGCGAGCGTGTCGAGTTTCTGCACGGTTGAATCAGGAAATCGCATTTGCCGGTTGGCGGAAAAACCACTAGATCAGACTCTCGAGCGGCTCGACGACAGAGGAGCGGCGGAGGGTGGGTGCGTGCGCGCGCGAGCGTGTTGGCGGCAGCAGACACGAAAAACATAGTTAACAGCTGCTACCAGCGCAATCATTGGGATCGGCGTTGGCGTTGGCCTCATCGTCGTCTCATCGTCGTTAGCCTCTCTGCACCTGTCGCGTCTGTTAACGCGCGACTAAAATACGAAACGACGAAAACACCCCCGGTCGAAGAGGAGCCCGAGGAGGCTGCTTTTCCCCGGCGTTGGCGTGAAACGCCCCTCGATCTTGCAAGGGCGCAGAATTTTTCGGTATTAACGCCCGATAAGCCTGCGCCAAAATACATTACGTGTCGGGTACGTGAGTGGAATCGCCCTTCAGTCGCGTCTCCTCGCTTCTCTAGCATTTCTTATCGTGCACGACCCTCGTCGAATGGCTGTCGAACGCAGCACACCACAGTGTACTCTATGCTTGACAGTTCCTTAAGGCGCAAGGAATTCGCACCCTCGTCTATATCGATGTGAAATTAAAATTAAAACTATCTATGGACAGTAGTTCGCTATCGGATAGCAGTTCCATCTTATACATATTCTAAAAGCACACAGGTCATTGTATTTCTATAGGGCTATCGAAGATATTCCAAGGATTACCGGCATGACGCGAGTTTGGCTCGGTGGTCGACCCAAACACTTGTCGCAATGTCAATCCAGTAGGAAGCCTGTATCGCAGTAGAAAGAAAGAGAGAAGACCGGCTGGTCGAGCGTGGTCGCGCGCGCCCCTCCTTGACGTGTCTCTCTCGAGTCTGTGTCTTTCGGTGAATGTCAGAGGCCGCCGGCTTGCATTGTTGGAGCGTTCGACCCTCTTTTTATGTGCGCGCGCGGCACGTGATCTCAGCATAGTTGGGCCCGTCTCGGGTTCTGCTGATTCGTTCATTGGCACTGCACTCACATACCGCACGCAACGCGTTAGCTCCGCGAGCCGCGTTCCATTTATATGTATCCTGCTCTTTCACTTTCCCTTTCGTTCGTTACGCGGCAAGTGTATTACATAGCCATATAGTGGCTAGCGGACGTCGCTCTCCTGCCCGGGCGCCGAACGCTTGTGTATTCCGCGCGTACGCTCCTTAGCCCTGCGTGGTAAATTCCGGTTTTGGGAGTGTGGAAGCGGCGAGTGAGCGTTTCAAGGTGGACAGGTCTCAGTCCGGCGGCGGTCCAGTGGGCCGTTTGAATCGTAGAATGCGTATTAAGGCAGGCTCGCGCACGTCGAAAGTAAAGGGGAGAGGTGCCGTCCTGGTTGGTTCGGTCGTGCATTGTTAACTTCGGAATCGATTCGAGTCGGCGACATGCGGCAGACAGACAGGCAGGCGGGTTTCTACCGCGAGCGGGCAAGCGACAGACAGGTAGAGGGACAGAGGAGCAGACAGCCAGCCAGGTAGAGCAAGAGAGAGAGAGAGAGAGAGAGAGAGAGAGAGAGATCCCTGCAAACGGCCCAGAGAAGCAGACAGGCCGGCAGGTTCCCCTCGTGTATTACTTCTAGCCCACAAACTACGCTTCTCTCTCCCTCTCTCCCCCATCACTCGCTCTCTCTCGACTCCTTGATATTACATTTCTGATATCTCCTAGAGCCCGTCGGAATATCTTACGTAGCGCCGTCTAAACGTTTGCTATTTCAGCCGAGTGGAAATTCATTTAATTGCCTCGAAAGATCAAGAGCCCTTCGCCTTTGACGTGGCCCGTTGCCTACTCTTCCTTCGCCGTACTTTTTCCCACCGGTCTCGTCCCCAAAGAGCCAGGCCACGCTCTCCCTCGTTCACTCACTCTCACACGACCGCAGGGCCTCTCTTTCTTTCCCACACACTTATGCGCAGCTACATGGATACTATCAACTGGATGTACTTCGATCCTTCCAATTTAATCCGCTCTGCTCCAACAAAGAACTCGACCAAGAGCTGGAGTGTATGGCTCCAGCGCCAAATATACTGCGATGACTTTGGCGATCCGACCGATGGTCACTCGAGCGCCCCACCACGGTCGCCGATTCAACAGAGTCCGCCCGTCAGCTTTTATCTCCCATTAAATGCACCACTCCCACGCGAAGCCGAGAATGTAAAACAAATTGTACAGGTGCGACACTTACTTGCATCGTGTTGTCGAGGCCGCAATTTACAGCCGGTCGGCATTAGCTGGGCCGGTGATGCAGCCCCGGTTTAATAGAGCAGGGCGTGTGGACGCGTCAGACGCGTCAGACGCGTCAAGTTCTGATTTACGGCTGTTCTTACGTCCAATCTTTTCCCCTTGGAGCCTACCAGTGCGTCAAAGGCGTCGCGATGTTTATTGGGCTCCTTCTCGCGGCTTGCGTGATCTCTATCCGCAGCAGCTTTGCCGGCGAATCCGTAAAGCGACTTAACCCCCCTAGGCTGTTGAGTGCGGCCTCGAGTACGCCGTGACTCTTTGGGTGGGTGCCTGTATCAGGGTGGGTGCGCGCGGCTCCCGGTCTTTGGCGCTCGGGATTATTCGTAACTGCGTTAATAGCAAAGGGAACGTCGGCCTCGGCAAAAATCGTACAGGTGCGGTGCCACGTAGGTTGGCGTCTATCGCTTTCCCGTAATTTACGGCCGGCCGGCATTAGCCGCAATTCTCCGTCCCCCCGTAATAGAGCGCTGCTCACCGAGCGAGAGAGGGAGAGAGAAAGCATGAGCGGCCGGAGCGACGAAGAAAGGAGCACCGCCAGAGGAGGGTTTGTCGTGCCATCATGCCACGCGGCGGTTATCCGTGAGCCGATCCACAGACCCCGAACGTGCAGACGGTCCCCTGCATTTACGTGCTCTCCCCCCCCCCCCCAGCCTGCCCCCCGCCCCCCTTTCTGCTTGCCGTGAGTGGCTCTATGTGGCCAGTGTTCACCGTTCTGCTGCGAGGATGCGAGTGCATATGGGGAAGCGTGTAGGTGGACAGCGGCGAGGAGAGTGGTCGCCGGCGGAGGCCGAAGGGGAGCAGGCAGGGTATGCCTATGGGAGGCGCGCGGATGGCATTCTGTGGTCTGTCCAGTATGTGCCTATATGGCGTCATGTGTTATCGATTCCTGGCCCGGAGGCTTGCTTCCTCCTCCGTGCCTACGCTCATGCCAGCCTCTATAGCTACTCCGAGCTATGCGAGATAAACCTACCTCCTCGACTCACTCGGCATCGACTTTCCTCGTGGCTCCTCTCGCCGATCTTATCGCATTTGCGATTCACCACCCGCCGCCTTCTCTCTGCTCTAGTGCATGCCAGTCCGGTACGCCTACTACCGTCGGATCGGATGATAAATAAGGAACTGCTCCGGCCGAAGCCTTTCCAGTTTAGGTAGCCGGGCGATAAATAGTTCACGCGGGACTCCGTGCTAGTGATAACCGTGTCAGCGTGAAACTCCGGGTCGGCGCGCCGGGGCTTCGCGGTGTCAGGAGTGCGCCTCGTCGCGGCCCCGCTACGGTATATCTTCAATATGAGTATTTATTAGTATCGGATATCCGATATTTATTCCGGCTGGACGCCGTTATAAATCAAGTAAATTACATTGGAGCGTATTAATTCGAGAGCGGGTGCGCCGAGCAGTATCTTGAGATTCGACGAGGACGTAATTTATCGATCACGCGCCCAATGAAGCTGAGGGAGGCAAGCAAGCTCTCTTCTGCTCCTCGCAGCCGGGAGAGAAAATATCGTGAGTCAGTCTCGGAGCCAGCCGTGCGTGGGGTCGTAATATAGGAACTGGCTCTTCTCCCGAAGAATTATGTAAGGCTTGATCCTTGAGAGAGCGAGCGACAGAGAGGGACTGGGTGGGGCAGGGACAAGAAGGGAACGAAGGAAGTAAGGGCCCGCCGGGGGGCAAGAGGAGGGCTCCCTATCACGCATGGTATGCACGCCACGCCATGCCCTCCGAGAGAGCCGAGCGATTGTACCGGCTGATTGCTCGCTTCTAATTGATAAATCGTGCTGGCCCATTACGCCAAGAGTTCTTCTTCGTCAGATTGGCAGCGCGTGTCCCCACCGCATGCTCCATCTCCACTGACCACCGCCATATGCGCCTCTCTCTACTCATGAATACACTGAGCGAGATAGCGGCCAGTGCACGTGACTCGAGTATACGCGTTGCGTGACTCCGGCTACGATTACTACGTCACCCGGTTTCTGCCTCCGTCTGTTTACGGGTCTGACGCACCACGTTCACCATTTTTAAATACAATAAGGAGTACACCCAACAGAGCCCGCCGCTGGGACCGCTGGGTTAGGTAAGAGCACTGCCTTACGAAGACACAGCAAGAGCGTCGCTGTTCTGAAATTTAGTCGTGAGTCACTGGCCATGCCGCCTGACACACTGCCACTGAATTACTTTTACTTTCTCGCCCAGTTCTGCCTGCCGTCTATGGGAACACGCCTCGCGCTCTCGCTCACTCGTGGCTTTAGAACTCGCGCCAGTGTCTAGCTCTGAAACTCGGGAGCGAGTTCCGCGGACGATTCGCCGGAGTTCCAGACGCTACTATTCTCCCGAGCAGTATGTAGTATCCGATTGGAAGCAAGTGGGAGTATGACGATGCTCTCGAAAGTCGAGCGGGTGAGCTTCTTCTGCGTTCTTCGTTGATACGACTGGACTAACAAAAGAGTCTCGGGGAAAAAGCCCTGGCGGACAGACGCGCGCACAATACGCGCCGCGCCATGTCGAGACGGAGCGCGTGGAGCACTCTGAAATGCAATGGCTCGTAGTAGGATGCGCTTTAATGATGCAGGAACGACACGCCGCGCTTTTTGCTTTTCAAATTTTAACTACCACCGCACCAACGCGCCCTCGCTCGCGTACTGGAGCGCGCTGGTCGTCGTAAATACGCGGGATTAAGCTCGGCCGAACTTTCCCTCTGTAAATGTTGGCGCAATTTATTGGAATTCCCTGGAAATTTGATCGTGTGCGAGAGCCCGAGGAAACTGTGCGCTATCTCCTTGGCTCTGTCCGATTTGCGCGCCGCTCTATATTTCTTGGTTCCTCTCTGTCGCTCGGTGTATCCTGGCTATGTCGATCCAAACTTTCTTTGAGTGGCCGCAGCGAGAGAGTGCGATGAGAACCGAGAAAGCAAATGGCTTGGCTGGCTGTTCTGGCTCTGCTTGCTCACGGAAATGCTTGCACACATTGTGTGGGGACGCGGCACCACTTGCTCTCCGCAGGAGAGAGAGAGAGTCTGTGTGAGAGAGAGGGGGGGGGCGAGTGTGCGTGTCAGCAACCGGAGAGGAGGAAAGGCCGAGAGCAATGCGGCGGCTTCTGTATGTATTTACGTGATCGGGGTACAGTTTAATAATAGCACTGCCACGTCTCTATCCTTGTCGCAGCTGCGTGGTCTGTCTGGCCTCTCCTCTCCCCGCCCATCCAAGGGTAGAAAATACTCGCCATATTTCCCGCGTGTGGTCCGCACCCAGTTACATCATTCGATGCTAAAATGGTCTTGAGATCGGTGCTTGAGTACAAAAACATGTTTCCTACTAAAAAGACCCGTTATATATAGGCGTGTTTCTTATGACACGCATACGAGCAAAGACGAGTGGCCGGCTCGGCACGCCACATTGGGGCTGGTCCGAACGATGAGGAGCGCCGGGCGCCGCCTCCGAAAGGGAACCCCTTCGCTCGCTAATTCATTCTAGTCCGCTAAAATTAGCAAAGATCAAGAATACGCGCGACCCGAGACACTACTGCTTTTTGACGGAAGGACTTCGAGCACCTCCTTGTCAGCGCCCGTATTCTCGGAAAGATGCGCAGCCGGAAAGCTCGGGTTCCCGGTGCATCGCTTTCGCATCATCTGAGAGCGGGGAAATTGTTACCCGCTGCTCTAATGGATGCTGGCAGGCAGCAGGAGTGTGCGTGTGTGTGTCTGTGTCGTGTAATCGAATTAACGATGCTTTCATGTACACTGACTTCTGAAAATAGTCGAGGACTAGAGTATGGTTTAGTGGTTATGGCTTCGTGTTTCACTTTCTTATAAACAAACCCCCTTGGTTATCTTTTCTAACTATAATTGATTTATTCACGCTAACAAAGATGTATATTTTATTTGGATAAAGATACATGCCTGCTATAATAACAATTGCCGCCCGATTGTTGGTCGCAACATTATTTTGCCCTTATACGAATAAAATTTGTCGAGAATTAACTATAATAATATACATATGATTCCTTATATTATTCTGATACTTCGTACGAAAACCATGGTGTTTTAAGAACGGTTTGGAAAAAATAACAAGGACAGTTACAGAGCACTAGTCAGAATACCAATATATTTGGAAGTCACTGTAGATACTACGCGTATATAGTAGAGCGGGCGTCCAGTCCTATACCGGACGAAAGCTGCTTCGTGTCAGTCAATTTCTTTAAAAGCCACCTGCAATTCCCAGTCAACAGCAGTGGCAGCCGCCGACGTACTGTATCTTTGACCTTTATTGAAAGTTGTGCTTTTCACGTTATTTATTGCGTGATCCTGCGCTTCGACGGATGAAACGTATTTCTTCAGCCAGTGAACTGACATTCGCGCGATTAAGGTGGTTGATCCAAGAGGAACTCTAGCAGTCCAATATCTGAAATTTGGGTCGCGATTTAAAGTCTGATAAATCTGTTATATTTGACAAGTTGGTGTTCTGCAATATCGGAGAGTTTTCTAATTTGAGAATCATTTCGATATCAGTCGGGGGTTAATGTATTACGAGCCTTCTAAACAATAGTGCACGTTTATACAAGGAATGCAGTGTTACAATTATGGGCGGTAAATGCGGATGAGTCTGCATATCATTATGTTGGGAAATGGTTAGTGCTGTTGCTCTCTCAGGTCACACGCTGGCGCAGTGCGGACGCACGGTTAAATGTCCGTGGGGAGAAAAGTTAAAGTTAAAGGGCCAGGAAAAGTCGTTAAATTTAATTGCATCCATCTGACGAATGGAGAGACAACCGGACACCTGTTTGCTCTGTCCTTTTTCATACATTTGCGCGTATACCCGAGGGAACACAGCCGCCCAGCCATAGTCGATCAAACTCCTCTGGTTCTCTCTTTCTCGAACTTTTATAACCACCACTGTTCTCTAAGGATCGGTCATTTACTGCCCTCTTGAAGCTTACTGCTCGAACAATTCACAATTCAACTGCTCCCTGCTGGGCGCAAGTCTTCATTATAATTTCACGGGGCACTCGCATGGTTTAATTAAATAACGGAAGGAATCCCTCTATGTGCGCGGCGTTGGCCAGTCGAAAAAGTATTCATAATAGAACAAGACTAAATCCATTTTAGCCATTGGGTAAAAATTAATTCCCATGCAAGAATATGATTTTGCCGTTAATTTCATAACGAATAGGGTATGTGGTATCAGCTTCACCAAAAACGAATTTGTGTCTCCTGCGCACGCGGGTGCCCGAGGAGTGTGGGGGTGGACGGTCTACGGATCTGCGAAATCACTCTTTATTTTGCCGGCTCGCCGGTCTGTAGTATACTGCGCGCGCCCACCAGATATTCTGATTTTGCCACACTCGATAAAGCACGAAGTGGAATATAATTCAGTCTCTTATCGATGAAATCGCCCCTCTCTCTCTCTCCCAGCCCGAATTGCTGCGGTGCCGTCCTCAGTGGCACGCGAATTTTTCCACCTCGTCCACAGGAAAGGGGAGGGAATCCGACGAGAGCGAGCCCTCGATGGTAGACAGGAAGCACGAAAAAGCCGCTGGTGATTTTCGAGCCTTTTATTTCCGGTTTGTGCCACTCTTCATCCTCTCTCCCGCCCACCCATCAACCTCAAAATCCTCTCCCTTTCTTTCTGCGAATAGTGGGAATATAACACCAACAACGCATCACAATTACGTTTCGTGCCACCGGCAGTGGCGCTTGAATTTTGGAATTTCATACTAAAAGATTATCCGAATAAAAATCCGGCCAGAGTGCTTTCAATTTATTTGCATGCCGTAATGAGGTAACATGATATTTGTTGGTTTTCGATTGCTCGACAGCTTGACTTGCTGTTCTTAAATTGCGGGTATGAATATTTCCCCCTTGATTGTTGCAATCCGCTGTCAGGCAACGGTCGCGTACTTTTGCATTAATACGCGAGCGAGCGGAGACCGTCAGCATCCATCCGTCCGCCGGCACTCGGCAGGGTAGATCTCGAGAATAATTGCGAGCACTGCGACGGCAATCGTCATAGCGATTATTGCGTCGGGGGATTAGTAAGCCGTGGAAATTTATATAACACAAGTAGTCCCGTTTGATAAACCTTTTATAAAGCATCCGTGAGTCGCATTCTGCCTCCTCCCACTTGCCCCCTCTCGGCCCCTTTCTCCAGCTCGCTCTTTCCTACACTCGGCGGTTCCGAGCAGCCTGTTTCACTAAGTGAATTCCCGGCTCCGCGAAATTGCCTGGAATCGCCTTGGAGTTCTCTTCGTTGCGCTCCGAGGAGATGAGAGAGAAAGCACTCGCGGCCATGCCTATTTCACGGCAGGCGGCCACTGGCAGGCTTCGGGAAGGCAAGGGTATCTCCTCGCAGTCTTGGTCCACGCAAAGCCAGACGATGCTCGCGAGATAATACCCGGGCTATACTTCATGATTTCTCCTCGAACCCGTTATCCGACGCTTGAATCGCGCTAAAGACGGAGCGATTAAAGTGAAAAATTTCAAGAAACCACCAAGAAGCCCCCCGGCTTTATTACACTCGCCGTCCGGCTATATCTCGGGGATTATTTCATCCCGCACAGCCCCGCCGCCATGAAATCTTCTTAAGATAGTCGGAGTTTGCGATATAGTCCCTCCGGTCGGGCATGCGGCCGCCGCGGCCCAAGGAAACCGGTCGGCAGAGTAAGAAGCACGAGAGACGACGAAGATACATGGGCCGCAGGAACCCGAGGAAGAAGTCGAGGATTCTGAGCTTATACCAGCCTGGGCAAGGAAGAAGGAAGGACGCTCGAACAGAAGTGCTGATATAAAAGCGGGAGCTGAAATAGAGAAAGAAACGGAAACGTAAGAGATGAACGCCAAAATGAGGCCTGCGTCCAGAAATTCAGAGACTCTAGTGGGCCAAGATCCGCGCAGTGCAAGTGTCGGATGATTCTACGATTAAGTCGCGGTATGATTCTACCCTCCCGTATGGCGACGATGATACGTCGATGTATCATCGTCGCTTGGTGCACAGTCGTCGTCAGTACTTACCTCGACGCATGGCAGGACATCACCGCAGGAACAGCGGCCTCTACTCAGTTAGCAGGAGTATTCTATGCTCGAGGTATTTTCTGAATGGGAAAGCCTGGGGCGGCGAAGGCTGTCGGCAACGAGTCACTTCTAAGAATTCTTATCCGGTTATCACGCCCGGGGCGAAGGAACGAAAGTGATAAGAAACTGAAGACGGTGGAGATGGGTTAGAGGAATATTGCGTGAAAACGGGCCAGACTTCCTCTCCATTTTGCTGCACTCTTCTTATTAAATGCGGCCAGCATCAGCAGTGCTATCAGTTTTTCCTTGGCCAGGGGTGGATAGAGCGGGAAGGAAACATTGCGATAAGTATCTCGGCTCCTCGGGAAACAGTGTCAAGACTTTCTTCGATTAAGGCACGCGCAGCAGGAACGATGGTGCCGCTCCAAAGAAATCACGGCCCGAATGGGAGGAGAAGCGTACGTATTCGCAGGACGGTCTAACGACGATCGCGATAATATTATGCTTTCCTTGTGAACGCATTAACCCGCCGTTGCGCGGGAGTGTCCAACGAGCCGAGTAATGCCGTCCTGCCTCCCACCGTATTATCCCGCCGCGTATCTCGGGAATTATTTAATTCATTGAGGCCGCTGGTGGCTCCGGCCCCAAATCTTCCTGCCCGAGATAACTCGGAGTGCGACGCGAACTACACAACGGCGAAACGGCGAAACGGCGAAAGAACGGGGACATAGCACCGGAAAAGCGGGAATGCAAGGGAGAGAGAGAGAGAGTGAGCGCGTTGCTGGTGAGAAAGCGCTAATAGCATTCTGCAAGGTGCTGGCGTGCTCGCCCGCCTCAACGCAAGGGGTCGATATCGTAGCGCACTGGCAAAGCAAATTTCCGAGATACCTGAATGCAGTAATCGATGTAATTGTCGCGCGCTGCCTCCGCCGCTGCACTCCAACTACAATCCCACCAACAGACATTGCGGAAGATGACAAGGAACCGATCGGCAAATGCTCGCTAACCCGGCGGATGCGGTCGCGAAGAAAGAACCAAGGGAAGAGTCGTTGCTGCGAAGGTATTTGCAAGACGAGCAACTGGAGAAGCTCGCTCGAGACTTGCACACGACGTGGATGGCTCTAGTGAGAGCAAGACGCAACGAAATTCGAAGGAGTGAAGAAAAAAGGGTACGAACGCTGTACAAGGGCGAGGCGCCAGCCTGAAAACGAGGGCGATCTGATAGGGCGAAGGACAGGAAGCGCGAATGAGCTTGGAAGGCGGCAGTGGGGTGAAGGGAGAGGGAGCGAACGAGCAACAGCCGCTGCTCTTTTGTTTTCTGAAACAAGAGGGTGGCTGCGCTGGCTCCGGATTCGCGCTAGTCTAGATAGCTGAGAGCAGACTCTTGCCGTTTTTCCATCTTTCTTGCATTCTCACACCCTTTCTCCACGAGGTGGAAAGCCGGGGGACGAGGGGGTGGGGTGGGGGGTGGCTCATGTGTCGCCCGTTCCCTCCCCGCGTGTATCTCGATATGAAAAGATACCGCTGCGCTCGGAGTTCCTTTCACATTGCCGGATCTGACCGCGATCTTTCATCTCCCAGATACAGGGTGTGTATCCCAGTCCTTGTGCATTTCCGTTTCGTCCATTTTCGCTCGCCGGCAATTAGCGGAGTATCTGCGCGCTTGCGCATTGTTCGGAGCGATGCCGGCGCGACAATCCTCTTTACTCGGGCTTGGTTTCGAGCTCGGACTCCCACTCGTGCTCGTTATTCTGCTTCAACTGCGAGCATGGCTGAATGCGATCCCTTGGAGCCACTATCCACCAACTTTTCCACTTGCCTTTTCGAACGGTCTTGGGCTGGACTGAAATTACGAACGGCACCTGGTCCACTGCGACGCCAGTTGGAGAGAATTACGAAGATGGGAAAGGATACGCCGAGTTGACTGAGCGTTCACTCGAAACGCGTGAAGATTGCAGCAGGGAGGCAGAATCGGCACATGCGTCCGATCAATCGCTCGGAAACCAAGTGACAGGCTTGGGCGTGAGGCAGAAGCGATACTTTTTATCGCGAAACATAGGAAGGTGCTCTACCCGCCGGGAGAAACAAAACATCTGGGCATTGCGAGTACGGTTTGGTAAGCAGGTGTGCGTCCACCGCGCACGTATATACTCAGCCCAGCATAATGAGAGCATTGTTCAGCGGAAACTACCGTCGCATTGATGTCACTCTGTCTCTTCCCGCGTCCTCTCTCTCTCTCTCACTCTCACTCTCTCATGTGGCGCGCGTGTTTCGCCAACTCTAGGCTTTCCTTCGCCCCTCCGGTATCTCGCGCTTTGTCATGCGCCTGGGAATCCCCTTTAGCATCTCCTCTGTTATCCCGCTTCCAACCCTATTCGATGATTCTCCCCAGATCTAGATATTCATACCACTCGTTTCGTCTCGTCCGTTCTTGCGACATTTTCATTCATGCCGGTTCTTGCTCTCTCTCTTTTACTCCCTCTTTTTCTTTGTCCGAGTGAAAAACCGAGTGAGTGTCTAAAGATGAGAGCCACTACCCCATACTTATCCGCCCGCTTCATATATGTGAACGCTCACCGCACACACTCGCTTGTCTATGTACTCGTGTGAATGCTTTTGTGTATTGCCGAGGAGTTCGTAATTAGGAGAAGTTGTGCCAGTGGGTTTGGCGAGTTCGTTTCTTCGATTGGCGCGGATGTGGCTCTCTCTTGTTTCCCTCAAGTTCGAGAGCCCAATCCTGGCGCGCTCGAGTTGATCAAGAGAGGGACACAGAAAAGGGAATGGATACAAAGGAGAAAGAAAATCTCTCGGGGGACTGAGCGGAAGAAAGAAATACCTCCGTAAAATCTCGAAAATGGGACAATATTGGTCTCGGAGACCACCAGCCAATTTTTCTTGTGTTATTGGGCATGAGTCGCTTTTCGGGTTTCGTACTATACATGCGGCCGAGGGCTGGGATTATAAAGGGTGTGTGTGAAGGTTGGGTCGTAACGATCCTAGGTGCAAGGGCTAGTTTCAGTTAGACGTAATCAATAGCATTAGCCTGTCTCCATTATAGTAGCAGGCAGCAGGGGCACAAAGGTGGATCATTAGGAATAGGAGATAACACCGTAGCAAGATCAATTCCGCTTTGAGGTTGCCGAGCAAATCTGGGCTCAACAGATTGCTCTCGCTCTAATGGGATTGAGACGTAGTTTACGGTTCATCATACAATTATATCACCCTCCGAATATTAGTGCTTTTGTTTTTGAATTGGGATTTGCCGGGGAATCCGAACGCGCAATGGCCAGGTGATTTCGGGCTTCCCTGTTAGTTATTTTGTCAATGGGTTAAGGCTAAGGGCTAGTATGGCTGCAGCGGGCGTATGTATGTAGTGGCTCGTTCTCGTGCAAGGAACTGCCATGGGAAATCTCGGTGAGCAGTTTCCCAGGCAGCCGGGGGAATTGTAATCGAAGATATCGGGGTACATTTGCCTTGACGCCTGATTTAACGGTGCGGCCCTCTCGATTTAACATGGCGGGGGTGGTCAGCCGAGGGAGAAAGGTCGGTGTAAGATTTGACGCGTAGACTCGGCGCTCAATCTTCCTAACGTGCTTGAGGTCAGTCGCCAGTCATTTGTCTGGCGGTGGAGGAACACTTCCTCGCCGGCAGAATTTCTTCCCTCCCCGGGCCTCGGCATACACACGTCCATCTAAATTAGCCTCCTCAATCACAGTACAATGGTTAGAGCAAGGCCACGTTTTCGAAGTCAACAGCAGTGGCGAATGGCAGAAGGAGTACAGTGAATCGTTGGAACTTTCCCATTGGCTGTTTACTATCGGCTATTGAGGTTCTCTTTGCATTTCTTTGCTTCCTCGACGTATCCATGGAGGAAATACTGGCAGTCGGCCAATGCGGATACCCTTATGCATGGCTGGCACCGCAATCGCTCATTGGGAGATTGAGCCTCCCGAAGATTTGCCTGAAATTCGTTAGCGATAAAAGGCCTCGAAGGCGAGCGCTCGAACGAGCAAGCGAGCGCTCTTACTAAGCCGGTTTTATACGTTCATATCCCCATTTGACACGGATCTTGATCGCTCGTGGATTCTACCTGCCAGACCTGCGGATCGAGGCCGCTGTCAGTCTATCTTGAATAAATACGTGTGTCGGCAGCATCGCGTTCAACCCCCTTTAACGTCCGGCACCCGCCATCCCCGTACATCGTATAATCAGCGCTTAACGCGAGCCTATCATTCATGATAGCCCGGGGCCTGTCAGCCTCATAATTACTAAATATAGTTTCCCTGGCTGCCGGCCGATAACGGCGATAGCCCAGCGCGAATTTTCGTAGGCTGATTAAACGTTCTACATGGGCGCGCTTGTCGCTCTCGTTTCTTCGACAGTGGTGTTCATTGGCTTACTCTGTGCGAGTAGGATAGGCGGTTAGAATGTACGCGTATCTCACTGGATAGCGAAAAATGTACATTAATCATTTAATGGAAAAGCGTCGTTGACGGCAACCCGGCGCCGAGTGCCTTTATTGATTTTATCGTTTTCGCGACTCCATAAACCAGCGGGTCCTGTCAATTAAATTAATTAGATATGGCCTATACGCTTCGAGTCGTTTGCGGTGTACATCAGAATTATACGATGCATCGATTTCAACTGACAATGCGAGTGCGCGCTCGCTGCAGGCGAGCCCTATCGATGAAAAAGGTATGTAGTACTTGTATGCATATACCGACGGCGCGCGTCCTTCAACCCCGATCAAGTTGGTGGCCGTTGTACGCTCCGAGCATTTATTTAACCGTGTCGCACAATGCGGGAAGTTTGTAGGGAGGCAGTAAATCGACGTCTCACGAAAGTGAGCGCGTACCTCAGGCGATGCTCTTTTAGAAAGTCTAACGAGGCTATAAAGTTATAATGGGTTGCCTGCAGTTTAACTTGGAATCATTAAACAAGCATGTTCGCTCCAGCAAAGGAGGGAGGGACAAGCTGGGAGAGAGAGGGAGAGTGAGTGAAGGATTCATCCATGTTGTTACCTCAAACCGGTATTAACATGGTTTAGCAGAAAATCAGGCCTACCGAAGAATGGCATTCATTAACCAGTTAGTTATCCTTCACAAAGATTTGAAGGCGCTATCCTTACCGACGCATTGTCACAGGATAGATTCGGTCGATTTAAATTTGGCATGTTACGTCATCGCGGTCGCCGAAATAGAAATCGCCAATCCTATCGTAACATGCACGTCCCATTCGAAGCGACGATCTCCGCATGGATTGTTTGCTTTCATCCCAACGAGCGGCAGCCCTTACAAATCCAGCGTGTCGTCTGCGCGAGACAGCACGCCCTAATTACCCGATTTCGTTTGTTAGGTATATGTATTGTTCGTCCCTGCTGAAAAGCTAGTCGATGCAATGTAATCGATCGAAAGCTCCTAATTATTCGTAAATCGGCAAGTTGTGCTTTTGTACGCAGTTAACAAGTTTTACAAAAGCTGCCGGTGGCGACATCGCCAAGAATTGCACAGCGGAATTATGTGGTTGAGCGTCGCGCCTTCCACATGACAGGATTGGTTGAGAAAACTCGCATCGCCGCTCGTAAGACCGAATTTTTCCGATAAAGAAGTTTACCGAAGAGGAGGAGAAGTCTTACGAAACTTTAGAGACATATAAACCGATGCTGATCGGATTAACTTACCTGGATCGAGCGGTGGAATATCGTCGGTCGGCAAACAACTTCGCCCTCTCCAGTAATACGAGTACAGTTGTTCCAACCAATTCTCCTCTTGGCGCGCGCGGTGCATTCGCACGAGTGTGCGTATATTATGTTTGGAGATGTTTGGAGATTGATTTAAATACTTGTGGCGGATATACGATCTCGTATACTGGCGGGGGAGCCTCCCGTCGAATATTCGCCGACATCGTTGGCTCTAATTAGCGGCAAGAGATAGCGCGAGTAAGTCGAAGTTATGGGGCGGTTCTAATAGCGCGGTGGAATTGGCGATTCGACCCGATTGCGGGTTGAAGGTCGATGATGCAAACGCCCTAAAATAGAAGTACGGCGCCGTTCTATTCGCCGGACGCGAAATAAACGCAGACCACGGGAGTTGGGTGTTGGCCCCACTCTCGCTCTCTCGCAGGAAGATAGATGCGGCTAAGTTACTGCGAACGCCTGTATCGCCATTACTATTAATGCTAGTTGCAGCGTACGAGGCAAGCCACAACAAGGCAGTCTTCATCGCGCGCGCCGGCATCCGGCGGCGTAACACGCTCGACCCTCGAAAGCCTCCGAGCTTTATGGCTACGGCGGGATTAAGATGAAAGAGAACGCAGTTTCGGCTGGAATGTAAAAGCTTCAAGAATTATCTGCTACTTGGGCCGTTTCGCCGCCGCAGCAAGCTACATGGCCTCGGTATACGTGGAAGAAAAGTAAAACTTATTCCTCGTGATACAAGAGAGAACGCATTGTAGCGGCGGGCGCTATGTCTCATCGGATTTTCCGTGGCCCTTCGCGAAAAGGGTTCGGGCTGAATTCTCTCTCGTGCTCTGTTCGCCAACGTGCTGGAAAGTTTGGCGAATGCTCATGAGGTAGTGGAGCGTTATTAGCCCGGGGGAAAGCGGAGCGAACTTATATGCTGCTACTCGAGTCGCTGTTTCCGACTCGTTGTTTAGCCCGCTTTCGTAATCAGCGGCTACATGCGCCCGGTACTACATCGCGCGGCCTCTCTCTCTCTCTCTCTCTCTCTCTCAACCGGCCACGATGTTTCCCAGGTTCCTTTTTCTTTCAACAGAACGCGAATTAAGTTAGACACTATTAGCAGGTCGCCTTCTCTTTAGCTTGTCTCTTGCTCTCGGCGCTGGAAAGTGGTGCCGGCGGCAGCCGGCAAGAAGTCACTCGTAATCGATAGCAGACTTTCTTCCACAAACGCCTTACGTGTTTCCTGGAAAAGGATCTTGCACTACCGTCGATAATACGTGTACGACGCCGAATCCGATTAACTCCCCGGAGGCGCTGCGAAGGTCGATATCGCTTACATGTACGATGTTGTACGTAGGATACAGAAGCAGTTGCCGCGCAACTTTTGCGGCTGAAGGGGGGGAACCCTGTCACGATATAACTCGTCCGTTATATGCACCACGCTGTTCCCCGAGAATCGTGACAGCGAGTCCCGCATTGATCGCCATCTCCCGCGTTAGTTCGACGCTGCATTGATCTTTATCATTAAAGATCCAATCGATCGATTCCGGTGGCGGCGATGTATTGGCCCGGGAAGCGGCGGCCATTTCAATAGCTGGCAAACACGATGCCGACGAAAAATGAGACTCCCGAGAGATTGTTAGAGGTAGGGGCCGGGGGGGGGGGGGTGAGGGGCGAGGGGTCGCCGGGGAATCGCGGGATCACCGGATAGAAGAAACCGCGCGCACTTAATAACACTCTTTTTCCCCGAGACCCGCTTAGGCCAGCAGCCGCGCGCACGGTATTCCCGAAGCAGCATCGCATTATTGAAATTCTCGAGGTCTTTCATCGTCGCAGCGACGGTGGTGGCGGCGGTGGCGGCGGCGGTAGCGATGGTAGCGGCTTGCCAACGGTATGGGTATTTCATTATTGCCGGAGCAAAAAGCTCGTGGGTCGAGGAAGGAGCGCGATGCGTGCTATCGGTGCGCGACCTTAATTTCCGGAATCCTCGCTTTCACCTTGCTCGAGCGCTTGTTTCTTTGCCGCCCCTTGGGCTTTCCTTCTTCCTTGCCCTGATGGCAGCGAGCAGCGTAACCCTTGGCAAGCGCCGGCCCGTGGCGAGGCTACGGCGAGGCTACGGCGAGGCTACGGCGAGGCTATGGCGAAGCGAGGAGCGGCGAGGCAGGAGGTTAGCCGGGGGTATTTTATTACCTCGGAACTCGGTAGCATCTTCTTGCCAACCGTGCTCTAAGGAGAATGGAAGGGTTGCGGCCCACTATTATTCTTAATTTGGCCGATTAAGAGTACACGCAGCTTTCCGTGAATTGGGCTGCGTTGCGATTGCCGCGCGCGCCGGAGGCCGCCGCTCTATGTGTAGCTATGTGTCTGGGTGTGTATTTCGTTTTCGGCGGCGGTAAATCAACTCGCGCTCTGCCCTGCCCATTGTCGACTTAATTAAAAGCGATAGCGGTTTTGAGACCGCAATATCCCCGCTTCTTCCCGCCTCCTCGTCCGAATGCGCGCCTTCGACGCGCGTATATCCGGGGCCGAGATAATAATCCCGGCGCACAGATTTCACAGCGTGGCTCGCCCCGAGACTCTTGGGTATCGCTTTCCTAACTTTGGGAATACCGTGAAGTACGGCCTTGAGAAATATGAATAGTCCACGAGGAGCGAGGCTTTCAGGAAGAAAGGACAGAAAGATGAGAGTGGAGAGAGGGGGAGAGAAAGAGAGAGAGAGAGAGAGAGAGAGAGAGAGAGAGAGAGATAAAGAGATAAATTCACAGTGGAAACTTGAAACTGCAACGTCGTACAATCGCTCTCACCTCGCGAAAGAGCAAGAACAGACACACGGGATAAAATCCTTTTTCGATAATAGCTCTTCCACGTGATCCCCTGAAATACTTTAAACGCCTCTTTCGCCTTCGATTTCTCTCTAGCTCTCTCGCTCCCTCACTCGTGCGCATTGCTAGACTACTCTTTTTCATCCCGCCCTCGGGAAAGTCAGGGTGCAAACGTACTAGCGGCGATCCGATAACGTGGAATATCTTTGTACGGCGAGGCCAATGTCGATTCTTTGAGCGGCGGCGCACATCAGTATCGAACGCGAGGAGACTTGAACTCGCCCTATAGAGAGCACGCTCTGTTTCGTGGAGAAACCTTTATCCCAAGATCGAGGATCTCTCTCCGCAGACGTCTTGATGTTTCAGCCTTCGGCAACAGGAACCGTCCCACTCTCCCCGTGAAAGATGCTTGCCCCTCGAGTAACTCCACGACGACTTTATTGTACCTCCGACCAGTTCTCGCCGCGCTTAGTCGATGGATGTATACGTATGAGATATCGAAAAATAGGGATTGCTTGTGCACCTTGTGTCAAGTGTTGAGGGGCACGAAGAGCCATAATACAGCGCGAGGCTTCGGACGAGCACCAATAGATCGTCCGATTTCAATTTGAAGTCCAATTGGGAGGAGCGAGTCCGTCCCGACGGGTATAATGCGAAACACCCGCTAAATTTTCGGAGAGCGTGTGGCACCGTATGGCAGTGCTCGGCGGACTTAATTAAAAATGAAACGAGCCCTTCGGGAGTGCCGCGGCTGCCGAAATTCGTCGGCGCTCGCTCTATAAACCCGAGAATCGGCCGTGCCTCCGGACAATGACGTCCCTCTGCAAACGAACTGCATATCCGTTCACAACGGATCGGCCCCGATCCTCTTCTCCAACTCGCACAAAACGTAGTGCTACGTCCAGTCTTCCCCATGCCAGGTCTACTCTTCTATCAGAAACAGTGGCGCATAGAACGTGACCTATCCAGAAGAATAGATTCCCAATCGATCACTTTTTACAGGCGACAAAGTGACGAGCTCTTTCATGTTCTATAATTGATCCCTCGCTTAGGTAGCATGTAGAACTCTCGAGCGAAGTAAAACCGATGCAGCGCCACGGCAATTAACAATAGTCTATTGCCGAGGTAAGAGAGAATGTAATACACGTGGTTTATACCTTTGGCTAGGCATTCCAGGCCTCCTCGTCGCAGTAGCGATTGCCACTCCCTATTTGTTCACTCGATAAAGTGAGAGCTTTTGTTAAGAGAGTTGAGTAAAAAGCCAAGGACAATTGGGCTTATTAAATGAAAACAGCAGGTCTAGGTGGAGGGGTGGAAGGGGAGGAAGGGAACTGTGGGCGGCGGCGGGCCGGCTGGCTACTGAGAGATATACCAAGCGATTATAGGAACTCTCAAGCTCCTCTCTCCGCTTCTACATGAAATGAAGAGGATTGGTCGCCCTCCTGTTTCCTCCCACGACACCGGCGTCCTTTTGCAAACGAATGACCTATTTATACGATTCCTATCTATACCGTTGGGGGTTCAGGGAGTGGAGGCGGCGGGCGGTGGTGGCGGCAAACAGCCACTAGGAAAGCGAAAGCGAGAGAGACAGAGGGAGAGAGAGAGAGAGAGAGCGAACAGAGGGATGGTAGATTACCCTGCGGAAATCCGTCCCCGCCGAATACCCGGACTTCCGCGCTCCCTCGTCCTGTCGTCAAGCCGTTCACTCACTCACTCACTCTCTCTCTCCCTCTCTCTCCCTCTTTCGTACACTCAGTTCTCGTTGTGTCCCACAAAGCAAACGTTAAACAGTAGTACCAGTCGCTCGCCGCGGTTCCTCGGATTCTGGCCGACCAGCTCCGATCGCCATGTGCGTTTTTTGTTTCCGCCGATAGCGGCGAGCGCTGGGAACATTTTTTTGCTCCCACCGACGTCGGACCGACTACCGCACTCTCTCCCTCTCCCTCTCCCTCTCTCTCTCTCTCTCTGCCCACCCAGCTACAGAGATACCCATTCGGACAAGCTTTTGCTATGACCCTCCCCGACCTGGCGGAACTTCGATATTTCTCGGTATATTCCACCCCCGGCGCTCTCTCCCCCTCGCCCTCCTTTTCGCCTCTTCCCTCTACTATCACCCTGCGCTCTTGGTTAGCAAACGTTGACTCTCGGGTGTACTCGCTGAATGCCACGGCAGAGCGCCTTTTTTGCCCGCTCGTCGGGCAAAAAATTGTTGAAGGGGTAAATGTTGATGTTACGCCCTGCTGTTTCTGTTTGATTTATCGTGAAATTCATCTGATACTTCCGCGATAAACACGAGCGGCGGTGCATTGAGTTTTAACCGGTAACCTTGCTAGAGCCCGGACGCTCGTTATACGAATATATAAAATCTGGGATGAAATTCGATGGGATACAAGTTGGCCTCTCTACATTGCATATAGCAGGGTCATGTGCTGGTGTTCTTCAAGGATTCCAACGTACCGAGGAGAACTGGACACATAGGTCCTATCTGATACATGTCAATTGAGCTGCGAGCTTCAGCCGGATTGAGATAATGTCGGGGTTCCGAAACTTTGTTGCCCTCTTGTTTCGCACTAGCTCTCCCCTGTTTGAGAAGGTGTCATTGGGATGGTGCTAGTACGCAATGCCACCGGTGTTCCGCTGGCACTGGGCGTAACTTTCGGCAGCATTGTCAGCCACCAACCAACTTTCCACCCTGACTATAAACTGCGAACACTTGTCGGTCTATGTTTGATTCGGCTGATTGCAGGGTGCAGAGAGAGAGAGAGAGAGAGTCCGCGTTGAGTGTTTCCGTCACTTTCTACTTGTTCAAACTCATGTCTTTTTCCACTTGCGACGCGGCGGAGATGGCAAAAGGTATGCAAGTGGCTCGAGATACGCGACCGATTTGTTTCTTGCGCACCAGAGTGGCATCGGGAATAAAACGAAAGGTCTATAAACAGGGTGATCCGCGCAAGACAAATGAGAAGTGTCTTTTGTCGTGCATATTGCATCGACTTGGCGTCAATGGACATGCAGACGACGTAGCTACTTTCGTGTAGTGTGCAGTTTTTACAGCCCCCATATTATTCTTTACTTGTTCCCGCTAGCCAAGAGGAACTCCCCCTCTAGTTAGAATCGAATTCCCTTGAGTCGCTCCCGAACAAAGGAGCCAAGTTTCGAAGGACTCGCTTTAAAGCGGTTGCTCTTCACGCGGATTACGTCCTTTAGTTTCTGGCGTAGGGCTCGCTCGCAAGGATGCAATTTCTTGTGCTATCGGGGTCACAGCTGTATAACCGAGTGATAAAAAGAGTCGAACAGTCCGTGCTATTTTTGGATGTAGCGCCTTTGGAGCAACGGGAACGAGGATAGAGGACAGAAGGTGTAGGCGCTGTCTCTCCGCGGCAGACTAGAGTGTAAAATACATGGGTTGCGGGCTAGGGGGCGGCGGGCGAGGACTTTCAGTGGGTCTGGATATTTGCGAATTTATTTTGCCGATCGCTGGGAGCCGCGCGTTCCGACCGTGGGTAGGGGTTTTTCCAGGGCGATGAAAATTTCAAAGAGGTCTCGCTGCCGCGTTGCGCGGCGCGGCGGGCGTATTGAACCGCGACTTGGTTTGCCAGCTGCAGGTCGAGCTGGTACCAGTTGCCGACGTGAATACTGTATCAGTACAGATGCCGCCGAAACACACGTTTCCTTCCTCCTGGCCGCAGTAAACTCCCGGTCCATTCATATTTCAAGCCTCTCGGCCCTCTTAAAACTCTAACGATGAAAGTGACTAGTTTGTAATTTGTTGCCAGTCGCCGTCCGCGAAGCGAGGAGAATAAATTCCAGCGAATTGAAGCATGGCATCCCTCCCCCCAACCCCTCCGCCCATCTCTCTCTCGTTTGCTGCCGAATAGACTTGCTCCAGTTTCATGACAATTTTGCCGAGCATCGCGGGCATCAAGCTCGAGCACGCCTACCCCGAGCGGAGTTAATAAGAGTGGAGTCCTCGGTAGCGAAAGCGCGCCCTGAAAGATCCAGCGGGTCCAGAGGAAAAAAGATGCACCGGCTGACGGTAGTGCGGTAGCGGGGGCGGGGGTGGTTCAGAAGGGACTGGTGCGGTCGAAGTCATTATCCAGCGATTATTCACTCGGCACGGATCCCCGCTTCTTCACTGCTCTCGCGCAGTTGCGATGTGAATAGTGCATCAGTTCGGGACTGACATAAGACTCTCTTCCGGCAAAGAGTAAATTCAATCTATTGAGTGCACGAGCGAGCGCGCGCGCGCGCACGCTGCTTTCTCTCTCCCTCGCTTCCCCCCACGTCATCTCCCTTCTACTTGGCATCGCGCGCAAAAGGGACGGAAACAAAGAGATCTAGGTGGGGTTCGCAGGTCGGCCGGAGCGAAAGAAGCCGGGAGGATAAGAGAGTGGGAAAACACGAGTGAAGATCCGAAGGAGGGACGGCAGAAGCGTTTCGTCCAGAGGATTTCGGAGGTTTAACTCGGACGAGAGGAGATCACGAGACTTCCGTGTTTCGACCCCTTTGCGCGGTATAAGCTCGCCTTGGCACAGGGGCCGGGCTTGCAGTTAAAGCCTGCTATAGTCTCCTTTTAATATTCCGCCGCAATAAACCCACTCAAATATTACCCACTCCTGGGCTTTCTCTCCAAAACGACGCGTCCACGCACATCGCGCGATATCGACTAACTCTCCACCCTCGCATGCTTCTTCACATCAAAAGAGCCACGAGTGTTTAAGAGTCTAAACGTAGGAGTAAAAGGCGACAGGGTGAGATACAACAAAACGTCCTTTCCAGTCGGTCTGCGCAGCGCCTTCATTGTCGCTGCGAGGTGTCTGCGCGAGTTTTTCTCGAGAACAACCGGCAGAAAAGATAGATACAAAGGATCGGGTGGTGCTTGGCATTCCTCGCGTCCTTATAGCATAGCGTGGGGTAAAAGAGCGCGCGGGTGACGCGAAAAATTCGCTGAAAATTTCATGGTCGTCGCGTCGGCTGGTATGTAGTTTGCTGCGAGCGAGAAAGCGAGTGGGAGAACGTGGGAGGGAAAGAAAGAGAAAGAAAGCTGCTGCAGTGCAGACGGTGTCGCAGCTGCAGTTGTTCTCTCAGCGATGCGGCTCCTCTCCCGCGCCTCTACCGAAACCGTTCGTCCTCGGAGGATTTGGGAGGGTTTATGTCGCAGAGGAGGAAGGAAGATCGTTGGCCGCCTCGTGTTTTCCGCCTTCCGAAACCTCTCGCTTATCACCCGGGCTTGGAGATTCTGAAGGGAGGTGGTTCAACGACTCCCCCCCCTCCTCCCCCCATTTAACAACGAGAACGGAGGGAGGATGTGTTAACTGTTGCTAAACAGGCTTAATGACGCCGTGAACCTGTGCTTCCGACATGCGTCGTCGTGGAGGAAAAACGGAAATGCCGTTGGAGAGAACACTGCTCTGCTGGACATACATTGGCGGACCACTTGGTCATTTGGCATAAATAAAGGGCGATACCCGCCGCTGACAAGTGTTATCAGCAATTTGCATTTTCCCCGAGCTACCGAGCTACTTCTATTCGCGAGCGCACGAGTCATACTTTTTCTCCATGGAATTGAGCAACGATTTTGTTCTTCCTCTCCTTATCCCCTTCGGAAGATCTTGGGCTCGAGCGCACTATCCTCCTGTTGTTAGTTAGTGAAGAGCAAAAGGCAGAGAGCGGTGAACTGGAACCGGAGTCCGCGCTCCCGAGTCTTATCTATCGTTAATTCTCCTCAATAATCGGGACTTGGTCGTCTGCGGGCAGTCTCGTACATTCTTTATGCCCGCTAAATACCCACATCCGTGTGCATCACCGCCAGTACGACTGGACCAAGCCGGTTTCCAGTGCGCGTAGACGTACTGAAAGCTTGTGCCCCGGCCATCTACCGGGTGTATCGCTCGAATCTCACTACTATTATCACTCTCCTCCCCCTCGCATTCACCTCTTGAGAGTTGGTGAGGCGGAGAATGAGGGATGTGTCTCCATAGGCTGTATATTGCGGTGGTCATGCGCTACCCCACCAGTAAACAGCTTCCGATATAGAACGGCGAAAGGCGAGATTGCGACGCGTCAACGTATAATAATCGATTGGTTTGCTCAGCGTTAATTACAGTAATTGGAGCAGTAATTACTGACGGCCGGCTGATAGCGCAATTCACCGGATGAAAACGGTTCGCACGATGCGATGCCGAGCAAATACTGCCGCACCTTCCGCCTGGAGTTACTCCTACGTTCTCCCGGAATTCACTGCTCCGAATACTTTCCAGTGGTTCAATCAATAAAGATTATCTTGGAAGAGTGTTGCAAATGTCATATTGCTCCGAGTCCTAGTTTGCCTTCCGTGATTCGCGTCACAATAAAGAATAGACTATAAATACTTCCTCGGGAAGTATTTATAAGGTAACACGTAACTTGTGCCGATTCGATACACGTAAAAGCGTTGGTGAAGTGGTTCCGGGCAGTTGAGGGTGTGTGTAGATACCGCGTTCCGGGTCGCTTATTTCGAGGAAGCTTTTGTTTATCACCACGGTGGCGCCCAGTTTCGCAGACTGTTTATGAAGGCGGCAACCCATCGGAATTGACTGCTCCCCCGCTTTCAAGGAGGTTAGAGCGAACTGGAACAATTGAAGATAACAACCTTTAAATTTTGACAACGAGATTCTCTTCGAAAGTTCGAAAGAAAGTTGAAGGATTTTTGCAAAAAGGCTTTTTTGTAATGAAAGGATATGATGGGCTGAGGCGATGTGTCAGAACCGCCGAAATGGCATAATGGGCAGAAGTAGAGTGTACTTTGAGGATCACCCTATATGAGCGAGGACAGCGTGGGCCTACAGGGAAACCGGTCCCAGGTTCTCTCTCTCTCACTCACTCTTGCTCTCTCTCTTTGTCGAAGTCGTCGACTCGTGACCTTCGAAGCGCTAAGCAGCAGCGAAGCACTGCTGCCATGCAGTTACCATGCAGTACTTCACTGCTACGTTGTAAGATGTACCCCTCGCGAATCGGTCCATCTCTGACTAATCGGCAAGGGCCGCGAGGCGGCCGAGTTGGAAGCCTCGGCGACGATCGGCGGCAGACAGTAGACTTGGTCTCCCGAATATCAAGATGCACCTCGGCTCTGTTGGCCGACGATATTCGCGTGGACGCGCTCTACTTCGACGGGGGCTACACGAGAAGACCTCCTTCACGCGGAAGCTTCTACAGAGCCAGAGCCTCGCTCCTTTCTCTCTATTGATTCTCGGGGAACGCTGACTGCGCTTCCACCTATGTTCCGTTCTAGCTGTAGTGCTCAAGTTGGAAGCACGGCTGAATCTACTTCTGGCTGCAGTGGTAGCGGACTAGCGGGGAAGATTCCATTAACTCGGCGCTCTCTCCCGAGCGGGCTAATGTCGGAATCGAAGCATGCGCTCTTGCGTGGCCGGCGCTCTCCTTTCCTTTCGAAAGTACAACACACGGACGAGCGCGCTCGCCAGGAGGGCACTGGTGGTTGAAGAGCGCTCGATGAAAATACTTTGGGCCGAGGATGCCGCTCGGCGGGCACGCGACATTCCGAGCGAGCCGCTGTTAAAATCACGCAATCGAGCAGCATGTGTCAAAGTCTCGCGCGGAATGCAAGCGATTCCCTCAGATCAGCGAATATGAAATCGGGCGGAAAGATCGGCGCGCGTGGAAAGTCTCGGAGGCAGAAGTAGGCTGGTTCGCTGCTGCGAAGTTAGGGGACGGGTGGGTGGTTTTTGCGCGGAGAGTTGGGTGAGGATCTGGGCAGAAACGCCGGGGATTTTTCACCATGTGCCCGTCGCTGCTCGCTCTCTCGGGCGCTGCGCTCGGTATCCAGTGGGAGGACCGGTTTTACACTGGCTTAAATCCTGTTATGCCCGTGCGCGCAACGCCGCCGCGTGCATGCCGCTCTTCCACTCACGGCCTCACGGGCACAACCACCGGCGGGCTTCGCACACTTGGACGTCGTGTCCTCGTTGAAATCGTCCTCGCTCGCCTGCTGCATCACACCCTCCCAATAGGTTTCTCTCATTAGGACGACAGGATGACCCAAGCGAGTGAGCCAGCGAGAGACAGAGAGAGAGAGAGAGAGAGGGACCGAGTTTCTCTCGCATAGGCGACGGGAGGAAAATTTTCCTCGAAAATAGGGCCTTGGAGGATTCGCTGGACAGTCCGCTCGGGAAGAATGCGAGGAGCTGAACTGGCCAGGCCGCACAGAAATTTCTCCGGCGTCGATAACGACCCATTGTTCAGTCGTGCGGCCACCGCTGTCCGCGAAAGAGAAAGGTTTTATGGCCAGTCCGATATTGCACGTCGCGGATTTCGCTCGGGGCAATGAATCCGCATTAAGTGTTGGCGAATTCCGGAATAGACGGATCCGGGTCTTCAGGACACTCGACTTACCAAGTAGTTACGTAGATTACAATTCCATTTACTCCCAGAGAACACACAGAGCTCTACTTCAAATATTAGTCTGCCGTTGTAAGAAAGAATGTCTCGTTTTAGAGTAATGAGAGGCAGGATGTACCATTTTCTGGAAGTCGGATCCGCGTAGTATTGTGCCAAGTGCATAGAGTCGTCTTGGCATTTTTCACGATAGCATCCTCATTGTGAATGACAAAAGCCGTTCCCAGGAAAGACTGACATTATGCGAACGTATCGGTGTAGGTACCAATTGTTCGAGCGATGGCTTCGAGCCCGTTCGTTCATTGGAATCGGCGTCCTCGAATTACTATGTTCGGGCCAAGGAAAAATTGACGCCAGTTCGGCGGCTGTGTGCTCCACGTCCCCACGCATGCAGGACGCTGTTAACAATCATGCATCCAGGCCGACGTGAAACGATGCCATTCTCCCCTCGATATTTCTATCCTCTCGAGGCTACGCTTCGCAACACGTAGATATCCCGGCGAGCGAATCGCCCGAAAATTCCCGCCGTTCCTCCCTTAAATGTTCCCCGGCGGCATTCTGCCGAGGGTTTAACTGCGATCGTTTGCTCCCGAAAATGCTTCGTTTACGGTGGGCAAAACGACGACGGTAAATCTCCCGGACGCGGCGCTCCTGCGGCGCTACTTCCACGCTGCTGCTGCTGCTGGTGCCTCGAAAACCCGGGCAAGTTGGAAACCGGCGACGTTTCGACGTGAAAACTCCGAGCGACGTATAGTTGCTCACCAAATTCAACTGATACTGTCATTGCACCGCGACACTACTGCTAATCATTCTTCTGACCTCCAAGAGCCGCCGCATATACCTTACAGATCGTAAGGAGCATTCCTGCGATCCGGGGGGTAGAGTGGACTTGGCCAAAGGCCGGAAACTCCGTGATCCCGCAATATAAAAAGTGTAATGATCCGAACTGGAATGTCTGACCTCCATTTGCCATTTCACTGAACGTGTCGGCCACTGGCAAATCGAGGGTGAATGTGAAAGAAGTGGGTTTGGGCGCGCGCAGTCCAGGCATTAAGGCTGCTGCTCGAATTACGGGCGCGACGCTAAGACTTATTGTGATCTGGGGTGGGATTTAATGGGTTTCGAGGACAGCCGCGCGCCGTAACGTGAGATCTCACGCTCCGTCTCCTAAGAATGATGAAGCCAAGCCCGCCTTTGTCGAGGGGGCGCGCGGCTAAGTTGGAGGAATATAAGACGCGAAAGGGATCTCTCTTCTGCGCGGCGCGGCACTATCGAGCGTTGAATTTAAATCGGTGGATACCCTCGGAGATTGAGCGAAAAGGTCACGGACGACGGGCTATAATGCCGGCGAGAGCAAGAGGGTGGGAGAGAAAGAGTACGGCCACCACCACCTACTCTTCAGCCGAGATATCTACGCGCACACTTCCGCATTTTCATCAGGCCTTTCTTTAAGCCCCCGCACTGTGTACTCGTGTCAGCCGCACAATAGCCAGTCGTCGAATTTAAAGTGCACATTGACGACCCCGTCAACTTTCCGACGTTTGATGAATGATCGCGAGAACGAAGCGCCGGATCCCGTTGCTGTCAGAATGAAGACGCCAGATAAACAATACATTGTTAGCGACGGTGGACGTCGCCACTGCGACTCCCCGCGATATTAATACAAACTTTCAACACGGAAGGCAAAGAAATGTAGAGTTTGAGAGCGATACGTGGACAGAGGTTGAAAAATTAAAAACTCGAGCATTCATCTTGTGTTTCGCGGCCGATTGCGGCCTCAATGAAGACTGACTTGACTGCACGCCACGATGTCGTCACATAATCTTTGTACAAAACGAGCGAAATATACCGGCAGGCTGCCAGTCAAAACTGAGACGATGTGCAGAGCATTCTTCGATTTAGCCTCACTACGAGAATCAGTGTTCGGCTGGCCAAGTTATTGCCGACGGAACGAAAGTACCATTCCTCGAAAGATCTAGTTTCTAGATCCTCGCTTGGCGGATGCTCGTTCCGGCGTCTTGGACGATTCTATTGGGCTAAATATATGCGCGCTAGGTTTACACCAACCACCACCACCGCCACCATCACCGCTTGTGTCCTGTCCTGCCGGTGATTCCGCGTCATTTTTCCAACCGACCGATGACGCAATCGGCAGCTGCCCGCTACTAAATATACTCGATCACGCCCGCTATAACGGAGAACTGGAATCAAAGCTTTATGTGCGCGCTCAGACTTCGCCGCCGACGCGACGGCGTGGACGTGTTGGTTCGCTGTCTAGCTTGCTTTATTTCCCTGTTTCGCCATCGAGGACCGTCCGAGGAGCTCTTCCCCCGAGCTTTTTTCGGCCGCGCAACGTCCAACTGTCCCAGCAGAGTTAACCCGTGGCCCCGTAATATTATTAGTGCCTATGCCAAGATCGTTTATCACCGCAGGATCCGATGTGATTAATATCTCGTGCACAGTGTGTGCGGCTATCGGGTTCTCGCGGCGGCAGATGGATTGGTATCTAATCAGTCGGTATGGTGAGTCATAGTGGCCCGGAATCGCACACTGATCCCCGATGCATGGCGGCCGAGCTGCGGCTTTTGCGCTTGGCCCTCCGAATTCGATTAGATAGTTAGCCGCGTTCCTAGAGAGGCTGCGAATCCCCAGCAAATTAAACCGTTCGATTGCGATTCCTACCTCTCGTTCCATTTCGGATTTTTCTTTAGCTTCGAAACAATGCGCCCCATTCATCGAGAAGCAATTACACTCGGCGATCTGAGAAAAAGCTGTGTTCCTGTGAAGCCGTGTGCAGCGAGTCGATGTCACAGTACCCTATGGAGCCAACAGTTCTTTACGGTCACCTGTGAAAGACTCTCATTTCGAAGCGCTCGAAACACAGATGGCCGAATGAAATTCGACGAGCCAAAGGTGATAGTGAGTGGTCGCTTTGTCAGGGAAAAAGTCGAGGACATACTCCAGTGGATTACTGAGCCTTGGGGGACTTTATCATTATCCGCAGCTGGGCAAGCTATCGTGGTCAATCAATATAATAAAGTTCCTCATCATTCGTCGCGCGATGATTCCTCCATGATTACTCGACAACGCAATGTGATTATTGGATACAGAGGGTGATCACTACGCGTTACTAACCGGCCGGTTAGACTGCGCCGACATATGCAGAATGCATGTACTTATGGTACCCATGCACGGTCGCGGCCAGTTCTGCGGCTGTTCGTCCTCTGTATGCGTCCGGCTGGGTTTTATTGCGTTCGGCGCTGGCACCACACGTGGAAATGCGTGCGCGAGTATTGGCGTGGCGATTGTTAAAAAGCGATGCTGGACGTTTTACACTTGTAAGTTTACCGAGCGAGGCGTGACCGTCCACGTAGATCTAGGGAACTTTCCTCCTAAAAAATATCGATGTTCATGATGATATAGATATATTTGAGTTGGTACTCAATCCTTTCGGGTCAATTGTAATAGCCTGATACAAATTCTAGAAAGTTTTCTCCGCCAAAGCGTGAGCACCTTGCCAGTTAGCGTTAATATCTTCAAATGGCCATCGAGGGTTCGATATTGTTAGACCTGTTATCACCAATTGGTACCTGCATTACGTACGACTGTACTTCTCGCCACGTCGCTCTTTCACGAGGGCTGGTTTCAACGTTGCGAACCACTCGCGCCTTCCCGGTATTTAGAGTAGGTTCGTGAGAGCGAGCGTGCTCGCCCGCTTACGTAAAGTTTAACGATATTGTTTCGCGATGGTTTGCTTTACGCGTTAATGACCATGCACCTGGGCTGGAAGGTTAACGAGGCCCCTGCTCGTTGACTCTCGTGATTGCTTTTTCATAGAATGTCGCCGCAGCGCGCACGTTCTTCTCTGTTAGGTTGTTAGCTATGAGTGGATGGTCGACTGAGACTTTCGTCGCGCTCCGGTTATCGGGCAGCATCCACTCCCGATATTGGCAGTTTCTACAACGTACTGCTTGACTTAGTGCTTCTATCGGCAACATTCTCGGTAATTGTCTGTTGACATCGCCGGTTATCTGCCGCCTCCTTCGCGGCTGACGCAGCACATTCCCAAACCCGTCTTCAGCGAAATGGGGGAACAATGTGTTTCGCCAAATGCACCACCGGCATTTGGGTCACTCTCCGATTTCTCTCTAGTCCATGTCCATGAAGTTAGCGGGGCCATTTTATGGGATTGAAAAATAAATATTTGTGCTCGTTTGTGCTTCGTATGTGCCTGTGTGTGCACTAAAGCAAAAAGCCGTACTATAAGCGGGTAAAAAGTTATTGAGCAAAATGTAATTTTGCTTCGAAGTTAGCGGGGCCATTTTGTCAGATGCAAACAAAAAGTAGTGTATTCTATTGGGCTCGACATGTGCTTGAATGTGCAGGCAATTAAATTTCGAAATTCCAAAAACTGACGATTTTACGACATATTTTCAATTTTTGTCGAGAAGTTAGCGGGACCATTTTGTCGGATGCAAACAAAAAGTAGTGCATTCTATTGAACTCGATATGTGCTCGAATGTGCAGGCAATTAAATTTCGAAATTACAAAAACTTGCGATTTTACGGCACATTTACAATTTCAAGGGTGAAACGACTATTTTCGAAAATATCGGTAAAATATTATTTGTTGTGCTGTATACGTATACTGTGCCGGGCATGGAACTAGCCGAGACCTTGCTCATCACATGATTGTGTCCGGCGCAATAAATGCCTGGGGGATGAAAGAGCAACAGCGCCCGGGCAGCCATATTTTAAGTCCGAGCAAATTATAAAATTGGTGGTGTTATAGGTTACACCGGTGGATTTGATTCGTCAACAATAGGACATTACACAGCGTACATAAAAATCCTAAACGAATGGTATTGTGTAGATGGGGGGTGCAGAAAAGGTAATCGCTATATCGTGAAAAAACAGACCGATATTCATGCGCATATGTGTATATACACAATATTTTGAATAAAATTGGATTATAAACCCATATCTATCCCGATTCTAGTCCCTACCCCTATTGCGTTTCCTCTTAAGATATTAAGAGGCATTATACAATACAATCGTGCATTATACATTCGCCAGTTTGTGGAATTTCAACATTTGCCCCGCTAACTTCGAGTCAAAAATACGTTTTTGCTGCATAACTTTTTACGTAATTTGAACTATGCTTCTTTACTTTCGAGCACATAAAACCACACATTTAGCATAATACAGCGAAACAATGAGTTTGCCGATATTTTTGAAAATGGCCATTTTCACTGACGGCAGTACACAAAAATATGCCGTGAAATCGTCAAACATTGAAATTTTTAGATTTGGTTGACTGCACATTCGAGCACATATCAAGCACAATAGAGCACACTACTTGTCGTTTTCATTCGATAAAATGGTCCCGCTAACTTCTTGGCAAAAAACGAAAATATGCCGTAAAATCGTCAGTTTTTGAAATTCTGAGTTTTGATTGACTGCATTTGAGCACATATCGAGCACAATAAAATACACTACTTGTTGTTTGCATCTGACAAAAGGGCCCCGCTATCTTCGAATCAAAAATACGTTTTGCTTAATAACTTTTTACCCGTTTATGGTACGCTTTTTTGCTTTAGAGCACGTAAAGGCACACATTTAGTGCAATAGAGCACAAAAATTACTTTTCCGTTATTTTCGAAAATAGTTGTTTTCACCCTTGAAATTGAAAATGTGCCGTAAAATCGCAAGTTTTTGTAATTTCGAAATTTAATTGCCTGCACATTCGAGCACATATCGAGTTCAATAGAATGCACTACTTTTTGTTTGCATCCGACAAAATGGCCCCGCTAACTTCTCGACAAAAATTGAAAATATGTCGTAAAATCGTCAGTTTTTGGAATTTCGAAATTTAATTGCCTGCACATTCAAGCACATGTCGAGCCCAATAGAATACACTACTTTTTGTTTGCATCTGACAAAATGGCCCCGCTAACTTCGAAGCAAAATTACATTTTGCTCAATAACTTTTTACCCGCTTATAGTACGGCTTTTTGCTTTAGTGCACACACAGGCACATACGAAGCACAAACGAGCACAAATATTTATTTTTCAATCCCATAAAATGGCCCCGCTAACTTCATGGACATCTCTAGTCCGTAGTATAGTATCCGGCCAAGGAGCCAAGTATCTTGGAGAATCTTCTGTCTGTCAGTCTTTGATCACTGGATTGAACTTAGTTCCGGGAATGATTGAGGTAGGTTGGGCTCAATCAGCCACACTTTTCCAGCTTTTCTCGACATTTTCATCACTTTCTCTCCTAACTGCTAGCCTTCCTCTACTCCCAATCTTCTCCCGCGAGCGAGCGCGCGCGTGCGCACGCGCACGTCTACCTTCCATTTAAGTTCCGGCGCACTGCACTTACTACCTAACTTCGTAACTATCGTTAACGTTGCCTAACGATTATCGACCCCTGATATCGGCCCTCACATAACTACCAGTTCATACGTACGTGTGTGCACTACGTATTAGCTCCTTGGAATTGAGAAGTAATGTCATTTGCGAACTAATTTTCGATATGCAGGGCTCGCCAGTTATCTCCACAACCAGGCAGTGAGAGAGGCTGATGAACGCAACATAATTTTGCCAGGACCGTTTGTACGATTCCGATACTTGGTTTATGCGGATTAGCATTTTCAATTCGAAGTGCTTTGACCGCGAAGCAAAACACCGCGCCACAAATGATGAGAAAAATAAAGTGACTGAGCAGGGTCCATGGGAATAGTTGGAAAGCGGTTTAATTTCACATGAGATTATGTGACGTAACCCTCGGGCGTGAAGATGCAGAATTTAAGCGGCCGGCTAAAACGCCCTTCTACCCATGTTGCGTATGAAGGAGGCTGGGGATCAAGATAGTGGGAGAGCGATTATAAGGAAAAGAGGGAGGATGGGTTGATGATATGAACACCTGCTTCCGAGCGGTTGTTCCTTCTTCTCTTCTGCCGGTTCTCTCGGTTCTCCCGGTTCCTCCTGAGCGGCAGCGTCCACTTGGCCGAGCTGTCGGTGCGAGTGTTACATGCAACCCTCTCTCTGGCCGTGGAGCGACTGTGCGCGCCTCTGGTACACTGTATCTCATTCCTGCCTCGTGGCGAGCAAATGATTTGATTAGAGAACAATGGCCTTCCATTAACAACCTCGTCTCCCCGCACGGCTTGCCCGGGCGGCCCTCGCATCGCTGAGCGATACTGTCTGTCAACTGACTAACCCCTAGCGCGGCCCCTCAGCAGCGCCAAGCACTCTGACGTCGCTGGACACGCGCAACAGAGGGCCCCCTCTATAAAATTGTTTGAAAATTCAGCGAGAACGGTTTACGCGAGAAGTGTTTCATGGCTCGGCGTCCGGGGGAACGTGGGGGAAAAGAGGATCGGATCCCGGGCGTTGTTCAGTCTGCAAATGAATATCGCTGCGAATAAGCCTTTGTACGTATCCACGGGCCGGCAAAGCGCGAATTCTATGGCCTCTGTATTTTGCCCGGATATAACCCCGGCCGGCCTCCCTTCCTCAATCGAAATTCAACGCGGACAGGACACGTGTACTAGGATTGAAATGTTTACATAGGAAGCAGTCGTCGATGGCTGCTGACCGCGGATTTGTTATTTCTCGTGTCTTCTCGCCATCGTGTAACGCCAAAAGCCCGATCGGGATCACGCTACGGAACACGTACGTCTGCTCGGCGAAGCGAAAGCGGCACTATAATCGCGGCCATTGGCCACTGTGCGTCGTTGAGGCCTGATTGCGCTTCCTCGCGCGCGAGAGCGAGAGAGCGAGAGAGCGAGAGAGAGGGAGAGACGCTAATGAAAAATGACTCGAGTCTATTGGACGGGCCATTTTTGCGCGCAGATTTCTTTTGTATGCCGCTCGTTAATATTGGCCGAGTCTTTTTTCGCCCGGCCGTCGCCGCCGCCACTGTGAAATCCCGAGCTGCGCGTGTGGTTAATTGGGAAGCCCTGACGAGGAAATAGGTTATCGATCCCGCGGACAGTGACTCGTTTTGACAGTGCATCGAGAAGAGTGACGCCGGGAGCGATAACAGAAACAAATTTCCTATGCCATTGGCGGCAGCCGGTGGCCGTCGGTGGCCGCCGGCTTTCCATCTGCCCATCTGTCGACTGACATTTGAATGAGGTTTTTTTCATCGCCGTCCCTGAATTCCATATTGCGTGCTGCCAGGAGAAGACGCTTTACCGAAGCATCGTCCGGAAGACTGAGACTTACGGGCATTTTCTCCACGGCATTCGTCGCTGATAGAATTTGTACGAGGCGGCCAAGAGGGGGATGGGCGAAATGTCGGTGGCAATCAAAAAATCCTCACAATTTTCTTGTTGCCGCGTTCCCCGGCATGAAAACTATTTCCCCTTCGTGATCAGTACCATCCCCCGATCTTGCACTTGAGATCGTCCCGGCAAATGAGGTGTGCCGTATCTACGCGTTTATCTTCGTTTCGCAAGTGTCTCCGTCTCCTTTCCCGTCCACTCCCCCGGGATATTCTTATTCCAACGGGCGGCGGATCCTGGGGCTCCGATATTAGGCACGTCGCGCACGTTCATTTGGCTCCTTTCTATCTCCTTATTCGCCCGGAAATATCTGCACTTCTCTCAGGAATCTGGCGCGCGCGCGTGTGTGTGTGTGGGTGTATGCACACGTGCGTGCGTGTGCCCGGCTGTTTTCAGCAGGGCGGCGGTAAAACGCGCTTAGAATCGCCTGAGATGAATACTACGGACGCCTCACGGAAAATCCGTTTCTTTCCCGCCATAGAATTCCACGGATTTCCCCGTAAGTCAGCTCGTCGTCGGCGCCGCACGCGCGCGCCATATTTCTCCAAAGGTCGGCTGCCGCTGCAAGTGTGAACGCGCGCGTTCATATTAATTTGAAATAATACCTCAGCGCCGTGGTGAATAATCATCGAAGCTGCCTGCACCGGTAGTGACTAGAGCAGTAGCAGCCAAGTATTGCTCAGCGTCTCTGCTCCCTAGAGATTTCGCCTGGAGCTTCTGCTTTACCCGTGGGAGTCGCATGCCAGTTGCTCGTAAACAGCAGTTGGAAAAATATGGATGGGACAACTCTGAGTGAGGGAGTGCATCCCGGCACTTGGCTTTAATCCTGAACCGCGACAGTTCGCCCTGCTATATTATTGCTAACTTAGATCTCTCTCTCTCTCTCACTTACTCAGAGGAAAATTATCGTCACCATGCCTCGTGTCTCCCGCCATTCTCCTTACAACAGGATGCTAAGTGACTCGCTAAGTAAACGCGACTTCCTCAAGGACGCGCTTAAATATTATATTGCTATACATATGCCGGTAAATACACGCGGCGGTTTCACGTAATCTTATGCAAACTCGAGACACGTAACATTTTTAAACCACTGCGGTGCCCCGAACAAATGCACGAGAGAGCAGTCAGTTCCGTCCGCGCGGAGGGATGAGTAAGTGCGATGATTTCGCAGCGATAATTCATCCGCCGAGGAGTGAGAGATTGATCCCTGAGACTCGGGTACTGTTGGCGTGACAGGGCAGGAGGGTAGCTGCAGGAGCCGGTGCCGATAGAGAGATCCCATAATTTTCGAGCGGGCGTACGCACTAACTGTCAACCGATTTCGCATTTACGCCGCGCTGTCAGTTATTACCGGGTAGAAGTATAACGCAGCCGACAGTGTAAATAATTCAGGGCTCAATTACGCAAATTGCGAGTCAACGTTCCCTTGTCCCCCTTTGGACCTCTCTGCACTCCCCGACGCTCCTGCTGCCGGTGGTGTTGGCGCTTGCCGGCGCGCCGCCGACGAGTATAGGGACACCACCCCTGCTGCTGCACGTTCTCTGCGCCGCCACTTCATTTTCCACCCCCTCATACATCCCGCCACCATCCCTCCGTCGCCCGGTGACTAATAACTAGTTTCGAGAGTGTCGTTGTAAGCTTTAAAAAACATTCTGTGTGCGTACCTGGGTGGAGCGGTGAGATGGCGAGGCCTGGTTGGTATACAGCCGGTGATGAAGTGCCCCGCAATCCCCGGGCGCTCACCTGTATCGGATCAAAAATCGTCGAGCAATCGGATGGCTTTTACCTCGCTACGAAAGGTCCTTTCCCCGTAATTCCCGCTACTCTGCCATTGCTCTTTGTCACTTGAGAAGCACTCGAGGGCGCGCTTTCCACTCGGGCGGCCGGGCGCGGTGCTGTGCGGTGCTGTGCGGTGCTGTGCCGCGCAGAGGCCTCTTCTATGCCTGAGCGACAAAATGATTTGTGTCTGACAACTGTTTAGGGGCCTCCCATTTTTCCCCGCGTTCGGCGAGATGGAGAAGTTTAATTCCATTAAAGCGAAAGCGATTGAAAGTGGTCCTGGGATACTCGGCGAGCATGCACAGGCATAATTGGTGAGAGGCCTCTCGCGCGCAGAGTAGAGGGTTGAGAAGACACGTGCGCGGAAGAAAGGAGCCGCACTCGAAGCCGCGATTATTCGGGATCGCGTTAACGAGAAACGGGTTTCCTGCTTCCGACGATCATCTTATTACCGGCGAGGCGGTTTCTTTCTGGCTGGCTGCCCCTCTCGCGCTTCCTCTTATAAATGAAACGGATATAAGCGGTAGCAGCAGGCCTTGCGCCCGCTTCTCGGTGCTTCCTTTAAAAAAGAAAAGGAAAACCAGTAGAAGCAGTAGTAGCAGCAGCAGCAGCAGGACGAGGAGGGGCGAGGGCAACGTGGCGGAGAGAAGAGATTTGCGAAACTTTGGAATTAACGAGGATGGAGTGCTTCGCGACGAGTCGCGCTGAAACTTTTACAGAGACCATTCAACTCCCGGGCATGTAACCTCTCGGGGTTGAAGACGCGCACCATAATCCGGCGTAACAATGTGCCAGAAAATGCCACCCCTCGAGCGAGAGGGCTTGCCAGCCAGCAACCTCCTCCCGCTCTCCACCGGCGGTGAACTCGAAATACGCGCGCCGTCTAGATTTATCACCGCTCCCGCGTACGCCAAAGCTCGAGCACCGGCTCTACGCCCGCCGCGCCGCGCCACTGCGATTCCACCTGGCAGGTTAAATTTACCGGCTGTTATTGCCGAATTTTCGGCATTTTATTCGTCACTTACTCAAGCTCCGAGCTTAATTCGGCCAACGGAGCGGACGCAGGTGTGCATGTCAAGCAACTGAAAGAGCACACCACCTTCCACAGTATACCAGCAGTAATGCAGTGTGCGCTATTCGGCGAAAGCCGGAGAGAGAGAGAGAGAGAGAGAGAGAAAGAGAGGATAAGAAGAGACAGGTTGCTCGAGATGAGGAACTGGCAATAGACGGTTAATATCAGGTTTCGCAAGGAGGGTGTCATTAATTTGTTACTTAAAAGGAAGCACCTCTTAAAGCCTTGATTTATCATTGCAGACTCGGTTCGTCAGTGACTTCTTAAAAGTAATATCGGCCGCATTTATTACTCGCCGCTGGATCGTAATTAAACGGTTTTTCAACCAACGCGGCAGCTCGTTTTCATGCTCTTCACCTCCAGTACCACATTTGCTCGGACGCGCTTGTCAGTTATTACTGAGCATTGCTAGGGTTCACGCAGAGCTTAAGGATCCCTTAACCGGCGCTAATTGATTCCGCATAGTGTTTAATTGACTCATTAATTCTCAGACGTTGCATCAGGCGGTAGTCCTCGTCCCGGTAACGGGCCAATCACCGTTAAGGCGATCACTGATAATGGAAAGGCTTCGCTTGAACATGCCAATGCGTAAGAACCCTCCTTTCCCTGTGGTTCTGCTAATCTGCCGCTTCTTCGCGTTCGCCTTTGCCTTTTGTTTGCGTCTACGACACGTATATGAATTATGCCTGCGGGCCGACTTTTCGCATTGGACCTGTGTCTCTGTAGTCGGTCTAGGTTGCCCGTGGAGAGGTTGCGCGTGCCGAGCGCGTCTCCCCTCTTTTGTGTACAAATGACACCTCTCCCGTTTACGCCCGTCTTGTCGTCGGCAGCGGCTCCCGACCTGTAAAGGGATACACTTCCTCTGTCGCTGGATACGCAGCGTGAAGTGACTCCCTGGGCAAGCCCGCCGTGCCAGGGGTATCTGGGACTTCTTTTTTCCTCGGGAGCTTTGGTTACAGGTAGAGAAATCAGAGCACATGCTTTCTTCCTCGAGGAGACGGAAAAAGAGATGAAAAGGGTTTGTTGTGTACCACTATTGTATAATTGACTACTACTGAGCTACACAGGTGAATTCCATTCAGAGTGACACCTTTTACCTCTGAGTGACGTAAAGTGTTCGTAATTGCATTCGTAAATTCCTCGTGAATTAACGAAATTCAAATTTCGCCGATAAGCTATCTCGGATTATTCGCAACTCGAATGAAAACACTGGCCGGTAAACGGCGGAAAACTTTTTAGCGCGGACGCGTTTATTTACGAGTGCGAAATTCGCTGTAATTGTATTCTGCGCGTACAGCCAATCTCGTCATGTTGAAGTACACTACAACGGAGAAAGCTTTTTCTCTCTTTCGCCGCTTTTCAGAAGTATCTGCGAGCCTCTACTATTTCGTCGATCCTACTCGAGCACAGGCTCGATTTGTAATTTGAAACGAGTAAACATGCCAGGGGAAGAAAATACGGAGAGAGAATAATGGGAGTTCGAAATAACACAAAATAAATACCACCGGCTTGTCCAGGATTGAGACCTTTCTTCTTGATACATAGTTCATACACGAATCTTCGGATCATTCTCACGTTTTTAGTACTCGCCCATTATAGAGATTACCATTAATCTCTTCTGTTATTCGTTAGCGCTTTTAAGTAAGCCGCTCGGAGTACCGTTGGTTTCCCGCGCCTGGCTTCTCAGGTGCGGCTGTCTTACGGCGTCTACTCCACGCCGATTATATGCGAGCATTCGTTGGACTCGGTTTTCCCGTAGGTGCGTGCGATCCTCGGTAATACTCTGTAGTTGTGTGAAGCTCGGCACACACAGTTCGCTCTTCCACGAAAGGATCTTTCTTCCGCAGCTGGACCTCTCGAGCGCGGGCACGGAAGCCCGGAGATAAGTAGATTCCATCCTCTTGGTAATTACACGCTTCCCTCTCTCGTGTGCACATTTTCTCCGTTCCTTTTGTAAACACTGCTAATCCCAGCGCGTGTACCCTATCTGTCTGGCTGTCAGGGCGACGAAAAGGATGCCTAATATATTTGCCTAAACGCTTCTCTCCCTTCTAGTCGTCGGGCAGCTCGGGTCCTCGCAAAAACACCCGGCAACCCTTTCCACGGACAAGATGTGAACCCGATCCACGCCCGGGATAATTTATGCATCTTCGCGGAGCGATATCAATTTCCAGAGCAGCATTATCGCATCAATAACAGCAGCGGCAATAGCCGTAGCCGTAGCCGGTAGCGGCGCAGTGCCTCTCTTGCTGGCAATAGGTTCCTCGTATTTCCGCTATCCATTTCTAGTGACAGAACCATCCGCGCCGGAATTTAGCCAGCGGCAATGGAATATGGCCTGCTAATTCCCGCTAATCTCATTCGCTGCAAGTTGTACCAGCGAGGTCTCTGAGTCGACTCCGACTCGAACAATATCCAAGCAAACCACAGTCTTTCGGCGCGTATGATCGAACCGCGCTGTGATCGAACCCTCCACGGCTGGTTATTTGCCTGGAGACGGCTAGATAGGAAACCAGAGAGGGAGAGAGAGTGGTAGAGGACCGGAAAACGTCAAAGGAGCAAAGAGAACGAGTCGGGTTTTTTATTCGGTGTTGTTATAAAGAAGCAAAGGGTACCAGGCGCGCGGTAAAGGAATATTAAGCCGGCTATGTTCTATTTTTAAAAATTCACCACCATCCGCGGCCTATACCCCCAGGGTTATACTCGCCAGTTTGAATTTTCGATTCCTCTTTCCTGGTGTGCGGTATGCACTACACCGCATATTGCTCGTTATCTTTCGTCTTAGTGACAAGATGTTGCCGATGCACAGAAGATGCACATGGTAGATTGGCGAGTAATTGAGTGAATTGCTATTTTCTGTTATTACTGATTGATTGCATTTCTTCATCCTATCATATCAATCATAGAATCTTCAGTTATAAATCCCAGTGCAACCACGTTCGTAACTTTTCCTTTACTAGCGCTTCGAAAACAGGGTGCGCTGTCCATTTGCCAAGAAGTGCAATAATTAAAAATTTTAATAAGCTGTCAGTGAGGTCCGAGCAGTGTATCAAAGTGTTGCTGGCATCTTTTTCATCGTTACTTCACTGCAAGGTGGTAGGTTCACTTTGCCTTTGCCACTTGAGATTGTAATTTCAAGTTGGCATCCATCTTGCAGATAGGCTATTCCATTACGCTAACTCGACGATTCGGTAGCACTCCCACGAGAACGGATACATTCTGACGATATGATTAAGGGAATGCCTGTTTGTCGTATTACAGAGTAACTTCTACTCAGCCTCATGTCCGGAAGCAGTCCTGCGCTGTCTCCGTATTAATGCACTAATAACAGTCCGCCGGGCAACTGGAACGAATCCCCGGCAACGAAATCCTGGTAATGCGGGGGCTAACGACGTTAAACCGTGCTATATACACGCCCCTAACCCAACACCACCGATGCAAATAGCACTCGCATTAGTTCCCGTCACGTTTTACAGGCAGAGCCGTGGATTGTCCGAAACAAGTGCATTTTCGTACACTTCATTCCCCCGGTGCACTAATTACAGCGCACCTAACGAGTCCACTGGAGACTTGAGCCCGCGGCAAAGAAAGAGAGAGCGTCGTCGACATACGCGCCACAGCTCGAGACTTTCTAGCATCAAGCTTGTGCGCTCAATTGATAGGTCTAGCTTCGTTTGCGGCTGCGGAAGGCAAGGTGAAAAAATGCGCATAATTGGACCTGTAGCAAAGCGAGTCGCGCGCGATGCTCAAGATAAATGGTGCGGCCTCGCACGTGGTCAGACGTTTCGGGCGTGCATTCATCCTCTTCGCCACTCTCGGTGCGCATCGTGGCAATTAGCGGCTAGCTGACTAATTAACGCGAGCGCGCGCATATGCCAAGCACACACGGAGAAATAGCAGAGCAGCGAGAGAGGGTTAAGGGGCGAGGGGGGCGAAAGAGAGGCAGAGGCGGCACCACAGTGTCTATGTCATCGCAAAGATGGATAACTGTGCGGTTTCTTTCCGCCTCGTGGCGTGTGCTGACAGCTGATAAAATATAAATATGCCCTGGCGTCGGGTGGGTGGGGCTAATGTATTTGCCTTGGCTACCACTTTGCTACGCTGTTACCTCTCGAGTATTTACGGTATCTGCATCTCCTCCGCGCGCTACAGTACAGCCACTGCTCGATTATGCTTATGCATTGGGTTTCATATCCGGGGATTATCACATGTACTTCTTCAGTCCATCTGCAAAACGTAATTGCCGCGAGTCCTCCAAACGTTCTCACCTCCCACGCGATGTTGATACTGGTTTTGGCGCGTGACGCTTTCAGCTTGATTCACCTGTTTATCTTATTTATTCGTAGAGGAGGCAACGCGTGTAACGTTATTCCGAAGCCTGTCCGCGCACTTGGGAAGAAAGACTGGAAATAAATCTCGGCATGCGGAATTATATGATTTTCTGACGATAAAAGGGAGATTCGTCTAGTCGGTAGTAAGTTTCGCAAACTCGTGCGCGACTCTACACTTCGCTAAAGCGGGATCGCTCCTCTCGACCGATATCATTATCTTCTTCGTTGACTGGCAGCATAATTTCATGTTATGTACCATCTCTACGTATTTGCGGCTGAGGGAAAAGAAAGGCTTCTCGTGCACCGAGACAGCCTGGGATGGCGGGAAATTTACTTTATGCCACGCGAGCAGCAGCAGCAGCAGCGGTAGCATTCAAACGAAGTAAAATCTATTTTCTCTCGACGAATTACGACTCCCCAGCGAAATCCCAGCCGGCTAATTTCCACTGAAAATATCCCTATTTTATTATCTCATATTCCTGGAAACCGCAACGGTAGCAGCGCCCAGCCAGACTAGTTTTACTGACATATTTCGCCGTGGCACATGACAGCAGTAGGTGCGAGGGAGGCTGCGTCATGCGATCCAAGTCAGCAGAAGCGCGCTCTTATTCTTATCCCGTCAAGATCTTCTGGGATCTTCAATCCGCACTAGTTCTGTCTCTCAGTTCAACTAGATTTATGCGCCGCACGCATGAGGGAAAGACAGGGCAGGGTGAAGGAGGCTCGGCGAGAGGAAGCAAGCCGCCAGAAGGGAAGGGAACGGGGGAGAGGCAGTAGGGCCGGGCGGCCATTGAAAAATTAAATCCAGTTGAACTCGAAATCGCACTAGACACGCGAGATCGTCGTCGTTAGATTAAAGGGTGTCCATTACACTGGGCCGCGCGCACCGCTGGTGGCTCGGACGATAAATGGCCGTCGGCCGTTCGAAGTGCCTCGGCTCTCCTACGAGGAGGGCGATATATCAGGGAAAGTCAGGAGACAGCCGGTAGTTGGGAGACTTCTTGGCTTAATTTACAAATAGAACCAAGTATTTCAGGGAAATCCGGATGGGCTCCCATCGAAATCTCGAGCCGGTCGCGCCACTGCCAGTAGTTTCGGTCGGCGCTCGCTCAGTCATCGCGGACATCCTTGAGCCTCAAAAGTTTCCTCGACGTAACCGACACGGTAAACTGTCGCTCGCAGCTTGTAATCAGATCTGGCGCGGCTAGAACACCTCAATGTCGCGTAAATCTTGTATCCTCCTCGGTTGCTTCATCTGGTGTCGTATTCAGCTGGATATTGCAGACCGGCGAGGATGACTGAAGTCTCTGACGAGGTGTCGAGCAGCATGCTCGCATGTGCACTCTCATCGTGTGTTTACTGCTTTTTTGTAAGTCGGAATCGAATGAAAGCTCAGTGGTGCCGACACTCCGGAGTCCATTCGACTTGAGGAGCACTGGCGGCCTATATGGCAATATAAAATAAAATGATGTTTATGCGAAGGTATTCGTCTGGACCGTAATTAGCTCGGCTCGTCGTATGACCCACTCGTGGCTTTTTCCTTCCGTCGACTGGCGCTCTACGGTTTACGGTTTCCAACGATTCCCCGTCGTTTTTGCGCTAGTACCCAAGTGCTGGTATTCGATGGCAAACATTCAAACTTAAAACGCGTACGGCACGGATTTTCCGCTTTGGTTCAACCTCCTAAGTGGAACGATTGCCGCCTCTCTAATTCTCACGCGAGTGTCTGGTTAATCCGACACTTTCCCGAAAAGCTGGAAAGTGCGGGAAGAGAGTGTTTAATGTTTACGCAGTACACCGATTAAAAAAACTGTGTGAGGGTCAATCGAACTGGCGTAGTTTTGTTTGACGACCCAATGAATTTCATTGCACGATTTTTGTGTACTTCAGAGAATGTGTTTTTAACTGGACCGTTTTGTTTGTCTGTTGCAGGTGAGTGAACGCAGAGATTATCACTATGTAGCCGCTCAGAGCCGAGGTAAATGCAACCGATAACATTTTTCTCTTATCCAGTTCCTCTTGACATAGCTACACAGCACACACTTGATTTCGCTAGGACTCTCGAGAATGCATGTAAAGAGGTACTCCAACGCGGTTCTCGCTCGCGAATGATAATGATCGTTTCTAGCTAAGTGCTCGATTTTGATTCAATGTCAGAGAGGTTCGCTATTCCTATGTGTTCCACAGTAGAGCTGCTCGCGTGGGTGGCGAACGCACGAAGCCTTGCCGCCTACGAGCAATTCGTTATGCTTCTTATCGACCTCGATCACTATGTCGACCTATGAACTAGATCTCTTTTAATAACCGAGTGTAATTCGATTATAATGGGGAAGGCGGAAGTATATGGAATAAGAAAAGTTCTTCTGACCCTTCGACAGAGAGAAGGAGCGGGAGATGGCGATTATGTGTGTAGGGTGTACTGCGTCACTGGACGGTTATGTTAGAGTTATCTCTTATATGAAGACGATCTCCTGTCAAGGAGTCACCCCAATTTATGGTGCCTATTTCAACTCCTGCGAGACGCCACTAAGACAAATCTGTACTCGAAACCAGAAGAGATATCATTTTCCCGGGTCGAAGCTTGGGGAAAAAATCGGGCTAGCTAACTGCTGACGTATCGATCCTCTCCATCAAATATCATCCACAGGACCAGTCTACGCGTTCTTTGTATCGCACAGGTCGATCAATTAAACATGACCACCGCCCTCTGGTTCGCGAAACTTTTCATTCGTTTCATCGCTGCTATTGTAGTATCTCCTGGTGAGAATCAAAACAGCTCAGGCTGGGGTTTCTTGTTTTTCCGTTACTCGGTTCACAATGTTGCGTCATCGTTTTGCCGACTTAACTTGCGCGAAGCCAAAACCCACCAGGTGTTACCGCTTTTATTTAATTTTTGCAACCCCTTACAAGTAGCGTAAGGCGACGAAGATTAGAGGATGACAAGCTTTGCGTGGTCAATACTTGCATGGCTGGTGTATGTAAGGTGGGCGAACCAAGAAATAGCTGGGTAGCTGAGACGCGGCAGCGTCTCCGTGGGCGGCGAATCGTTCGAAAAGAAAGAATGAAGGAGACGGAACCGAATGAAGGCAGGACGGGGGTAAGAAAGAACGGGGGAAGGAGTTAGGGCTAGGGCCAGGTTAGGGGTTGGAGGAGCAATAAGGAATTATTGCGGTACGATCGACAAACGGCGACTACGTGGCTGCACTACGGAAGATTTTCTCCACCCGAGCGAATTTCCTCCCTCCGCAGCTTTTCTTTAGCCTGCGTCTCCTACTCGCTTGCTTCTGCTGTCCGTACTCCCTTCTGCCATCTACCGTCCGCTTTCCCTCTGTCCTTCCTACCAGGCTACCAGCGGCGCGGTCCTTTCTGTCTCGCGCGCGCTTCCCTCGGCCTCCGCGTCTTTTCCTACGAAACCTTCCCGAGTCGTCAATATGTAATGTTCGAAGCCCTACTACCCACCCACGCCACGTCCGTCGCACTGCGCTACGAGAGGAATAGAGGATTTCTTCCCTCGGACTTGTATATTTCAGTGGACACGCCATGGGTAAACCGCCGCCAGGACAAACGGAACCTTAAATACACGATACTCTGGGATATCCTTGCAGGATCAAAGCGATTAAGCCGGCTGTCTCGCTCTCTTTGCTAGCTGACTCTCGCTCAGAATTCATTCGGAATCACTGGCCCCCGGCCCCGCTCGTCCTTTCTTTTTTCTCCATTCTACAAAGAGTAGAAGTTTCCGAGTATTCTACTGTTGTACGTGGCACAAGTTTCAAGATTCCGATACGATAAACAGCGCGGAGCTTTGCGCCAGATAAATCCCTACTTTACTATCGGGATCGGTCGCGTGGAATGTGTAATAGCAGGGGTAGCCACCATTCAAAGCGATGGTTTCTCAAATCAAAAGGAATTACACGGTGGTATGAGAACAATCGAGGGGAGATGATAAAAAAAGAGCGGCGATATTTGGATAGATGAACAAGCGGCGCGGCGGTGGTCCAACTAAACGCGAACAATAAGGAATTGGGAATGATCCGATTGTTTGACGTAGGGATTACGAGTAATAGCTGGGATTGCGCCGCTTGCCGGCAGCCGGTGGGAATTTTATCGATGAATCTGTTTTGTTTGCCGAGGAAATCAAGTTTGTCGCCGTGGCTGGCAAAACCAATTTCACCCCTGTCTACGTTCTTCCTCCTTCATATTGAATGAACATTAAACGATGCTGCCTGGCGTGCGCGCGCGACTCGGAGGAAGGATTGGAGAGAGAGAGAGAGAGAGAGAGTGCGCGCTCGATTTATCAGCGCCGCTGCAAAGCTCTCCCGCATCCTCACTCAGGCCGCGTTTCCGCTCTTGATAAGAATGCAAATAAACGACGTCGTCGACAATGCCCTCTTAAGTCATCGATGACACGACTCGTTGTCTGCTGGCTCCCCCAAGGCCAACCAGTCATTGCGTTCTGTGTATACACACGCGCCGTAGCGTTCAAGGTAAGCCTTGGTACATCGGCCAACACCAGTGACAATCAGGACCGATCGCTGCACTCGCCAACTATTAACGCTTCGAATCTTCCATTCACGTGGATAAGATATGGGCGGGAAGGAGCCGGTGGTATACATACATATAGGCGGGATCTTATATCTGCTTCGGGAGAACGGCGCTGGGTGGAGGTACTGGAACAATATCTTACCCAGCAGTATAACTCAAATGAAAAAAGGGCGCCAAGCGAAATTCCTCGGGACCGTTTAATTCCCATATGGCTCCGTGCGTTATCGTAAAGTATAAAAGTATACGCTCTCATTATTCCCGGCAGATACGAGCGACGTGCCTCGCTCCCTCCATACTACGTATAACGTGCAACCAAGGGTTTACGGTCTGCACCGCGATAAATTTCGTACGCACCGCAAGCTTTGTGGATCTTCCTTCCTCAGGTGGAAGAAGACGCGTTTAGTGGGGGGATGTCGAATCAGACACTTCATACAAGTTCTCTTTCTCCCTTACTTGCCGGCGCGCGGATTACACTGCTGCGAGACATGTCGGAGATAGATTTGAGTATGCGATGGAAGGATTGGGCGCGGGTCTGAGATGGCGAGGAGGAAAGCTTCATTTGCGAAGCATGGGGTAGCTTGCGAAAGTCACGCGTGGTTAAGATGGAGTCGCAGGGAATTGTGGTGGCAAGAGACCACGTATGCTGTCGAGCGCTGAGAGAGGGTGGTAGGTTTCGAGGGGAAGGCGGAGGAGGAGAATCAGCGTAATGCAACGGGGGTGAAGCTTGTCTATAGTCCAAGGGAGCGATGGAACAATGCCTTATCGAACAACATTGTCTATGGGTCGCTTGCTCCAGAGGAACCGAGCTAAGAGGCGGCAGAGCGTGGAGGAATAGAAATGAGAATGAGCGGATCAGCCAAGAGGGACGGAGGGAAAGCGAGAGCGAGAACGAGAGCGAGAGAGAGAAAGAGCACGAGGGTTTATCTCGTGCATGCTGTACACACATCGTCCGTTTCTATACAAGGTCGCTCGTAGACGCTGCGGTCTTCCGATCGAATTGGATCTACTGAGAGTTCCGAATATCGGGTCCGCCGCAGCAGTGCAAATCCACGGGAAGCACGAAATATTCCGACCCCGCACAATCCCGTCTCATTCCAGCAAACAGGCTGGCCCCTATATTTTCCAGGGAAACTCCGATCGACATTATGCCCCGCCGCTTTACATAATATCCCCGCTAGGGTCCACCGAGAGTGGCGGTGCAATTTCGTGAGGGCGGGGGAGTACATACCACTCGACAGGGAGAAAATGGCTTGCCCCGTAAAACTGGATCAAAGATAGTCCGCCTGTTTTACCCCGGCGACCAGCGAATTTATCCAATACGAATCGAGCCAGCCTAGTACTATTCTCGGCGCTGAGTTAATCATCTTTAATCAAGACTGATCCACGACGGCACGACGGCACGACGCATCGATCATACAGCTTTTCCTTTCGCTAGCTTCGACTCCCGCTGTATGTATGGCATACGACAGTGCGGGTTTGTATCGGCGGACAGGGTAACACGATCGCACTAGTCGGAGGGCACAAGATGGATTGACACTGGACAGGCCATAGAGAAAGAGGCAGCTGCCAATCTAGATGATCTGAGGAATCTGCCCTCTTTCCTAGAACTTGAATACAAATTGTCTCGTGCGCGTCCCTATGCAGTCCGATCGAGATTAATGGATACCGCATCGAGAGGAACGATGCACCCCGATCTTAATATCTATAAGTTGCTATCTTATCCACTATATGCCAGGACTGGCAAAAAGAATGCAGGACACAATGCGGCGATTCGGCTTCGATGCAAGAAGTTTGGCTCCAAGCTTTTACTCTCAAGAACGGTGATTTACGACGAATGGATAATCCAGTGTTTCCTAGGAGAACTTGCTCTAGCTCTTTTACTGCGGGCAAAGAGACTGTGCCAAGCAGGCTACCCCGTTCCCCGTTCGTACAGAAACTATAAATTATCATAGCCATTATGCACGGCGAGGGATAATAGACAATTAGCTTTCCACTCTGGGCGCTCTTTTTCCCCCGGAAACAATGTTGGGTTTCAGTGGATCAAGGGCGGATATTGCATCATCGCCCAATTTCTTGTACGATCTCGGTTTCATCGCGGAGAAAGGTGACACGAAAGCGAGATCCGCGCGAGAATGCGGGGAAGGTGTGAGCGGTAAGAGAAGAGGATCGAGCGGAAGGCGCGTGACTCGGGGTGTAGCCTCGAGTAACACCTTGGAAGGGTGTCCCAGCCCCTCGGCCTGCAAGCCCCTCGTACTCAAAGTGCTAATGAGTGTCGCCTCGTAAGCCAATTAATACTCCCCACCCCTAGCCGTGAGAGGAGCTGCCTTGCGAACGAGCGGGCGGCTGCCCGAGAGATAGGGACTGGGAGTGGGAGTGTGTGTGTATGTAAGGGAGCGAGAGAGATGAAAGTATCTTGGTTGGAAAGCTAGGAGCCTGTACCTGCTACATGACCAGAATACCCCGCGGATTTGGTATGCCGGCCACGCCTGACCGCCGCGTACCACCTCCTCGTCAAGTGAACTCCGGCGTAAGGCGCTACCAAACCACCTTAGCATCTCCGAGTGCGCGACCGACCTCCCCGACCTCAGCCCGCCTCCGCGAACCTCTCCAATGTCTGAGGTTACCAGCACTGACTCCGCAGAACTCTATCTTTTTGAGACCTTCGTGCGACATAGATACCTCTGGCACGCCTCTACACACACATAGATATTTCGGGAAGGCGGTATATGTCGGTGTGCTGCATCCAGTTCCCGAGTATTTACCGACTCCTGCGAACACCCGGGTAGCTCCCTGGGAGGAACCTTGGAGTTACTTCTTACTTAAAGGCGCAAAGGAGTTATGACGCGGACGTGACTGAATTTTAGAAGCGAGCACCTAACGGTTGCTGGACCACCTTCATCGTCGGGCCTCAAATCGCAACTAATTCCACGAGAAGTGTCCGACACTCTTTTATTTCTGTTAGCAGAGCAGCCTCTTTTCCTTGTTGGCGTACCAGCAACTTTGAAATGAGAGTTAAGCACGCCGCGCCCTACGCTTCTTCTTTTTGCGGTGTACCCCGGCGGCGCTCATTTATGTTTCTTAAGACGCAGCAGGGGTAGAGGTAGTCTCGGCGGGCTTTGTGGTTCCAGCCCCCGGGGGGAGAGGTTAGGGTGCGTGGCTGAGATTGACGTACGGGGTGATGTTATACTCAGGATGTTTCGCCGCTCTCATCAAAGTTCGAGCAGCAAAGCAGCTTCCTACTTCTTTGGAGGCTACAACGGACCGCTACATATTCCCGCGCATCCGTGGCTGCGAGCTACGGACAGACAAGCTACTATGGCATCGGGTCTGTTCGAGTACTCTAGAAGTGCGGATCCGCTAGGATGTTACTTCTTACTTAAAAGCGCCAAGGACTTATGATGCGCACGTGAGAGAATTTCAGACCGGGTTCTGGCAAGTTTGAAACTGTGGAGAATGCGCGAGTACCACAACCACCCTTTCAGGGACTCTTCCTTCTTTTGCCTCCTCCTTACACCTTCTCACCGTTCTTCACTTCCTTCCTTCCTTCCTTCCTTCCGTCCTTCCTTCCCTCCTTCCTTCCTTCCTTCCTTCCTTCCTTCCTTCCGCCCTCAACAGCATCCGCGGACTCGTCAGCACTCTCCACGACAATAAAGTTACAGCGACGTCGAGTTCACGGGAAATTGAAGTTTTGCGCGTCAAATTGTCGCCGGGGCTACCCTCGTCCTGGATGACGAACTTTCTAATCGTGCCCGTGGTACGTGGATGGCACTTGAAACGTTTCTTCGTTAAGTCCAGAGTGCAGCTTCCCAGCAAACCAAGCACTACGGATGCTCAATGGAGCCCGCACTCGAGTGCCAACACTCTCCCCCTATTATTAGTTCCCGAGATTTAGCCAAACAATTATTCTTCCCAGCTCGACCGAAGATGTCACGTTCCGGCTTTGCAATCTTGAAGCCCCAGCAATTACTGCGATTGATCCTTCATTCGATAGCTTTATTAACTAGTCTTATTTAGCAGGGTAACTTTACGATCTTCCCAATTTTTCATTGCACTTGCGGTCTGGGAAACACACCATGGCCCGATCCTTAATGCCTGGGCCACGTGTGGTTTGATGGATTGTATAGCGATGCCCCTCTACTCCGCAGCCTCTACCCTCGCCGGTTTACGAGCGGCATGTGCCGATCCGATTAGGTTCAAGCCGAATTAGGCTTATACCAGGATACCGTAGCCCTCCCCATCCGATCGTTCCGCAGGTAAACGCACTATTCAAGCGTTTGATCAAATTACGCTTATACATGAGTCCCTGTCCTTTTATTTATTTACCTTCTTCCCGACCCCTCGACCGTGATTTTTCAAGTGCGATCAATACATACGAGGCTCGCCCCGGCCTTTCGACTCCGTGCATTCAAGAGAGCACAACGCTCGCGCCTCCCAGAAAAAAGTTGGAAAGGCTTTCCGCCTGTGTTACCCTATTATAATTCGGTGCTAGCCCGAAGGTTGCCGCAGCTAGTCAATACCGAAGTAGAGAGGGCTATTTGCATTTTACGAGACAGTAGGATCATTTACATAGGCGATCCGCTTGGCAGTGGGAACGTTGTGCGAGTAAAGTGGGCTCGCAGGCGCGCGCGCCACTTTCCCTATTGGGTGCAGCGTGCGCACGTGACACATTAGCGTCTATCGCGGTGATGTTGATCGAGGGCCGCGCCGTATTTTTCCCCGTCGCGTCGATTCGATCGATCGCGAGCCCCCGGCATTATGGTGCTCGCAATTTATCGGAATTAGATTTGCAGCGGTGCGGGGGCTTGCGAGAGGCCAAGCGCTGTACAAATGACAGAGGGTTGAAGGTATACCAAGTGCTGGCCGGCACTGCGGCCCTCGGCGCGGCGGTTCCTCGCTCATAGTGGTGGTTTACGGGCGGCATGTGCTGCTGCCGCGCGAATTAGGCTTCTAGCGCGGCACCTGCCGAATGCTCCGTATTGTCATGCGAGCACCACCCTATAAACCGAGATTGCCGGGGGATCGAGAGTTACGGCCAGCCGTATTCTCCCTGCTTCCTTTTCTAGACAGCTCTTCTCGCCTCTTTCCTCTAGAGCACCTTGGCTTGGCATCGGCCTATGCCAAGAGGTGTGCGTTTCACGGCATCGTTGAACCGACTCAAACTCCTTACTCTTCTCTTTTCATCTCGACACTGGCTTCTTCTGATCAGATTTGTACGCCGAGGTGTGATACATCCTTTCATCCCTCATATACTTCGACCCCGTTTCTCTCTTCCATGCTTGGTTGTAGCCGTTCTTCTGTCTGACTCACACTTCTTTTTGCATGACGCACTCCTACGCCGATGGGCGCACGGCGAGGTCGCCAGGCGAAAACGAATTCCATTTTCTCCCGTAAGAAGTTCACGCTACTCGAGAACTTCCCAGTTTACATGTCTCGTCCTCCTATCCACCGTTCGAGAGCAGACGCCGAGGAGGAGACAGGGACGCCCTCGCCGCTTCCGCTCCGTGCCTTGTTTCTCGATATTTCCTGCTTCCTTTCACGGGAAGGGAAGAGACTCGCCTTTAACCGCCTGGGTAAAAGGTTCCCTAGATAGTTCCGCTGAAACTTGTGTCAAGCACATTTCCCACCATTCGAAGAAAGTGCGACGCGTGCGCGTGCGAGGTCGCCCAAGCCCTTATCCTAAACGAGTGGCTCTATTACACCGATGCCCTTCTGTACTTTCAAACTCACTCCGCGATATAGTCCCAGACAGTGGAAGATGGAATTCGTCGATGCGCCTCCCGATAAGTTTCCCACAGTGCGAGAGCTGTCGACGTGTATCTTGAGGGGCTATTAGTACAGGACGGAGATCCCGAATACGTTCTCGAGACGGGTATCGGTGCGGTGCATTGAGTGAAATAATGTAAGGAAGAGATGCTCGGAGATGATTCGTTGTAGTTGGACTGCCAGGGAGTCGGATGGTAAATGTGGTAGAACAATTGCGACTGAGCGGCGTGCGTCTGACGGTCCTTCCTGCCGACGTCACTATCCACCTCTGCAGAGCTTTCCCACCCCACACCCGTACACATGTACACACACACGCGCACACGCACCTATTCAACCCGGTAAAACATCGAACTCCTCTGAAAGAGCTTGCAGATCGAAGTAAGCCTTGCGACTGGGCACGACGGGCTTTCTTCCCCTGACAAAAACACAAGACGGACACTAAGGAAATACCGTTCTCCAAGGCGCGTGGCGCGACGCAGCTGCCGCAGACGGCAAATGTAACCGCGACGCCCTTGTAGTCGTCCGTTAGAACTATTCAAATGAAACAAAGAAAAGGGAAGGTCCGGAAAAAAAAGAAATACGCGAAAGAATCGAGTCGAAAGCAGGACGTCACTCAGATGGCGGCGGCGATGGCGGCCGAGTCACGATGATTTCAATCTGCGGAGGACGGAAGCGGGCGAGGCCGCAAGAGATGGAAACTGGAATACATCGGTAGAAAAGGGGCGACAGAGATAGAGCCGAGGATAGAAAGTAGGAAAGATAGGTCGTAGAAGCGGAGGCGTCCAGCATTAAGTCAAAAGAAGTATCTACTTTGGCTTGAGTTTCGTCCTAGGGAAATGCGAGAGGACGAGAGGACCAGCCGCCCCCGTTTCCACGGCGCAGGCGAGGTCGTACGGCTGTGGGAAGCCGGCCCTGATACGTAAGAATTACGAGGATGTCTGACAAATTGGGAGGGCGACAAATGGAATAGAAGAATTTGCTGCGCGAAATACTCGTGAAAGCGAAATAGAATGGCCGCCGATGCGGCGGAAAGTGGTTACGGAAAATGAAAAAGGAGGCGGACAGGCGTCTAGCGGCCGAGCGGTGGATTTAACCGGAGACTTTTCTGTCTGGCAGAAAGATAGAAGTAGCCAACCTAGGGAGCTCATGAGAAGAATGAATTATGTCGAATGTGAATGGTTAGAAGAATTAAAGGGAGCGACGGAAGACAATGTAACGTAAGAGGACAAGTCTGCGCTGACGAGAATCGTGGAGACAGATGGCACGGTTCTGCCGTGAACAAAGAGCAATGCCCGTAAGAGACGCCCGACGAATTTCTCTAGCCGATGACAATGCGCCAGGAGTATCTGGGTGATGAAAAATCATCGGGATTAAATGTCGAGAAGGATAGATGAGATTACACACGCGGCTGCAATCGAGGATGATGTTGGACCGTGAAGCGTGATAAATAAGAGAGTCTGCCGGGATTATCAAGAGTGGGTGCAGCGGTATTGGAAGTCGGCAAGAGGAGTTGAAGAAAATGAAAAAGGGAGGGAGAAGCAGGGCGGAAGGAAGACCGAGACAGATACTCTCGATCCAAGGAAGGCATTCCTTCTAAGAGCGCAACGGAGCGGCTCGTACTAACTGCTCTTTTCCCTGGGTCTCCTACTTTCGACGAGCCTCCACCGCAGCCGAGCCTATCTTTCCATTCGTGATAGTTCCTGTCTTTCCCCCGTCCGTTCAACTGCCGCCTTGTATCTTCACCATTGAGATCGGCTGCTTTGCAGTTGCCTTATTTGCATGAGTTGCTCACTGTAACTTCTACCTTATAGCGATGCGGCGTTTGTCCGCCAGCATACCCCCCCACGATTACGCTACCACACGGTAAAAGTCTGGCCGTCCGATCAATTTGATAGAGCGGAGCGATAAGTACCCAGCTCCTCAGCAATCGGTCGTCCAGGTATAGACAAGGGGCATACCTCCATATGTAGATCGCTCGCTCTCTTTTCTCGAGAAAATCCAACTCCCGCGCCACCGGTGCTGGAGCAATTCCGTTGAGCCGTTATTTACCGGAGCCGCTCGGAGTTGGTCCAGATTTGACCTCTCGGTTCTACTCGAGCGATGGTTGCGGTTCATTAATATCGGCGTACCGCCACGTAACACGCTGGAATCCACTGAAATACGCGCCCTACGCCCAATCTGCGGCGAGCAAGTAATTTGAACTACTGGGAACAGTTGGGTTCCGTGCGCTAAGTAAGAAGATTTTATTTCCCTCTCTACCTCGGATTTGCCGGCTTTCTTCTCGCCGCGGCGCTGTGAAATCTGACCGAGACGAAGTTGCGTATTCAGCAGGCTGTTAAAAGGAAAGTGGTGCGGAGGTCTGCGGAGAGGATGCCGTCTTCTGGTCGGTGATCTGCTTTATCAGGTCGGGGATGCTTGTCGGCGTGGCAGAAGCAGCCAGATATTCTATATGTATATAGTTTCCCTTTCGATGCTAGTGCAATTACAGGCAGGAAAGCGGAGGAATAATCGGTACTTGGAAGGCGAACAAAGCGGAGACCACCAGCGCCATTGCAGCCGTCAAGCCGTCAGGCCGGCGACTGCAGCTTGATGGAACAATGCCGAGCTCGTGAGCGCTGAATTACGCGAAAACCGGCAAAAAGCGACTGTACAATGAAATAAGGACTTCTCAGGCTGCCATTCGAATTTCCATTTGCTAGGTGCGCCAAGTCTGGCGCGCGCTCTCGCATCCCCAGCCCCTCTCGCTTCTTTCCTCCTCTGCCGCTGTCTTTGAGACCAATCCTCGCCTCCCTCACTCGGCGCTCGGTGTTTGCTTCGACAGCTCTAGCAGTTGGAAAGGCTTTTGCCTTTTCACAACGCCAGGAAGGAAGAGAGTGAGAGAGCCATGGCGAGAAGGGGGAGCGGGCGGGAGGGCGGGTTAACGAAGTATACATATATTCGAGGGAGGAGATTGCCGGCGAGGTTAAATATGCAAGGTGTTTGGAGAGTCCGCCGTCGGACGACTTCATTGGGTCTAATTGCGGTAATGTTCACAGCCCACGGGCACTTTGCTCCGTCTAACTTTGAGCGACCACGAAAAGCGTAATCGCGGTTCACGGTTGACGACGTCGCCGGCGTGCGCACACCTGCTCTTGCATTTACGTGTACCAGCCGCGTCCACGAATTTCCATCCCTTCGCAAGCGCCGGCCGCGTCGGGGAGACTTAGCTCTCTCGGACTCTAAGACTTCCTAATGAAACAACTCTCGTTTCATTCGTGGATTTCGCTTTTCATCAAGTTTCCGAAGCACTTTGCAGTCTCCGGAGCTGCTGCCCGTCAGTTTGTGCCACGTGGAACTTGTATGCTAACATGCTTGCTCGTACAAATGCTTTATGAGGGATCCGCGGAGGTGTAATGAATCATTTAATGCCTACCGTGGCAAATTACTAAGTGGCCGCCATGGTTACCAGCAAAAGCTTCTTCCGACGTGACAAGAGTACCACATAAGCATCGTAAATGCCTTGGAGGAGGTGGCTTATTAGTCGAGTTAGGACGTTTTTTATTCGGCACCGAGCGAACCGTGTTGTCCCAATTCCCATTGTTTGCTCGAGTTGGACGTTCAGCAAGTTGACTGCAAAAGGGCAGGATTGCCATTGTCTTAAAAACCAAGCTGAGTTTCGGCAGCGCTTCCTTCGTTTCGTAAAAGTTCCTTAGTCTCATGGGTTTCCTGGCGCCGTCGGCCGCCATGTAGAATTCCCGATTTTCGTGCGCGCTCTCAATGAAAAGACTACCTTTCTCTTCCACCTCGCAGCATTGTCCTTAATTCAAAGGCTCAAGTAATTAGATTTGAGTTCTGCAAACTTGATCGGTCCCCGAACGCCGCCCTAGGCAGTTGCAAGAGGAATTTCGTCGTCCGCGCACAACTGATGGGGCTGATCCAAGAAGAGCAGTCGTAATCCAAGGGAGAAACTGTTCAATGTTGCTGGTCAATTGCTGGAACTGGAGTAGCGGATTGTATTTCTTACTCATCATAGGCACTTCGAACTATGAGTTAGTGTTAAAGACATCAGCAAGACAAGGTGGCGAGTCTACTGCAACTCTTTTTCGTCGTGTGGCTCAAGCAAGTGGGAGTCCTTTTACCATCTATAGTGATGTTGTGCCTTTAGCGCTTTCGTCTTAGCAACGCATGGGATTTACCTCCGAACGCTCCGCTAGCTTGATCTCTAACCTTCGAGGTGACCAGTTTTATTACTGTAAGATTCCCTAGCCTTCCGGGATGTCAGGACGGGGTTGGTGGTTAAGAAATGCTTTAATGACAATCTCCAATATTATTTTGTATATCTAGTTAACTTGGGGTAGAGACTAACAATTGGGTACAATAGCCTCGCTCGGCGACATTTCGGGTAGTCTGCTGTTCCCTGAGACGGTTCCCGACACACTGACTTCGGACAGCCACACACTCCGTCTCACTACGTCATATCCCAACCGTTCTTCGGGACTCGTGCCTTCTCAGAAGCCGGGCGGCAAGTCCAGACAAAGGTTACCATAAATATCGCTACCTTTGCGATAAGATAACGGTTCTTCGGCGAGGACCTTACAAAGTCTCACATTACTATCAAGGGAGGTCCACTAACTCCGTTCTGAATTCAGGTATTAGCAAAGCAGAATGTTACGAGATCAATACAAAATGGTCGATTTCAAAGAAAGCGTTCGTTACGTTACCAGAAAGACAGTCTCAACAAAAACACGACTCTCCGTCTAGTCTGGTGTGCGTCATAGTTCGAGGAAAGCGACCGCAGTAGTAACTGGTCAGTCAGTACTGATCCTCCAGTCTGCTTGTTCCACTTTTCCGAGCATTAACCAAAGTCAGATATTGCACCGAAGATAATTACATATTGCTACCCAGCACTTGGTGTATTTCCTGCCACACTTTGTTAGATAAAAAATTCCAATTAGTCTGGGCGCGCCTGAGGACTTTAGTGGAAAGTGAGAGGTGTAAGTTTTCCAAGTTCAGTAACTGCCGCGACCGCTCGCTTCTCCAATATTATCGGGGAAACTATTTGTTCGTGTCTCGCATCAGCTGCCGGCTCTCGCGCGCAATCAGAGAAATCGTTAAAAATAATCGCTCGGCTGTGAGAGGAATTCTATTTTTCTAGGGCGTCGCGCGGTGACTGCTGGTACTGGCATGGCGCTCTCGCGCACGCACCTTCTGCCAGCAGTAACCAGTGGCAGAAATTGCGCGGGAATTAACTTTTGATCCTCAATAAATTCTCTTTTTTCCATGACACGGGGGGGTAGCAATTTCGGTGCACCGGTGTTTCACATAAGTGCAGGTGACCGTTTCGAATTAAGTTGGAAGGTACGCACGAGTTCGAGGACTCCGAAGACACAATACCTGGATCGGCAATGTGCAGTAAACGTATTCCCTTCGTTCTCCCGGGTTGGCCGGGGGCTCTTTTATTTGCTCACTTGTCCTTTGTTCGTCGCGCTTTTCTCCCGGTCTGCCGTCCCTCTTCTGTCGGGGGCTGGTTTCGCATTCGTTCGTTCCCGCGGACCGGCAGCAGCAGCAGCAGCAACGATTGCGCTCGTCTCGCGGAAAACGACGTCCTGATTGCCAGGAGAAATCTTCCGGCAGGCAGGAAGGCTCCTCGGACCTCCTGCCTCTCTTCCATGGCGGTTCTTATTTTTCATCCTCTCGTTCTTTCGCTTGCTCCCTCTCTCTCTCGCGCGAGTCCTAGCCTAGCCCTCTTCCTGCGGATTCTCGGTGCGCTTCCTATCTCATGGAATTGTGTAGTCGAGAGTGAAAATACCCGCTCGGTCGCGTGTCCCCCGGAGAGGCTGAAACTGAGCGAGCCTCGCGGGAAAGAAAGAGATAGCGGGGTGAGCGGGCGAATAGGAAGAGAGAAAGGTAGATGAGAAATAGAGCAACTGGATCGAGCCCCGATGTTCGTTTGGAGTTTATCGAGAAACGTCGCTCGTTTGTCGGCCTCGGTTCGATCGCCGATTTACCGAGAGAACGGCTCGCTGAATGAGAAGGTATTGCCGCCACGAACCGGGGAAGATGCTGCTCGGCCCCGGCGATGGTGTGGCCTCCATTATTTTACCCGCGTCCACTAAATATCCAAAGAATGTCGATTGAGTTCAACTATTCAGCCCGGTGGACTATTGAGTCGGACTAGCCCGCTTGGATCGCCCGGTACGTACAATAGAGAGGTGTGCAGCTTCTTCTTATTGCACCCCGGCAGAAAGGAGGCTGTATTACTTTTCAACGGAGGCTCGACGGCCACGCTTGCTCGCCGTCGGCTCCATTCCACCAATGACAAGACGCGATTCTTGCCGCGGTAAGCTTGCCCATTTCCAGCGGAAGTGGCATTCCCTCTCGTTTATCGGGCAACGTCGATCGCCGGCGTCGCCGTTGTCGTCGAGGGCAGGAGACTGCAATTTTGAAGGGAGCTTTTCGCACCGACTTCGCACCGATCCCGCTTTCCCTCCTTACCTCCACATTTACCTCTTATCGTTCTTATCGCTTTTCCTGGCGAACACATTTCTGCCGCAGTTGTTCCCGATCGATGCCGAGCGGTTAGTCCCTCCGCTTTATGAGAATGCAGATTATGCGGAGCATTTTATCCTCTATAACGCACACAGGATGTATAATCGGCGGACGAGCGCGCTAATCGGCGTAGGGGAAATTCGCCATTCCGTATTACATCCATCCCCCGAGCGCCACTTCATTATCGTTCAAGCTAAATCGCGCTCGTAATTCCCGGCGATACTGGACGGCTCGCCGTTTGTCCGAGAAACTTTTATATCGCAGCGCGATGCACCAAATTCCCGGGGTCCAACTTATGTTGGATTACTCGCCCGGCCGGGAAAGAGTACTTCCCCGACTAAATATTCGCCCCAAAGTGCCGTCCCCGTTGCTATGAATATATTCGGCAGGTTAAGTAAATGTATTGCGAAGTCGAAAATAAACGCTGCGGCGATATTTGCGAGCGAAATATGGCACGCTTTTTGCACATGCTAATTCCCGTCTCGTCGTCGCCGCCGCCCATTTTCTATTTTTCTTCAGGATTATTATTCCGCGGATGACCATGCGCTCACTGCTCTCCGAAATATCGCAATACGCTTTCCTTTCTCATTCCCAGTCACATTTCTCCCGCTATCGCACAGCACTATGCTTTCCTAGGAAGAATTCCGATATCGTTTCATACAAAAATTCCGATGCCCTAAGTGGCTACGGTCGCAGTACTTTGCGTTAGCAACTCTCCCCGGTCAACATTACGCTGGACGACTTCATTAGAGGTATACATATGGTACATGAAATATTTGATTTGAAAAAGTGAATATGCAGCCGAATAGCAGTGGAGAGTAAAGGGAGAAAGGGCCGTGATAGCGTAGCTATTCCTATTTGCCGGGAGGATGGAATCTTAGCATTTTTCCTCTATTTTTGCGGACAGCGGATAATTAGAAAGATAATTACAATGAGAGTTGTGCATCTGCCTGACGGGCAGCCCTATCTTTCACCTTTTTGCTCGGCTACCACCAGTCGGTGTGGGTTGGACAAGGAGAGGGAAAGAGTCTGATAGACGGAGAGAGGAGGGTTTCCCTTTAACCGCTGTATTTTTGTAACTTTAATTATCACGTGTTCCCTGCAATTCCAGGCTACCCGGATTTTCTGCTGGGCGCTCGTCTATACATTCACCCATTTGCAGCCAGCGTGCTAAACGTAGTTATTCACGATAGCAGAGGCGTGCAACCAGCCCGTTCAATCTCCATTGGGAATTCGGTACGGCTAGCTAATTTCGGAGTCTGTTATCGATGTCGTAGGATTTTCAGTTCCCATTTATTTCTACGCTCCACTTCCGCCTGGCGGGCACATCTAGCCTCGCCCGCGGGCAACTGCAGCTTGTCGCATCGTGCGTTGGGTTGCCTAAACTCCCAAACAGACCTCACTCGCCATCATTGGCAAGGCCGAGAAGTGAACAATCGACTAAAGATCTTCCTCAGGATTAATTAGCTTCTATTTGCTAGAAAACCTCCATGATATAATATCGAATTCGACACTTCTCATCCCTCCATCTCCCCATTTATTATACGCCTTCCACTTAGTATTATATTTTCATTTTTCTTCAATCACTAACATTCGCCTTGGGAAAGCCATTTACCACACGGTGAACTAGCACCACTCTTCACGACTCGGCACCCTCACTATCATTTGCTTGAACGGAAGTATCGATAGGTTTCTCGCTTTCCAGATGATTTGCTCGCCTGTTGGAAAACGGTGTAAGTGAGCTAACCATTAGGAAGAAGATTTACGCCGCGCCGGTGAGGTGTACGAATAAGGGAACTTTCAAACTACTTGGGGTCGAGCTCTACCGAGTTTCCTGATCCTGTTTATTCGACGAAACCGGCGAATTTGTGCTCCCAGCGGATAGCGACGGTCAGCGGTGCAGAGCATCGGCAGGCACACACTCTCCGCGAATATGTCTCTCTGTGTCTCATGAAAAATTCGTCAGTTTTCGCCACGCCGAGTGGTGAAGTGGTCCTTCGTGCGGGAAACCCCTAGAAAGAGATTATATTGGCCAAAGGCAGCAGCGGGAGCAAGCTTTGGCACAAGCACGCGTGCTCCTCCGGAGCTTTTGTAGACTCTCGTTTTGCAGGTGCACACTCGTGTCGGTCGGCTGGTGGTGATGGCGGGTAGTAGCAATATTTGCCGCAATAACAAACAGAATAATAGTGAGGCTCCCATGGCCGGCGCACACCCTCGCCAGGTTCTGAATGTAAAAATATGAATCGTCTTTGTTAGAGAGCTTTCGTCGACCTCTTGGCCCTTCTGCTCGACGTGCTTTATTCCCTCGTCCCTCTTTTGCTCGCCGTCCTCGTCAGTTTTTGTCGTGCTTGCTCTGCTCTTCTTCTCTCTCACTCACTCGCCTCCCATCCTTTTACTCGTATTATCATCCTACTGCATTCTCCCGCGCCATCTTCCCTCGAGCCCCAGCGGGGTCTCACCTCTCGTCATTTCTGCGCTCTGAAATTTTTATGGTGTGTCCAATTTCCGACGTGGCTAATAGGCATTAAAGCTGACGGAGCGACCATAGTTCTCTCTTTCGCGTTGTCTGGCTCTTAATGGCGGACGAGGGCAAAAAGAGAAAGTCAATTGACAGAGAATCCTTCTCTCGCTATCGAATTTGCTGCCTTTGGCATTCGAGTAATGTCATGATATCGATCGGACCACGTCGATTTTCGAATGTGAAGGTGTTTGCGTTCCCGTATTAGTTCAAAGTTCACGTTACTCACGGAAAATCGTCCAAAGTACTTGCCAGAGAGCACAGGGATAATAACAGACTGCTCAAGGAAAGAGATCGGTACCTAAAGAGTAGCTCAGTCACGATAACTCGGCGCTCTCAGTTTTGGCAGCGCAGTGGAATAAGTTGGGCGGTAACGGGCGAGCCAGGGCAGGGCGAATGATTAATTAAAAGTCGACGCACGCCTAATGGGCTGCAGATTAATGCCCGTTGTTGCGAGCACTGTTTACACCGCGACGGCGGGCGCCCCATAATAAATCAGCGTCTTATCGACAAGGAAAAAGTTGTATGTAACGTTAAGAATAGTCACTTCGGGGAGAGGTGGTGCCGGCTTATACAACGATCGCCTAGCGATCGATTCGGCTGCTGATAGTCTTTACCAGGGAAATTCCCACCCCACCGCCCATCCACTCTCTTGGGATAATTCACCCTTCAATCCAGCTAACCAGGCTCGCTCACCGCATAAATCCTGCGTCATGCGGCGCCGAAAAATAGAGCGGTCTCTTTCGATCCTACGCTATACGTAGAGACTGCGTCGCCGCCGCCGCCGCCTCTTCAATTAAGGAAGATCGTCTTCCTTCGTGCATCAAATATTCCGCATGCCGGCATCGTTCCTCGCCGGAAAGTCATTCGGCTAGACGTGCTCTGTGTCTGTGGATGTGTGTCCGTGTGTATGCGCGTCGGGACAAGCCATATCCTCGGGAATCGTCGAGGAGCATCATAAATTTTCCGGCACGTCGCGGCTTTCCTTGCTGCGAGCGTGCCGGAGCACAGCTCGTTCGATACATAAATACACAAGTGATCGGGAGAATAAGTTAAACATTTAAACGGGCCAGCGGCGGTGCTAGCCCCATTTTTCTTGTCATCGTGAAACTGCCTCCGCCCCGGCCTGTTCTTCGTTAAAGTCGTGCTTTATTTGTAGCCTATCGACGGTATCCTTGATGGACGTATTTCATGTAGATATTAATTACAGCGTGATACCATTGAATGAAATGTGTCGAAGAAATTGTATTAGTTTAATTGAAGAAAAATCTCGATTTTTCCTAGAAACGCTTTCCCGATGACAATTTCCGCCCAGCTCTCGAGTGCTCGTAACTTTCTCGGTCGGTAGCAATCCGTGTATGTTTCTCATGGAGCACTTTACTTTCGGTACATAAATAAGCAGACTTCCACCGCAGTAAGTCCAGTGTCCAAACACGTCGTTGCAGTTTTGCGGTTGCCGCTTGCGTGAAACTTGCTAGTGGTATCTATAATACGGGCGGTCGTAACTTTGAAGCGAGCTAATTGGGGTGCGAGTGGAGGCATCGTGGAAATACCGTGTGGCTCACGTCTAAGATACGCGATATCGCTGATTTTCCAGCATCGTATCACTGTCTGCGGGGGGTGTCGAGATGCCAGAAAGTGGCGGACTCCTCTTGTACGATTATCGGTACCCTCTTATGCGTGCATGCTAGCCTACGTATATTATCGTACGCGTGCTGTGCATGTCCTCTGTGTATGTACAGCAAACTTGGAGAATAATCTTGCAACGTACACGGTGCCGATGTTTGTAACGCAATTGCTGCAGTGCGCCCCCTCTCTCTTGCTCTCCCTCCTTCACTCACTCACTCACTCACTCTCTAAGTTAAACCAAATAAGGCCAACTCCTTATCTACGTCCTCGAGTTAACATGAGATCCCCCCGACAGTATCGCTCTTTCCTAATTAGCACCGCCTCTCAAGGACGTAGGAGCGTTAATAACCCTCGCTTTGCTTTATAGATATTACTACCAGAGTACTAATGTTGTCTCGTAAGCATTTCTGATTCTCCCCTGATTTGAAGGAACAGGCCTGCCCGGGCTGAATCAGCCCAGGAGGAGATTTTTGAGCTAGATTTTCTTCGGAAAGATCTTGGTGAAAGTATGAAATGTCCCTGCCTAATGTGTGTGTGTGTGTGTGCTTGAGGGAGAAAAGGATAGCGAGAGGGGCGGGAGAATAGGACGGAGAGAACGAGATACATAGATAGCGAAGGTCTCGCGTGACTGTTCCAGCGAATACGGGCTATACACGCGCCGGGTTATTGGGGTCAGTGGTTTTAACCGGCTGTCGATCTAGCAGCGATATAGGCCTCCGATATTAATTCCGAAAGGTAGGAGCCCTGGGTCATCGGCCCTACTCGCTTTCATATCGCGCGCTCCGGATGGGGCTACAATTGCGATCGTATTCACTTTCGCACGACCTAACTCTGCCCCGGGGTTGAAGTGAGTGAGCGATAATAGTCATGGATTTCTAGATCATTTTGCTTTAGCCGCGACCGTGCGCACACAATTCTCCCGGTCGATCGAGCGTGAGTGCCGTCTGGCTCTACTGCTGCGATGAGAGAATCTGCCGTGTACACGAGTACACGTCCACTGAAAGGGCTAGCCTCGGCTAAAGATGAAAGTATCGAGCGACGTATCGGGAACTCGTCAAACGGCTCGCATCCGCCGTCAGTTCTGGCCAGCGAAGAATAATCGACCAGCAAAACTCGCTTGGTCGTCTCTGGTGGCCTAAAAGTTTGGCGAACGCAGGGCTACGAGATTGGCTGAGACACACATCCGCGCATGCAATGTCGCCAGGTTCTTATCGGCATGGAGAACAGGTAGGAACTATCGCTCGCGCGGGCACACAGCAACCAACCTACTCTACGAAGAACTCTCCTTATCGCCCGGCTGCCCGTTGGAAGCGGGAAGCACGTTTTATCAATTTTTTCCTCCCCTTCAGCAGGCTCTGCGCCTTTTTATCGAGGCAGAGAGGTAGCTACGTAGCTAGGGCAGCGAGTTTTCGTGACAAGAGACGCTCTAGACATTGATTGAAAGCTTTAGCCTGTGATTCGTCCCCCAGGCTTCATTCGCACCCATCGACCTCGCTCTCGTAATCGCAGCGAGTGTCGGTTGCTGGTTGATTAAATTTATGATTACGAAGCGGTTGGGAAGCGGTTGGGAAGCGGTTGGGAAGCGTTCCCCTGGCTGCAATGGTGGTAGTAGCGTCTTTCGCTTGAGAATTAGAGGATCGCCGAGGCTGCTATCCTCGAATTAAGGGGCACGGGTGTCTTAACCCTCGGCCATACGTGGCGGAGGTGAACAATCTTTCGAGCCTGTCTTTCTATTTCCCTGGCAGCTGCCTCTGCTCCGCGCGGCACTCGAATACCCCATATCCGCAGATACGAGCTCTATCGTAAAAGTGGTTGCTGCTCGGTGAGTCGTGTGCTCGTTTCACGTATTACCGCTCGCAGCCGCACGCCCCTCCGCGGTCTTTCTGTCTGCTCTCTACTCGCCGGCTGCTGTTGCCTCCTTTGGCTTCTGTATGCTCTTCCCTCGTCCTTCTGTGCACGACCTTACTTTTTACTCTCACCCGCGCCGTAAAGCCAGCTAATAGTCGGCTGGATTTTCGGACGATAATAAAGCGCGCGTGATACCATAGATGCCTTTACCCCCGATGTGCCTTGTACCCATAAAGTAAGGATCAACGTGTACGTATCGCTGTCCCATATGGCCTCCTCTCAATTATAGCTCCCGTCGTTACAATAAGAGTCAGACGACACAAAAATTAATGACAGGCTTTTCATTTCCCGAGCCCCCTAGTCAGTTTTACGCATCGAGCATCGATCGCTCACTGGGCCGATCGACGCTTTTTCACAATACTTGGTGCGGAAGGCACAACGGGAATAGCTAATGGTGTGCTGGCAGCCGGTCGTCCGATTTAGGTGTGTATGTATATACGCTTGTGAGCTCGCAGGAGTGGATGGATCCGTAGCGTGTATCGACTGTATCTGCAATTACAATCAGGCCGAGTCTCCGAATCCATTAGTCACCTTGGAGGGAAGCCGGATCGGTTTCCAGGCGTATAGGAAAGAAGGGAAGAAGTCTGCTGCACGTACTGTAGGCGAGCCGGGCCGTATTAGAGGAAACCGATCGGGACACTAATGACTAGGATTACTTCTCGGGAGTTATTGGTCCTTTCACTCGAACTCTGTCTCCTGGCAGTACTTTTGTTCTTGTCTGTTTTCTTCTTATCGCGACTTGTTCTTTCTTGGTCATTCCGCCTATCGATCTCACCCATCTCTTCCTTGATATTCTATGCGCCTTGTTGCGAATATCAATGAACTGGCCTGGACCTTTTTGCATTTGCTTAAGATTGAAGGAGCTTCTTCGGCAGCGGATACAGATGAATGAGGGTTTCCTTATGAGTTTCCTCGCACCCCTTACGACTGCCGAATGGCTGCGAATGACTGTCGGCCTAAATTAGAATGTGTGCTTGAAAAGCGGCTGGCAGGGCTATTTGTTTGAGTTATTTGTCACGTAGCACAGAGGGTGGCCTCAAGTCTCTAACGAAATCGACGTCTTTATTGCTTCAGTTTTCGCCGGCGATCTTAGGCAAGCGTCGGGGGAAAACGATCATCGATCTTAACAAAAGTCCCGATTAGTGGGGCAGACGTGATCGGACGAGCGTGACCCCGGTTTTTCGTCTGGCAAAATCTACCTCGTTCTACTTTGCATTTCTCATCATGCAGCCTCTTTGTCCCTCTCTCTGCACTCCCCACCCCACTCTTCTCACTCGGCTCTCTTCCTGACACACAATTTCTCGTACGAAGCCGCTCTCCCTCCTTAGCGTCGATCTCGTCTCCATTCGACGACTCCTTTTCTCCGTCGGCTCTCCTTGTCCCCCCCATGCTCTCATCCCTCCCTCTCTCTTCCATGGCTTTCTCCTGCACCACTTCTCCCCTATCCTCCGTCTCCGTTCGTCTCTCCCCATCGCCCTCTCTCACTCTTTCACTTTATCCTGGTCCCTCTATCAATTTATTTTTCTCTCTTCGGAGCAGTGGACCGCGTAACGAGCAACGTAAATCAATCGGCTGGCATTGTGGCTTCGTTCCATCGCCAGTGGTTCTCGGCTCCATTCGACATTCACATTGCCTCCACGCGCCACCTACGCCGCATTCGGCTGCGCTCTTCGGCAAAGTTGCTTTCGCCCCATAGATCCTTTTTCTCGATTGCCAAGTATTTGGCGAACGTTTTTACATAATTTAACACTGGTGCACTGAGTTTCATTGGGCGAGTCAATGATTTGACCTTTGGGTGTCGACCTTTCCAAAAGGCGGCATGCCGTTTCACCATTGGGCGGCTGGGAGAGTTCACTGGCGTGATAAAGTGCGGCAAAGGTGTGAGGGCGAAGATGAGTACGGTCCCTCGGAATGCCATCAGGATAAAGGGAAGGAAGGGAAGCCTCAAAGGAGATTGTCGTAACTCGGGGCTGGACCGTGCCAGGTTGAGCATCGTTTCGTCCCTCTCGCAAGCTCCCTACGTGCTCTGAACACTGTAAGAGGTCCGCTGCCAGCGACTCAGTGAGTGCGCGCGCTGCTTCCTTGCTAAAATCAAATAGCTTTAATGACAGTCCCCCACGTGACAGCCGCCAAAAAAACTAAACAGAGATTATCCGTAGACTTAGTCTTTGACTTCCCGTCAACTTGAACTCTGGGTAACTAACTGCGTTGCGACATCAATTTGGCCTGACTGTTTATTTCGGTATTTCATGAATACTAGAGTCTAAACGCTGAATTTTCGATCCCGGAATGCCGGATGAGAAACATTTTATGTCTGCTATACTGATAGCAACCGCATCAGGCAAGAGCTCGATGGAGAATGAACAAAACAACCGACCACCGGTCAAAAGAAAATTAAGTTAGTTTATGTAAGGTACATGGGACGAAACCTCGTTTCGGTTTGGTTTGAGTGTGCCTCTTCATGTCTAAGTTGACAGCTTCCAAGTCGATTTTTGCTCACCCCTTTTATCTTTTCTTATTCCTTCTCTTTTCTGAGAAGAATTATTTTCTTTCGAGTCCCCGCTCTGGAACCTTTCTGCTTGCTTTACGCTCCCACTGTTTGTCGTCCTACCTTTTCTTGGTTCTGCAAGCCTTTTCCGCCTAATTTGCATTTGGTCTTTCGTTACCCAATTCTCTTAATGGAATTTCGAAGTTGCATAATGGAGAGCGACTAAGTTCTGTTGAATGACGGCGCGCTTTAATTTATCTCCACATTGTATACATGAATGTAGCACCGTTTTCGATTTTCTGGATATTGTCTCTGCGTGGGTGACCCCGCAATGCCAACGCGATTTTCTCTAAGTCCATACGCTTGGCAATCCACACTTTGCCAATAAACACCCGACAGTGTCCCATTGCAAGTTGTCCGCCATGGGTACCCCATCCATGTTCCCACGGTGGGGCCTTTTGCAATGCTGGGCTTCTCCTATATGTATACATATGGGGTATACTTGAAGCGGAAGAGTGCTAATACGTATGAATTATGGAGGAATTTAGTAAATTGGAAACGAGGCTAGCCCGGGAAAGCATGTTTACAGTCGATCGTATATGTGTGCCTGACGGTTCGTTAAATAATCGTCAATAATTCCGGTGGGTTTGCTCGATTAAAACAATTAGTTCATATGCCGTATAAAATATCCAATAATATCCAATAACACACACCGTTTTCACTGTTAAAAAGCAACTTTTCGTCCTACCGTTTACGTAGCGCATATAATGCGCCTGGCTAGAGTTCACGCGTCGCGGAAACAGAGAGGGGTGATATTACCCAAAAATTACGCTTGAAGAAGTGTAATAATTCGCTCGGGTGAGCAGTGTTAGCTGTAGAGGGTGGCGATAGGAAGTCGGCGTGTAATGCACGTAATCCAGGCCAGAAGTAGACGGAGGCTACAGGCAGGCAGGCAGGCAGAGCTCTCGCTGGTGCGATAAGAAAATATTAACGGGGGGTGCAGAGGTTATTTCGTATGATAGGATAAGGCGAAACGGAGGCGCGTTAAATAGGGCACGTTACTCGCCATTACTTGCAATTCCCCGTCATTAAACGACCTCGGCGTTCTCGCGACGTCCTTACTCCCCTTCTCTGTAATTTGTTTCTTATATCACCGATTCACCCCATCCCATCTTGACTCGCTTTTCTTCCTTCCTTCACCCGGCGAGGCTCCTTGTCTCCTTTTCGATTGCGAGCTTTCCCCGTGCATTCTCATCCTCATTCTCTCCCGTATTCTGGGATTTCAGATCGCATTCTTCGACGTGCGTCTCTAGTCTCCTTCCTCGAGGACCCCGCTCTTGTTATTGCTCTCCCTGTCTTTATACTTCCGGCGGAAGCAGCGCGTGCTGGGTTGCTCTTGAGACTCGATTTCCGAAGTAAACTCAGCCGGGTTCCTCTGGACGCCACGTCCAATAGGAATTGCTCGCATTTATACCGAGGCCTTCCGCCCGATCTCAGTATTCCTTCTTCGCGTTTTACATATCTTATAGCGAGTCTGCCTCGCTTGGTCGCCCGCTCTTTACTCGCCAGCCAGCCGCTGGGACAGAGCTTAACCCCCTGGGTCTTCCTTATTTTTGTCATCTCCGCTGTCTCGGCCCTCTAATACGGTGGCTCACACTCCACGCTCCCGGCGCAAATAGGAATTTCAGACCCGGCTGACACGCTCATAAAGCGCAACAAGTTGAGCCACGGCTGGAGGGCGTGTCTCGAAAAAATATTGAGAATTAAGGGTGCCGAGTGCTACCTTAGGAAATCAACATCCAACGTTGAACGCTGCCTCCAGTAGCGAGAGTCTAAAAATACCGTTTAAGTGCATACTTCATTACTCGGTACCGCGGTATTGCGTTGTGTCCCGTACTCTAGCTATATCCTTTTACCGCAATATCCAGCGCTGTCTTCCCCACCGTAATCCGGTCACTTTGCCAAAATTAGAAGAAGAGGTGCAGCTCGGACTTAATAACGCGAGTCCCGCTCGTATTATCTCCAGCGACCTATACAGTTACACATCCCCGTGGTCATTGGCTTTGCGACGTGAGGAGCACTGCAGCAAACGACCGCTGCGAGCACCGGCGACTTGGCTGGCCGTGTCCTTTAAGGGACCATGAAAAAGGTGTATCTCGTTTTTTTCCAGCCGTATTCCGTCTTTTACGCCTTCGCAGGATTACCCCAGGCCCTTCCCATCCCTTTCACGCGGCGGCGACAGTGCGTGCGAGAACGGTGACAAACTCTCCAGCCGCAAAAGTATCTGGAAAGGAGCGCAAACGACACACAAGGCGATGTGGGCTGCTCGTAAAAGTTTCGAACCCGGCAATAGCTGCCTCTCCATCCTGACTCTCTTCGAGATAGACAGCTGTCGACTAATGTCGCAAATCCTTAAATGGCCCGGATGAACTTTGACCCCCGCCATCTTCTATATAGCATCTTTGGACAGAACGCCTCCATTCAGGTGAAAATCTATGCGCGGTGAAGACCCCCGGCACAATAAGCCAACGTCGATACCTATCCGCCGACAACTCTTTCTCCCTCTTTCGCTTTCCATCGACTCTCTCTTCGACGTTCATTTCTTTTCCGCGATTGGCACTGCTGCTTACTTACTACTTCCACTCTCCTCAGCCAGCGTTCGTTCATCCGCCGGTGAAGGGCTCTGCTTTTACAAAGCGACTGGATCCATGATTTTTCGTGTTTCCCGCATTTGCGGGAATTAATAGAGCACGAGCATTATTTGCGGGATACCGGCTTGATATTGCCGGAGCTGCGCTGCACTTGGAATGGGTAATGGAGATTCGGACGATAATTGCTGGGACGAGAATTATTTCGTCCTGTTGTACGTATGTAAATTGGCTGGTCTGCCCTATAGGTGCCGCGGTTTATTCTCCAAGACACGGAATGCATGCCGATATTCGGTGGCGACGAGTTCCCGTTTCTCTGAATCAATAAAACCGCCAACAACAGCGATAGATCGACCCGCGAACGATTTATATTTACTTGGAGATTCGGCGGTAGGCATGCGGCTGGCCCTGCAACGTTCTGCTCATTCTGCGCTGCAGTACGTGCCGCGCCATACATTACGTTCCCGGACAGAGTGGCATTTTCGAATTCCCTGGGAGCGGAGCGCGTTTAATTGTGATTATTATCATGTTAATTACACCGTCAGTTACGTTGACATCGCGAACATGGACAACCAATTGCGAGGCGTAACCGTCGAGCACGAACATCTCCTGTATTCGGCCGCTTGCACCCTTGCCCAGCTCAATCTCGTTTCAGTTCGGTCCCCGAATCTGACAATAAAAAACCCAAAGGGGGATAACGCGTTTCGCGAAATTTTCCATGGACCGAGGCGAAAGTGATAGCTTTTCATACCCGTTTTCAAACAGCACTGATAAAGCCCGAGTTTTCACCTGTGCTTCTGCTTTTTTGCTGATACACATATTTGCCTCTTGCTAGCTTGCGTCTCGTTTTTCTCCACACAAATGCACCGGGCGGCGAGCTTTCGGAGTGGATAATTACGTGCCACGGCTTTTCTCCCTGACACGCTCGAGCACGGACACCACTTGGTTTCGTTCCAGTAAACCCGAGCCCTTTCTTCTTACTGCGTACACCGATGAGGAAGAGCGAGAGAGCGAGAGAGCGAGGGGGCGGTGGAGGAAGTTCAAACCGAAGGGAATTTCGGTAAGCGTCGCACTAGCTAGTAGTAGTCGCACCAAAAAGCGAGTCGCAAATTCTACTGTCCGGTGAAACTAAATTATGTTGCGTTAGCCGTCGCCACCGTTTTGTCTCAGTGTTCTTCAGGCTGGTTGATGTATGCAGGAACACAGATTCGGCCAGTTTACCGATTCATATAATAATCCGGTTAACGAAAATATTACCAGTGATGAAGTATGGTTGGGGGAGGGGAGAGCTTTGGGAGGGTAGAGAGATTGGGGATGGGAGAATTTATTCGATATTATTGTTGCGCTCCATTGGCGATAATTCGACGTTTGCAGGCCAGGCCGGAAATCGTATTTGTAGCGTACTGTCAATATTCGGTTAGCCCGGTTGCGTCCTGCGTCTCTCTCGCGCGGCCCCGCCGCTCGTCCCGCTGCTTCGCCATCCAAACTACGGCTAATTTTTGTGACTCTCCCATCGGCCAGTGGCCGCGGCTTGCCGCGTAATCCGTGCCTTTTTTCCTTCCCTCTCTGTTTAATATTCCCATTTCGTGTAGTAATTTCGCAATTGCACCGGACATTTCATGCGCTCGCGTCGACGAGCCGTGCGCCGAGCACTGGATTGGAGACACGGCGAATTTATTCGCATGCTTGGCCTGCTTCATGTGCAGCGCGCCGACCAATTTAACCCCTGGCCCGTTCTACCCTTTTTTAATTCCTTTTTTCCTATGCCGAGATAATGCAGCGAGTCGCGAATTATTGGCCGCGGAGATTGAGTGCTATTGGTTCGTTATGCAAACGATCCCACGACCACCATCGTTGAGGTATGGCACGGCGATCTTCGGCCAGATCCCTGTGAGAACTAAAACCTGTTTCCTTGGGACGGGCGAGATCGCAGCCTTCAAAAGTTGGTGGAATTTTAAGCGGTAGTCCTTGTCTTTGTTAAGGCGGCCAGATCGAACGACAACCGTGTCCGCGCGAGTACCTGTTGACCCAAGGAGCATTATATGTATGGTCCGCGCTACAATAAGTGTTGGTCAAATATCCAGAGTAGCGCAGTTTAGACGCGTGCAACTAGCAGCATCGCCGCCCGGATTGAAGGTTCCAGATAAGTTTTGGCAAAATGACAGGGGATATTCTTACATAATATCCAAGCAATTTCTGTTGCTCAAATGTCAGCGGTAGAAATAGAATTCCGATATCGACATTGTACTAGCTGCAATACAGATTCAAAGGTTGAAATGTCAACGCTAAACATCTCATAAATATCTATCGGTCAGAATCCGATGACATCAATTAGCAGAGTGAACGGAGGATCCTAGTTGGACAGAAAATCAGCACATATGGAAAATTAGTCGATCCGGGTTCTGATGTGCGTGCGTGTGTGTGCGCGCCAGTATGTGGTCGATGAGTCTAATATTTCTGTGGGAAGGTGCGTGCAGGATGGACTACCAGCGTTAGTAGAATCGGTCCGCTTTTACCCAGGCATTCGGCACACGTAGGGGCGAACGGGGCGCCTACAGAGGGAAGCGGCGCAGCACCCACAAAGTCACTCACGTTGGCGCAGAGAGAGAGAGATACCTGGCATACATATACATACATACATATGCACAGAGAGACAGACGTGGGGCCACACACACGGGGAACCGTGCTACGGCGGAACACAATATTGCGGATCAATAAACCTCAATAAAGTCAATTTCTGTCGCAAAGCATCTGAATACGGAAATTTTGTATTCCGCCGGCTAGGCAACGCGGCAGCCGCCCGGGCAGGGATCGTGTCCCGAATACAGATTAAGTATATTTTATACTGTATCCCGCCGAGCGCGCATATGCTTCTCGCGCCCTTCTTTCCCGCGTTCTTTCCACCTTCATTTCAACCTCCATCTACTTTGGCACCCTACGACCACCTCCTACCTGCCGTGTCGCCCGCCCGCTCCCTTTCTCTCTCCAAGGAACTGGGCCACAGTGGGAAAAGGGTAACTAGCTCCGAAGCCAAGGAGAATGCTCGCCTAAGTATCCCGTGGCTTTTCAAAATGCATGCTGTGCTTCTGCACGCGTTCCTCATCACGTCCTTCATCTTGCTCAACCGTCCGCCCGCTCCTGTTCCCTCCCTGTCTCTCCATCACGCGACGAGAGCCCATTCTACTTGGCAGCCAGCACTTGTCTCCCCATCATTTCTTTCGGACGACTTCGCGGCTTTAAAGAGGCCGCCCTACCGAAATTTCATTGGCTCGACAGATTTCGCCGCGAATACCAATATCCACTTCAGTGCAGGCGCCTGCCTCCCCTTCCTTCCTCTTTCATTTGTCACTCTTCTCCCCCTGTTCCCCAAGCCAACTACAAAACGTCTGCCAGGCGAAATCACAACACGCGCGCAAGCGTGGATCTGCTATTACCATTGCGTTCCACCCTCGGGTCAAAATGCTTTTCTATACATATTTCCGGCACAGTACAAGGGAGAGCACGTCGGCCCTTTCTTTCGCCTTGCATTTCCAAGCAATAGTATGTATATGCAGCAGAGACAGAGGAATAGCGGACACACTTTGGCGTGTGCTTCAATTTAATCTTCTGCTCGAGGATATCTGCAGTATACATTGTATGTATAGCGGTGATGGCTTTCACCAGTCAGGTGGCAGCTGTTTTTTCCCGATAGCTCGTAATCTCCCGAATACTTGGTTGATATTCCCCACTCGGCGGTCGCACTCTAGCTACTTTATCGTCGACGGAAGCGGATAAATGGCGAGACGGGCCAGCATGCTTCACTATTACATTTCTAAAGATAGCGCGGCGGTGGCCACTGATTCTGAAGGCGGAGTGAAGGTGGAGCCTTTCGAAAGAACGGGGGAAAGAGAGAATCGTAGTTATCTGATGAAAAAGCTTCTCGGCTTTCGATGCACAAGTGCTATTGAGGTTTGGCTGTGTGGGTCACTGACGGTGTTTCATTATTGCAGTCTGTTAATGGAAGAACCGCTTGAAGCCCCGCCACGGGTCGCCCTCTATGTCGTATCTATGTATTGAGAGAAATGGCATTCCTACTTGAGCGAGTGTCGCGCTCGGAACCCTCGCGGGTCAAGATTGTTCATGATCTTTTAATTTTGCAAATCATCTCGCTCGTTCCCGAATCAAATCGACCACGCCAACTACCGAAAGCTTTCGAAGATCATTGCTTCTTCTAATTCTAAACTACCACCCTTCCTCCCCAGCTACAACCAGGTCAATTTAATTTACGTTTTTAGCCGCGATCGTATGCAGACGCTTGGTATTTGTGTATCTCTGCACTCGCTGGAGTGCCCGACCCAATACAGCTGCTTTCTGCAGCGTCTGGCACTGTTCTCTCCGAATATCAATAGTACACCAGTCGTTTTTTGTTGATGTATCAAGATACAAGCTGGAGTGGTTATGAAGTGGTTATGAAGACTCATCAACACCCGTTTAGATACGTGTGTGAATTAGATGTCAATTGCAAGTGCAGTGTTATCAGTAGTATGTGATATAAATAATTAAAACGAACAGAACACTCACACTCAAACTCGCGGTACGTCTGTCTTTGGGATATGGCAGATGCAGTGGTGTGCAGTCGCTCGTGCCGGTGCCAAACAATTTTTCGGAATGGCCCTCGAAATTCGAAATGCTGCGGTCCGACGTTGCTCGTAAAACTATACGCGGCAAAACACTTGCGAACTATTGGCGAACGCGGCATCAAATGTGGCTCACGTAGGACATAACCGTTCTGTATACGAGCACTGGCAAATAACTATTCGCACTCGTGTGTATTTGGATGCCGGGTGAAAACAAAAGTCCGATAATGCCACGCACACTGCACGGCCCGGCAAGTATCCGACCGTCCTGTCTCAGGGTATGGTTTTTTTACGGTTTACGCGAGACAGTTTCCCCGGTAATTCGCGGAAAAGTGTTTTCCTTCGGTCCCAAGGGGCCTTGCCGAGAGCCTCAGGAGTGGAAAAGGAAGTGTATCTAGTGAAGAAGAGTTGGTGGCCCGATCGACCAAAGGCGGGATTTTCTGTCGCTCTCGGGAAATGTTGCAAATGGTCTCTCTATTGTTTGTCGATCGCTAATGAAAAGCGCGCATACCCGTTTACATATTTTCTCTAATATCACTGCTGTGTGAGACAAAGGATTTGCTAATTCGTTCGTTTGCGAATTCGCTAAGGTCTTTCGAAAATTCGACGTGACCAAAGCTTTTAGTATTCTGCAATTCGTTGCGTCGCCGTTCAACATTCCACTTTCAGCCACATACCTCGTGCAGAACGGCTCATTCAATTACGCGTTACTGATGTACCAATTGCTGAATAAGGTCCTGACCTCCCTTATCTGGCTTATCCTTTCGTCGAGTTCTATCAACTCTAACTATACATATGAGCGATTACGCCCTAACAGCTGGAAAAGTCGATTGCGAACTCAGGAAACGTCAACATCGAGCGAGCCGTTTGCTTCAAGGGTTACATGCACAGTATTTCGGTGATCTTCTGGTCCTGGATGTGAAATGTTAATTCAGACTGGGGAGGCTCATGCACTGTGTGCTCCAGCCTATTGTGTGCGTTGCGTAATAGCGGAAATGAACTTACTTTACAAACGGCGCTCGTTTATGCGGCGGTTGTTTATCGGCAGCCACAAAGCGTATCCAGAATATTGCGGTCGGCCGGTATTATTCCCCGGTAGCAATAGGCGGGGCGCGCAGTTGAGGTGCTTCTGGAAATTACGGTACATCCAATTACAACGGTAAGCCCTCGTGGCTGAGGTGTGACATTTTTCACGCGGTGACCTCGTGAAAAACGAGTTCGGCGCGCGCTCGCCGCTTTATAGGGTACCCTCGTGCAGCGACGGCCGCGTGGCAACGGCGAGGGGGAAGCCGGCGAAAATTGTAACGGGCCGTGAATCCCCGCGAATGTTGCTCGCACGGGCCTTGCGCGGGCGTGGATGATTCACGATTTCAGGTAGCTCAGCAAATCACGCTGCGGCTGTTCCTCTTGGCCGGGTGGACGGACATGCGTTTTGGCCCGAACCGGCTCTCTTTCCCACTGACGCGCCAGCGTGCGCTGCGGGCACGCAGCCGAACGCGAACACGCGCCTCATGCACGTAGAGTAGACTATTATCCATAGGTTGGCCACTACAAACGGTGTGGGGCCGGAAGAGAGACAGCTAATTATTTAGACACGCTTGGACGCCACCCCATCGATCACTCCCACAGTCGGTCTCCCTCTTCACTTCGTTCTCACTCAGTTCTCCTCTCTCTAGTGACAGTGAGTGAGGGAGAGAGAGAGGGAGAGAGAGAGAGAGAGCCGAGTGAGCGAGGGAGCGCGCATTCTCTCTGCTGTGTGCAACCTCTCGACTCCATCCCCTCTACTCGCCATCATGCCAGCTCGCTCGTCGCGCCTCTTTGCAGCGGCTTCCCCGTTTGTTGGCTGCCTTCTGCCGGGCCTCAGCATACTGGCCTGGCATGGCCGTGCTCGACGGCGAGTGTGCTATCAGAAGATTGGTAGGAGCGAGACGGCCGACTCGGCGACAGGCGAGAGAGTGGGATTCAAGTTGAAACGAAACGCTTGTGAGCACGTAACCGGGAAGCACTTTTCACCCGCTCGACTGGTCTTTCCTCTGGAGCCGGAGAAGCGAGCTGAGCCGGGCTCGGTGTGCTCACTGCGTTCGGCTGCAGAGCGAAAAGAGAGCGGGCGGCCTGGCCCAAACTATCGTTTCCTCTTAGCGCGTCGCCGCTGGGAATAACTTCCGGCGTATTTACTCGAATGCCCTCGCCGCGCGTTCCCGTGTCGCGGTGCGCACGATATTGCACTCTCTCGCTAGCCTGCCGGGCTGCGCACGGGGACGTGGATGCGCGTGCGAGCGAGTGCGCGCGCGTTATGTAGGTGGACGCCTGAATTACGAGCGGGCTAATGTACGAGCGCGTTCTGGAATGAAAACTCACGAGTAAAATACAACGGTCTGTCCTCCCTCCTCTCTCTACCCTTCTCCGTCTGTCTCGGCGAGGGAGATAAATCGTACCGGGAGATCACGATATTAAGTGTCGCACTCGAGCGCTCCCACACGGCAATACTTAACCCTTTGTTTCCTGAGTTATAAGGAGGCTCGAGAGCTCCCACCCTACCATTCTAGCCGCCCTTTCACTCGCACTGTGCCGCGCCGCTGCCTTTTTTTGCCCTGCGAAGTCAACCGACCTTTGCGCGAGAGCGGGTCGCGAGTAAGGGGTGCTTTTTGCGGAGAACGGCAGGTGTGTGATCCAGTCGGCGATACGTCGCTGGTTCGCGTCGAGGGTGAATTACTGTTCTCCTTGCAGGCGGCAATGCGAGCTTTTATCGGCGGGAAAAAAACATCCCCCGCCGTGGCTCCTGCGGGACAGTACTAAATACGATTATGGGGTCGAACTCTGGTCATCCGTGGAGTCGTGTATCATCGAGGTTGCGCTCCTTCTTTTTATCATCCATCAATTGGGATAGTGTTCGACACTCAGTCTATCTCTCTCTCCCCCTCCCCCGAAATAGATCCTGAGTGGGTTTCTGTACAATACTTAATTAATCGGAGATATCGTGACGCTGTTTGCAACGGCGCGGCGTGGCAGGGATTATGAGAACACTGGCACGATTGTGGGATTACAACGGGCCTTAACGTCGGGTCGAAGATAATACCTTATAATCCTGTCTAGACCGTATCCCACCTCAGCAATAAAGGCATAATAAGAGAGGAAGTTGGTAATTTTTTGTCCAAGCGTGCTTCGTCCACGGCATCGCACGAGAAGGGTGTTCGAGTACTGGGGCGGCACAGTCACGGGGCACACTTGTAATACAATTATTGGCCGGGAAGGATCGGTAATGTCCCGAAGTTCACGGTTTATATGTCGCAAGTCGTCGGATAATGTGCAAATCAGGCAACGTAATGGGCCATTATGCAGGATCGATGCCGCGGAAGGGCTGTTGTCTGGCGTGCGAGTGCAGCGCTTCGTAGAATCTACTCCGTCTTGCTCCCTCGCCCTTCTTCTGGCTCCCTCGTTTCCCCCCTGTCTCCGCTTCGAGCGTCTACCGTGCATATGCAGATACAACGGCGCGACTGTGCGCGGGTGGTACACATATTGCGCTGGCTGTGTACACGAGCACCCTGAACATCGGTCGCCGTGGCCAGAGGGTTTATATGTAGGTGTGGCGTGTGGCATATAATATGGAGTGGGAGGGCCGTCGCCGGCTGTGCGCTCCTAGCGTAACCGAAGGCTCGCGCCCCGTGAAATTAAAATCAACCACCTTTAACGGTCCAATCTCTACTCCCCTGTGAATGTTTGCCTCCTCCTCGGTTGCCGTCTTGCCGGGACCCGCGCGGGACTGCAGCGGGCCCGCGCTTCTTCTGGCGGCCCAGTATGTATGCCATACATGCATAGCGTATGGGTTGTTCCTGGTAGATCGGTGTGGGCGGGGAGGGGGGGAATAAATTACGGTTTCCTCTGGGAGCCATCGTCCGCTGCACTGCTGACCTTTCGCATCGACATCGGCAGCGGCAACAGCGGCGGCGGATCGACTGGAAGTCGATATAATTATGACACACCTCGATTTGCAAGCTATTGTTGGCGCACTCGCCTCCTCGCCCCGTTTCATCGGCGCGCGCGCGCGCGCCTGCTAAGCCCAGGGATTCTCACTCAACCCTGAAATAGACTCCACCGATGTTCGGCTGCTCGTTATACCCACCATTTTCCCTCAAATCGCACTAAAGCCAAATGGGAATTTGGATATCCTCTTGGGGGTAATTGTTCATCGAGAATCTAGCTAGCACGTCATATCACGGATATCCGTTGGAATTCGCTCAACTATCAAACACAGACTGTGCAATGGAATGATAAAAGCTATGCGAGTCAAGACATCGCGCGGAAGAAAAAGCAGGTCGTATTGAGTGAGCTGGATTGCATCGCATAAAAATACATCTTACCGTCAAGCGTCTTATGTGTACCATACGTCAGGCAGAAGAAGCCGAACCCGTATAGGCTGGAGGACGCGTCGGCAATCGTTAGCTCGGCGTCGACGTGTAGATATAGCCTCGTAGGCGTTATATTTTATAGGTCGTAGGTGCGATCAGCGTTAAAGTAACGACGCCTTAAGACGTATGTAAACGTCTCTTATCGAGCGAAACAGGCGTCGTTGGCCTCGCGCCCGCGGCAGTTTACACACTGGCTTATCGGCGTAACTATCCTGCCTCTTTTCTCTCTCAATTTTCTCTACGGCGGCGGTGGAAATTTATTTTGTATGCGTACGTACACACTGACAGGCCGGATCACCGGGTGATCACACTTGGCGCGTGAGGGACCAGGTCGTCCGCGGATTACAGGAGAATTTTCGTGTGCCTGCACGAGGAAAAACCACCGCTCGACTTACACCAACCTTATTACGTTAGATTACTCGGTGCGGGGAACCGATACCTCTCGAGAAATAACTGCCCACCCCTCCTCCTCCACTACGTATTACTTTCTGTCGGTACAAGGATTTCTCTCCTTTTGATCCAACAGCGCTAGAAAAATGGCGCGGTCCGACACACGCGGCGACACGGCTCCCAGTGTTTTTTTAAGATCGTTACCGAAATAATAATAAATTCGAATTAACGATAAATCACCGGGAGCTTTTGCCCAGCGGGATATTTATAGCCGTTCCGAAAGCACGGCAATCGATTTTTTCTGCTTGAATTATCCGTCTCGCGGGACGCGTCATAAATATAGCATACGTGACCGTAAAATTCGCGATCTTCTCCGCTACTGGTGGAAACGCTCGGTCGAGCTCGCTCGCTGGCCGATTTATTTTCGGATGTAATTCGTTTCTCTTAATATCCCGATGATTCGTCGCTTAGGAATCCGGCTGGTCTGATTAGCATCGCGTAAATTGACCATGATTGACTGGCAACCAGTTCGGTCAAACCGGCGGCGAACAAGTGCGAATGGGGGCGTTCGTGCGTGGCCGACGTTTCTGGTTAGTTAAGTAATCAGAATGATCTATAGCTTTTCTGCTTCCAAGCTTCACTTTCTTGATGCGTGGTTAATGGTACTCTCTGATAATAATGATGACTGCCCGAGAAAAGACAAGTGAGGGTGGACGCAATATTGAGTGTTACGAGACACGACATGTCGTAGGAGCCTCCCGCCGTAGGTGTAACATTCTTCCAGGTCATGTGTCGCGAAAAAATCCAATAGCCTGGGAATTGGCACCGGGCAAGTGCAACATTCTGCCATGAAGAAGTCGTGCTTCGACAGCGTAAGAACTTTTCCTCGTCGGCGCCGCCGCCGCCGCCGTCATCGTCGTCTTCTTCTTCTTCCTTTGCTTCTTAGTCTTCTTCTTGCTCTTGGTCGTTACCCGCTTCCTAGTTGCAGCTTTCTTGGTCGCAGTCGACGTGCTCGTGGTCGTCGTCTTCGGTGTACCGGCAAATTCCGCTTCTCCAATGTTGCTTTCACAATTCACTGCTGGGTGCACTGGCACCGCCGGCATCGCTTCCCAGCAGTTCTCGTAAATAACCTCGGGACGTGCATTATTTCACATGAGCCGCCTTCTGAGTTTTGACTTGAGACAGTGAATTACGGGTGGTCCGCAGAACAGTAAGCTCTGCTACTGCGATCCGGTGGCGAAAGCCTCGTTTTCGAACCTGACCATTTGCTTCGCGGAAATGTCAAATAGTACCATCGAATTCTACTGGCTCACGTTTCATAATTATACCACCGGGCATATGTGCTCGAATTAAACTTGTCCGTTTTAATGGATGCTCCGCGGACTTTGTGTTATACAATGTAGTGCGCTTTGCTGCAGCTAGGCAGTCTCGTCCTCCTTCCACGAGCTGCGATAAATCAATCGACTGCCACTAGCTTTATCTGAAATTCTTATGCATTCGTATATCTCAGTGCTTCTCGCTGTCGCTCCCCCTATAGCTACTCGAGAGCCTTGTCGGCGATACCTCTCCAGTGGCGTTTCGGGCGATAGCCGCGAAAAATATGAAAGTTTCTCGGCAATGTCTTTGGAATTCGGTTAACTGAAAGGCGTGTCCTCCCGAGAGACCTAGAATGCCCCTCTCGAGGGGACTAGTTGTAGTGCAAACGCCAGTGACTCGGCGTGGGATCCGCTGTCTTCCGGGAGTATCTAAATCAAACAGAATATTTGCATTGCTCGAACTTTTCTCGGTCCTTTTCCCTTTGAAGTGGACGGTCCCGTAAAGAACGAAAGGGAGGCGTCCCTCGGCAGCTGGCCGTTCCGGTGGCATGGTGTGATGATACCCGCGACGATGGACAAGAGATTCTTCCCATTTGAATTCGCGCTGGCAGACGAATGAGGTTTTCGAGGAAAATCTTAATTTTACGCTTACTTGGCAGCGTCCACTTGTCCCTTTATATCTCGACACGTACTCGCGTAGCTATTCGCGTATTCCAGGTCTTCGTGTACAATAGTACACGGAGTATATTTCACGCAATAGTTTAGTACGATAGATTGTGCCCATCTCAGAGTTTTACGTTGGTCAAAGTAAAAAAGTAATTTGGGGTGTTAGCAACAAGGCATAGTGTGATAGTCTGGTTGGCTAGTTGCACTTTTCGACGCTATTAACTGATGATCGCTGCCGAACGAAATCTTGGAAAACTTGTCGCCAGTATACATATAAGCTTTGTTCGCGTGAACCAGAGTGTACCCGTGCTAGTGGATGGCTGCGGTTTCATACTAGCCATTTGGACGTGCGTGCTGTTGGAGCGCGAGGCAGATTGTGTTTCCAGTTTAAGATTAGTAGAATATAAACGAGGCCCGGCACCCGTTCGCACGCCAGATTCCGACAGGGAACGGGAGCCGGTAGTCGATTTACCGCACGCATTCCAGCAATTTCGATGCCATTAACGATTCTCTGATGCGATTTACGTGGAAATGCGAGGCCCACTCGATGCTCGATCTACTTAGTGGAGCAGCATCATCCAGTTTCACAAGGAATTTATCCGCGCAGGCGCCGCGCCGCCCGGTGCGGAAGGCCGCAGGCGGTGGATCAAGTAAAATAAATTCCTGTTTAAACATTAAACCCACTTTGCGGGCTGGGGGCTCTATTCCGCGCGACACCCGAGCGCACTTCCCGAAATTCCCAAAGTTTTCCAGGGCCCGAGTACGATGGGAATAGGAGGGCTTGAGCGGGGCAGGGGCGGAAGGGAGTGGGATTATATATAAAATATCGGAATTTCACAGCGGGCTGAGATATCTTTGCCGAAAATGGAAGTTTCTGCGCGCGCGCGCGCTCGCCCGCGCGGCTTCCCCTAAAAGTTTCGGGCCGGGTTTATGGAGGCCGTTTGAGTGGATGGCTTGCGAGATGCTCTATATATCGCGCTGACGAAGGACGCAGATAGGACGAAGGGCGTTGCTGCATTCTCCAGGAGAGAACATGGGTATAGGGTATAAGGCCGGCAGCCGACATTGGCGGCGAGAGTCTTCGTCGAGGGTAGAGAGTGTCGGCAGGCCAGGCTAACGACTTCCTGATGAGGCAATGTAAACCACAACTTCTTCGTAATGGACTCCTCTGTCCTCCGATACCATCCTTAAAGTGGCTTCGCAAAGATCCTCCCGTACGACACCGCACGAACGTTGTCATGGCTATCAGAGATATCGTCTCAATTTGTAACTCCTGCTGCTTCTCGTTGACTCCGACCATCCTCGAGTTAGCCTGCTATCTAAGTTCCTGTCACCTGCTAATGCAACCTTCCGCTCGTCGCCTCGGCAACCTGTCGTCGGTTTCCACCGAAAGAGGCTAGCTATCATAACCGGACTTTGCGTTTCAGTTTTGAGTTTCAAGCCGAACCTGTATTGGCATCCGCACCCTCCGTTTCATAGTTGCTAACGCTCGAATCCAGTCGCAGCTTTGCTTAATGGCGTCTGCTGAGCAACTGCACTCTGGGAATTGAATATTTCAGGTGCTCGCTCGATTAAGCGGCCGCAACTCTCTCCTAATGCGTGCTGCGAAAAGCCGTATTAACTCTCTGAGTATAAAGACCCAAGTTTATTCGATTCCCCAGCGATAGCTTCCCGAAGGTAGCCCGTATCTTGTGCACTTTTACTTGCAATCAATTCGATTTGGCTGGCAAGCCGGTAACTTAGTGACAGGAGCGTTACCCACTCGCATTAAGAGACTGTGGAGAGAGCGGCGCTCCCGACCTTTGTTCCCACTTGCTTCCCGTCAGCGTACACTTTCCGAATTCATTCGACTCGTTAAATAGATCGCGGAGATCGTGCAGTATCTCACAGTGATCGGGATCTCGCTCGGAACTTGTGCTGACTGGGTAAAAGCGTGAAAACAGAATGGGGACGCAAGACAGCCACACGCACTTACACATCGAAAGGGTGAACGTCGGGCGGACTCGGGAAAAGGAGGAATCGCGAATGAGAGGGGAGGAGACACGGCGGATATACATCGTAGTGTGAATTATGAAACAACGTGTTTAATGACGCGCCGGATCCAGCCCGTTGTAAATTCTCCACGAGGGGTTGGAGTTTTAAACCCCCGATGGAAGGCGCCCGCCGCACCATTGTCATTCCTCTCGCACAGCACTCATTCCTGCGTCATCCTCTTCGTCCTCGTCGTCGTCTCGACGTCCGCCGCGGAGCACCAGTAGCAACATCCATCCCCTCATTGACTCTCCCTGCACGTTCTTCCCTCGCCTCCGCCTCCGCCGGCGCCGCCCTCGCCCTCGCCGTGCTCTGGATACCGGGACACATTTTTCAGTTATTAGATACTCATTCCTAATTTTCTACGGCTCCCTCGTTTATTTCCCTGTTTCCCCATTTCCTATTGTTCAGCCGAACACCGGCGGCAGCGCGGTTCCGACTTGGTTTTCTATCAGCAGGCTGGCATGCTCGGGACCATTCCTCCTCGGGAAGCATGTCACACTGTCACTCGCCCCTTTTCATCCTCCAACGGGAGCGTCTCGATTCTCACTTCTCCCTACGCACCCCACCAGTCTACCGGCGCAGTCATGCTTCGCTGGAATTTTAACACTCCGAATAACGAGAGCGGCGCCAGTAAGCAGAGAACACCCGCCATACGAAGGTGGCTTGATTGCGTCGGGAAATCCCAATAGTCTTTTGCGAGAAATCGGGATTAACAGAGCAAATTGAACAATGAGCACTTGGAGGGCTACCCAAGCGTTTTTCAGCCATCCGACTCGCTCGCGACGATTAGGTACCTGTGTGCGCAATTCCATTTGTCGAATATTCTCTCTCGTATGTTTAATTGAATTCGTATTGAGGGCCTTGGACAGTCCGCGAAAGGGAGCATCCGTAGTGAGCGTGGAAATTTTTACATTAAACGAATCAGCTGCAGCCGCCCAGTGGAGATTTAATTGAGAGAAGCGAGTGGAGGTCGAACGAGTACGGGAACACGACGGCGGGGTTCAAAGCCCGGTACCCATCATCGAGACGAACCCGGCTGTAACCCTCATGTATTAGTCGCGGCTTTCGATCGCCGGGCCGGGATGCGAGATCCGTCCGTCGGTTTTACGGCCACATAAACTTCCCTGTTATTCAATAAGGCTCCCCGTTGTGATATATCCAATAACATAACAGCGCACAGCCGGTAAAATGAAAAGTAAAATAACTCCGGCGAGGCCGTACCGCTCGACTCGTGCCGCATACCGAGTTAATACTCACTACGCCCGACATTAAACACTGAAATGGTATTACATTAATCAAAGTGAACCTCACTAATTCCCACTCCCCGTCTGCCGCAGTCCCACTGATTCTGCTACCTAGGAATATGTTTAGATTGTCACAAAATGTACGATACGAAAGTGTGACGCATATCGACAGCTATACTTCGCCGGATAAGTATCCTCGGCTGTCGCGCGCCGTATATGTATACTACTACTTGGCGCGAAGTGTGACATTTATCGCACTTGTGGGTAGAGAGAGAACGCATTTAGGAAGCGGAAGATTCGCTCTTAAGCGATCCTGCAACATAATTAGGCGTAGAATGAAGCGGCAGTTCAAGAGTCATGCAATACATCAGACTACTATACACGAGAATCTAATACCCCAAAATGCGACATCCTTCATATAAGATATCATTAGGGCTCGAGCTTCCACCGCGTGGTACTTGGCCGACTCTGTCTCTTGAATACAAACGATACTCCGGATTACTCAGGAGAATGTATAAAGCGGGGGAAAAAGTTGTCGCCCTGCCGGCTCGGTGGTCCGCTGTGCATGGGGTGCAAAATAATTCCATCCAAATGGGATTTGCATAAATCGCTTGAGATTTTCGCTTATTTACAGCTGAATGATAATACCCGGCCGGATGGGTGTGTGCCAATATTAGCTTTCCACAGACGATTATCCTAAATATTTTCCACGGCTAAATGATAGTACTCGGACCGATAGGTGTGTGCCAATGTTAGGCTTCCACACACGAGTTTCCTAAATATTTGTGTGGATCGCCTTAAAAAGTGAACAATTTTCGAGTGAATATCTCACGGGAAGATTAGTGTCGCACCTAGATTAATCATGAACCCGAGCCATCAGTATTAGTAGGATTTAGAAAGTTGGGGCTTACGTGCGCCGGTTTTTCCGATTCTGGTCTCTCGGTGTTGCATGCCTGTTCCGAGGTAAAGAGAATGAGATCCGACACACGGCTATATGTACGTGTGCATGCGCGCGGAGCGTGGCTATTCGCCTGATGCCGCATCGTGGCAAAGGACGTGCCTCGCAAAGTGATGTCACGCTTCTGAGGATTTGCCGGGACAGCTCTGTGCGGTTCGCGCAGCCTGCTCTGGGATCACCTGATCCTTGCCCGTCAGATTTTTATTCCGCTGCCAGAGAGACACATTTGAGGAATGCCAGCTAGGCCGAGGATACGCTGGGGAACAGCGCAGAGAAAGAGCACATAATACACGGATACAGGATACAGCCAGGGAAGCCGCCGACTATCTCGACTCGACACCCTCCGCTCCCCTTGTGTATGTACCGTGTCTATGGTATGGTGTGCGCCGACTGTCATACTGGCACCGCCGGAAGAATACAAGCACTGTCAGCCCCAGTCCAATATTCCGCAAGCTGTGCTCTGCGTTAAAGCCTCGAACAAAATGTCTTCTGCTCGGTTTCCTTCGCGGATCGCAAAGCGCGTGTGGTTGGGCACTTTTGTGCAACGGCCGGTAGAACGCTGTTTTCCTGGCGTCCACTGTTTCTCCGAAGTCTGTCCCTGATCCCGCGCTTAGACTTCTGATTTTCCTGGTTGTTGAAACCTAATCTGTGCAACCGGATATTACGCGCATTGAGAGAGGAACCTACTTAAATGCTTCTCCATTTAATTGTAAGTTAATGTTTCGCCAGTTTATGAGTTTCCACTTCCGTGACAAAAGCAGAGTTCTTATCTTAATCAACACCAATGTATTATCGGATGGGCTAGCACTGCTTTCGTAGTGGAAGGCGGAAAAGCAAGCCGAATTCCGAGTCCTAGGAAAATGCTACTCTCGCGGTGCTGTAAACAGCTTCTCGAAAATTTGTGGTAATGAGCTGCGGCAGTCGCCTTAATGGAGTGACGCTCCGCTCTATCTCACAGCCGCGCAATACTGGGAATGGGCGTTCAAGTCTGGCGAGCACGGGTCTTTTCCCCTCGGCGACTAGCGGCATAAGAAAGCAGAGTTTGCAATTCGCTTCTCCGTTCTACTCGGGCTCCGTTACATACATCTTGCGCGCCACTGTTTTCACTTTAAAGAACTAAAGGAAAATTGGCGTAATTACCTATGAAAATTCTCACCCGATGCGGTGATCCATGGACGTAGAAGTAGCTCGTGAATCACTTCCTTTGTTTGCGGCGAAATTTCGACGAGCGCGACGAAAGTTGCGTAATAGGACGGCAATTACAGAACAGGATTAACATTTCGGGATAAAGCAATTCCAGTGCGGGATCCGTGCTGCGTCTCTACGATAATTTCCCTCCCTTCGATGTTACATCTCCACTGCCCTTATCACACACTCTCTCTCTCCCTCTCTCTGTCATTTTATACATGCATTTTCCCCCTGTCCACATAACTCTCGAAAACTGTGTTATCACGCGCAACTTTGTAAACTCTGCGGTAGGCGAGAGATAGAACGCCGCGGAGTTTATTGTCTTTTTTTCGCGTAATAACGTTCTCACGAAAGTCTCGCGCTTAAATAGCCGGTTAGGGTAACCGGCCGGAATCCGAGTGTGCGTGTACAAATAGCCGAATATCTGTAATTTCCACGCTACGCCGGAATGGGTGGGACCTTAATTATTTTCCACGCGACGCGGCAGCCCGGCTATGCGCCATGTAATTAGAGAGTGGTACTAAAAAAGCAAGACGGTAATAACATGCACTAATTAGGTTAATGGAGTAACACAGTGCTCTGCTCTTTTTCATGCCGCTGTCGGGCAAGAGAGCTTCATGTTGCTTCGACACTTGTCTCGCTTTCGCGTTTGTGAAGCTCCCTTCCCCGTCGGCTGACTGGCATCTCACTCAGCGCTCGTTAGAACTTCGAGATATACATATACATGCCGAGGTAACGTGTCTCTCTCCGGCTTTGCCCCTTCGGATTCCGGTTCTCTCCAAGTTGGTCCCTCGCGAGGCAAGATTCCAGAAATTCGGCATTGGCTGGCACCGAGTCACCTTTGTATGCGCGCGTCGCTACACCTGCCCACCGGATCCGGCTCGCGATTCTACGAACGGCATTACAAAATTATGCTCGTAAAATTTTCGCGGGACCAATGCGCCGGGATTCACGCGGCTCATACATAAACTCGAGGGCTCGTGGAAAAAGCTTGCCGCTTTCAATCGTGCATTTTCCGCCAAAGAGAGAGGGAGAGAGAGAGAAAGGGGGAAAGCATGCTTCTGATCGTATGGTTTAACACAGTGGCTCGACGCGTCCAATTGGAGTGAAGGTGTGCCTCCATACCGTGTGCGTATCCACGCATACATGAAGCTACCTTCACTCGAAAATTCTCTCCCTCTCTTTTACACGTTCCCTCCCACTTTCCTGGTACGTTTCTCCCGAACCCTCATCTTGCTGCCGCTGACGCACGGTCGGCCGGCTATCCAGCCCGAACCTCGCCTCCTGAAATTAGAAAACTTTTTATGCACGCCAATTTTTAACCAGCGCGTGTACTTCAGCGGTAATTACTTTTTAAGCTTCTCCCTTTTGCATATTATCTTCACCGCTTCTGTGCGGCGCGCGAGTAGAACTTTATTTTGGATATAACTTTGAATTTGTATTTTGCTTATATCAGCCGGTTGTGTCACGGGATCGGCAGCTCCATTAACGGAAATTAAATTAAAGCGAGGGGAATCCAGCGCGGTTCACTTTTCCCGGTACCGCCGAGCATATCCCTCTGTAAAAGACTTCTACTCTGGTTGCACTGACGGTGTGATGGACTGACGGTTCCTGAATTACCAATCACCTGCTCATTTACGGGTGTTTATATTCACGAATTTTCCCATTCCACTAGGGTAAGACAATGTACTATAGCAACCGCTGCCCCTATTTTATTTCATTGCTGAACAGTCTAGGATTACGTAATTATAGCTGCCACTCGACAGATCTCATTCTGGTTTTCGGTTCGGTGCCAACGACTCGGATTTCTTCCCCGTTCCCGTCGCGACTGTTTTCAAATGGAAAATATCTCCGCTGATTAGCATAGCTAATTTGCGCTCGACGCTGTAACGTTTCGGGGAGTTCGGCCTCGTTGGAAGAACGGCATTTACGACGCTTTCTTCATCCCTTGCTATTCCTCTTTCTCTTTCACTTTCTGCGTCTGAGGTAGCTTGCCGACAGATCACTCGCTTTGCAAGAAATTTGCCGAAGAGAAAACGAGATGTCGTTAGCGCAATCGACCCAAGCCATTTTACCGGAGACGCCCATATATCGAATTTAATATTCCGTTTTATCCCACTCACGTTTCGCCGTCCATCTTCTTACCTCTGCAGCAAACGATTTCCCCCACCCCGCTGTTTCCGCGTATGCAGCTCACCAGCCGCATGGGATGGCTTCGGGAAACCAATTGCTTTTGTTTCGAAATATTCTTGTAGAAATGACCGCCTCTTGCCAGCCTTCTCTTGCCCCCACTCTGTCTGTATTTCATACCGGGGAAATCCGCTACGCGCTCTATTTTCGTGTAATTTCGCCTCAGTAACCACCAGCCGTCTATAACGAAAGCGGAAGCGTCTGTTTCTACTATGACGTGTCGTAATATCGTGCCAATTTTTCAATGGTTCATCGGCTCGCAGCTGAACTCGCATTTCCAAATGGAAATCCGAGATCCTTCGCAAGAACCGCTAAGGCTCTGACGACTAGGGATATCGACATGTCTCGTGCCCTAGGACGCTCTTCTTTTTCGTACACTGTCGGAGTTACTATTCATTTTATTGTGACGCCGTTTGTATCAGCATGTCACTCTCCGGCTTTCAGCTGGCAAAGCCGAACTGGTTAGCGAATACTTGCGCAACTTTCCGATTGTTCGGACTATCTGACACTCGTGCTAATGAACAGCTCGACGGAGGTACCTTAAGTGGGACGGGGAGAATGTTTCCGTGTTTCGGATGAGACGGCCAGCAAACCCGATGAATTATAAAAAGCATCGGCCGGCCAGTTTTGAATATTCCATTAGCGGCCCCCGAACTTTTTCCCCTCGCGGGATCGGCCCACTAATGATAGTGGCGAGTCTTGCGCAGTTTACGAAAGTTAAAAGACTTGGCAAGAAATGCTCCTTGTAAAAGAGGCTCTCGTGGCCGATAACCGCATGTATTATGAAACCGGAAGTGGCGGGGCTAGGGCGACACCGCTAGTTCAGAGCGCGACCCTCGATAGATTTTTGCCTCAGCGCTCGATCGGTGCACCGCATTTTCTAGGTGCAAGCCGATCCCCACGCCGTACCGGTTTCAGTGGCGATCCTTTTTATTCCAAAGCTACCCTGACTCCTCTCGGTCTGCCGGTCTCTCGGTTTCTATGTGCCTTCGCTTCCTCTTTACAAGCTCGAAGCCGCAGGCGGTATTTCTCGCTCTCTTTCTTCCAGTCTCTCGCTGCCGCGCGTCTCTCGCCGTTGAAATCAGAGCGCGCGCACTGACATTAATAGCCCTGCCCGATTTCATAATCGCGAATCCGAAACGAAAAGATATTCTCAGCGTTGACCGACTTCTGGACCGTGAACTCTCCTCCCTCGAAATGTGGCTCCGTCGGGAGACAAGACACCGCTATGTACCGGTAGCTGGCAGAGTGCGAGTGAAAGAGGTAGAAGAAATGGCCGAGTTCTACGCTCGGCGGGCTCTAGCATTGCGGCGGTCTTAAGTGACGTATAAGGAGCCGGCGCGGCTAAAGCGTAATAAGCTACAAACTTTAATAAGTAAGAAGTAACGAGGCGATACGTTTTCATTTGAGTCGACGCGACGCCGCCGCCGACGACGAGGACGAGGACGAGGACGAAGGTTCCTTTTTCCTCAGCGCGAACAGAATACCGAGTGGCGAGAGCGGCTACCAAGTAGATGTGGTGGATAAGAATACCCGAGACGCCGGCTGCCCTCGTATTTTCAGCGGTCTCCTGGTCACCGTAATGTACACCGATCTAATGTGCTCTTGTTCTCTTTCTCTGTTTCAGGTAAGTCGAGTTCTAGCCAGCTAGATCGATCCTATCGCGAGGTCAGGGAACAGACTGCTAGGTAACAACAGGTCGCCAACGGCGCAATAGCAGTGCAATTATCGCGCGCGGCTGCAGCGCGTACCAGCCAAATCGCGATAACAGCGCATAGTCCCTATAAACAGGTATGAGAATAGCAACTGTAAGAAAGCAAAGCGACTCGGGCAAAATTCACGTGTGCAAAGGTCGTTCCTTTTATAATGCACTCTCGTTATACTCATCAGTACATGTATTCACAGCGTCACCAGGGCCACTTCAATTTCCCCTATAGAATCATGGGTTCTGAAGGGTTGCGGTTCTACTTAATAATATCCGGGAAAAGTAGTCGATGCATCATTCAATTTCAATTTGCCGCATGGAATATTTCAGCGACCTGCATCCGACCGCGAGTATTCCAGCGTTGACAAAATGCGATCGACGATGATTGTGCCCCATAATATTCCAACCGTGTTTTCCCCATTTCATACCAGATTACCGCCATTTCAAATTCAAAGTCTCCCTGAGAGTCTCAGCAATGACTTCGGTTCTCTTATTTGCAGTAATCCAATTAGGCTGGAACTTATTATATAAAGATTCCACGGGTTTTACTCTCGCTTCAAGCCCCCTCCCCTCCATTGAATGTTAAACCGCATGGTAGCTGCTCGTTTAAGGAGTTCGTTTATCAGTGACCACCACTTGATTCCAGTCCTGGTTGAACTCGGACTGAAAGAAATTGGGATAACTCGATAGGCACTGATTGCTCTATTACGAGTGCAAATACAGCGGCCACTCGATTAAGCATGGGAAAAAGCAAGCTGTCCGTCGCTCTTCTTGCACGAGTCGAGCTCTGCTGGTAGGTAGGTACACTCTGGCGCGCGGCCGCGTTCGAGCATGCTTATGATTTCCAAATTGATAACGAGGGCGGTCAGCTAAAAATGGATTTGAACGCCGGACGTTCACACGTAATAAACGGCCGAAACGATTCCATACTGCATGCGGAACACGTTTCTCCGTGTGCCTCTGGTCCAACCCCGTCGATTGCTCCGCACTACTGGCTCTCTTTAGATCGTCGATGAGAGTAGTTCCACATGCACGATCGTTATCTCTGGCCAAGTGGCGGCCGTTTTGTTTTTAAATTCCTCCCAATTACAACTGGAGCGGCGCTTTTCGAGCATACTCGGCTGTTGAGTTTTAACGAACCGGAATGCGAAATTAACTTCGTTACCGTGTTCGCGGGACTTATCGGTGCCGGCGACGTGCCTCAACTTATTTTCAGTTCGAAAGCCCCTGGCTTTTGCTCTGTCGCCTGCGGAATGCCGCACTGCGACCGAATATCATTGTTCCGAGGCGCTTTTGCCGCCAATGGGACGAGAGGTGCACAGAGCGCGCAAGTAAACACTTATTAGCCAGGCGTCTACAGCGGAAGCACGTCTCGTCTCCATTACCCACGATCAAGCAAAGAGGCTCCCCGGCTTCTTAACCACGCAATTTTTCGCAGTCGAGTTCTCAACCCGAGTTCGATGCTAGCTCTCTCGCGCGGAATCGGGCGAAACAACAGACAATTTTCAATAAGGAGAAGTTTCCTCCCAGGGGTGGGCGGTTGCAGCTGCAACCAAGGCGTCGCTAGTAGTGGTAGCGGCGTGTTTAAGGTGCCAGGGGAATAAAAGTTCTGCTTCAAGTTTTTAAAACAGTTTCAAGCTCTCCGGCGCTTAAAGACCACCGCATACTTCGAATCGCGTTCTCTTCTTGCTTCTTCTTCTTCTTCTTCTTCTCGGCCCGCCTATCTTTTATCGCTCGTTCGCATCCTCTTCCAGTGCTCGCCTAATCAAAATCACTTGTTAATTTCACACTTGCGTTGAGGCGTGTAAGTGGCGAAACAATATGTGTACCAGACACTATGTAAAGGAAAATCTTCCGCTTCGACGATGCTCGACGACAAGACAAAATGTCGAACGCAAATTACTTCATGACTCAAAGAGCCGCCTCACACGACATTTTCCTTTAAACACAATGAACTCCTACATATATTATGCTGGCAACCATTAACGAACAAAAGGGCTTGGCTTGTATAACAGTGTGCTCTATACGCGTAGCCGTTGTTCCGGTTGTCATAAACATTCACCCTGTGAGTTCGATATTTGCAGTCTCGCTCGCACTAACTCACCGTCGCACCTTGGCAGGGGTTCGGAGCTACCATAATTAAACTTGCACGACGTTCGTATGGCCTTACGCTGCAATTACATCGAATTCTCCCTAAAACCGGGAAGGTTGGTCCTGATGGTGAGGATGGAGAAACGTGGTGGTACTATGTATACCACCGCCCGTTACAACGTGCACTAGTTAGGTTACATATTTGCTGAGCATACTAGTTTGAGGATGGCAGTACTTTTGGATTGCGTGAAGTGCTCTCAAAATAATCATAGAAGGGAGAGGGGTAGATGCGAGAGAAGGGGCGCGCATCGGTTGCGTCAGCACCATGTTGAAGTTCAGCGACCACGCCACCCTGTAGAGGACCGATCGATATTCTATATACACGTATAAACACATAGCTAAGTAAGTCAATACTCAGCCTGAAGAAGAACAGAGTTTATATCCAAAACACGATAGGAAGATTTCGAACTCCGAGTTTAATGCTTGCAAGCGTTTTACAGCTCTACCTTTATATACCGAGAGCGCTGCAATCGATATAACCGGCGGCAGTCCTCTCACATGAAGGATAAGAGTGTCTTACGGCTTTACTGTTTTCAATAGTTTTCTTCCAAGAAAAAAAAATAACAACATCGCGTTTGGTGCTTTGCTAGGATGTGCGTGCTTCGCGCACTTGATATGATATTTGTCCGAGGCGTCTCGGTTACTTACGCTCTTCGAGAATTTCACACACCCCCCACCCCCCTCGTTCCTTTCGGCGACTTACTCTTTATCGGAGTGTGCGTATGCACCTTAAAGCGCGTGCCAGTTATACCACGGTCGGATTACATTTTCGTCAACGTTCGCGGAAGTGTAATACGCCACCGCTTACGTAAGCATCGCCATATGATTCGATGCACATATACATCTATCCGGCAGCTTTCGCGAGAAACGCGTCGCGTCTGAAAGACGATACTCGCATCGCGGTGATTTATTTTATCCTGTTTATCTGGGCGATAGGATATCGGAAGCGCATAATACCTCTCGGCGTGGCAGAGATGAGGCCCCAGCCGTCGGCTCACATCAGCCGTTCGCACGAGCAGTTTCGAACAACTGTTTCACTTGCCTGGTGGTTTAGTCCCGTTGCAGAGCGCAGCCGTACAAAACTCAATACGGTCGCCGGAGATAAAGGGACCTGGTCTGTTTCGAGCATGGGATCGCGAAATGTTTAGTGCCGGCTGATGAGTAAGTGCAGGCGCGTGGTGGTTGATTCTTATTATGCTTGTACCTATCGCGGACGCACGTGTCAGCATATAATGCGATGACGGAACCGGAATGTCTGTCCGCCTTGCTACTTCACCTGCTCCCTTTTTTTATTGATGGATTTTAATAACCATGTAAACATGGTGTCTGGGATACATCTCAATGGCTAATACGCTTATCGCACGCCCGGGGGAGGAGACCAGAAAGAAAGAGCGTGGGAGGTAGAGCCGAGGAGGATTCTCTGGAAGTGGAGCATTTATCACGGAGGGCGAGTGATATACACCTCTTGGCGCGTCGTTTGGCGCTTCTCTATGCATGGCCATCTTCGAATTCCTTCCTCGAGGGCTGCACTGCTGGGCCTCCACCTCGTCGCTCTTGCTTTCTGCTTCTTGCAGGCCGAGGGCCATTGATAGCACATTTCACTCCAGACATATTCGTATGAAGTTTCCAGCATGAAACGCGGCGCGCATCGATCATAATAAAAGTGACGTCGGAAAATAATTGCTTGGTAGTTTCAAATTACAATTGTTCGCGCGCCTAGCTATCTGCTTATACTCACTACAGATATAGACCCATTCCTCCTCCCTTTCGCTCTTTGCTCATGAACAGTGTGTCACTGTAAACGTGGGACACAGTTCACGTCATAATCGATCTTCGCCACATTTCATAGCGGAATTAACAGGCAGCTCGTGATAATGCCGGCATCAGCAGTAAAAATGGTGGTAGATGGTGGTGCAAGATGCGCGCGGTTACCAAGCATCGAATTATTTTCTCGCGCAAGGAACACTCTCCAAGAAGTTTACTTCTGTCATAATTAGAGTGGGCTCGATAAACTACAAAAGAGGGTGAGGTAGGGAGCGACGGGGGTCACTAGGGAGGCTCGAGGCGGTGGCTAATAGGCAGATACAGACAGGCAAGAAATGTGAGGAAAAATGTGCGAGGAGAATGTCAAAGTGTCGACGTCATTTTCAATTTTCACATGACCGGGCCATTCAGTACGTTATATCCCGTGGAATGCGTTCACAGTGACTAGTGCCACTTGACAGTCAGACAGCGTGCGCGCTCGTTATTGACGTGACTTAATAAAACAGCTTCGAGTGAATGAGGTCCGGTGGGAAAGAGAGCGAGGGACTCGGGAGCAGGGAAGACCGAGAGCGTTGAAGAGAGGGAGTGGTGATCGCAATAATTTTCACGAGGGTGGTGCAGGTTGCGCACGTCCGACTGGGCCGGTCGCCGTCGCCGTCGCCTTTCAGCGCTGGTATTTCGACCGATCGAGATATCAACCTCTCGAGGGCGAGCTCGATTGTCCTGCGTCTTTCAGTTTCAGAAATGAAGTAATGGAAACGTTCCTGGAACTCCTTTCCCTTTGGAAAACCCGCGTGCCGTTTTAATCTTCTTGTCTGTTTGCCCTTACCGTCTTTTCTTGAGTATCTTCGTGGACTAAATTCCTTTCGCGTCTCATTGCTAAAGAGTAAATACCGGTTGACCAGTCGGGCCAGCAGGAATCTTCATCAAATAGTGATTAATAAATTATATCTATTTGTTCTTAGTATTGATAAAGCATATACGGCTGTCGACAAAAGAAGATGGAAGTATAGCACTCTAACTGTATGTGCACCCAGGGTATTACCTAGTTGAAATACAACAGAGTTGAATCAAGGCTAGCTTGCATTTCTGCCACCGCACCGTCGTTAAGTTAGTTTGCCTGAGTTGGTGATGTTGGTGTTACTGACTCTTTAAATTTAGTACTTTTGTATGCAAACAGTCTCGTTGCCCTGATTGAAACGCGGCGTAGTTTGCCTTTGAAGTTGCGCTATTGACATTAATAATCGGAATTCACCCGTCTGCAATTTCCTTCGGTCGGTTCCCGTGAGTTTGAGCGTTGCAATGGTCCGGGCGTACTTACCACTGGCCTCGTTAGTTTATGTGCACATACACAGAGCGGTGCCTGCGATGTGATCTGACAGTGATGTGTTGAGACGTCACATAACTCCATCTACTGATGGGCGATACCGGTTCAAAATAGAGAGTGGCTCATTGCTTTTGCGTGTTCAAGTGTGACTTAGTTGGTCAAAGCCAGCTAGTTATCTTAAATGGGTGCCTTTATACGCGAGGCCAATTAGGAGACCAGGGGCTCCCGCTGGGCTCATATCTCTGCCTGAAATAAGTTTTTGGTCAAAAGGTCTTTCTACAGGATATACCACGTAATCATAAGTTAATATCTTAGGGCACTCGAGCTCTACTTGTATCCGGCTTGTGGTCCCTCTGTTTGTCCGGAATCGCTTCTGCTCCATCGGCTGGAGGCCCCCTCCCTCTCCTCTCTCCTGTCGGGGACTTAGAAATACAATGAAATTGTTCTCCGCGGAGTCTTGGTGTCCCCGGGACGACGCAACTAGGGGGGTAAAAGGCTTTCGAAGATTTCGAGTGGTAATTTATTTCCGGCGGTAAGGACTGTCTGGAGTGTGTGGCCGGGCACAACGTTCGACAAAGGAACACTATCTCTCCGAAGTCTTGTCTATGTGTCGTTCTCGGTCCTTTCTCGACTTTCCTCGTGAGTTACGTACTGCCTTTCTTTTCTCATCCTTCTCCGCCGTTGCTTGTCCATCGCCCTATTCCTTCGTCCCTCTGCATCCTCGTCTTCTTGCTATCTGCAACGTAGGAATGACGCTCTCCCCCATTCACGGCAATCTCCTGAAAAGTCGAGCAGCGACGTCTTCTACCTTCCTCGCTGACTTTGCCACAGCAAATTAGGATGAAAAATCAGTCGCCGCTGTGGTCCATTAAAACTCTCTACCGGACTTCGAGGACCGAGTTTCGGGAAAGTTATTTCCGATTGTATAGAGTGTTTCTCAGATTATTTAGGATCCCACGCTATCCCAAAGCAGAGTAAGAGAGTGGAAGGGGTGGTTAGTACGTCAAGAAGTTTTGCAAGTAGCCGTCACCAACTCCGCTCTACGAAGGAAACCTGCAAACGGGACTAAGAAATGAAAATTTAACTGGATTGATGCTCAGCGAAGTGTGCCGCTCGATAATAACTGAATCTCTCCTCATTGTTATGCTCATTAATTATTACCGCGCGAAACGTATGCCGGCGCGTCGCGCAATTTACTGAGACAATGAGCTAATTACTTTCCGCTGCACAATGGCAATAGTAATACGCGCGTTTGCGATAAATTAACCGGCGAACTTGCACGCACACCATTGTGCCCGGCATATTGGATATTATGTCACACGGGAAATACCGACGACGCACATTAAGTATCTCTGCCTTTTTCTCACTAAGCAACAATCTATAGTGCGCATGGCTAGTAGGTAATTTAGGACCCTTGCTCTTGCTGACGGTTGATTATAATCAAGCAGATAAAGTGGCATTGCACCCTCCCCCTTCGTACGATTGCCCTTTGCAAAAGGCGTATTTCACTCTTTGCCACCAGCCGCCTTCTCGTATTTTCGTGGATCAAGAGCTTGAATAGGAAATGATAAGGCAGTGCAAGGAGCTTCTTTCCTGCTCCACCTTATTTAATCGCATAACATTGTAGGAAACGAGGCCCGGTTTTCGGCGCTCGCCGCCTTTTACACTCTCTATTACCCCAGCGGCCTTACCCCTTGGCGTATTTCCTCGGCGCTCGTTGAGCCGCCAAGTAGGCGAGTAGTAGCACCTCCATAAAAATCCGCTCCTATCTGCAACGTTCGCCCCCAATGTGCGGGGTGGAAGGCTAATTTTCTGCGAAGACGCGATATACGAGTCACACTCCACCCCCGAGTCCCACTCGCCCATTAAATCCCAGGCGAAACCGTTTCAACCTCGGAACGCCGAAAATCCCACGGGGCATCGAGAGAAATATTTTTCTAGGAAAACACTCATCTTTCATATGCACTGCGCTCGTATTTGATTCACGGTTCGCGAGGCTATTCGGCCAGTATTCCCACCTGCGCGCACGCTCGCGTAGTATCCGACGTATTTAAGTACGAATTATTCGTATTCTATAATTTTTAATTGTTTTACTAAAAACGCACTGCGACAGATCGTGTGTCGGCGGTTCCGTGGAGAGGACATTTTATAGCAGAGACTAGTGAGTATCTTCGCGAGCAAATGATCTGTAAGAAAATGAATAGTGTCGTCCTGACGAGTACCGAACTTCAAGAGTTTTTGCGTCAACCTCAGACATTACTCCGTGGGCCGTGCGAGGCGGGGGATCATAAAGAGATGGCGCCAGAATTGTCTTCGTAACGAGGTCTGTAATAACAAACGGTCCGAGAGACGTAAGTCAAAGGAATGGCTCTTTTATGAGTTCGCCGGCGAGATAGGATAGTTGTGGAAAGGTGGACGAGAATACATACCGGGGCGCACTTAGAGAAAGGGATACGACGACCTGACTCTCACTATCTCTTTCTTCATTGCGCGCCCCGGCCGTAGAGCAATTAAAAAGATATTTCAAGAGAATTTTTCGCACATTTGGAGTGGTGAGAATCCGATAAGAAAGGGTTCCTGGGTGTAGGTGCAGACTGAATACTGACATGGCTGCTCCTCGCTTTATCCTTTGAAAGACTTGTTCGTTTGCGCGGCGGCTCGCCAATTCAGGAAGGGGCCCCGCCGCCACGGCGAATGATGCTTCCTGTTTTTATGTGGGCGAGCATACCGACGCATTGCGGTCGCGGCTCACTGCTCCTTTTGCTGAGGTGCTCGACTTATTTAATAAACGGCACCCCGCCTCGCGACCTCTAGACAAAAACTGCCTTTGAATGAAATGAAAAGCCGAATTACACGTCCCACCGATCCACCCGGATACAAATAACACGTCCACGACAGCCATTTCCCACAGTGAGATGTCGCGTTATCTCAAGCTTCAGATACTTGCGAATTCATCTTGCGAGACTGCAATTTGCCAAGCAGTGCCGCATACAGTTTGTTGAGAAAAAGTCATTGTTGAAAACCGCGAGCTATAAGTGTCGAGGGGGTTGGCGCTTCGCGCTAATTTCAACATGCCTGCTGATCCGATATCACAATCGAAATCCTCGAGCAAATTCGCACGAGGACACATGCATTTCGCTGTTGTACAACAGTAGAATTTTACACGCGCAGATTCTCTCGCTCCGCCGATCTAATCGGGTTCGCACCCTCTCGCGGGAGCTGATTTAAACGCGCGTATGCCTTACCCCCGAGCGCGGGAGCATCCCGGAATTTATGCCGAGAGTTTTACGAGATGAGAATCGTTAGCCGGAAGAAAGGCGCCGCGGTGGTGCGAGGGCTGTGAATAACTGTACCATATAACATTGCCCTTAAAACACCCTTGCCGAAATACACGAAAAGAGAATTTTCATCCGCCCGTTACCCTCCTCTCCTTATCCGACAAATATCTCGGCATAGCTCTAGCTTCCTCGCTATATGCAAAGCGCGCGAAGGGTGAAAGCCGGGAAGAGGGCGGCGCTGGGTGTATCAGTGGTAAGTTAACCCGCATCGACGGGCGTCGCCCGAGAACCGAAGTCACGTAAGGGTGTTATTAAAAACGTGCTAGTGGGGTGGTGGTTTTCGGCTGCCAATACGCGGCTGTTTTCCTACCGCGGTGTACCGGTAAGGTAAGAGATCGACTACCGAATAACTGAATAACAGGAGAACACTCGGAAGATTCTTGCGTCTTGTCCTAGTCGATCTTACGGGTATCCTCTTCTAGTCGCGAGCACATTGCATCCTCTCTCCCCTTCTGCTTCCTAGTTCCGAAGGCTCCCGAGCTACCCTACCCCCAATACGACCATCAACCCCGGCAACCCCCCAATCTCTAGCCGCCACTCGGTTATTACTGGGCGGTCTCTTGGGGAGACGTTATTATCCGTGAGGCTCCCTCCCGATGGCTCTTTCCTGGAAGCTGATTGACGGCGCGGAAAGCTGCACCGGCGGATCGCGTATCAATGTCTTCGTCGGTGCGGCTCGCTCAGGATGTGTTATTACTTTGTTAGGATGGACCGCGACTCACCTCTCGTGACGTGGCAGTTGTGCCGATCAGCTCGATCGGCAGATCGTCCTCGACGTATCGGCAGATCTTCTTCAAGTCTCGTCTGGCACGCTCCGCTTACTCCGCTCTCGGGGTTTCACTCAGCCGGCGCAGGGTTTCTCTTCGTCCCGGGTTATCTTCGCCGCGTGCCGGACTTTAATCACGTTAATTTATCCTGATGGAAATGCCATTATGATTTTTCGCCCGTGAAGCCTGCCGTGGAATTGACTGACGGCACGGAAAACTGCACGGGAGGTCATGTCGGTATCGGCTTTTTTTGTGAGCTCGCGCTGCTGCCGGTGCATTTACCTCGTTGCCCGCGAGAAAAGCTTTGCCGCTTTCGTCTTTTTCACGACAAGGCCGGGCGTGAGAGAGGAAGACCGAGACGGCTGTCGGGGAGTGGTAGAGGAGAGACACGCGGGCCCTCTGCAGTTAATCATTCACGATCTGAGAGGACACGGTCTCGGTAGACGTTGTAGGAAGGAGGAATTTCCAGGCGAACCCGTCGTCTCTCAAGCAGCTCTCGGCAAAAGCGTGCGCTCGTCCACGTTAGAGACGCCTTCGAGAAAAGTCAGACTAACTTTTGAGCAATTATTTTGTCCTTCCTTGTCAACCCTCGTCACCTCGGTATTTTAACGCGGGGGCGACTGATAATGAAATATCACCCACGGTTTCTCCCTGATACACCCTAAGTGTTTCTTCATTTTTTTGAAAAGGGAAATTTACGCGTGGAGTAAAGCTAGCTAGCAGCTCGATTAGAATGATATCTGTTCGATGATGATCTTCTTTAATTGGTTTATCGCGAGCGCCGCGCATTTTTAACCGACTTCGAAAAGGAGGAGTTTCTCAACTCGTTTTGTGTATAGAATATGTACATATTTTTCTGTATGGAGTATCGGCTGGCAAGCAAAAAACTGACGAGCACCTGCAACCGGGCATGGTCGATAAATACTTACAATAGAGCAGTGGACCGGTCTACGGTTGACATTTGTTATCGAATGACAAGCTTCTCCCCGTCGAAACATTTATCTTCTCGACGCTGTAGTTGCTGCGCAGCCGCTGCATCGCGTCTGGTTCATTTGCACGTGTGCGCATCTATCGAGCACTCCTACAATTACCTCATGAAACTAACTGTTCCTTCTCATTCGCACGCGGAAATGCCCCCTCAGCGGCCTAATTTCGTGCCTAGTGTATTAGGATACAGCAATCCCGATGCTGGCGTGCTCAATACTCCTAGGTAATTGTGTTTGTTGAACCACGCTCTCCATCTCCCTCGCCACGACGACGACCACCACGGCCCACGGATGCAAAGGGAATGCTATCCAGAAGGTTTCGACGGTGGCAGAAAAAATATTAGCCCTCTAAAGGAAGCTAATAGCCGGATTTGTGATGCTAGAATAAATGCTTTGTCGTGGTGATAAAGCACAGCCAGTGGGAGAAAGAGGAGAGGAGAATGCTAGTGCAACCTGCCACTCGCAAATTTGCTGGGAAACAACGTGTGCAAAAAAGGAAGGATCGGAGTGCGGGTGCAAACGAGCATTACCGTGGCAGCGCTGCAAGCGAAATTGGATTAAAGAAGAAAATACGAAACACCGAAGCTACATGGGAGAGAACGTATGTCCATGCCGCTTTTTTCTCGAGCGGCCCAATCCCCGGCGGAGCCGGGGGGGCGGCTCTACGCGTATTCTCTATCCAAACATTTGTCTGTGCCGGCGCACCTATCGAATGCCCTAAGAGCACAATGCACCGAATTTCAAAGCCAGTGGCTCTAGTTTTATCGATGCATTCACCTATCGGTCTACTAAGCGAGTCAGCGCACCGTGAATCTTTCCACGCAAGTACCAACCACGATCAGATATTTCACTCGGCCCGGAAGAGAGAACGCAAGGGTACCATCTAGCTCTGGCCATTTTCACTTGATGATAAGAATTTCAGTTGAACGAATTAAGTTTGTCCAAACCAGTGGTTTGTTTATCGCAAACATTACATTATAGAGACAATCCACTGTTAGAGGGTTGGGAGAAGGGTAGTGAGAGAGAACACGCGAATACACAGAACCCCCCGAGTGCGATATCAGGTTCAGAGTGTGAAGAAAAGATAGGGAGCACTGCTTCGCAGGTAGTAAATGATTGCCGATTAAAGATTAAAGCGACGCTCCGGCCAAGAGTGACCGGTGCTAGAAAGTCGATTGACAAATGGTTCGCAAAATCTGCATTCGTTGGAAAGTATTCGCTCGACAATACGGCCGAAAGCCGAGCGCGCGCATACGTACACGTATACAATGGCCAACCATTTGTTCGTTGCTCGTTCTGCCGTGAATCGACGGAAGAAATAAAAACAAACGACCGGCACGGCGGCCCGGACTTTTATCCACTCTCCAGCGTCATTTCTATCGATCTTGCTTTGCTCGCGATCGATTGGGAAAGTTTGCTTTCAGAGGTACTCGGAGGAGAATTCTGCATTGAATCTTATGTATGTATCTAGACTCGCACGGTCGGGAATAGCAGAGGATTCGGAATTGTATTAAAATACTGTGAGAACCTTATGACCTGGAATACGCCTGCTGTTACAGCATCACTGCTCGCATAGCCTGTGTTCAACCACTGTGTATGTACATTGAATTAATGCAAAATATTTGTTGATAAGTGGCATTCCAGTGTTTAATATTCTCGGTTTGACAATTTTCTAGATAGTTAATGTTGCTTATGACGCAGAGGACACATATGTACTTCTATCGAATCCACATAAATCATCCAAAGTCAAGGATTTCATAGACAATCGCGCTACAATGTGTAATTGAGTTGTCGAGTGGGCGAGCCTATCTTGTTGAAGGTAATACTCGCCGATATCTTCCTGCCTCAGGGGCATTTCTCAGAACGTAAGTTGGGCGGTTAACAAAGTGCGGGTAGTACAGTTTATTCTGACATAATTGATACTTAAGAAAGGTGTAGAAATTTCCGCGGCACAATTTAATGGTATCCGCAGGAGAAATTCCGCGTGGACAGGGTCGGGGTCGTCTCACATTCTAGCTACTACCGCTTTTTCATCGATCGTGAGTCTTCTGCGGACCGACAAGTATTCCAGCAGCATTGGAAAAGCACAAAATGCCTTTCCCTAGTATTATTCTACCCGCCAAGTATTCACCCCGCACGCCTCCGAGTCGCGCGACCTCTTCGATCAGGGTAGTAAAAGCGAGGCAGGGGAAGCAAGGTGAGGGCTGAAAGCTTGATCTCTAAGGGAGAAGAATTATTTGATGATACCACCGCGAGATAGGGCGAATCCAGGAGGTCAAGGCTCAGGACCTTATGTATAAAAGCTTAGTCGCAACTGATGATGAGATCAGACACACTTTTCCTTCTCCTTTCTGAAGAAATTCCACGTGAGCGCTAGCGCTCGAGTTTGAGTGAGGCTTAATAATATCTACCGCAGTATTAATTCACAATTCGCAACAGGAATTGTAATATCCCACCTACTTACAATGGTTGCAAGGAATCTGTCAATTGAATGTGTCATGAATAACATATAAAAGGTCTTATTCAGTGCACAATACAATTAGCGCCCGTTAGGACCTACTGTGGCCGACTCGGAAGCGGAGCTCCCAATGTCAGACTGCCCCGTCTTGGCAACTTTACCACTCCACACCGATACCTTACCACTCCACACCACATACTTACACACACTTTTGTATCGCGCCTTGTGCCGCGGCGTACGCTTAATTTCTGAGAAGCCGGGCGGCATGACACCAAAGGCATCGATTGCGTCGCGGCGACCGACCCTTCTTTTGGGCGACACTCTTATCTCACGCCGACTTCGGCGAATCGTCGCTCACAGAATGAAGAAAAAGAATACCGAGTGAAAATGCCCTCAGGCAGTACTGACTCGTCTTGGATACAAGTGTATCTGCGATGGGTTTATTGCTAATGGATTTTCACTTGTGACTGAGAACAGAAGTAACGCGTGTCATCGAGAAAGCTTCTTTCTTCGGGACGATTTGACTTTCTACACTTCTCCTGTGAAGTGCGTAACCGGTTTAGCGGTTGATCGCAAATTTTCACTTGTAACAGGTGCATAATATCGGTGAAAGTCTGACGCACTCGCATCGCGCAAATCTTTAGAACGTTCACCTTTCTAATTCTTAGTCATTGCTAACCAAGGAAAAGTAGGAAGCCTTCGATGCTGCGTTCGAGGATTAACGTATAAAATCTCGCTATATACAATGTTCAATCAAAGATATTCAAAAGCCCCAGAATTACTGCAATATTTAGCTCTCGCGGTAGCGTATCTGGGTTCCAGGGTACATATGTATGTATCGGAATAGGGATCATAGTTTCAATGGCGAATCATCAGACAGTACGAAACGTCCATTCAGCGATCCTGACTTTCAATCGCAAGTATTAAAACCCGCTCACAATCAACCTATCCTACGTGTTCCAATTTCAATATACGTGTCGCAATACTGCTCCCCAAATACACACGATTGAAAGACGAGTTGGAGAATGTTCAATCTTTCTTTGGCGAGTTAATTTGTTCGATCCCCTATAAGAAATACTCGGCTGATTTCTTCGCCGCGATTGATTTGTATCAGAGGCAGCACAGCCGGATGAAATAGCCAGGCTCCGTGAAAGATTGGCGTCGAGTTACCATTAACTATCGCGGTCTTAATGAAAATCTGGCTGAGACCCCTCACCCGATACTCCCACGAATTCGACGTCTGCACGTAAATTAGATTGTAAGGCTGCAAGAAATCGGAATCGCATCAAGGCGAGCGCGCCGCCGCCGCTTTATTGGTTTTGTAAATCCGCCATGTAGCTCGAGAACACGAGTGGCAGTTTGTTTGACGCGCCCTGGCAATAAACAAAAAAGGGGGCGAAAGAACTCGGGGCAAGGAAGGCTGGGTGGCCTGCAGCAAGGCCCACAGACTCACAGGGCAGGCGTCGAGGTGATAAATCCACCGGTTCGTACTCGCCGCTCGCTGCCTTCTCAAGTTTTTAACTTCCGCAACTTTCTTATTTATGTGCCGTACGTTCAGGAATAGATTTTGCCCGCTTTAAACTTCTCGCAGCAGCGCGCTAACCGAAAACTCCCAAACCTCGAGCGGCCAAGATCGTTGTCGAAATGGTTCTCTATGTATGTTTGGTGCATGCGAGCCTGTGTAGTTCGGCCGCGTTTACCGACTCAAAAACACATTCATTTTTTTAACTTAAGAATTCTTGATTTAATCTAGATGAATACGGTAAAGGGTATGTTTGAAATGCTTAGATTGGTGGTTTCCTCTTGATAGAATTGAGGCAAGTAAAGTACTCTTTTTCTTGTTCAAAGCAAAGGGTGCGGCTTTAATAATAAGCCACCAAAACGCAGCGTGTAACATTTGCACCGCCACGTATTTTTGCAAGAATGACAATTTCCATCGGTTCGCAACAAACAATCAATCGGCGGACGGTACCCGTTTTCTGCTGCGATACAGAACGTTGTATTCGGTGTGTGTCCGGCGTAAGGGATGACTGCTAAGAAGGCACGTTAATTTCGACATTAACAGTCAACACCAATTATAAAGGGAAAATTAGATGTCCGGCGCTAATTGCTTCACGAGCTGTGACGCGCGACTTGTCTGGGAGGGCTCGGCACTCCTGCCATTATTCATGGAGCTCACGAGGAAATTCGTTTTCTTTGTTTCAGGTAAGAGTGAGTGCGCAGTAATACAGTGGATCGAGACGCGCGTCCCTTTCTTATTTATGCGACGCTCCTGGGATGGCACGTCGTCGCAGTCGGGGGGGGGGGGGGGGGGGGAGAAAATACCCTCGAACTCGACTGCCTGCTCGTAGGTAAGGTTTGACAGATACGAATGCGCGCCAACGTGTTCCACGTTTCGACTCTGATAATATGTCTTCGTATTACTCGTTCGTCACTAACGTTCTCCGTAACACACCCGCGCCAGACACCACTCCTGAATGCGTGCCAGCGAACTCTGCCCCGGTTCCATGTTTCCTTTCAAGTTACGCAAAAACAAAAGGCAGACGCATGCATTTTCGACGATTTAACCAACGCGAGCGGGTCGCTGACGAAGAACCAGCTGGGCTTCGGAATGATCCCGGCGTGCTGGGATATTCAGCTTTTTCAGTCTCTCGCGCGACGGGATATGAGCCTGCGTGGAAATGGCATCGCTCAGAAAGGGAGATAGAAAAGGTGAGGTGTCGCGGAGGGAAGATGTTTCTCTCGCAGCATTCCAAGCACACGCGTGTCATTCGTACGGCTGTCTTTCTTGCTCTGGGTCAATAGAGATACACGCACGTAGTCGCACGCGACCGATGAGAGAGTGCCGCCTAAGACGGTGCGGGGTTGAGCGAGGAGACAGTGGGCGAGAAGAGGGTGCAGGAAGATCTACTATTGCTGCTGAATTATTGAACAGTGCACTCTGCTTTACCTCCTTCGCATATTCCAACACCCATAGCGTCTCAATCCGGGCGGTATTATTGTCTCGTGGCAGACTCGCCCGGCTTAAGAAAGGGGGGCGCTCCGCGTGCGAATGCGGTCGTGACGCGTCCGCGAGATCCGTTGTAAATTATTTCACGATTCTTTTCGCGCGGGAGATTCGCCCACGGAATCTGCCTAATGAAATTCCCCAGCATCACTCCAGCGTTAGGCGATCCATCTGATCTCGTATGCCTCTCTTAAGTCTTTGAGATGCCGCGTGTCTCGCGCGCGATATATCATTCCGACCCGATCTTAAAATATTTGAGACGCCGACCAGCTCCGTCCCTCAAATATATTATACCCCGGCACGAACCCCAACACAGAAATTCACCCATCGAGTCTATGCCGTTCGTAGTACCAAGCAGCAGCACTAAATATGCTAGGGACCGGACAATTTTCCGTCGTCGAAAAAATTATGAGATCGAGAATTCCAACGCGCTTATAGCAAGCTCCCCCGCGCCCTAAAGGATGGGATACCGAAAGAGCATAACAAGCCCCTGGGATGGGGCATACACCGTCCAGTTGGTGGTGGCTCACAAATTCCGCTGGTACGTCGGCGGAAACCCTTAAGATCCGGCGGTGTCATTACTTTACGCCCGGTGCGATATACTCGATGCTCCCGGAGAGAGGGCGAAACCCAACAGAGAGGTAATTCAGGTTACACGCTCGGGTGTAATGGGTGGTTTGACCGGCTTGTTGAGTTGCCAGTAGCTGGCTGGAGAGGCCGCCGCTACCAGAAGGAAAATGGTCATGTAGATGTGTACGGAGTACACGCTACTCCACGCGTCGGTTGGAGGCTGCTGGATAGAGCAAGGGAAGGAGCCGGTGAAGGTGGTGCACCGGCTAGGGCGGAGGAAGGGATGAATGTATATGTATGCTCGGTTTGGGTGCCGCAGGGATTCCAACAGGCTCGCACGAACTTGCTGCTGCTTGCTCATAAAATGCAAACGGCCGGCAAGTTTAAGTTTAGACAGGCTTCCTCCAGGCCGCACAGCCCGTACGTCTAGCCTCTTACGAGCAGAGGCCGTCAGTCCTCTCCACCCACTAGCTAGACCACGTCTGCGAGGGGCCTAGCCCTAGTCACCCGGCGTAACCAACCACAGTCGACAATAATGAAATCCATAAATCCGTAAGAGGGCACCGAACACCCTGCGTGCCCTCCAGGGATCTCCATAGCTCTCCTCCACCTTACTCCACTTTCGTTACTTCCTCTAGCTTTTCCGTCACCTTCACCCTCGCGTGCGCGACTTTCCTGCCCTCCCCCCTTTTTCTTTTACCTTACCTCTCACTTCTCCGCCCCTGTGGCGGGAGCATGCGTTCGACGTGTTGAAACCTCTTGCCTTAAACCTTATCACCGTGGATGTGTCGTGGAGAGTCTGAGTATAATGCGGGACAGGATTACATATGCAGGAAGTTGGAATCGCTATTGGACAAGTAGCACGTCTAGAGTTCTCGGATGAGAAAAGCGAGAAGAGACTGGAATGAAATAGCGATGGTCGAGTGATTGCGTGACTCGATTCCCCGACGACACCATTGCGTATGCACTTGGATTGATTTGATGTAGTTTGACTTACGATTAGGAAATCCTGAAGCCGAAAAGGAGAGTGAGCTAGCGAGAGAGTGGTAAGGGATAAGGAGGGGTTTTTGTCGAGGGGAGTATTGTTATGCTAAGTGAGTCTCGATGACTTCCCATCGATCGGGTTTCCGATACGGAACACTTGGGAATCACGGGATTTTTCCATTTCGGGGCTTTCATTCGTATTGGCAGCGCAGCGCCATTTCGCCCCTCTCGTCTCTCGCATGCGAAGAATGAAATTGTTTCGTTCCGTGGACGTGATTTTCAGTTCTGGGTTATTAGCTCGCTCTATCGTGCATTCACGTCTCGAAGCCTGGCCAGCTCACTTAACCCTTGGTAAATGTGCGCATCTCAGGGTCCATCCAGGCCGATCGATCGCCCAGCCTGGAGTTACCTCGTTCGAGGGCGATTACTTTTATCGCCAGCAATTCCAGCATGATACGTAAGACGAGTGGCGGCGATTTCGGCCGCCCACTCTTTTAACGAATTTCACAAAAGATAGTTTCACCGATTCTCCCAAACGAACTCTTAAGGAAGTTTGCCCGCTCTTCTCTCGCGCACCTTAATTTCGGTTTGCACATAATTTACCCTGCCATTCGAGGCGACGTTCTCTCTTCCTCGCTTTGTCTCCCTCCCATCTCTCTTCGACTACCGGAAACTTTCCACGAGCGGAGTTTTCCCGCGGCAAGAATTAGTAGGTGTCCCGGTTCTCTTGGTAGTCGTCTGTTGACATACACCCTCACAAAAGACAACATTATAGAAGAGCGAGCTCTTACCATCTACCCTTCCCCCGCAGCCGCGTCACGAAACTAGGGTGAACGAACGGCAGGCAAAGAAAGTAGCAAACTCGCCGATCTTGCATCTTCCGGGATTAACGTTCCCCTCTCGAGCGGTAACCACATCCGTTCCTTATTCCCGCCTATCTACAAGATATATACACGCATTCCAGAGTGTGGAACCACAGAAACACATTGCACGAGGTGTACATGGCGGCAGCCACCCATTCTCCTTCAAGCTTCTTGAAGACCTCTACACGACCATCCACGCAAACACTATCACGGAAATCCGCTTCCACTAGATAGACGAAACGGAGCCGCCTATCTTGCCAAAATTTCGCCCAACTTGCATCACATAGTAGAGTTCGGCATTGGCGCTTTCAGCGCAGTAACTGCTTGCTGCTTATTAGTCGCAGTTGTAGTCCAACTAGTACGCCTAATAATCCTTGTTAAGGTACTTGTCGCAATAGTTACCACAATGTCTCTTGCTACCTAATTCCCAAAGTGTGTGCCCGTTACACGGTCAAAGTCCTGCGCTTCCATGGGGCGCGTACGGATGCAAGTTCCTCGTGTTGTTTTCGTGGTACATTGAAGAAAATGGCAGAAGCGGCGTCCATCAGGCCGGTCGGGGGCACGTACTCACACCTTCCGATACAGAGCTCCTGGCCGCTTCATTGGCCACTGCGTATTCTTGTACATGGCGGAGCAAACTAGGAGGAAACCCGGCGAATAGAACGTATATTTGGGAACAAATACAATTTGAATGAATTAGCAGTAAACTGGAAATGGGCAATCCAGGCTTACCAGACCCGGAGGGTTGCATGGCTCGCTCGCTCCAGCGGGTTCTTCAGCCTCGCGGTTACCAGCCCTCGTGCTTCTTTCTCTTTATCTTGAATGCTTTCACTCAGCTTCCTCGCTCACGGGCTGCCCCCTCTGGCCCTGCCGCCTATTTAGAAGTTCGTCCTCTCTTAGGCACGGAGGAGTGTCGTTCAGGTTTCACCTCACCCACCCCCCCTTGTGCGGATCCCGGTCGCCGATCTAAACGATATTTTTGGAGGCAAATTCCGCCGCAACTCGCATACACAGAGAAGGGACCGGGAAAGAAACATTGCGTTGGCTTGGAGTGGTTCACTCCTGGCAGCCAGCAGCCCCTTCCAGCCTCTCGCATCTCAATGCCACAATCCTCTCTGCTTTTCTTTTTGTCCTTCAGCTCTGACTTTTGGAGCCTTCCGTAAACAAGCTCGGCCTCCTTCTAAAACACCGTCACTGATGCCTACTTCTCGCGCGCGCACCCCTTTCCTCGCTCAGTTACTCGCTCAGTTACTCGCTCCTTCCGCCGGCGGAAGCAATCTGTACTGCCTGGAGCAGCACCTACTCAGCCCTCGAGGGCTATTCTCCTGCAGTGCATGTATATTGATCAGGTTCGGAGTTCGGAGAAGAAGGAAGGCGAAGGCACGGGGCTGCTGCTATTGCCACGGGTAGGGTACCGCCTGTTCCCGACACGCGGCGGCACACAGTCGTCGGTCACGTTCCTTTCCTCGATGGAAAATAGACCGCGCTGCCATAGATTCCGAAGTGGCTTTAGACGCCCCGGTGAACCCTCGCCCCTCTCACCTGCAATTCCACTGCGGTGTCCGTTGTTGCGATGATACCAGCCCGACTGCCAGTCGGCGCCCACTCTGCATCTGCATCACTGCAATGCCAGTGTTCGTGTAATTCCCGATACGCCGGGGCTCGCGATGGAAATTCTAATAGCCCGATGGATGCCAGCCATGAAAAATCTTGCGTTCCTCTTGCTGAAAGCCGGACGCACGACCGAGTGAGCGAACGTGCGCTCGCGAACCCAGTTAATCTCGTAACACCGCGGAAGGCGCCCGACTCTCAACGCTCAGCGTCTTTGCATTATTCTTGGAGTGGATTCGTAATGCTTACTCCATGAATAATGCAGCGACCTCCCGTCCCGCTAAAACCTCACCCGCCACATACTTCTGGTTAATCTGACAGCAGGGAGTAGTTTCCAAATAGTTCCTGGAAACGTAAGTCAACGGTGAGCTGAACCTCGGCGTTTTTATCCCTTTACAAAGCTGCAATTCCGCCTGAACCATAAAAACTGTAGCGGTCAACCTGAAATTATAATCCACCGGTGCCGTTCGTTAATCGGCAATTAAAAATATATAATTGGAGGTGGCGTCGGTGAAAACTCATTTATGCAGTTTTTCACAATCACCAGTGAGGGAGAGAGGGTGGTAAATGCGGTAGGGGGGTGGGTGGGGTAGCGCGGGTGGTTGGTCCGCTAAATTACAGCAATTTTTCACCCTTCGAATATTTTTCGCTGGCGGAGAATAGCGATCGCTCGAACGTGACGTGCTTTCGCCAATCGGTTGGCTGCCGGCCAAAAAACATTTTCAATAATCTCCACGTATTAGCGATGCTAACTAACTTCGGTCTCTCTCTCTCTCCCCTTAAAAGCAAATTCCGCGAATCCGACCGTAGATTTGGGGAGGCGTGCCACGCTTGGCAATCCCGGATTGTCTCATTCTACATCGAAGTGTGACTACAAATTGACGGGTATGAATCTACTGCAAACGTGCAAACTGCAGCCTCAAACTTGGCGAAAGTGACTTCGGTTTGTAAATACAGATCCAAACTCTACTGGAGTCACAGCCGTCCATGAGTGTCCAGGCAGAATCGAGTTGCCGGAAAGCTGCTGAGTTCATGCGGTTTTTGAGATATTTACCAGTTCGAGTAGAAGGCAAATACGCTGCCCAATCCAGATGCGGATGCCTCTCAATGGAAGCCGAATTCAAAGGTTTTCCGCTATTTGACCGGGACGCGTCTCAACCGTAGGAATATAGCAACTTCACATCCAAGAATCTTCCTAATTTTGTGGATTAAATCGTAGACTAATACCAGTAGCTTAGATGGTTGTCGCAGCCTATTCTCATTCGATGAAATGAGCCTAGGGCCTAACACGTCGGAACGAGTGTGCGGCATACTGCCAATACGAAACGGATCAAACGTGGCCGCATAATAAGCCCATATTGCATTCGCGGCGCACTTGATTATTGTAATTAGTATCGATGGATAGGAAAGCGGGTGTGTACATTCAGCGGTCTTTGAATCAAAGCCCGGCCTGCACCCTCGGCGTGGGCTCGCGAAAATTGCTGGCGCAAAGCGCGGAATATCCGGCGTTCATAAACCGTTAACGACCCTATCCGACGATAATTACGTGCCATTTTGAAATGTCATAAATTTCCCGCGATATTCACCGTTGTTGCCTCAATGTGCTTATCTTTCCCCACCTCGCGTTCACTCCTCACCCATTCACCCCCTTTCTCTCTGCTCGACGTATTTCTATGCCGCGCGCATTTTCCATTTGGTATTCGTACGCTTGCTATGTAAGGACGCAATGTGCCCGAATGTCTGTCCTGGTGCAAGTTTCGCGCCTACATGTATCCAGAACGGAGCGTACACATTGAACGCATGTAACAGTCTTGTTCGAACCGCGGCAGGCGGCAAGCCTCCAGGGTAATTAGCCCGCGCCGTGAATGAAACAGCACGGAAAATGGAGATATCGAACAATACGATGATCACGAAGCGCCGCCACCGTCGTATCACTATGCCGTTCCACACACGTCGCCCTGGATACTGTATCTATCCGCCTTCGCACGCGTCTCTCCTATCGCCTTCCTGTTCGCGCAATCTCTAGTGTCATCAGCCAGTCGCCTGCCAGCTTCGCCAGGTTTTCCTTCGCGCAAAGGCGCTCGTATACAAACAGTCTGTGCCATCCGGCTGCGTGTGCATGCCAGTATTTTCCCCGACACACCACCGCTAGACGAATCGATAAACGACATGCACTTATACCCGGTTGCCGGAGCATCTCTCGAGAAGGCTTATGCACGACTTATACATATGCGACAGCCTCTTGTCGGTATCGCCAGTCGCGAGTCGCGAGTGACTTACTCCTTACGAGGAGTAAGTGCTTCTCGTGCAACTCGCCCTTTGCCATCAGGCTTTCGTGCTAACTCTGCTTTAAATAAAAATGCAGGGGCCTTTGCCTCCTGCCAATATATATATATATCTCGTTGGAGAACAATCGATTTTTAAATACTACATCGGCTGGAAGATAGCATGTCGAGATTAGCCGCTCCATTTCAGAGGTGGTTGAGCAGAGTCCCCGCAGGGATCTCTCGAAGAAGCAGGTCGTCCACGCGAGCTCCTGTCATTACATTAGGTCGTATCACTCATTTTTATGGGCCGACGTGTAGGAGGGGCTGGGGGAGAGGCTTTAGGATTGCCGCATTAGAGGGTATAACGTATCGGCAAGGCGTTTCGCGTGTCCAACGGTCCATACCCGAAGTACCTATTACCAGGGTGAACAAGAAAAGTGTACGAGCCATGGAAAAGTAAAAGTAGAACCTCGAAGGAGAAAAGTGGACGAGCTGAGAGAATTGTGTGAGAGGGAAAATATGCCTGGAATAGAATGACGATAACGTAACGTTTCATCCATTCAGGCCGTATACAAGCGAGATTGTAGAAGAGCTAGTGTTGAACGACTCTCGGACAATATCCTGTTTTCTTACACCACAATCCTCTGTGTACCCCATGCGGGTAATCACGATGGCTTGCTCTTTACTTCGCTCCCTGTTTCCACGGCGAGTGACCCTTGATCCAGCCAGGCACTTGCTCGACAATTGCCCCTGCCCCAATCCAGTGTCTCCACGATATACGGGTAGAGAGAGACTCGTGATTTGTCTTGCACCAAATGCACACTTTTCTGTTTGATGACTCCGTCGGCTGCGTCCGAAGAAACCGAGCCGTTTGAAATTCACCGCTTGGGTTTCGCTTCCCTCGTATGGTCCTTTGAGCACTCGGGCACTAGTTGCTCCGGGGAATTCTTTCTTTACCGTGTTTGCGGGATATAAAATTGCAATTGTCTTAATTGTGCTTTTCTCTTGGCCTCGCCGAACCAGTAACGGCAAGCGGAGTGAGCACTGGCTCCTTCTAACGAGGTAGCAACGAAACAGATCCAAGTGCCGGGTTTCCCATTACAAAGTACCAAGTCATGCGCAGTTCGTCGCATTGATTACGCTTTAACATGTTAATTGGATGAAGATGCGAGAACTAATGAAGTTCTTGGTAGCATGCTGACACTGGCGCAGCGCAGGCAACTGCGAGACATGCTTGATTCTCTTACTTTACTCGCTGCTCTTGGCACGGAGAACTGCCAGCCCATCCTCGGGCGGAGCCGCGATGCCTCATTTACTAGTCGATATCCCGAAATACGTATATTTCGTAGCACGTCGAAGCGAGCCTCGACTCCAATCCATTTCCGTCCCTCGAATCCGTGTGCATGTACTTGCTGCGTGTCGAAGATAGAGAACTCCGTGATGAGGAATGTATTGGATCGAATAGCCCGAGATGCACACGTGGGACGGTCCTTGTCGAGCTTAATGCGCGATGAAACATGGAGCGGAGAATGGTACTGGATATACGCGCGCAGCCATGTACATCTATGTAGATAGATGCGAGAGCCCCTGAGACTTGGATGGTGGAGGTAGATGCCACGTCAGCCACATCTTCAAACCTAATGACATGGCAGGCGTTTTTGAAAGCCGATTTCTGAGTCTATTACGGCTCCATTACTCATGGCGCGCGCCACTGTACTCACGATTCTTACTTCGACGAGCGCATCGGTTCAATCTGCCCAGGTAAAACATCGGATCCACCATCATTTGTCATTCGGATGATTAGAGTACCATTTACGTAAAGCTCAATTACGAATAGATGGGGAACAGGTGTCTGGCGTATTTGTACCTTTAGGCAGTGGCCGTGGCGCTAATGAAACGAGTTAATGAAACTTGTCTAGTCCTCCCTGTTGGGTGTGTCAGTATCTCACTTTGTGTGCCGCTAACACTCATCGTCAGACATTGGCGAAACTAGCACTTCGTGGAGAAAGTTAATCTCTCGGGCATAGTGAAATCAAGTTGTACTATGCATGACCGGTTTCCTTTCGCGTAATCTGCTTGACGACTTGGACTTATTGGTTCTGGAAGGCTCGCGGCTCCTTTAGCTCGCGCGGCAATTGCGATGGAGTAGCAAGAAGGCACTCGGGATTGCCAGTGCGTACCAGCTGGTCATTTAACTTTTTACTGGGCGGCAAAGCGCTCTTCATACCAGCGCAGCGCCGGGGATTGATTTCACGTGCATACAGGACGCTGGAGCCGTGGCGACGATGCCATCAGACGCGTGCCGCAGCGATGCATCACGGAATGACGGGAATCGCGGCGAAGCGTTTGGTCCGCTCACAAATCACTGGTCGCGTGATGTGCGTGTGCGTGAGTGGTATTGGGGCGGCGGCTGCTCCATACAGCCTCCAGGAACGATCTCGCTTGCATGTGAGCGCGTGAGTGTAAAACCGCGTCTCTTCACCTGCGTAACGCGATGCCTGGGGGCCAGTCGGCGAGAATAAAAAAGCAGCGGCGACGCGGCCGAGCCGCATCAGGCCGATCGCTGAACATAATACCCCCCGGTGTGCCGGCTACCACTGGACCAGACATGATAACGATGTCTTTCGAAAGGAGACCACCGCCCCCTTTTTCACGCCGAACCAACGGAGAAGATGCTTCTTTCTTCAAGGGCCAAGATTCATCACTGAGGCGCTTCACCCCGCCGGTAAAAAGCGCGGAAGTACTGAGCGCCTCGCTTTCATTAATTTGGATGTAGGGCCCGAGCGGCTTCCCTCGTGATTTATGACTCGCACGAGTCGACGCTACAATGGATTGGCGAAGCAAGACGTTCCCGGATGGGAGTATCATTGACAGAATAATGTATCGGCACGCAGCCAGTGTACGGGCAAGAAGCCCCCGATGGTTTTGCATAAGCATGATGTGCTTTGTTGCTTGCGGCGGTTTCAGAGGACGGCTTTGATCAAGTACCCTTTGTAGTCGAATTCGTGTCATGTAGCCACTTGCCTCGGTGGCGTGTCGGCTCGTATTCACCGCGATACTTGAGTGTACACTTGCACCCACGTGCAGGGACACCAGGATTAACCGATGGTTATGGAAGCGATGGCGTGCAGGCTCGCTATTCCCTTTGCTCGTCCCGTTGCTTGACACTGGACCTCGCGACATCGGAAAAACTTAGTCCCTTTGCTCGCCATGCTGCCAGTCTCGCAAATCGTCACTTTTGAAGGGAGTAAAGACGAGTCTGCTGAGACTGCTGAGTCTCCTAGGGATGCACGCTCACTTCTTTCTAATACGCTACCAGACTCTCAATGCTACACTAATGCCGGCCAGAGTCCCTGTTCCCGATGAGGAAACGAAAATCTCCTGACGGAATACGCAGCCTCATGAGTGACACGCCAAATAAATGACCGCAGTGCCGGACTGCTGCAGCATCGTGTCGCTACAGATGTAGCCGCTTAATCATTCTACTGCCGCGCCGTAGCCAGACATTTCAGCCTCGTCACTCTTTTTCTACTGGCGATGGACATATGACTAGTAATCTGTACGCCTTCCGTGCTAATCCACCCAATCCTAGATTTTCTCTGAGTATCTCATTAATTACACATGCGTGCTTTTTCCGCGTTGTCCTTACGGTCGCGCGACCATTGTCGACAATACTTTTAGCGGAGCTCTTCTTTTCTCGGTCTGGTGGATTCTCCCGTTAAAAGAACCCATCACACCATGGCGTGGGAAGTGCAGACCGTCTCGCTCGACGCCTACACGCTTCTGATTTCTACTAACGATAAGAAGTCATTGACTCAGTTTGCCGTGCACATTAGCAATAAGGGCCGGCGTCCTGGCGTGTGTGCCGCTGGGTCGCCCGAGATTCCGTCTAATTTGGGAAGATTTCTTTTAAGTATGCTCGCTGCCATTACCGCAGCAAGGCGGCATTCCGCATGAAGCGAGGTAATGCGAATCCCGCGGTAAGCTAGAGGGTAAAGACGGTGCGGCGCCATACGGCGCTTTTGCTGGCCCCAAAGTTTTAACGATCCCTCTTTCCTGCCGTTGTTTCGTGCCGCGTGCACCTCACCAAACCGTCCACGCTTCGATATTTCGGCCACTTCCACTTGACACAAACGCTTTCCTAACGGTTATTTATCCTTTTAACTGCTTGTTTTTCAAGCAGCCGCCGCCAGTTCGGTCGTCCCATTATCTAATTGGACTGCGATGAATTGTATGGTTCTGTCCTGATACTCGAACAAGCGGCGAGCGACTCTAAAAACGTTGGTTAAACTGTGTCACTCTTTGTACCATTCCAATAACGAACACTGGTTCTTTATTCTTTAGAGGGATTCCGTCACCCTTGGCATAACGACACGGTGGCAGTGTCAATGTAGTGCGCTAATTACAAAGTCATTTGCATCCTACTCTAGCCGGCCTGTGTTCCCGTTGTCGTGCGGCCGCGGCTGACACATCAGGTTGGCATTCCGATATTTATTGGAGCTCATCAGATGCGTGAACACGTGTCGCTCCGAGACCTCGCACTTTATTTAAATGCAAATGCAACGCCGAGAGAGGGCGGAACTTCCGCGCGCAGAATACTGAATGATGACGAAAAAGTAATCTTATGCAGCCAGCCAGAAGGGTGTATGAGTTATAGCAGACGGTGTGTAGAGGCAGACAGAGAGAGAAGATTCTCCATAAGGGGTTGGGAGAAGGGGGTGTATGAAAGGCTGAATAGAGAGGAGGAGAAAGCGGCGCGCTTTCAAGCGATTCGTGATTGTATTGCCTCTTAGCGGATTTCAAGGATATCCTTTCTGCCGGCTAATGAGCCTAAAGTGTGCGGTTAATACAGCACTTTGTTTCACGAAAGCCGCGAACGAAAAAAGGCCAGCGCCGAATACAACAAACGGCGAGTGCAGCCGAATAATGCGCCGACGAGAGATTAAGAATGTGGGAGCGAGTTTCTCTAGCTGCTTCAATTTCCTGGCATAAGCGGCCAGACAAGCGAGTCTGAATTTGCTGTTCGGATTAAATGGGCACCCTCGTTTAATTCAAAATCTTGGGCGGCCTCTGATTAAATTGGCAGTCATTCATTCCGCTTGATTATTTACTCTTCTTAACTGGGATTAGGCGCTCTCTTATTACCCCCCCCCCCCTCCTCCGGGATTCACCATCCACGGCCGCTTCCCCAACGATTTGCGACTACACCGTTCCGCGGTAACAACCAGCTTTTCATCCTGGCGTTCCCACTGATGAAAACAAATCCACTAAAGCGGAACATTACAGACAAATGTCCCCCCCCCCCTTGCCGCTCTCTAGTTCCAAGGGCCAAACACAAAAGTTGATTATCACCTAATTGAAAGGCAAATCCTCTTTGCATCGAATTGTACCCGTACATACCCAACCTTCAACCTACTGGTAAATATGCTATGCTGGATTTTATCGACTTATGAGAAAAGCCTGGCGTTAAGAGTGGATTGCTTTTTCCACGTATCTTATCGCTAGGGAGTTGGACAGTTTCCCCGACAGCGTAGTTAATAGCCACAGTGTTACGCACAGTCGACAAAGTGCAAGTTGGAAACCCGAAAGTGGAGCAAAGCATGGGTCGAATTCTTTTCATCCTAATCGCGTTCGGCTTCCTACTCGAACAGAGCCGCAGAGAGCTTACTAGTCGAACCAAGTCCTTATTTATTCATCGCAGCGTACGGCGTGCTCTCATTCTGGACATACAATTTAAAGTACCCCCAGTCTCCAACACTGGAAACAGAAAACTAGAAACTCCTGGCAGCAACGAACCCCAAAGACAAGGGGAAGGCCGCGTGGATCCCCACCGGGATCCTGCATTCACCTTGCAATTCTGGATGACTGCGGAATTGGAGTTGCTCCGTGACTTGAGCCGGTTCGGTGTCTGCCCCGAAATACATCGGAATCCCACGGTACGGATAAAACATCGCTTGAATTTTGTCACAAATTCCACCTGGTGTAGCTGACTCTCCTCTCACCGTTCTCCCGGAAATCTGTGCTCCCGCGCGCACTGTACACGGAGGAAGTGGATCCGGGTATTAGCGATATGCATAGACCGCTGGGTCCATAACGTGACGCGCAATGGCGCATCTCCCACGAGTCAAATCAAGGGTGGAAGAATCACTTGACAAATTCAGGAAGGGCCGGCTGCCGCTGCTCGAATTCGGGCAGCCGCTTCGGCGCATCGCTGTAAATTCGCGTTTGATGTCACCGGCCGTCAACTCCGGCATGATTAATGTCAGAGGATGAGGCGGAAGAAGGGGTGGGCGGAGAACACGGGAAGGGCGCGCGAGAGCGACTTCTCGTGTGCGAGAGGTCCAGCGGTTGCCGTGCAACCGCATTCCCCGCGCGGCCACGAATTTTAATCACCCCTGCGCGGAAGCACCGCAGGAGAGAAGAGCTGGGATACGATATACGTATTCCGCGGCGACTGATGCGCTGCTTTATTTCGTTAACGTTTCAATCGATCATCGTGCACCCCCAGGATTTCACTCTGGCCCGTGACGGTCCAGGCCGTCCGACCCTCAGCCCCATTCGGACATGTTTTCTCTGCAGCTCTCGCTCTTCCCCTGGACGCGCGTGCACTTGACCAATCTCCCTTCGAATCTCGCCGATAACGTAATCGGCGCGATTGTGCGCGCTTATATGATCGAGAGGCTTTCTCTGGTGCGCAGAGGCGCCAATCAATCAGGCCTATTCTTACGCCCGCGATTCTTGTAGCAGACAATTAACGCTCATTCGTTCGTATTGTTACTTCGGCAAACTTTCTCCTAGAAGCTCTCGCGGTACAGCCAGTCCGCGTTAGTGCGAATGTTACGTGTTAACGGGCAATTACATTGCGCTCCGTTAACTTTGCAAGGGTAATATCAGGAGGTGGTAGTGGGTCGGCAAGCAGTGATATTCTTTCAAAATATTGCACTTTAATCGTACTAGTGGGAATACAGCTTCTTACTATCGATTGCGTTTTACTTTCGGGCCATCACCGTGATTTGACAAGTCATCTCCTTTTTAGCGGAGGTAGGTCGCGTGGCGAGTGAAAGGAAGGATTGGTATCGATGATTTACAGCGATCGGGCCGCTCTCGTGCACCCACGGTCTCTTTCTCTATTCTCGTCCGTCCTGCGAGTCGGCTGTGACAACCGGTAGAATTAATGGGGCACTCATGAGCGACAGAAGCCGAGCGAAAGAACGTTCAATTGGCAAGCACGTAGTGAATTATCTGGAAATGTCAGGGGTACAAGAGTGGAGCTCACGTGCATCCACCATGCCGACCTCTCGCGAGTCGTATGCGCCGCTCCCGTTACACTCGTAGATGTGTCGTGATTGTCGATATGCTCCGGTGAACAAGCTCGGCTCTTTAATCTGCCAAATCTCTCCCTTTCTCTTTCCCTCCCGCACAATTTAACTGCTGTTTACAATGTCGAGATCAAATAATTGCGAAAGCACCGAGCAATGGGAGCATCATGGTCCCGGCGTACACGGCGCAGCAGATAATTCAGTAAGCATGGCGTGACCCCTGCCGAGCCCGAGATTTAAAGGCGGCCGTTACGGAGTTAGAGGAGCAATAAAATTTCGGCCCGGCGCATTCTTCTGTACTTTACTCTCCCCGATAGCGCATTAACCGTGTACGCGATTCGGATCGACATTCAACCGTTTTCGTTGGCTTGGCCTGCGTGCGCCGGTGCACGCGCTCCCGAGAGCCGACTAGGATACCTTGTTTCTGGGAGAGCACCGCTCCTGCAGTGAAATGCAACTCTGCGGTGTGGATTTGTGAGGTACACTCGGTCGCCCGGGGCAGCTGAAATCAGGCGTACATAGAGTGCAAGCGTCGATTACAGCTGGCTGCGGTGCATACAGCGGAGGGGTCGAGGAGACGACTCCTCCGAGATTTCCACCGAGATTATGCAACGGAGTCGCGCAGCTGGCTTGCAGGTTGGCAGCTCGGTAATATCATTGGATACTGTCGGCTCCGTTCCCTCTTTCTCCCCGTCTCTGTTACTCGCTCTCGTCCGACTAATCTTATCAGATCAATGGAGCTGAATAATAGACCTGGGATTATGCAGTCTATTTCACATTTTAGTGGACAGGGACGAGGAGGTAGACGAGTGAGCTTAAAAATAGAGAATTCGCCGAAAATCTAGCTCCATATTTCACTGTAAATCTGTAATCGGTAGAAGGTAGTCGCGCCAATGTGCTTACGAATTCCAATGCCCAAGCGGCGCGTACGTGGTTGTAAATCATTCCCGTTCGCCTAATTAGGCGTCATTTCTGGGCAAAGCCACGTGGGACAAGCAGTTGGATGGCACAAGAAGGGTAGACGCCAGTGGGAAAAGCCCCCCCCCCCCTCTCTCTCTCTCTCTCTCTCTCTCTCTCTGTTGTGTTCTGCTCGAAACGCGGGAAAGTGGGAAAGGAAGTTGGATGCTCGTGAGGGGGACACGATACGAAAACCGAAAACAAGAGGGAAAGATGGAAGAGCGGGAGTGGCAGCACTGCCGAGGCAGCCCGAGGAGCGAGAGGGCAGCGTTATCGAGAGTACCCGGTATTGGCAGACCGTTTCCCAGCAAATAATTGGAAACGCAAACGGAACGGGTCGCCCTGTGATAGTTCGATAATTGAGTCTCTTATCAGTGTTTGAATGCCACCTCCCTCCATTCCATTTCGCCTCTTTCTCTCAAGCTCCCATGATCTTCCTAGGGCTGTCCTGTAGCATTGCGCTTTGCCCCTTCGTTTCTTCTCCCGTGTCATCCTCAACGCCTCTCCTTGGCCGCAGCCCCCCCCGGCTCTTCCTTTCCGTCTACTGAACTTGTCCCTCACTTATTTCTATTGCTCTTGGTACTCGTTCCGTCGCTTCCGCCCCGAAGTTCCCAGCCAACCTATTCGGATATGCGAGCACCTTCGTGTGCGTTTGCTCATCGTATATCTCGGGAAGGTCGCTCAGCGCGACGCTCATCGGGACGATGCCACTTTGTAAAATTGCGCTCATACGCCGCGGACTCCATCATCGTTCATCTGCCTCGTGCAGGTGGATCCGAGTAGGTGCATCCTTCACATTTTATGAGGAACAACCTTCTATGTGTATTTGACTTTTCAATTTTGACTTTCTACCTCCAGCAGGTAGCATACTCCACTCAGTACATAGTACACTCCAAGTCGCCTTGTCGCTGATGGAATCCGAACGTGTGACAAGTAGACCTAATCGAGGTATCGTCGACGCTCGAGCTTACGTAAACCGCGAATAAAGGACGTGGATACAGTTCATTGGGCTGCATGCAATGAACCTGCAATTGTTTCTGGCATAGATAGAGAGAGAGAAATAGCTCGAGAGGTTTTTCGGTGCGTTGATCGTCGTTCCTTTACTGTGTTGCGGTGACATGTAACTCTCACGGTCTACGTGTGGGCCAGGCGTAAAGCCATAGCTGGGTTCCAGTGCGGGAAGTGTTCGCTGCTGACCATCCAAGCTGCGAGAGAGGGAGGCAAAGAGCGCCACGTGTGCGTGCACGTGCGTGCAGCTGCCACCCGCTGCCCACCCAGCATAAACACATGCATGGAACGGAAAACAACGATATATCAGTAAATACCCCGGCACTCCGAATTGGTGTATGCGAGCTGCTAGTGTGCATACGAATTTGTGTAGAAGAGCGAGCCGATGAGCGCGCGCGTGTGTGCGGCTACGCGGTCTACGTGGCTATGTGCAAGCAGCGACGGCCGAACGCTCCGGCTGCGGCGCCATAATACCAGCGTGACGCCAATTACGCAATGGGTCGACCGCGATGTTTTGTCGCACGAGGACCGAAATTATCCAGAGCCGCTGCCTTTCGCGTGCATTCTATGCACCCTGCCCCTATGTTCTCAACTCGACCCGCTTGCCCTCCGTCCCGCTGCTGCCTTCCGCGACCACCCCCCACCCCCCTGCGTCCGGTTACAGCGAAATTTCGGATAATTTTGGCTATTACCCGCGCAACCCGTACTTATCGAGCGTGTGCTGGATACCGATGGCTTATTAACACCACTCCATGATTCCCACTTCCTTTCGTAAAGGGGATTCACTCATACATATGCGCTTGCTTTCGCACTCTCCGCATTGCTGTCAGAAATACCGTCCTACTTTTTCGCACTCCCCTCGCCACTCAGTTCAATTAACTAATATAATTCATGGGAACGCTGAGGTTATCGGGAGGAAGATGGCACACTCGGTAAGCGAGAGAAAGTTGGAATGAAAGAATTTTGAATGAGGTTGAAACTCAACTGGATTAGTTGAGAAGCGGTTGGGTAATTCCTGCGGAATTGGCGCACGGTGTATTCCTGTGGGGAAAGCCTGGGGAATGATAAAGAGAGAGGACAAGGCGGTGAGCGGCCGGCCTGCCGGAAATTAATTTGATATCGGTCAGCTGTAAAGTCGGGAATAAATGAGGGGAGGGGCGCGCTCGCACTCACCTTATCAGGGGAACACAATGTAGACCACGGTCAGTTAATTCCAAAACGTAGAAGCCTAAGTGCAGGCGCGAGTTGGTGCCGCGCGCCGGAGAGGAAGTGGAATGCGGACTGGGCTTAATCAAATTCAAGATTAAACTTCGGAGCTTCGTAAGTCGTTTCGCCGGGAATATTTGTCGGGGAGCGATTTTAATTTCCATAAGTACTGTAATCTCGCAGGCTGTCTGCCTGCTTGCTACCGCCGCCGCCCCCCTTTTCTGGTTAGTGAGCTTCGCTCGCTCTCTCGAGCAGTATGCGAGCCTATGTGTATCTGTTAATATCGTTAATAATATGTATATATGTACAAGCCGACGTTACATAATAGTATAGTGCGGGCTGCTACCGTTCGTGGATTATAATATTAAATTTTTCGAGGGCAAATACTACCTCTACCGTGAACTTCGCCGATTTGCATGTCCAAAGTGGCCTGTTTCTCTCTCTCTCTCTCTCTCCCTTTCGTCGAAGATCGCTTCGCTGGCTCGGATACTCTGCCGCGTATATCTTATGGATGTCGCGAGAAATTTTTGGTTGTTCGGTCTTGATTAAATTTCTCGTGCATCTGCTTTCCACGGGAAGTGGCCCACCGACGAAACTGAGGGGTAGTCGGCGCGATCGCGCAGTATAATAGTTTTCCGATAACTCGATCGCGGTCTTGTCTAGGTTATATCCGTATCATACCCTCGCGCATTCAAAGATGAATTGGCTATTTGCGCTGTCTTGATTTTCCAGCCGGCGAATCAAGTATCGCTGATGAAGGCATAACCCAAAGCTCCCTCAGCACTCGCGCGTTATGCAATATCTGCACGGTATACCTAATTAAATACCTCGCGTAATTAAGTGCCGCTGCTGCTCGATTAAAAATCAACTTCTATATGAAAATGAAATTTTTCCGCGTTCCTGTGCTCGAGCGCGAGGTGGTCCAGAAGCTCGCTGGTCTCGTTCTTCTTCCGTGCGATTGAATGTCGAGCTGCGTTTACACGACAGAGCACGTTCGACGTATGCGCCTATTCTTCTTCGTTTTTTGGTCGATTACCGCTCGGGCAGTGTATAGCGTGCACCCGTTTCACATGATTTATACCGGTTAGCAGCGACGGCAGCAGCATTCAGCGGAGAACTCATTCATCGGCCGGCGGTAGAAGCTTCCATAGGCAAAACCTCGAGAAATTATCCCAGAGGAAAGCTTCGGGCGACGCGCACGAGCGCGCGCGTACGCCGGGAAAAGGGGACTTTGTCGCGGCCGGCGATAATTAAGCAGTCTCCTCGACATCATAATACGGGCAATTTACTTGAGTAGCGAGCGCTTGCGCACGCGTGTGCGGAATTACGGGCGGCCGTCCTCGTGCATGTAGCACGGCGGGTAGATGGAGGGGGGCAGGGTACCTATGGCTGGATGTCACAAAGAGAGAATTAACGAAATTTCATTTACTCGCACTCGCGCCTCGCTCCCTCTCTGTCGTTACTTCTGCCAGCCAGAGGAGGCGGGGTGTCGCGCAGTCAACTTCTGTTTTCCGTTGAAGGCAGTTATTACGGCCTTATTTCACCAGGCCCGACCAACACGTAGCGCTATTAAATCTTCATATTGTCGCAGGGCCCCACGCAACTGCAGTTACTAACGACAGTTCTAATTTTTATCGATGCACCGTTGCTATTGCGTCCGCGCGCCACACAGAATGAACAACCGCGCATTTTTCACGGCTGCCTTTTTCGCCGCAGATGGGGTTCGCGAAAAAACGTCGAGCCGAGAATTATTCAAAATGCATACAGGGTTTTATACTGTTGTTATAGTCGCTGTTCCCGCTTAATCCGCTCGATGGAGATTCCTTAGATTAGCCGGACTTTGGTCATTCGCAGAACCCATAGGCAATAATTAATGCTATAAGCTGAATGCCAGTTATGTGCAGTGCACACGCTTTGTATGTATAGCGGCCTGCATTGACAAGGCAAGATTTGAGGAACAATGCAGTAATAGCTGACCCTATTTACATACATATGAACACGGCGATGCAAAGCAATACGTCGCATTTGTACGAGCTCTGCAGAACGTGACAGATGCGCCGAACTGAAGAGCACGCGATTCCCTTGCGAAATGGTTGCGTTTTGGACGTACTGCAAGTTCTAGCTACCTCCTAAACAGCAGGAGAAGTGTTGGCAATCGTGCAAGTTGGGTGTTCGCAATTCTTATTCGGTGGAGGACCTTCCGTAATCAGATTCGTCGTAAGCGCGAGATCGATGCAGCCGCTCGCCAAAAGGATAGACGATGCCCCACCTCCCCTTAACGCATCGGCGCCAACTCGCTCATTCCACTTAATTGCTCCCCGCAAGCAAAGTTGCTCTGCTGGCAAGCGAATGCGTGGCACGCACGCTTGAGATCCGCGCCAGGAAGCATTATCGCAATTAGCCATAAACGCTCGGCCTACAATTTCACTGGTTCTAACAGCTTTATTGGCCCCTCCCTTAACTCATAAGACGTCTGTAATCGTAGAGGAGAAATATCGCCGACTGTCATGATAGTTATGACGCGCAGATACAGAGTCCTCGGCCAATTAGCCGGAGCAATATAGGTATGCCAATTTTCGTTCAATCAATCAGCATTCGGACGTAGTAGATGCTCGTGCAATTATCTGGGAGGCGCGAGAATACCAAGTGCTGTGGCACACTTTCACAATTAGCCGGGTTAATTACGCGGCCTCTAACCAGCCCGCCGGTGCGTTTAACGTCAAGCTATTCGTCCGCACTTTCCGTGGCTCATTCCTGCTGGCGGGGTGAATTCGTCGTGTGCCGCGTGCCGGTGGCCTGTGTTCGCCATGCACTTGCCCCCGGTTGTGACACACACCGGCAGCTACTCGGCGAAGCCACGCCGACAGAGGTTCGGGCGGGGTGTGCTGCTAGCTGCTGTGTCCCAGTCGTCCCAGTCCTCCCAGTCCTCCCAGACTCGCGCGCACTCTCGCTCTCGCAGCCGGCCCGTCCGTGTGTGTGCCCAGCAACCTCTCACGTAGGTAATCGCGTACGTTTACATGCGCCCTGTGGATCAGAAGTCCTGATTCGTGAGTGCGCAGGGCCTCCTGATTACGGCGTTTAACCGAGCGATTCGTTTGCTACGTGCACACCGATAGCACCCGTTGCCGACTGCTGTCGCTATACATATATGTATGCGCGCCCGTTACCAACCGACCTAGCTCTAGGTATGTATCCCTCTCCTCTAGCCGATATATGGTTTCGCTTTGCTCTCGGCCGCATTGCCACTGCATCGCTTTAACTGAGGGTTGACCAAGTGCGCGCACGCACCCCGCTCTCGCTCGATCCCGACCGATGATTTTGCTTCGGTTAATTAGAGGCCCTGTCTTGGACCCTGGCTGTATGTAATGAAACGCGCGGGCAAACACGTTAGAGCTACTCCCTTGAGTAATTAGTTTATTCACCGGCGCCGTGCTGTGCAACACCCCTCGGCACGCCCGACCACTCCGCTGCTGAGCGCTCGACCTTTTTCGAATTAATATGTGAAATTAACCGACCGCGCCTGTGCCACCTCGCACGTGTCCATACGCGCATATTCGCAGATCGGTGTGCTCGTATTTACTCGGCACATACTATATACGTGCACTGCCCGCTCAGGCACAGACACTGCTCTGGATTTCAGTCGGCGAACGGTACGATTTTGTATTGAACATCACGTCGATTACGTCACTCGATTACCACCGATGATATTGCTCTGATTAATTACCAAGCTCGTATTGATTCCTGCGGTAGCTTGAAGCGCGAGCCCTTGGGAAGATGCACCCGAGCTCACCTGGCCCTCTCTATTTTCATGACAGGCTGTATGCTTCTGATACGCGCTGAGGTCTCTTTCTCTCTCCTCGGTGCTACAGCGTCGTATCCAAGTGCTCAATGTTCAACTGCTCATGAGATTTTAATAACGCGATCGCAAGGATTCGGCGTAATCGCGTTTTCAGCAAATCGAAGACCTTCTGGCAAATCTTTTGGACAATCAGTTTAACTTGCAGATAGTCCGCGATGCAGTGACACGAAATGCGGGTGTGGTGCGCCCAGTAATTTCAATTAAGTACATTCCTGCAGATGCCCCTCTGCCATACATTGAATTCTCGGGCGGGAAATATCGACATTACGTTTCTAAGTGGCTCCCATTCCGCCCAGTCCCTCTCTCTCTCTCTCTCTCTCTCTCTGAACCCCACACGCATGATCGATAAGTCGAGTTGCTCTTAGTTAGAGAGAGAGAGATAAATGGAGCGGTTAACACGATTTTGGTTGCAGGCTGAGTGAACTTAACTTCCACACTGGAGTCTTGACCTAAACCCTACGGCATTCGGATCCCAGGCGACGTACCGATCGTACCATCGAATCATAGATGAGTGTGGGGGTTCTCTTGCCGATAATCATGGCACTATACATATACATATACCAGCTTTCGAGTCTTGGTATAGGTGGACGCAACTAGCACAATAGCACCGCCCCACGCATATGCAGTGTGGAGTTACTTTTCCGAGAAGTGCAGTGAAGGGACTTCTTTTCCGCGGTGGTGAATTACTGTACTCCCCGCAGGCAAATTACCTCTCGCGCTGCGACGTGTTCTCGCATAGAAGGTCCCTTTGCACTCCTACTACTCCTCTGCGTTTGTCTTTTTCATAAGGGAGTTACTACTCTAAATTATATTACATTTACAAGGAGGACGGGGAGGCAAGAACCCACGGGGAAGAGTATGTATTTGAAAAATTCCTCTTCCTCGGAGGTACTCCCGGATGTCCATAATCCCAGGAAGCTGCGCGAGAGCCTCTTACGAGCGTGAGAGAAACTCTGTTCCTACCTGGACTGGGACAAGGCGTTTTCCGAGTTCCCCCCGAGAAAACTTTGATCTAATTAAGGCGTAATTGGACGCCCCATTGCGCGGGCGCGGTATAGCATGCCCGGAGCCACGAATTTAGTTCCGCCTGTGTCTGGGAACTGGTGGCATAACGTGTCTGCCATTGTCATTGTAATTTCACGGCTCAGTAGGTTGGCTGAGCGGAGAACGGAGAACGCCCAGTCGACCTACTGCCAGACTTGGACGGGTCCATGGCCGCCACTCACGAGTTATGATCGACGACGGCCGTGTCTCCCGAGGGCGCCTGCCTACTAAAAAGAAGTTTCCTGTCGAAACTGTAGCAAAGTGCTATGTACCTTAGGGAAAGTTAAGACCGCCAGTTCAACGCAGTTCACATCGCGCGATGGCGGACAAGGATAATTTCTTCGAGGTTTTGCAACCCTTAACAAGTCCCTCCGGACCAGACTGAATTTCCTAAAAGAGCGCTACTCTTCGCCCCAGCCCCAGTCGCTGTCCTACGAATAATTGAAGCGTTTTTTAATGTGTCATAGTCAACTGTCTGGCTGATAAATCCCCGAGACTGTAGAAACGCGACATAGCCTGACTGCCGCGCGTTGCATGCTACACACGCTCGCAGTCAGAAGATTGGTCGCGAAACACTTTTTCGACTGTCCGTTAGTAAGAATGAGCACATTTGCATAGGGCGACTTCACTGCAGAGCGACGACGTTCTAAACAATTATTTCTGCACAGTACAACGCTGACATCGCAGCAGCGTGGGCCGCTTATAAAGATGCGCCAAAAAATTGTCTTAAGTAACGAACTGTTTATAGAAACACAGAGCTGGTGTTGCAGAAATATCGCAGGGACAATGAAAAATCTATCCTGACTACAAGTAGAAGAGAGCGGCGCCTCTTTGAAGCGTTGGCGTCTTCGGCTTTGGTCCCGCAAGGGGTGGCTGCGAGCTCTCGCGGCTTCTGATAATCGCAGGCACGGAGTTTCTGCATGCTGTATACGCAGGTGCCGTGTAATATGGTAGGGCGGAGATAAGAGCGACATGTATGTCGACGAGTCGCCGCACAAGATAAGCCGAAGAAGAGGGCCGGTTAGCAAGGGGCCAACTTCCTCATTTCTCAAGCCCTAGCACACTTATCGTCCGGGTTATGCGCTATTTCCATACGCCTAATGGCGCGCCGCGTCTCGCGAACCAGCATTTCGTTTTAATGGGGGTGCAGCAACCACTGTACGTGGAGTACAAGCCTGCGCGCACGTTGCACTAGCGGGAGAGGGTTTTGGCAAGTTCCTGTCGCCGCTGTCGTAGCAAACTTCCTCGGTCCTCTTGCTGCTAAGTACTTTGGCAACACATCCTTAAGGGTTTTTATCCCCGCCGCCGCCCTCCGGCAGCCTCCTTCACTCCCCGCTCACCCGTTGGAGTTAAAATTTCTCTCGCTCGCCTTTAAAAGTTCCGGCCACTCTAGCCGCATCGGGACGTGCTCCTAACGTTTCATTATTCCGCCGGCAATCGGTCCAGGCACACAGTGCCGCTCGCCTGCTCGAGCCACGGCATCAAACCTCTTTTCCCTCACTACCTTTCGCTCTCCACGTCATTTTCCTCTCTTTCGCTCGCTTGCGAATCCTCCCTCTCTTGCATATTCGCCCTCTCGCCCTCTCGCCCTCTCGCGCTCGAGTTTCCGATTGCGCGATCGATAATCCCCTCCTCGATTCCTCGAGATAGTCACTCTCAGTCTCTCTCTCTCTCTCTCTCTCTCTCTCTCTCTCTCTTCTCTTATTTGTCCTTTCCTCTCGCCATCCTCCCGCAGAGATTTGAAGGCGAGTCGCGCGGGCTTTATGGAGTGGAAGCTTTATGTTTCACAATTAGGAATTCATCGGTCCGCGTTTTCTTCCAACAAGAAACCGGATTCTCCACAGGGAGACACAGAGGAACAGGGAGCGGGAGGGAGCGAGGGAGAAAGAGAAAGAGAGATCGACACGATCTCGAGGGAAATATGGCTTGGAATAAGAACCGAGCGTGATGACGGAGCCGGGCTGTGACGTCAGTGCATTCGCGGCACGGCGGCAGGCGAGGTAAATAGCATTACAATTGATGGGCTCCAGCGAATTACTCCGTGTACACCGCGCCGGTGCACAGAAGGTGGAATGGGGATTTGGTGCGGGTGGGATCGGGCACGGCGAAAGTTTCCGCGGTCCGCCGCATAATTTTCCTCGCCGTTGACAACTCAAAATGTTTGCATTCGAGGCAGAGCGTCACTTCGGGCGCGCGTTACGCATTTTTATAGCGGCGTGCACGGTAAACTCGTAAGTTGGCCGATTGCGGGACCGGAGGCCGAATCGATGAGCGAAATCCGGCAATTTGCATGCTACCCTTTACCGTCAATTCTACATTGCTTTTACGCTTCTCGGCCTCTATTTCTCATGATTGCCGGTGAAAGGAAAAATGCCGGGTTCCTCGGTGTAGAAGGTTCTTCAGGTACATAAGTCGTAAGCCTGAAATCACAGGCTTTAAGAGGGCGGGGGGGTAAATCGAATTCTGCGGTGGGATTCAATCCCCTAAATCTCTCGACGTTCGCCGCAAACGGTGCTTCCGATCGTCGCGACTATTCGTCATTCGGATCGAAGTGCGAGAACGGGCCTTCCGGAATGAAGGCGCCGTTGAATTCCTATTACCTCTATTATCACGCCGGTTACCCCAATCACGATAGATATTACAATAACGTGAACCTTGCCAGAAAGTAGACAGGCCGACAGAAAGACGCACGCGTGTTTGTATGCGTGGGAGAGAAGGAGAGAGAAAGAGGGGCCGGGTTGAGAATAGGAGTGACGAGTAAAGAGAGCAGACAGCAGGAATCATATCCGGAGCATGTGTGCGGGAGTGGTTGCTGTGCCCACGGATGCACGCTTCGTTGACTGCACCTTAAACCGTGTGCCTTTACAGACATCTGCACAGGAGGGGATTGCCGGCCTGTTTTAAATCAGCGGCTACGAAATGACTTCGCTAATCCGGCATCCTTCGGACCGATGCGATCGACCGATGATGCGATATCCTTCCTCCGGATAATTACCATCCTACCGCTAATTGCGCATATAACGAATCGCATTTTCGAGGGGGTCGAGGTTTCGACCGCAACCGCTCGATGCTCCCGCTGCACTCTCTTTCCTCGATAATTCTTAAAGGGTCTGAACGACTACCACCACTCTTTGCTAACGAACTCCGGAGGAGATGCCTGGCTGCCGGATATTACAGGCTTTTAAATTCCGCGCGGAGCGAATTTATCGTTTATGGGATTAGCGGAGCGTGCCCAGATAGATAGAGGGCATTTGTTCGATCGGAGACTCGTGGAGGGAGAAAGTTCCTCGATCCACAGAGCATGGTTAAGTCGATCCCTCCTTTCCCGAATGTGGGAGACGCTTTACGCTCGGGACGATCTAATTATCCGGCAGTACTGCGCTATGGAGAGCAGACTAAATGTTATTTTTTGTCTATTATCACTCGACTGCATTGGAGCAACCAAAGCCAGGAAAAATGTTTGGCGACTGACCAGTTGTGTATGAATATATTCAGAGAATTGGGGGAAAAAGGAGTCGACGCACGAGGTATACATATATACCCTGATTTTTCTATGATACCTCATGGCAAGTAAACAGTCGGCAGGGTACACATTTGCTGGGCGGGCGCCTGTAATATTTGAACAGGGAGGTATCGATATCGCCGCTATGTGCAGCAGGGGGCCAGCCCGTCGATTCATGGAGGAAGGTCGCGAAAAAATATCGTTGCTCACTCGACGCCACGGTGTTTGTCAGTAACAAAGGGAGAGAGGGGAAGAGAGAGATAGAGAGAGAAAGAGTGGCGTTAATTGAATAAACGTGAAGCTTGGCCGAAACTTTTTATGGAATCGTCGGCGCGATACTAATTAATCGAGTGACGAAAAATAAAAACGCCCCTTGAGTTGCCGTCGGGGATACACACACGTGCGAGGGATATTCCGCGTCCAGTAGGAGTCTGCGTTGGAACGTGACGTTAACCAAGTCATCGTTTCCACTTGAATCGTATGATTTAATGCAGTAAATTCATCCTGTGTTTGAATGGGGCTTGGGCCCTTTTGCCTGGCACTTTTTAGCCCGCTTGTCCTTCTTCGGCTCGCTGTCCCTCGGTTGACGTCAATTTCAATCGAGCTCAATTAATTTATCTCCACTACCGAAAGACATGTATTCGTTGGCCGTTAAATAGATTCTGCACCCCCCGTTTGGCGACAAGCGAAGGAGGACGGAAGTAGACGAGTGTGTGAGAAGCAGTATCATCGATATATCTCTGTTTTATTCCATCGCATGAAACTCAAACTATACTTGGTGGAGGAGAATTGTGTCGGCAATACTTGCAATCCACGCGCGCTATCATCCCGCGCAATTAGAAAGTACACTGCGGCACGCCCATTGGAATAAACAGGAGTATATTTTATTTCCACGTGACGGGCACCTCCTGCTCTGCTGCTTTCCATTCCGTCGTGTTTCATCCCCCGGTGGCATATTTCACTCTTGCGATCGCAAGATACACAAAGCCTGCTGGCGCAAATTTATTGCTGACCTCATGAACTTTGATGTATCCTGCCAGGCCAGCGAAACCGAAAGAGTAGTGAGGGGCCGATTCTCCTACATTCTGCTTAGAATATCGAAAAGGGTGCCACAAAGAACGATAACGTTTTAACATCGAACGTGACACGCCGCTATCCTATTATTCTCGGGGGAGCGTTAGTCCTGCCTAGGTACGGAAACCATAGTGTCGCCGCGCCGATTCTGGGAGAAACGAATGAAGAGTGAAATGGGGGAAGCAACGGGCGAGCGGTTGAACAGAGAGGATCCGAGTAGATTTTATACCGTATCCTGAGACACTTAGGGTCCGTCGTGCCGTTGGGACTCTGGCGTATGCATATACATATACTATACATTGAGGACGCCTCGCTTTGCGGTTGAATACGCTTTGTTTTATTATCGGAAGACGATTCGGACGTCTATCCGAGCGAGGATTTGAGTGGACGTGCCTAAAGAAAGGGGAGAAAAAGAATAGGAGCCGCACCCGAGTGCCCGCGAGAGCAGCAGGGCTGGGCGGCGGGAGAAGGTAAAATGGTACCGTGAGGGAAAATCGCCGGCGTTGGTGAAAAGTGAGAAGAGATCGAGGAGAAAGGGGAACACTTGGTGTAAGAACACGTTGGCATCGATAGAACGACGTTCTCAGGCGCATCGTAGAAGGGTTGTGCTGCCGGTGCCAGTGGCGTTCTGCTACTGGATGGAATCCGGGTTCCCTTAATTACAACGACCCTCTTCTGTCCCATTAATAAGCGGCCTAAACAAACTGCCGTCATATAAATACTTGGATTTCTATCCCGTCCACTGTCTCTCTCTCTCTCCCCCTTTCTTCGTTAGAGAGAGTCTCTTTCGGAGTATCGCGTTCCCTCGCAGCCCCCCTTGCTGCTTCCTCTCCTCTTCCCTATAATTAAATTTGCACTGTGCTTCGTGAGTTTGGCCTCTCTGCTCGTTTAATCGGACACCGGGCGTTAGTATAATTAAAAGCACATCTCTTTTGGAATTCTCCTCATCCAGGAGGTGAGGGCCGGTCGACCTCGAGCATCCTCACGGATGCCGCCGCCTCCGCTTCTCTGACTCTCTTTCACTACCGTGCGTTCACCCCTATTCCGTGCGTCTCCTCCTGCCCTATCCCTTCCTGACAGACGCGTCTGTCTTGTGTCCTGGTACTCGCTCTTGGGCCTCCTCTTTTGCAAATGAGAGTCCTATTGTTTCCTAATTGCGAGGCACTCTGTTGCCTCTGTATGTTTTTGGCGTTTCCGTGCGGCCCCAGCCCCCAACCCCCAGCCGGCTCTCCCTTAGTAAAATGATTCGCGCACGTTCCCTCGGACTGCAGACACTACACAGCCCCCGAACTTACCTATTTCCCTCTGAAGAGACGAGAAACCCGGCAGCTCTCCGCAGCTCCCTTTCGTTCTCATTGGCAGCTGAGAGGAGAATTATACACGGCCGAGATATACCCGCTGCTACCACCTTGCGGCACGTACCCACGTACCCACGTGCACACGTGTGCACGGTCCAAACGCATAATGCCACAAAACCGACGAAAATGTGATTAAGAGCCGGCTCATATTTGAGCGAGCGCGAGACCCATGCCCGACGCCGCTTTAAAACCAGGATAATTTGGCGAATATATTCCGCACGAGGACTCGCTCGTACGCCTGTAATTATAAGCGTACTCTCAAGTGCTCGACGCTCGTTTTGTTTAATAGACGAGCCTTCGGTATAAAGTGAAATGGGCAAATTGTGCAACTCCCTCGACACTCGTGACTGCATGCTGCACCGCTTTGAAGAAGAATAATAATCACTTGTTCTTCCGGCAGCCGCGATCGTCTGACGGAACAGATGAGACACGCGGCTGGAGGTGAATCGGCGAAAGAAAAGTGGCGGCAAGCGGTTTTACGGTTTTACCAAAATCGGGCAACAAGAGCCCAAGTAATTTGAAGAAATGTATTAATTTTATTGGTAGTTTTTGACTTGTGTTAAGAATCGCCACTTGCGGTTCTCGATTATTCTCATCGAGGACTATCTATTCAACACAGAGCCCAACCAGTCGTTGTCTTTTTCGATCTCGCATACTTCGATGTGCCGGCGGGAAATGACTGGCGCAGGCTGATCCCCAAAACGATCCTTTCGTTGACCCAACTACTTGGAATAATTAGATGGCCGCAGTTGCACGGTGCAGTGCGCAACTCAGAGCTCGAGGTAATCACCGGTTGTCTACGAAACCGCGGCGGATGCCAGCAACGAAATCGCAATCCATCGCTGCTTCCGCGTGACGGAAGTCACCTAATTCCTGGGAGGCAGTATCTGCTGTGAATGTGTGACTGACGCAGGCAGTATACGTAGAAAGCGCGCGGGCGAGCGGGAGAGGGAGATGGGAAGGGAGAAAGTGGAGTTGCAGCTGGAAGATCTGGCTGAATGAAAGAAGCAGAGGCATGTCGAGCACAGATTTACAGAGGAGAATACCTAGCTATGTGCCGTGAAGAGACTTGGCAGCAGCAACGAGGAAAAAAGAGGAGGTCAGCTAGCCAGCCAGCCAGTCAGCTCAGCCACGAGGCACCGCGCGGGCTTGGACAAGGAAGGAAGCATAGTGAGATTGGAATACCTATCTTCGAAGAAACCGGGAGATTCGGAGAAAGGGCAAGCGAGAGAGTGATCCGAGACAGAGGAGACGGGCCGGAGGGAAGAGAATGGGAGAGGTAGGGAGCCAAGACTAGAGGAGACACTCTCGTAAGATTGAGCTCGAATTCAATAGAGGATGAATAAAATATAAACCAGCCGGTGCGGCGTCGCGATCCGGGGCCAAGGGGCACCCGGCGCTTGTGTAAATAAATAAGAACTATATCCGCCCTTCGATCGCGAACATTGCCCATCCCCGCTGGCGCCGCTCTTCCCACTTTTTTGCCCTCCTGCGGTCGTGCGACTTCTCGCGGATTCTCCAACATCGCTCCACAGAGATTTTCCCGAGCGGCTAAACGCCGGCCGATTAAATCGCGGAGCCCCCTTTTGTCTGCTGGCGCGCTGAAAGAATGGTTTGGTAATTCCAGTGGAACTCGTTAGCAGCTTTATACCCGGGAAATCATTTTGCTTGGATTCTGCTCCAGTGATATTCGTTAATTGTTGCCGGGCACGTTTGCCGCAGGAATCTGAGACGGTGCCGCCGGATTATAGTGATACGACGTACTTTTGATTAAATGCTGCGGGGCTCTCTGGCATTCTTTGAAAACGCTTCGGGTGAAAAGTCGTGCATTTTAGTCGGGATGAAAGCGTGTCTGCACACTTTGTTGCACACAAATCGACCGAGTGCAGGGATAAGTTTTCGGGGTTCGATTGTTGATTCGTTTTCACCGATAGCTACCCTGTTAGCCTTCCGCTTAACGATCTGAGGGTTCATTGAGCCATAAAAAAGAAAGAACACCACTCAAAGCTTGTGCATCGGTCCAATTTAATGAAATTGCCCGCGAGAACTGCCTCGCACCAACCAGCCCAGAGGCACGTCGCACAGTGGCCGATTTGGGTCTAATACGCGCGCATCGCACTTTCTGACCGACAAAATTCAAAGGCACGGGAATGAAAATTGAACATTATATCCTTGTTCTGGATAGTATGAAGCACAAAAAATGTTAGTAAATTAATGTTTTATCTCAAATAGTTTTGAAGTTAACGACAGATTAGTATAGTATGTTCCCATGTATTCAAATGGGGGACTTTAACTTTTGTATATTGTTTCGGGAACCTCGTGGAACCTCAGGGTGTATTTTTTTCGTGAAACTAGATTTTTTTCCGCGTCTTTTGACATATGTTTCATCTGCATAAAGTTGCATTAACGCGTGTTATGAATTAATACAATTACAAAATTGTGATTTAGTGAAGAAAATATCGAAAGAAACGATATATTGATTCGGGAACCTAATGGAATCTTATGGTGTATTTTTTTCCTGAAACTAGATCTTTTTCCCCGTCTTTTGGCATATGTTTCATCTGCATAAAGTTGCATAAACCTGTGTTATGAATTAATACAATTATAAAATTGCGTTTTAGTGAAGAAAATATCGAAAGAAACGAAGCATTTGGCAGAGAGGTAGCATGAGGAGAAGTGGGGGAGAAGGAGGAAAGACAGGTTGGAAAATGAGGAGAACAGCGAGAATGGAAGTCAAAATGAGGTGTGGACACTAGAATGGGGTGAAAGATGAAGGATAAATGAAATCGGTGCGACCGAGGACTATAGTACTGATAGAAAGGAGAAAACGGTAGAAAATAAGGATAGATCTTCCTCGCTTTATCTTATCCTTAAGATATAAACCAGACAAAAAGGACGATTATGAAAATAGCCAGTTTTGATGCCTATTCTCCATGCTTTGTTTAGAACGGTGACACGATTTCCATCGCTTCAAATACAGAGTAACAAAAGCTCGAACTATTCCTCTGTCAATATTTTTACCAAGGTTCTCGACATAGGAAACAATGGCTTCCGTTGCCGCCTTTTTTCCAGATTTGTCTTTTATTAATGTCGCAAGGAACCGCTTGGACATATTTATCGAGCTGCCTGACATGTTTCTACGCCAGATATTGCGAAACTATGCAAACTAATGAGAAAAATATATTGTACGACACACAATACTCGTGATGCAAACGGTACTAATCGCTGCAGGAACTTGGTTTCAGGCTAATTGAATGAATCTTCTTGGGAAGAATTATATTTTATTACTATTGTCCCTCTTGGTCCCTTACGAACGATTTAAACAAAACAGCGATTGGGGAAGTCGGAGATTACACGTGTCTCGTGTCCAAACTTTGCCTCGTGTGTAGTCTAAAAAAACATATGCCAAAAGACGCGGAAAAAAATCTAGTTTCAGGAAAAAAATACACCATGAGGTTCCATTAGGGTCCCGAATCAATATACAAAAGTTAAAGTTCTCCATTTGAATTCATAAGAACATACTATACTAAACTGTCGTTAACTTCAAAACTATTTGAGATAAAAAATTAATTTACTAATATTTTCTGTGCTCCATACTATCCAGAACAAGGATATAATGTTCAATTTTCATTCTCGTGCCTCTGAATTTTCATAAAATCCGATGCGCGCGTTTTATACCCAAAGCGGCCACTGTGACACTGTAACAATTTATTAAAAAGCTAATTATGGGCTATTATTAATCCTTATGTCACAAGGATGAAAACAAACCAAAAAAATTGAGAATCGGTTCAGTGGAACCTGAGTTATTGGCCATGCGCGCATATTAGACCCAAATCGGCCACTGTGCGTCGTCTCATGCGAAAACATCATCGCTCGCTCTTTCCCTCAACTTTAGCGGAAACAATAGCGTCCCTTTGATCTCGCGGCGGCATCCTGAGTTTATCTGTTTATTAAGTTACGTGTTAATTAAAGCGAAGAAGCAGGTACTCCGCATCGATCCCGGATCAAGGTTGAAAGCGGCGACGTACCAGAAGCGGCAAACAATGGTGGTTAAAAAGATCTCTCCAGCGTGGTAGGAACACATAGGCGCGCTCCTTCCCACTGGCTGAACGAGCTCGTAATATCCCGGTGGCTAATTGGCCGCACGCAAAAACGAATATACCGGAGGATATCCAATAATTGTGGGGGGGTGGCGGAGGCAGGGCGAGCGAGCAGCGCCGCGTGGAGAAATCAATTATCGAAACGCTGAAGTTACCGACTCGCCGTCCGTGCGGCGTCTAGTTGTATATCGGTATTAAGCGACCGCGAAGTGCGGCTACAGAGATACACACATAGCTTGGGCCGAGAGAATGGGCCAGCAGAGGAACCAGCTGCGCCAAGCCCAACCGAGGAGCACAGAGAATGGGAGAGAGAGAGAGAGAGAGAGTGAGAAGGGGTTGGTGAATTGAAGACAAGAGAGGCGGAGGAGGAGCTTGCCGACTCGCAATATTTCGCGTTCATAGCGTTGCTAAGCCGCAACTAACCGCCTTGTTAGGAAGTTACTCCTCCTCTCGACCTCTCGTATCCTCTTCCTTCACGGCTGCTCCGACTCTTCCGGTTTCTCTTCCGCGATGGGCCTCTCTCTCTCGCCGGTTCTTCTCCTTGCTTCTTCAATTCCCGCGTATCCAACGGGTACCTTTTTCACCTTCGCTCTTTCCGTTTCCTTCCACTGACGCGGCTTGGATTTTCGCGTACGGTATTATCTTTTCCTCTTCACATCTGTCAGGTTCCTCAAGACTCGGGGAGCCCGATGCCTTCCGCTCGCGGCCGCGCATCCCTTGTTATTATTCCTGATTTTTCTCGCTGCGAAACGCCTCCTCGTTTCCTCCCCATTTACCCGGCAATATCTTGCCACGGGCTCGATTCTTCAGCTCTTTTTAGCGTGGCTTTCCACTTGCACTTGGTTATATTCATGTTTCCTTTAATTACGGCTGGCGGTGCGCGATACTGCTCTCCCGCTACAAAGCCAGATGGATATTTCGACGGTGTGCCGGTGGTGCTCGGGCTCACCTCGGTGCCCAGTCCCTCTCTAACACGAAACCGCCCACTGGATACTAAATCATAACTTGAGAAATTTGCGTATAACGCGCCGGGCACTTCCAAGACCTCAGAGGGGAACTTACCGAAGTGTGCGGAGATACTGCTGGCCTTGCAAACCTTTGATAACTAAGTACGTACTCTCACAAACCTCAAGCCATCGCTCTCCCGAGTTTGTAGCTACTCAGTGCGCGAGCATCCAGCATCTCTAAATTCGAGTCAATTGTAAATGCCGCGTTGAACGATCGATCCCCGCACACTTCACTCCCAGCCATAAATACATTCACCCGCAACGCGTGCACATTTCTAAGCGGAGTTGCATCAGTGTATCTCACTCTCGAAATTGAGTTGCGCAAGTGGCACGGGTGTGGTCGCAAATGTCAGGGCCGAGAAAAATCCCCGTCGCGGAAACAATGCCGGGGTAGTGCCGGCGAGGGAAACGGGCGCGGCGCGGTGCGTTTTCACGCTCGAGCAAAAGTGTCAAATCGAATAACGATGAAGATGTGTGAAAGCAGATTGCCGGTGCGCGGGCTGCAGTGTCGGGGCAGGGGGAAAACGGCCGAATGTTTTTGCCGGCCAACTGGAAGGATCATCGTATCGACGATCGGGCGCCACCACTCTGTCCATGTAGGAGCGTCTGGTTAAGCGCATAAATCTTGATACTCCGCTTTATCCGTTTTATCCGCTCGGCTATATATGACGTTATTAAATACGTGACCTCACTGTTGAGACTTTGCGACGCTTTATAGAGCCACTAGCACGCCATTGCGATCCACCTGCGAGCGGACGTTGATTAGGTGACAATTGATTTAATGGGAATAATACTATTGCTCTTCATCTTCACTGTGATCATTTTTTTGCGATGCAACTCGCGTGCGTGTGATATCATGATGAGTAATTGTGATCTATGTTCTGTTTCAGGTATGTCAGAGATCACAGTGTGATTTTGTAATTTGGTGGTGATGATAGCCTTATTCCTGCTGAGTGAGTAGAACTTATGAAACGAACGTATATTTAATTATAAAGAGCGCGAGACGAACAAGAAACCCGACAGGAAAAAGTAGTCGACACCGAGTCGCATAGCTTTCCGTGTACTCATTAAATCGACGATTACCCAGGCCAGTACTCGCTTATTCTTGATTGGCAAGGTGGCTCATTTATGCGCCGTATTCCGCGCAACCGTGCAAACAGCGTGTGATAGATTAGTTTCAATTACAAAAATATTCGTCCGCAGCGTATTTTGTAGAGTACGTCGGGGGTTCGCGTGCTTGGTGGTCACCAGACACGACGTCGCCACGTATTTCTAAATTTGCATCCACTCGCCCGTCGATAAGACATGCAACGTGTAACGTGGGTCTAAAGCTCTCTCCACCACTGCCTACGATGAAACGATCGACACGTCTGCACACAAACGTTTTTGTGTCGTCTCCCTTCTCTCTTGCTAAGGGCAGAAACACGCTGTCTGGTTCTACTGATTCTAATAATAAGCATCGGCTAAAATTGAGGGTAGGCCGGTTAAGCGGAACTAGTCTGGGAAACAATGTCGGCCTTTCCTTCCCGTCCGTCAATTATGTACCAGGGACGGACTTAACTGACTGGTATATGCGTGTGTACATTCATTGACGCGATACGGGGCGTTTTTATTCCAGTGGCTACCCCACCGGCGGCCAACCAGTTTCTTCATTAACAGGGACCTCTGCCGATCTAATTATAAGGCCAGGCTAAAATTGAGTAGCCGCGCCCGAGCAGTGAAATTCGATAGTCCCCTCGCCGAATGTAAACTCATCTGTTGTATACCCTGCTACTCCCGTGTGTTCCTGTTCCATCGCTCCCCGACTCGGCCGCATCGTGTGTGTAGAACTGCGCGCGTTCATTTCCAGCAACAAAAAAGAAAAAAAAAAGCGGACCGACACGCGTGGCGGCGGCGGCGGCGGCGGCGGTATTACACACGCCCTTGGTAAGCAAAGGGTTGCTGCTTCGTCGGAGCCTACGGCGGGATGGCGGCTATCAGCCAACCCACCCAACCCATTTACCGCGAAGCCACGTACTCGAATACAAGAACTCATTGCTCCGTGTGTGCGTGCGTATTCACAATATCGCTGTTAATTCCGCCGCCACACAAAGGCGTGGTCGTGGCAATGACGTCATGGCGAGCAATGACGACGCGTTGGCCGAACGGGTGGCTCAAAATTCCACGATAAAATCGCGGCCGAACTTGCCGCGTACAATCTCAGCCCGTATCAACCTGGCCCGCGTGCGTTACCTGGATCATTGTTATTATTGAATTACCGGCAGTCGCGTACGAGAGTGGGAACTAGTCGCGTGCTCGCGTGCACTTTCCTTCCCCCGGCGAGCACAGCCGTCTCCGAAACCGGGTCGCCGCACTTCGTTTTTATCGGTGCAATAACGAAAGGTGGATAGAGCTACCCCCTGTGCGGTCGCTCCCTCTCCCGATAGCGGCAAGGCGTACGTATCTCTTATGTGTCATTTTTATGACCGCCCGTTACCCGGGCGAATTCGTATCGAATGTATCGAATAGAGACACGCATGAATTCCCCCCCCGCCCCGCCCCGGCCACTCGATATTAGATACGTTCACCTGGCGACTTTCTATTAGGAATTCCTCGTGCCACACAGTCACTCGCTCCCATTCGGAGCCCCTTTGCTCGCGAGTACGCAGGCGCGTCGATTGTCTGACTGCGATAAAGTACACTCGGCAAATGCGCCCTCGTGCTGTGCTCTTATTGCGCTCGAGTGCGTTCACTCAACAGAGAAGAAGTGACTGCTTTGCAAATATGGGTTGCCAATATCAATATCTGTTTACGACATTGGCCCACACCGGTCCAGTGGAACGTTAAGACCCCTCCGTTGGCGACCCATTATCTTCAACGCGCAGTATACGCTCTCTTCTATGGTTCCAGCTTCAGCCCTGGAACATTTACTGCCGGGTCTGCCATTTCGGCGGTCAACGTACAAATTTCGATTTATCCTTTTAAATCAGAATATCGGGCCGACATATCTTGCTACGTCTAAAATGGATATAACTTGGGAGAATTCCGCGGGATATAATGTTCGATTAGGTAATCAGAAGTGACGAGAGAAGAGGTTCGCTCGCCTCTTAATTTCCGTAATCTATAGAATTAAATGTTGATACTTACCGGGCATCTTTAATTCACTGGTGAACACTTGCAACCTTTCCCTCTGGATGAAAGTAGCCTTTCCTCCAGACGTACTCGATGCGCTTTTAGCGAGCCTGTACATACTGCGATGAAAAAAGACGGGCGAAAGCGGCGAAGAGAAATGACGAGGGAGGGACTGCTGCTTGCGCGCCGCGACTTTTCCGATCAATCTCGTCTGTAATGGGAAAAGATTTCGTGAAATTGTCGAGATCCTGCGTAGCGCCGGCGAGGAACACGGAGCGAAGGGACATCGATGAAGAGTGGAAAAGGACGAATGTGTGTATGTAAGATAAAGAAAAGGATAGACGCTAGGGTAGGCGACGTAATCAACGAGTTTGAGAAAAGGAAAGGGCATGGGAGATGGCGAATGAAAGAAGAAGAGAACGGCGAGAGAGTCGGGTGACCGGAGGGAGGTAGGTAGGTAGGCTGGATTCAATTACTTGGGGAACAATACCGCCTCGCCGACCTTGTTTGCCCCCCGAGCATTCGCTCGAGTTTTCCTGGTTTGGGACCCTGAGCACCATACCCGTGCACCGTTACGCCACGATATTCTCTTTGCCCCGCTATAATACCCGGCGACCGTCCTCATCACATATATCGACTGTTGTATTCCACTGGCTGCCAGCTGGACAACCTTGACACTGTGTCATCGATATGTCCTGCTGCATGAATACTGGGCCGCCTTTTAGACTCAGCCTAAACTTACTTTCTTCCTTGGTATGCTGTTGTTCTTACTTGTCATACTCGCCGGATTATGTGTGCTGCGACGCTGTCGGACGCTACGGCCGAGTTCTCCTGGCCGGCATCCACTAACGAATTCGTGTAAGCATTCCGCGTGGCTGCCGGCGCAAAAGGAGTTGCTTTGAGGGCTTGCAGATTTAATAGGGATTTAACTCGTCGGCCGGAGGCCCTCATCCACCCACCCCCCGGCAAAGAGAGGCTAAAGCCGTACGCGCTCGCATAATTTCCGCGTAACTGACGGTGCCACACTGGCTGTCGGTTAGCTTGCTGGTTTAGAGCCCCCGTGTTATCCTGTGTGCGGCAACGGTCTCTTTGGAAACGCCTCTGCGCTGCTTCTGACCAAGCAGCGAGCCTAACGCCTACAAGCTTCCGTGGATTTTTAATGAATTTTTAACTATTCAATTTTTATCCCGTCACATCGTCCATTCCTCTACATTCACCATCCGCTTTCCGACCAGTGCAATTTTCAGTAGAGCAGGTGCCCGGGTTCGAGGATCTGATTTAACGCTAGGCGGCTGGACTGAAAGGCCCGCTGCTCTGACATGTGCTAACAGCTAACAAAGTCCGTACGCTTCTGAGGAACACCGCCTTTGTATTGACATCAAAAGTTCGCCTATTCTATAAAAACCAAAGCTCTCTCCCCCCCCCCTCTCTCTCTACTGTTGAATTGCCCGGGATTTGTCTTTTTCATTTTGGCAGATAAATAAATACCTGTTCAACCATTAATAATGGAAGTCATATTTGAGAATGCATAGATAAACACGGTCGTTGGTCATGTTTGTTTTGTGAAAAGAAACCGAGTTATTTCGCCTGTGACCTGCATGACGTGCCTCGTGATTAGATGAAACGCCGACGGAGTAAGTCGTATGCGGCCGCAAAAAATGACGCTTTTCCGCAAATATTCCATCTAGAACGTGCGCTCACTCTCCCCCCCTCAAACACATACTATACGGTGAGGTTGGTAACAACAGCGCTGTGCCTCTCGTGGCTGGCGATGGTAAACCCGGTTGACGGTAGATAAGGAGTGGTAAAAAGCAGAAATGAGAAATGCTAATGGCATTCCGTTCTCACCGCTATCATCTTTCACGGTGGGCTCGCGGCCCGACGTACCTACATGGGGGCCCACAGGGTGGAAGTGGAAAAAACGAAAGAGTCAGGGCGGTGGTGTGTTTACACAGCCGTAAGGCCGCCGTGCGCAGCCCACAAGTATTGAGGCTATTTTATAGAGGGTCTCTTCCACTCCCGCCATCATGTCTCTCGGCGTCTGGTATCTAGTATCGCTCATCGTGAATATTTTATGCGAGGCAACACGAATAAAATAAACTGTCGGGGCGCGTGCGAGTGGGATCGTGTACCGAATTGGAAGGCACTCGTTGCAGCGGAATTCCCATTTTATTAAATGCTCCTTCCGAATCACTGAAAGCCTTGATATATCTGAATCTACTTATATTCAATGCTGAACCTCAGGAGCCCACGTCGTGCGTTCTTAATTGCGCATTGTACTATAATCTGAGGTTATTGTCGTTGCCGATTAAATAGAGCCATTGATTTTGTCTCAACTGAAAATCGAAGCGAAAAAAAAGCCATGCTTGGAATTCAGGAAATTGGTGTTGGGTAGCAATGCCGAGCACTAGAGAGTGGAGGAGTTTACGCTGTTGATTACCTACGTAGTGTTAGAAAAACATTATCCACGATGCCCTGGTGCGAGTGAGAGGAGAGAGATCGCAGGGAATTTCGAGCGGATGTGCTATATGTGTGTATGAAGTATTAGGAGGGATGAGGGCGCCGGAAAGACAATGCAGTGGATACGAACTAATTGTCGGATTCTCCTACCATTTAGTGGACCGGGAAGATTAACTGCGCATCCCACCCCTTTCCACCCTCGCACTCATGCTCTTGCTGTCTCCCCTCTCGTTGGTTCTCGCTCGGTTTCACGTGCCTCCGGCATGAATCGGATTCGATATATACAAATTAGCTGAGTTTTCCTCCAACACCGCGCGGTATTTTCTCATGATCCTCGATAGATTTGTTATTTCGATTCGTGCAATGACTCGCCGCTGTCTCCTAATGGCTGTTTTTTTTTCGTGTTATACCTAGCTGGCGCTACCGGATAAAACGGGGGTGAACAGAGGGGACAAAAATGGAGGCTTTCACTCGAATTCACGAAACGTTATCGAGGTGTAATAATTTAACTGTTTACTTTTATATTCCTGTGAACACGTACGCGATGATGAATGTATGTATACGAGTTTCCAAATGACAAGTAATGTAGACAGGACAATTCGTTTCTCGGGCTCCGGCCGAAACACCCCTTCTCTCTGCGAAAGTGAGCGGCGAAATAAATTCAGAGGTCATTTGTCGTTGCGGTCGGTCTTGGCGGTTCGCGCGGCTGGTTCTCGCAACACCGCATCGGTGGTCCGCGATAACCATAATAAAATGAAAAGAACGGCTACACGTGCCTGTAAGAGGGGCTACCTTGTTAAATGCTGCAGGCTAAAACGACTTATGCCCGTTTAATCTTGGACGCGAATCCTGCGGTATCTCGAAAGGGGTTGTAACTCGACGCGGTCCGTCCTCTCCGAGCCCTGCCGGCGCGTCCTTTCCTCGGAGTTAACTCCCTTCTTGCATAAAGGACGAAATGAAGCCGAAATACCTGCGCCCCCTTCGCCACTGTTCTCCATCGACCACCCCGCACGGTCGGCAGCCCCGTCCCCGCCAGGATCGAGATGAGGATAAATAGTGTAGTGGCGTAGCAAGTCACACCAGCAGCGAGTACTATTTCCCGGCGAGGATTTCACCTTGTCGTCAAGCTCGAGTACAGCAGATCCACTTTCTCTTTGTCTTTATCCTTCCATTTTCACATGGAGAATCGAACCCCGATACGTAGGTTTGGTTTCGGCCGGCGAAGCGGCGAAGAATGCAGCCGTTATTGAATCAATATTGTGCAAACCTATGAGCGACTCTCCACGAGTTCCTTCGCCCGCCAGGCAGCAACAGCCTTCCTGCTTTCCCTTCGGCACTCTCCTCCTCCCTTCGAAGCGAGCCTTCTTAAAGTCTCCACCCTCGTTCGAGTATTACATTCCATCCTCCTCTGGCTCTGGCTGGCGGGCGCGCTCCCTCTGCACCGCGCCGAGTCCGATATGCCGCTGCTGACGGAGGAAAGTATTGTCTAGCAGCGGTATCGACCCGCGTGTAAATATTGAACGTCGCCGAAGACGCTGTGTGGCAAGTGGGAAAAGTGTGCGACGGAGCAAAAGAGAGCCGGATTGCCGCTCAAGTGGCCGCCCGCCACTCACTGTCCGTCGGCCATGCTCCTCGTTGCCGTGTGCCGATAGACGGTGATGGTCGACGGTAATCGGCGCCAACGGCATGCACTGTTTCTCCACTGCAGATGGATTCAATCGAGTACACTTTTCTCCCTCGCCGCTTGACTTACTGGCAGCGGGAGGACTCTTCAAATCAATTAGAAGAAATATTGTTGTGATACCGCTTTCCCTCAGTGCAGCACGGCTGTCTGAATCTCCTGGAAATTCGATGGGTACTGCGACGCAAATTGAAGAATCAATAGGAGAAAGACTCGCGCTATATGCATTACCCTCGGAATTTTTATGAAATGTTGTCCACCGTTAGTTTCACCATCGCAATCCTATTAGGCGTTATTGATACGTGGGACACTGAAGCTACGGGTTATCTATCTGCGGTAAAGATTTCGTTATACCCATTAATATCCGCGAATTTTAACTGGTCGTATAGTACTGCAGGAGAGCGAAAGCAGCATTGAACGGGGCAGTAGCACGTGTGGAGGTATATGTATGTATAAGTGTTACTTGTTTGCATGGCACATCGAAGCGAGTGCGCGATGGAAAAAAATGTGTCTCTGCCAGCAGATCCGAGTGGTTCATTCGCATCGTCAGGGTTGATATTTCGTGCCGGTCCCGTTCGCATCACCCTCCACAACAGCGTCCTGGTTTTTTCGCATTTCTATTGATTCTTTCGGTCGACATAATTTAGTTACGCTCGGCAAGCGAGTAAGCGGGCGAGCAGCGCTACGTCATTAAGAATTATAAAGACTCCCCGGGTTATTTCATACATGAACTTTTCACCGATTTTGTTGTTGATCTTTGCTTTTATCCTTTTGTCGCGCCTGAACGTGCTTTGCTGCCATTCCAGTAAATGCAAATTATGCAGCGCTTTCAGTTTTCCAAGCTTAAAAACCCCGACCCTACCGATCGTTCGCGTTCACCCCCTTCGATGTTGCTTTCTATAACGCAATACTGAGGCGCGCGACCTGCGTGACAATGTTGCCAACGTAATCGACCACAGTTAATTTACTCCATTGTTTTTCGTATATGGTTACTCGCTTAACGTCGCTGCAGTTGGACACGAAAAACAACTTTTTATTTCTTGGGAATTTGTTGGTCGGCGTTATTTTGGCCGGCTCAAACCGTTCCACCGTTAGATCCGCCGATCGCGACCACAGAACCGCCAACTATCATCTCTGTTTCGCATTTTTCTTCCCTTTTGCGTCGACATCCGCCACGACACGACATCGCGCCTGACCGATTACCGTTTGATCAATTGGCCGTGTTATTTCTATTAAAGGTAGGCGCGAGTGACGTCGCATGCGGGTTGCATCGATTCCGGTAGACCCGTTAACAGGACTCGTGCCATTGAAATTAGTTTTTTTCGGCCTCTGGCTATTCTCACTTGTAGTATACGCTCTCGGTGCTCTGGTACGGTGAATTTGGATTTGTCACTTCCTGCCAGTATTCAACATAAAACGTAGAACCGTAGGTAGAATACATAGATTGAAGCTTAGAAGATGGCACGTTGATAAATTATTCCTTACAATTAGGTCAATATATACTATGAAAAAGTAGCGCAAATGCATTGCTCGCGAATTTATACCGTTCTCCTGCAGCACAACAAAACTTTGGCAGTTCGTTGCCAAAATTCGTGTTACGCTTCCGTTTAAAATATGGATCACGAATCCTGCTTATTATTTATAATCGTGTCGAGCGGATTTTTCACATTATTCCTTGTGAGTGTGAGAGCTCGGGTGAAATGACACAAGTTCCATATATTAGATGAAGCTGTAATTCACCGTGAAACTTTGCTTTTGCCTTTATACTATGGGAGATATTCGCACAAGGGGCAGAAGACTTTTGAAAACTTACTTATTGAAATTTTCGTAGATCATGGTATCGCACCCTTCCCGATTTTATCATTTCATTCCTAATGCTCTCGCCCTCCCTCTTTTTCCTCGCATTTATTCCCGCTGAACTTTCAACTAGATGGGTTGCGTACTGGGCGGGTGCGTAAACTCTTGGTGGGTTAGTTCGGACGGGCTGGGCGCGCACGTGTTCCGCGCGAAGACGTAAAAGTCTCACAGTCCCTCCGAATATCGTGTACCATTGCGACGCGTCACGACACCGGGGAAAATGTTTTTATGTAGCAGCGAAGCCGAGGTCGTCCCGTGGGTGACGTTCACTACGGCTGACACTAGCCCGTACCAGCGAAATTACTTTTTGAAGCATGACCTTCCGGCCCTTACCCGCCTTATTCCCTCACCATCCAGAATGTAGTCCGTTAACACATTGGAAATGCGCCTCTCCAAGTACCAGCAATTCTTTTTCCTCATCGCGGGTCCACTTATGCGGCTTCACTTTCCATTTGTGTACCGATAACAACGTTCCAACTTGAGTGCAAACAAAGTCAATCCACATTTTGAATCCGCTCACTTAAGGATGTACCCCGGGCGCAATCGATTCTGTTAGTTTCTCCGCTCTGTTTACATGGGCATTTGTAACAGAATCGTTTGAGCAGGCTGTACAAATGTCCCAGTAGAATTTGCGAGGACTCATCCTAAATTCGGACTTGTGTCATTATCACCGTTTTATTGTCGGCGAACTTTGTGGCAGCTGTCCGGTTTGCATAAACATTTCCTAGCAACACAAAGGCTTGACGAGCATACCATTGTACACCGCCGCACAATAATGCTGTTCTTCCGAAAATTGAAGCACGTTTCGGCTGCAACGCTACGTGACTTCACTCTCTTAGTCTGGCCGGCGGGAAGAGCTCTTATCAAATCAAGATTTTCGGCTAACCCGACCTTCTCACCGGTAATAAAGCAGTAAGCCGGAATCGAGCACGATCTTTCCCTGTCGATTGAGAGTACAATTACAGTCCGAGCGATGGCTTGGTCGGGCTGTTCGATATCCTGTTAACCTTTCACCAAAAGCTGATGAAAGGAACTCGCGACGAGCTAATGGACGTTCTTTCGAGATGTTAAGAATTTATCCGAATTCGCTCGGTGATACGATAAGAGGACGGCGAGAGGGTGAAATCGTGTTTGGCGGGTGAGTTTTCATTTCTGCGGCGACTCGGGGGAAGACGCTTGTTAACATTCTCCGGGAGAGAGGTTTCCGAGAAGAAAAGCAGTTGTATTGTCGTCCGCGTCTCAGCGGTGCTCCTTCCGGCGTAGGTAGCGTGTTGTTCGGGCGAGAATTGAAGCACGTTTCGGCTGGAGCGTTACGTGACGAGAGCGGGCGGACGAGCCGGCGCGCATTGCCTTGCCTCAAATACACGATGGAATGGAAGGAGCAAGGTACAAATCAACCGAGACGTATTCATATTTCACGTGTCCTGGCTCTGCGGGAAGTTCTGCACTCTTTCTCTTTTACCTCCTTTTCCGTTGAAGTCAGACTTTCACCCCCTACCCCTTCACCCCCTGCGCACCCAGTGTGCGAGTCTAATAAACGAACATAAAACCCCGTATATTGCCGCGTGCACGGTGCGTGCCCTGCGAAATATCCCTTACACGTCGGCCCAAAACTCCCGTACGATCCTTATTTTGTCGAACGCCACTTTCTACTATGTTGGTATATGCGTTTCGTGACCCGACTTTATCCAACTCCCTCGGTGGAATAGGAACCGTTTTAACTGTGGTCCAATCATCCGGGTAGATGTTTATTAGAGAGTTTATAACCATCCAGGATCACGAGTAGCTGCAGAGGCGCAATTGTTCCACTTTCGTTGTTCACAGGTTCTTCGAGCTCGCACTCTATATCGGGGATTTTGTGTAATTAGCGACCCGACTGTAATGCAGCTGCTAATATATAAGCTGATTATTGGATATATTGTGCAACAGTGGATACAGCCTGATTGAATTGCCAACGATAGCTGAGATTTGCATCTCGCGCCTGAGTAGACCGCCCGTCTGTCGAAATATTTCTGAAACCCACCTCTGCCTGCAAAGCCTGCAAAATCGATTCGCAACCGCCTGCGCTCGCGGGAGCACGGGCTTAGAATTGTCGTATAAACTTCGAATCCATTTTGGATTTGGAGTAGAAGCTTCATCCGGTGCAATTGCAACCTGTACAGCCGCAGTCAACTCGGTCGGAAAGAAAGGGAACTTCGCAGAGAAATGGAAAAGCTCGGCGAGCGGTAAAAGTAGAATTGAAATCAGTTGCTCGTGGAGAACTCGAAAGAGTTTAACGGTTTTGAGTTTGAAATGCGGCCCACAGATACTTCTTCCTCCCATCACATGCGCACAGTTTAATCGGTAGTTTGACAACTGAGCAGCCCGGTAATGCTGCATGCAGTGATTAGGTAGGTTTAACTTGGTTGAATCGAGGGTGGATTTAAATCGGGAAATTAATGTAGTAGGCGAGAAGGTAACCGCACTTTCCCGGCTTTAAGGAAGTGAGGATAGATCAGATGAAGTAGGGTGGAGGTGAGTAAGTGAGTGTGAGAGAGAGGGAACGCTGAGCAGAGATCGGGGGACCTACAAACCGCGCTCGAGCAACTCAATCTTCCTTAGTTCTCGATCGACGGCTTCATAATCCCTCCTTAGCTCCGGAGTTTTTCGGACTGAGTACCCTTAGAATGACTAGACGATTTATCGCCACCGTAATAGAAATGTGATAGAGAAACGGTGATAGTAGGAGACAGCATATCTCTCCAGTAACCATCTTTCATTAACTGCCGGATTTTTATAAAGCTAATGAAGATTATTCGGAATACAGACGCTTCTCAGAATGCTGTATCGTTCAAGCACAGGATTTTGTGAAAGAAGCGATAAATTTGATGAAGGAAAACTACTGCAAATAAGTGCGCGATGTGTCGGGCGAAGTTGGTCAATTACAATTGAAAATCGATAATGTTTTTCTGGTGTGGGTGCACGGAGAGAAGCTTGAAGCAAGTTTTATCTTTCCGATCACTGGACCCTATGAGAGTTTGCCGGAGTACGACGAGCGGATCTCCGATGTCCCGACGGTAATGACGCGTCTGCTCGGTGCCATATGGTGTCATAGGACGAAGAGAATAACCATCCTATAAGATTTCAATATAAGCTCGATCCCCGTGCCATTCATCACGAGTCTTCCGGTAAACTGACGTCTCATCGATCTAAATAATCCCCGACTCTCACTGGCACTATTGCCCGGTCGCTTTTTACGCCGAGTGTTTTTCTCCTGGTCAAGCTCTGCTCTCACCCCGGATTGGAGGGCGCATTCCCAGCTAGTCGCGACCGAGCGGTGGAAACGCGACGTGGGTACGCGGGGGAAAAGAGGACAGAGTGGAGCGGAGTAGTATGAGGCGGGCAGCGATTTTCGAAATTCATGCCTGCAAAATGTACGAGGCCAGGCGCGCGCTCCGTGCCAGTCTCGCCTTTCTCGCAGCCGTTCATTCCCCCGCAATCTACATGCACGTCCGCGGAGGATATTCAACAGGAATTACTGCCACTATAGCCACCTACTGAAAAGTATGAGAGCTACGCTCATGGTTATAGGCTTGCCCGGCCGCAACGAAAAGAGAACGGGCGTACCGGGCCAAAGTCTCCACGAAGGAAAAAGAGAGATGTGAAGCGGAGGTTGATAGAGGGACGGCATGATAGAAAAGGAGAACGTGATGGGAATGCAGGAGTGAGCCACGATAAGAGAGGAGAGAAAAAGTGTGGAGATTGAGTGGGAGAGAGACGGAGAACGACAGGCGAGCGCGGCGGCTATTAGACGGTGCTAGTTGCCGCAAAACTTGGGGCAAAACTTATGAAAGTGGTATTGGGTTCGAGTGGCATGGTGGCAGACTACCTGACACCCTACATCTTTTTCTCTTCTTGAGCCTCCACGATCTTCCTTCCGCAATCTTCTCGCCTTCGTCTTGCCCCCACGCCCCCGTCGCCTCCCCCGACCCCGACCCCGACCGCCAAACAATCTTCTCTGTCCAGGGACTGGAACTTGCGAAAGCAAAAGGACAAGGCGCCGGGGATATACACGAAACATATTAGCCTCTGCGGCACGTTCACGAATTACCGGCAAGTTTTTTCCCCGCTCAGTCACATTAACCCCCCCAGCCTCTCTCCGCTGCTGGAGGTAGCTCTCGTGTACTTTGCGACCGCGGGAGACGTGGAAGTGGCCGACAGATGGTCCAGGTAAAGAGGAAGAGAAGAGTGGCGCGGAGTTTCCGGCCGGCACGAAATTGTGCCATGAAAAAAGTTGGGAAATCGTGCTTTGAATCCTTGCCCCCGGCGCCAACCCACTCCTCGCGCCGGCGCCACCCCTCGCAAACTGTTAATTTACGACGGCCCCGGACAAATTATCCGAATGGACACATTGGCTGGGCCTCCTGGAAATTTCTCCCTGTCTCCGCGTCACTAGCGCCCTTTCTCATTTAGTCGCCTTGATCTTCGTCGTCTTTCTTTAGATCGTCGAATACGCGACGGGAATTCTCTGGTACATAGTAAATGTACAGCCAACTCCTGATACTATCATTGATCTCTGTCGACCAGTTAGCTATTCTATGTGTTCCCACTTGTTCTTCACCCCTGTCCTCTCTCTCTCTCTCTCTCACACACACACATACACACACTACTTCCCCTTTTCCCTCTTTCTATCTATCTCACTTGCGCGCTTTTATCTTTCAATGTTCCCTGTGCTTCCACGAGTACATGGACGTTATGTAAGGCGCGCACTGAACGTTTCAAACGACCCCCTTGGGCGCAACATGCATACAAGCTCGCGCGAATTGCCAGGCCCGAGTTCAAAATGGGCTTCGAGTAGCTACGAAATTAATAGGACACCGTGAGAACCTCGTACGTTAACTTCGCCCCCGTAAAATTCTCGGAACTTCGCTCTACTGGAGCACTGCACGCTTTGAAGACGAATTGTAATTTCACTCGCTGTCCCTCCTCCAATTCATCCATTACGCTTTGAAGTAAGTTTACCGCGCCCAGAAATTACGCCTGTTCGTTTAAATAACTCATTAGCTTGGTATGTACTTCGCTCGGGGGTGCTACGGCCCATTCCGATTGTGGGAATATTCTTTAAAGTGTATGCAGATCGTGTATTCTTCGAGAGTCCAGGGATGATATGGGTATGCTCCCGGTATTAGCATCGATATTCATTATGTGGCTGGAATTTTTTAATAAATTCACTCTTCGCCCGGCAATATTGCCGGAGAAGATCCCGCTCGGTATTTTAAGCACACCCGTTGAACGTGGTCCGCGGGGTACGGGCCGAGCAATAAAATCTAAAAATATATATCTTTCGAAATAAAATAAGGCGGTAAACGTAGCGTGAAACGGCCTAGCCGGCATATATGTATAGCAGACGCAGCACACTGCAGCGGCAGCAGTACTACGTGAATCGAGAGAAGCGAGTCCGTCTTTCGTGAAATACATTTTCCCGTAGATACGGTCGTCTCTACCTTGTCGGCCTCTCTCATACGTGGTCGAATTTACTCTCCAACTCTTCCTTCAGTCGGACGATCCGCTCTCCCCGATATATTCATTCTGCCTTTTATCTATCCATTTCCCTGCCCTCTTGTCTTCCGTTTGACTCCGGAGCCCGCCCCGATATCAGAATTCGCCTTTTCCATACTTCCAGCTGGATAACTTTATGCTCGCTCGACTCCTCTGTTTTTATCCTTTCTGCTTTATTGTATATGTGTAATCCCCTCTTGCTGAACTGCTCTTTTTCACCGCAAGACCCCCCTGCGACATTCACGAGCGCGAGCCCCTTTACCCCCGCTCCAAGCAACAAAGATCGAGATTGCAATGTACAATATCGAGTCCATTTTCTTGATGCGTTTTTCCCCGGTGTTTCCGTCTCCCAATCGCACCGTCCCGCCCCTGAGTAATCAAATCCATTCGTCGCCTTTTGACGATTGCCCTCCAGATGTGCTCGGGATACAGATCGATCGCTCAACCGTAAATCCCCAACTGAGCAATACTTAACCAAGTTATTAACGAACGGAACTTGTCTGAATCCGATCGTTTAGTGAAATAGTTCTCTTAGGGTGTAATAAAACTGATTGGTAATATGAAACTGATGCCTGTAACAGAGATAACTCCTTCCCAAATTATAAAATGTAATCGTGATAATGACGGATTCACTTACTAACGTTAACGTTGACACGGGAATCTCGGGAATGGAAAGAATTCGGATAATTCAGCAGGAATCTCGAGCACAATTTTTGCAGAACATTGGATATTTGGGTCAAACCATTTCGCCTATTCAAGAAAGAATGTATTCTTTGCAAGAGAATCTGATTATAATTCACACGAACTATTGGCACGGGATGTTCCATATTTAAATTGTGCCGCACGGTGAACTATAAAATTGGAGCTCGAACTTATGCCATCCCGGCTTATTGCGCGAGTTTGCGAGCTTCTCGTGTCCGATAGAATATCCAGCTTATTTCACTCGGCGCCGGCGAATGACTTTGTGGCAGCATGAAATCCGCTCGGTTGACCAGATTAAAAATACATCTAGCCGAGAATATACGGTGTGTGGGTGTCGACGAGGAAAATCGGGGGTCAGAAAAGCGTTGAGCCTTTCCCCGAGCGTCAAACTTGGAAATCCACATCCTTTTGAAAGGGCATCGAGGTACAGAGGCGTGCAGGGAAGTACAGTGATACCCGGGTTATTTCGGAATTTATTTCTCCGCTCGGGGTCGTAGATTTTTCGGTAACGAAGCAGAGAGGAGACTCGGTGAGGAAAAGGGGCCAAGAGAGTGAGGATGAGAGGAAGTGAGACTTGGGGGGAGCGGGTCGACGGAAGTGAGTTCTGGGCTCTGGTCCGCCCTTAACGGACCGGGAAACAAGTCTGGGGCCCTAACTTTCGTTACTGCGTCGCCCAGGATTTATTATTCCGCGCGTATGGAGAGGGTGCGCCTCTCTTGTGTAACCCACGTCCACTTTAACGCAATAACTGCCTCCGTGCCACCGCGCAGCTTCCATCACGCTCCGAGAGACGAGAACGAAGAAGACAACGTCAGTATTCTTTGTGCGCCCTAACGTCTTTATTTGAGGGTCCATCTCGACACCCCCACGAGTTCACCCTCCTCCAGGTGGTTGCCTAGAGATTGCGTACTCACCCCTCAGTCTGTTCGCTTACTGGTGGAGTACACCGGACTTTGTTTTGGAGAATATCATGGAAAAGTTGTTGATATTATAAGTCGAGAGGATAACGAGATTGAATCACTATGCTGTCCGGGTGTGCAGTAAAACGTTAATATTGTGGGTCTAGCTGTCTCGCATGAAAGGTACCTGCCACAATCCAACGAGGGGAAAAACATCTCTAAGATCCCATTGTGAAAGCATCCTCGAGATAGTCAAACATTATCCCCTCAGGTACCTGCCACGCGCGATGACGTGAAAAAGAGCACGGGGCAAAAAGTTGACTGAAAATAGTTTCGAATTACACGCCCGTACTTAAGATAATTAGCGGCCTATAAAGGTAAAAAGTCCCCGCAATAGAGGACACCTGGTGCTTTATGTTCCGACGGCATCCTTGGCGGCAGTTGTATTCTCGTTAAAAAGGGGATCGACACGGGTCGAGCATCGTGATCCCTTGCTACCTGTGTCCCATCACCTTTTCCTATTCACTCTGATCCTTCGCCGGGGTTCGAAAATCTCCACGCTCCCATAGAAATTTCCGGTCGCGGACCTATCAAAATAAGGCACCTGATAGAAAACGAGAGGGACGAGAGTTCCATCGCTGGAGAATGATTGGCTGGTCAGCTGGGGAAAAAATGCAAATAAAATTTGCGAATAGAATAAAAATGTGTTAAGGGAGGAAGGCGACGCCGATGGTGGTGGCGATTCGCTGCAGCGAGGGGGGAGTGACAGGACTCCGCCGAGTAAGAATCCCTAGATGGAGGCGGCGAGCAGGGAGAAATTGGAAAGGGTGTGGGGCGCAGGATGATGTGAGTAAGAAGTCAAGCGAATCTAGCGGCGAACCCGTCGACCTCTCGATCCTCTTGCCCATCGTCTTGGTCGCTTCCACGTCTTGGTCGTCAACGTGGCCACTACCTTCGCTCTTGGCTGCCGGTGACTGCATTGCGCCGTCACGTCTCACGAGACTTTGGGGGGTCCGTTCCAAGATGGTTCATTAGTTGTCGCAATGCAGGACCTTTCCTATAGCCAGCCTCCCTTCTTTCCCGGTCGGCGCGCCCTACCTCTCGGCTTGGCCGCGTCTTTCGCCTCGACTCCTCCGCGAGGCCGTCCATCTTCCTGCCAGGCTCGCTCTATGTACTCCCTTTCTCGCCTGTCGGGGCTCCGAAACCCCGGGAATAGCAATGAAGGATATTTTACCCAGTCAAGCGTGCATGTGGATTTCCCTGAAATCCCTGTTTTGGATGCATTCGCTCCCTCGGAGGGAGCGAACCTTCCACCTATCCTCCCTCCCTTACGCTTCCCTCCCCTCACTCGTCCGAGTTCCGTATAGTCTTGTGGACGGCTGTGCCTCTGCGCGTCTGCTGCTTCACACTTGCCTACTCATTCCTCCTACTAGGAGAAAGAGGCAATCACACATTGTCTCTCCGGATCATACTGCTATTCCAAAGCCCCATAGTACGTATGTCGCATACCCCGCTGGTACGCTCCCCTCGAAGAGATTACGGCGAGGCGCTGCGCGAGGCGACGTCTGTTTTCCAAAACCTCGCTTGCAGCCATTGTGAGACAATGGCGTGCGCACGGAGTGCAAAATCGCGCGGAAAGAAGCTCAAAGGACTGGATGATCGAGGGTAAACCATAAGGAAAGACATTTACTGCGGCAGCGTGGCGAGTGAATCGCCGTTGTATGCTCGCATCGATAGAGCATGCCCCCCGGGCGTCTCTGCGAACCGTCCTCAGTAATATGGATTCTCCGAGGAGTCACGCCGACCGTGAAACGATTGTTACTTTGACGCAGGCTTCCTATGCCAGTTTGAGTGAAGGAAGGCCGAATCGATCGCATCTTCGAATATGCTCTCTCGGCCCGGGGAGTTGGACAATAACGGAGCGATTGGTTCGAGTGAGCTAATTGCGCTCCTTGATCTTCCCTCAGAATAATCCTCCGGCTTCTTCAGACCGGTGGCTCTGCCGGTGCTGTTCTTTCCGCGATATTGGAAAGCAGCAGTTGCTCACTTAAGTGGGCGAACGCTCGCTACTCCTATTCTTTTGCAGCGGCCTACTAGTTAAATCGCACATGGAAAGTTCATCGGCGGAGCCCAGAGCTCGATCGCACTTCCGATATGCATTCCGTTTGGAACAATGGACCTCGTTATTCAGCGGCGAGAGCATTTTTATCGTGCAACTTTTGCGCTCAAGGCCCGCAACTTAATTATCCCGAAGCGAGGGAGCGAGTAGTTTGGAGCACACGAGAGAAGGAGGCAGAGAAAGGGAGCGCGCGAGAGAATGGACAAACTCGAGGTGGCAAGGGTCCGCTTCTTTTCCGAGCTTATCTCGAGCCTTGGCACGCCCAGTAAATTTTCCTCGAATTTTCTGTTCCGCCGGCAGTTAAAGTGGCCCGCAGGGCTGCCCCGGCTGGCTGGCTAGTGTGCATTCCCCCTGCTGTTGCACTTAATCCTGCGTCAAGTCTTGAGAGGGGTAGAACAACGCGAGCGCGCGTCTTTTACAGCCCTCGTGAGCCAAATGTCGCGGTATCAAGTGCGCGCTCTGTGTACAGGACAAAGAGGTACATGTGAATGCATGTATATCCATATGGTTCGTACGTACGTGTATAGGACTTTGCACAGCACGCGTGTGTCACGAGGCTAGTATACCCTCGATGCGCAAGTTTATGCACTGCAATGAAACCTCGTAAACCCTGAGTCCAGTTTTACGCCGGTCTATTACTTCGCACACAGTTCGATTCCTCGTTGGCACTGTAGCCGTAACGGAGCAGCCAGGGCCGAAAGCTCCACTCTCCTCTTTACTGGCGAAATCCCCTTTCGCCAACTCCTCACTTCGCACTGTTCAGTTCTTCAGCCGTACACGGATGGCAGCGCAAAATTTTCCGCTGAGTTTCGGGAATCGCTTCATTTGCCGGGCGAATTGGTTCTGTCTCGATCCAAGTATATCGTGCTCCAAGCGATAAGTTTCAAATCTACTCATCAAGCGTATTTTTCGCGTCGCAGCTCCTTTCGCAGTTATCGCGTAGAAAGTTGCGCCGGACACAGTGGTCAGAATGGAAGTAGACAAGTTTCGGAAAATCATAAACAATTATGTCGTTGGGGAGGAGCTCGAGCATCCACTCCCAACAATAGTTCGCTGCTGGGTAACCTACTCGCACGTGCACCTGCGGGCGTGCAATTTTCATCTGGTTCCATTGCGATAGGAGCACGAGCGCGCACTGCGCACTTGCGATCCAGCGCGGTGCTTCTAATAACAACATTAAGTTGGGAGTGTGCTCGGTTCAAGGCAAACACATAACTATCTGTCGTGCTTTGTATGACTAAATCAAACAGACGGTGAAACGTGATAAGGTGTATCCTCCCCGCTTTGTGTCTTCTCTCGCCTGGGATTACTATTCCTCTCCGAGCCCCTCACTTCGCTAGACCGGGGTCCCCTTTCCCCATTTCACACAACTTGTACTGTTTGCCCATTCAGTGCATGTTGACGATAGCGGGGCTAGTTTTTAGGGGCGCGACTCAATCTTCGAGTTAATCAAAGTCTCTGCCGGTCCGAGATTCAACAAGAGGATTCGCGGAGTTTCGTGCTTAGTGGGGAAACAAGGATACAGACCAGGGGATTCGGTTCGTGGCTAAGAATATTGCTTGCCTTTTTCCGCTTTCTAACTTGTATTTCATTCAGTTGGAGCGCACCGACGCATTTTGCCTTTTCGCTAGCCGTATGGGTCAAATTCTTTGCCTTTACCGGTGCCCCGGCGCCTTCCTTCCTCCGACGCGTCTTTTGTCGGTTTCCTTCCCTTTTCCTGACCACATCCTTCTCACTTCATCCTTTCGGCTTACCTCCCTCTCGGCCCAGCGCCACGCTCACTTCTGTGTCCATTTGTTTCACTTGGCTTCTTTAGTTCTTGCTCCCACTCCTGAACCATCGTGCGTTTCAGCGTGGTCTCCCTGTCGCCCTCTCGCTTCCTCCCTCTCACGCTCTTGCCGTGAGTCCTCGACGCAAGTGGATTCTCTGTGTTCTTCCTGCGCCTCGCCTCGGTGTTTCCTTATTTCTTTCTCCCGGCCTGTGGCCCCAGCCGGGTTAAACCGAGCGCAGCAACCGGTGTTGCAGACGAAAAAGGGATTTGGCTCTTCCTCCCCGTTCTCTGTCCTGGGTTGGTCTATACGTAGCCGTCATCCCGCCGGAGCAGCACTTTGCTCAGTTCTCTCCCTCTGCTATGCGGATAAACGATTGCGCGTGCTGCCACGAAGAAGAAACGCCGCTGTGGTGCCCGCCAGCAGCTGAGAGGGCTCCTTTCTTAATCTTTCCTGAGACAATCGTCTCGGCGTGATAATTTAATCCGGGAGTTACGGAATTAAAAGTTTCCTGCTGAGCTGCTCGCCACCGAGGACCAGCCTCCCCACTTCTTGCCCCTCTCTCTCTTGCCCTTATGTGCTGCTTCAGCTCAACTTTCCTCTCTCGACTCCATCTCCCGCGTTTCTACGTTACATTTTCCACTGTTCTCGTTCACCCTATTTGCTCGATGGCTTCCCAGCGATTGCACGATGCGCTCTTTCATACTCCCAGGCGCGTGGTTCCTTCTTTTTTTGACCGAGCACTTTGGGATGGTAGCGCGGGATATCCGATGAATTTGACTCACTGCACTCCGAACATCGGAATTGCTAATTTCCGTAAACACTGACTGTTCATACTCCACAATTGCAATTCCATTAGTTCCGGTCCCTTCGGTGTGGCTTGATTTTGGTTTCTATCGCTCTTTATAGATTCAGATAACGAGTCGCGGTGTCTTATTTGCTCGACTTCCATTCCTCCTGATGGATGCTGCAAAAACCACGTCGCAATTAATCGAGAGGTCTAGAATTTCACTGGGCATTGCTTCGCCCTGGGCTGTTTCTTTTCGCGAGGGGTCCGGGTACGAGAAGCAAGCTGTCCACAGTTCTCCATGGAGCTTGGAATCGAGCAGAAGAGAGGCTTGATTAGATGTCGGTAGCGAAAATTCGTACTTCCCTTTTTCTTCCATCCTCCTTCTTGGCTGGTCGGAGCAGAGCTAGAGCGTAGCTTTCCCAGACCAAACCAGGCCAAAGTAGTCGAAAATTGCAAGGAGGAAGTAGCTAGCCAACTTTTTCGTCATTAGTGGCTCTAATTAATAAAGTTACTTTCAGATGTACCCTGTTCAAATATTAGCGGGGAAAATTCACGCGAATTCCACTGGGTCTCTATTTGCCTGCAGCCCGGCGTCCCAGACGTTTTCTTTCTGCAATCGGTCACTAGCTTCCTCCTCGGACGCTCGTTCTCCAGGTTGCTCTCTTCCATTCCTAGTCGCCGGGCGCACAAAGAACGTCGCAATTAATCAAGAGATTCGGAATTTCCGTCGGGTGGAGAGGAACAGCAGCGCCAGCCAGTACCGCTGCCGCAGTGTAATTCTTTCCTTGCCACGGCTGCCATACGGAACTCGAGAACGGGAGGCATAAACATTTTCCTACCAAGTCCTCGAGAAGAAGCGAGTACTAATTACGGGGCGCCAGGGCTGTTCGCTACTGCCGCCGGCCCTCTCACACTCACACACCGCCAGGCTTCCTCTCTCCCTCCGGTACGGCCGACCCGGATTATTAATATTTACGACAATTCGCGGTGTTCCGGCCGGCACCTAACTGTGCGCGCGATACCTCGGAAACTCGACGACTCTTATTTTCCCGACTATTTACTGCCGTCTGCCGGCTCGTTTTCGACATGCCAAAAGGGTCCGGCTATAAAAGCGGAAGAAAGCGCACGCACATGATATATAAGAATGGAGCGCCGGATATTAAAATAGCAAATGAGCGCGCGTGCAAGGGCCCTGGGGTTAGGTCTGCACGCCGCTGACACTAAGCACCTTCGTAAACTCGTTCACTTTTCACAAATGCCCTTACTTTTTGCTCTCTTCTCTATGATGAGGCAGCGTCGCCAGGGATCTATCTATCCATGTATATGTAGAGTGTCATTTGCATTATGGGCCCACTTTCGCTACACTCACTGTAATCTCGCCCTGCACCTCATGCTTGTAATCACAGGTCTTCCGTTAGTTCATTTGCACAAAATGGTCACACCGCTAGTGTGAACGCTCCCGTTCGAAGCACTGGCACTATTCATTTCTTCAATGCGAGCATGCCAAGAGTATTTCTGCGATGCGAATTGGGCACAGATGAAACGTTATGTATGGGCCTAGACCAACAGCGTTGACATGCGGGCGACCGCGTTCACGAGTGGCTTGCCGATCGAACTTGCCACTCTGTGTATCTACGTGGTACTTGCATTTCGGATAATTAGGCAAAGGACCCGTACTAACGGCAAATAATCAGGGCTCCGCACTGTCCAAGGTTGCCGAATTTTCGGCAGAGGGCTGCTTCCGTCAGTAAGTACGAGCACGGGCCAACGCGCTATGTTAATTAATGAGGCTTCCGCGAGCCTCTAATCAGACGTACCTTCTGATTGGTGGTGATACGACGTTTCGCTATGCCTGCGCTACCTCGACTGTTTATGTAAACGCAGATCTAATTTCGACCGTGCTGTCTGATAACTCGCACAACATGTTAATTATGAGGAAAACAGAGCAGGTTTGACAGTGTCAACTTATAGACTCGACGGTGTATCAGCCAGTCATTGGGGAAATGGGGTAAATCTCTCTAAATGCGTTGCACGTTTGCGTTCCTAGGTAAACCATGCAAAGTCCAGTCGCTCCCTTAAGAATAAAATTACCCGTGGCAATTACCAGACAGATTACAGAGATAAGAATATTATGCCAACAAAACTATTGAGACTATAGCTGCAGTGGAATACGTGAAATTGTTTGCGATGAAAATTTGTACATTGTATCCGAAAATACTGGCGGATCTCTGGAACTCGGGTGACACTGTGAAAAGGATATGAGAAAATATCCCACAGGAAGTGGCTTCCTTACCTGTACATTATATGTATGAAGGAACCACTTGATGAGTCAGCATCCGTCCAAGTCCCGATTTAAACTCTTCTCATTCGCGCATTCCGTAGCACAAAGCATATATGCATTAAGCGATTCTAATTTGGTGGCGAACTTTAGACGAGAGCGAGAGAGTGTGCGAGTGAAGTAGTCGTGCGCAAGGGCTCGAGGGAAAGACAGAGAAATATGGCGACAGGCGAACGTTCATTCGAATTAATATTGTTACACGCTGCTAGCTATTTGTTCTGGCGGGCGCTGCACTCACTTCTTCGTGTTTACCGGCGTAAAATAAAACAGGATTTGCCGGCAGGGCAATTTATTCCTTCCGCGCGCACTGGGTACCTGTAAAACGGTGGGTTCTCGAATAGAGCACCGTCTTCTCGCCCAGTTTCCTTTTGGGAATTATATTCTTCGTTCCCCACCAAGTCCCGCACTAGCACGAAGCACACCGTTTGAGAAATCGGTAGAATTCGGTAACAATTATATTCAACGAGTCACTCGCAATAGGCGTATATGCAGAGCGCCATCCCATCTCGTAGGAAAGAAGTCTTCCTAAAATCCGCTTGTCGCTGCTAAGAAATATCCGATTTTTATGCGGAGCGAAATCTGCGGGGTAAACGTCGGGCTTTTCCTCTTTCGGCAATGGTATCGCGGAAGGGACGTTGAAGCTTGCAAGTTGGAGGATTCGAAGGGAGGCTCTCCAGTAGGACCTTCTCCCGATTATAAAGATTTACCGGCACTCGCGCCGATCAATCGAACGAAATGAAAATCGGGAGGGGGGTAGCATTACTCTCGGGCACCGCTCAGCTCGGCGAAAGTAGCCTACCGCTTTAACTTCTCGGGGACTAGCCGCCTCGTCGTCTACAACTCTATTTGGAACGTGTTCAAATACTGATGGAAGGCGCCGGCTGAAGTTTATACTTTTCCCGCTTCCGCAGAGCTCGGCAACCCCTCGAGGACACATCTGTAGCGAAGCAAGCGGGCACGCCCGAAATACGTGAAACAATATCCATTCTTTATTCGGTAAATTCGAAATCCGATGTAGCGAAAGAGGCGGGACACGCCCGGGCGTATATCCTGTACTATTCGTAATACCCAATAAAAAATAAAGCCGAATTCGAGTATACTCCAGCTTCGATTGGAAATCCAATGTCGAGACCTCCTGTTGGCTCGAAACTCGAGCAATCTCAAATGGGAATGTCCGCTCCTCGTCTCCAGAAGTGAGAGAGCAGCTGTAGCAACATTTGATTTCGACTGTTTATTAAGACCAAATCCGCACGCGAGCCGACTACTGTACAATGCAATTGGGTGCAATTTCGTGCGTGCATAATAAACACTCGTGAGGTGGTTTGCAGTCGCGTGCAAAGCGTGAAGGGGAGCTGAACCTCAGGCAACCCATGAGTCACGGCTGCAATTTACCAATTAGCCAACTCGAACTAATCAGATCGAGTCACCGGCCTCTACCGATCGCATTTCCGTTAACTAGCCTGCTGTTGGGCGGTTCTGTATCGAAACCTCTTGCTTGTCCGAATTTGTGCGCCGAGGCGAGGCGAGGCTAGGCTATCCGAATATATTTACTCTCATACCACTTACATACCCCGTGTTCGTCTTTCTTCCTCCCGGATATTCTTTTCGTTGGACGTTCGTGCGGTTTCCGCTTATTTTGCAACCGATAATGTGCTTAAGGGCAAATTCGACCGGGAAAATCAGGATGGAGAAGTACGGAAATCGAGCTCGATACAAGATCGACGTTTTCTGATGGTTTCAAGCATCTTCACCGGGATGAGTACCTAGGCGAGCTTGTAATCGACGGAGACAATCCTTTGTTGCAATGATCGTCGTTGTACGCGTCCGATCTTCCCTTAAGCTCAGACTCCCTCTTGAATTTCAATACAGCAGCACGACTGCGGCGGATACCGTTCAACACTTTGATAACTGCTTCTAATTGGCTATTAAACAAGATGCATCTGTTCCCCTGGAGTTCACAAAGCCACCGACGGCGAAGGGACGACGGGACGCCGGGAGTCTCAGCGATACCGCTTGACCCAGTGCGCAGAGCGAACGAGTGACGGATTCTGTTTCCGCTGGAGGGAAATTTCAAGAGCTGCCGCTTGCTTACTGCGGCGATGCTGTCGCGCGCAACATTGTCTGCCGGCATCAAACAGTATCTGCAAGTAAAGGCGAGCGTTCACTTGAAATTAATTCCGCTTGAATGCTCCTTGAGCCTGCAGGGGACTATGCCTACTGGGCTTCGCTAACTGAGTGGCAATGCGGCGAGTCCCGATATTAGCCGTTGTCGGGAGGGCTCGAAACTTTCTGTCTCTTCATTTGCAATGTGAAAGGCGTTTCGAAGAGTCTCCATTTACAATCCTATTATGGAAGAGCTTGAAAAAATGCGTTGTTGACTTGGACGTATTGTAAGATTCAAAGTCAATCTCGAATATTGAGTTGTTTAATTATTCACTTGAGGTACGAACAATTGGGTTACAATACGAACAATAGCCTCACTGGGTGACACGTTGCGTAGTCGACTGTTCCCTGAGGCGGTTCCCAACACACTGACTTTCGGGCAGCCACACACGCAGTCTCGCTACATCATATCTCAACTGTTTTTTCGGGACGCGTGCCCTTCTCAGAAGCCGGGCGGCGAGTCCAGACAAAGCTCGCCATAAATATCGCTACTTTTGCGATAAGGTGACGGTTCTTCGACGAGGGCCTTACAAAGTCTCGCAGTATTGTACGCGCATCGGCGATAACGTTTTACTTCAAGAACGAATGTGCCCTCGTTGTTCGATTCTCGGCACGCAAATTCACCTCTAAATATCCACGCACCCCTCAACCATTCCCGTAATAGCTTTGGCGCAATTTGCTCTACCCAAATTACCTATGGTAATGCCAATCGATTGCTTGCATTCGCTTTTGAATTGGGATCCTCGCGTGGCACTGCCACCATTGTACTCTCTTGATTTAGTTATTAACTCGCACACATCGTGCATCTTTCCCCGGCTCTAGCTAAGGGAGCGGATTGATCTTATGAAGCAGTAGGACTGCTCGTACTCTACCCTGTCTACTAGTTGCAGGGTTCAAAGTTTGCAGGACTGCGAACCAATCGGGGGGAGCAGTTCGAGCACAGCCCGACTTGCCTGTCCCATAATTCTCGGGCTCAGCTGGGTTTATGAATGGCATTAACCCACTTAATCAAAATTTCTGCCGCACACGTACTACCAATCTCGTGGCATCGAGAGTGCTTCAAATATTTCCTCCGGTTTCCGGGTAACGTGAACCTTCGATCGCGGAAACCTTTTCACCGAGCAAACTATGGAACTCTGTTTTCTCCCGTCTCCTAGCTCTGGCGACGACAATTTCCTCGTGAGACTTACTGTCCCTTATGGGCCGCGCGACGGGGCCTGTAACTTTTCAATGCGCACCGTCTGCGGCGCGACAGACGTTTAAAAGTAATTACGATCAAGCGAATAGAGCCTTATTGTTATAACAATACAGCTTCCATAATTCCACGATTAATGCTTATTCCACATAATCCGGTCGGCAGCGCGTATCGTTGGGCTGCGCCAATTTGAATACAAAGAACCGAGATAACTGGCTCGGGCTTCCATTGTCGGGGCGGGGATATGTATGTATGCACGCGTGTTACTAGAGACTCTCGCCGGCTTTGCTCTGCATTGCTTCGTATCGCTGATGCACGTGGATTAAAGCTGCGCTTTCCAAAAACGCTACCTAAGCCTACTTTCCCCTATGTATTTTTGCTTCTTTTCAATCAGCTTTCATAAAACAGTGGAGAACAACCATGCGTGTCCCTCGTTGAGTCGGCCAAGCCGTCGCCTTGTTACTTCGTGCGTGATGTCCTAGTACTTTCCTAATACTATATTTAGCGGGGCAAGCTTAGGTGTTAGACGACGCGTCAAGACGAGGCATCAATTTCGTTTGACAAATGGGCGAGCGGATTTCAAATGACTGCAATTTCGTCGGCAGCAAGCCTGGATATGAGTCACGCGGATAAATATAGCTGGATGTCGTCGGGCGTTAAATACGCTTGTGCCCGACAAGCGCGATTAGAATAACGTATCTACCGCAATAACGCGCTGATCGTCTGGAAAGCCAAGCGAACCTGCAAATTATCCATTCCCGCGTACCAGCGGGACAGCATAACCCCTGGGATCTCTCGAGCAGGCGAGCGTGCGCGGACGAGAGAAAAGTACATGGATTCAAAGACCTAGCAAGTAAAAAAGAAAGTAGCGGCAGAGAGGTAGGGGAGAGGGATGAGTCAACTCTGCTTAATTTACTTTTTACTGGGGAAGAATTTACGAGATAACGCGCACGCCACCTCAAGACCTCAAGACCCTGCAGGGACTTGGAAACGAGAGTGATAAGAAGATTGCACTGTCTTCCAATGCATCTGAACAATATCAAAGTTCACCGCTCGCCCTTGCGCACACCCTCGACCTCCCAGGCTATGTGGATATACCGGGTCTGGAATCTCAGCTTTAAACTTGTAATTCCATCGACTGTCACGCTTAGTTTCTCCATCCTCCACCTTACGGATCCTCCCCGCCATACACCTTGATATTTTATATGATAACTCGCTTTTGTTCGCCAAAGTAGGACTTGAGGCAGCACTTGCTACGATGTGAACGCGTACCTTTCGCGATTTTACAACCCCTCAATGCACATTAAAATGTAATAATTTTCCACGGCATTTTGTGGAATGCGACACTTTTTAATGAGGTATGATCTTTTTGGGCATAAGAGTATGTATATATGGGGAAGGGACTACTATTGGGCGCGAAACTCCACCGAGTCTCCTGATAAGCTGACGTCCGAGTGCAGTTCCGGAACATCGGAGATCAATGTCGCTTAAAGTCGCCGCTTTGAAATTGATCCACCTACTAAAGGTAGTGGTATCACATCGCCCGGTATACTGCGAGCGCGACACACAACACTGCATGACACGGGCCTGGGCCCGGGAAACCAGCGAGAACTGGATACGCGCGACAACCCGACAAATTTGTTCCCTTTTGTCAGTGTAAGAATAGGTGGTCGCTCATAGCCCGTACGGTCAGCCGGCTCCCCTCACTTGCAACTCGCATCCGGAAACTATGACATGCTCCCATCACTTACGCATCATTTCTCAATTAAGAGCCCGTTGCGACAGGGTGTCGACTGCGCAGGGTCGTTTATAACCATCGCGTTCGCGCGGGATTCACTTCACGCTCGGAGAGATAGAATCGCAATGACCCGCTCGAGGTTACAGAGTCAGCGAGAGAGCTATTGGGACAATTGGAAACCCGTTGAACGGACTAGGCCAAATTTTTGCAAGGCGGCCGGCCTATCTCCTCGATGGCAAATGGAATTGCAGCCCTTTTACGGTAATCCCAATTAATCCCGCCCCTATGACACAACTCCTGTTAATTCCTGAAATATCTATTTTTGCCCACTTTTCGCTCTCATTTTACGGATCAGTTAGGGGTAACACGTGCCGTCGGTTCGTGCTATATGTGAAGGCTTATCGTTCTGTGTGTCATTGTGAAGGGCCGTGCAGTGTGTCTGTACAGAAAAACAGTGATGTAATCGTTGCTGTTGAAAATAGAGTTTGGGGCGCTTTGATAAGTCGCTCGCAGCATATCCGCGAGTGAAAGAGACTGGAAAAAAGGACTTCCGAAGTTAATCCGGTTTCTATGTATAGAGAGAAATCCGATGTTTGCAAAGTAGATTTAAACCGACCAGTCCGCTCGGACTTCGCCCGAAAGGGATAGACCTACCTACAGTGTTCTCGAGACTGACCCGTGCGCGCTTCCATAAGTTGGTAGTAATGTTTGGTTCATCCCTTTGAAAAAGCAAAGCACCGGTGTATCCTGGTTGTGTAAGTGCATTAAAGGAGTATACGGGCCGAAGGACAGAAACAGTCCATTTTTCCGACGGCAGGAGCCGCAGCCAGTTGCCGAGCACACGGCGGGCTTCGCGGACAAAGTTATGCCAGCAGGTAACTTTTGATCTGAAAAGTGGTGACAGGTTGGCAGGGGATAGCCGTGGACTTGAATGGCGAAGTGCCTTGAGGGCCGCGGGATGCATTTTTCATGTCTCGTCCAAGATACACACGGCGAGAGGGTGGAAGGGAGAGTGAGAGTACGCTCACTTCGGGCGGCACAGTCACCCATCACTCCTCTCGCTATCGTCCTGCTCATACCCCTGTTTCTTCTGATTCCACTCTCCGAACGTGTTCCTCAGCAATCCGGTCGAGTTCTCGCGTAGCTCGCCGTGAGCATTAGCAGTTGCGCCTTTCACGGCACATCTTATTATACATTGTTGTACGTCTTGCTAAGGGAATTAAACAAAATCCACAAACTAAAGTGTTACCAGGAATTTGTCAGTATGCTAAGTTGTTGCCGTAATTTGCAGTATTTTCGTAACAGTTAATGTATCGCTTTCCGGGTTATTCGCTTCTCGGAGGCGGCCAATGAGACCATCGCTCTTTTGGGAAATCGTTTATTCCGGCTCGGGTTTCGGCGGCCATCCATACCCCGGGCTTTTATATCGATCAGCAGGATTTATTATTCCCGATAACTTTTCCTGTACATGGAAGCGCCAGATTGCCGACGATCAGCTTGCGGGAGAAGGTTGGGTGTCACTTTACAGTTCTGGCGGCACATCAGAGATTGGAGTTCTTGGTATCTTCTTTGGCGAAGAGGCTGCCACCGGGATATATGCTCCTCGATTTCGCGGATATTCCTGGATCAGTCCCTCTCGCTTATCTGAATTTCAATGGGGCATTGGACGATTGAATAAAATCGAGAAACTGTTGGCAAATCGTCGTTAACAACGTTCCAAGTTTGCAGACTGAGATAAGGATATTCCTCTTCCGATAAAGTTTTTCGATGTAGAGTTTGCTCCCGCACTAAGTTTGTATCGAACCGCCTTCCCCCCGCATTCTCGTGTTTAGCGACTTTATTATAAAACTTCAGGATCGTAAAAACGTTCCGTCGGTGAATCGATTAATCCAGCTTAATGTCAGACACGAGACCAGTCCCACTCGTGACAATACATATCTATACATATACAACAGCAGCACGACGAATGGTGAATAGGAAAAGAGAAAATATGTATAATTTTCGTTGGATGTGGAATAGTACGCGGAGTCACAATTGGCACGATAAGAAGTGGAAGTAGTGCGAAGTACTTAAGAGATCCGGCGTGAAACCTAACCGTCGGTGGAGCAGCGGCAGGGCCTGTACGATAGGGTGAGAGGTGAAAATCAAGGGTTGTAAGGTCGACGAGAAATCGAATAGAGACGGTGGGACGGTAATACTGAGAGGTAACGGACAGAAGGAAAAAGAGTGGAGGAAAAGTTTCGATGGAAGGAAGGAAGCAGAAGAAAGTGGTACTGGCGGAGGATAGAGGCTGCTTAAGATTTCGGGCGCGTGCGGCCTCTCCTTAACCTCTGCCTCGTCTGCGTTTTTTAACACGAAATCTCTTGCCGGTCTTCAACTCGTCGTCCTCTTATCCCGCCCGTCTTCCTCCAGAGAAGGTCCGTCCAAGTCCTTTTAAGTTCTCTCCGGGGTCGCATTATTGCAAGTCCAATTGGATCGGGGTCGCCTGGCACCACCATCAGATTTTTGACTGGCCATGCTCATCAAAGGAGGAGGAAGCGACTGCCGCGGGAACTTGGGCAAATCCAAATTGTGATTCTGACTATTTTTCATGAAATTGCCTTACCCCCGATCGTATTTATTCCTGTGCCGGGATTTTCTCGTTGGACTTCCGTTCCTTATCCTTTACAAGCTCCTTTCATGAACACTTGGTCTTCTTCCCCTCTGTCCTTGTAATTTCGACGTTTCCCGACTCTCAATCTAGATTGTTCGTAAATCAGGGAGAGTGACGGCCTGCACCAAATGGGATTCATATCGCGCTGTTCCCTTCTCCGCTCGCCGCTCTCCGCTCTCCGCTCTCCGCCCTTCCACCAGTGATTCATTTTTCTCTCGCGACGTTCACGTGCATCGCTTTCTCCGACCGTATCGCATTTTAACTCACCCTATATGTATATATTGTCCCACTTCGCAAAACGATCGTGCCTACACACATTGCACATTCATAATCGTAAAATTGGATCCGATTGGAGGATCCATAATTCTTTAGTTAAAGATTTAATCAAGGTATCGAAGGGACGAACGAACATCTTCTCGAGGATCGTGTAACTCCTTATCGTGCTACTAAAGTTCCGTTCGACCCTGACCGGTTCACGAAAGAAGGTGGCAGGGAGGATCGGTGAAGATGAAGTGCTCTTACGCCCGCATTAAGAATCCAACTTTCTACCGGCCGTTCCCTGAGACACGTAGTACAGTAGGAGCTACCCACCCGGGAACGCCTTCGTTTTTCTTTCACCCAACTTTCGCTTCAAGTCCCTCTTCTCTCGTTGTCGTAAGTTGGTCCGCCCATCCGATCGCTGATATGCATGTATGCACTTCGACGAGGGTATTACTGATATAACCCGACGCCCAAACGATGATGAACAGCGATTGGCGAGCGGCAATGAAAGTTTTACCCAGTCTTCCCAGGAACCGTGGACTTCTTTACATGAATACTTATGAGAGACAATCCGAGTTCCCGAAGGAAAGAAGTTTTTCGGGAATATCGCGCTCCGAGCATTTTTCCTTTCTGATTCTCCACGGAAATGGGCTCACGATTAGATTCACTCTACGACGTTGGTTCTCGTCATTTCTCGCGGGAATATGCATCCCTCGGAGAAGTTGAATTGCCTCGCAAATAATTATCCTTAGCGATAATGTGACAGTAGGCTGTTAATGTATGCGGGGAACACCTTCTCAGCTATAAGGAAGCGGGATGGAAAGTTTATGGGTGGAAAGTTTGTATTCCTTAAGAAACGTGAAATAGAGGAGACTGCTAATAGCACTCAGCCATCGTTCCCGCCGAACAGAAATCGCGCCGAAACAAATTCGCCAAAGTTTTCCGGGCCCGGGGATGCTAATCGCCGACGAAAATCACTTAAAAATCCCGACTTCAACTCTCGCGGGACATTTCTCGCTCGGAATCCTCGGGAGTCGCTAAGGAGGATTTATACATTGTTTTCTCGAGCGGGGCGGCACCGGGCGCCGCGCCACAGGCTCCGCGAAGACAAAGGAACGGCGAGCATGAATTTCCTGAATAGCTTCTGTCCCATTCGAAGAAAAAGTCGAGCGCGATCTCGAGGTTTAGATGTCGCGGCTTGCGATAAGAAGATCGCGAGCTGGCAGCCAAGAGGTGATGGCCAGGGGCGTTAGAGGGGGTGGAGTGACTAGCTGCTGCTGCTGCTGCTTCCACGGAACGCCTTGCAACGGAGACAGTCGAGGTTAGATGGCTTCTGGAGGGGGCAGAGGCGGGAGGGTAGCCGGTCTCTATCTATGTTAATTACCGGGGTGGGCGTAAATCACGATCACCCAGGTGCTCGCTCTGCAAAGTGGATACCTTAGACCGTCGGTCCTCCTTCGCTGGCTTCTCATGAAGCAACCTGGCCCATAGGATAAGAGCTGTAATTAATTACGCAATTATCCCTTTAAAGATAAAAAGCGTATTTTTCGCTTCGATGCGGATTACCGGCTGCTGCGATGGTCCTTTGCAATCCTTTGCACCTCTTCTTCGCCGACGCTTTCGCACCTCCCAGCTGGATGGTCTACCTCTGCTGGCCTGGCCCTTAGCTTTTCGTAATTTGGCGTACATCCGTGTAGCTTCTATTTTTCGAAAGGAGATAACGGTGTTCTCGGACTCTGCTGACTCGAGCAGCAGCGGCTTGCTATCCTTACTTTTCTCGTCCCACCTCCTTCTTTCTTCCATCCTAGCAGACATCGTATTCCTCGACTTACCCTTCTCCTTTCTTCTCCTGCGTTTTTCTGCTGTTCCCGTTCTGCTGGCTCTTCAGCTCGGCTATCAGTCGCGGCCGGGATACCGACACTCTTGGCGTTCTTTTTGCTACACCCGCTTTCCCAGGCATCCCTGATTTAGAGCTCATTTTCGTCGGCCGAAAGCTGTGCCGTTCTCACCCCTGAATCAACTTTGCTCCCTCCACAAATCACCGTCCCGCCATTACTCCCCCGCCTCTCTCTCTCTCTCTCTCTCTCTCTCTCTCTTTCTCTCTCCTGCTCCATTTACCCCTCCCTCTCACTCTTGATTTCTCTCCCAGTTCCTCGACTCGGCGGAGACATGTCGGCCGTTTTTCTAGATCCACCTACGAGGAATATCGCGCGTTGACCTCGTAACCAGGCCGGTCAATGAGAAAATATATCAGAGCCGGCGGAATTTATAAATCCCCGCTTTCCGTATGACGGGAATGTCGAGCGATGGGTCGTCGGCAAAACTCCGTCTTCTCCTTTCCAACTGGTCTGCGCTTTTACTGTGTTCCGTTTGGGTCGCGTGACTTCTGTCGAGCGTGCACACGCACGAGCAAGCAAGCCTTGGCTTGGCCGAGCCCAACAATCGCTTAAAAAACTCGAGCCACGTCGACGCCTGTTAAATCGATCCTGAACCAATTGGCGAGGAGTTACGACTCCTTACACGTTACTCCTCTTGATCCCCGAGCTTCGTCTTGCTTCGTGTTACGTCGTAATATATCGCCGTCTTGGGATCACCGTCGTAATTATCCTCTAATACCAATTCATAAGAGCACCGGCTATCTTCAAGGCCTCGCACGTAACTGCCGAGGAAGGGATGGGGATACATCTCGTAACAGAGAGAACCCCCCACACACGCGTACTGCTGAACCCACCTCGTCTCCCTCTTGAGACCGATGTACGTGTACCGTTTTCCACGATAAGAGGGCCACCAGCCGTATAGAAGACGTCTTGATTCCTTTCGCTAAATTTCGCCTCGTCCTCCCCTTTCCCGCCCTTCGCTTCGTAACACTCTTTTCTCTCTCCAGTCCTGCAATCAGTCCCTCTCTCTCTCTATCTCTCTGCTTTTCGTACCCTTCACCTAGCCCAGCTTCCTGGCGAACCTTCGAGCCCTTCTCCTCTGAGTTTTCTCCTCTCCTAGAGGGTTCCCTTCGTCATCGCTGCTACTGCCGTCCTCTGCCGCACGCGATTTTCGTTTCCGGACAGCTAATCAGCCGAAGGCGACGCGGTACGATTACCGAAACGGATTTAACGGGCCCGTGACGCTTAACCGACGCTGTGGGTAAGAGTACCGGCGACGCGACGGTGGAGAGTTGAGTTGGGAAGAGCGAGAGTGTGCGGCCGAAGGTAGCAGAAGCAGCAAGAAAGCAAGCAGCAGGGCGAACTCAAGCTAGTTTTCGGGAGCGGGAGAAAAGGAGAATCGTGCTGGAGCGAGCCCCACGGCATTTCTGATGTGGCCATCGGTGCAGGCCATGAATCTTTCATGCGTCAATCGTTCCTCTCCTTCTTTCTTGCACGCGTCGCCCTGCCATTGCAGGGCCTCACCCTCTCTCGGATTCGCTCGGCTCCCTTTCGAGAAATCCCAGCGAGTCGACGCTCCCAGTTATCAGTCAGCAGAATCTGTCAATCGCGGGGATGACGTATTCCAGCCAGCCAGCAGTACCTTCGGCATCAGCGGGCTGTGCCCTTCCAATGCCGCGATCAATTCCGCTGCCACTGTCGTCGGTGCTACTTCTATCATTGCTGCCATCCACTATCTTCAACCCACACTGACGACGACGACGCATCCATTCCGTATATCTACCTCCTACCTTCCTCGATCTTGCGAAGTGCTCCTCTGACTACTAATTCAGGCGCAGACTCTCGATGGCAATCACTTGTCTAATTTGAAATGGATCACACGGAAGTTGCACTGATTGGGATTAAGTTAAAACCCCTGGTGATAGTAGTCGCCAGATTGTGGCCTCCTCTCCTTTTGAGCTTGACTTAAAATTGCGAGGCACGTGTCGCCAACCGTGATGGAAATGCAAACTCACCAGGCCTTAATTACAGCCTGGCAAGAGCCATCGAATTTCAGAAGCAGGAGTTAACAAGATTCACCCCGTGCATCCCTGATATCTGTACAAAGATGCCCTGTGACAGTCTAGAAACACCAACCCTAATTTCACACGCCCGCTATTTGTCGGTTGGTATGAGCATAGGGTGGTTCATGCTACACTTTCCTCATCTTATTAGTATGTATGAATAACAGCACTTGATATAAGATGCAAGATCCAGATAGACTCTCATTTAAACTTCAATCAAAATCATTCGTATGCAAGGATGTTGCTGGCGTCGCTGTGTGAATTAGGAAAGTAAGTAAAGTCATGCAATGAAAACACAAAGAGCTTACAATGTGCAGAAAATCGAATCTTTAAAGGACCGTAGGAGTAGAAGCCAGCAGAAGATAAATTGTCACATGCAAAGTCATCGATTTGTGAGTGATTGTAGATACGCTCGAGGGGTAGTTGGCTGGTACATGTTGGGTCTCGGTTTTCGCCCAGTCGACTCTTCCCGGAAGATCTTGCTCCTTGTCGAACCTGCACCCGGGGGCGGTTTAGCTTGCAGTGCACTATGTATGTTGGTGTACATACTACTTAAAGTCGATAAATGCTGAGGGCAGAAGGTGACGCCGAGTTCAAATCGCATTCGAATTCCCGGCGGGATGGGGGCAGGTGCGACTGCCAGTTGCCAGTGGCCTTGGCGGAAAGCGGCAGAGAAGCGAGACTGGAAAGTACATAGTGGAGGAGAGAATGGTCGGCCCCAAGACTCATCGTTCATTCATGGGGCATTTACTCGGCATCCCCGTAAAGCCATGCTCCTGCAGCGTTTCTTCTCTCAGTCGGTCTCAAGCGCCCGCTGCCGGGCCACCGGCAACCCCTTGTGCCTCCTTACATCATTCTCTTGTCCTCCGAAATGGATCGGGATCAGGCGGATATAATATCTTCCTGGAGGATTCATTTTCGAGCGCGACTGACCACCCTTCGAGTACTATCACCACGATAGCGAGAGTGGATCCTGTCTCTTATCTCCGCCCTCCTTCTCTATTCCGAATATTCCCAAGGATACTCTAACTCATCTTGTCAAGAATGTTATTTCAGTCTTAATCTTCTTGTTTAGCATTCATGCAAGAATTTGACGATGATTACCCGATTGAGATATGTATGCTGCTTTCTATGGCAATACTTTCTCGGTATTAATATTTTTACCATTATGCACGCGCTTGATATCCCATTACGATTTTCCTCCGCTTACTCAATTATGAAGATGGCGGAAGATATTTCTCGTTGCTGCAATTAGCCACCGCGGTGATGAGGTGCAGTATGTAGTTTGCGAACTGTGGTATTTCTCGAAACAACCAATTAATTTCGTGGGTCAAGAGGTAGAGCGATTGTTGCAATACTTGCAATAATCTAGTATTTTAGGGTAATTGATATTTGATTTAGAATTTGATATTTCTACGGTAAATTTCCCTCGGAATTGCGCTAAATTGCGCTCAATACGTAGATCACGTATAACAAGGTTATATACTACTACTTAACCAGAGTAGCTCACGCAGCTGTTCCAGCGAACGTGTTCCTACATCTCGGATCGAAGCATGTATACTCTTTATTAATTTACTATCACATTCCTGATTTCTTCGAGCGGAACTATATCCTTTTGGCCAGCGCAATGCTCGCTGTCGGCGACGCGAGCTTCCCAAGTAAAGAGAGTGAGAGTGGAGCTAACTGATCGCTAAAAGCACTTCCCTTAAAATAGGAGAATCGGAGAACCGGTGGCGACGGTTCAAGCGTGTCGAGTTCATAAAATAATTTCAATTGACGCCATTACCAGGGCCGCGGGTAATCCCATTTTTCACAGTGCCATACGTGAAAGCCTTGGGCAAGGAAGTATCGCGGTAATTGCCACTCCTTCCTTGGTATCGGCGACGGGACGCTGGGAGACCGACGGAGTAGGAAGTAAATCTTTGTGACTCCATTATTGGATCCTCATACCAGGCAGGGAGCTGAGAGCACTGGCTCGATATGAAATCCGGAAAGTGCGGCTACCCTCTCCTTTACCCATTCCCTCTTTTCTGTCTTCCCTCTACTGCTGCCTGCCTCGATCCACGGAAGCACCGTACTGTGAAACGCCGGCCGGATCGAAAGTTATTACAAATTCCAATCATAAAGGCCAATCGATAAGCCGCAAAGCTTCAAAGAAAATTATAAGTTGCGCTTCAGCAGGCAAGCAAGCAAGCAAGTAAGCCGGGGATAGTCAAGTCCTCGAAGCATGCTTCGACGTAGGGATTCGAAAATCCGTGAGAGCGCCACCATCAAGGCGGCGCTATTGCAAGGAGTTTTTAAACTTAATAAATTTCGTCGCTTGCTCCTTTGCTCGTCCTACACATTTCCTCACGGATCCACCCTTACACTTTCTCCCTGCTAGTCTCTCGAGCTTGCCTAGCTACTTACTTTTCCTCGTTCACCCCGGTCTGTTCTCGTACAACGGTTGCGCCTCTTCCAGCACCCCCGACCCCCACCCACACGCGGTCCGCCCCTTTTCTTTTTTATCGAGCTCGGCGAAGCACCGGCCGAGAGAAGAAGGAGATATAAACTTCGTTTCGCGCGGTGGAACGAGGTAAACGGATTTTGTAATATCCTATGCCAATAATAAATCAAGTTTGCATTTAGTGGTATCAGCCAGGCTGATCCTAGGGAGTGGAAAACTTCTGTTGGAAACCGAGACTTCTTGGTTGCTTGGATTCAGCCGGAGATTGCTCGATTATAGCGTAGCCTCTTTAATGACTAGCTGTATCTCTAATTTTATTGAGAATTACGAGTTTTCCGCCGTACCAGTCTCCTTTCATACTTCTCGACCCAATTCCGCATGCACTCGCTCTGGCCTGCTCTTATTCTTGCTGTCACAGAATGTTTGTTCTAATGTAACGTCGGGTTGGAGCTTCTACGAACCCCTGCGGCGCCGACCTTGCCATAACTTTTCCATTTACTTTATTATGTGGACTTAACTGTTTGCTCTCGGATACGTAAAGGCAAAGCCAGACACAGAGACCGGGAATGAGAATGAGTTGTTTTTCTACAGATTTCTGTGCATAATAAATCTCGTGTCTTTATTGTATTGTCCATTGGCAAAGATAATAATGGCCTGCCAGGCAACAGCCAAAGCAGCTGCATGCTAAATACTTAAATCTTTCCACTATCGGGCTGTAGTGTGCTCTCCTCGTCGCTGGTCGTGGCCTCGAAGAGATTCGACAAATTTTCTCCTAACAAAGCGCATCCACATTCTACTCAGAAGGACCATCAGGTGACCGCACTCCTGCCACGCCCTTTGTTATACGATTATTGCCGTAATACCCAGGTGGACTCACGGTCCGTAATCGCGACCGAATCCCATCCACCCACACAGACACGGCCGCGCATGCTCACTCTCCTTCTACTGTACGTCCTGTAAATCGCGATCGTAGACCGCATTACACTCCCCCTGCACACCGAAACCGCCTGGCCTGAACATTTAATGCCCGATCTCGCTGGCGACGATGATAGAAATAGCTGGGAAATAGTGAACCGCTCATCAGGAAAAGTCCATGTCATCTTCCACATCAATTTTCCGAAGATCCTTTTACCTACAAGTCTTCTTGCACTAACCCTGTTATCATCCTCACGAGACAGCCATAAACGTGGACCCGATACGAGGGATGTTTCTCAATAATTCCCGAGGATAGTAGATCTTGCACGGCGGTACATCATAGGGCGCAGGAGGCTCCGCATGAGCGTCAAAGTTTAATCGTAAGGTAGTGGTGTGTCGTACTACGGCCGCCCATGAGTACACGTGCATGCATACATGCGCCAGTGTGTGTGGGTACCGGACATCGGCGTAAAGAAATATTCGGGGTTATATTTCAATCCGCCGAAGTACCTACTTTATGTACCTACGCCCCATCCAAGAGGGGGCCGCGGATGGATAACTGATGGAGAGGAGAAGGGGTTTAGCAAGACGACGGTGTGTGCGGCGGCGATATTTTATGGCTTGGCGGCTTTTATTGCGCGAGACTTTTAGGAAATCTCTTAAGGGAGTCCTATTTGTAGTAATGCAGGGTATCCCTCGCGTGTACCTCCAGGTACGACCATACCAAACCCCATAGACACCATGCAGGATCCGCGTATATGGCCGTACGAGACAAGTCTGGGGAAATAAAAAGGGACGAGGAGCGCTTACTTCCTATAATTTTAAATTAGGGGCGAAATATAATTACAGATACGGCTAAGTGAAAGTGGGGCGAGCTATTATAAAGTGTTCGGTGGCGTTAATCTAGATCAACTTGACATTAACAATACGCTCTGGGGAATGATATGTGTGAGCGCGTGTGTGAGGATAAAGGCTTAGGCTACCGTGTGAGGTTTGCTCTCGAAAGACCCGCGCCACCCCGTGTCCTCGGCGAGCAATTTGGGCAATAAAATGGGAGAAAAAGTCCCATCAATCCGCCCGATTTACCCAGGAAATCTCAAATAAAATGAGACTCTTTGCGTTCGCGTGGACCCGATTTTAATACGACGATTAGCCTACACGGCGACTACCAGTGAGACTCGGTGGGCACATATCGCTCGCAGATTTGCTCATTATTACACAGTGTTCCGCGCTTCTGGCGGTGCCTGGCGGAAGCTAGGGTGGAAGGGGTTGCGCAGGAGTTCCAGTGACTCGGGGGATCGCAGCAGCCGAAGAACGGTGCAGGGTGGTTTAACGCGCATTCGAGTCTGCAAAGAGCATAAAAGGACAGCGGTAAAACGCGAGGGAGACTGGGCGACGTTGGAATGAAAAAAAGTACACGGGAGGGCGGAGGAATTTATGGGAGATAAAGCGTGACGGTGGACCGGCTGAAAAAGGGCGCGTGCACCTACCTAGAGAGCGAGAGAAGGGGAGAGAGGACAGGAGAGCGGGGAACCAACTAAAAAGTCAGAGCAAAAATGTAGGAGTAATACAAATTAGAAACAGCAAGTCAACGGATGAAATGAAATAAGAGAGGGTGGAGGCGAAAGGCAGGAGAAAGCCACGGTGGTACATATTAGAACTTTGGAAAAAAGAAGCTCGCGCCGGGAAGATGAAGTTCAATGCTGCCGCAGATGGAAATGGTAGAAAGTTGAAGAAGAAATACATAGAGAGACGCTGGGAGAAAGATGGAGGTAACACAGGGAGTAGATGAGTAGAGGAAGATTAAGAAAGGGGAAGCTGGCGAGAGTGTGGGCAACGGGGGAAGTGGAGGCTCTTTTGCTGATGCATTAACCGCACCCGGCGTAACGAGTATTATCCAAGACGAGAGGGGCGGCCGTGCGCGATGGCTGTTCTTCGCGAACTTTGAATCAGATTTTAATTAAACGGAATTGCGGAATGATATTTCACGATCAGTTAGCCAGTGGGGGTGGCCGCCGGTTGCGCGCAGATAGTTGCAGAGCAGGGCCTACGGCAAGTAGTCAGGTGTCTGGGAGAAATTAACTCTGATTCGCTTTCTTTCCCAACACCCGCAGCCATGGAGAACGCTAGCGGTCGAACCAGTTTAGCCCGCGCAATTTCCAGCATAATTCCGTTCGTCCACGACTGCTCTGCAAAACTTTATAAGAACCATGAACCAAAGCATCGTCGAACCTCAGCTGGCTGCCAAATTGGTAAAAGTGGACAAGCACCCCCAACAACATTCCTAATAATTCTAAGTTAAATACGCGCAAAACACTGGGTTCCTCCGACTGTCAGCGTCGCGAAAGCGCCGGCATAGCATTACAATAAAAACTAATTAAGAAATAATACTTTACGACCAATTTAGACGGCGCCAATGGGCGCGCGATATCGCCAGGCGAATGCGGACTGAGCAAACAGGTGTTTCGGCGGCGTTATTAACTTTGATTCACCGTGTTTCTCCGGCCAGCTGCGCCGGTGCCCGGCCGTAGGAACTCGCCATAATTTCCATTGTAACTTCGCGTCTCGTGTTACCGCCGCCACCGCCGAAAACTTTGAATCGGATTTGCGAGACGATATTGCCCGGCATTACACGGACGATTGGCTCGAGCCCGCCTCTACCCGCAGCGAGAATTGCATCTGATTTATTACGGCGGATTATGATTATGCGCCCGACTAATTTCTCAGTCCTTACGTAATTCGTCATACCTGGCCCGCAACAAATCCCACCTGTATTTAGGCTCTTTATCAAATTCGTTTATCAAATCCAAAAGCTAATTAAACTTACTAGCATTACCTTGGCTAATATGATGTGATTTGTCTATCATTATGAGTCTAACTAAGCAAATATTTTAGAAGGTTCTGTTAATAAAGGGAATTTACGTCGGGCAGTTTTTGCAGAGGACATTATTACGGGCGATTGAGTGAAATCCGGACAGCAAAAAGGTGCTTGTCGACAATGTTCTCGCTTTTCTGATAAGCGAAGCATAGGGTATATGAAGGGTGGGACAGGAGGTCCATAATTTCAATGGCGATTCTTGGTGTTCGGAATCCGCGGAAAGGAGGGTCGGTGCTCTTGGAGTCAGCATCGCCATCATACTAATGGCCCCGCTTCATCTCTTTGGAGCCTGGGCACGAGCTAGAGCGCGAGCTGTGCAGTCTCTAAAAAACAAGGGGGCAGGAGGAGGAAACGTTTTTACGACCCTAAAAATGTTTTATTCATGGGGCGTACGAAGTCCCGCTCGTTTCACTAAACGCGCGCACCGTCAACGTCACATCAAACTTCAACTATAAGCCCGGCTGAACTCGAGTTTTCCGAAATGCGGCGGGCATGTGAAACTAAGGGGCTCGGACTCGGACCACCACCGCGCCTTCTTTCCCGAGTCTGACCCCTAGGCGTGTATCTTTCTCACGTTTTGCTTTCTGGGGTATCTTACCAGTCGCCAGACATCCCCGACATCCACCGAATACGCTTGCCCTTCATTTGCATTATTCGTGTTACCGACCCAAACGACGCCGATGTGTTTCCCTTTGCTCCTTAATGGAATTTAATGCACCCCTATAGCCACGTGGTCATGCGGACTCGGTTATTTTTCACATCCTGCCGCTCTATGTATTCATGTACTCACTTGAGCTCTATGTGTCGATCATTAGGAAGCGTTTACCATAAGCCTGCGTCAATTAGCCTGGACCTTCGAATACTCTTCTGTCCTGTAACGCAATTTGAAAGATAATAATAGATCACGTGAGTGAAAGCATATTCGATCTACCAATCTCTTTATTAAGATGCTTTATGTATATGCTTTATAACAACCGGTCGTTAGTGAAAAAGCTCGAGCTTAATACAATGTAGCGTTGTCGGATTTACATAATTAACATAATAAAGCGAGTGAGGATACACCTACCCGACGACACCTTGCGTGCCTCGTTTGTGATCCCGGTGAGATCTAACCAAGGTAGGTGAGGTACGCCAGGAGAGTACCTTCTCCAATTTCAAACCCTGATGCCACCTTGGAGGCTTGGAGGTAGACACCCCGAGGAGAAAGGATGAACGATGCTAACCGGCCCTTAGTAAACCCTTCTCGTATTACTAATTAATTATTCGCTAGTTTACGCCGCTTTACCGCTGGATTCATACTATCCATCCTGTGCATCGTGACTTTCACCTTCGCCTGTAACTACCTCGTCGACCTTTAGTTTTGCGTCTTTATAACTTAATATGTAACCACACATATTACCATTGCTCATTGTAACGACTAATCTCGATTATGTTAAGTGTATATCTTAAACAAGATATCCTATACTCACGACCATTTTTCTTTATTTGTGTTACAGGTAAGCGAGCGCTTTCGAGCAAACGATGCCCTGGCGAATTCGTCGCTTAAGGTAAACCGTATTAGTGTTAAAGCTTGCAGTGTACACACTGGCCGAATGGGTGTGTGCAGTCTCATTATTAGATCCCAGGGGCGCAAGTACCAGTTATTTCATAGGACCGCGCTAAATTAGGAAATGTTTGCCAAGACAGCCAAACTAAAGGACAGCACCCGGCACACCAGGATGCCGGGCCAACGCCGTCCCTTCTCCCTCAGATATTCTGACCATGTTCGTTAATTACCACGAGGCAACGTGGCGTGAGTAATAATAGTTTTGAGGGTGCGTGGATCCCCTGGCAACAATGACCAAGTTAATTAGATACCTTGTCATGTCGGCGAAAACTGATAAAAAGTCGTCGGACTGTGAATCATTCCGTCCCCAGCTGCGTCGCGACGCGCAGTATTCACTTTGTCAAATTTACATACAGCACTAACAATTCAAGATAATAATATTTCGGGATAAATGAACTTTCTTCGGTACTTGAATTGTGGGTAATAACTTCTTAAAGGGCCGACCTGTATTTCAGAAGACTACTCTCACATTAAGGTCTTGGAGGTTCGTCACTAATTGTAAGAAACACGCAGAAGATACACCAGGTTGTCCCTGTGAATTTTCTTACTAGCAAACTGTCTGACATAGCCGGCTGCGTGACTTCTGACTATTTAATCGTATCTGGCAGTCAGTTCAACGTACATTAGATAAAATTGCCCGTAAAGTCCACCTATCTACTGACCGAATATAGGACAGCCGCCAATATTTTCATTTGACGTGCCAGAGGGAGAGTGGAATGGCAGCACGCAAATTGTGATGTCGTTTGAGAGAGCCAAGTATTTCAATTTGAAGGACACCGAACCACTATCCACGACGATCGAATGTTTGCCTCGATTATCCTCCCCCAAGCTGGCATCGCCGCCACATAGCGGCCGAAACGCGCGTGCAATTTGAAATTTAAATATCATTTTCGATTAAAGCTTGCGTTTCAAATTTAAATCGCAAATCAAATAAAATGAGCGGGATTAATGAAAAACTCGCTCGAACGTGAAATAATAAACAAAATGCTCAATGGACTTTTGCATGGGTAGCGAAGCATATGCTCTATTCAATAGCTTGAATAATGAAAGGAACATACACTACAGTCGAAAATTATCCGCTTTTTGTCGCACCAAGTTCTCCGCTCACCATAGGATTTACATTCGTGCGGAAAGTGGAGCGGCAATAGTGGCAGGAAAAGACTTGGCAATTTATTTTCCGGTGGAGTCGTTTCCTCCCTCAGTTCTAAACACGATAAACAGACGCGCCCCTCGCAATTTTCCGTTGGCCATAACACCATCGCACCGGCACGCACGTGCTAGAGAGAGAGCGAGGGCGAGGGGTAGAGAGGGAGAACACATACCGTACAATTGTTGGATTAATAACGTTCTCGTTTCCAAAAAGATATTAATACCAAGGCTCGTCGTGACGCGGTACAAAGGGGAGAACGCGTCCCGACTGCCATGAAATTGGGTCTGCTCCTTTTGTACCGTGGCTTTCGAGGAATACTTAATGCTCCACAGGGACGCGTGTTTACCTTTATCCAGTACAGCAATCAGAATACGGCAACCATTAATGCGCCGGCCCCCGATCCCACGATGCTTGTTAATCAGCCTATCTAAACTTCTTACTAAACAACAAAACTTATTAAATATTCTTACTGAATGCACGAATTTCATTTTGAATGCCCGCCGTACACCAATCAGAGATTTTGTGTAATTTATGAGACTGCAGGTGTTCGTGAATCTCAACAATTTTTTAAGTAGATAGGACGAGAGAATGTGGATCCACTGTCTGACGAGCCGTTTAACATTATTATCTGTATCATCCAGGCGTTGAGGGAATTCTGAATGGAGCCATTCCTGCCGGGAAGTAGCCCCTTCTGGTATTAATACGGTTTACCTTTACCGAAAGATGTTAACGGCCAGGCGGGTTCTTGCACACGTCGCGGGCACAATACCGAGTATGTATGTAGTAGCTAGGCGCTTAGGAAAGCGGCGTGGAAAATTGGGTCTGGCCCATTGGCGTCGGTGTCGCGCGTTCGCTCCTGCTGTGGTCCCCTGGAAAACGTATGAAATGGCCAACGGTATGTGGCGGCAGCGGTGCATATCCCGGTCTCGGCGGCAGCAACGGCGGCAAGGGCAAAGTCACCCGGCGGAGAGAGCCAGAGGCCGAGATGGAGCCGTGTGTTTACCCGCTACGTAGGAAGTCAAAAGCCCTTGAGTTTAATAACGTCACCTCCCTCTTGGCTCGGCTACCCGCCCGCGCGTCCCGTTCTCTCTCCCTCTCTCTCTCTTTTCGCCGTGTCGTCCTCCCTTTCTCCCCTCTACATACATTCTCTACCCTACTAACACTGCCGTCGTCCCTTGATGCCATTGGCTTTTGCGGGCACATCGCCACCACGTATACCACGACCTTTCCCTCTCTCTCTCGCCCTCTCGGCGTCCAACTGCATTGTGCGTATACGTGAAAGGCGACACACGCTGCACCCCCATTATGCACTGTGGGTGCGAGCGAGTCGAGTGGCAACGGGAAAGTCCATTCGAGAAGGAGGACGCAAGGATAGGAGCGGCGGGCGTAGGTGCTCGGGGGGCTGAAAGAGTAACCAGATAGCAGGGAAACGAAGGGCTCCTTCGCCATGGAGCACTGGGTATAAGGGTGAGGTATAAATGTTAGGGTACACCCTTATGAAGGTGGCGAACGCGTGTTATGTTCTTGACATTTAAATATCGTAGCCGGGGCCAGGGACGTCGGAACCTGACTGTACTATCGATTACGATTGCGCGGAGACCCCTCCTGCCTTTTCTGCCACAACTAACTCTCCCCCTTCATGTGTTGGCCCACAATGAAGACAATCTGGAGGATATTGCATTGATGTTAATTGAACTGTCTTAGTGTCCAGGAAAGCAATTTCGAGAATATTAGAATTTTATTATGGTAGGGGAGAAGTGTCACTTCGAGAGTGAGTAATAAAAATGGGCAATACGACATTCTGGATTCTTAATTGTGTAAACAATATGCCAGTGGACGATGTTATTAGGGTTAATTGGATTGGCGGTGATAGCTTAGTGGCAGACTGCCCTTACCCTGTTGACTACCACAGATGGTTGAGAGTGCTAATCATCGTCCTAAGCGAATAATTCGTAATATATCCTAAATTACAAGGAAGAAAGGGGAAGAGAATGTATGGGCGGCTTCATCGTACGCGATTTTTCTCCAATAGGATGTATCTTATACAGATGGTTGCACGCCTATTAGCACATCCGGCGATAAAGCGCCCGCGCCCCGAAAGCTCAAGTAACTTTTCAAGTGGATTATCACTTATCACTGCTAGCTCGTGCCTCCCCTTACAGTTTGTTGGCCGGCCGTGAGGCACAGACGGAAGCGAATGCAGCAAAGTGGCTGTAGCGGCAAATTATTTACCGCTTGGCTACTTGCGATTAGAAAAGTTGGAAATTGACGCAATATCGATCCCAAGCCACGATACTGCGAAAGGAGAAACGTCGGCGCCAGTGCTAGCGCGGCGGTGTTCAATTTCGATGGTTTCGTGCTTCGTTAGACGGTTGTGATAGTATTAATTAGGATAGCCGTGGGTTATGCGGCATGACAGAAATCAATCGCAATCGCCCAAGTTACACGCGACTGGTACCGTACCAAGTAGGGAGAGAGACGGAGTGTAGCAAACTTTTGGGGTTGGCTATTGCCACGCGGTGAAACGATGAAAGGGTCCGTGGCGCGGTGTCCGTGGGTAGGGCGAGAGCGAGAGAGTGAGTCAGGCTGGTGGGAAGGAGAAAGTTGCCCTTCGCCCGTGTCCCGGGCAATCGCACTGGCAGGGCGACCACCTCGCCGGAACAAACCGTAATTTCGTTAGCCGGCGAATTTTCTAAACGAATCCGCACTCGGCTAACTTTCGAACGGCATCAATCACTTCGCTCCAGTTTTTCCAGCCAGACAGTCAGACGGCCAAGGTATTAAGAGAGAGGGAGAGAGAGTGAGGGGGCGACGGGGAGGGAGGACGATAGGAGAGCCGACGATTTGTGCGATTTACAAGTTCCAATGCTGAACGTGAAAGTTTGGGCTTTCGAACGGCGGCGGCAGGGGGGCGGATGGAGAGTTCGATTCTGGAAAGTTCACCCCCGTGAATCAAGTGATTAACATCTGTCGATCAAAATAAGACCATATTTAGAATGGGCAGGACTTAGACCTGTCTCTATGTAGCATCCTCGCAATTAACGACGCTTCTCCCCGAAAAGCGGGTCGAACAATTAAGTTCCCGGTGACAATTATGGCGGCATATTTCATCTACTTCGGATTTGGCGGCTAGGGACGAGAAGGTCATACCAAGAGCGGGACAAATAATTGGGGAGGCTGACTTTTGGCAGATGCTACGCTGAGTGCACTAATGCCGGCAATTATTAGAGGGCTTTAGTGTGGCTTACGGACACTAATGTGATATCCGACGTAAACCGCGGATTACACTGAATTTCCGGGGACCACGTTAATCGTGCTAATTAATGCTACTCTTCGAGTATTAACACTACATACTCTTCAGGACGCTTCGTCCCCAGAAACTGTACAAGCTGCCAGCTGTCTGTGTCCGGTGCACTGCTCTTGCTAATGGAGTATCTATTAAATGTGAGGATAATCCAAATTCGCAGTCTAGTACTCAAGCCACAATTTCATTTCCCATTAATGCGTGCGATGGTCGATGGCAACGTGATGTGATCGGCACTATTACTGCTTCAAACTCACTCCGTCCACGTGAACTCACCATAATCGAACGTTTTTCGCCTAACCGGCCCTCAACCGCAACTCGATTTCCATTTTTCATTGGGTTACTCGCCGATCCCACTGCATCACACCTTCCTCTCCGATCCTCTCTCACTCTCTCCTCATCTTTCCATCCACGTCCGCTAGTTTCCAGGGAAATTTGTTCGCGCTTCATCTCGCCGCGGGCCACGCATTTATCGCACGGCAAACAAAACTTTTGGCGAATTTTTGCTAAGTCCCAATTGCCTCGAGATTATCGTGGATGGCTAGGTTGCGCGGCGCCAGGGACATTGCAGTATTTTGATGTAGCGCCGCCACCAGAGCTAGGAAAAGCACCGGGAGCACACGGCAAGATAACCACTTTCCAAAGTTAATAAATCATTCTTGTAATTACCAGTAATTTCGGTAGTTCCGACTACACACCACTTTCCGGCCAAACTTTTCGTATAACTTCCTGTCGAAACTTTCCGGAAGATGGTCGTCGCACTTGGCCAACCGTTGGTGGTACCGAGTGTGGCAGATGTCGCGAGTGGAAGAAAGGCTGTGTGTGTGTGTGTGTAAAGGAGGGAGAGGTAGAGGTACAGATGTGAAGAATAGCACAAAAAATTTGAGAGTTTAATCCATTTCACGTTGCTTGCTAACGACTGCATGTGAGTGACACTCCATTCTCGGAACCTTTGCAAAGAGTGTGTCTACTTTGATGCAAATAGTTTCGCCGAGAATGTGTGGTCGATATTTAAATACCACAAGCATGGCCGTTCGCTGGCAGATTACCCGAGAGCATGCTTTTTACAGATACTTTAATATTGAAAAATCTCCCGCGGGTTCAGCCGCCACATGAAATTGAGAAAGTCAAGACGCTCGTCGGGTCTCTCTTGCAGATTAGTACATCTGCTCTTTCTCTTTTCCTCAATAAACGTCCCTCGAAAGAATCAAAGAGTTCTGGATGTTAAATAGATCGATTTTCCTTTATCTGCGTCGTTGACGGTAGTCGGAGATAAAGCCCTCTGTCGCAACGAACCCTACCGCAGACCCCATTGCACATACCATTCCTGAGTCTCAAGAAATTTTCAATCAAGCGTTCGGAATGCCCAGGGCCATCTACATCGAATGCCACTGCAGGAAATAATGCGTCGGCTTGAGGAAAGGCCCTTTCCCCCGACGCAATGGAACGCCGGCGTGCTTTCCGAAAGCCTTTTCCTTATATGGAGTGCAGTGCAGGTGTGTTGGCAGAGCGTAGGATTTTAGCCGCTACCATGATGGCGAAGAAGGCGCTTTTATTCGTGACATACCAATAATGGATGTGGGATTAAAGGGGCGCGCAAGGTTTGCGGATTCGACTCTCGTATACCGAGTGCAGACACATTTGATTTACGAGCTTGTTCGCATTTCTGGATTCTTCTTCACGTCAGCCACCCAACCGACCCACCACCCTTTGCGATATAAAGGAAGCAGTGTGTGTGTGTGTGTGCCGAGTGGCTGGTTGCGAAGGGTGGCCGCTGGGAGGATCCATTTTTGTTTATTCTGGAATTTCACCGAGCTCTCGAGGAGGTTTACTCCCCCGGAAACGACTTTCGACTCGCGGCAAGGTGCTTCCTCGTGCATCTTCCGCCGTTTTCTCGCCTTCCTTTTCCTGCCGGATCTCCGCGCGTGGCATGGCGTGGTATGGCGGGCGGCGTGCTCTTCTTATTTCCCCAGACTCGGCCGGCTCCGATGAATAAAGTATAGCGACAGGTGAGCAAAGTTCCGAACTCAAATCCATCGGCTTTTTCGCCCCCCCCCCCCTCACTGTCTCTCTCTCTCTCTCCCCCCTTACTCCGTCGCAAAGAAATGCAGGACCGAGTCGCCGCATCACCGCAAAGATAATTAGTTTGGAAACTCGATGGCGTGTTGCCTACCATACCGACAAGGGAAGCTATACGTCTTTAAAATTGCGGTTCACCGTTGAAAGATAAATGTTCCCGGGGACCTATGTCACAGATTGCATATTAAGGGGTACATGATCCAAAAATGTCCGCTGGTATCTGTGCGTATTTCAGCTTATTCACTATTCTGTAAACTCGATCAGTGCTGATAGAGCTTTTCATACTTAGATCGATACTCTCCAACTTGGCCGTAATTTCAAGCAAAACCTCCACTTTACCGGAATTACCGTTCTTCAACTGGCCGTCGGACGGTGTATCAAAATTTTACGCGTTCGCGTTGCCAAAGTAGTCTGATCCACTTTCGAGTGGAAGCACTGCTAGCGCTTCGGCGCAGTGGTCGCTGTGGTTTGCGCTGATTCCGCGGTAGAACGGCGACGGACGATCTTCAATATGATTTTCTCGAAATGAGAAAATGGAACGAGCCTCGGAGGACTAAGACCGTTATGCTTTCCGATATTGCTAAGATAGTTGGTTGAGGATTTTCAGTACCAAGGCACGGCATGGCATCCCTCCACTGCCAGGAGGAAACTTTAATCAAGGCCACCTCTCGCAAATGTCCAGATATTTCCGTACGAGAAATTGCACGGAACCTGATCGGACTCATCCACTTCTCCAAGCCGCAACGCGTACGGCATATTCTTCCTTTTGTTCCCGGGAATACAGCAGCGCTCGCCTTATATAACATTTCTCGCCGGTGCTTCCATCTACACAGCATGCCTCTTTACAATCGACATATCTCGAGATTCGATACGACTTAAACGTGAGTGGCTATTGCATTCGCCCGTCCTCTACACGGCCGCCAGCAGCGAGGGCGATCTCGCGGCAGACTGCCGGTTTCTCTGAAAATTGTATGCGGCAGATAGCCGAGGCGCAGCTTGCAAAATGTACGAACGAGCACCGGGCTTTACGTGACTGGTCCCCGAAATTTCTCTATAGCTGGTACGACCTACTGCACTGGCGAGCGAGTAGGTCACCGCAAAACAAACGAAGACTGCCCTATCAGACGAGAGTATCAGTAAGAAAAGAGGACTACCATTTCAATGGAGAGTAAGAAAGGGACTTAAGAGGAGAGATGCGCCACTCTCTCTGTATTGGGATACAGCATGATGGACGAGAAGCTGCAAACTCAGTGGCGAGGTGGGCGGGCGGTATGAGGGGATAGAGGAAAGGGGAGAGGGGAGCTTCAGCCGATCATAAACGAGGCACAGACTTGGCGAGGCGGTAACCCGGTTGGACGGAGTCCAGGCACTCCGGAATCCTGACGTTACCGACCAGCTGATCGGTTGGCAGAAACGAATGGCCGTATAAAGTGGGTAGGTACGGCGCCGAGGGTGGGGGAGAAGGGTTGGCAGTTGCGGGTGGAAGGAAGGAAGGAAGGAAGAAAGGAACGAGGATGCGAAAAGGACGGTGTTGCGGATCGCGTGGGAATCGGGCTCCAGCCCGGGTGGCGCCGTGACGCTTTCCGGCTGATTCTCGCTTTTCAGGCTACTCCTGTTGCGAATGCAAGAGGGGGCGAGCGGCGAACGCGGCCGCTCGTAAAATCGAATTATTAGTTACCAGCCCGCGGACACAATTCACGAAAACATCTCGTTAAATCACGTCTCTCTCTCTCTCTCCCTCTCCCTCTCCGCTCTGTATTCTCGGGTTTGTGCGTCGTCACCATACCGCTTCCCTCGTCGTTTACGCGCGCCGTGGATATGTATTAGCCGCTGAAACAGCCGGGAGAGACAGACAGACTGGTGTTGCTTGCTTGGGGTAGCCCCGTTTGCCCGTCTGCCCGCTCTCATTTCCTTTCTTCGCAAGAGGAGCAAACTAACTCTGCAATTAGGAGCTTTCAAAATCTCTGCGGCTTGCATCCTCACGCCGCTGCTTGAACCCCCTTCATGCTCAAGAGTCCGGGGACTTTCTAGCGCCCGATTTACGCCAGCAAACTTATTTCGCGTCTGTAGCTCCGTCCACTGGCTTGGCCGGGACACACTAGGCCGCGCGTTATTCTCGTCAAAGCATTTCATGTGCCGTTTTCAACGATTCAACGCAGGACTTTGCTGCATTTAGTGGGAGGCTAACCGATTGCGTTCTATCGGCAATTTTTTCATTCTCTTGTAAGTGGACAAGCGCGCCTGAATAGGGCTTGGCTCGGGTATTGTGGTATTGGAATCAGAGATATCTGCGGGCCGATCCTATTAAGTGCAAAGGGTCGACGCGTGTCTATTTATAAAAGGCTCGCAGCTCCAATCGATTTAGCGATTGCGGAAGAGACTGAAATCGTACTGGCGCACTCCAACCCGGGTAAACGTAATTAAAGAACCAGCCGATTCACCTGGAATAGCAAACAGAGAGAAGAAGGCTCCCCTTATGCACAAGTGGAATAATCTCAAGAGGAAAATCGGTAGCCTTGCCAGCCGGGAACGGCTTGCCCTGGAACCGTTTTACTCCGCGACACTTTATTATTCCTCGAAAAGAATTGCTTAAATTGGAATTGGAAATGGATGGGACCTAGGACGTATTGAATGCTTCACAATTGGCCGGCAAATTCAGTTTCCCAGGGCGATCCTGCCCGATCACCAAGACACTCGGAGACAACGGGAGAAAGTGATTAAATCGAATAAAACACGAGCCGGCCTCTCCGAAATATTGGCGAACGATTCCGACTCATTCAACTCCGCATTAGGTCTCCATCACTTCGAAACCCAGTGTCAAATCGGATAAAATTCAATAAATGTAGAATTACCCAATTGCGACGACAGTCCAGCAGGGCATTAAAGCCGTTTAAAACGGGGGTTTGCAGGGCTGAGGTGCGAGGGTGACAGGTATTGGGACGGTTTTTCAGGGGAGCATGAATGAACGGCGAAAGAGGAAGGGGTTGGGAGACTGGTGAGAGTCCATCGAAACTGCGAGGACAGGCGTGGGAGACAGTGGACGCTTGTGGAAGTCAGTAGAAAAGGTGCAGAAGGGGACGGCGTCCAAGAGCGCCCGGGAGAAGGAGAAGTAGAAAGACTAGAAAGAAAGGGTGCTAGAAGAAGAGGCGTGCAATGCATGCGATAGCAGCTCGGCTGCTCGGAGGTGCAAGAGCGTAGGATATAGTCGGCCGAGGGGGTAGTTAAGAGAGAGAGAGAGAGAGAGAGAGAGAGAGAGAGTATCGTCGATGGCGGGTACCAGCGCGAAGAAGAAAGGATTGGAAGAAGAAATCTTTTCGACAGCACGCGCGCAAGAGAAACGAAAAAGAAGGAGCGGGTGAGAGAGAGAGAGCGTGAGAGAGAGAGAGAGAGAGAGACTCGAAGTGCGCAAAGCTGTGGCTCCTCCGGAGAGTGAGAGGCCCTTGTGCCCGGGTATCGGCGAAAGAAGTACCCCCTGGCCGAAAGGCAGCGTGGTGGTTGCGCGCACGGCACGGTGTGTGTCCGATTTTATCTGTGGTTGCCATGGGGATGCTATTGATTGGCCGACGCGCCGACAGACGTCACGGGAGTCGTGGCGCCACTCTGACTATTGCCTGCCGCCAGCACCCCTCGCATAGAACCGTCCACCGCCTCCTCTTTCGCCATCCACACCACCCTCCGCGCCAAACCGCCCCCTTCCCCCCGGCCCCCGCCTGCCCCCTCCTGCCCCCCTCGATCCACCCTCTGCCGCCATCCACGCCGCCGATCTGGCTAAACCACCCTCACACCCTCACGAAAAGCTCACCTACGCGGAGCTCATTCTGCCTTGCACAAGCCCGGCGAGGCGGCCTTGCCGTCGCGCGCGCCGGAACTCTGGCCCGCGCTCGGAAACCTGAACTTCCATGCAACCGAAACCAACCTTCTCTCACTCACAACTCGTCGTTGTGGCTGCCCCTCTCGCCCCTCTCGCCCCTCTCGCCCCTCTCGAGGCTAGAAATACTGCGATACCGAGCGAAACTCGCTACATTTCTGCGGGGGCAGAGCGTGGTGGAGAGCGCGAGGGAGTGATTATAGAGGGTGAATCGCCCTGGCGGTTTCCGCTTGTGTACCCGGTCTCTCCATCTCGATTCCCTCTACGCCCGGTGGCCGGTATCACGCTCTTGTTAGGGGGGGATGGATGGGCATCAGCTGAGCGCCAGGGTGTCCGGCGACACGGTGACGCACGATCCGATTATCTTAGCCGGCCGGTGGTATATGTATAGGTGGCTCGCGCGGCCGCCCTTAACGATTACATCTCCCTGGGAAATAATTTACAGGTTGTCGCTCGGCATCTCTCACCTCGTGCGACCTCGACCGGGTTACTCTCTGCCACCCTCTCTCTTGCTTTCTGTCTTCCGTCTCTTCCGACTCTCGTGTCAAGAGTCAAGACGCGCTCGCGTGTGCCCTTAGCCGCATGAAAATGCGCGCCACTGTGTGGGAGAATGGTAGGGTTGCGCGGCCGAGCTCGAGGAGAGAAAACCGCCAGTGCGACGACTTCCATGACCCGGAGCAGCCATCCTGGCGCCTGACCGCTCGTATAAAAGTGGAGGGTGTCTCCGCGGTTGCACGCGAGTTCCCAGGAAGTGGCCGTGCCCATGATGAAAAATAAAATAGTTTGACGCTTGGGTTTACTGATTCCTCCCTCCCTCCTCTACCCTACCCTCTCATTTCTCTCCCTCCCTCTCCAATTATCTCCTTAGATATTGGACTCCCGATTCTCGAGGGCTCTCCAGAATTTCCCCGATGCATTGGTAGTAAGCAGGATGCCAGGCTTAATTAGGGCCACTGGGCTATGCCATCGCCGTGACATGATAAAACGCTCGAAAAACGAGGATGGCGAGCTATTTAATGAGTTTTGATCCTCTCGCGTAAATACACAGGCCTCCCGGCTTCTCGCGGTGAAATGGGAGCGCGGGAGGGTAGGTGGTTAGGTGACCCAGATATATTCAAGTGCTCAGATCACCGGGGCGCGCCGGAATTTGCTTTTCAACTTTCAGCACGACCATACTCGGCCCTTGCCATGGAATCGCTAAGTAAGCTGCGCGGCTGTTTATGTAGCCGGCTGTACTGCCACGCTCATTCAAAAGGAGCACGCGATGTGTGCATTTCCCTTCAAGAACTGGGATTCGCCCGCGCGGAGAATGCAAAATCTCGTTATGCAATTCGACATTGGATCGGGATTTTCTACGCTCTCCTTCACGCCCCAAGATCTTAGTGGGTTATCTAACGCACGCTTGTAATGCACGGCCCGGGCTACTCGGGTTCTATTAAGGGCAAGTGTGTCAATAGGTGTTGAATTACAATTCGAACTGTCGTAAAGCCAGATGTAATTACCGAGACGCGACACCGGATAATCCGATGTACTGCGGTCGCGATTCGGGCATTCGATCGTAATCGCTGAAATATTACCCTGCACACTCCCCCCCCCCCTTCCCCCTCTCTTCCCCTCGCTCTGCCGTTTTTTCCCACCACGCTTCACCTACCGATAAACGCTCAAAGAGCAGACCGCGATTACCAGGAGATTGTGTGTAAATTACGCATGACATTCCCGATTAATGCCAAATCTGGGTGCATCGTTCCGTGAATTACTGCTATGATTTTCTAGCCCGCACCATTGTAAAGCCAAAGAGGGCGACTGAGCGACCGTACCGCATTCAGTGGAACTGGGCGGAGTCGACTGGCCTTTTTTTCGCGTGCTGGCAGAAGTTTCTCTCAAGAGAATTATAAACAGATAAATTACTCGAGGGGTAAATAACGGCGGGTGATGAGCGACAATGCCTATTTGTAAGCGACTATTCGCCGAAGTTGGCAAGATAACAACATTGTAGAAAAGAAGGGTCGGTTGCCGCTACGCAGTCGATGCCTTTGGTATCATGCCGCCCGGCTTCTCCGCGACGTAGTCGATGCCTTGGTGTCATGCCGCCCGGCTTCTCCGAATTAAGCGTACGCCGCGGCACGAGGCACGATGCGAAATGTGTGTATGTAGTGTATCGGGGTGGAGTGGTAAGGGTGCCACTTAAAAGAAGAGACTCTCTGACATTGCGGCAGTTCCACTTCCGAGTCGGCCAGAGTAGGTCCTGACAGGAGCCAATTGTATTGATAATCTAAATACACTACTTAATTAATCCTGACAAATTGCATTAATAGATTCCCTCCAACCATTGAAAGTAGGTGGGATCTTACATATTTGGGTATACGGGCATTCTCCGTTTAAGGCAATGATTACTAATCACCAGTGCTGACAATATGCGACGTACACGCAAATACTTGGTAACACCTGCTTGCACCTGGGCGCCTCGCGGCAGTTTTATTAGCGTCGTGGCGGCAGTTTGGGAGGTCTCCCAACTAATATACATCTTGGTATGTGAATAACAATTGTTGTTCCGAAGTTGCCGCGATGTCGCGGTAGTCGTCGTCCTCCGTCTGCCCGTAGTACGAGCTTAAGCTGTACGGCTAATGCGGTCTCCTCTCTCCTCGCATTAGTTCACCTCGACACGACTAACTGCGAGTGTCGCGCGAGCGGATGTCATCACTTTTAATGTCATTCAGCATTTCGGCACTACAGCAGTGCACTGGCGTGCCCTTCCCCGGTATCGCCCCTGATAAAGTTCCGTCTGTTTCTCATGAGTGCCGCACTCTCCTCCCCGTTCCCCGTTTCCCGTTCCCCGTTCCCCGCGAGACCTCCACACACCGCAATCCATTGCAGTTCTGGCAGCCGCTAGACCCCGGCGAAATGCGAATATTAGCGTGATACACTTCGCGCTGTGAAGCTCTAAATTCCTGTAGTTTAAAGTTGCGAGTAATGGTAATGGCAAAAACTTGGCAGTTGCACAGAACTCTGAATGTCAGCGATGCATAAGGGGCAACGAAATTTTTGCGATCTTCGTACCAGCTCGAGAATATCTAGGTTGGCCTCTCGTTCTGATTAAGACCTTCGTAGGTAGAAGTGGATCCGCGCAAGCTGCATTATGCATAACGTGACGATCCTTCAAACTCTCTGGCGCGCGCTCGCGTTTTCCACTTCCTACCTAGTTATTACGCGGGGACAAAGGAGAGATCCTCCTGGATAAGAATGACGGCAGTTGAGGCTGGGATGACTGACGCTCCAACTGCCAGAGGAGGAACGAAACTAATTGCGATGGTCTCTGCGACTCGAGCGGTAACGACGATGCTACCACACCGTCCCCCTAGTCAAACACGCGCGTACGAGTGCCGATGCATTTTCGATGGTGCGAAACTTTCATCCGTGAGATTATAACGAGGCCATCACAATTTTCGTCGCTGTTCTATGCCTCGCACAACAGTCTGAATACCACCATCCCAAATCTTCTCGACACAATGGGAAAGGAACTTGCTGCTTCCACATATTCGTTTTATATGCGCAAAAGTTGTTGATACGTCTTGGGCTTCAAAAAATAATTCGGTCTTTCAAGCAGTTAAACCATCTTCTCTGTCATTGCACACCTATACATGTAGGGGAGACCCGGGTAAGATACCCTGTGCAAAGCGAATAGCGGCTAATTTTTGAGCGTATTCTGTATTTTTTGATTTGTGGACACTGACGTACCAAGTAAGAAAAAAATATATAAGCGTTCATCATTTTGATAGTTTAATATTTATCCCCTGTTTTTCGTTACCGGATCCGCTTTGCCGGGGCTTTCCCTACACATCGAGGCCTCGCATTTTTGTGTTATTTGTACACCGATCCAAACGTAGTCGTTGCCGTAACTTGGAAGCGGCGGCCGCCGCACCGTCGGCGCGACATGGAAGCAGTAAGAACGTCGGCGGCGGCAGAAAATCTCAAATAAATCCTTTCGTAATCCCACATCGCTCCTTTCAGCCACTACGGATTTCGACTACTCGCTTTTATGCCACCCTCCCCGCGCTTTCCGAAAACTCACCACTCTTCGTGCCCCCTTTATTTACCAGTCTTCTTTCTACTCATTCCTCGAGATGCTACTCGTCTACTCGATCTCGCCATCTCTTCTCCACTAGCTGGCATATCATTGCTCGACAGCTGCTTACGTCCTGCCTACGACTCCTGCTCGGGACTTGGTTTAAGCGTGACTGCTTGCCGCACCCGTCGATTCAATGGCAACTTCCACCCGCCATTTATGCGTCTCGTCATTACGATATCTGGTGACACGAAGCAGTATGCGAAATTGGTTCCAATGGCGATTGCTTGCAAAATCATTTTCATGTCTTCCCAACAGATGTTGGGATATAGCTACCCCCCCCCCCCCCAACACCCCCCCCCCGACATTAAAATGTTAAAAAATGCGCCAAGTAGTTTTGTCTACCTCTCTACAGTTTAATCCCACAGCAAAATTTACCAAAAATATAAACGGATATCATTCAAAAGCCAAGCCAATCATCAAAATTAACAAAAAAATTAATCAAATTCCAAAACAATCAAAATTAAATAAAATAAAATAAAGTCTACAAAAATGGCAAACTGGCTGCGTGGAAACGTGATGTAATTAAGACCGAGACAAAACACCCCTCTATCGTCATTCGCATGGCCAGTTTGCCAAGTTTTTGTAGACTTTATTTTATTTTATTTAATTTTGATTGTTTTGGAATTTGATTAATTTTTTTGTTAATTTTGATGATTGGCTTGGCTTTTGAATGATATCCGTTTATATTTTTGGTAAATTTTGCTGTGGGATTAAACTGTAGAGAGGTAGACAAAACTACTTGGCGCATTTTTTAACATTTTAATGTCGGGGGGGGGGTGTTGGGGGGGGGGGGGGGGGGCTGATATCATGCATTTTTGGTCGTTCATTCAAGAATATATTCTCTATTTATTACAGTATGTAACATAGCCATATCCCCAAATGACACATGATTGGTAATCATTGCTTGCTTCTGTCATTTTAGCCCTTTAGCTTAAGCATTCCTTGAACTGTGAACTTGACAATCATGATGCACGTAAATGAATTAGATGAATAAGACTGTGTATGAGTATGTCGCATGATTAATTGTAAAGATTCTAAAGCGATACACTCAAAACGCAGCCTAATTTATGTAATTTATTTTGGTGTATCTTTACTGTCAAGTTCGCAGCTAAAGGAACGCTTCAGCTAAATCAGCTAAAGTGATGTAAGTAAGCAACTAAAGGTTGTGCGTACCTTGAGTTGCGTACTTGACAGTCTAAAATCCTGACTGTCAAATGTGTAATTCAAGGAGTGCACAATCTTTAATGCTGCAGTTTTCTATAAGCAACTACTGACAATGGCTAGTAGTAACAAAACTATAAGCAAGTATCGATTACCAATAGCCATATCATATGATTGGCCCCAATGACATATGATTGGTAATCACTGCTTGCTTATGTCATTTCAGCTCTTTAGCTCAAGCATTCCTTGAACTGCGAACCTGACAGTCACGATGCACTTAAATGAATTAGATGAATTAGACTGCGTATGAGTGTGTCGCATGATTAATTATAAATCATATGCAGACTAATTTATCTAATTTTTGAATGTACCTTGACTGTCAAGATCGCAGCTCATGGAACGCTTCAGCTAAGGAGCTAAAACAATCATGCACCGTTTGAGGTTATTAGTATCTGTTCATCAAATCGCAACACTTTGAATTCTGCGCTCCCCGAGCTATGCACTTAGTAGTCATCATCAAGGTACACCAAGATTAAGAGTGCGTATGTGAGAATAGCTTATCTTCATACACACTTTAATTTTAGAGTATCTAGACTGTTAAGTGTGTAACTCAAGGAGTCCACAATCGTTAATTAATGCTGAAGTTTCCTATAAGCAAGTACTACACACTTGACAACCAAATACAGCGATTTGTGAGCCACAGACTTCTCACTCTTAGGACTTTTCATAATCATAATTCGCAATAATCACAAGATCACAGAGACAGGGGCAAGTACAGTACAGCATGCACCATTTGAGGATATTAGCACCTGTTCATCAAATCGCAACACTTTGAATTCTGCGCTCCCTGAGCTATGCACTTAGCAGTCATCATCAAGGTACAGCAAGGTTAAGAGTGCGTCTGTGAGAATAGCTTATCTTCATACACACTTTAATGAATTTTAGAGTATCTAGACTGTTACGTGCGTAACTCAAGGAGTCCACAATCGTTAATTAATGCTCAAGTTTTCTATAAGCAAGTGCTGCACACTTGACAACCAAATGCAGCGATTTGTGAGTCACGGACTTCTCACTTTTAGGACTTTTCATAATCATAATTCGCAATAATCACAAGATCACAGAGCGAGGGGCAAGTACAGTACAGTGTTTTATTAATAAATAACGTACAGTACAGTGTTTTATTAATGATTTATCACATAGCATTCACACCTAACCAGCCATCGCGTATGACACATAACCAGCCATGGTGTAAAACATAATAGTCTGCTATGGTATAAAACCATGTTACCTGCGCAGCACTCTGTAGCACTTCGCGGTGGCGCCCGCTCGCGTGAAACACGTGAGAGTAACATTTTTAGGAATTGTATAAAACCGGACGATGAAACTCTTAATCCGCTTTGCCTTTTCCACGAGAAAAATAAAACAGGAAATTCATATCTCCGGAACGGCTGGACCGATCCACATGATTCTTGGCTCATTGGATTCAGAAAAATCAACGATGAAATACAAAATTCTGAAATAAATTCTTGGGGCTCTAACTTTCGCATAAATCGAGGTGAAAGTTTGGTAACTAAGGATAACAGCTAGTGTTCGGGATAATATAGCCTCGGCTGTCGCGCGCCGGAGTGTCATATATATATGGAGAGGGAACTTCTACTTGGCGCGAGACTCTACCGAGTCTCCTGATATCCTATAGTACTATTCAACTATGGCACGAGACTCTCTGCTCTTCCTTGCTGGTTTTACCTAAATTCCAGATGCTCCCATGTATGGCGACACATTATAGTATTTGAGTCGAGATCGAGATACAAATGGATCACTGCAAAACTATATGCGTTTAGTTTCCCTTGTAATGAAATTCAAAAGTAAGCTTTGTTAATAGCGGCGTCTGGAGTGCCTTCAAAACGGCTTACAGTATAATAGTATGATAGAGGTAGGTACATATGTATACGCTACCGGAAACTTCATCAAGAGAGTATACACTGATTATGATTAAGGTAGCGTTTGCGCTTTTTACGGCAGCGCGGAACTTGCGCGCCATGAACATTCTCGCTCGGATGGAATAAGCGGAGAATTTTTTTGTGGGAGAAGGGACGTGTTTCTGACCCCAGCGTTGTGTCACTTCTATCCGGCTTATGCTAAGCCACTTTTTATACTAGCCCTTATTCGAGGCTTATCGTGACAAGATGAATGCAATATGAGATCAAAAGAGGAAAAAGTCCATAATACGGTACACAGTCCGCTTGAAAGGAAGTCCTCCGACCACTGAAGAAACTCCTGGGTTTTTAACTTTTCCTCGGATTTTTTGCAAATTTTGTTTTACGGCGAATACTGGTGATTTCCAGCTAGATCAAATTTCGGAGCACCGTTTGCTTGTTTAAACTTTAGGGACTTCGCCAGAAAGAGTACACTAGTTATTACAGTGTTGTCACGTATCAAGGGGTTCACTTACGAATTATCTACCTCAGCGACTTAATTAACACGGGTCTGGGAGGGTTGCTTCGTAACCTTCGGGCACAATGGTCACGTCATGCTGAAAGGACAGGATGAAATCGATCGATAAGATAAAGTGGATATTAAGGAATGATGAAGCTTTCTGCCTCGTAGGGACTCGACGGACGCCTGGAAGTTTCTGATTCGCTGTCAGACAATTGCGACGCTTAACGAGGGAATTCCTCCACTAGCTAGTAATTGCTCAAGAATAAAGCGTGAAGTCTAGACAATTGATGTTTTTCAGACATTTCTTGCGAGTTACATTTGCCGAGCAATTATAGTTAATAATTCAGAATTGAGATGACTTATCTATGATATCATTACTATATTTCATTACTATATCTTCCAGAAATTCATGCGTTTTAATCTAGACAAAAAGTTAACGAATGATTGTATGAGTTTTGTGCCATGGGCTTACTTTTACTTATAATGACTGCCAGTACAAAATATTGTTAAATGCTGAACAGCTATGCAGATAAATATTTTTGAATTTACTTTTGTTCAATGTGAAGAGGAAAAAAATTCATTTAGTACAGCCTTTGGGACACTGGGTTAAAAAATTCATTGGAGAAGCGCAGTAAATAATTCCCCGTTCGACCATTCGTGGACGCAAGCAGCCGAGGCTTTACTGAGTTATTAAAGGGCGTCGGTGACTCGAAATTCAAAAGGAGTCTTGGTCTCTAGGCTTCTTCGCGCTCTTCTCCGGCACCAACATACCCTTCGGTGGTCCCTCGCGGTCTTGTTTTCCCGAACTTCTTCCTGCGATATCTGGGAATAGCCTGAAATTTTCAGGAGTCCGCGTGCAATGCACAGGCGAGAAACGCTTTGGCCTGGTTGGCTGGAAAGCTAGTAGTCGCAAGCTGCTGAGCATCCACCATTTACACAGGTTTTCCCGTGTGCCAAGCCGCATCCCTGTAAAAGCACACGGGTGAGGGTGGTAGGCGAGTTTCGCACGCCCGCTCACGAGCGCTTGAGAGTCGGGAAGCATCGGTGTATGTGTCCTGTCGGAATAAGAATGTAAAAAGTGGCGAGAGGTGAAGAAGACGACGAAACGACTCCCAGGGGCTTTCCCCAATCAGGCAGACCCACCCGCTGCTAGGCGGGCTTGTGTACCCGGCTAAAATGCACTTCGACACTGCTATTTCCGGCGTCTGTGTGCCATTCTACGGGCACTTCGCGACTTTGAGAGAGAGAAAGAACGATAGGGGGTGAGAGAAACAAGAAGGAATAGCGATCCTCCCTCGGCCCGGCGCGCAAACTCGCTAATGTACACCCTTCTCCAAGTCGAAACATACTTGGCCACCGCCACTACGCCGCACCCCGCTGAGAGAGCGTGGGACCTTTATGCGCTCGTATGGATTCCATTAGTAATCTTTATGCGATCTGTTAACGCGCCGTGGAAAGGAGGAAAGTCCCGCGGGACTCCTTTCCTACGACGCGTTTGGCCGTTTCCGCTTTTACACAAGTGCGCCAGGAGCGCGGCTAAGTAGACACGGGCCGTTCGTTTCGCCGTGGTCAGACAGGCCAGCGAATGGAATTGCGCTATCGCACTCGAAAATACTCCCCGCTGCGTTACCGCGTTAATGTTGTCGATATAACGTGCACCGACTCTCCCCTCGTAATCGATTGCGATATGTGCTCATGGTTTATGGCGCAATTTAACATGGAGGAGCGGAGCTTTAGTAACTGCGGAAACGGCTCTAAGAACCTTGTCCGGATTCCTGGAATTTGTGGGTTGCCGACTTTTTAATTCTATCAGCTACTATACTTCTCGTTACAACTACCTGGTTAATGCGCGCTCGGCATTACGCTTACCAATTAAGATGATATGTGCGACGTACGACTCGTTGAAGTAATCAGGTTCCATTGGCAACTTTTACGTGACCCATTCACCGTGGCGAAGAAGGCTAGAAAAGTTCTTAGGTGTTTTTGACAGGAGTCACGTAAACCATGCAGGTCTCTTTTAAAAATGGGTACATTCAATAGCCGTACAAGCCGATTTGTAGCACTAGTTACAAGAACTTTATTCCCACAAGGCATTTGATTTCTTTATCTCACGAATCATTCGTTTTCTGTTGCAGGTAAGCATCGCTAACTTTATCACGGGGCCAGAAAGAGTCGGTGACAGTCAAATATGCAACAATGCACCCGCTTGTAAGGCATCTGGCGAGCCTATCAGGTAATGATGCGGCGCCCTGAGATAATTATAATCACCAGGGGCTAATAATTACTGTGTACCGAAAGTATGTAAACCGTCAGAGGATGATAGGGGCACCCCGGCACCGCAGTGGAATACTCGTGCACCGACGGCGGTAGATCCGTAATGTATCTCGTATAATGTTCCATCACTAATTAGTAATTACACACTAGGTTATTAGCCGGCTGCACACATATTTGATTAAACTGCATTGCCCAGTACCAGTATTGTAACGACCGTTGCGAATCCGGCGCACGGGTTAAAATTACTACCAATTATCTTCTCGTATCTGCCGCGGCACGGGCACTACGTTCGGCATTGGTAATAGGGCCATAACACAAATAATTAACAGGCGAATTTATGCTTGCTTCTTGGGTGGGAGGATCAGAACACCACGCTTGATTTGTACGGGGAACAAAAAACGAATGGCGGCAATAATAGACAGGGGCCCACCGCCCGCACGATTATAATTTGGTTGCGCTAAGTGTTGGGGCCCCGCTCGCTCTTCCTTGCTTTAAAATTCATGGTAGTTTAAAGATCGTTCCTGGAAAATGGGCGAGCAAAGGGGGGCACTTTCGCAGAGTGCTCTCTTCTCGCGACCAATAGCACCTCTAGTGTGAGATTAGCGGGCGATTATACGAAATTCAATTTAAACAGAGAGTCGTCGAGCCGAAAGACACTGAGTGACAAGAGGGAAACAGGTTCCCCTATCGGCGCGGTGTAACTCAATCGATTAGTTGCAGACAAAGCCGGCGGCCGGGCGGACAGTGCGCTTCGCAGATGGCTGTTCGGCTATGCGGTCTCAGACATTCCTTGAATGATCCCGTGAATAGTTAAACTACGGACAATTAGGTGACTGCATTGATGGATCGGGACCGATGAGCGAGACACTATGTGCGCGCTGACAAATCGACGCAAATGCAAGGCAAACTTAGTGTCGACAATGCGTCCCGGCGCCGTTGGTCTCCTTTCATCAAGACGGAGTCCCTCTGGCGCGTATCGGGCTTCCCATTACTAACGGATGCGCAAACACGGGAACGTTGACGAACGCTGTACACAATGAAATCATTGCTGGGTAATTGACCCCCATATCCCTTCGGTATTGCTTTCTGCCATATCAGATTAGATTTCACGAAATTGTGGGCACTCGAAACGAGTAGTTACGTACGCCCGCGGGCAAGGGTAGCTGCGCTGCTGCGCGTACTATTTTGGCTTCAGAGAAAGCAGTAGGTTTCGGCGGCGAGTTCTCGGCGTGGTCTTCGAAAAGTGGAAAAATCTCCAAAGTTAAAGTGACTGGGAAATGGCCAATTTAAAGGGTTTCTTATTAAAGTGATGGGACGCGGGATCCTGTGAAACTCCAGGCCGCAATTGACCGCTCAATTTCGCCGGCGCATTGTTTAAGTACATATAGCGATAATTCTCGCGAATCGCCCTCCCGCCTCCGCGAAGAATATCCCTCCCTGCTCTCGCCCTCTCTCATTCTCCATTTCTTTTCCTTGAAGATTTGGGTAGACATAGCCGCGGAACCTCTGAATGCCTGATGTAACCTAGTTCCAGAGTCGAGCGATGCAACGGCCGGAGTGCAGGGAAAGCCAGCAACGTCTAAGTGAAGTATTAAGGAGTTGGATGAGAGAAAGGCTACCATCCGTCCAATCACGGTAACCCCGTGAAAAATACGGTGGTTCCTCGGCGGATAGTGTAAAAATGTCTTATCTTTCGTCGGCGAATGCCGCCACGCTCGGCCGAGGGGATGTATAATTCAGGTTCAATTTGTAGCTACGTCAGAACGGCGAATTTCCAGTTGGCGCCGCGGCGCCGCGCCGCCGCCACTAGTCCCGCAACGGCGTAGTATCGCACCCAGGCAAATTACTAATTCAACTTTAACTTTGAGGAAAGATGTCGATTAATTTCATGCGAGAGCAACCCTGCATCCGTGATGCGCACCCAGTGAGAGAAGAAAAATCGTCTGCCCCGGCGGGGCGGCAGGAAAATTCGCAAACTTCTTGGAAATTGACGTCACCATCGTCACACGGACACGGGGGCTTGGAGGAAGGAAAAGAGAGGGAGATAAGTAGACAGACCGATGCAGAGTCCGACAGGGTGAGAGAGAGAGCGGCTAGGGGGAGGGGGTGGGGGTTCTTAATGCAAGGCTCGATGGATCGGTTTGCGTTTCCACGCGAATCCGAGTCCGAAGCGCCTTGGGAAAACCGTATAACTTCCTAATAAAGTATTTAGCCGGCGGATGGAAACGCGGTATGCCCGAGTCCGACATCCAGCAGGAAAAGGAAAGGACGGAGATAGGATGAGGGAGTGAGAAAGAGTAGAGGGTTTGTAGAAAGTCAGAGGGGACTGCGGCATGAGGGAGGGTGGGAGCGGGCTGATAGGAGAGAAGAGAAGACTCGAGTACGCCGGGAGTTTCAGTTTCCGGGTGATCTGTGGGTCCCTCGTCGTGAGAATCGATGCCGCCTGCCGCCCAATAACCATACATCGTACGGCTATCACACCCCTGGGGTATATACCCACACACTGTATCCACCATCCACCACCCCCTTTTGCTTGCACTTTCTCTCGGCCGCCGACTCTAGCGTTCTCCGTCTCGTTCAGCCTCGTTCCAATCCCCAGGCCTTTCCTTACCTCGCACTTTCTTTGCCAGCCTGCCTTATTATTACTGCCAGTACGCACCCACTACTCCCTCCGACCGACCAAAAGCCGGCATAGATCCAGTCAATATTTGCCGCTTCTTCATTTTCTATTTTGCTTTGCTCAAATTCGCCATCGCCGAAACTGTGGTGTTCCCGTGATAAGTCCTCAGAGGAGGAATGATACCAAGAATTCTACCTTTTCCGGGCTACCTGGCAAAAAACTTGCTGACTTGAAAAACGGCCTTTCTGCTTGCGTTGCTGCCACCGAGGATTTTATATATGTATGTAGAGCTTGGTCAGACAGTCGTAATGACTGTAATAAAGAGAAAATAACGTTCTGTTTGCCGAAGAGAGCGAAGGGCAGTTGGTTTTTCGCGGAAAATTTCTGGCGGGCAGCCTCGAAATCTCGTCGGACATTTTCCCGTAAATATGTATTCGCGAAAGATCCCGCTACTAGGGATGCGTACGGTGGAACCTGAAAAATGCTGCAAACCTTCAGCCGAACTTCATTCCTCGATACTGCGTAATTGGAAGGCACTCCGGCCAAATTGGATGCGACGAAGATGAGTTGCTTTTACGATTTGTGTTGACCGCCCTATCAGAAGGGAGAAAGACGACCAAGCATTTACTCGTGATCTCGGTGATTCGCTTTTCGTGCCTTGCTCGTATATACTCCCAAATAATCACCAGCCCTATCAGGTCAAATGCAAGGTGATTCCTTACGTTTCTGCCCCAATTCTAATCGAGAATGTGAGCAAAATGTGTTTTCACAGTCTTTGTGAAACGAGCCAATTCAATTGCACGTCACTCCACTCTTAAGACTACCCCCAAACGGAAGCGCGCAAAGTACAGCTTACAATCGGGAGACAAACTGGGCTACTTTGCTCATTGGGCTACTTGAGTTTGCGAGGGAGCGTTTCAGTACAGTCGGGGGCTACACGACCGGTCCGAAGCTCACATTATTTTTCCCCTTACGTAAACAAAGAGTAAAGTAACGGAAGCTCCACGCCGGCGGTGTCGCCTGGTTCGCCCGTTGAGGAAATTGTGTTTCCACTTTTCGCATGAAATTATGCAAACTTTCGAAAGCGCTTCGCCGCACGCTTGCTCTGCTAGATCTACCATCCTGTCTTGTCGTATGGCCTCTTCCATCCTGAAAATCGAAATCGTAGACAGCGGCCATAACACTCTCGCGCCCGACTGCTAATTTGATCGTCGCCGAAGTGAAGACCCGTGATATTTCGAAAGTTCCGAAGCACCTGCTGCTGCTTCCTGGAAATCCTATAAATTTGTTCTATGGAAACCGTGCTCCAAAATTACTTGCACTGTGTTACCGCCCGTTAGGGCGGCCTACGAGTTTCTTCTTCCCCTTGCAGTTCAGTTTAATTTCATTCGGCTGCGCAATAACCGACGATGCCCGCAATTAAAGTCGAACAAGTCTCGTGAATATTTATGCCCGCACACCAGGAAAGTGCGGGCGAGTGGAGTTTGTATCAACGGTGTTCTCGGATTCAGTCGAATAAGAATGGCACTATGATTCGGGCCTACTCTATTAGTTGCCGTATCACTGTATACGATTTTCAAATGGCCCATTCGAATAATATTAACGTCTAGCCGGGCTATCGAACGTCAGGGAGAGATTCCAATTTGCAACGACCCCATTTACTTTGTAATTAATACGTACTAGAATAGACTAACTCGACTAGAAAGCGTAGCTGCCGTGCCGCACCAAACAATTAAGATTATTTACTGTGTGATGTTATCGGAACGCTTTACAACGAACGAAGAGCTCTCTTTCGAAATCTTCGCGAGCAATGAGGACAGACCGGGATATAGCACTAAGTATAATGCAAGCTCTTCACTAGGGATTCCGAGAAGCTTTCGAGCGTACCTATTAGACAGGAATATGAAGAAGGGCAAAAGAACTGAGAGAGGCGGATCGTGCGGCAGAGTCCTGATGGGACGCGATAATTGCGGAGAAGCATAATTTAACGGCCGGCTATTTTCTGCCTCAGTTTTTTCTTCGACCCAGTTCAAATTCGTACTCGTACTTCGGCTCTGACTACCCATGTCTTCTCTGCCCCATCGGAAACCGTACAATACATTATTCCTCAATTATACATATGTAGTCTGCCTCGTTACTTTACGAGATCTCCTTTTGATTTTGTCCTTGTGTCAGGATACTGTTATGGTTCGTCGAGCCAATCAGTCATGGAACTCATTCGGTTTCTTGGTTGAACCAAGATGAGTTTGATGCAGGTATCCGTAACGGGGCGTCCTGATAGTTCTGCCCTGTCGTGTAACATGGGAGTACTGATACCCGAGGTGTGGACGATAATGTAGCGCGACAGCTAGTATACGGAGGGTACAACAGCAGGCGGTAGTATTTATGGAAATGCACCAAGGTAGTTTGAACCCTCTTTCCGCACGGCGTCCCGTCCCATCCGTGGTGGAGTTTGGACGGCCGGTCAGAGGGACGGAGTAGAGTCCGCTGCCGGCTGGCCCAACCTACTCATACTCCATTCTCCGGCTTTCCCACGTGAACCTACCCTCCACCATTTCTATCATTTTATTCCCTTTAGCTCGTTTCGCCTTCTAGCCAGTTTCCTGGTGGGCTCAGTCTCCGTCCTTGTTTCGTCGGAGCAAATCCGAGGGCAGCTGCTGCCGCTGTTTGCCCACCTAATTACGCGGAATTCATAAGTTACGGAGCAGCACCGCCGCCACCGCCACTACTACCACCGCCACCATTCCCAGTAGCAGGCGTCCTGGCGGCAGTATTACTTTTATTCTTATTATAATTTAGTCGCGGGCCGAGCTCCTTTTTTCTTCGCCAATCCTCCGCCTCTTCCTCCGCACTTTGCCTCCCTCAAATTCTTCCTATTCTTCCGTGTACTCCTTTCCCCCTCGCTAGCAAAGTGTTTACCGTTCGCGCGAATTACTGACAGCAGGCGTTCAACGCCAATTTTCCGGGCCGTTCGGCATTTGGAAATTTGGCATCGGACAACTTTTAACGAGATCGTACTTAGCGCTCGGGCAGCCAGCCGGAACTATGATGTTTCGTTCGAATAAATTCGGACCTGGCGGGGTAATGGTTGGGTCGTCAGTGGAGACTAGAGCGACACTAAACTGCCGCACCAGGACTTCGATAAATTGCGAAAGGCGGTGGTGCGATGCGTTTGTTCAGCCTGTGCTTTGAATTTTCATCGATCGAGAACACGTTTCCCGCAAAAAAAACATCGGGACTATCTGTTTACCGTTCATTACTCTTATCACAATATAGGTACGTTCATTACTCACCAAAACCTCTCTCTGATACTCATGTGAGTCCTGTCAGTTTAGCGTAAGCTGAGTCTCACGTGAATGATATGCTCTTAGTTAAGTCAATGGAGTCATTTATCACCGTAAGCGTAAGCGTACCTATAATGCTGTAAATCGGTACGGTGATTCTCTCTCACTTCAAAGGCTACACCGATTAAATGCCTACTAATTTAACTTTCGTAGAAGAACTTCACAACCCTACGGTTTCGTTTGGCTGGCAGCATTAACCTGCTGGAACTCGTGCAATCAGATGAAAACAAATATCCCGTTGAGCTGCGGTGAAGTTTACTTAAACAGTGACATCGGCGACAGTGCAAAGCTCTCACAAACACTCTAACATACGAAATTTTTTTCGAGGAGAGATAAATCGATAATAAAGGGAGCCTTGCATTGTCAGCATCATTTCGAGCTCATTTTCCCCAGACGTTAGTTTGCTTGCTTGCACAGTATTGTGTGTCGAGGAGCATATTAAAAGTCCAGTTTGCCCCGGTACAAGTGTTCTCTCGGTTCTTACAATAGGTAAATCGAGCGCAAGCACACACTGCATCGCACTTGGAGCGTATGTAGTGTGATAAGTGGAAAGCGCGCTTATTTGAAAAACAAGCCAAGCCCCCAATCAGAACTCATTGTTAGCGCTCCTGTTCTATGTATGCTCGTGTCAAGTAGCCGGGGATGCTGCTCCAAGTGGAGTGTCAGGGCGAGTGCCAACATAATTTCGATTGGACGCCTTTTCGTCCATAGGTAGGAACTAACGAAACAGAGCCAGTCACTCAAACGAGGACTGTACCACTGGGGTGGGTGCGGCTCGCGGCTCCCTCAATAGAATGCGCTTATTATTTAACTAGTTATAAGATCATTCAAGATCACTTTTAGCCACTTTCCTGCCTTCCTCATGGGTGATATTCGCGAATAGCATTTTCAACCTGTTGCTCTCTGTCTCTTTTCCTCTCCAGCGCCGGACCGTGGCTCTTCTTCTGCTCTCGCCGTGCCCACGCCCTTGCCGCATCTTCGTCCTACAGACCCCGAAGCATTCAATACTTTAAAATCTCACCCATTCGTATAATCTGCTCGCAGTCACGAAACCACGAAAATGCTGAACTATCCCGGAAGGTCGCAATTCCACGGTATTGCCCGCCATATTGAAAAGTAGAGACATGACAGGAGTGCCAAAACCTAAATCGATCAGGATTGGCTTTGTCATAGTAGTTCACCGTCAATAGAAGAGACCCAGAAACAAAGCGGGCGTCCGGATGCAGGCGGTATCTCTTGGGCGATGTCAGTAAGTGAAAACACATGAGCATCGGGAGGTCGATAAATTTTTCCGTTTCCCAAAGGAGGCTTTCCGATCGAGTGTTTTGCGGCGATAGACGCAAAGCTAGAGCGTATCGCTCGCTGCATATGGTCACATCTATCCCTGGGGCTGCGCCGTCTCATACGTCCGGCAGTTAAACTTACGCGTGCGTCGGCCAAGGAGAATTTACATGTCAGGTTGGTCGGGTCGCGACGCGGGGCCGTTGGGGGCGGGTCACCCCCCGCTTCCCGCTTGCATGTGACTGTGCAATAGATTAGGCCGTGTGCTGACAGGGCAGTTGACATCGGCGTGCGCCTGGCCCCGAACCAGACGACAGTAGTATAGGTAGCCAGTCCCCAATGGAAATGACTGCAGTGGATAGAGGAGCGTGCGAGCCATTCAGCGTTCGAGCGAAAGAAGCGGCCGAATTGTGTCGGCCACCTACGGAAGGCTCCCCGAAACCTTCCGCTGCAACCAAACGGTTGCCTGCTGCCTGGCTGTCTGCCTGCTCGTTTGCTCGTCTCTCTTCTCACTAGTCGCCGGCGGGGAAGCTCGTTATTCTTGTTGACAATCGCTGCTTCACTCCGACCGCGATAATAAGCGACCCCAAGGAATTATTACCGCTGTTTAATGCTGATTACGCGATCGTTACGCTCAACTGACACGTCCCCGATGTATGTACATGGTTGTCACGTGGGAGTTATAACACCGCACCACACCTGGCCCCCTCCCCCCCAGGCTGCATCCTCGGGCGCACATTTTTACGGTAATGGAGGTGCAACACGTATTTCGATATTCGGATCGTCAGCCTCTATAATTAATGGACGCTGGATTTTGCGCACCTGTATTTTAACGTACGAATACCGTGTTGAAATTTCGCGTGCACATCGAGTTTGCTTCCGGGGCGGGGGGGCCTTCTCATTCTCGCGCGTCCTATTTCTGCGGTCTTTAAAGTTAGTTTAACCATATAGAGCTGTAAGACAATCTTCACGTGGTTCCCTCCCTCCCTTTTCCGCGAATATACCTGACGCTTACGCGGGTCTAATTTAATCTGACGATCCACCGAGAAGATAATTTGTAACGGAGAATCTCTGGTATTGCGCGTAGGAAGCGGCAAAGAAGCTTGTCGGCTTGGACTCGTGTAATCCAGCGGGGAACATCTGCGTGGATCCATGCTCCCTGGAAATGGAGACATTTTAAGCTCACGGGCACACGTTTCTCTTTGTCTCTCGCGTGCTCTCCCTGACTGTGCTTGGCTCCCCTTCAAGGAATTTCGGACCATGCAAACGGCCCGCGTATATAGAGGACCAGATGTCCTGCCACCTCGGTGCAATCAACTTCAAATGTCTCCCGGGGAACTTGCACGCTGCCGTGAGCAAGTCTGCTCCGCCCTCGGCCGCCTGATAAAACCTGGGCTTACGAATTTTCGGCGTGCCAGGCGATGAAGCGCGTTGAAAGAAAGCCAGAACCAGAATCCCTGTTGGCAATCCGCGCACGTATCTCTCCGTAGGGCGGTGAATATTTTTCGGCACATGCATTACCGACTGCCGCGTATAGTACATCGGCTTTTAGGCAGATGCGGTCCGAGATTCAACTGAAATTCGGGTTACTCTTGGGAAAGTCGCGTATTAAAAGAAGACAGGCATTGCGCCGATGTGCGCGCACCATCCCCGAGAGAATTTCATTCGCGGAGGAAAGATTGGGGCCAATTTCCCGAGCCTTGCCCTCCTTGCTGGATAGCGTCTTCGATGGGGATGCGAGTACGATGGAGCAAGCTCTCCATTTTTACTCTCCCCTTCTTGCGACTGTCTCTATCCCCGAGTTCTCGCTGTGTTCGGTCTGTCTTCTTTCCGCTCCTTGTCAAAGGAGAACACCAGATGTTCTACCTACCTTGGAGCTCGCAATCTACTTCGGATGCGTCCCCACGAATTCACATGCGGACGTGCCTCATGCAAATGACTTTCGCATCCCCAGCTCTCTACCTCCCTTTTTCCTCTCGTAAAAGATCGCCGCACAGCTCGGCGTTCATTAAAGTTATTAGTTTTGCAAGACTCGACCGCTCTATTCGTGCACTTGCTCCAAAGAGTTAAGGTGTGCACGTGCGCGAGCGTGTTAGTGAATATTTCATGGCTTACTTCTATTGGAGAACCGATTTAACCGCATGTCGGGTGGGTATCCCACTTTCTTCAGGCAGTGCTGCAACTACTCCATCTTTTTTTGTTCCCGATAATCTTAACGATTTTTTGGCTGAACAGACTTTCTTTCTGAATAATTAGCAGTCCTCTCCCAAGAATTAATAAGTCTGCTCAATTTGTAATTCCTGAAAAAGGAAGCTCACAGTTTCTTCTCCCTATATTAATACACCGCCGGAGCGATTATTTTTGGCTTCATTTGGTGATATTTGGGTATCTGGTCATTAAAGCCTTTGCATGGGTCTGTTTATTCAATCCCGCGTCACTTGATTAAAAGCAGTCGATTTGCTCTGGATTTGCTTTCGCAGGGAGTTTGAGCACTGTGACTTCGACCGCGTGCAAATTCGCAAGGATCCAGTCTAATAGTTTCTACACTTAAACGCAGTACCCTCTGAGTGCAGAGGAAGGGAGAATCAAAGGGGGAGAGAGAGTGGGGGATGGGTGGTGGCGAAAGCGAGCGCAAGAGAAACTCAAACTGCAGCTGGCCTTTTCAGGCGGAACCCCCTTGGCGAGACGCACTAACCGACCGAATGCCTGTCCTACCTAGGCGCAATCCACTTCGAGTACTTATGCGTCTCCATGAATTCACATGCGAGCCGGTATCGTCTCGAAACTTTCACGTTCCTGGATCTCCTTCCCACCCCTCTTTCTTTGCCCTCTTCTCTTCTCCCGTCGAAGTGCGGGAAGTGGCATTGTCAGCCACCGTCGGCATCCATTAATATTATTAGCTCCAGTCTAACCGAGATCTCCAACTGCAAATCGGTTTTCTGTCCGTCCGCCGTACGACTGTAACTCGAACATCTACCCCTGTTCCAACGAAGTGAGAGGATTCCCAAGTTTCACAAATTCCCAGTCGCTTTCGAGATCTAGCCGTTCTGATTACACGCGGTCCAGAGTGAAGCCGGTCCAACGGTTGACAGATTGACTAATCCTTTTAACAATCTCTTGGCATTTAGAAGTGATAAACCTCTGCATCACAATATCTGTCCTACGGGTCTCGGTCAGTTTGAAATCGTCAATAAAGGACACGTCGAATGTTTTCTCATTTTTGTTCAGACATTTGGTTCAATAAAGGGATGATTTTACGGAACACACCGAGTGCGGGGTAGAGATGAAAGGGTGATAAATGACACGGAACGTTCAGTTGAAATTCCATCCAGTATTATTTACTTAGAGTCTTGCCCCAACTCCTTTTCGACTGCGGGTTGTTTATATTTTGGAGAAGTTGTGAATCGCTATAAATATTGGTTGCCAAGAGTGCCCGTAACTCATAAAGAAATGGATAGAATTTCTGGTCTCCGTGGTCCCCAATGAAAAATTAGTTTGCGACTAGTTGCGGAGTCTCTCGGTCACTAGACTGGTCTGGGATTTACTGCGATCGTAGGCTAATTTATTCTGATTTATGAACGATCTTTGGTTTCGGGGCCCCAGTTTTTCACACTCGTGGTTCCGTACACCGGAGATTTGTAGCAGCCCGTCATTACGATTCGAGGAAGGAACTCGTTTCCTAATGGCAGAACTAATCCCGTAATATCTGGACCTGAACCGACATCCAAAGTTATGCTAAAACTCCATCGTCCACTGTTCCCACGATAAACTAGTCGCCGGATGCGAGTGCGCGTGATATAGCGCTCGGCTCTCAAAATGCGATATCAAAGTTCTTCGGGCGCAAAAGCCAAGCGCGCTTTTTCATTGGCCCAGCTTTCCTCACTGTGCGACTGCTCGCCTGCGTGTGCGGCTATGGTATGTATACTCGGCAGGTAGATGAATTTAAATTTCAGAAATATGCCGTCATTGATGTTTGATGTTGCGACCGACATTCACCGTCGGATTTCGGCCTTCATCTCGGAACCGCAGTAGAATGAGAAACGCCGGAGGGGGTTGAGAGCGCCCAAGGAAAGGGGTATTAAAGCAGGCGTACCTCGGCAGGAAATGACGGCATTGTCTAGTACCAAGCCCCCCGTTTCCGCCGGTTTCCTGCTAGCAATGTTTCGCCTGTCTCGCAAATTGTACTGCGAATTTCGAAGACACTGCCAACGTCAGCAGCAGGTGGGCACGCACCTGGAGCCACCACCGTTATTCTGCGTGATGTTCACCTCTCCTTCCGACAAGAGCACCCCCGATCGATCATTGTCTCCCGTACATATCACTCGCATGCTCTCAACGCACCCCCTTTCACGTTGGTCCACTACGAGCAAATCACTTGGATATGCTACTTATTGTTGAAAATTACTGATACCCCGCCAACAACTTCCGGCGTATATTACACGTGTGCTGTCCATTACCCTCTTCCCATCTACGGGTGGTGTACTTTCTTCAATCAAGTTTTGCTGGGGAAATTCTAACCGTTCGTATCTCATACGCCCGAGGGAACGCTTAGAATATGCCGGGTGCGCATTTGCACAGATTTCGCGCGCGTAAGCTTTCGGAAATTCGGCCCGATGTTTACGATTCTGATTTGCATGGTCAACAGCTGGCAGGCAGGCATAATGAAGCCCATAGCAACGCACGAATGTTACCGCGGAACATTCGCCCTGTTGCGATACGGCCGATCGATTTTGCGGCCATGAAAAAGACGTCAGTTTCTTCCACGTATAAATGACAAACGAATCTACGCGTTCGTTCCTCTCTCTTGGAAATAAAGCTACGGGAATTCTTCGATCGCGAAATCTCCGTGAAATCCTCTTAGCGGCTCGATATATTCATCCCCCGCTGCGTCCTGCGACCGATCACTCATAACGAAGGCACTGTGCGCGCTGTGTGCCCACAGATGGGCAAGTTCGCACGGTAACCAGAGTGACTGCACCACGTGCCAGTAGCGAGAAACAAATGGGATTAATGGTAGAATATGGAGGCGTAACGAGTCGGAATACCGATAGGTTTCTGCTTATTGCACTCGAGAGCTCGCCCCGCTCTGAATTAGTAACATTCATAAGCGATAAATTGTACACTTTCATGCATCGTATCATCCGGGGTGCGCCCCATCGTGTTATCCGCGCGCCCACGGTAAATGGATGTTTCGCAGGGAATTTATTACGCGTAAAAAAGAATAATCCCTCTCCCCAGCAGAGCGCCGCATCAACTAACCCAATTACTCGGCCCTATCCGCCTCTATTCTGGCTAATAAAACTGGAAATGGTTTTGGATAACAAGGAGAGACCCCTCTGCGCCCGGATGTGCTCCTCGATGACTCCCACCGAGTATTACCACCCTTGTCCTCTACGCCCTAGCTCACTCACTCTCACTCGATCGCGCTTGTGATATCGTGCCATCAACGAAAATCAACAGCCAAGGACAAGCTTATATTCGACCATTTGCCGGACAAGAACTTCGCCTCTTGCCTTCCTCCATTCTAATACGACGGCCACTCCGCGCTTGGTAGTGCTCGGCCATCCTTCCCCGCCACTATTTTATCCTGCCTGACGCTAATTGGTCTTCATTACTACCTCTGAATCGAACACATTTGTCTCCGTTCAAACTGCGATGCCTCACTGGGGGCGGGTTTGAGGTTTCCTGGATCGTCAGTTCCCATTTGAACGGCTCTCCCGACTTACGGCTTCACGTTACGTAGCAGGTCGCTTTAGCATTTCGCTTAGCGATTTAGTATGATTTTACGGGACGGCGGTTCTTCCGCAGTTAATGGAAATTACTCCTCGCCTAACTCTCCGTGTATTATAATCCGGGGACAATCAGCTTCTAATTTTCCTGCGAAGCTTTTCGCTAGCTCGAATAATAAGTTGCCCCGCTTCGGCTATGATTTGTTGCGACGGACACAGGAAATTGCTGTAGGCGAGTAATCCAAATCGAAAGTGGATGACGAACTTATGGATCTGCAATTTTTGAGTGGTCGGGTGCTTGATATAGAATCCCCCGGGAGATTAAATCAATGTTCCATGCGTTCCAATGTTCCGCGATATGAAGTCATTCGAACGCACATAATTCAAAAGCGCCTAGGTCGGTGAGAGATTTCAAAGAATGTACTTTATCGGACGCATGGATTTACTGTTGTAGGACTTTATTTTATATTATATAATCCCCCGGCCCGCGCCTCGCCCCTTTAAGTGCACCAATTTAATTACGGTCTACAAATCATTGACAACGTTCTGCATTATACGTTTTTGTTCTCTACATATAGTCGATAAATTCGTCATTCGTCCGATCAGAGTTCTCTCGTAACACTATTGTGTTGACCCATTATTACATGATCGCGTCATATGAATGTTGCAAAAGAGACAAAATGCCCGGGGAATGATATCGTGTTTTCGAAAAATATTTCACCTCATCCTTTGAACCGTGGCCATACGAGCGGCCGAGTCCAATGAATAATGGGGTTACCATGCAATAATAATGCATTTGTTATACACATGTGCGTGTCGAGTAATCGAGGGTATTACCCGGCAGACTCTCTCTTTCTCCCTCATATGGCCTATGCAAAAATATCCCGTTAATTCACGCGGGTGACATCGGTGTTAATCAGTAGTGAAAATCGCATGAATTCGTGAGTTGTGTCGGCATAAGCTGCCATCGCCGTTCCAGATTGAGCCTCGTTGCGCTGACTATCATTCCACTGGCGCATCGTCGGCCTGTTGCATTGTAATTTACATAAATATTAAATAACACTGCCCCCAGCGTGCGCAGCGCACGGCCCCGGCCAGATTTATAAGGCTCGACAGGCTGCGAATTTGTCGTGAGTACCGCGGCGATTGTACTCTAAGCGCTTATCACGCGACAGGCACGATTAATTTGGCGCAATTAATAGGGCGTTATAGCGGTAATTAAGCAATTCATTAAATGGTAAATCTGGCACGACGTAAAGACGGGCCCGGTGATAGCGGAAACTTCCCGGTCTCGCCTTTATTCTCGTTCGCAAGCTTACTTGCTTGCTGGTCGTTGTACTGGAGCCGAGAGATAGAAGATTACGCTCTCTCGTCGAAAGGAACTTAATCCCTTAATGTCCCAATTCCGAGAGCTGGCATTAAAAGAATCTTTTTACAATTTGGTCTACTTCGAGATGGAGTTGGAGGAGAAAGAGATAGCCGCATAAGGGGCTGGTGTCGAGAAGTTAATTCCCGGGCATCACGCCCCGGCTTTTCGTCGGAGAAGTGGCAGGGCGGAAGAGGGCGGTCACGCCTCGCTACTAAACGCTCGCTCAGTTTAACACGGCGAAGAAAGTAAAAGAGGTAGAGAGGTTAGAGGATGTGCGGCCAAAGGAGGATGAGGGATAATAATTATCGTAGCACGTCAAGTCCGATTTGAATCAGGGATCTTCGAGAGACCAGGGACTTAGTGCGTTGCCTTTGGTACATAGTGTGTATTTTATCGCACACGCAGGGATGGTGGTGAAGAAGGGGGGGCAGGCGGCGAGCCAGCAGCAAGTCCTTTGATGTTTGGAAGGCTCTTGGCACGGTCGATGATGAAGGGCTCACAGAAACGCCGCTCGGGGAGAGAGAGAGAGAGAGAGGGCGGTGGAAGGAGAAAGCGAGATTTAGGACGAGAGAGAGTCTGATAGCAAGGGTAACTCCGTAACGCGCGAGGTAGGAAGGCACGTACAGAAAAGCGGCACGCTCTGAGATCTCGCGCTTCTTTTTTCTATCACTTAAGACTTGGAAAATTTTCTTCGCCTTTGAGCCGCTCTCTCTCCCTTTCTTTCTCTACATGGTACTACTTTCGTCCTGCTTCAACTCAGCCATTACTTCTTCTCGTTGCAGTTCGTCCGTGTTTTCTTTATCAACTACTCGATTTCTTTCTGCGTCTCCGCTTTAGCGGCGCCGGCAGACATCTCTTCTCAGTGGCGAGAGAGCGTGCGTCTTTTCCCTTTGGCTTCTTGACTTGCGCCTCTCCTTCGCTCTGGCCCCTCGCCCAGGTGTTCCACTTCCTTTGATGTACCTAATTCGCTAAATTGTTATTCTATAAGAGACGCGAACTGCCGACCGTCTTTGCACATATCGCCGCCGCCGCCCATCTACTTCCGCATCACGCCCCGATGTGAAACAATTTTTACGAGCGACCCCCCAAGCTCAAATTGCACTACTGTTACCTTGCTATTTGTATATTCATTCTCCTGTGTGGCAGCGATCGCACCAATATGCTTATAAAAAGGTAACGAGTGCGAACCAGTATCCGTGTGCGACGAGTGTTCCCTGTGAACCATCGAGTTATAAACGACAGCCGTGCGAAGGTCGAAAAATCGGAGCGTGCATATGTACATGTGCAAACAATGTGCAAACGAATGACGTATTAAAAGTAATTTTTTTCAATAGTTTGGAGGCCTATCTTCATACGAGTATGAACGATTCTTCCTTAAGTTAGGGAACTGTTTCCTATCGTAGGCTCTTTCGTAGAAAGTGTCCAGCCGAATTGAGGAAAGGAATTAGATAGTACCTTCCCCATAGTCAGATAAACAAGAGAAATATTGGGAGAGGGCCCCGAATTGAGGCTCGACCTAGAATATCGGGGACGACGGAGTCGGCGACGCCGCGGTAGCCACTCAAGTTTTTCGCTTAGCTGGATGGCCATTTACGGTGGCGGAAATCGGTACATTTCAGGCAAACTTTGATTGTTATCGAGGTTGTAGCGAAGGGGATGGGATTGGAGTGCGGCGGGTTTGACAGGGCAGGAGGGGGTGGGGACTGCTTGGAATCCGTAGTGTCGAAGAGATTAAGAGAGCCGGCGTGGAAGGGAAGTTGAACGAGCCAAGCGGCGCCTATTAATTCGTTTAATTGTGCTGACGAATCAAACGCTAAGAACTTGAATCCCGACGCTTTCTCTCCCTCGCACTCTACCCTTTCAGCCGCCCCATTCTCCTTTACCAGCGCTCCCATCCGTTCGTGTTCGCCTTTTTTGCGCTCTTTCCATCGTGGAAATTATCACGACTTCTCAAGCTTGGTTAACGGGTGAAGTTGGTATGAGCTTGCGCAACTGGAACGAGCTACGCGAACAGTGAATGAGAGCAAGTTAGAGTCCTAGGCAGAGCGAGAGGGACAATTGGAGAGAAAATCGGGGGTTGGCAGCCCTTAGCTCGAGTGGCAAGTCCAGGTTCGTACACTGCACTAGACTCTAGGGTGCTTCAGCCTCCCAAAGTCTAAGAGGTGTTCATTAAACGATAACTCACACTCCAAGAAATGTCTTGTTAAATCGTCGATGCACCGACAATTACAGCGCCGCCGGAGCGCGATGTAAAAGAGCAAGCGTCTAACAGGGCATCTGCCCAAGTCCCCAAACTAATGAAGGAATATTACGCTCGAAAGTTAATAAGAGCATATCCAGCAAATCTTTGCATTCAGACCACATAAATTCCTCATTGAATTTGGCTTGGTACATTTGGAGGTACGGCTTCTTTCATTCTTAATTCTGACGCGGGAAAGTTTGCTCCTTGGCTGGGACGAAGGGTTGTAATTTCGAGATTTGCAGAAATCAGAATTCCCATTATCATCGTAACAAGCGTACTTAGAACACGTTTTGCATACATCCCAGTTTGCCACTGGTTGTCGCCGAAGAGCAAGCGTTCAGGTGCTTTGCGCTAGGTCGAGGACAGGGAATGTTTCGAAGGCGATAACTTTTGCCGCACTCTCGTAAATGTAGTTAAGAATTTCACAGTGCCCTGACGCGGGCTAGGACGAGACCCGAACTAATAAGCGTTCTCCCGCCATGTAGACTCAATCTAATAGAATTTGTGGTCTACATAAAGGATCGCCGGGATCGGAATTAACTGTTACGCATTAGTATGTAGCGTGCGAAGCCTCCCTTCCGTCCTTCCTCAGCAACATCCTCTGAGACACCGCATGCAAATTTGTCAGTATAATGAGAGATGCGTGCAAGTTATTCTCTAATTTAGTTGGAAAGTGTTACGGCCCCTCGCAAGAGTGCCGTTAATAATTCCACGTCGCTATCTCAACGCCCTGTGCCAACGAAATGGAACTTCGGTATGGTAAGGGTGCGCTTTTGCATATTGCGCCCACGTAACACACGCCAGTTGCCCCGCGACTCCGGGAATGCGATTTCTCACAAAATATCCAAATAATATTTCTCGCAGACCAACTCTGCGAGACTATCTTCACCGAGTTTTCTATAAATAGAGACAAGTCCAGAATTACTACTGGATGGCACGCGGCTCGATATGAGTGCCATGTTTTTCGCTGCAGACGTTTTCTCACGGTATTACCGGAGATATATGTTTGCTTCGTTCGTATAAAGAATGAACTACGCGCTGCTGTGATAGCAGAGAAAGAAACTCCCGGCTGGCGGGAGTGAAACTTCATTTGGTCTTCCTCGAGAGATTTGTTCTCTGGTATTACTTAAGAAGAGTGCACTGGAAGGTGGTCGCCTTTGCTGTGTTTTAAAACGAAAGTGTCAATGTGTCTTTTAGAACGTACACCTTGCGTATTGGAGGAAGCATTACTGGACGTCGGCGCCGCGGAGGGATGGAATTCGAAGACAGATAAACTCAAAATAAGATAACTTTTTGCAGTGTCCCAATATAAATATATCAACGCAATGCGCTGAAGAAACAGTGCCGAAATGAGTGTGAGGGGGGGAGAAACGAAAGAAAAAGGGCGGAATTCCCTTTACACCGACGGCAGGCACCAACCACTGACTCAGCTGGGCTTTCACGTCCTCGACGTAATGAAACTGGACCTCTAATGTCATTTAGTCTGGCTTTCTCTCAGTGTCAGAGACAGGTTTTCCACGACGAGTAGCACGAGAGCCAGATGACAACGACTACGACACATGCGGAGAAGTGTCCACGTACTGTGGCCACCACTTGTCGAATTAACTAACCGCCCAATGCCGAACGTCTTAGCTAAAATTCGCTGCCTGTGGGAATCTGGGAGCGGCTGTGGAGAAGTTCGAAGGGTTACTTGCAAGGTCGCCCGAGAAACAGTAGGTAAAGGGGTGTGGGTTGTTAGAACGGAGGCTTGTGAGTAGTATTCGTGGCCACAACCGGGAGATCGGAGCGTGACAAACCCACCCGGAAATGCATGAAACTCCGACCAGACCGTTCCCTCCGCGGCCACTTTCTCTCGCACTGTGTTGACCAGACTTGCTCTTCGCAAAACGGTACTTACCCGCCTATGCAGCTGTTGTCCATCCTCGGCCAGCGACCTACCGCAAAAAGTCCCATGACCCCTTCCCACCTCCAATCCCACCAGCGCGTTCTTTCACTTTATTTCGGCGGCCATTATTTTATACTTACACGCTCATCCTCGCCAGCGGTGAAGTAAAAGGAGAGAGGGAGAGAGAGGGAAAAAGAGTGGAAGCTCAGTGCGCTGCAATTTGCCAGGTCCATTAAATTAAGTGTAATCCCTGAGAGAGAGAGAGAGGGTCTGATTAATCCACATGCGCGTGCAGACTCACGGATTCGTTAAGGTGGGGGCGGCTCCAGCGTAAACACATATTCGCGAAATACGTCGAGCGTATTAGGCGATATGAGAGGGGATTCGGAAATACGTGGGGTCCGGTAATGCGGTAGGGTCGGGCGAAAGAACTTTTCTCGTTTATCCTTGAATTTCGAGCGGCCGTAAGTTAGTTTACGCGTATACATACACGGAGAAAGGCGCGCGGCGCTTGTAAGGTCGATCGGGGAACAACGCCATGTTTTTGTACTCCCCCAAGTAATCCAGATAACAAAGTTCCTTTCAATCTGGCCTATCATCGCGCCAATATCCACTGGCTGCGTCTCGTATCGCCATCCCGATATCTTCTTCTCGCCGTAGCCTTTACTCGTTGATCGTATTACTTGCTGGCCTTGCGAAAAGGTATTGTTGTGCCGCAGACCTCTTCGCCACTTGCCACTTATATACAATTACTGATTTTTTTCGTTCAATATTTCTGCGCGCGTATTTCTTCCGCTCTCGCCTCACTCTTGCCTGTCAGTACGCGAATTGACGTGACATTTATGTAATGAATTGCAAATAATTTACGTTACCATGTCACGAAAAAATGTTGGAATTGTTTAAGCTACCGGTGCTTGCTTTCCGGAGGTGGCTTCGAGAAGAGTTACAAGCATACTGTGCGCCTTACAGCTCTCGCCCTGCCTCCCATTAATTAACCACAGCATTTTTAAGGAGCCGGGCAAGACACTATCGGCATTTAACGACCGCACGCTCAGCGTAATCACAGGGTTAATGTTGCAAATTTCCTTCGAAGTTCAAGCACTTCCCGGCGCCTTAAAAAATTCAGGGAAATCGCGTGCGACTGCCACTACCGTCCCAAGTTCGCCCTCATCGTTCCGGTAGACCGCCCCCTCGTGCATTCTTTTCCCATTCCTTCAGGAAGGTATTCTCCTTAACACCAGTAATTTTCAAGTGAGAGTTATTACACTGCACCTCGCGTAATGCTTTAATCTCGCTAATATCCCCCGCGTTCTTAATAACTTGTGAAAACAATTCAAGCAAACGGCCACCTTCGATTATGGCTTCGAGCAAACTCGATACTGAATTGTCTCCAGCTTTAGCTTGTACGATCAGGCTCAGAACTGATGTCTCGATGATCGTAATACAACACGGGTTTATAGGATTCCCATGAATTCCTATAAAATGACAAGTGGTGAACGGCAGACATGGGAGGAGCCTTTCGTAGACAACGTCGAACTCCCAGCATATATTCTGGTTCTTACGCAAATTAACATTGGTAATTCCGTGCGACGCGGGCGCTCTAGTCGAAGAGCTGCATCACGCTGCGAAACCGAACGCGTTTTAAACGCAGCCACGAGGCTAATGTCGTAAGTAGCTGCTCCTGCGAAATTAAGGAGAAATCGTGTGCCGCTCGGCGTCATGCGACATCGTTCCACGCAGGGAAAATCGATATGCAAATCCACCGGCGGATCCTAGTAATCTTCCTTGCAGCAGTCTTGCAGTCCTTGCTGAGAGTGGCTCCGCGAGTGTGTGCGGTATGTGTGTGTGCATATACTTTGGCCTGCTCCCCGCGCCCGGTTAGCCCGAGCTGGAGCGTTCGCTTCTCACTCCTTTCTCGACATCAAACCCCGCCGCTTTTCCACCTACTCCTTGACATTTTCTCTCTTATCATCCTGTCTCCTCGGAGCTCTCGCTCTTTCGTTGACATCGGCGCGCCCGCTTTTGGCGTGCCTTTGCCACCGCGCTGGATCGCGGCGTCGCCGGTGCGAGCGAGAGGGTGGCTGCCCTAGGTTATAAAGCGGGGTTAGCTCGGGTCTGAAGGATCGTGTTCGTTGGCCACCTTCGACGACAAGGCTTTATCGAGGTGAAAAAGGTTGCCCGACACCGACCTTCCGACATTGGCGCCGCCGCCTCCACCCACCCCCTTCCAGAACCACCCTGTCCTCCGACTCTCTCTCTCCCTCTCTGAAGCCACCCGCTTCCGCAGGCGCTTGTCACGCTGATTTTTCCACTCTCCCGGCCAACGGAAACACACTCGTGTGTCCCTTCTATCCCCTTTCCGAGACGCGCACAGAATCGCGTGCGCGCTTTGGCCCAAACCCACCCACGATTTTACGAAATCGGGCCAAATATGTCGTTAACATTTTTCGGCTTCCTACTTTCGTGCTATGCTGCGCACGACGCTCTATGCTAGATTGCGACGCGTTTCAGTTAGTGGGGCGACACAATTCCTATGACCTATCATGCTTGGCCATCAAGACTCGCCGTAACATTCGTCAGAGCTGTAACTCCACCACCATCCTTCCGCTCGCGTTCTGCTGGCTGACAAATACCGTAGAAGCGTAATGTTTTACTGGACCATTGCATGCCACTCATTCGTTAGTCTACGAGCCAGTGATGTGCCAAATTTCCACCAGTGCTCCAGTTTTAGTTTGCGAATCGCGAATTCGATGCCGGTATGCAGGTCTCGCCGCAATATCCCCAAGCCACCGGGAGACGCGGTTATGTGCGAATAGTTTCATTGCCGCAATTAGACTGGCGCCGGTCTGCTTAGGTATACAGCCGTCCGTTTCCGAGATAGCCATCTCGCAGTGTAGGAGGGAAAAAGGCTACGAGTCTACCGGAGCTCTTTTTGTTCTGGTGTGAGGTCAAAGCGGGAGGAAGGAAGACAATCAATCTTGATCCTAATTATCGCGTCATTCAGCCACTGTAATTGACTCGATCTCCTTTTCTTAGCTCTCTCCCCCACCCAACGGTATTCTCTGTAATGTCGGAAAGCCGAAACAATGGGGAAAAGGTGGGAGCTACTCACACCACATCCAACGCTCTTACAAGCACTGTTTGCCCTTGGCTCACCTGCGCGTTTCTCCTACTTTGGTAGCAATTATTTACCAACGAATACTTAGATTGGCCGGCCCCTTGCCGACATTTATTCACCGCCATCCTCCTTCGATTTTCAGCCCTTCTTTGTTCCAGTGGCTTTGACTTTTTGCCAGCCTGTTTATCGACTGCGAGCAATTAGCCCTAACGTGGTCAGGGCCACATTGTCGGTCGGCCCGATAAGTTTTTTCACCCTGTTGGTTCAGAACTTAAGAGGAAGTAAAGTTTGCCTCTGTGGGTCAAAATCCTTCAAGGGATGTCGTGCGTCTCGTACAAAATGCGAAAAGAGATAAGCAACATTTGCTACTAGCTGGTATCGTCTATTTGCAGAGAGAACTAAAAGTAACACTCGTACAACTTTCTGAACTTAGGCTTGCCGATATATGTATGTAGATCTTCCTTTTGTCGGTTCTTAGTTGAAGTTTATGTGACCACCAAACTATGCCAATGCATCGTTCCGAATTTTAATTAAGATCATTTCGCTCAAGGTTTCACGGTTGTCGCGATACAATTGTGAACGATTGCCTTGCACAGATTTATGGGGCGGAGCGCGTCATGCACTAAAATTTACGATGCCGCCGTGGCTCCCGGGAGACACCTCTAAATATCATTAAAGTTTCATTAAAATTAGAGAGAAGTCGGGGCTAACATTTCGCGCTGCTCCCGGGAGAATGCTGTTTCTTATCAGTAGACCCTTTAAATCAGCTTTAATACCGCGCTCGCCAGTTAGCACCGGCTGAAATATATCTTGGCTTAAATTCCGCGGGCACCAACGCCCATTATTTACATCTCGGCCATAATGTGTTCTCTTCTGTTTATTACGCTCACTGCCCTTAGCCGGAGTGGCTGCTTTTAGTTTAGCTCCGAGACCAAATTCGGCTTTAGTATCACTGAATCGAAATGACCGACCTCTGCGCTGATATTTTAAAAATTCCAGATGTTCGTCTGGCACAACTTGATAGGTTGCAATATTAAGTGTATTGCACCTTGTGTCCTTTAGGGAAATTCAGTGAAATCGTCAGCCTGAATGACTAGGTTCCAGAGTGGCAATGATGAGGATTTGAATTGGGCTGAAAGCGCGGTGGGACAGACTTAGGTGGTACTTGGCTTCTATATACATATATATAGTATACGACGAAAGTTCAGACACCTTATGCCACGAAACTCTCGAATATACTTAATTAGCTGATATTTGAGCACATGCTGGTGCACCGCCTTCTAGATTTAACCTTAAGGCGCCTGAACCACTAATAGAGAAAGCCACCACCGGATTTCCGTAAGAAAGCACAGACTGGTGGTTAGGCCATGCCGGTGGCTACCCGCTTTCGGTGGACGCCTTACCTGAACTAATATTGTTAAGTCCTAATTAGTGCCGCCGCGCCATTGCACGGCCGCCCGTTATACCGCATAGAATCTAACATCGCACAAACGAGACTTGGGTTAGAAAGATGAGACATTTTCAAAGATGAGTAAGCTTTGCCGCGAGTATAACTTGACGCTGTTTAATAAAACGTTTTTCTTTTGCTTTTATTTATTCCTCGCACAATCAGCGACACTTGAGGTTTTCGTTGCTTGATATTAACCCAACCGCTCTCGAGCTTTTGCCTCGCTGGCGTTCCGACCCTTGAATCGTGTTCGGTTTCGCTCCAGCGAAGGATGTCGCGGTGTAAGTAGGTAAGTAAGTAAGTGCCAGACGGTGCCTAAGGACACGCGAGAACCTTAGAACTATCGGACGTTTGCTGTATTACGGGCTACTTGCGCCCGAGTGTGCCTTCGATTATGGATAAACTCCTAGCCAGATTTACTAAGTGAAGTGTAATGTAAGGCCGGCTACGTGTTGTGCTTCACACCCTTGCTGCTTTCGCCCAACAACGCTCCGTCACCCTGATATATCCGAGAGTACTCTTGCCGCTAGAATTCACAAGTATGCGTCTAATATTTCTACCTTACTCGGAGAGTACGAGGTAGAAGAACAGTCACATTCACACAACATTCAATCTGCGAGATGAATTCTCGAGAATTTGAAGAAACAAAATCGCTGGAGAACATTAAAGATAAAATTCTATTGGCCCTCGAGTTTCTGCTTGCACACTCGCGTTACAGGGTTTTATTCTGGAGTAATCGACCTGCACCGCGTATTATCCCGAGTCCTATTGCAGCGACGGGATTGCATGCGAGACTAACAATGGAAGCAGAGCGCGTGCATTCAGGCGTGCAGTGCTCGACGCTCAAGAACATTGGAGATATCAAGGAACTCGTGGAGCCTTGGTTCGCGAATAAATTATAGTTAGGAATATATGTTCCGGCTTGTTTTGCGCAAAACTATACAGTAATACGAGACGTGCTGCGGATTACGATTGGGAAATCGAAGGATTCTCTGACGAAAGTTGCATCAGCGCCCAGCATCACAACGCGTCCACCAATCTCGTCCCTGAGTCGCGTGAATTCTAAGGCAAACAAAATCGAATCTGAGGAATATCACTGAAACCTAAAAGAGTGTAGCTACGTGGCTTCAAACTTGTATGGCATTATATGGAATTAGACGACGACGAGACGCCGTAGTTAGGAAGGCCTTCCGATATTAGCTGTATTATGAGCCACTTGAGCACAAGTGTGTGCCTCGCTCATGTTTAAATTGCTGATAGGAGTACGCCCCCTCTCAGACTCCGCCTGCGAGGATCCTACTCCTGTTAAATTATATCGGCTCTTGTAAACGCGGCGGTCGGCACACGCTGCGTGAATTTTGCTGTCCGACGATGTTGAATAACCAAAGTTGCGTACCGCCATGACATCTCAAACCCCGAGAGTTGATCCTCTCTTTAGGCTGCTGCTACACTGTCCGGTTTAGTGCCTTTTTGTCGCAGCAGTTGGGTTTTGCCTCTCTCTTGCGCCCTTTCGAAAGCATGTGCTGTGCGTTTTCATGCGGTTAAAACGATGCGACAGAACCGCACAGTGTAGCAGGAGCCTTGCGGCTTCCCACTAGGTTCCAGCTTCCATACGTGTAATATTGATACGTAATCTTGGGCATGTTGTACATTCTGGGCGCATCAGCACAGTTTCCGGAAGGAGTTAAAAACGGAAGCTCCAAGAATGGAGTGAAAATGTTAGGGTTCTTGTTAACTTGTATCAGTGCCACAGGGCAGGACTAAAATAGTTATTGTTCGCAAGACGAGCAATATTGATCGCTGGCTAGGAGGTATGAACGAACGGGGAGTAGAGGTTTGATTATGCCATCAATTATTCGGCGACGCATTACTCTTGCAGGTGACTGGAGAAAGTCGTGGAAACGGCTGCGCCAGCGGTCGCGTATATGTATCTGGTGAAACTCGTAAATATCGGGTGGCGCATTTGTATTTGGGAATCGAGGGTAACCGAGGCATCGTATTTCTGTTTCAGGGCCGATGTAATCGGGAAAAGCCTCCGTGCAAGTACTTCCATCCGCCGCAGCACCTGAAGGACCAGCTTTTGATAAATGGCCGCAATCACTTAGCCCTGAAGAACGCACTGATGCAGCAAATGGGTCTTACGCCGGGTCAGCCTCTCGTGCCTGGCCAGGTACCAACAGTGGTACGTCCCAACACTTGAACATGATCGTTGCACCACGTCTTCTCTGCTATTCACACATTCACACACCTTTCTTTCGTCAATCGGGAGCTCTTGGTTTTGTCTGTGTTATATTAGCCGAGGACTACCACTCTAGATTACCATTGCCGATAGGCGACGCTACGATACATTGTGGACGCCGGAGTGTCTTCTATAATATTGGATATACAATGGATACATTAGAATAATATTAGAATTCTGAAAAGTCTCGTTAAAGTTTAGAAGGTTATTTCGAAGGCCCGAATGCACTTCGCCGTCCGTGATTAATCGCGTCCGTTGCTCACGAGACCTGTACCGAGAGAGGAATCCTTAAACGACGTACAGTTTAGCACGCCGCATGTTTTTGGTCAGTGTCATTCCCTTCTCCTCGAGAAGCTGCAGTTTGCTCATGTATCTTTCGATAGACAGTCAATATGAATCATTGAATTACTCTCTAACTAAACGTAGTTGCCTGATATATAGTCTTTTCTTCCACTGCCACCCCACCTCCGACCCCCCTCTCATCGTAGGAATTCGGGAACGATCAATTAAATTCGTATCATGCCTAATCATACATCCACCGGATCATCAGTTATATAATTCCTCTCTGACGAGCGTAGAAAGATCACGTAGACATTGCGTAACCACAGGTCGAATGATTGCTCTGCTTAGAAACGAGAGAGCACTCATTCGTCGGCGATGATGTGAAAAGTTCGCTCTATCATTAGGTGCATTCGCCTTTTCTTCATGACCATATACTATTCATAGTCGTTGCTACGTGACATCGGATCCTATACTACTCGTATGACTGCCTGTCTGTCCCCTATGTTTGCCGCTGTGGCTCTCTCGTGGTTGTGGTTGATTGTTGGTGTGTTCTCCAATTGCGTCATTGGTGAACAGGAGGCACCGGCACCTCCGGCACCACACCATCATCTTCAACAGCAAATCCAGCAGCAACTTCTCGCTACCCACGCCTTTATGGTAACTCCTGGTTTTGGTTGGCTTCCACTAATTTTTTTAGTTAAATAAGCATCACCGATCGGTAACAGCGGATTTCACTGAATCGCAAGTATGCAGCACGATTTGTTCGGGTAGTGTGATCTTGGCGCCAAGACGCGCAAATGGAATAGTCTTGGTCGGGTGATATTATGGAATCCTACTTGTTACCGGTGCGGCGGCCTGGCGTGCCTGTAAGACTAGTGATCGTTTGTACAAAGGCTTCAACTTGTTTTAAGAGTACGCCCCGCACGTCGTAAGCCGAGGAGATTTGATTTGCATGCTTTATGATAGATTGCGCTGGGTACGTCGACGGAAAAAGTTCGTTTGTATACGGTTTGAAGTGTATTTCTTTAGAACAGAGAGGAGGAGCATGAATACGCCGATCGAGTTAATATTTCAATGCACCATTCAATCCGTCTCGAGGTGGGGTTTTCCAAGCTCGCCCGCTACAACGTACGCTCTCCACTTTCATGAAATATGTATTCGCCGAGCGTCTAATTGCTTTAACCATTCTTTTGTCTTGGGAGAATTGACGATTACATTAAAGTACAACGTTGATACGAGCGGGAAAGCATATCGGCTTATCGATCTTCGAGACGGGGAGTTGTGCATGAAACGAACGGATATGAGGCACGGCGTCTTTCGAGCGGAAAATTATTATTCCCCGGGTAGCCAGAAATGCTTTTCCGGGTCAGTGGTCATTATTACGGCTCCAGACGAGGGGGCAAAGTTTTTCGGTAGCATCGTGCCTCACATCCGCGCACGAGCTTCTTTACGTCGACGGAAGTTGAAGGGGATATAACAGATCCTTATGAAGAGAAAGGAACGGGCATTCAGCTCGTTCGGCTGCGCTTCAAATTACCCGCCTTCGCTTCGGGGAGAACCCCGTTCTCACTGCAAACCCAAACGCTTCGTGTGGGAGTATGCGCTTGTCGTTAAACGTCGGGCTAGGGAACGAGAGTGATTAGGGCTTCGCGAGAGCCAGCAGACCGGGTTTCTTTTCTTTGTCGTTGTCGAATTGTGCGCGGTGCTTTCGCCCTCCGCGAAAGATCGACTGCTAGACTTTTACATCAACCTGCATCTTATCGTGGAAGGTACGGCTTACCATCCGGTTAGTTAGTATCATTTGCTCTTGGCAAGAATTGGATTATGCATAAATTGCCAGCAAGTAATCGTGAGTCGTCGCGAGGAACATGTATTTCGCGAATGAGGTGTGCATTACTTCTCGCGAGGTCTTGATAGGCACGCCGTTTCGACTGCATCCAGAGCCGAGAATGCCGGACAGAACCGGAAAGGAAAGAGGCGAGACGGTATGCTAGTGACACGAAGCTACCGAACGAAATAAGACGATAACGAAAGCGCGTCGCGAGGAATCGATGACGCGCGGAGCGAAGGTGGGATAAGTCTGTTCTAATACGTGTTACCTGGATACTTTCCGGGTATGTTTTCACAGGCGACGAATCCGTACCTGACCGGTATGCCGCAGGTTGGCAACACGTACAGCCCGTACTTTGCGCCCAGCCCGATAATGCCGGCGATAATGGGCCCAGCGGACCCAACAGGCGTCGGAAGCCCGCTCGGCGTTGTGCCTCAGACGGTGGCGATGCCGCAGAAGATGCCACGTACCGATCGCCTCGAGGTATGTCTACCACCAAACTACATTCAACAACAACAACAACAGCAACAACAACAACAACAGCATGGGGCCCAACACGGCGCAGCCGGGGCCTCAAGGTGCCCGATGGCCGCGCCCAATACCGTGTACCAAGTGCCGGCCGGTCCCCCCAATCAGGTGTCGCCCGTTTCCACAATGCAATCTGTCAATCATCCACCCTCTCCAACTACCATTACCACCACCTCCCTATGCACCCCCCTGCACAATCCTCATGCCCATCACCACCCGATTCACAATCTTATTTACGTCCACGCGTATTATTAAAGACGCTCGGGAAGACCTTCTCCCGATCCAACATCACAATTATTCTTGGGATCGGTTCGCCTCTCCTCTTTTTCCATATCGTTTCGACGATCTCGGAACTTGAAGGAGAGTCTCTGCCGCATTGACGGCAAATCTTTCGTTTTGCCCGTGAACGCGTGGATTATGAATTCGGGGGAGCCGTTGACGAGGCCTGATCGCGGGTGTAAGTCACGGTGTTCGTGGGGTAAAGCCTAGGCTGGAAGTCAACAATGCTTGACAGACGTCAGACGTCGGGCCTCTATTGAGTGGACCGAGATACGGAAGGGATTGTTTGATCGATTGGACGGGATTCTTTCGCTTCAGGCACTCTGCCAAGATCAAACTTTTGACTTGGAGACTTATCGCACTACAGTCCTGACCTTGAGGAGAGCAGCGTATGTTTATTGCGGGTCGTTTACCTTCAATTGTATCGTGTATGTGTATGCGAGCAACTCAGCAAACGTTTCGAAACATACTCCAATAGGATACCTAAGGCGCGCGAGATGCGTGAAAAGAGATAGTTTGGGGATAGTGTGAGCGGATTCACGAGCACAAGTAATTTTATATGGCAGAAGATAGAGTGAGTTGCGGCCACGAAACCCATGCGGCATGCGGGCCCATCATTCACCTAGTGACTATTCATAATAATTAAATAAAAAAACTACAAGTATCGCCTACGTAAGATTCTAATTAATGGACTACTTTACGATAGAAGACTAGGCTTCTAAGGACAGTGACAAAAAAAGATTCTAAAGGGACGATTGTAAATTATTGAAGGGCAGTATGACAACGACGAAAACACAATGCTATATTACGAGTATAATATTTGGCCCAAGGACGCTGCTTGCCAAACGGTGTAGATGGGTTTAAAAAATTGTATAAACCAACTGACTTGTCCACTGACCACTCAGCCATGAAGAGCCGCGTGAACCAAGTTTCGACGTACGCGCAATCGCCAGGATACCTAGCATAAAGAATGGCACTGGAGCAGCCGTGCATTTTTTGCAAGGCTTGCGTCGATACGGCGGAATACCTGGATCGGAATGGTTTAACAGATTAAGCTGTCCTTTGTAACCACCTTTTTGTTCGAACGAGCGATCTATCTCTCCTTTTGTAAGGCCTAGACGATCTCGTTGTAGTGCAGCACGACTGCAAAATTTATCGCTCTCATTTCACTTGCAAACCTTTCCAGCCGATGTAGCCGTACAGCTTCCGTGCGAAACGCGGCGCTCAGAAGCCATCTACTCCGCTTAACTCGCAGAGTCCTTGAGAATTAACACAGTTCGGTATAGGTGTACGGGGCTCGCCAGTTATGTTGATTAGCTAGTAGAGAGTCTGACGAATGAACCCAGCCTAATTCGGTGAGTTATGTTCACGAATACTAAAACTCTCCTTGGCGCGAAATAGTCCTTTAAAGTGCGAGAAATGGAATAGACGGCAGCGAAGGGGGAGTCAGTGAAACCACCGCTGGATTCAAGTTTATCGATCTGCCAGGCTTCCGAGGTTCGATCGATATTCCAAAAATAGCTCGGACCGGTCTAAACTAGCTGACAATTGGCGCAGTCAAACCACAGCACCGGCCGGCGTTCGCTGTTTCACGTTGAGCAAATAGTAGAGCCGCGCGGCTATGTGATAGCCGATACGGGCACGTAGATTTCCAGGTATTACTTTAAACATACGAGAAAGCCAAGTAAAATCCTTACGTGCGGTTTCATTGACCACACGGTTCTCCGGTGCTGTTCTAACAATCTACGTATCCGCTAATCAATCCATCTGGCGGGCCCTGTCTATGGGTTATGAGAATACCTACACAGTATAAATATAAAGCTGATATGACATAGTGCATTATATTCTATATTTACAATTAGAGGAAGCTTCGACTGAGGGAATTGCCGTGTTTTTCCTTTGTCCATGTGACGCGCTCGAGTTGTTTAATTAAGGGAACGTGGATTTGGAAGCCTTCCGCTCTCGTCCATTAGTGGACTGCATAGTGCACATCTTCTCTCCCGTTTCCCGCGAGGAACGTTTCGAACGAAAGAGCAAGCACAAGAGCGAATGAGGCTTTCTTGTTGCGGCAGATTTGCGCCAATTTCGAGAAAACTTTTACACGCTCGCTTGCTCGCTTGCTCGCGCGGCGGCCGCGGCGGCCGCAGATACGCCTCCTGGTAAGTTTTAGAATGCTCGGCTTTACAGATTTCCCCGGAGCCCGTATTGCTTCTTCTTTGGGCCTGAGGTTCTCGTCGGAATTAACAAGTTTCGCTGGGCGCATGGCTGGCCGGGAAATGAATAAAATCGAGCCGCGGGACACGAGGCTGTCGAGGCGTTGGTGTGTAGGCCGGCCTGCTACTGCTACTTTATCGACGTGGAACTTCGCGGCGGGATCGCTTCTGGAAACTGGTGGCACCATTTTCTTTTTTCTTCTGCGGCGAAGGAGAAATAGTTGCGCAGCTGGCAACGAGAGGCTAATACGCTTTCCGTGTACTCGGCAGGAAGGAGCGCGAGCCCGGCGAACTTGTCAGAATTGTCCGTGTCCGGGATCGATCTGCAGAATTCCTTAAAGAGAGGAGCCCACTGAGCTCCGATTTCATGTTGTTCGCGAGCGACCGTAGATTTTTTCCGTGATCAACACCACCTGCTCGAGTATCGCCGGGTTCGCGAGGTGTGGGCCACTTTCCGAGTGTCCCAATTAATTGATAGGCAGGAGTGATCGGAAACTTTTGTTGAGGCGGAACATTAATGTCTTAAACAGTCGATATGTATTTACGTATGTATGCGGGGCGGAGTCGTAGTGCGATTGGAAAGTTGATTCGTGCATATGCATACGCACATAGTGATATGTGTACATAGTAGGTAGGTTAACAAATTAATGAATTAACTGTACTTGAGGTCGCGAGGCGAGAAGCCGAGGAAGGCAGGCGGCGGCCGATCGAGAGTGCGAAGTGCGAACCGATTTTATTGGCACCGATGAACGGTACCTATTTGGCATTCAGTGAATTCCCGGGGAATTTGTCGACGCTCGCCTTTGCTGCCCGGCGAGAGGGTTTTATTTCGTCGACGCTGCATTGTCGCCCGCCGCAGCAAGTTTGAATTCGAATTTCCAGCCTGGGGATAAAAAGGGAAAACGTATGCGCTTGCGCGCTTCGGGACTAATTCACGTCTCGCATCGAATTCGCCGGTCTCGCTTGCGATTCGCGCGAAATGTTTATTATTTTTTTTACACGATTTTCGTTATACAACTCTGCGTACGCTCTGTGATCGGGTGTACCTTTTATCCCAAGCCTCCTTTCTCTGTCGATCCCTGAGACCTGTCCCCCCAGTCAAAATAACAACCCGTTTCGATGTCCCCTTCTTTCTCCCTCGTCCGAGATAATACCGATTTTAGGTACTTACAGTTAGTTAAGTGAACAAATAAAAAAAGAGAGTACATACATTGAGATAACGAGTAAAAAGAAACAAAATAACATACAGAGAGCAAACGAAGTTAAGAATATACGCAATGTAATGTCGTTTAATTAAAGCTATTGCAAATAGAATTCGGAAGATTACACGATCTCGACTTATTACAATTGGTCTCTTAACGGTAATACTTATTATAATATTTGGTAACATTTACGATAACGAATGATACATTACTAAACATAACGATAACTATTTGTGATGTAATACGATGACTTGCACTGGAGTTCGGGTCACGTGAAATTTATTGACGATGAATTCAAATAAAAGAAATATAATTGAAACTAAAAACAATGCACAGACTGTTTATTGAATCTATCATGAGTTCACTCTCGATAACGCCGAGAAAGTTTGTGTGCTTTGTATGTCTCACCTTAGTCTCTCTTGTATAAATTTTATTTTTGAATTTTTTTCCGCTTTCCGATTCTGTAATCTGCCTCTGCTCTTGTGTTTTTTTTTTAGTTGAACGAACTTGTGCGAAGTATGCTCAGACTATTATACATTACATTCACTTATTTCTTTCGTTCTCGAAATTATACGAGTACGTTTTTAGTAGTTTGCATATACATATTTCTGCCGCTTGCAAGAAAGAACTAGTTATTTGCCTTATTGTAAAAGTGAGTCTTCATTGCGGACTGAAGTGCGATACGTCACGCGAGCCACGTTATGAAGTATACAAAAACTGCACAGACGACAGTGACTGAAAGATCCGGTAACATTTAGCTAAGACGTTCCACTACCACCTGCCCACCATGCCAGCATCGACAATCTCGACTAACGCCCATTTCTCTCTTCAACTGAATCCCGTCTGGCTATGTCTTCACACCTACCACTTATCCAATGCAATCCTCAACCCCCCCCCCCCCCCCCCCAATCGTGAAAAGAGGACTAAATGTACCTCGCATATCCCCCGGACGTTACATCATCGATGGTCTTTTCATTAATTGCCTGCTGCCTGTTTATATATAATGTTATTAATATCGATATAAAACACGTTTGGTCTTTGCTACTTAGTTTACATTAATATCGCTAACCTTGATTGGCCGAAGTCGACTCGATACAATTTTTTAAAGAGTTCGCGTGCTTCTGTGGACGCGTATTCGCATATATTTGCCATTAAAAGAATAACATTCTGCCTCGATGCCGGCACTCAGTACTTGTATACATATACATAGTTCCGCGCCCTATCTCTCTCTCACTCGCTCTCTCTCCGGGTCTTTCTCACACACCGCGGCCGTACTGCACACATTTTTCTTTAGCTCGCATCTAATGCAGTTTGTTGCGTCGCCAAAGCTTGACCAATCAGGGAGAAAATGTCCGTAGAAAGCTAAGGAAGGTTTTATACGATATGTCGTAGTGGCGAATGACCTTAGTGAATGGCCAGTAGTAATGTCCATTAATTTTTGTTGGTTTCCCTCTTTCGTTTTCCGTGTTTTTCTCTCTCCAACTGTTGCATCGATGTTAACGAACTCTTTGCGCCACGTACAACTCTAGCCACCATCACCACTCATGCCTCCCCCTTATCCACGCGCGGACCAGCGACATAATAATATATTTATTATGTCTCACGCATTACGCCATTTGTTTTTTGTTACTCACAGGCCGGCACTTAACGTAGTGGCCCCTCTGTTCTCTTCTTATACTCTCACTTTCGTTTTCTTCTCCGCTGCGCCCCTCCCCCCCTCTCTCTCTCTCTCTCTTTCACTCGCAACGACATTGGGAAATCTGTCGCCTCCCGCTCTGTCGCGTTTTCTCTTTCGGTTTTTCAATTCTTGCCATTTTAGTGGTTTTAGCGGCATCTCTGCCTCTTCTTACGTAGTGCGTGCGTGCAGTACACGCGCATACAATTCACTTTTATCGGCCTGGGCTTCCAGCTCCGTTGGCCCGCTATCCGCGCTAATGCTTTTCCGGTGTACGTGCCGCTTTTGTTCGACAAAGGTAGAGGCGGCCGCGGGGCGCGGACGCGCGCGCCCGCGTGTTCGACCGTCTGGTAACATCTTGATTTCGTTTGGAACTTTCGTTTCGGATTTTCCAGCACGGCAAAGCTGCCCCTTCAAGCTACGCTGCACTTTGTCGGCCCGTGTTGCATCCGTGTGTGTGCTTCCCCCTTCCGCGGTCAGTGCGCCGGATAAAAGTAATTGGCGTATGGGTAACTCGGCGTAATTGCACAAAGCTAATGCTCTTTACAGCTTTCGTTTCTCTCTCGTGCGCGCGTGCGCGCGCTCTCTCTGCCTCTATCTTTTTACCTCTCTTTTTACCCCCACGTACCCCTTGCCCGGCCCCCAGATGTTGTTATACTTCCGCAGTATCATTTTTTGGCGACCATAGCGTTAATATTATTCTTATTATAATATATTTATACAGAGTCCTCGGCATATATATATGTGTGTACCGTCATATATATATATTCATATGTATGTTTATTACCTGTGTCTCATTTTTCAGCTGCCAGAATTGTCTAGTTATGATTTTTTTGTTTGTTCGTAATCGACGCACACACGTGTATTACTTATTTACTAATTCTATTAATTGTTGAACGTTGAACTGAGACTTATTGTGTTTACTTTTACAGCTAGGAGGAGGTGTTTTACATTATATATTCATTGATATTTACATATTATATCTATCTATCTATCTATCTCCTTATATATACATATTTATACGATCGCATGCGAGTTACTTGACATTTTATATGCATTTACTACCCGCAACGATCTGTGTACGCATATATAACATACATGCCCACGCAGCCACGCAACAGAACCGAGAACATACACACGCGGACATTTGTATAGCGTCATGGACACACACCACAATGAGACATACCCGTCGATCATACGTCATACCGGCACGACATTCACACGTAGACAATACATAGACACACGTCCCTAGTTTTACAGATTACCTTCTTTTGCCACCGTTCATTTCTACTTATGTGTGTCTGCTTTTACGCGCAGTATCTTTATAGTATTTAACCCGTTGCGTCATTTACTTGCTAAGACAAGGCTGAGTAAAACATGTGATCGACTAGACAGAACGATTAGGAAGAGCGACGCGGGTGCTTCCCCCTAGTTTTCCTCCCAGCCACGCTGAAAGATTCCCGTCTCCTTCAGCACGAAAGAAATTCACACACAGCAGCAACACGCGCTCCCCGGGAAAGTGTGGCCCTGATTCTACGGGGCACAGAAGGGCACAGGAGACCCCATTGAACTTTGTCACACACACACAGACACACATACACGCGCGCGCGCGAATGCGTGCATTCACGAAAAATTCGGATTTGTGAATCGATTGTACTCGATTATCTCGCATTCACGTTAGAGCTTTTGATTCGCGACAGCATCCCCTGTTCTCCAATTCTGAAACTTGTTTCTTTTCCCCTTTACTTTGCTGCCTCATCTTCTCACTCAATCTAGCTATCCGCCTCTCTATCATTGTTGTTATCCGATACCGCGTGCCCGTCTCATGAAATGCACAGTAATACCAGCATTCACTTTTCTAGCACTGCCCGTATCTGTTGCCTTTGCAAATGGCCCCAATACCCTTGCAAATGATCCGTGTCTCGCATATGTTCGCCAGTCTGCGTGTGTGTCCACCCCTCCCCCCTTCTCTCTCTCTCTTTCTCTCTCTCTCTGCCTCTTTCTCGTGAATCTCTCGCAAGCATCCATTGGTGAAGGCTCGCTTGGAAGCTTGGCGGTCCCCGAAGTCGCGTGCACTTTCGGTCGACACGTTCCAGAAAAAGTTGGAAAGAAACGCGAACCCTTATAGAAACGCGGGCCCGGCGAACTAACAGAAAACGAGAAAGAAAAACTGCGCTAGAGTCAAAAAGTAGTGAGCAGCCGGCTGCACACACGCAAAATGCATGCGCGCTCTTGATCCTACTACATGCTGACACGTACGCCGCGACCCTCTACTGAAAGCTGCAGCAGCCACCTGCCGTACTTATTAACCCTGGCTGACGCTATTCTGCTCTGCCTTGCTGTGCTTTGTTCTGCTCTGCTCTGCCCTGCTCTGCTTGACTCTCTGTGCGATGAACATGATACGCTTGCATGCGGGATTCTTCGATGCGTTGCATATCCCCGACGCCCTGCTCTCGAGCGCTCCGGGAAAACGTATAGGCGAGGAAAGTTGGATATATCAACATTAATGACAGAGCTACATCGGATAGCTCTCTATCACGGCCGGCGGAAGATCGATAGTTTAACAGCGCTCGCGCTGACGGTTTAATAACGAAAATATCGCGACGCGATTGGTACTCGATTATAGAGGGGTATCTGTATCCTTGACAATCGGACCGCTCCATACGTCTTGTCTGGGCTATCATTCGTCGGAGCGCACGCGGAGGCGCAAACATCGCGCAAAATCGTAGTGAAATATCGCCGCGCGCGAGGTTTATCTTGGCAGCTATACGTTTTTCCGAAACGCAGAGCAATGCGACCGGTCCGGACAAACGGCGGAGGAAATAGTGCGTGATGCATGGGCAAGGTTTCCTTTAACACATGTGCGAATTAACCCGATTGATAGTACACCGGAATGATGCTCGTGGAAGCATCCGCCGTATTACCCCCTTTACCCTAATAGCCATCCAACCTGTCTGTATCCTCTGACCTTATTGGGCGGGGCGAGGGTACACCGAGTACGGCGAAGCGAATGTCTTTTTGACAGTTCTCAACACGGTATTTAGAAGGACCATGTAGATTAGTAGTGAAAAATCCTCCCGCTCTCCTGGACGTTGATATGGTCCACCCGTGTTCACTGACGCCAAAGCCCACACTCTCATTCCTCTCTGTGATCTAGTGTTCGCCGGGCGATAAGTAGCACTGGCTGCTAGTATCTATATGTATATATATATAGCTACCTAGTAGAAAGTGCCCGGTGATGCACAGCCACGTGTATCTACCAGCGGCCTGTAGTACTATTGATAAATAGCTCGTGCGCCGTTTAATGCTCGAGTTAAGTACGCTTTGTACCTTGATAGCGTGGCCCTTTAGATAGATTGCCCTACCATAAAGGTCATTCGGACTATGGGGAGATTTGATGGATGGAATGAATGAGGATTAGTCAGTAGATCGGGCACCGCATCAACGGCCAGGAAGAACATGGACAAAGGAAAAGTCAGGCTGGCTCTTTTTGTGTCTACCACTAAAGACATGTCCAAAAATGGGACGCTCTCCACATAATTTCAACCACTTGCTAGTTATGTGCCGCTCTCTTTCATCCTTCTCCTTTACCTAGTTGTATGTGCCTCCCGTTTCTTTTTCGTGCCTTTCGCTCGCTGGGTTCACCGATTTTTCTGCATTTTTTTAAGTAAATCGACTTCGGATAGTCTTCTTCCTTTTTCGGGCCATCGGTTATTTGACTGATTTATTTTTGGTTCGGAGTCCGCAACAACGGTACTTGCATGGTACCAGTTTCTTTCTTCATTTGTCTATTCAGTTGTACCGCAGATTAGTTGTTCAACTTGTATTTGCAGCGCGAATTTATCTGCCTAATTGGATATCGTTTACCTTTATATTTTATGTCCTGCACAGGGGTAGAGACGCTCGAACAGTTTTCCCCATGTACGAGATAACACGCTCTCGCGACGTGACTGCAGTAGCAAAGAGGACCTAAATAATTCCCAAATAAAACTATATGCCTCGCTTTTCATACGATTCGACACAAGGGGAATTTTATTTTCTCTGCTGTCCATTTGTTAAGCAGATTTTCCCAGGTCCTTTATACTTTCAACATGCTATAACGATTCAGACGGAAGTAGAAAATCCATACTTGCAGCCTCGAGAAAGATGGTCCTCTTGGACGGAAACCACTACGGGCAATCAAATTTCATTCGTTGTCGCATTTACTATTCCTTCCGATTTTATTTTCTCCATCCCGAAATTCGACCTGTTCTATGTCCTGTGGAAGCGGTATTACGCGCCTTGCTGATTCCGCAAGGTAAATTGCTCCAAGCCAACCTCACAAATTCGAGCAAGTTCGCCATAAATATTTCAGGATACTGTTGCGCCAGCATCCGCGTGATCCCCTTAACGTCAGCCTTCAGCCTTCCCATTGCACACATCGGTCATTCTTTCTGGCTATCCGATTAGAAGTGCATCCTCGCCAGCAACAGTTTATCGCTTCCACTTAAAGTGCTCCTACTCGCGCGATTCGATTTTTTCCCTCCTTTATTCTTTTGCAGGCAAAACTCGTTCTCCCAGAACATTCGATTAGATCCATTAAGCACATCCCATCTCATACACGTCTGTCAGTGTCTAATGTCTAGTCTAAAGAACCACCTGCGTAGTGTAAAGTAGAAGGAATCATGAGAAAGCGGTACCGCCTCACCCAAGTACATCCTTGAGCGCCTGACTTTTGCGAGAGCCGCCCCCCACCCCCCTTATTCCCCAAAAGCCCAGCCCCAGCCCCCCTTCAGATACCCGTTGGCCACATAGATAGAGTGCCATGCCATGCGTGTTCGCTCTTGCTGTAGGTATGTCGCGAGTTTCAACGCGGGGCGTGCAAACGCGGCGAGACGGAGTGCCGGTTTGCGCACCCCCTCGAGACGGTGCAGGCGAACGAGGACGGCTCTGTGACGGTCTGCATGGACGCTGTCAAGGGCCGATGCAATCGGGACCCCTGCCGCTATTTCCACCCCCCTCTGCACCTTCAAGCCCACATTAAGGCCGCACAATCTCGGGCTAGCATTGCGGTAATGCATTGTCTCTCTCTCTCTCTCTCTCTCTTCTCTCTCTCTCTCTCTCTCTCTCTCTCTCTCTCTCTCTATCTATCTATCTATGCCTTTTCTTTACTCTGTTCTGATGTTTTCCCAACGCCTCACCATCCGACTTTTCTTCTAGCCCGAAATCCCGCTCCCCGTTGAACTACTTAACATTATTATCATTGACACTTTCTTTCCTTACCCACGCCTTACTCACTAGAAATAAGGAAGCTAGTTTTGACAGAGCTCTCGACTCTGTAGGAACGCCTAAGGCCTTATTCTACCTATCCACGATCAAAACCCGAAATCATTCTCTGTCGGAGTGCGCGATGCGATCGTGAAACCCTTTGTTAGAGGACAGCACGTTGTGGCGTTCTCCAATATACATACACCGGACGCTGTATCCGTATTGCATTCGTGAGCAGCTATCGAGTTCCCGCGCCGGCCTTCCGCCTCGGAGACACAATCGGCTTGCCTGTGCACAAAGAGATTCTTTTCGTCTAATAGCCGCCGGCCCTTCTTACCACACGCGTTTGAATCTCGTTCTCTGAGTCTTTCTCTGTCCGTATGGCTTCTCTTTCGGCGAGGAATCTTGTTTCCGTTGCACTTTCTGATCTTCATCGGCGGTCGCGCGACAAAGCCACGTTGGCCACTAAAGGAATGAAGTCCTAAAATATGGAATGAAAGTCTGACGAAAAGTATCGATGAGATCTTTCAGCGTTTTGGAACGACGGTTCCGACTAGTTTAGTTCGTTTCACGATAGTCGGGATTCCCGCGAAGTCAGCCGTGCTTGTCTGGAAAAGCAATCGCGAATCGAGACTAGTCAATTGAGAAAATCTACGCATCCCACATCTACGCGATCCTGCGTCGGTCCCACCTTATTCTCTCTCTTCTCAGTTTCACGTCCTCTTCTTTGCGTGCTACTACAGACTCTCTTTCTATCCTCCAGCCTCGACCTCTCGCAGATCGTTCCATGTGGCGTGTGCTTCATGCAGATGTGTCGTTTTTGTATTACCTTTTTTTCGTATGTCCGACTGTCTCCGCTGAAAATTGGTCAATGCGAAAGGCAATTGAACGTTGGCCGATGCTCCATAGTATATCTCTTTTACCGCTGAGAGCAGCTTCGCGGAAAAGCACGGTGGTGTTATACATATACATATACGCTGTATGCTTTGAGCACACGCGGGAATTCACACTATCGCTCGACCCGTACCAGCTTTTTGCTTTTTATGTTTTTATTCACACTAAAGAAAGGTACTTTAAAATGTTAGGAATTTCATATCAGGGTGGTAAGAGACACAGAGTCTTGAACGATTGGCGTTTGTCGGTTTCTACGGTGTCCTCCACACAGCCAGTAGTATAAGTCAGCCACTGGTCGGACGGTCGAGACGTACAGTCGTACAACAATACACCGCCGAGTGGCCGGTTTCGTAATCCTAGATAACTCCACCGTCTTTTGCATTTGTTACCATACAACTATGCCTGAGCATCTGCAAATCTTCGTTGTTAATTCACAAATGAAGATGCATAGCCTCGCTGTGAGGACGAGCGGTGTCGCTGCCGGATGACAGAAGGCTCGAAGTGCACGCATGTCCTTCTTGACCGCAGTTTGTACCTTTTTTCCACCCCTGCAACTTCCTACTACTTGAATCCGGTACTTTGTCTCTACTAACACTACATTATTCGCCCTGTCTTTCTAACTTTCTCACTCTCTCCCTTTCTCTTTTCTCCCTTCTCTTGAGTTCTCTTCCGACCAACGCTCCACCACGACTCACCAGTCTTTCCTCCTCGCCTCACCATTCTTTCTCGGCTCCACTCTCTGTCACCATCTTTCTCTTTCAGTTTTCCTGGGTTTGCGTCGAAAGGAGCTTTCGTTGCTGCGCTGCTTTTCGCCAATCTACATTTGTACCTCGAGTTTGTATACATGTATACATGTATGTATACGACGGGCTTCCCCCTTGAACGCAGTAGTTCCTACTTACGTGCATACTCTATTCGCTATTACACACGTATCGAGCTCTCTTTCTTTCTATATATGTACATATATGTACAATATACATATATATATATATATATATACATATACCTCTCTCTATCTCTATCTTTAATTGTCTCTGTACATGTGTACGGCAATATACGTATATCTCGTTTTCCATTGTATGTGATGGGACTGTCGCACGTGAGAGAGATTACCTACCGATTCAGCAGTAAAATTGGCCAATAGTTGCGCAGTGCTCGAATTACGTGATAGTCGTGGCAAGTTCGCCGTCGAATATTCCCAGACGGTCCTCTGCGATACTTGAAATCGAGAACGGCCAAATGAATATGCTCGTCATTGAATAGCCTGGCGTTTCTCGCAAATCTTGACCTCTGTGTAATTCTTCTTGCTCTTACGTTTCAGCTGCCTCCGAACTGAACAGCGCCGCGGACCGAAATGAATGAACGGGACGAGACGTCAATCTCGCCACGGCTATCGCGAACTTAATCTTATATATATTAGTGGTTCATGTTTGTCTAAGTTTAACCTCCGCGTTACCTTCTTCTTTTTCGCTCCGAATTGACCTCCCCAATTGTACCGCTGCTATTTTCGACTTTTACATTGCTCATTCTACTTGTCGAGAATCGTAATGGTGTCCCCCTATCCCTCTCCTTTTCTCTGTTAACACTCACCTTCTTGTCTCTCTCTGTCTCTGTCTCTGTCTCTGTCTCTGTCAATCTTCCTTCCCCCCTGTTTGTCGCTTTTGTGTTCGTCCATTTTTACATCTCCTGTATGATGTTCAGCCGTTTCCGTAGTGTGTAGTGAGTAGTACACGAGGCAGAATTCTTGTTAACATCACCAGAAACACCACTGTTCTATTTCTCTCTTTCTAGCAGCCTATCGCAGCTACCCAGGTGCAAAGAACTAGTTGCAATACACCAATCACCTGTTCGGTACTTAGGTCGTACTATATACAAGATCTTTCCGCAGCTATGTGCCCGCTCCATTTCCGCTCGGTGTACGAGAGATAATCGCTTGTGTATGTCAGGAGCGTCTCCCATCTTTCTTTCTCTTTCCCTTTTGATATGCTAGACCGGACCTCGTTAAACTTGCTTGCCAGTCGAAGATTTCCTAGTGCAAGTGTGTGATCGATAGTTTTGTAAGCGGGAAAGTTATCTCACACGGGCATCTGACTCCGCAGTAAATTACCGGTAATAACTGCGGCACGGACTCTTAAGAGCGTCGCAATAGTCGAATATCAAGATAGGAAAGAGAGAAAACAATCAATCAATGTCGAGCTCGAAGTGGAGCGGAATCACTACCATGTAAATAAGAAGTAGTTAAAGATAATATGTCTCTTATGAATGACACGTACACCACCCTGCTGACAAGCTGTGCTGCACGATCCCCCGGCTACCAAACCCTGCTGCTGTTTTGCTGCCCCACACAAAAACGCTACACTGAGAATTCTCGAAATGACGGCCACAACTGAAAAGAACGGAAGGAGCAACCAAATGAGAAAGTTCCTCTCGAATATTAAAGAGCAAAGGAGTCTACTTGGGTAGATTGGTTTGTTGGGAGGTGTGGGCCAGGGATAAAGGCGTTACTCTCTTTCTCTTGTCGGTTCTATTCTTATTCAATCGAAATTCCCCGCCCCCTCCCCTTTCTCGCGCGCACCAGCTACTTGCGTCTGCTCGACTTACGAGGCAGTCGCATACGTTTACAGCATCCACGAAGATTGCGCAATCTGGGATGGCGCGAGAAACGACGATCGTTACTGTAATACCGCTCGTGTCACACTCGGCATTAACTAACCACTAAACTGACAAACGTTTCTTGATTGTGCCTCGGCCGTTGCACCTGCCGATCGCTCATCTTGCGGGACACCAGTCCCCTGAGTTGAGTGCTCGGGGGTGGTCACGTAGGTCGGCCAAGTGGCATGCACGGATTTGTGGTGTTTCCGGCAAGTCGGTCACCACCGGCCCATCAATTACTCCGTGAATGTCCATTTTTACGCTTACGTAGTGGCCGGGAATAGGTAATGTAAATGAAGTCCACGGACGGAGGACGATTAATGTTCAATTGGTCGGCTCAACTAAACGAGATATCGGTTCGTGTTCGAAGAACGAAGTCTACCCGACGAAGGCAGACCACCGGGATCCTGTTTTTTTCTCGAGCACTGGTGGAGAAATACGCCGTGCACCGGCAGCGCCACTCCAGTTCGACTCGTGAACTTGTCTTCGGGGGACGAAATTGTCCATTGTCCGGGGGCCAGAGGAATAGAAAAAGAGCAGTAACGAATAAACGGAAAAAATGAAAAGAGAGAAAGCGGGAAAGACATTTTCAGCAACGTCACGCAGAAGACCTGCAGCCACACCCGGACACAATGGAAGAAAAGTCTCACATGGATGATTGCGGCAGACCAGCTTGTTGGCAGGGAAGTCTCATTCTCTAAAAGTGGTTTTCAATTTCCCAAGGGTGCAAGCCGTGTTCGGATGGAATAACCTTCATCCGAATTTGCCTCAAGCTCGCGGACGAACGCAGACCATTTTGTGAGCGTCATATCACCGTAGATTATGGGACCCAGTTTTCGAAACATTCGGTCGCTGTAATATCGCCATTCGGCGCCATACTTCGAGAATACTCCTCTTTACCATTTTACAACCGACCGCCGAAAGTACGGGCATGTGCTCATTCATAATAGTCGATTGCACTCTTCGGAATTGCTACGCCACACCTGAATGTTTGTCAAATTTACGATTCGAAATCTCCCTCCGTCTCCACACGAAGCTACCGATCTGTCTCGCGGGACAAATCGCGTTCTCTCGATTCGCACAGACAGTCGGCAAGTCAGACACGCGGACACTTACACACATCCATATTCGCGACACGTACGCGACACACATGTTGGGACACAAGCGAAGTCTCAGCGACGACCGAGGGTGCCGACAACTACAACGGAGCCAACAATTTCGCAAAGATCGGAACCCATACACGTTGGGCGAGCGTGTACAGTCAGCGCTCCTAATAAATGATTTCTCTTTCCTCCATTTTTCAGGCCCGAATAACTCCGGTGGCGCAACGTGGCGTGCAAAGAAACGCCATCCCTGTTTAACTTCCTCTCTGTCTCTCTGTTGTGCGTGTTCACGTACGACTTCTTTTTCTTTTACTTTTTTTTCTTAATACATATCTGATTAAGGATACAACAGTGAACTGAGAGAAAGAAACCACCGAAGAAGGTGAGCCAATCAGAGGCGATGGAGCCAAGTGCCTGGAACGACAAGGCGACCAAAATTTCTTCTCACGCCTCATCCAGTTTATTGCAGGTGTTCGCCGAAGCCAGGAGTGGCAGTCTCTCATTTTGCATATTTCTCATAAGCATTAGGATAGGTTTCAGCATACGCCATTTGATTACGTGCCGAACTGTTTAACGCGTCACTCGTAACGATCGACAACAATTAATTTCCAGATTGTGGCAGATGTCGGCCGAGCCCTACACCTGTTGGTACTATTAAGCGTTCTGCTCCTGTTCATTAATTATCGTGACCGCCTAGTCACTATGATTGCCGTAATAATTATTCTCACGCTGTCATTGATACTACCACTGTTTCCATTAGTACTTCCCAGCGATCATTGCTATCGCCAATAATGTTTACGCCCCCGCGTACATGGTGTACAGAAATATCTGTCTCTCTTTTTAGGAGCCTGCTCAATTTTTTTGGCCGACAGGTATAGGTCGACACGAGATTCGAGGCGAATTTAAATCCACATAAACGCAGCGCATCGTGGCACACACAGCACGCACAAATATGAGGCCACTATTTTTTACCCGACACTCTTTCTCTCTATATCTCCCTCGCTCTTTTACTCTCTCACTTTCTCGCTACGTATCCAGTTCTCATACATCGCACAGTATTCACCCGATAGGTTTGTATCGCTTTATACTGAGTTGCAGGGCCGATTGCAATCAATATTTCTGCAGCTCGTGCCTCTCATACGAGTTTATCAGTCTGGCGAACTGCGCCAGTAGTGGATATCGAGGAGGCTTTGCACCGGTGATGCTTTAACGCTAGTTTCCGGGCGCGGCGGGCGACTTGCGCGAACACTCGGATGCGTCTCTCTTATCATCAAAGACTAGGCTGGCAGATCGCTTTGCCCTGAAATTTCGTGTACCGCGACGCGGCATTTGCCTTAACCGAGCTCAAGAGATGCTAGTGGAGAAAAGTGGGCCAAGATTCTCCCCTGAACGTAAATGTTTCGGTGCCTCGGTCGGCCGCGGCTGTGTCACGATGCTGCTGCGCTTGTCGGATGAACGCGCTGGTTATCGTGCGTGCACAGGAGCCAGCTGTGCCCGCTCCAATTCTCCCCGGGCTCCGGCATTCGCATTGAAAGGGAAGGTCACGCGTGAGAGAGCAGGGCGATGCTCTGATCGAGATAAACGGGAATAATTGCGCTTCGCGCGATTTCTCGGCTGCCAAGCCCCGGGGCCAATTCGAGAGGGAGCAGTTTGTTACCTCTGCAGGGCCACGCAGTGCATTTTCAAAGTGTCGCGGCATCTGAATTGATGCGCACGAACAGCGCAGGATTGGTATCTTCAATGGATATACATATGTATTTCACCATTCTGCCCGTCTACTGCCTTGTGGATTATAGATATACTAATTGTACTCGTAAGCCGTGTACATATGGATTACCAATGTCTCTATACATATACTGATTACGTACTACTTTCTCCGAAACATTAAATTATTATTCGCGACTGTCGTTTCTTGCCTTTAGCCTCAACTGGTCTGTTTTTCTTTTTTTGATTTTTATCTTGCCCTCTTCCGCCTGACGATGCTTCTTCATGCTTGCTGACAAAACCTTCGTGCGCTTCGCTACCTGCCAATTAACGCCTGCGACAAATTACGCCCGCACCGAAATGTGTATCCGAACGGAAACGACGAACCGCAAACCGGAACAAACCGAATGAAACCCAAAAACCTGCTACGGGTTTCCATGCACGACTGATTGCCGATCACTGCACGCATATGCCAACAAAATGATCAAAAAATATGTATGCATACAACATCCGCAAAAAAAATGAACAAAAAACTTCCACCATTACGAAAAAAAACAACAAAAAATGACAATGATGACGGAATATCGACAATAATATACAAATATACAAAAATGTGTGTTCACACAATTGAAAATGGTCGAATAAATCGACCTGGGCTTCGCCCGTGTCTCGAATACACTGTGGAACTGGTCGATGGCATATTGCGGTGTACGGAAAACTGAAAACGCAATGCGAAAACCATACATATACATACATATGTGTGTACCACATGCATTGACGCATTGACGTGAATCCACGGGGATACACACACGCATATATGGTGCGTATCGTGCAAAATTTGGAAAATTCGTACGTCTGGTAAACCAAAAAAAAAAAACACGAAACACGGATAATAAATGCGAAACCAAAAAAAAAACGAACGAACAAACGAATTAAAGCAGACGGCAACGATGCCGACGAACGTGGCGGGAATGGGCGCGTTGGCTGGCGGAGTATCAGGAGTACCGGCTACTGGGGTGCCCGGAGGACTTCAGAGCGCCAGTATGGCGAGCATCGAGCTCGGCAAGAAGCGGATGCGCGACTCCAATGATGATCTGCTAATGGTACCACGGCTTATGCATGGAGTACACTTTCCTTTTTCGTAGCAGGATCACGCGAGAATGGCCCCGACAATAGCCCGACTGATAACTTGTCCGATATTAGAGATAGCATCGCGCGCGCACGCGTACTTCCATAGAAACTTGTCCCGAAGCATATCTTAGCCTCCGCAAAACTTGTTTTCTTAAAGTAGTAACGGGTATCGAGGACATTCCGATCAATTTCACGGGCGCCATGAAACGAGAGAATAGTGGCCTCTTTCCCGGAGGAAAGCGGAAATGCGATTGGACTCGCGGCTAACCGAGTCGCACCGAACTTTCGGGGGCCATTTTCTCGAGTTCCAGTGTAGCCGTATCTTTAAGTTACGAATCTAATTATTGCGATTGTGAATACACTGCCGAGCGCGCACAGAGCTCTAGCTCCAATCTCTATCGAATCATTTCTAACAAAAGTCTACCGAAACTGAGATCAGTCTCAGAAGATGTCGAACGTTCATGAGGAAATAACGGGTGCTTTGGTCTCGCCGGTTCCATTCTGTATTCGAACCACTGTCGATCTTGTCGTGATTTTCTGTCCTAATTCTCACCAAAAGATAGTAATAATCGCATTCGTATCCTCCACTTCCGTCTCAGTTCGTCGGTTTCGTTCTCCCTGAGACGTCCGCGACGAGGAAGATTCGGCGAAATACACAGATACTTCTTTTTTCCTTGATTTCGCTTCGTACTGTCGTTCGTTGCCATGTTGATCGTACCAGAGCTTACGCCTCGTATTGTATTTATAGATCGCTTACTATTTTTTTTTCTTAAACCACTAGCCACGACAGATCCGTCAAAACCCTTTCGATATCGGGATCTAGAGTTCGAGTACAACTTGAGAACGCGGTTTCAATGCCGCGTCGCTCCTATAGCGAGCGCATTATAATTGTGCATAGAGGACATTTAATTAAACAATATGCGGCTGTTCGTGGCTAGTGGCAAAGTATACGATGATTTAATGTAAATTTACCCCTTGGCGATCCCTCTGCCAACATAGAGAGAGGATCCGCGATCGTCAGGTGAATAAAGCACGATTCATCTAAGATCGTGATCCAATCAATGGCTATGCTTACATCTCGAGTCACGCGCGCATTGTCGTTCAAATTAACTAAGTAAAACTTGGAGTCCTAGTCGAGTAGTTTTCTTCATTGACATGTCGTTCGATAGAGCCTCGGTGACCGAACGCAATTTACAGTACGATTATTACAATGAGCCTTGGTATACTTGTATTCTCCCTTTCTCTCTCTCTCTCTCTTTCTCTCTCTCAATCTGATTCTACGCTACGCGCGGTGATAACATGCGACTACCGACGTATTATAATTGAGAACCATTGCCGTGGGAATCATGAGATCGTAAGTGGACTTATGCGCGCGTGCTTCGTGGCGTGTTCCGTAACGAAATTCTCGACTCCGATGTATGCACATCAAGAGCCCCTACTCGCAACGAAGGCCGGAGACTAAAGCGACTACCATGACAATGTATAGAAGAGAAAATATTAAATATGAGAATCAGAAACGTATACGGATCGGGGAGAAGCTTTTGAGTCACGAATTTCGTGTTTTCAGGATGAACGGAACGCAAAACACACGAGAGAAACACCTCTGCGTCCACGGAGCGATAGATCTGTGTAAATTCTGAGCTTGCGCCGATGATGCATGTTGTGCTTACGCGATTATCGAGGTGATGGTGCCAAACACGTCATCCCCTCGAAGCTCTGGACGATGACCGAAGTTTTATCTTGTTTGACAGAGGATCAACGAGTACAAGTCCACGAACTTTTCCATTTGTCTTTCGAGACTACGTTGCCATTCTTTTCTGATACTATGGTCTTTCGGTTTCCTTTTGCTCCGTTCTTCTTCGTACACTTTCTTTATCCGCGGAAATCTCTGTCCTCTTCATTTAGATTCACACCAGGTCTGCTAATACAGCACTGTAGATCGCTTACATACACTCGCACCTCTTTGCGCTCTCTCTCTCTCTCTCTCTCTCTCTCTCTCTCTCTTGTTCTTTATCTATCTATCTGTCCATCTACTTACTTATCTATGAACCTCTCAGTTTCTCGACCGTTCTGCATCATTCTCTGGTCACTTCGTCCTTTCGTTCCTGCTGGTTTCGAGCATTTGCCCAATTCACGGTGATGTCTGAGTCTCGAGATTTTTCCTCCTCTCCCATCCCATCGTTTACGTTAGCTTCGGTAATCCTGAACAGAAGAACTTTGCTCTCACGGTAGCTTTGAGTTTGCGAGTGATTCGTTCCACTCAATTCGCAATTATTTTCCATACATATAGAAACAAAGGATAGTATCAGTATTTGAAGTTTAAGTATCATTCATGCGTGCTACATCGCGATACGATACATTTTATCGTGCACATGCTGTTATCACTTATTTGTTATACATATTACATATCACAGCATAATGACCCTGATAACTTCACTATGAGCTTTCAAGCTTTGGCGTCTCGTCTATGCAGCTTCTAACTGAACTGTTACCACCTCGTTAGATACTTTAATTTCGCTTGTTCATTCCTCGGCTATCGCTGACTGGTTAACCAGTAACTCTCTCTTCCTCTCCCCCTCTCTCTGGCTCTCTCTCTCTCTCTCTCTCTCTTTCACCCTTTCTCGTCCCTTGTTTCTCTCCTGTCGCAGCTTTCGCGAGATTCCTTTGAGTTCTGCGCCACGCCAATTTCGTGCCACGGAAGCCCCGTGCAACTTCTTTTCGTTTACTTCCCCAGTTTCGTTCCGGTAGACGCGGACACGACAGCTTGCTCCTGTTTGCGATGTTTTGCATCGGGTTTCTCGCGACTATTCTCATCTGTCTTTTGTTTTGTGCAATATGGCAAGAAAAATTGCCGACGAAGCCCGCGAAACTAGCTCATCAACCCACTTCAGGGTGATCGTGTTTCGCAGCGTGCCAGCGCATATTACGGTCGCAAGCAGGATATATCCTGGGTTCGTTGTTGACATGTTCACGATAGAAAAGCGCTTTTTCCGATTTGGTACTCATTGCCGGTAGCGGCTGTAGCCGACTTGCAAGCTATACCTAGCTAGAGAGCGGGACAACGATCTCTCGTTAACTAGGCGGTCGTTGACGGTTTTCGATTCTAATAATGACTGGTCTTTCTGACACGCACTGCATTGTGTGACAGCCAGCCGTCGAAGCAGCGAGAGAGAAATACATTTCCAGTTATCCAACCAACGAAACGTCGTCGTTTGGGAAGATCGCCGCAAGCTGCGTCATCGGCACAACTTGATACACACAACGACAGCTCGCCCTTTCTCTCTTTCTCTATTACATGAGAGTCCTCGACTCTACCCTACCTCTTTACTTCCTCGTTCCCCAAGCCTGCGTTGAGAAAAGGCCCACCTTGAAAGCCTGCAATTCTGTCTCGTGCAAAAGCGGGCCCATCCGCCACCCTCCTCGAAATGTCCATTTATACAGTTGCAACGCACTCCCTTTCCTCGAAACTAGTTGAAACCGATCCTGTCTTTGTTGCAGATGGACATGAAGTCTGTCGGATCGTTCTACTACGAGAACTTTGTAAGTGCAGAAACCCTAAACACTGACTCATAATTTATGCCAATTATTCAACATGTTTCATTATAATACACGACTCTTTGCTCATTTTTGCGTCGGTTTCGTGATGCCAATAAAAACACTTTGTACTGGATTGGCTGCGCACGCGTGACGTATCCGTGACAGACTGTCCGTTTCATACCCTTTATTGTGTCACTGTTGAGCATTGTTGCTTACCAAAGTTTTGTGGGTTAGTGCCTTCCGCATCACGGTCAGTCTCATTTGCAATTCTTTATTCGAGATTTTTGATAGCAAGATATAAAAAACATGTATGCAATTCCTGCAATTCTTAGTGAATTTCTTGTATGGCCCGGCCGCAAATGTTAGTTTCAAGTTAGCAGCATCTTATACGTGTCAAACTATACTTCCACACTTGGTGGATCGGGAAATCGAGATTTCAAAATAAAAATAAAGCAAAAAAGAATGGTTCAGCCACAGACAGACGAGGCTTCAGCGGAGGAAGTGTCGGCTCGAGGGGCTCCCATCCGGCAGCAGCCTAATGTCTCTAATCTGAAAACTGTTTATGATTGTTTTTCCAGGCCTTCCCAGGAATGGTTCCGTATAAACGACCGGCGGGCGACAAGTCCGGCATGCCGGTCTATCAGCCAACCGGCGCGACAACGTATCAACAGCTAATGCAGCTGCAGCAGCCTTTCGTGCCTGTGTCATGTGAGTACACTGGAACACCACCCCTACCCACCCAAACCTCTAACCCATCGGTCGTGCAACCCTCGAACATGCAAAGCAACCACCACGCGGTGGCGGTTCAGTCCTCCTCCTCCTCTCAGGGAAGCGGTGGCGCTACCCTCAATAACTGCGCCGACGCCAACAATGGCGTGCTGATGGATCCCTGCAACAATCCGCCGCCGCCACCTCCGACCGCCGACAATAACAGTAACAGTAGTAACGGCAATAACAAGCAGACTAGTACCACGCAGAATCACGATAGCGAGAACACGCGTAACTCCCCCGAATTGAACCACTCCAGTCCCGCGAGCGTACAGCAGCAGCAGCACCATCATCACCACCAACAGCAACAGCAGCAACAGCAGCAACAGCAGCAACAGCAACTCCAACAGCAACACCAGCAGCACCAGCAACACCAAGCGCAGCAGCACCACCAACAGCAATTGCAACAGCAGCACCAACAGCACCAAGCGCAGCAACACCACCACCAGCAACAGCAGGCCAACCAATTGGCGGCAATGTCCGCTGCTTCGGCGGTACCACCCTCGATGAGTCCGTTGACCTCCGTCGCTAGCTTGACCTCGATGCCGAGTGTGGTTAACATGGCCTCGATGGCCTCGATGGTTTCCATGGCGAACGCGCACACGATGTCAAACATCATGACTTCAATGTCGAATTACAATACGATGCCAAGCGTGGCGAGCCTGAACATGCTCAACAGCCTTGGCATGGGTGCCGCTTCGGGCTTGCCCCCGCCGCTCGACCCAGCCGCTCTCGCCAAAGAGGTCGCCCAGAAGAACTACGCGAAGGCGATCAAGCTCTCCCAGGCTTCCCAGTCTTACGGGATCGGCCAGTTGTCGGCCCTTAATTACACCGGCGTAGCCCTGAACAAGCAGGCCCTCGTTAATCCGGCTGCCGCGGCGGCCTCACCAGCGGCGGTGGCCGCTGGTCTACCAGGGAACCCGGCGACACCCAGACAGGTCATGCCCAGCCTCGCTGGTATCCCTGCTGGTGCTCTCGCTTCACCGCTCTCCGCAGGCATACTTGCCTACTCGAGACCACCGACGGCCAGTCCGATCAATCCTTACTCCCTCATGAGGCAGCAAATGCTCCCCAATCCGTACGTCCAGGCCTCCATACCAACTGTACCTGGAGCGGCAGCCGCCCATGGCTCGCCCTACGTACAGAATCCTTATGCAGTCCTTCCGGGTGTAGCCGGCATGCCTGGTGTCGCTGCTAGCGTCGCGGCCGCAGGTGTACCCGGTGTTCCTCAGATGCCACAGATTCCCAATCCGGCTACGATAGCGGCGCAACCACAGGTCGCCATCCCCGCGAGTTCCGGCGTCATTATGCAGCCCTATAAGAAGATGAAGACCTCGTAAATCCCTTGTGCGCTTATCAAGTCAAGGGAAAGGGGGAGCGGAAGGGCGACCCCCTTCCTCCCTCTTGTTTGTCGGTGTGTCCTGGTTCCTTCTTCTGGGCCCTCTGCCTTCTCTCTTTCGACCGCGAACAAATATTGCCCGTCCTCCCTGCGAAAGCACTGTCTTCTACTTTTGTTACCTATGTGTATATGCATCGGCACGTTGCGCCATCTTCCAATTGATTTCTCCAAGCGACTTCACAGTTCACACCGGAGAACTCTTTTCTATTGGACAGCTAAGACAATTCTTTTATCAACAACAAGTGTTATCAATCAACACGCACTCTGCAGAACATTGGCCCCTGTACATGAAATGATAATGGGAGCTCGCAAGTAAATCGAATTGTCGTTATTTAGTCGGTGTGGACTCATTGAGGCGGGCATATTTGTTCTTGTCCACGGAAAAGAGAATCCTGACCTGTGAGCGGGTGCGAGGCGAGCGGTGAATTGCCGAAGTAAAAAAAGTTCCGAAAATAGTTTCATTTTCTAGTCAGACATTGTCGGTGAACAGTGCCTTATTGACCCGATTCCACTTGGAATGTTTCATGTTTCGAACGTGTCTCTGTAAAGAAGATTGGCGAGCGGCGTGATGACCTGACGGTCTCTCCGTTCGATTTCCCTTCGATTGCTTGCCACAAGACGTCCGCGAAAGGCGTCCACCACAACTCTTGCTCTTATTTTCATGATAAAACGAAAAAGAAAACGAAGCTACCAAGACTTGCCGGTTGAGTCCGCGTTCACGTGACACGGAAGTCCTCGAAATCATTGTTGGCGGAATACATCCATAGATATATATGTCCATTACATATTTTTTTTATTAGTATTTACATATATAGACAAATAGATTCCTGATAGCCTAGCCTACGTATATAGTATATACTAAATATATATATATACACATATATATTTAGCGATAAATGCAGAAAAATGTCGGCGTAAATTGTGCACGTGATTTTACCTCGACTAATTTAGTAGTAACGTTGATTGTCGCCAGGCGACACCGTTCCGTTTTATCCAATGATACGGACACATTACTTGTTGCAATATTTTAGATTCTTCTTTTTCTTTATTATAAATTTCCGTTACTCAGAAAGTTTTTATCCTCTATGACGTTTATTCGGCGAATAAGAGATTTTGTTTGAAATTGTGTGAAAGGATTTTATTACGCGACGTTACCCGCGTTTCGGAACCGAACGGAAATTAATGCCTATGTCACGTTACGTGCAAACAACTTGCCTTTAAGTGGTAGACGTTAATTGCAGTGTCCTATGTGTGAGAGTGTTAGATAATATTAGCTGTCGATCACGCTTGGTCGACTATACATTTACTATATAGTAGCTAATTTGCCGGATCAGAAATTTCAGTTATATCTGTTACAATTTTAATGAATTCCACGCAACGCTACGAACGTTACTCGCATGGTTCCAACTTCCAAGGCGTCGTTTTAATGGTATACTCCTTTGATGTTTTTTACTCCGGTGCTAGTAACAAATGTTTATACAGTTTTTAATCCGATTTGCTTATGAATCAGTTACGAACCATGCGACAGATCCTTTACGTAGCCATACTTTTACGTTAACATTACTCGTACAGAGTCATTTGAGTTATTACATTTTTGCCCTAGTATTGCAAATGTAGTTTTAGAAAAGTGAAAGAGATGTCGAATTCAAAGTACGAATCCATTTCAATAATATACTTTGCGTTGTTAAACTCCCTGCTACCTCAGGGAGTGTACTGTCCTCACGTTGTTAAAGTTGCCAGAGTTGTTTTGAAATTTTTATTGGTTTCTCCCGCTCGTGCGGTTTGGTCGATTACGTTTGGAGGAAGTGAATACTTCCACGACTATTTTACCATCATATGTTTCCTAGAAACACACTTTGCACATCGACGAGCTGAGAGAGCCGGAGCGACGCGGTATCCTTATGAATAGTTGTAATAGTACTACTTGTACACTTAGAACATAGTGAGAGAGATAGATATAGAGATTGCGAAAGAGCGAGAGAGCGAAAGAGAGGGAAGGGGAGAGCGAAAGAGAAAGAGAGAGTGAGAGAGCGAGAAAGAAAGGGAGACGGAGAGCGAGAGTGCGAAAAAGTGCGGTAACGGGAGAACGAGTCGTCCTACGTTTAATCTAGTGTATATTTATCTAAGATATCGGCGCTAACCTACCTTCCTTTTTCGATTCAATTCGGGGGAGTTTATTGCACACAGTGAACCTCGTCAATTGCGACCTACGAGCTTATGCATTTAGCCTGACGCGTGACGAGAAACAAAGTCGAGACGACAGGAGAGAAAGTGAATGGCGAGACAGCCCGCGAATGCATTTCTTGGGCATAGGGAGCTTTGGAGAGGAGAGAGAAGAATTAAGGCGGGACTAAAGTTGCTCGGTCTAATTTCGAGAGCGCAAGGCATGCCCGGCGGGTCTCGTGCCCGCTCGGCGCAAAGGCGAAAAAGGTAGAGAGCGAGTTCACATGCGCATTATTCGTACACGAGCGCACAAAAACAATACACAGAACACGAACACGGCACAACACGGAACAAGCACTGACTCACAAGATCACAGGAGAAGAGTAATTAGCATTATGCATTTCTCAGTAAGCTTGTAAAATGTAGGGCTAAGGGAAGGGAGGGGAGACGCCCGAACGAACACGCGTGAAAAAGAGATAGAAGGGCGGGTCGAGAGAGAATTGTCCTCGTAGTGAGAATGTAGTCTAGAGTCTAGAGTGGACTCGATAGTTCCCCGTTCTGTGTAACGGTACACGCTAAGTCTGCCAGTGATTTGAAAGTTCGTTTAGCCGAGACATACTACCTGAGGGAGCGCATACGATATACGTAGATCTATAGATGTGCTAATAATTCTCTCTATACTTACCCAAAGGAATATCGAGGGAGATATATTATTTGTATTAGAGTAGTATATACATAAATACACACAGTACACTAGCACAGAAGTAGGAAGGGGTTAGAATTACATCGAATGCTCTCATCGAAAGCTAGTCCGTGCACCTATTCGATTGACGCCAGTAACGAGGAGAAATTTCAAGAGTTTCCACACCAATGCGAGTGAATGCACACCTTGGTTTGCCAATGAATATCCAATCTAAATTCCAGAATTGACGATTGTAATAAGAAACCCTCGTTACTGGTTGGTCATCTTCGTTACCGATAGCGGGATTAGAGGCGATTTCTGCGGTCACGAGGATCGAAGTGCACGCAGCAGACATACACGCACAATACTGCAGACCGCCAAGTAGGTGCACACGAAACATGGTCTTCCAGAGTGACAAGGGGAGTACGCACGCGATCGTGGTGAACTAGCTTTCCTTGGAAGAACGACGTGTGGTGTACAGACACATGCATCCTTCGGACTCCGCGGGACTCGGAGGAGTCGTTTCTAATGTAGCGCACCTGGCGCGCGCCCTCGGTGCCGCTCGATTGTGATAGTATGTGAGGTGTGTCGAAAATCGTAAGGAGCCCATACAGGCACGCGACTACTGCACACAAGCGCACTCTCTGCATCGTGAACACGAGGGACACGAAGTGATTGTGCTAATGCAACGATATGCTGTAGATTAAACTCGCGAGAGAACGCGTATGCACGGCCTCGTCGATATAATCGAGAACTGGAGGGAAGGATACCTGCGAAACCCGAATCGCACCCCCAAGTTCCATTCCATTGAATGATTCAAGATCGAACTTTTGCGAGTACCAAGTTACTCTGAAAGGAGATCGCGGGGGTGCCAGGATATCCGCGCGAAGTCGAGCGAAAAACAGTGGAAGTGCCTTCCCCTTGCACTCACACATCCACACACACATGTACGCGCGCCACGGTACACAGTAGATACGACAGGTACATACATGCATACAAGGATGTCGAATGTATACTACGTACGAACACGAGCACACCCTACAACTACCTATGATTATACATACACGTAAATATAAGTACATATATATAATTATATAATTATATTTATATATGCACACATACGATATGTGTGTATACACACCCATGCGTGTGTAACACGAGTGCGGATAGAACTTGCGCGTATGCATGAATATGGGTTGCACGTACTACGTAATGGCGCAAGGACGCGGTGGCCGGATACTTGGCAAAAAGCCGATTGAGCCTAGAACAGATTATTTTGTGAACTATGTAGAAGTCTATATTATTATATATATGTATACACACACGCAGCAGCACGCATAGCTGCATAAATGCGGTGAGCGTACATTGCAGTGCGAGGTAACCTATTGTAAGCGAGCAAACAAGATTCTACGATGTAACTACATACTACGTACCTATCCTATAAGTATATACTACACTACACATACATATATTACATGCATACAGCTAGTATTTATTATTGTGTACTGTACTGTCTCTTCTTAAAGTTTCCAAGTATTGTACATCCTCGGGAGACTGTGCACCTGTGTACATGTGAGGATCCGCACCACACGTGGACACAGATAGAGCGAGGAGAGACTGGCGCGCGGCGGCGGTCCGCACCGAATGCAGGCATACGTATCACATGTACACACGTCCTCCACCCGACACATAGACAGATACACTGTCAGGCCTATGTATAGTAGTCTATATATGTCGATATTACAAGTACGAAGACCCACCACAGCCCCCCACGGGTATGTGCGCATTGGGCACACTGCGAGATTGTACACGCGCCGAATCATTCTCCTCTCCTCTTTTTTCCGTCGGGCCCCGGGTTGACTTCTCGTTTCTAGCCGCTCGCCGAGCAGCGTGGGCACACGCCAATTCTTGCACGCGCATTACCGTTGTCCGGGCGAGAGAAGAGCGAGAGCGAGAGAGGGAGTCCGAGAGAGCATGAACAGCACGAAGCGAGTGACGGTCACACCACGCATCGCCGTGCCGCGGTGCAGATCAGTAGGGAAAGACACGTGATCGAGGCAGGCTTTGGATATCTATGCACAATTGATAACTGTCTGCAGGCTGCGCCCTGATCCTCCGCAAGGAGTCCTCGAGATAGAGAAGGGGAAAGAGAATGAGAGAGGGAGCGCGAGAGAGAAAGTGGGAGAGAACGAGAGAGTACAAGAGCCAGAGAGAGAGAACAAGAGAGGGGGAGAAAGTGAGAGGGAGAGCAAGGGGGAGAGAGAGGAAGAGAAAGAGAGAGAGAGAGTGAGAGAGGGAGAGAGTGGGAGAGAGAAAGAGAGAGAGAGAGAGCGAGCGAGCGAGCAAGAGTGAGAAAGCTCCCGAATGCGTTTTTGCGCGTGCACGCTCACGGGGTTTGTCAAGGAGTCAGCCAGTATTTGTAATAATAATGCTTGAGAAATGCATGAATATTTGTTTTATTAATGCTTCTTCTTATTTCATCTCTTTCTACCGATATAAAGAAACAGAACCTCCCGAGATATCTCGCTAATCCCTTGTAATATTTATATTTATATTTATGTATATATCTATACATATATATACATATTACACATACTGTATGTATATATAATCGTGTATTACTCAATATTGCGCCCATTACTGCTCACAGCCTTAGCCTCGCTTCCTGCTTCCTTTGTTTTCTAATATCTCCCAATTGAAATCGTTCGACTCGGTGCTTGAACTCTGTCGCTGTTAGTTAGTTTGATATATCGCGCTCCTCTTTACGCCGCTGTGGCATAATTCTAGTTGAGTTACTACCTTGTAATTAGTCGTGTCATCGGCGCGAAAATGGTTTGCAACTTGCAGCTCTTTCTCGCGTCGATTTCTAAAAGTATATCAGTGGTGTCAAGCACACGATGACTTCCAATGACCGGTAGATATTTAGTCGCTTTCATTATGAAGGAGCCGTAAGAAAGGAGCGTACCGCTCACGTACTATATCTTTCACTTCCCTGTCTTTTACTTCGTTTATTTTGACCGTATCCCCGTTCACCTACCTATGGTATTTTAGTTTATGCGCTACCGGATCCAACCGTATCCCACGCCCGCCGCTTTTCCTACGCTTGAAGTTGCGATATTCTTTCGGAGGCACGAAGGAGGTAGATGCGTGGGTACAAGTGTCCAGGATCGATCACGCAGATCCCCATCCACTCCTTTCCCCGAGAATCCCATGCAATCGCTACATCGAATCCTCCCCTGCCAGCTGTATCTTACTAACAACCGTTAGCAAAAGGTCGATGGACATTCTGATTCTGAAATGCAGCTACATGCCTGGTACTACGCAACGAGAAGCAGCGCACAGCTTTTGTCGGAGCCGGTGCACCTTTTTTGCCATCCCATTTTTTGCTCGTGCTTCTTCTCCGTTTCTACGAATAAATACATACTTTGTGGACCTCTCAGCAGTACGCATATTTTTTACTTCGACCTTTTTCATCAACTCTCCACCCACTCCCCCATCCTTGCAAGCCTCTACCGCTGCCCCCCAAACTCGGTTCGCTTATTTATCCAGCTTCTCTATTATTTCTAGCCGCTACAGCCTGCGCAAGGAAGCCGCGCGTGTGCCTACTGAATCTAGACTTTTGTAACGCTTGGCACATACCGAGGCTTCAGTAACATGTACATTAAAGTTTCGCCGATGGCCTCGCACCACCGGGGGCCATCACTCCTGCGGTGGTGGTCGCAGCGTCGCCGTATCGCCTTGAATTAGAATCTAATTCCGGCCGGCACACACCGCCAGGTATCCCAGGGAGCGCTCGCTCGAGGAATCCCGGCTCGGTCGCAGGCCCGAATCAGATGAATAGCCGCTTGACAAGTCGACGTTATGATCGAACTTCGCTTAATTCGGCTGTGCTTTGGAATTGTCTCTCTTTTTACAATTTACATACACGCGCGGAGAAAAGAGTGCTACGCAGTTTTCGCGCGACGACGATCTCCAGCTGCCGCGCACCCGGTGCGTTGTACGGTTCTCACCCTCTTTGATTTCGGGGCAACGAGTCGCGAGGGCTAACTCTCCTGCCGATCATCCGGCCACTAGAGAGACGTTCGAGTACCACGATCAATGCCAGCAAAGGGATACCCTCTTGGCGAATGATTCGGTTGTGCGGCCTTTGACACTGTTTTTGCACCGAGACGTTTAACGTTGCAAAATTCCCACCGTAGCCCCATTGAAATTTACGCCGGCGCGATGCTAGCCGTTGTCTGTTGCGAATATATGCTTCGCTCGGGCAGCAGCAAGTCTGGTTCATTGTTGGCCCTGCGTCTAGTGGAGCGTTCGAACGAAAGTTTGTAGCTTCAGATTCAGAGAGAAAGAAAGAGAGACAGAGAGCGAGTGAGAATGAAAGAGGGAGAGAGAGAGAAAGAGAGAGAGAGAGAAAGCCTGGCCAGCAAATTAACCCGGAGGAGCCAGTGAAACGTCCAGGATGATTTGACGTGGGTTTACCATCGCACTCCAATGTCCAAGACGTGAATACTATCGGTGGATACGTACAGGGGGAAACTGGAGCGAGTATGTAATGAACTGAAATGCTAAAGCCGCCGACCGCGCGCCACTTAACTCCTGCTCCGGTAAGGGTGAAATAACGTCCTGGAGATGTTCGCAACTTGAACGAGTTCGCAGGGAAACCCCGCACACCCCGATACCTGAGCCCCAATTCTATCGCGACAAATCCTTTTTGGGTAACTATCTTGCCGAGTAACTCCAACGTTCCGCTCTGTATGTATACACCTATGTCGAGGTAGCAAAAGTGAAGTGTGAAGCACTCTTTCCGATGTAAGTATCGCTGTAGCACTTTATTTTGTCGCATATGCCAAGCTTAAGCACTTAAGCTTCAATGTGTATTAATATACATACTGCTCGAGCAGCTGCTACTCTTAGCAGTAGACCGCTTGGTAGAGATCGTACGCTTATGTCTACAAGGCTTACGTTTATTTTCCTGCGTTTTTCACTCACGGTCGCTTCGATCGAAGTTAAGTATGACATTCTACATTTGCCTGTCTTCTCCTCACTCTTGGATTTGACTGACCAGCGTTGACACCAACAAGATAACACGCATGCTACACCTCTGCAAACACATGCGAAACAGATATCGACACACTGCTCTCGCACGAGACACGAAACTGCAAGCGCATGCGAACACAATGTTGTGTGTGTGTGAGTGTGTGTGTGGGTGTGTTACTAGAGAGTCGCTGGACTCGATAAAGAGAAGCACGTACCATTCTAATTTTGGTTTTCGACATCTTGATTTCCTCTATCTGGTTGTCTGGTATGAGGAATGGATGTGCCATTACTGTTAGCGAATTCTTTTGCCAATTTTCTTGAGGCGAATGCGAATGATGCGTTAGACATAGGCTGAACTCTACTCTACACACGTATATTCGATGCACGTTAACGCGCAATCATTCATGGTGTCTCTTTAAACTTTCTGTTTCATGCTTGCCCTCGCCTGGATTTCCACCGCACGTCTTTCGACCGAAAATATGCCATCGTATACCGTTTGACCTTGCCCTCTGCCAACGCTTTCATCCGTGGTCCGTCATCCCGCCAATGCAACCCGACCCGATCCGACCCGATCCTATCCGATGCAACGTCCAACAACCAATCGCTCCTCCACGGCGCTCCACGCACGTGCCTGAAATACACTTTGACTCCGAAATTAAATCGATACGCCACGCGTGTCTCAATCATCCCACTCCACGTGCCAATAAACCGCCGATCCTTCCTCCGGATCAACCACCGTCATTCCTCAATCTCTGCGGCGCTCCACGCCCCCTCCTTCCACGCGAACCTTCGCTAATTAACTACATTTATGTGGCGATTGCGACAATTCCTCCGACCCATGCGTTGCCGCCGTACCACAAATACGATTCTCGGCATGGCGCGTCACACCCACACACTCCTCTCTTGTACTGTCGGTGATGGTCTCACGCTCCTTGCGAATATCGAAAATCTCGTACAAACGATGCACTCCATTTTTCCTCCTGCTACTTGTGTGTAAAAATCTGGTGCGTCCCATCGCATCGCATATTCGGCTTCCACACGCCGTGAACACGTTGACATCGTACGTTCTGTGTACTCGATCATCATTGTCGCATTCGACATTGTGGAGTATCGTCACGTCAATCGATATACACATACACGTTCATACGTGTATCTGGATAATTATCCTCGACTGCTGGCTTGATATGTGTGCGCTGCTGCCATATTATCGCCATGCACGTCCAACATCCGTGAATGCAACAACCACCATCACCGTCGTTCTATAAAAAACGATAACAATCTGTGCATATACCCTGGTACATGATGCATCTTTCCACGCCTTCGTGGGACAAAATGGACAACAAAACACTCTACGGCGCCATAACATTTTACCAAATTTCTCGGAGCATTCATACACGGAAACAACGCGCAACAACGCGCAACAACAATACAATGTCAACCTTGCACAAAAATACGATGCCACCACTCCCTTCCTACACGCACGGGAAATGGACGCACGGCGACAAATTACACTTTAATTTTTCCTGCTTTTCGCGGATCCACATCCCTCCAACAACAATTCCCGTCTGAACCCTGGCTCGGTTTTAACCGCGCCGAGCGAATTTCCCCGCAACTGTACAACCATGTGTCGACGAATCCTTCATGCTCCTTTCGTGGATTGTCACAACTTTCTGGCAATCGCTGCGACCTGATTGCTCCACTACGAGAACCTTGAAAAATCTGAAAAAAAAAACAAAAAAATATGTTCGAATTCGTTTTCGTACATGTACCTGGGTGCTCTGAGGGCGCGCACTACCGCGCCCCCATTTTGATTTGGTGTCTTCTCCACCGAATTGGCCGTCTGGTAATGAACGGCCAAAAATGCTACCAATATTTGAAAAAAACCGTACGAACACTGCCTCGTTTGCTGCATGTGGATCGCCTTAGCAGCCTTAGCCACTGTCGGGGCCCAAGTGGTCCCCCAAAACGCTCACTGTGTCGTCTACACAGACAGCTGCGGACAGGTAGACTCATTATTGTAACCAGTTTTTTACCCAGCCTCGAGCCTGCATTGGAAGCACCAAGCGCATGTGATTACCCCACTCGAACTTGACATGTCCTCCTGCGTATACACTCGCAATATCTTATGTAGCTCGAACTGCTATCAGCCGGCCGGATTGGGACCGCGCACACTTGGTGCTCCGATGTAAGCTCGAGCTTTTAATGCTGCTAACCTTCAAAGTTAACGGACGAGAAGACCACACACACTCGTGCACTTTACACCGCTCGGTCTTAAATTCAAATGCCTGTTGAACCAAATGTGAATGTGATCTATTTGCCGGTGAATTCTACTACATATACATATGCAGGAGCAGATATACATACTGTGTGTACGGTCCTCGAGCTTCGGTAACTTTGGCTAAGACGTAGCTTTTGGGGGCATCTCCCTCACAACTGCTCACCGCAACTATAACTGCGAATAACCACTGCCTTATCTGGTGTTTGTCTATTATTATTACATCAATAATTATTATTATGCTACTTCGAAAGCGTTTTCGTCACCCGCCGCCCCATCCTCAAACTTGAGTCCCGCCCTACTACCCTCACCCCCAAGCTCGTCAGGCCCTCACGCCAATCTCACAACAATCCTATTCACAGAGAAAGAGATGCACGCTTCTTATTACAGTAATTTAGAAGGACTTTTGTATTAAACGGTCTGCCATGTATCTATATAGTGTATACATTACACATATTACATACATACTATTATTATTATGTCTATCATGCCATTGTCTTGATACGCTTCTTTCACTAACGTTTTCGCGTTATTTGTGGATGAGGAATTTCATCGGGATGTCTAATGCCGCCGCCGCAGCTACCGCCGCCGCCGCATCTAAGAGCAACTTTTCACCTTTGTACGCTTTCTTTCTTATTTCATATATTTCTATATACATATACACATATGTATCTATAGTTTGTTTCCCAATCTCCTCCAGTGCATCTACTTTGCCGCAGTAGAAATTTACGATATGGTCAACTTGTTACGTTGGCGAGCGCGTACCTGCATGCCCGTTAATATTAATCTTATTGCCTAGTCGGCGGAGAGAGTCCGCGCGATCAATTACTGCTTTCAATGAACTCAATGAATATATTTTGTTAGCGGGATATCGTGGTCCGGATAGTTTTCCTTCTAAATTGACAGTTTCCCGAAATCGCGCGTTTGTTTATTTGTTTGGTAATGTGGGTTTTTGTCGAATGTTTTGTTTTTTTACTTCGTGCTAAAATGAGAATGACAATGGCGTGATCGAGGCGGTCGATGAATAACGCAATGTTGTGAACCAACGCGGAGTTTGAGCTGGAGCATCCTTTTTATACCGGTTAACACGGCTTTCCTCCTTACGAGACGCTCAGAAACGCTCGGCGTTGCGCAGAGATGAGCAAACACCTTTCGCTTGAATAGAAGGCTTCCTCACACGCATAGAATTAACTTTGAGCCGCGCGAATCGCTAAATGCATCGGGGCTAGAGAGTATTACTGAGAGGCGCACCGGTTGCTCGTAGTACGTGTCACATAAAGCGCAATTACGCTTCGAAAGCAGGCTAACCATTATTGAGAGTGCAGAAAAGAACGTGTAGGAGATTAAGAGACAGGGAAGATAAAGGGCAGAAGATATATCCGATCTTGGCAGAGCTTTCCCCCGGGGCGAAAGCAGCAACATCTCGCGAGCACAGACGCCGCGCGGGCAGAACAGAGCGGCCCTTCTCATCCTCTTTCTCTCTTGAGAATATCCAAAAAACGGCAAAAAGCAAAAAGCAAAAAGCAAAAATGAAACAAACAAACAGTGAAATCTAAAGAAGGAGCAGCTCGGTTGTTATGGTTGCGGAGTCGCAGTTGACCTAGTGCTGAACTTATTTGCAGTAGAATATTATTAATTTGGAGAGCTTACGACACCCCATCTCTACGCTACACTGACCACAACCGCATACACACTTTCTATCTCTGATTGCCAATGACCGGGCGCACGCGACACTTTGGTTCGCTGGCGTGGATCACTCGGGAACGTCTTCTGTCTCGTAGCTTTAGTAGTGCGTGGATGTGTGTGTTTCAAAGCCTTAGAATTCACGCGCGCGAACCAAAGGCGGCGGTTACGGTCGGGCTTTCGCCACCACACCAATGCTTGGGTGAGAATCGGTTCGATGCTTCGACTATCATCCGACTGGGTAGCCTGTGGGAGTGCAAAATTAAGTTGGGAGATACAGATCAAGTCTAGAGAACACGATCACCCAAGCAGCCAACAAAAATCCCCCTTCTCCCGGGCCATTATTTGCATGACCAGATTCTGTGTTCGTAGCGAATTATCTCTTACGCAATAATTGCAAGACTTACTTATTATGACATCGTTATTATCACCGTCATTGCTCTCACTATCACTGCGAAACACCTCGATCTGTTATCCCCTTTATTAGTCCCCTTTATGATCATTCTCTTGATTGCTATCTTCCGATTACGCTCGTTTCTTTCTCGATGTTCCCACATGCAAGAGACGTTTAAACGACGAGCACAATAGTGGTATACATATAGGGAAGAGCTAGTGCTCCCGTTACTCTTTTCGTGAAGCATCTTATTATTATACCTATACGTACATATTTTGCACGCTTTAATGGTGAGTCTCTGGTATAGTTTTTGCGCGATGACACTTTGTTTCTTTGTTCTCTCTGTTTTTTTTTGTCTTTTTGTTTCTCGATTCTTTCACGTTATCTCTGTCTGGTAGGTTGTTGATGCTTCTACCTAACGTTTTGCTAACACGGAAACCGTTCTCTGGAATTTGATGTTTAATACTTACTTGCTGCATTTGTCTATTATATCTCCGAACATACAGATTATTTTCTAGATACGAGTGTACGTGTGTGCTCCTGTGTGTGTACATATAATATGCATTCATCTCTTTTGCTCGGGGGATAATAAAAGGAACGAATAGTAGCGTAGCTGTGCGCCGGCATTTCTGCTTCACTCGAGTCTTTTATTCGCATTCTTTTGATAGCCAATCTTCTACGGCTCGCATATTTGTGTTTCTCGTTTTCGTTCTTCCTGTTTTCCCGTTTGCCGATTGTAGAGCTAGTATTACCAGCGAATTCGGGGCGTGCAGTTGGGGTTCGTAGATTTGCTGTTGCCGACGAAAATTGGATACCGGGATCTTCGGTTCATGGTGCTCGGACTCGAGTGAAAGATACCTTCCATTATCGGAACAGTCGCGCAGTTACCATCATATTATATAATTACATGCACACAACGACCATATGTAGTCATTGTTTTCCATCTCGCAAATTAGGTTTACGTTAAGCCGATACCATCCTATTAGCATTCTCGTTTCAATCGCTACACGGCGAGAGCGTAGCAAAGTGCTTGCAACTGCTCGGGAAACTTACTTTCACGTTATCTCACGATTTTTTTGCCACTAAAAATTCAGTACAGTCATCGCGTCAAATGGCCCGTTGAGAAGAGGGCTTTCACAGTTGATTCGCAAATTATTACTTCGCGCGCCAGCCGTTGAGTAAGGTGCTAGAATCGCGAGTGGGCCTCACACGACATCCCGCGATCGTAGACACTTTCGCGATTTCCAATTCAAATTCGCGAACATCGCTCTCACCGGTCATTACGGAATTAGTGAGCGGGTTGGCGAAGAAGAGCAGGTATAACAATTGCCATGCTGAATATTTCAGCTAAGAGTACGTCCGGCTGATACGGTTGTCCGGTAGTGTTCAGATAAAATTTCCGAGTAGAGGATCCTCTCTTTATAGGATTAGCATAATTGCAAGCTCGCACGCCAGTCGTTTGCGCGAAGGAAAAACACACTTAGCCTCCTCGTGTTCTATCTTCGTTTGAAAAGAGCGCTCTCTCGTATTTCCCGATTTGCCAGTGCGTGCGTGATCCGCTCGAGAGTGATGCGGTTTTCTGGAAAGTTTGCTCGCAGCCGACTAATAGAAGCATCAATCGCAGCAATCACAATTATACACGAAAAACGTATAGGGAGTGTCCTGTTCGAAAAGAAATGTTCTACTGCAAATTTACCCGATAAATCGACATGCGCAAATAATCGAGGCGGGCAACGGGCAAACAAATGGCGCGATAACATTTTTCTCGTAATGTACCGATCGAAAGGTAATAGTAATACTGCAAATTAAATCGAAACCGCGTGGCCCAGCCCGCGCACTTGATTATTCGCCCATCGGTAGCTATTAATTAATATCTATTCGTATGCGATTCGATTTCTTAGAGCATGTAATGTATACCGTGAATATGCTCTAACACTGGAGAGTCTGTGTGCGTGGAGATCCGAAAGTGTCCGACCGAAGCGCGTTGCAAGAAAGATCATTCCTAGATGACTGACAGTTGTCAAGAGTGTATGTGCGTCTGTCTGATAATGTTTGTGCGTCAGAGAGTGGATGTCAGAGGTGTGCGTGTTTCTTGGCTATCTGAGATACCGTAAGGTTTTTTTTAACGAAAAACGCCACTCTATCGTGAATAATGCTATATGGGTCTCTGACACATTTTCTTTCAGTTACTGGACACCCTCCCGGTGTGCCAAGATTTTAATCGACAAGTCTGCAACCGTCCCGCCTGCAAGTTTATCCATCTCAGTGACGGTAAGCTCCCCAATATTTACTTATGCGACTTTCTGCCATTTCTAATCGGATTTCATATAAATGCTGAAAAAGTGTATTGTGAACTAATGAAAAGTAAGTGTCAACAATACCTAAGTTTTTTTCACGAACTTGAAAAACACAGGTTTAGCAGTGTTAGAATTTGAAAATGCAGTTGTATGAAATTGGACGATTTTTTCGACTGAAGTTTCAGTTGGCCGGTGCTGTTTTCTCCCTTGCAGAAAGTCAAGGAGTAGATCGAAGCTATTATAGACCTCCTCTTTTATTCATTTGACAATCCAGTAGTTCAGCCCACTCTCTTTCTGTATGTGGGGCACGTCGCTATAAATCACCGGCGTTCTCAACACGCGGTATCGATTCATTGGAGCGCGGTTGCCTTTACTTGATTTTCAGTCCATTGTGTCGACCAATTGATATCATTTTCGATATAGAATCGAGGAAATCGTCAGATGGAATGCGCCGGATAAATGAACCTTTCCTCGTGTTCTCGTAGGCTTTACTTGAGCAGAGGCATAGTCGAACTGAACTCGGTATAATTAGGTGTTTCTGTCTTGATTGGACTGTTGCAGGAAACGTGGAGGTGATCGAGAATCGCGTAACGGTGTGCAGGGACGCAGTGAAGGGTGCGTGCATGAGGCCCCAGTGTAAATATTATCACATACCGGTCGCGTTGCCACCCGCGCCCTTGATGGCAATCACAGCACCTGCGACACCCTAAGTTACAACCTCCCTCGTTGAGGGGAGGAATCGCGACCTGGCGAACCAAGGAGCCAAGAACAGATCTGAGAGCGTGCGCGAACAGATGATTCCGACTGAGAAGATCTGACCTCACGCATCCATTGCGAGGATAGCCCGACGATCAACTGTCAACGGGATCAGCGAATGGGAAGAACGATAGACCGTTAGCCTTGTGCTCTTGCTGCCGACAGCAAACAACAAGGCGAGAACCAACCGTAACCGAGAAAATTCATTGTGACTGAGTGCTCGTACACGAAGTCTTCCTATTTCCAACCACGCTTTTCTTATTTTCTTCCCTACCGATCCCTTTTTACATCGTAACGCGTACTGATAGTTTATACGATACGCAGCTGTGCGGAGATTATTACTTTCGTTCCTTTATTTTCATCGAATTGCCAACGGACGGCGATTACCCAGTGAATCGACTTTGTCGTCCAGTGCTTCCGTCTTCGTTCGTCACCGATAATTTAGGCTTAAGAGATTCCCGTTTTTCTTTGTGATTTCAATGTTCCGGATTTCCCCGGTTTTTAGTCTTATATAGCGAGACTAATAGTTTAGTGTCGCGCGACTTTAGCGTTCAACAGAAACCTTACGATAGCTTAGGGACTGTAACCAATCCTGATTTCAGCAATGGAGATTATTATTATTATTAGCGTTATCATTACGTCCTTTTCTGCCAGTCACTCAGCAGAGATAGATCTACCTCAGATCTATATCACGCATTACGGCCTTTAATTTGACTGTTGGTTCAAGTCTCACTGGGATCGTATCGCGGCAGAGATGGAGAAAGTAACGTCAAGAGGCGCATATTTCCTCTGCTTTACGGTTCTTCCATGCGGCTGATAATTATTTATAACGGAAGAACGGTCGTCGATTGGATAGATGATGGGAACACAGCTCGTTCGAAGAGCCCACGCGATTCGGATGTAGCCTGACAATCCGCATATAATGACTTCTCTTCGTTCCGGCACGTGAGAGGAAGTTCGCGCACGAGAGAGAAATGCTCCAAGATATTGTTCCACAAGACCGTATAAATATAATGTACACATATATTAGGTATAAACAAAATATATATATACATATATGTGTGTGTGTATACATACATATATATAGATATATATATATATAAATAAATCTATAGTAATAGCGGCGCATATGCGTTCACGAATCTGAAAACTGGAGGGAGAGCAGCGTGACACGTGCGCAACCAGTTCGAATCTCGCCGGAGAGATAGGGTCGCATTTCCCTGGATTTGCGAGGGCGCAGGTTCCTCCGTGGCGAGAACCTCCCTCGAATTAATCGTGATCATATACACAATGTTGACCTCGAAAGCCTGCCCAGGCGCTCTAATTATACTTATCCGGCTGTTCGGCGGCCACGTGTTGGCGCGAGGAGCGAGCAATGAGGAGAGGAAAACAGATCTTAAATAGTAAAATGACGATATACATATATAACAAGTGATGAGAGGTAGGAGATATTCGAGTTAAAGATAAATTACGCCCGAATAACAACACAATCCCGACAATGAGGAACGAAGTTTTGATACTCGTATTATATTAACAAATTTCACACGATATTTTGTTTTTACGATATACGGGCGTGCTTGTTCGTACGCGCGTCCACTGCGTAACCCGGTCCACCCTAAAGCTCCCTTTAGTCGCCTCTTGCAACAGACAGGAGGTACCCCAGACCTGTTCTAAGCCGGCAACTGTATGGGAACGCTATATTACAAGCGTATATATGCGAGAACAACACGAAAAAAGGAAATGAAAAAAGTGGCATTCTTATACCCAAGGCATACATTATCTCCTTGTAAAGATAATGCACGGAGGGAGAAAAGGATCGACAAGTGGTTTAAGAGCAACGAAGCCCGCTCAATAAGTGTGGCTGAGGAGCCTTATTTACCACACGTGGGTTCCGGTTTCTTTTGGTCCTGCCTTGCGCGTGATTGAGAGCACTGAAAATTTATGTTCCAACCAATGCTTTGATCATTAGCCTTTAGTTCACTTAACGAGAACGTGTATTGATGCATTACATTCGATAAATCAGGTTGTTAAGCGAGCAGAATGAGCGCGACGTAGTGCATTTGTATTGCGGGAAGTTAAATGCAATAGAATGTTATGTTTTCTTTTTTCGTCGATAATTTGGGAAATGCAATGCTGAGAGTTAGTACTCGATTCGCTTTCCCCTGCACTGCGCAAAGGGCTCACCATTAGCCGGGTCTTTTCGGATTTTTATATTTTACGACTTTGCTTTGAACAATATTCTCTTTTCACGGCCATTCTCTTTTTGATCGCGACCTTTGGGAGTGCACGTACGTACAGACAATTAGCGTATTCGACGGCAGATGCTCGCGAGGGTAAAAGACCGAATGTTACACATATAGCGCAGGACTATCAAGCCGGGTACAGTTTTACAGTCGATTAATTTAGGCAGTTTAAATATCGACATTAACGTCCAGTGCTCCTTAAACGAAAACCGCATTCCAATTAACTTCGAGCACAAGCTTATTTTGCATGGAACTCCGGCAAATTCGACCCACGAATTCGCCAGGTGAACTCGAGAGTTTCAAGTGGTACGAGTGAATTTAAAGCAGAATACCGACCGCCGTCCAGGAAAGGCTTTCACCTACTTTCCCGACCAAAACCTACGACAGTACATCTCTCCTCTCATTGACGCAACGCTGCAACTGAGAAATCTCTTACACTGTGATGAACGGGAATCCTTTGCGCACCCCTCCTTTTTCAAACACATCCACACACAGACACCCACACACCCGTGCCGCAAACTGACATCAGTCGCGTTGCCGTTCGTTTAACCGACGCATTGTTTAATCGATTCACTTCGATAATATTGTGTAATTATTTAAACGAATAGGTGTAACAAAGTACTTTTAACGACAAAGTAAGTGTAGGTTATACTCAAATATAAATATAACGAATAAAGATATTAAGCCGAGTGATTAAGCGTTTAAGCAAGTAAATGTTCCTGTACAGCATTTAAGAATCAAACGACACTCTTGCCCAAACGTACGGCAAAGGAGAAAGAGCGAGGAAAAAGAGACAAGGGGAGAGAAAGAGAGCGTGACTAACAACGAAGGGAAAACAGAATGCAAGGATTTATGTACACACCCTTTTGGTATTAGAGGGGAAAGATTCGGGCGCGAACGAGACTCGTGAGTTCAACTGTCTAAATTACTCGCGTATGTAAACGTCAGTGAACAGTTGGACAGGCAAGCTCTCGACAGTCTCGCTGAAGTTAAAGCACCGGGAGGGTTTTTGGATTGTCGTAGGATCCGAAGTGCTTATTTCGTTTTAACGTAGTTCGTCGTCGAGTGGGAATACTGACTCGTATGCACACTATTTCATTGATATTTACTTTCGACCCTTATCATTATTGGTTGTAAAAGCCATGCGAATCATCGCGAATCTTGGATTACTTTCAATTTCACCCCGCGCACTTTCGACATTGTGATTCTAGTCGTCACTGTGAAGTAAACTGGTTGTTGCGTCGCGTTTCTTATGTGTTCATGTAGTTTTTAAATCTATCGAATGCCGCGATCTTTTCAGAACTTCCCGATTTTTCCAAGATCGAACCGTTCGGTTAACCAGATAGCCGACGAGACCGAAGTAATTCGGGGCAATGGAGTGTGTTAGACGATTGCGTTCCTCCTTGGCCGCATTGCGCGTGTACATAGGTTTGACTATATAGTTTTACGAATAGGGATGACTAAATACATGTATTATATTATACATCTATATCTATATCTATATACATATATAATATATGTGTATATATTATATATATATTGATATCTGTACAATAATCTATCAAACTCCAGTTAAACAGTTCACTAATACTACAGTCAAAGAAGCAGACTATTTTGAATTGTGATTTTACGTATTGTTACACTAAAGCCTGAGGAATGCCTATACAGACGACTATAACGAACCAGATGTGCAATAATTCAGATTCACTCCACTCGCTGTCAGACGCATAGTCCGGCTTTAAATAAGAAAGATTTGCAATTGGCTTCACGCGAGTCCCTATTTTCCTCATTTTGTAACTGATTTGCCAACCGAGCGGCAAAGCATGGATTGAGTTCCATTGACATCGCGCTTACACCAATAGTTTCGTTTGTCTAGTCGCTGGACATCGTAGAGATACATTGTGAGGGAGAACTATCGAAGCGATAGAATCGACATCCGATAGAAGAGTACCCGTCTTTCCCTTCAATACCAAATCTTACTAGTGGATATGTAAAGTGAAGATATAATATTATTAGATTGTAATAAGGCAAAGGCGAACAAGATAAACGTGCGAATGGAACGTAGGGCTACGGGGTATATCGCGACACGCGTATCGCCAAGTGATAGCCCGTAAAATGTGTCGAATAAAGTCAAAGCCACACGTTCACATATAAACGTCGCATAAAAGGAAACCTCGGATACAGTGAGAACACACAGACACACACATAAAGAAAACGATAGGACGAAATCCACTGGAGTTTCGAGCTTCCCAACTTGAGTCAAGGGTTTTAGCTGCTGCAGCAAAGCAATCACAAAGCAGTACAATTATTTAAACAAGGACTTCGCTCGCTTCAACGCTGTATGTCGCCATGCCAATAGGTATGGTGATCATAATCGTCCTTAGGACAGTTTATATACGCTGCTGCTTTAAACAAGAATGTTGCTTCGCGCGGTCAGAACGCATACTGTGAGTAGCCTGAGAGTATCGAACTTGTTTTCAGCATGTCCATTTCATTTTTTCTCGTGAGCAGTTCTTCCCACCCTATTCTCGACTTCTCAGACAATGTTAACATTCTTTCGGAAGGGCTATAGACAAAAGGCCAATGTAAATTCGTAAACATTGATTCTTTTGGGTTCGAGATTCTCTCGCGCTCCAATGTGCTTCTTGGCTAACTATGCTCGTGCGTACCTACCTGGCTTCTTGCGCGTAATGCATTTTTGACTCTCCCAAGAGACGAAAACAGGAGATTGGAAGGAAGAGCGACTTTTAAAAGTGAAAAAGTAGAGAGATGTTGCGTGTGATAGGACGGAAATGCGGAGAGACACAAAGAGACAGAGACAGAGACAGAGAGAGAGAGAGGGAGAGACAGTTAGGTAGATAAAAATACGCTAGTACACGAAACGCGTTTTCACTCTGCGCGAAAGGCCGAAGGCCGACCAGGGCTATTCGAATAAAAGCGAAAACGGATGTCCGAATATTTTGGTGCGCTTAATCGGATTGTCTACCGCCGAGCGAACCGGGCCTGTCCAAATTTACTAACATGGGCGTCCGATCGGATTTATACGAATAGAGCCGGCTTTCGACGCGTACCGGGAACTCGATGGAGAGCGAGAAAGATGCAACGAAGGGGGAAGGTAGGAATATCGCTGGAACACGGGATATCGGAAATGAGCCGGGAGCCGGGAGCGAATCGAGATTGCGTGTGAAGAGGAGAAGATATATGAAGTGCGGATGAAGTGCGGATGAAGAGCGGAAATAATATACCAGAGACCGTCCACGTCAGGGTCAAGCTCGCCCTCGCCAATCCAAGAAAAATGTCGGGGAGAGGGAAAACAAAAACAAAACATTGCGAAGAAAGGATGGTCGCACGAAGGAATTTTGTTTAAGCTATCCTATACTATAATAAGCTACCGGATACTGACGGGCTTTAGTTCTTAGACTACAATAATCGTACGGTCAGGTGAAAGTGTCTATTGGGGATCTCGACGAAACCACAGGCACGCCTCGGATATAGATATAGTAGATACAACAGAAACAAATATAATATAAATATACATACATACATACATATATATATATTTTCGATTTTTATTCAACAGTTACTCGTAAGTGGACAGAGTGACGGTGATATTTACCTAATGGCGGGCGGGCTCCTTGGTCGCATTAGAGATTGATCAGATTGCGCGGAATACCCAGCAAGACGCGAATTAATGGAATTGGAAAGTACGCATGGTAGAGAAGGAAATCGAGACCGGGAGTGAGTGTTCCCTGCAGAGTGAAGCGTCCGAACGTGTCGAACAGGGTGTTTTCCTTTTTCGCGAAACGATCAGTCGACGGATCAGATATTGGGAAATTGACTTTGGACGGCTTCACAGAACAAAGACAAAGTGACCGGATTTTACGTTATATATATGCATATACATACATACAGACATAGAGATATAGTATATAATTATCTACACTGATCGAGCGCCCGCTCGTTCGGCACGATTCATCATGAGAGTTCCTTTTATTCAGAACACTACTATATAAACGCATCTTCTGTAAGAAGAGACGGACGATTTTCCTCCAGGCGGCACATATAAGTGCGGCAAGAGCGTTGAGAACTAACGAGACGGTAGAGGTGCGATAGGAGAGATTTCGGGAGAAATTGTCGGAGACGAATGGTATAGCCTATCGCTGCAGAGTCACATGCTACACGTAAAGCGGTTTTATGGATAGCCAAGAAAAGAGAAATACCCAATACGCGAATAACCCTTATCTCGTGCTATCAAGACAGAATTCTCCAGACGAACGATTTCAATTGACATACACACTTTAGAGGGGAGGAAACGCGTTGACATTGGTAGCTTGATGTTAATCAATATTAACTCTTTGACTAAGCTAGCGAGGACTATAGTATTTTTGAATTAGACTTAGTTCTAATGGTACACCGTAGTTTTGCAGACTAGTATTTAGCGAACCAGAGTCTAGCGGACTTGCCGAGGAGGTGGAAGTTTATCGTTCAACTAGTTGCATGTCGATGTATCAGCCTAAGCCTAGTAGCTGCGTAGCCGCAGAGATAGAGAGGGAAAGAGGGAGAGAGTCTTTAATCGCTAAAGGCTGCCGTTGTTCCTGCATCGCTTGATAAAACGGACGATTCTTAAAATTGTGCTTTCTGCTCGCTAGCTCCGCGCAATGCGCTGCGGTATACATAGTACATACATATAATACGTCGATGAGTCCTGAGAGCAGTCTCCCAGCCTGCTAGCGTACTCCCTTTATGTTCCACCGACATCTATCCTCCCCATTCGGCTACAACGCCCTGTCACTTGATCCGCCGGCGAGTCCTGCAATCCCGCAACTCGTCGTTGCCCCTTCCGCCGTGCCCGACTAACGCTTAGTCTTTACATTAATATTACACAGCCTCTTACTGTAAAGAGGACTTTAAACGTCATAAGATACTCAGTGAGAAAACCGACATAAAAAGAAACGCTCATGAGAATGCTTCGTTCCGAGGTATCCCGGCGCGAACTTCTCAGGCGTTAAGCCCTGCTCTCAGAGAAAGGTCGAATCAGTCGAACTGAGCCATTGACGATACCACCAGAGAGAGACGTCCGCCGAAGAATACGAAAGCTTCGAATAGCTGGAGCTCAGCCCTTACCTATCCTCTCCCCCGAGTATACTCATAATTGAAGGTAGTAGCATGGCGCATCCGAAAATTTCGAAATACCGGCCCGTGATCCGTGCTATAGCTTCACGTAGAGCACGTGTCTCGCATTACATACCTTACGGACTAACAAGAATATGTAGTCGCACATAAATATCGGAATATTAGAATGTAACACTCTAGCTCGTAGCTAATTTCGGTTCGCATTATATGCGCACTACTCGACTACTAATTATCCCAGCCCCATTCCCGCCGTTTTGCCAACGGCCAATCGACGTATCCGCCTTGTAAGCGATAAATCTCGAAACGTGCTCGTGTTCTCTACCACGCTTCTGTGTATGTAAGCTTTGCACTTCTTGCAAAACGCTTCTTAGACCCGTACCTTACAACATGCCACCACCCGCGCATACCCATTTACCACACACTCACACACCCACACACCCTCTACGAGAACCCAATTAGGCACACCGATACTACTCTTGCAATACGAGACACAACACAAATACAGAAATCCGAACTGTGTCCTGACCTGGCATTTCTCGTTTACTCGACATCCACATATACACACACACATGAAAACGCACACGCAGACAATCACTCACGCGCGCGCACGTCCTGGGCTATGCTGCAAACTTTTATATGTACGTAATTAGTACTACGTGTTTGTATTTGTAGAGTTAGTGGTTCCCCCGCTTCGCAAGTTAAAGCTTGTCGGTTTCTGCTACTCCCCAGTTGAACCCTCGTAATCCGAATCGGCCCGGCGTTCCGTCTTCCGGCTCCGAGATTCATCAATCTTCGACACAGGCTCATATTTTGCAAAATCCAAAAATTGACCGGCACGATTTGCTCTAAAGCAAACACATACGACCCTCCGATTTCATTTGTAGTATTTGTTATACTACGGTTGTAAAATCTGTTTTGCTATATATCAATCGAATAAACGACAATTCATATTGAACGGAAGGAAAGAACAATGGTAGCTGCCGGATTACGGGAAAGTCTTTTACAATTGTAGATTGTTCTCCGGGTAATTAGTGGCCCGCTCCCCTGTCTAACTACTAGTAGCATAGAAATTCCTTTGGCAGTAGTGGCGAAGGGAATTTACTGTAATCTCAGTACTTTACTCTAATATTCTAAACGTGGCTTGATCTTCTCTATCCTGCCCCTGCCCCCGTCCTGCCCTTCTGACATAACAACACGGTCGCCCCCCCCCCCCTTGACTACAAGTTCATAAACAAATGAAAGAATGACAGAGAGAAAGCGAATAAAGCAGCGTGAACACTAAAACTTTGAAACCAACCCAGCGGGAGGCTATTGAGAGAGTTGAACGAGATGGAGACTCGCGTATAATAGTATTTAAGGTCATGGATTTATAGAGGTATTTACACTTTAAGGATACAACAAAAAAGAGAAACTTCTGTGGCAACTATAATATAATAATGGATGAAGCAACAAAAAAATTACTAGTTCGAACACTTTAAATTAACTGTAACGTTGGAGACGAGGTCGAAGGATCCTCCGGGAGTGGAGAAGTAGGCACAGCCTCGCCGTCGGCAGCCTGCTCGTTTCCCGATGATCCTCCGGCTGGTTGCGACTTCCAACAGTGATGTAACTATTAACATATAATCCCTTAATGTTATATTTTTCCGGTGGTTGCTCGAGCATTGATGCCGAACGGTTTATCAGCCGGTGAAAGGTGCACGCCTGCGGATCGCACGGCAGATAAACCCGGAGACACACGTAGAGAGAAAGAGAACCTCGGCTCGTCGCGTCGTGTGTACTTTCAAATTCTTCGCATCGCCCGATCACCGGGCGATCGGCGATCAGCGGTCAACAGGCTCCGTGCACGGCCACCGGCACGCTCCTGTACACACGGCCGACAGTAATATCGATAATAAAGGTAATAAACAATAAAGGACTACTAATGATTAAGAACATGGGTCCCGTGGGAAGCCGCGTCGCTTCCTCCGATAAGCCAGTTCGGCGTGAATCCGCGAGAGCTGCACTAGCCACCGGCAGTTTGTGATATATTTAGCGAAACAAATTTAAAGAAAATGGTTGTTATTCGAATTAAAAGGAAAAAAACGACGACGACGAACAGGAGGAGTAAGAGTAAGAGTAGGAGTAGGAGGAGGAGGAGGTATGTGAGGAGGTGGAGGAGGAAGAGGTACGTGAGGAGGAGAAGCGCCTAGCGGTTATACATTCACACATTTACACACCAAAATGTTGGTAAAGGGATTTGGTAAAGGGACACACCGGCTGTTGAGAGGGCCGTCGCACTTTCGCACTGACGGGCAAATCTTTATAGAACATTCCACGGTAGAATAGCGGCCGGAATGATGCGCTTTCGCTTTGAATTCATTGAGTAGTTTACGTCATTCTCGAGCAAGACCTGCTACCATGGGGAACGCCCCTGAACACGAATGGGAAAAAACAGTCCGTTGGAAGCATAGAAAGTATGCTCTGAGCATCCGTTCCGGCCGGACTGCCGGCTTAACGTCACTTATTATTATACGAAAGGGTTTTTCTACATCAAACAAGAGGCATTCGTATCAACCAGGATACAGTGAGATATATAATTTTTTATAACGGCGCACGCTGATAACGGGAAGGATGCTGACTTCAAAGCACGCCTCAATCTTGAATCTTGCAACATATTGCAGGCCTCGGCCTCTCAGCAGCACGCAGTCGCCGATTATAACTAATTGTAAATTTTAGATAGTACGTGCGTATAATAGGGCGAAAGAAAGAGGAATGACCGAGAGAGAGAGAAAGGAAGAGAGAGAGAAACAAAAGGTGTGATTATGGGTGCGAGAAACTGAGAGAGCGCGAGCAAGCGAGCGAGAGAGCGGGAGAGAAAGAGAGAAACAGAGCGAAAAATTCGCGGAATAAAGGATAGTGAACAAAAACTGATAATACACGTAACAACACACACTACATACTGTAATATTATTTTTCGAACATAGTAATGTAATGTAGAATATAATATATAATACATATATATTATATATACTGCATATATATACATATATATATATTATATACATATATGATATGGTATCGTAACGGTAATTTCGTGTAGCGTATAGGCTGGACGAAGTGTTTTGGAGTTTAAGAGAATTAATTAAGGTGGGCCAGAAGCGTCGGTGAGCCAAGTGGCGCGGGGTGGACAGTAATATTTTTACCAAGTTTTTCAAATATTGAGTCACCTCGATTCCTATATAATGAGAACTTCTATACACCTTCGCGCCACTATCGCTTCCGCGCCAATTTCTTAGCGTGAACCCGCCAATCGATCAGTCGTCGATGATTCAAATCGGATCCCCAAACTTGCGAGTTTTGATGCGCTCTAGGAGGGGTCGTCACTAAGAGGAGTAGGAGTAAGAGTAAGAGGATGCGCTGTTACGTCTATGGATAGTACGCGTTGAACTTTCGACGACTGATTGCGGGACGTTCTCAATTTATCGAATCGAAGAGTGAAACGAGACGGACTCGATGTAACAGGCGTAATAATGCCGAGGAAGTTCAGCTCGTGAGAATTTGAGGTCTGCTCGAGGCCGTCTCGGGTATTTTATTCTTTGAGCGTCGATCTATCTGCGTATCCTAATTTTTCAATGTCCACGGTGGGACAAACCATTGAAGCAGAAGCGTGTACAGTGGGGGTGGTTGGTTACTATAATATGAATAAAAGAGAAAAGGAAAGTCAGTCCCCTTTCCCGGTTTCCCTCCCGACCCTTCCCACTTGTCCTCACACCCTTTATCCTCCTATTTTTATGCCTGCCACTTTTGGGAGCTCCTCGAGAATGTCGGTCCGATAAATGGAAATTCGCGCGTCGTTCTTATTGCACCGCCAAGGAAGGACTTGTCTAAATTTCGGAGGAACGACTCTTTTGTAATACTTGAGATTTTGCTATACGTCACTTCCGTTCCAATCCGATACAGTGTATCGAGAGCATTGGTGGTCGAAGAGCCGCCACGTGGGGAGAGAATGCATCCCCAAACTTCTGTGAAGGGTCACAAGGCGAAGAACGTACAGTCCTTTTCTTTTCGTTTTGTTTTATATGCAGTTGTTATATTCGATGTTTTGTTGTACAAATATGCTGGCATGTTGAAACGTGGGTGAGAGCCAAGAGTTGTGAAGCTGGATACATCTATTTCTTGGGGCGCGCAGGCTGCTCGTGACGGCCCTTCTTCCCTCGCCCAGCGCCGCTGCCCGATTGCATTGCCATCAGCGATTGTAATAGTTCAGGACTATGCTAACAAACTAGGGTCGGAGTCCGAACGGTTTGCGCGCCCTTTTTAATAGAGATAAGGAGTAACTCTGTACGGACTAGAGGAAAATTACCATTGTGATGTTTACTGATCAAATATGTCAAAAAAGGGAGGCCCACTGGTTGAGGCCCGACATTTCTGAGTACACTATAAATAATAAACATTATGTAAAATTTATGTGCAACTGCGTTCCTTTCTTAAACCATCCTGCCTTACTCCAACTATAATTCCCGCTAATGAGGAGTTGCTCGCACACTCGTATAAAGTGCCTTGTAAAATGTAATTCACTAATCCTCTACCATATCTGACTACATAGTTCCGGAACCATATCAGTCAGCAATCTGACGCGAACTAGCAAATGAGTGTTAAGTAGTGCAGGCAGGCAAACAAGGAGCATATGGAACGGCGAGGAGACGATGACGTATCCGAAGATACGGCCACTCATCTACAATTGTAAGATAGCAACGCTTTGATAAAGCGCGTCTGCGCAATATCGGGAAAGCGCACGCAGTCCATGATACGCTCGCGAAAAGCCACCGTGAAGTTAGCAACGCGTTTGTCATGTAACCGATACGATTGTGTTGATCGCTTTAACTGTATACATAGATATCGATGTGAATGTGTTTAGTCAGCTTCGGAGACAGGGGGGCCATGCGTCCAGAATTCGCGTTTCCAGAAGCCGACCTTGAGCATTGATGACAAAGATCAATCATGGCCTGCAGTTCCACTTGCTGATACTCTAAAACTAAAGAAATGCCATAAAACTTTATTTCTAATTGGCAAGTAGATGACTGTGGCGGTAAGTGAGTGATTCCGCAGGTGTGCCAGGAGAAGGAGTTGTAGATGAGTTGCAGTTGCAGCTGCGTGGAATTATAGGTGAGTCCGGGTGGGTGTCCCTCCAGGTAGGGAGGAGAGGAGAGCATGCGCGAAGCAGTTCGATAGAGAAGGCCTCCCCCGCAGAGTGCCGATCTAATATACGATACACGGGCTGTGCTCCGCCCCGCATCCGAGAGCGAGACTGAAACGCAGCGGTAGCGGCTAATGTGCTTAGAGAAGGCAGCGATGCAACTTCAGACGGTGCAGCGTGCCTTGCGGTGCAATAAACGGCGTAGGTGCGCGAACACGGCGGCATCGGTCTCTGCAGTGCAAGCAAGTACGTGGTAAGGTGGCCGGTGAGAGAGAGGGAGAGGGAGAGAGAGAGAGAGAGAGCGCGGAGAATCGTGAGCGTGTGAATTGAAAGATGAGTCGGTGCTGCCGGCGGAAGCGGCACCAGGAGTCAGTGAACGGGTCGCCTTCGTCGAGCTGCTGCTGCTGGTGCGGCTGTTGCTACTATCCACGGGACGACGTGAAGAGCGTGCTGGAGGCAATCTAAGCCGCGCGTCCGCCGAGCGTGCGCGCACTTGTACGCATACGCGCGCACCTGGGGCTCTTGCACACGCTCTCACATGGCAAGTTTCTCGCGAGGACGCTCACCCAGGCCATTCGAGTGAGTGACACACGCAATGCGACTTTATTTCCGCCAGCCACTCCGTTTTCGCTTCTGACCATTACCGTCAGGCATAGATTCCAAGGGATCTAATGTCGCCATTGAATATCACGCCTTTGCCCGTCCCACCGACTTTTGCACACGAGAGATTGAACATCTGGTCCCTTCTCATATAGAAATTAAGCTCTATTATAGCAGCCTTTCGATTGATTCTGTGAGAAGCGCATTGCAATGTACCGATGCACGAGTTGCGATCGAGTGGCTGACCTCTATCGCGAGTGTTCGCTTTATTAGCCGAGTAGAGGTTTGCCCGCCAGTTTGAACTGGAGTAGAGGCCCGCGAATATTCGAGCACTATTTCGACTAACATCTCACTAGTGCCATTCTTATTCTCCCCGAGCGTTTTTACTTAGAGACTATCGCGAGCCGTAAGCTGTGCGTTGAGAACAACTGAAGCTTGTAATCTTGTGATTTGCTCTTCTTTGCCATTATTCTCGCTTCCGCATACATCGCCCTCGTGAATCGCCCCCAATGGAGAGCATGCGACCGGTGGCATTCACGAGTATGCTTGACGTTAGACAGTTGTCAATTAGAACAATTGGCCCGGTTTTCGATATCGGTGATACTCTTTGAATCATCTCGGACTCACCTTTTTACTAGAATTGTTTACTAGATTAAGTGCGTCAGCCCTCTGTTCACTCGTACGACATCGTATTGGCCGTGCGAACTTTACCCTTCCGAAAGGAAACTTGACGAATGGCTAATAAATCGTGCATCGTGTCTATGTTATATGTCTGCGGTAGTAGAGTTCATTTATCGCCCTCAATTACCGGAATTACGTAAGGATGCATTACTTCTATGATGACTTAACTTTCGGTTTCGTTGTCCAGTGACACCATGGACGATGACATCGACGATAAAGACGACTCAAAGCGGTAGGCTTTCAATGGAAAATATTGATTAATATGTCTCGCTGAATTGTCACTAAATCATCACTTTCCTTTATCAGGAAGTCGCGCAATCTCAGCGAGAAAAAGCGCAGGGATCAATTTAACGTGCTCGTCAACGAGCTTGCAAACATGGTCTGCCCCAACACGCGGAAAATGGACAAATCCACGGTATTGAAGTCCACGATTTCGTTTTTGAAAAACCACAACGGTGTGTACCAAAAAATCTTGATCTATTCCCTTTGAAACATTTGCCTACTCCCCGGCGATTCACTTTCCAACGGACAATTGCGATTTACTCGAAAATACATTGCAATTATAGAAACTACAGTGAGATCAAGGGTACACGAGATTCAAGAGGATTGGAAGCCGTCCTTTCTTTCGAACGAGGAATTCACACACCTCATATTAGAGGTAAATGATTTACGTGATAGATGCACACGACTGCACGCTGCCAGCGGGATTAATCCGCAAAACAAATTCGTTTAGGCGGTAGACGGTTTTATCATGGTATTTTCCTCAAATGGCCGGATTTACTATGTCTCCGAGAGTGTGATCTCCTTACTGGGCTACTCGCCGAACGAATTAGAGAACACAACAATTTATAATATTACGTATAACGAGGACCAATCGCATCTCTATAACGTCTTCCTAAATCCTATCAATTTGACGGACAAACGGAATCTCAAGAAAGGTATTTCCAATCAGAAGCACAGGAAAACATCGATGTAGCAAACTGGCAGAGATTATAAAACGATTTGAATAAAAGATAGTATGTTTACAGAGGAACGGGTGTCATTTTCGTGCCACATTAAAAGGGGCGGATTAGATTATCAAGAGGATCCAATATATGAACTGGTACAATTTGTTGGATATTTCCGTAAGTAGACAAACACTGCAAAATCAAAAAGGGCACCGGATATAAAACCAAACGAATTTATTAGGTTCCGACGTTGAGGCGGATGACGATAATATCGTGCTCGGTAAAAAAATTGTCAGTATAACTGGGCTGGATAACAAGTAAGAAAACAAAGACTCATGAAAACCGCACTATAAATTGAACTTTATTACTAACACGAATCAATGCACTTCTATTTTCCCAGAATAGTTTTCGTCGGTACAGGCCGCTTGCAAACTCCGCAACTGATCCGTGAATTGTCGGTGATGGACAGCACAAAGCCTGAATTCACGTCAAGACATAGTCTTGAGTGGAAATTTTTGTTCCTCGATCACAGGGCACCGCCGATTATTGGATACATGCCCTTCGAGGTCCTGGGAACCTCCGGATATGATTATTATCATGTTGATGATCTGGACAACGTTGTTAATTGCCACGAATCCCGTAAGTATAGAAGACTTGAATGATCTTTGGAGAATTAATTAACGCATGACTCGTTTTAGTTATGCAGAAAGGAGAGGGAACATCCTGTTACTATAGGTTTCTTACAAAGGGTCAGCAGTGGATATGGTTGCAAACTCGATTCTACATTACATATAATCAGTGGAATTCGAAGCCAGAATTTATTGTTTGTACGCACTATGTCGTTAGTTATATGGAAGTAATGAAAGAGTTACGAAAGGATTTGGACGTAGGAAACAAAACTCCGCCAACCACCAATGTCCTCTTACCAGTAAAGCAACAGCAACAACAACCACAGGCAAGTTATAGCTCTCTTCATAAAACAGTAAAGTTATACAATACTTGATCACTTCGGCTCATGAAAATTAATGTATTCTTTTGTATAGATTTCGACCTCCCCTTGTCAAATATCGTTAGCACAATGGTCGACGAAGAATGTAAAACCATCGAAACCTATAGCCGCGTCTTCATCCAGAGTACGGTATCATGGTGATGGCTCGGATTCGTCTTCGATGTCGGCATCCATACAAAGTTCACAGCACTCTCGAATAACATACGGTTCCAGATCGAAAGCACTGTCTGTGACTAGTTCCACTGGTTCAAAGACAATACTACATATTGAAACCAGACAGCAACCGCAACAGCAATCACATCAGCCACCACATCAGCAGCATTCCCTTAATGTTGATAATTCCTGCATGAATTTTGTGCAACCAACTCAATATGCAACGGTCGATCTGCAACCTATAGTAACTCGCGGTTTTGCCAACCCGGATGCACCGATTCTTTCTACAATACCTGCACATGAGGTACGCAACATCCGAACGAGGCATGGCCAAATGACAAGTTCGATGACCGACACTCAGTATATTGATTTCTATTACAGATAATACATGAACAAGGTATTGTAATGACGCCCGCACAGAATCAGATACAAGACGAGCTCGAACGTAAGCACGAGGAACTGCAGCAATCGATAGTCCATCAGCAAGAAGAGTTAAGAAGGGTGTCCGAGCAATTGCTCATAGCCAAGTACGGAATCTTGTCTCCATTACTTAATGTAAGTATTCGGGACTTTATAAATAGCGGTGATTTATCTTGCGACACGAAAGTAGAGAAATAGTATTGTTATATTACAGGTGGGTATACCGTATAATACCACGAATATATGTCAGCAAATGAACCGCTGTAACACAGATACCTCGAATATACAATTGTCCGCGTCAACAACCGTGCAAGGAGTGAACGTTCTACCCATACCGATTACCGTGCCAGTGCCGATAGTGTCAACAGAACTATTTTCTCATTCGCTACCACTGAGTCCGATATCGACTCGGCCGGGAACAAGACAAGGCAATGCGAATGCATTGATGCAATCGCAGCCACCGGCGCATCAAGCGCAAGAACAGCAACAGGGACCAAGGGATCAAGACAGCAGTGCTGCTGATCTCGTGCCTTTCGAAATATGTTCGCAACAAACGGATATGCTTTACAGTGATATTGAACCACCCCCGAATCAACAACAAGGATCATCTCAGAACTAAAGATGTCTTATAAACATTCCATGTGAACTAAACATCTATATTTACACATACCAACAATGGAGGCAGCGGTCAGTTTGGCTAATGTAAGTCAATCGAACCCACAGTGATTTAAATGAAAGTGAAATAATTAGATATTTTTCTACGCGTGTCGAGAATGTGCCCAAGACAATTAACGTTTTGCGAGGAGTAATCGTGAAACTGTGGAATCGTGTAATTGGACACAAGCGTGTCCCCTAGCTGTTGGATACATGTTAAGATGTATTTATTTATATCTCTATCGTCACTTTTATTCTAATAAGAAAAGTTTTGCGACGGGTGACCTCCAAGTTCCATGCAAAGAACTCTCCAATGTTCTTTGTATAAATTTAAAAGGTGGTTCGAATCTGCATGTATTATAATTAATATAAGGAACGGATCGCCGCTCCATGTACATAGATCACTCGACGGTATACTAAGTGAAATATTGGTTTTACAACGAACGCGTATCGTCAACCGAAGGTTTTTATAAATTTTCGCGTAAATAGTGATTAATTTCCGAGAGTACAAAGCCTGTGGAGGTAGTTCACAGCGGGCAAGGACGAAAATGTTTGTGTTCCTAGCTTAACATGATTACCTGTATTGTTCTTACAGTACTAATCTCGTGCTCGCATAAGGAACAGCCGCGTCATCGGGAACAGGGTATATTTACATAAGCGTATATGTATATGATAACAAGCAAAGTAATATATTTTGTTGTAAATGTACAATATTAGAATTTGCATATATACGTTCAGTGTAGACAATGAGGTACACATATATAATCCGTGAATGTCGAAATCGATATATTTTATAATTGTTATTTGGTGGATATATTATGGATATATATGTGTTATATACATATGTGTATATATATATAAATTTATTTATATATATATATGTACCGTGTACACATTCCGCAAGTATGTAGTACGCGAGAATACGTGGGCCAATTGTGACAGGCGTGTCGGAAATGTATTTACGACAATAAGAGAACGAATTGTATGTCCGTGGAATAAACTCCAAAATATATACATATCAAGAATTACATGTCAATAAAAAGATTTTAAATCTGTAAATGTAATTGACATGATTACGCTCATTGCCATTATTGTATTTTTGTGATTTTTGGGTTTTACAAATTCAATTTAAGTAACTAATATATAACTTTATTTTAATTAGACGTAACAATCAGTACAAAGTATCGAAGTGTTTCACCCCCGTAACCATATACATACCATCAATATCTGTTAACCCGTTACCTTAGTATTTGGCGAATTCCTGCTGCAGATCATTAAAGCTCAAAAAAGTAACTCAATCATTTCAGTTTCTTGAGTGCGTCGAGCAGAATTTCAACCTCCTGATTAACGTTATTCACCAGATCCTCGATTTGGTGTTTGCTATCTATGATACTGATGCTCTGAGTGTACGGGTCATATCTGACGCCAAACTTTCTCGGTATAGTTTGGGCAAATTTGCTAAAAGCAGAAAGTAGCAGGAATAAATAGGCAGCGCGATAAAGGAATGCGAATGAACTATTCGAAGGGTCTATTATTATACGTAAAAGTTGACAGTACGCGCGATAAAGATTAGAGCGCGCGCCACCCATTATTAAGCGCATTGAAACAACGTAAACAAGTAATGGAATTGTCGCAATTCTTAGCCGATAAGTTATATCTGCACGTGGCGATGATTGACGAAATGTTTCTACTCACATCATCTTTTCCTTGGCGTCTTCGAAGTCCTCCGCGACGAAGTATACGGGCTGATAGTCCGTTATCGGATACTTTTGCAACGCCGCCTTCGCCGGTTCAAAAGGTCGCAACTCCGGCTTGCCGCTCAAACAGTACTGTAATTCCCCAAACGACGAGAGCAAACCAGCTCCATACGCTTTTAACTCGCCGTTCTGCTGGCACAAGCCGAACTCCACCGTAAACCAGAAGCACTAAAAGCCGAAATCTTAGATTACTCCATCGTTCACTTATGTCATTTTCCACCTGGTACTGCAGCGGTCAATTGTCTTGATAATCCCAATGCTGCGTTGCATGAAACGCATTTTAAATTATATGATTTCTCGCAATCGGTTAGATCAATGATGCATCAATTTATCTTATCGAGATTATTCAGTATATGGAGGATGGGTAATTACCGTAGCTAGCTTCTCGATGTACTCGTCGGGAGCGCCGAGCGACGCGAGGCCAATGACTTGTGAAAATTGGGCGAAGGCTGGATCGGCAAACAAGGGCACGTGTCCCAGCACCTCATGACATACGTCAGGTTCAGGTGTATACAGGGGCTTACTGCTGTGCCGTATGTACTGGGTACTGTGGAATACACGAAATGCCAAGCCAGCCAGAAAATCGCGAGAGGAAAGCAACCCTGCTACTGGACGTAGTGTGAAACCAGTGCAATCTAAAATATACCAATTTCAATGAACGCATCTCGTCACACCATACCTATCCAGCTGAACTGCACTCTAATATTAAGTAGCGCGCACTGGTAATACCTTTTAAGAATTTGGATATGTCCTCCAACTGTGGAATGTTATCCTCCCTGTAGCCGCAGTTCTCGATAAGCAGCGGAAACACATGGTTGTGCTCTCGGCATGCATACTTCGGATAGAGTTTTATTAAGTTCCTAAAGACGACGGCCCAAGTATCGATTTCCTCCGGCGTGTACTCCACATGTGGAAGGGGTTGACCGCTGGAAATTGGACTCAGAGTTGTGTACTATCCTAATGGTGAAAAGCAAGGCTCTCAGAGAGTCGAGCGTCAATGAAACTCACTGTTTATAATTGTAAGCCAAATCGGCAAAGTATTTGCGCCTCTTTCGGTATACAGGGTCGGTGAAGCCAGGATGGTCCGAGTCAAGTTCAGCGCCATACGACAGTATCTGATTAGCGAACTTGTCAAGGTCCCGAATCCTTCTTGGGAACCATGGCACAGTGCCCATGTTGTCTTTGTGGTTTCTAAAATCAGAGCCGCTCATTAATAACTTCCCAATTAATGGATACATATAGCTGCACAATTCGGTTCATTACCTCGAGATGATTGAGAAGTATTCGCATTCTTCCCGCAGAGATTCAACTGCTGCGCCAAGGTTTGCACTCGGTGCGCACTCCACCATAAATTCATATCCATCTGTTCGACGTAACGAGCTCCGGGATTCAATGTGCAGCAGGTTTACCTCGTGCTTCTGCGTATGATATTACCAAAGGGAGAGATGACTTTAACAATTGCAAGTACAGATTATTTTCGATTTTCAATAACTGTACTAACGGCAAAGAGTTGTAAGTATCTGCCCAATGCGCCCACTGCATCCTCCTCCTTCGGTGAGAAAATTAAGCAGGTACTCTTCGCGGAGTCCCTGCCCTCCTTGATGTAATTGCCACCGTGAATGAGTGTGGGCTGCAAAATTTATTACTATATACACCGAAGACCTCGAATAAAATACCCGATTATATTGTCATCGAGTATTGGCCACTCTGTAGCTTACATCCCACATCACTAGCAACTTTGAACAGACTAGTATATTCGAAGACAAGAACTCGGTAATTCTTCAACACGCCATACAACACTCAGGCGACAATAATTGTTGGTTACCTTTATAAGCACAGAAAACCTCCCCTCTAGTTCCTCTCGCTCACGGCTTCGCGGACGATTACTCAGAAAAGTTCCCCTTTACGGTGATCGGCTTAACTAATTGTTGGAGTTTTTGTACTCTCGATTTCCTACTTATTACCGGGAGCGGTGGAGAAAGCATTCTGCGGTACGGCGACCTTCCTCTCCACATGGAGTATTCAGCGTTGAAAAAGTACACCGCGATAATTCGAGGCCTCTGTAATACCTCTGGGCCTTTACATCATACTCAACAGATAACAACATCCCAGAAGAGGCATTTTTCCTGCAAGTAACGCAACAGCCAGTCGTTCCTTAAGAGTTTGCTGGCGTGGAAGTAGCCCACTTTAATTAATTCTCTAAGAAAATATCGCTTCGTCAAATACTTTTCATTATTGAACGGTGGCGTTTCTAGGGTGTTTGTTCAGAATTTCTTAGGTCAGTGAAGCTGCGCGACAATATTTTCGTTTTGTAGGAATTCGATTAGCTTTAAATTATGTCATGTTCACAGCTACTTGCATCACAACGACGTAATGCTCAGCTACTGTACGTCCGCATACGTATAAATCGCCCAGTATTCGACTCGAATGTTATCACGACAACTTTGCTACTATGTAAGGCATTAAAACAATTACATAAAGGCGTTGTATATACATACATACAGACATACCAACCCACACCCACAATTAAGATGTTAATGTTGCAAAGACCGATCCTACTTGCACACAGTGTGTTTTCCTTGCATATTAAGTGGAATATGTGTGCACGTTCCAACAGATACCAATTTCACTAATGTAACATGAACCTGTTTGCTATCTTAGATCACGGAAACCTGCAAATATGTTTTTTCTCTTACCGTCTTGGGCGTTGCAGGTGTTTATCGTGTTACTCTCGAAGGAAATGTACGGGCAATTGCGACCAACATATTAAACATCGGGATTCAATACTCATTAATAATATTACCCGCATTGGCGGGAGAGTGTTATCATGACGATACGCCTCTACCATAGAATAAGAACAATGCAGGGACCATCCGCGTCGCTGCCACGATGTTTCAAACAAACATCCACTGCGCACTGCTCTAGTTTGCTGCTGTACGTTGAAAGCGATTATTCCGCAGTCTATTACGAAAGTCAATTGCTACGAAATGATTTACGCGCAATCACTCCCGAACCATGATTCTGCCCACTTGTGGCGCAATAAGTGATTAAACGAAAGCGCAGAATGAAAAAGAATCGAATCTCCCGATTCTACAGAGCTGTCAGCATTGTAACTGAATACATCCCCTAAATTGGGGACTAGCAATAGCTGGGGCGCAAGTGGGTCCGTTTAAACGTATGTACCTGATCGGGTGGTGAGCCAACCAGTCCGTTTTTCGACTCGCTTTCCTCACTTCCATTATTCCTCTTGGCGTACATTGTGAGGGTGTCCTTTGTTATCCGACGATACGTGGCTCCGTCGAGGGGACTCGCTGCAGGGAACGCGTCACTCTACTAGACCTCGGATTTCCACGCAGGTTGAGTGTATGTGAATAACTGAGTCCGAGCCGGACTGACTACTTAGTCTTAACAAGATGACGTAGTGGTGACAAAAAACTCTCCCTGATCGCGTGCGGCTATAAGAATGGGCGGCGATATCGGCACGGCTGGAGAAAGGATTGAGTGGTGTGTGCTTCAGAGGGTCGAGGTGTTATCATCCGCTAGTCGACAATGCGCGCCCGGTATCCGAATGTTTTATCACGTCACAGATACATTGTCGCCCGTAATAGATATTTTGCAATTTCGCACGCCACTCCGTTTATCGTAATTGATTAGCGAGCAGCCCGAGCGATGTATGTAGTACGCCGAGGGCCCGAATCCTACAATAATCACCCCTTCACCGGGGACCCCAGCGCCACGATATCGAGACCTTTCTGGGAAATTCATATTAATTAATGCCTTCCGTTCTTATCGCACTCCAATCGGTCGCTTTCACGCAGGATGCGCTCTGAAATCCTTCGCCGCGAGATTAATAACTCTGTTGTTCTACCAGCGTCTTTTCAATGACCCCGGCGGGCTTTCCAGTCTGCTCTTTCTAATGGACTTTCGTTCGTCACCGATGCTGGAACTGGTATGGTACGAACGCATGGTACGAAAGTTGACTTTTCGAGGGATGTGTATTGTGCGGAAAGTGGCTGTTTTCAGCACTCTGATCTATATTCACTCTGTTACTGCCCAAGTGCAGAAAGTAGCATTTTATTTCATTAAATCGATCGCTGTCCCACACTAGTGCGGGAATGACAAACAGAAGATAAAAGGTATGTTACATATTCTGTCCAATTCAGAGACGTGCGTCAATCTGTCGGCATGACCGGTCGATTCTCTCAAAGTAAACTTTCGCAGCATACGTTACATAAAATAGTGTGTGATACTAGTACGAAAAGTGGTGGTGGCGGGCCTTCGGCTCGTGCGATAATCGGACGAGTCCTCCTATGAATGCCGCGTACGCTAAGGCGAATTATGTAAATTCGCGGGTCTGAAGGATGACCACTTCTCGTACTAGTATCACACTCTATTTTATGTAATGCATGCTGCGAAAGTTCATAGACACACGTCTATGAATTTGGTAGAATATGTAATATACCCTTTATCCTTTGTTTCTCATTCCCGTACTGGTGCGGTAAAGCGATTGATATAATGAAATAAAATACTACTTTCTGCACTTGGGCAGTAACAGAGTGAATATAAATCAGAGTGCTGAAAACAGCCACTTTCCGCACAATATGCATCCCTGGAAAAGTCAACTTTCGCACCATGCATTGCATAAACTATTATTATGCATAGAAAGCAAATGAAGCAACAATTGAAACATGCCCACCTTTATACTGTAAAGGTGTAAACCCCTTCTAGTACTACAACTTGCGCAGACAAATATTACAGTCTGCAGCACTCAGCCTACACGTCGCCCTCCCTCGAGCAACGGCCTACGAAGTATTTTGCGTATCATAAGCTTTAATAATATAATAACTCCAAGATAACGCGGTAAAAAGTAATGACTGAAAAAAAATTATAACATTCGTCCGTTATGTCATAGGGTTCGTTCCGTCCGCAAAAATAAACTCGTATGTTGCGCCACCCGAAGGCCGTGGTGTGTGAAATGAATTAATTCAGTATATCTGGCGATAGTTATCTACGCTTCGTACCAGTACCTAGACATTTAATCAGCATTTACCAAGTGGTTTGGTCTAAGACTCCCCTTAAAGGCTGCGTCGTAGCACTGCTTTTTCAAAGAGAAACCTTTACCGACATCGTTGCAGTCCGTGCGTCATACACTTTTGAGTAATAATGCAATTTGGGTAGCTGCGTCGTTGTACCGATCGGAATAATATTTACGAGGCATAAGCGCCACCGAGGATCCAAATAATTCGATTGCTCTCGGGCTATGCGAGATAGGGAGAGGGAGAGGGAGTAGAGCTTATCATCGGAAGCTTGACCCGCGCACTGCCCCGCCGCAGCGCTAGGTCGACACCGAGGAGACGCACGAATGTTATTAACATTTTCATCTCGGGTGTACAAAAAAGTACACTTACGACTCGATAGGCACGGTGGTGGGTATGTGGGCAATGCTCGCCGATAATGCAAAGATGATCTTTGTACGAGGAGCCCGAGGAAAGGAGTGGCGCGATCGCACGGTTTCAGTACGAAAGTCGATTTAGCGGGAGCAGCATGAGAAAGCTTTCATTTCGGGCGAAATGTGCTACCGCAATCCTAAAAATCCCGGAGGCGCAAACGGCCGCGGCGCGAGTGGATGAAACCTATTATCACGCGCAACTGGAAGTCTAACGATCACGCAGTCTGCGACTGGTAAGTGAAAAAAATCCCCGGCCACTGCCACGCGAGGGGACCAGGGTGAAGAAGTCATACTTCGCTCGTCGAACAGAACGAGCCCGACGCATGCCGCATTCTCATCCGAATTTTCCTAGATGTCAGAGGTATGTACCACTTTACCAATCAAACTTGACTTCACTACGCTTGATCAAAAAGTGCTTCTTCACCGGCTTGCTTTTTTCCAGACGAGGCGAGTTCAAAGGGTAAGCAATCGGCTTTTCATGGATTCGAATTTATCGCATCCCGAACCGAGTCAGTCTATGACGCACACTTCCTTCGATGCCGCTTCTTTACGGGACGTAATTCAAGAAAGCAAACCTCTCGTAGACAGGGAAAAGGGAGGCAGAAGAACGTTCGTTAGGTGGCGAAGTAAAGTGGGAACTAGTCCGATAGGAAGATGGCTCTCGACTTCTTCGCCGGGTGTTTGGGAGGTAAGATATTCACCCTCTTGTGATAGGGTCACGAGGCACTCTGTGAAAACTTGTGATAATACTCAATATCGAACGTGGAAAATCGACGTTGGTGGCTAGCCCCTCTAAATGCTCGGGCATCGCGGCAATTTGATTTATCGCTAATTATTCATCCTACTAGATACTCGTGTAGTTTTTGAACAGATACCGGAGAAATGCGACACTAGTATCATGGGTCACTTCCTTGTGACTTCATACTTGTTTACTTATCTATACTTCACTCATCGATATGACGTATCAATCGCGTTTGATACTTGACAAAATCCCGGCTTGCACCAGGCTATGCTATTAGAAATATCGAACACTAGTACTTACATAGTTCTTAATATTCGAATTGGAAAAAAGGATGCGCTGGTATCGTCGTCGGATATCCTCTGGACACCGTCAAGGTGCACATGCAAACCCAGGACTACAGAAATCCACAATTCAGAGGGACGTGGCACTGTCTTCGCACATTACTGGCCAAAGAATCGGTACTTGAATCAAACATTCTTACTAAATTACGGGACTCTTGAAATCCATTATACTATCACGAGTGTTTTCTCTGACAGGTGACAGGACTCTACCGGGGCATGTCCTCCCCCATGGCAGGAGTTGCAGTAGTAAATGCGATTGTCTTCGGTGCCTACGGACAAGCCCAGAAGCACTTATCAGACTCGGATCGGCTGTCAGCGCACTTCCTCGCCGGAGCAGCAGCAGGAATTGCCCAAACTCCCATCAGTAGTCCGATCGAATTGGCCAAGACCCGGTTGCAGCTACAATCTGGAGATCAGGCCAAGTTCTCCGGGCCTATGCACTGCTTGAAGCATATATACAGGATCGAGGGTCTCCGTGGTGTTTTCAAAGGTCTCGGCATTACATTTGTCAGAGAAGCGCCAAGTTACGGTGCCTATTTTGCCACCTACGAGGCCCTAACCAGGACAACTGGGAAGGAGCAGATATCCACGCCGAGGATGTTGCTGGCCGGCGGACTAGCTGGTACAGCCTCCTGGGTCATCGCGTATCCCGTCGACGTGGTAAAGTCTCGTATTCAAGCTGAGTGCGGCAACCGATATTCAGGTTCTTGGGACTGTATGAAACGGTCGGTAAAGGCCGAGGGCTACAGCTGCTTGTACCGGGGTTTAACGTCGACGATCTTGCGGGCATTCCCGACGAACGCAGCCACCTTCGCAGTCGTCACATGGACCTTTCGGTTGCTCGGACAGGAGAACGCGGTGTCGCAAACGACCGGCAGCACACCGAGCACCACAATCAATGGGATATCGGACGACTACGAGCCGTCGTTTAATAAGTGGAACGTACTTCTGCAGAGGATCTCGGACGACCGAACACTTCAAAGGTCTTACTATTCAACCTTGCCATCGTCGATGACCCTGACACTCGTGTCCACCTTATCTGCTCGGGGTCACGCCAGTGTGAAGCGGACGAGAAGTGCGATCGACGAAGCTCAGTGTAGGAAATGTGAAGAAGGCGAACGTTCCTGTAGAGCGGAGTATGCCGAGCAACCAGAAAATTTCGAGGAAATTGACTGGACCGTTGTCACTCAGACAATAGTAGAGTGTAATCGTTCGTCAACAACTAGTGAAACTGGTCCAATGAGTATGACCTCGCTTTAGCGTACCCTTTTCGTCAGGCTAATATGTTTTGTAAATCAGACAATTGTTTTGCGTGTGAAAGCCCCATAGAATTACAAAATACAAATATCTATGCGCGCGCGCGCGCATAGTTTTCTGTATAGAAGCTGTATAAATGGAGTGAGCGAAACGAAAGACGTAGTACAAAGGACAAAATGCATTTTGGAGGGAGTCCCTATTCTTTTACCGCATTTATCGAAATCATGCCCATATCATAGCTAGTCAATTGTAATTAACTGTACATACAGTAATTTGAAAGAAATTGTGTAAATCTATTTCTTGCGATAGGTGGTAAGAGTGCGTTAATGTAATTTAAAGTATAAGTTTCTACATAAATAAACTGTTGACCCTTTGGTCCTGCATTGTATCGTCTTTATTCCAATATTGTGTGAAATAATCGGACACTGTACTTGGCGAAGATCGGAGTGGAGCGCCAATGCTAATGAGAGATCGGTATGAATTGCGAGGAGAACGTTCTCATTTGTCAGGTGACAGTCCCAGACTAAATGGCCGACATGTAAGACCCGTGTCATAGCCAGAGGTGGCATTTACTCGCTCTTAAAATCCCACAAAATAGTTTATCTCACAGTCAGCCCCACCCGTCTCACCTTCTGCAATCATCCACGAAAGCTCTTCCAGTTTCCGTCACCCAAATTATCTTCCAAGTCCGTCGGGCCACGCTTCCAGTTTTGACACTTCAAAATCTGCCACATATGATTTGGGATACCAGAAATTCTACTTTAATGCAGTGAACCCTATCTATTAGGCGAGTCGAGACGTTCGCAAGGGAACATCGTAAAAGCCGAAAATTGTCAAGTTTCACAAGTTTAAAGTAACAAAAAATCGAATAATAAAATTGTAAGGAAACCTCTAACCTCCCGAATGAAGAATACAAATTTTGGAACTGCAAGTCTTCGCAGGTGAGCCAGAGTCGTGTCTTTCTCAAGCTCTCATGCTGTGTTGTCATCGCGCCATTCACAAACATCCCTTTCTTGGCTCCCGATTTTCTTTACATGTACCGATGTTCAAAAATTCACCGAAGGTGCACGGATCCATTGTGAAAGCTACATCGTTGTATATTCGGAGTTGACCGGAATCATTGCGGATCTTCGGCAAGATCTGCGTATAGACCAGTTCGAGTTTGATATGGATATTGACCCGCACGACGCCAACAAAGACAGCAACAAATGTGGAGCAAACACTCAACCACTGGCCGGGCTCGGTGGGCGTTGCATGAGTGCCCAGGCGATGCAATCCCTCTATGATTTTCGCCAGAATAATCTTCTTTGCGACGCCGTCATAAGACTGGAGGACGGCGGCGTCTTCCCTGTCCATCGGGCAATTTTGTCGGCGTGCTCGTCCTACTTCAGGTTGGCCAGTAACAGTGCTGTTTAATGCGCGTTAAATACACCCACCCATTGAGTTCATTGAAGAATCGTACAATTTGCAGAACCCTCTTTACGACCACCTTACACTCGCACGAGAAAGACGATGTTCTGTTGCCTGGTGTCACTAGCAGCCTGATGACCCTCATCCTTGAATACGCTTACCTCCGCTCGATTAAAGTGACGCACGAGAATGTCTTCCAATTACTCATTACAGGCGATTATCTCAGCACTTTCGGCATTGTCGAGCTCTGCCAGGAATATTTCCGCCAAAATTTGGCGCCCGAGAACTGCGTTAATATCATGAAGTTTGCGAGGGAGCACTTCTGCAAGGAACTCGAAACGATTGCCTACCGCTATGTCTTGAGATACTTCGTCGAGGTTCGACTTTATCAATTTAATACAGTACAAGCACAAAACATTTTAGCGAAACAAAACATCTGTCCAGTCACTACTTATAAAACTGACCCCTTCTATGGGGATGGCTGACTTTGTCGCTAATTTGCTGCAGGTAGCCCAGCGAAGCGAAGAAATATTAGACTTCCCAATAGAAGAGCTACTGCCCCTAATAGGCGCGGACGAATTGAACGTGAAAAGCGAGGATACCGTATGGGAATTCGTGCTGAAATGGATCGATCGTGATCCTCCGAATAGGAAGCATCACATAGTCGATCTAATGAAGAATATCCGGCTGGGCCTACTCGACACCCAATTCTTTCTCGAGAACGTGAAGGATCATCCATACGTCACCGGAAACGAGGCTTGCAAACCCATTATTATTGAGACCCTGAAATTCCTCTATGACCTTGAGATCATCACAAAGAAGGATGGTGAGGTGCCGACACCGCAAATCGCGAGACCAAGAATACCCCACGAGATTTTATTTGCAATCGGTGGTTGGAGCGGTCAACACGCGAGCAATTATATAGAGACCTATGACACACGCGCGGATCGATGGGTTAAGGTAAATCGTTCTCGAGGAAGTGTCCCTGGCTATCCCAATTCCGGGGCCTAGGCTAATTGATAATTAAGCAGTTCTTCATAGGCTTCATATGAGTCTCATGAAGACTGGTTTCTTTAATGCAATACTGACAATCCCATTGCGGCTACGTTTCATATGTTTGTCGGTTATACGTTGATATGCTAAAAAGGGCGTTTCTTCCGCGGTCAAGCTTGAAGAGATAGATTCCGCTGGCGCGCGCGCTTATCATGGAACGGCGGTGGTTGGATTTAATATCTATGTGATCGGTGGCTTCAACGGAATGCAGTACTTCAGTAGCTGTCGCTGTTTTAATGCTGTAACGAAAACCTGGCGGGAGATCGCCCCCATGAATGCTCGGAGGTTGCTCACTGTTCCTTGTTACCTATTCATGCACTACGCAAAGTATTCATACACACACTTTCGCCTTCTGAAAGTCCTTCTATCCCCTCGTGCTTCGATCTCGTACTTACTCGTACCCGACTAAATTGGCTTCTATCGGAATTCTAAATCTTTGCACAACACACGCGGCATTAGAGTCTACCAATCATGTTGGTTCATTAAGTTAATCGTATTCATCGAATGCTAGATGTTACGTGAGCGTTGCTGTACTTAACGACTTGGTGTACGCAATGGGAGGGTTTGATGGCTACAATCGACAACTGACCGCCGAACGCTACGACTACAGAACAAATCAGTGGTCCATGCTGGCTCCCATGAATCGTGTTCGATCCGACGCCAGCGCAACCGCACTAAATAGTACATACTCAAGTTTAATGCATAAGACTTTATATGTAAATAAACGGTGTACACCAACCAGTGTATTTGCGCAATTCCTGCGCGTATTTTTAACGTGCGGTGTACAGGCGGGTTATCGGGGCATGCAAAATTAAATTAACGGAGAGCTTTTCGCATTTCAGACAAGATTTATATCGTCGGGGGGTTCAACGGCGAGGAACTTCTGAATACGGCCGAGATGTATGACCCGGAGACTAATCAGTGGTCAATGATAGCCCCGATGAGATCCCGCAGGAGTGGTGTGTCCTGCATTGCTTACCATGGCCGCGTTTATGCAATTGGTAACTAGCCCAAGTCCGCGTGCTCTATAAAACTTTAGGAGTCACCACGCTAGTCTCTGGAGGGCTTCTTAATTGAAGACAGATTATTTATGGTGTATTTCATTCTCAGGCGGCTGCAACGGACTCTCGAGGATGTGCAGTGGCGAGAAGTACAATCCTGCGACGAACGCTTGGACACCGATTCCCGACATGTACAATCCACGGAGCAACTTCGGCATCGGCGTCATCGACGACATGATCTTTGCTATTGGGGGCTACAACGGCGTCACTACCATCTTCCATGTCGAGTGTTACAATGAGCAGACGAATGAATGGTGAAGTCACAGTTCGAAGTCTTTTGCTGATTTTGAGCAGTGTAAACGGTTACACATTAAAAATACCATTTTTTTAGGTACGAAGCTACTGACATGAACGTATACCGTTCAGCATTATCAGCCTGTGTGATAATGAGCTTGCCAAATGTAGGCGATTACATTCACAAACATCGAGAGAGACTAATGGAAGAGAAACGGCAGAAATTATTGGCGCTCCAAGTGCATAACAATCAATTGCAGGAACAAAGCCAGCAGAATCATCAAAATAATGAGCCGCTGCCTCTGCAACGCCCCTTTCCCGAAGACGTAATCAACCACATAGACGAGAACCAACCGGATTAACGATCAATATCCATATAGATTCAACCGAGATTGTGAAACCATAATCTGAGGCAGAGCTATGAGATCGAGCGGCAAATACCAGTATTGGTCTAATTACTGGCACTGGAGGAATAAGGACGTTGCTACTCAACACCTATGTTTAGTAACAAGTGCGCCGCAAGGAACGAATTCCGAAACAACGCTCAGAATATCAACAGCATTTCTCGCAAGCCCTTTTGCCACAGAAACTGGAGGATATCATCTGGTGAATCATGGAGCATGTCGAAATTACAGGAGTAACAATCTTTCATTCAACAAGATCTCATTTTACTTGCCCCTTGGCTGCCACAGGGAACCGAGAGTTTTGATTTTGATCGCATGTTTACCCGAAGCTGTTTTTTATGTAGCTAGTATTTTTATATGCCGTGTACTTATTTTGAAACTTTTATCTACACGATTTTGTAGCATGTACATGAGCGAGCGGCTGTAATGAAACGGTTTGTTGCAGAATAGGTGTAAGATAAGATAGGATGTGAGAGGGTAGATCCTTTTCGACAAATATACACCTTACGAAATATTTTGATACTTCCTTGAAATATATGACATCTGGATGAATATATAATGTAGTTTATGTTAATCCTTATTATAGTGAATGGAATATTTTGAAGCACAGATGCCCCATGGCAAAACTTGCAATGCTTCCACGCCCTGCCAAACTTCACCACATATTTGTAAGCAAATAAATCAAGATAATAAATACAAAGCGAAGTGCATCTCCGCGGCGCGGAGTTCGCATCGAAACCGACCAAGTATATGTCGATCTTGAATCTCGAGCTTCTTCTACGCATTTTTTCGATCGCTTCGGATAGAAATCAGACTTCTTCGACTGAAAAAGAAGTAGCAGAAAAAGAGTAGCAATTACAGACTATCGGTTTATTTACAATGCCAGTCCACTGTGTTTTATAGACATAGTATACGTGCTTAGAATTCCGAATTACGGTAGTATAAAGTATGCTTGACTGCACGCTGAGTTGGCTTACGCGCGCACACCATCTATGCAATATACGAGGCAACGTGAAAACGTATGTGTTATGAATTGTACGCTGGCAGAGGGAGAAACAGTTGGTTTCTCAGCAAACTGAGCCCACTTGTACCAACTACCAACCACCAACTTGTATTCTCTGGGCCGAGGAACGAGGACGTGTAAGTAAACGTCGAGTCGCTCAGGTCGCTCTACGCGTAACTGCGAGAAGGCTCCAATGAACTTAAAACGCGGAGCGTGCAGACCGAGCTCAGAATGGCGAGGTGAAGGATTAAATGGAATATGGCGAAAATTGTAAAGGGGCCTGCAGCCATCTCTGGTGTTCTGGTTTGTGAATATTGCGCTAATTTAACATTTAAGGACCTCCACGATTTTGTTAGGTGGGTCCAGACACCTGTACAAGTTCATTAGCACCGCTTGCACGTAGACAATCAAGGTTCGCTACGTCTTCCACGATTGATAACACTATAAGAATATTCGATGCGTTGTAGGATACATATGGCATGACATAGGTACTACTTTGACCTCTTTAATTTCACTATCAGTCCACCTACATTTTGTAGTTAATTGAGCTTATGTTCAGAGTGTTAGAGTGACTAATCAATCTGACTATTTTATTGCAATACAATAGCCCCATTTGGAACATATTTCAGGCATCTGCGAGATCAACACTGCTCTACAGAAGGTGGATCCTTTGTGTGCCTTTATGGTTATAATGGAGTAAGCACTAGTCTTCCTGTAGAAGGTGTCTCAAATAAAGATTATGTAGCCCACGCTACAAAACAGGCGACAATGCAACAGCAACGTAAAAGTAATGGCCAACTAGCAGAACCAAGTTCATCTTGGACTGTTTACTCGGCCGCCCAGAATTTGCCTGCTGTTTTAAATGATCCGTTCAAAGGGAAGCAGAGCAATTTTTTGACCAAAACATGGGGCGATGGATTCGTGGAAAAAGTGGATATACCTAAAAGCCCCTATCTCCCTGAGATTACTATAGAACATTTTGAAACATATTTAAAGAAGATTGCAAGGGTAACTAGTATTAACGTAAATATTTGTTTCCAAATATGCAATCCTTTTATTATCTCTTTTGTGTATACTCTATGATTATTGTTACAGAGGTATAGGAAGCATTCTCGTATGAACTCTAGTGTTAACAGGCCAAGCACTCCAACTGAGCTACTACAACATTTTCCAAACCTTAGAAAAGTTAAATCATTTGGTACAAATTTAAGTCTTGTTACTAAGTATAATTGATGTCTATTTTGATTGCTAATTCAATTAATGATTTATTCCAGATCGCATGCAGTTCGATTTATCCAATATTCCAAAGATCTTTTTGACACCAAATTTGGACCTTTCTCTAAAGGAGAATTTTGACACAGTATATCCATTTACAAGGGACGGGTTTTCAAATGAAGGGAGCAATATTGTTATTCATGTAAAACAAATGCAAGAGAAGGTATATGATTATGCATAATATGAATATTCACCAAAATCAGCTACAGCTTACTGATATGAGATATTTATTCATAGTTGAGTCATTATCTAGATGTGGTAGAAGTTAGAATAGCGGAACAAGTTGCTTCAAAATCACAGGCATTTTTCCATGCCATGACTTCTCACGATGTTCTAATGGAGCAACTAACACAAACTATTACTGTCTTAAAAGCTCTCAGGAAAAATATACATCAGGTTGACAAACATCTAGTCAAAGATTCGTTGGAAATTTTACGGTAAAGTAAAATATACTCACAAAGCCATTATGTGGCAATCTTTATGACAATAATACGATGGTATAGAACCTTCTTTTCTTTACCTATAGGCTAGAACGTGCGCGATCCAATCGATTATTAGTTCAAGAAAAATTGAAGCTAATGGCCACTGTCCATCAAAGTCAACCTATGATACAGTTGTTGCTATCAACGCCAGACTATGTTGCTGCATTAGATCTTATTTCTACAACCCAAGAAATACTGCTGCAGGAATTAAATGGAGTTCACAGTTTCAGGTAAAACAAGAGAAAATTCTGATTCTAAATTAATTTCGGACTAGGATTTGCCCCTATATCAGTGTTTTGTATACAGACATCTTAGTTCCCAACTAACGGAAATGGAAAAGTTAGTAGATAAAATGTTATCCACGGAGTTCCAAAGATATGCAACTGCTGATTTGAATCGGCCGCTCAGTGGTGAAAATACAGTTTTGGACGGGGTAAGTGAAGGAATCGGTGTTTGGATGCTTCTAATACTTAGTCTGTAGCAAACAAATCTCCATCCGTCTCTTCCTAGTGAGATCATTTGTACATCCTCAACGAACAGGATAAACTTATTTCCATCATATCTGGCCTGCTGCGGCAAAAGCATTTCCACTTTGTCGATACCTACAAAGAAGAGGCTATGACTACCGTGAGGGCTGTAACGAAACAGAGAGTGATAGAAGCGCTAGCGGCTAGTGATTGTTGTAGTGATCAACAAGCCGCTGCCTTGGAAGTCGGGGGGCTTTCCCTTGCAGAAAGACTAACGTTACTTCATAATACCATACAATCACTAACGTTCCTCCTCATGCGAGTGAAAGTATGTACTTTACATAAAATGTTTAAAGCCTCCCTTCTATTATGTTCGTACTAAATAACACCATTTTGCAGGCTGTGCACGATGTTATGCGGGATACGATAGATCTCGCTGCTGGCCGATTGTGCGATGGTTCTTTTGATGATTCCATACCAGATTGTTTACTGTCCCAGGAAGAACATGGCCGAGTAACAATCAAACTCAATGATATGATTACTTCCGTGTGTGATTATTGTCATGAGCGATTGGGAAATCTGCTTTCTGCAGGTGCGAATGAAAAAGAAAAGTCACAGAATGAGAAAGAGAAAACAATTAGCGATGTATCAAACTCGAAAACAGAAGAGAAAGAAACTCAACCATGGAACGATAAAAATTCATGGTTGAGTAAAAGAGCAACGACATCACAAGTTTGTCAGTTAGCTAATATGGTTGAAGAGTTTACAGAAACATGCGAGAAACTTTGCGGCAAGCAATGCACAGCTCTTAGATCGGCATTTAAGGTTCTTATTATAAATTATTACTACTACTTTTTTAGCGAACCACAGTCGTAAGTACGACAAAGTATGTTTTTTTTAGGCGCAAGCAAGCAAGTTTATTCAAAGATTCCACACAGAACTTAAAACGAAGCTTACCCTTTTATTGGAATCTGAAAGATGGAAACAAGCAGATGTGCCATCAGAATTTCAAACACTGGTAGCTTACGTATACAAAAATAAGGTTTTCCCCCCGAATTCGTTAAAAACAGAAGATGGCATAAAGAAAGATAGTGCTCAGGCATATATTATGATTGGAGATGAAAAGTTTGCTGTTGTTGGGACAGCTCTGATGCTTATTCAAATGATTCATGAATATTGCAGGTAATATCTAATCATGAAAATGGGGAATCCGATTTTCGTATTGGTTATTGATTTGAATTTGTATTTTTAGAACTGCTGATGAATTAATAGCCTTATCTGGAATGATTGGAAGACAATTAGCCGAATTACTCAGACATTATAATTCCCGTTGTTATCAGCTTGTGCTTGGCGGAGGTGTAATGCAAGTGGCGGGACTAAAAACAATTACTAGTACAATGCTAGTATTAGCAGCGCGAAGTTTGAAGCTTGTTTTGTGGTTTATGCCTTTTGTAAAGGAACACTTTCAAAGTACGTTGAAGTCACATGACCATATTATATGAAGCAAAACAGAGCCTGCTACCCATACCCACATATTTGCTAAATATTTATTTACAGCACTTGCGGAACAGAATCCAAATCGTGGTGTAGTCGGTATGTCAGGAGTCGGCGGTGGTGTAGCTTTGTTAGATAGTGTTGAAAGAGACATACGTGCCCATGTACGGGAAATCGAAAGTAAAATTCTGACTATCGTGTACAATCTCTTAGGTGGTCAAATCTCAAGCTGGACTGCCCGACCACCAGTACCATCAAAATCATTCAGAAATATTTCTAGGTAAGTTTTATCGGAGACATTCAATATCTGTGCTCCAGACAGCTGATTCTGACTCAATAACACAAACCTCGATTCGCATTTTCAGTTATTTAATGAAACTTCATGAAGTCGTTTCTGGCCTCTTGCCCACAACTGAGGTGCAATCTCTTTATCGTACTGTGAACACATCCTTTAAGGAAAAACTCAGGGAGCAGTTAGTTAAAATGAACATTGTCAACAATGGAGGACCCCAGCATGGCGTGGTTACTTCTGAACTTACATTTTACCTGGAGGCGCTGCGGAAATTAAAGGTCCTACCGGTTAATGAACTAGATGATAAGTGGATGAGTGACATATGGACCAGATAACATGCAGAGCGTGTCGTTTATTGCATAATAGAAGCAACAAAATATGCTCGAAAAAGGTGACTAATCTTTATTACCGTCTTCCTTCAGACTTATCTGTCCAGAAACTATTGTTATCCATTTTCATGGACGATCTGCCAGTTCCCTGAAAATTGCTGTATGTAAACAGACGAATATACACCGTTTGAATGGCGATATAGCTCGAAGCACACTCACAGTGTTTTCGTGAACATACTTTAGGAAACGTAATATAGAAAAGTTTCAGTTATAATATATAGCGGTCCATAGTCATATTGTTCGTTTTATGTTTTAATACACATTGTGCATCACAATTTTGAAAACAACTAATTTATTATGAAGGAAGCAAAAGTACTTCTTAATACATTTTATCGGTGTCTCTTCTAAAAATGAAATTAATCTAAGGAATTTAATTAATTTATACTATCTTCTATGTATATGTACATTGCGGGCCGACCTAATTTGAATAGATAATTCATTGTTATGTAAGTTATTAATACATTCACAATAAATGAGCAGCATCGCAAATAGCTCTTCCGTACTCCCCTTAAAGAGAACTAACAGTGACCCATTAATACTGAAATTCGACTGCTTCATTGTCGTGTTCATTTTTTACATTTGTGAGGACAAAGATATTGTCAGTAAACAGTAGTCAATCATAAAACTGAATGTTTATCGGAATGTTGGTTGGAAACATTGGTCTTGAACCAAAAATACCTGGCATTATTATATTCATATTTTATATTTCTAAATTTCCTTTCCTAACATGTATTTTACATATACAAAACATTAATATATGCATATTTGTTAGTGTACGATGATGATAATATCTGTTATTATCTTAATATAGAAAACAGCATTTTCCAACTATGATTGTGACCAGATTTATAAGAATTATGACAAGTTTTCCCTATTAACTATGAATTGTGCTTTGCATTCATTACTGATCTCCATCTAAGTTCAATCTGTACATAGTCACAGAAAAAGTGGATATACTTAAGTCTACAAATGTGTTTCTGCGTATCAACTGTTCGATGCAATGGTCTAACAGAGCTCCACTACTATGCTTTTACTTCTGCAATTTAACTTCAACGCTTATTGGTTGTTGTTCCCTTGCATTTGATACAAACGGATGCTTGGTGAATTTCTTTGTGAAGACTGACGAGCTCTTGTTGGACCATTTTGCATTACAGTCAAAATGTTGACGTAGGGACAAGCAGAGTTTCAATGACACCTCTTATGTCCCATTATGCCATTGAAGGATGTATAAAAAGAAGTTATATAAAGACTAATGATGTCTGAACAGTAATAATTCCTTTTTATTAGCAATGAGTTTCATTTCCAAACGATACAATGCTAAATAATTGCTATAGCAACAAGTTTCAAAACACCACCATAACCTAAGTCGTAGGGTGAAAATACGTCTGCAACACTGTTCGCATATTCCTCTCCCGGCAATGTTTTCAACGCCAATGGTTGCAACAGATTCGTAAATATCAACATTCATCTTAATATATCATGTTAGAGTGATCGATATGAATTCCGACCTAAATGACAAAATTGTGGAATCGGACCTATTATCTAGTGCGGAGGATGTAAGAGACGCAGCCCTTCGCCTTTACGTCACAGAAGAAGAAATGCGTAAATTGGACCCGGAAAAAACGCGGGAACGGTCCATAATTATAATTGGCAGCAAGAATGTTGTGAGTAATATTATATTACAAGTACACTATGAACCGGCTGCAAGGGCACGGAGTAAGTAGTTTGGCATTATAGGGCAAAACAGCAATGGTCTATCGGTTTTTGGAAAAAGACGAAATGCCAAAGCCAACTATTGGAATGGATTATTCTTTCGGCAGGAAATCAGGAAAAAGTTTAGTGAGTTCCGAGTTTTGAAGTTGCTATATTCCCAACTATGTTCGCCTTTAATATAAATTCTTACCCTTGTATTTTGCTTACGTTCTCAACCTAGATGAAAAGTATTGTCCACGTTTGGGAAGTTGGTTATTTATCTTCATCTTTAGCATCAGCTGCAATGATAGGATCAACTCTAACTCACGCTCCACACCATACAACAATTTTAATAATGCTAGATCTCTCGCAACCTGACTCGTTGTGGTCGTCTTTTGAAGAATGCTTTTCTGTTATAAAAAGCGGCTTAAGAATGAGTTTTGATGAAAATACGATTCAGGATTTGCGTCGAAACCGTGTAAATGGAGAAAAACGTCTAGAAGAAGGGGTCGATCCATTTCCATTGAAACTCTGCATTATTGGTGGAAAATACGACGAGTTTAAGGTATGATAAACTGTTATAATTCTTTAACAATTTGTCGTAAAATTCGATTGTTCCGATCAAAATGCAAATTGCACAAAATTACTTTAGGAACTCGAAGAACAGAAAAAAGAACTGGTAGGGAAAATTTTACGAGCAACAGCCCATAGTTTGGGTGCCGGCTTGCATTATCATTCGTCAAAAGATAAAGTGCTTGTACGTAAAACCAAAGAATTATTATCGCACTACGGATTTGGCGGTCAGCTACCGTAAGACTGCTATCACATGTTTAGATAACTCTACATCATGTTAACTGTTGTCTCTTAATTTACATTTCTCGAATCCATTATAAAAATCTAGAGAGACGAAGCAAACTGACTTTAGGAAGCCGCTGTCGATATCGTCCATGGCGGACTCGTTCTCACTGATCGATTTGGAATTTCCTCAGACGAGACCTTCACCGCTATTAGATACCATCAAACAGATTTACGTTAGCCAGGTACCGCAAGCGGCGAGAAGCAATGAGATTATACTTGAAGATCCCAGTAATGACGCGAACTTTAATGAACCAATTATCGACCGCTTACGAACTCAACGGGAAGAGGTACAGATTATACGTATATCATCTGTGCGTTCCTAGACCCTTTCATTTTGGTGAATTGAGAAAAAGCAGCGTTTTTTATCTTTCAGGAAATCAATGTTCTTCTTCATGACATGCTAGAAGGATTAACGCCGCAGATTCCAGTCCCCGACCCCTCTTAACACGCACAACAGCATTTTATTCAGTACTTGCACGCGTGCAGTTCTTGGGGCAGGGAAACTCTTACCCAAGGGTGGCGTTCCGTAACCGATGCACTTCACGTACATGATATTGTTCGGACGTTAATGGTCTTCTGATGTGAAGGATTCAGCTAAACCTACTTATATTTCAGATCTCTTAACACACCGACAGTGGAGGCTGAATAACGTTCGGAACAATTCATTATAATATGTTATAATTTATGGCAGTAAGAAGAAAGTTAAAGGCACGAAATGCGGCTTAGCAGCTTGCGATGTATTTATGTGATAATTAATATAGCTAGACTGCATTAACACTAAAGGAATTAATCTGATTTTTAAATTAGAACACCAGACTGTTTCATTCATCAGAAATCACCGAAGACGAATCCGATTGTCTCCCCCACCTTCTACATGCATAAGTATATATGTTTATGGCAATTAACCATTGAACCATCACCTTGCTCCTCCACCCTGCATCGAAATGAATTGGATTATTCTCTCAAGTGATACGAGTGAACCCTCCCTCCCGATCAGCATCCCGAAGCAATCCAGGCATGGTGCAACTACTGTGCCTGTTTCGCATTCTAACCATTGGCCGCAAAAAATCTGAGTATCCCACTGTATCCCACTGTATCCCACAAAGCCAAGAACCTACGTATACAGATTGCAAGTGCGTCCCGCAACATTGCGCAGGCGTTCTCTGCATTGGTTGAGCCGTGGGGTCCTGCGCGAAGGCGAAGGGGGGGCAGCGAGGTCATAGCGGAGCGGGCAAGAGTGTTGGTAAAGGTAGTAACGGTGTGAGTGGCGAGTGTCGATGCGAGAACGGCAGGCGGTGGTGTGCTGATAAGAAAAGCAGCACCAGTGAGCGAAACGCGTACACGTTTCCCCGAGTGTACGCATGCGTCGGTCGGCTGGAGTCGCCGCTGACATGCGGAGAGGAGGCCGGGTTGAGCGTTTACGAAAAGGAGCCGCGACTGGGGGGGTCTTGGCTTGGTCGTCTTGCGAGCCTCTCGCTCTCCCTCGCCGCCTCGGTTTCCATCAGTGAAAATGCCGCTGTGATAGAGAGCCGCGCGTGCCGTGTGCTCTCTCCCCGCCGGGCTTGTCGAGCGCCCCAGCAAAAAGCGTCGACCGTCCGCCCTGCCATTCTCCCCGAGAGTACTTGCTCGGCTCGCTCTCCACCCCCGTGCGCGCCCTTGGCTAACTGCAACCCCCCGTGTCCCAGTGTGTGAGAGGGTCGCACTCTACCACCCTCGCTCGCCCGAGCTCTCCTCAGTCTTCGCGCTCACACACGCGAGTGTCTCCTGGCTCTCCTCGACGTACGCGCGCCTTTGCCAGCGCGCCTCTCTCGTCACTCCCCCCGCTACACTCTTTCCTCCCTCGTGCGTGATACGTCAGATTAGTTTGACAGCCGAACAGCGTGCGATCAAGCCCACCGGGTGCTCGCCTATCGGAACGACAGCCGCGACTGACTTCCGCTGGCTACCTGTGCAGGTGAGTGAGCAGCAACTCTGTACACCTTCGACAGTAGCTTACAATTAGCGCTGCCCGTATCACGCTTGACCGTAACGCGCTGGCATAACGATTCGTGGCTCGCAGTGGCTCTTTGACAAATCGCGCCTGCCAATAAAGACCTCGAGATTTTTCAGTCAAATATCCTCCTAGATCGATACGAGGTGCGGTACGTGCATCGCAATCATTGTCTGTACCACCCCTTCCTGTGGCGGCTGCTTCTCGCGGTTATCGATTCCAGTGTGAACGTGCCCTCCGTGCGGTCAGGTATCCGGTCGTCCTTCTTATGTTGCTCTCTCGCGAGAGATCGAGTTCTCCGCCTGATCAATATCCGCCCGCGTGGACACAGACCGAGCTTACGCAAGACGGCCTCTACCTGCCGCGTCCTGCCGCCTGTCGCCTGCCCGATTTCATCCACGTTTACGCTGATCCCTTTTACCTTCGACTAAATCTGACGCATCGAACGCGCGCCCGTCGTTCGTCCATCCTCGGCCCATTCCCCATTTTCCCCATTCACCTCAGCTTGTGAATCGGTGAGCAGGCAAATTGGCCCGGCGCGCCGATGGATAACAGCTGAGGTGACTCGCTACCGCCTCAATCACACTTTCTGCCGTTCTCACATCGATTTTAGGACGACGTTCGCATGCATTATTACTCGATGGCGTGTGTAGGAGTGTTCCGAATTTAGACAGTCCAATATCTTCCGAGAATCTGTTTCTTCGAAATATCCGCAGTACGATGTGAATCCGCGCGAATAGATTTAACCTGCATTTTTACGATAATGCAAGGTGGCAATTTATTAGTCCGTGTTATTACCGGGTCGTGCTCGGCATGAGAAGTTCGCCGCTGTGTATACTGTATGTATACAAGGATTATAGTGGTTTGCAGTCAGAATCACATCCATAACTGGTTGTTTAGTATGTTACAATACCCCCCCTCCCTCCCTGTCAATAACTGTTGTGTGCCAGTCACTTATTCCGAGGAGAGTTTCTCAGCGATTAGATTGAGTTAGAGAGCAATTGCTAATGGCGATATATAATCTACAGGCGATAATAAACTCGTGGGATATAAGTCTAGTTAATCCGGAGTTTTCTACCGGGGCGGCTCGATAATGACTGAACTCGTTTCTTAGCACCGGGACAAATTATTCTACGATGACTAGCAATCACCTGTCAATTTGCACGCGGGAAATTAAAAGTATCTTTCGATCGGTCCACGACAACCACGAGCCAGTCCATTGCTCAGTGAATACCCGCTCGCTAAAAATCGCCAGAAATTGCTGTGAGAGTTGCATGCAAATTCAACGGATCAAGGATCCTCTGAGTTTTTATGCGAAATTTCGATGTGTCACCGTTACTTGTTCACACCTTCCAGCAGTGGGTGCGCTTGATTTGGAAACGGGTACGGATACAGCTTCTTAACTGTAAACTGCGGGGAATGTATGCGAGAGCGTTGAGATCGCGTAGAGCCGGATGGCCGTCCTCCTCGCCACGGTTTTGGAAGCAGGGCCAGGCACCTCGTCACGGTCATGCACTCCTTCTCCGCCGTCGTTATCTCCCCCTCGGTTCGTTCTCTCCTTCCTCGTTTATTTGCCCGGCTCTCGAGTCCGCGACACGCTCGTCTTATTAAGCGGTCCGCTCACCGTTCTATTGCACGGCAGGGAGAAAAAGAGCTCGATTAAAAGACTCTTGCTGACTGGCAATGCCTCCGCGCGAGTCTCACATCGTCTCCCGATCTCTCCGCGTTGTTGTATATCATCCCGGTTACTTGTCGCGCCATGGTGAACCCGCGCTCCCGTCGGCCTTCGTCCCCACGGCTCACTCGCTTGTCATTAAACACCTTTTTTATTTGTTCTTTATTACGGCCCTCTGTCGTGCGGAGTGTCGACTTGGTCCAAAATCGAGTTCCCTTTTCGCAATGCCACTCGCGCAATGTGAACGCACCGCTTTGTGATTTCGCTGCCGATCGCTACGTATGGGGTGTGGGCAGTTGGGTTGTTGGGTATTAGGGCAAGATACGAGAATCCGGCCGGCGAGCTGTCGAAGCTAATCAGTGGCACATCGGTTTCATAAATACATGGGTTGCGCTCGCGCGTTTGTGTCTGCCTGTGTGAGTGTGTGCGTAAGCACCTTTCTACGCTCTCCGTCCTCGCCTATTCGTCTTGGGATTCTCAGCATAATGCTAACCACGAAAGGCAGACAAGGGATTATCCCGGACTGAGTACGCACAAAGAGGTCTGAGCGATCTCATTAGACAAATGAAATGCCGTTAACTTTTCAAGGTATTTCACACACTCTCCCACTCCTTTCTCTCTCGTTCGATGTGCGATACGAGTCGCTCGCTCACACCTGATAAATACTGTTTGTCATTGATAAAGTCTGCTTCAGGCTTGATAACCACCGAACTTTGCCGCTGATACCATCGACCATGGCATCAGATTTTATTGTGTCTAATGCCGCATTAATACTTATCACGTGCGAAGATTGCGTGTTCCGCTATTTCATCCGTACCATTGACCGCGCGTAGTTTATGTAGATTCCAGGGGAACTGTATCTAACCGCACTCGTTTTGTAACAATAGCGTGAGCCGTGCCGAATCCGGCAACCTTCATTTCACCCTGCTGTCCGTGCAATACTACTGCAATTTATACTCGCGTGGGATCTCTGTTCTCGGTATAAATATCTGGTGTATTCAAGAATCAATTTCCGGTACCGGGCAGAAAGCGGAAACTGTCGCGAACTCTAAAAAAGTCTAGGAAGAAATAGCGACATCGGGTGCGTTATCATTCGATTTATTATCCATTACCCAATTACTTTCGTATAGAAGAGGAATTCGTTAAAAAAATATCCAGAATGATTGCGCACGCCGGCACCGGTCCAAATCCTTCCAAAATCATTCCGCCAGTCTAAAATCATTATCATTCATGGTAAAATCTGCGAAAGCAGTGGACTTGATCACGCAAAGAATCAATTTGGGTAAATATCACTGTATCGGTGTGTGTTTCTGGGTTCTTTGCAGTCTATTGATTGCAAGGTAAGGAGGTTGAGGTTGCAATCGACTGAGGTAAAGAGGTTGCAATCGACCAAATCGTTGGAACCTCTGTAGGTGTAGAGCATCATACAAGGGAGAGTGCACGTGGCTTACGTTGCAGGAATACAATTAATTCAGAAAGTTCATATCGCGTACTTGTGACTTATTGATTGCATTATTGGGAAAGGTATATTGGGAAAGGTAATATCGGCGTCGTCAGATATCCGCACGTTCATCACTCAGTGATTGATTAATAATTGTTGAATGACTGACACTGATTAATGCGCTCTACTTAGACAGCCCGATTTCAAGTATTCCAGTAATCCGCTTGGTAGATGGCAATCATTTGAATTGCAATAAAATACCAGGGTTCATCTCCCGTGCCGCTAATGTATTTGTCCATACGCTACCTACGTAGTAGTGCCTTGAATGGTTTAGTTTGTTTATTTGCTTGAGCAGCTGCCAGACGTTTGCGTCCAGTCGATTTGTATGTATTGCACTAACGAAATTCAGAGCAATATTTACTCGACCGAGTCTAGAATGTGGATGGGGTATCTGATAAATAAGCGAGAGCACGGCGAAAGTGTTTTCGTGCTCCAGATCTCTGGCGATCCAGCGCACTCGCTATTGCTCCATTTTAATGCGACTAGCCAAATCACCAAGCACGCTCGATTCGCTATTTCCGTATTTAATGACGTCGCATACCGATTTGGAACTGTGCTGAGCTCATGCTGCGAAATCGAAGTACCCAGAAAGTCTCAAAGGACATGGACTGTTTCTTATATCGAAATTGAGGGTGGATATGGTCAAGAGACGTCTCGATACGATGTCAATGGGAATGTCGGTTGTCTGAAAGCAAGCTGGTACCAACCCACGTGTGAAGGAATGGTGTATATTAATTTTGTGAGTGGTCGTGCCGAGGGAAAGGAACTGGTACTTGAATTACGAAAGAAAGCCTCTGCGAACCTGACCGAAGATGGTAGTGTGGAAGGCCGTTATCCGTGGTCACGGTTAGACATTCGAATATGTTAATCGAACAAGTGCCATGGAACGCTGAACTCGGGTGTCAAGCCCTCGCCGAGCATTGTGTCCCATTACATTTAAGAGAGGCGTTGCACTTGCGACGACGCCAAACACAGTCGCCTGCCATTCACTCTGGTCGTCGGTGCCGGTGGCTAAGGACTCGATAATTGCGTGCGAAACGCGCCTCACCCAGGGGACTAGTTTCACGAAGCCCCATGCATTTATTCACTGAACCTAGAGTTTGCCTCCGATAACGATGCGAGTTTTCGCTGCTGCTGCTGTCGTTTAGGAAGTTATCGAGCAAATTGGACGGATATAGGACTAACCGAGTGGAAAGCACGTACATACATATGTACACAGGGGAGCGCCACGTGACGTCCAGGTTGATTGTATTCCATAATGAAGCAAACGCTGGTTATCCCCCAGAACAATTCTACTATTGTCCTATAGTCCCGACGCTTAGAACACGCGCGCGGTTCATACGTCCGACCCGGCTGTGGCAATGAGTTTTCCCAGGGAATCTCAACTCCACTTACAGCCACACCAACCTATCCTCCCACACTTTTACTATACTTACCCCTTCGATGCACATATACGACATACTTTTATCCTGTCATTCCTCAGATTTCCCCTACTCTCGAGCTCTCTTCTCCGTTGTATTACTCGAGTGCAGAGAATCTCTGTGGACTTTCGTTATTATAGACTATATATACCTTTACGTAACGATAACGTCAGCAGAAAGTGGTTCTTTTTAACGCTGTCTCATCGGTAACTATCGAAACAAGTTATTAATTGCTGATGGGTACTGGATTGGATTTCTACGAGGTACGTGTATGTGTGGGTGAATTTAAGGTAGCGTGGTAAGACAATGTTGGGAACGGACTCTTGCATGAAAGAAGGCTTCATGAAATTACTGCTCGCTTCGTTGGAGCCCTTCCTGCGTACGTTGAGCGCTCGCATTCGCCATACGGCAGTCCCGCCTTTTCCCTTACGATTTAGCTCTATTGTTCGGCGTCGGCCACCGCGAAACTTTCGATTTAACATTGATTCGTGTCAAGTTCACTGATCTTAGGATACCTTTAAAGATGTTTTATCTCACTTTACCAAGCCCGGCATACTCGTCTTATTTTGGACACGTCTTACCAAAAATCGGATATTTTGGTATATGATTTAGAATATGTATAGATAACAATACAATGTGACGTGTACTTATTAACTAACGAAATTTGAATGCTCTGGCAACTGTGGCTATACAAAATAAATGTCGACGTTCCTGATGGCTCAGGATATATTGTTTATCGGTCGCGCCGCGCTACTGTTCTTCCTACCTTTTAATCAAACGCACCCTGACGGGCATTTCTCCATCAGGGCTTCGAAATTCAAGCGGGTATTGTGTTTACCAGCGGCGGGCTAGGGGGTCGTTCAACAAACCGTGCCACCCTGGAACCCACTCACACCAGTTTACATTCTCCGCGGCGATGGCTGTGTTCGCGGCGGGTTGCGGTGAATTTTTCAAACCCTTCTCTCATTCCAATTCTTTACATAGGTCAACGCTGGAGGCTCACTACTGTGAGGGAGGCTCATATGTAATTATTATCAGTTAGGAAACTGTCCCGGTTGGGATCGTCCACGTCGGCGCCCTATGCGCGTCAGCACATTCTTGAAACGTTACAAAGCTGAGATTGGAACAGCCTTTCTCGCTGAGCGAGTGGGTTTCAGTCGCAGGAAGATCAGGGAACAGAACACGACAGATCCTGCCAGTTCCTGGCATGTCTGCCGTATACGAGCTTCGGTACGGTGGATGCAGCCGGGTGTGGTTGCATGATAATTTCAGCGGCACATGTGACATTTACTTGATCCGTCAGCTTGCAGCTCGTTTCCTCTGCTAGTATGGGGAAAAAGCCGCCGGTAGTCCTGGCCGACCTGCAATGCAGACAACTGCAGTATCAGCGCATATCGGCCGTGCTGGTTCTACTAACTTCGTGAACTCACGTTCACCGACCCCAGTCGTTACTCGTTACTCTTTGGATCGGGGGAGGATTGTTGCGCCAACTTCTGGGCCCCATTCATCGGGGCTTTCCATTTTTCCTGAAATCGATACTGGGAACCACTGAAACACATGTTAACCACTTACGTAAGACTTGGATCAAACGATAGGGCGAACGGTCGGAACAGGACTTCGAAATACTATTACGTGAGGATCGTGTTATGCCAAGCGAGCGGAGTCCGGGAAATGAAAGCATAACATTTTCTATCCTGCCGAGCCGGTGATAGAGCGATACCATTTCACCGCTCTGTGCTCAAAGGATGCCCAATAAATGAACCTCGGCTGGTTGTTAATTTGTAATTTCAGCATTCGAATAAACTGGATATACCATGGACACCTGAGAACAGAGGTGAAACAAATCAATGAAATGTAATTCCGGGTAAAATGGTGTGAAACTTGACTTCAGCACAGAATCTACTCAGATCGATGCTTGCACTCGTTCTGAAAATGTGAAGTTCCACATGGCCAGGATGCTCACTAACAGATGGGAAACCTAATACAGTATTCTGGTGTCGGAATACACAGGAAAGGTTCGACGCGCGCCGCCCATTTTTTAAAGGATGGCTTCACTGCCTTCCGCCGAACCGATGCTTCGGGTGCATACACTTCTTCCGGGGTCGTCATCTCCAAAATGCGTGGCGGTGCACGCTTCTACGTAGCTGGCTGATGACTATGCTTTCGTTACGTACGAAACAGGTTCCCGCATATTGCACGGCAATTGCACCGGCGCGGTGCAGCGAAAGCGGATGAGTTACGCGCGCGCAGCTCTTTCTTTGCGGCCAGTGAGCTTGCCTTGATGGAATAAAAAAAGCAAAAGATCATGCTTTCTGGGTATGCGTGCTCCAAATTCAAGGAGGCTTGATCGATTAAAGGACCGGGAATTGAAACTAGCACTTGGCAGCGCTCCATGACCGTCCTCGATCAAGTAGCGCCGATAATCTAGGATACTCACGGCTATTCGGTCGGTCCTCGTGGCCATGCCAAAGAAATTAACGACAAACTTGGAATTCGTGGACCCACAGTAATTTAAACCGTTGATACTCGCTCGCGAGTATTCTCGTTTTTTTATGCAGAAACTTGTTGATACAATTACTCTTTTTTGATTACTACTTTTCTACAATTAGACATAAGGCGCCGACGGAAGCCATATAGTAAAACTCAAAACTAATCCTAATGAGTAATTATTCAATTAATAAAGTGTAAAATTCTGTAAGTTGTCATTATAGTATTTGCTATTGATATTTGTTTAGAGCTAAGCATTTTCTTATTGAATTATGAAAGTATCACAGTGATATGCCCTAGTTTTTCACAAAATAATCAGCCAAGAAGGTGTAGCTTATATGAACAATGATGAATATCATCGTGGATGACACAATTACGCGCGTTCAACGAGTTCTGTAATTCAGATTTGAAGAATAGCATCGGAACCAGTAGTTGAAGCAGTGACCTCATTAGCGAAGTACTCCCAGTAAATCTTATTGTTGGACTACCCAGTGGTTCTTATAAGTTGATAGAAAGCACGCGTACTTGCCCTTCTTGCAAGTGGGGGCATCTTCCATCTTCGGGGCTCCGATAAAACTGGAGTGCTTTTTTGGATCGCATTTAGTAAAAAGCTATTAGACCCATTTTATCTGGTTTGCGCCTGCGCAGCCTGCACTCTCCAAGGTATTTTTACGTGGCCGATGCGAATCCCGCGGCTGTTACGGAACTGGAGAGCTTATTGATTAACCTTTCGTACAGCACTATATTATTAATGGTGGTGGTGAATTTTTGCGACTACTGCTACGGCCACAGTGCACGCGGAAGTAAACAAGGCCTTGAAACATACACATTAATAGCAGTTCTGGGTACACGAGGGATTTATAAATACCAGGCGACAGATATCGAAAAGTAGTCGAGCATAAAACGAACACGAATTAATAATTAAACTGGAGGAAAGCCTGTTAATCATTGCAATCGTTGAGAATGTAGTTGTTCGTTTTTCGAAGGCAATGCCTGAACTTTTCCGGGCGGCACTTGATGCGCCACACCTTTCTACCTTCCACCGGAGTGGCATTGCAAATGACCTCTCGACTTTGTACATGTAAAAAGAGACTGTGTTCATAAATATTTATGGTAGATCGAGTACGTCACGTTTCTCTCCCTACACCGCTTTCGACAGAAGTAGACGCTCCTTTCGTCAGAAGCACTGTGGAAGAGCTTCTTGTTTGTTTATAGTCGGCCCCATCAACCCGTTCCCGACGACAAGAGTTTCGCACACAGCGCCGGTTATTATAATTAATTTTCCGACTTCAACGGGCGCTGGCAGTGTATACTTTACCACTCTGCCGTAAATTAACTGTGCGTCTTTGTAATAGGGCTATAATGGTATTAGAGACTTTGTATGAAGGTCGTCGGATATTTGCGTACTCAACAAATTCAAGTCGATCCTATTCAACGAGCATCAGATTGTTCGTGAATATTTTTTGCCAGGCATAATTTCTGCCGAAGCAACCACGCGCAATTTTCCCGCGGCTTTGTTGCGAGTATTGAAATAAAGTTACATTATAAATCCATTAAAAGCTACTTTCTTTGACGTTGAAGCTTATTACCACGTCGCTGGGTACAGTTGCCTATCGTTTCAGAACTAATTCCCTACTGTTATATTCGTTCAGTAAATATACGATGTATGTTCTACCTTTGTAGAAATTCCAGTGTAGGGAATATGTACATAGTTTCCCGGGATTTCCAATGCAATGTTTTAACTTTGTATCCCTAGGTATTTCATGCCTGCATACGCTCCATTTTTTATTTGTAATTGCAAATATTTTACAATTGAGATCTCCAATACAAACAGTTAAGCGCAGTTTATTAAGATGTCCATAATATTACTCAACTCTTCATTTGCATTGCAGCATACTCCAGATTTTAAATTCAGTTCGTCGGGAAAGGAATTGGAGTAATAAGCGTTTGGAATGGCTCTCTCTCTCTCCCTTTCTCACTATCCTTTCCTCTCTGACGTAAAAATACTTCTTTCCTTCTACTGGACTATTTAAGTTTTACCCTTTTCCTATTTATTCGTCGACCGAACTGCGTCAGAGGAGCAGATGCGCTATCGTCAATTCTTCGAGGCCGACGATCAGCCGTTGGAACGGTTGAATTCGATTCCGGCGATTTGATTAGCGCGGTGAATCTGATCTGGTCGAAGAGTTGAAGCACGGCCGGGCCGATCGCAAAAAGTGAATCTTCGATAAAACGGATTGCAGACACGCCAATTGCTAGTGAAATTCTAATAGGGGGACGTAAGATTGCCGTATGGCCACTAGATGACATTTTGCCGTTGATAAAATTCTCGCGTGCAAAATGCCAGGGCTGGGGTGATAAGAGGAACGACGGAAGTGGCATCGTTATAACTTACTTGGCGCGGAGGACACCGTGATCACGAAGGCGGTTCCTTCTGGGCGAGGCCTCATCATTGCACCCTGATGGGGCTGAACTTTGCGAATACTCCTATTGTGGGTATGTCGAGCGCACAATTTTTGGTAGTCGGGACATGCGTTCGCGCAGTCCCGGATATTTTAATCACGAAAAATAAGCCCGCTGTCTGCCATACTTTATACATTTCATTAAGACAAATGATTACGCCACGATGAGATATAGTTTTTTGGTTCTTGACTGTTTTCGCCATAGTCGTTCAACCCAGGCTTGAAGGATCCATGATGTGTCACGTGAGAGTACAGCTACGCCCATAGAAAATCCAGGGTCACCTTATTTCCCTTCAATTTTCCCTTTTTCTGCCAGTTGCGAATTTCGACAAACCAGGGCGTGTATTGATCGCCGGACCCTACACGCGGTGGATGCTGCGATATCGTCGCAAAAAGAGAGAGCGAAATGGGTCCGTGCTCAGTTTGCTAAATGACAGAGAAACTGGCGGGGCCACGGAGAGTAGTCGCATCTTCTTTTCCTCCGGGCGTTTTCTCATCTCGCCTGTACCTTTCTCATCTCGGAATGTAACCACTGGATTCGCCATCAACGCCAGCGAAACCCCAACGTAGATTTATATTATACCTACGCGACTTTCTGCTTTCCCGACACCGTTTAAATAGCGAAGCCGGACTGTAGACGGACGAGCTCTAAGCATTCAGGCTTTTCTCTTTAAAAGCATCGTGAGTCTCTTCTCATTTGTTGCGTCTAAAATTTCTCCCCACAATATTCTTTTTCCAGCGAGTGTATCATGAATAAACTAGAAGAAGATGACCGCCCAACTTTAGCCGACTCTCTTTCCTATACGTCAACTATTTAGTAATGAAATATGTAATAATAAGTATTGTGCATAGGCTAAAAGTCAGGTTTCGTGTATCTTTGGTCATAAAGTAGAGCGACCCTCACGTATCTTGCGGTTCTTGTGGATTTGCGGTCCTATCTGTATCCGTGCCTCCCGGTTCCCGACTGTACTGAAAATACTGATACCAGAGAGACGATAAACAAGTCTCTAGTATTCCACAACTCACGGCGAATGCAGGAAAGTTACGGTTTTATTTAGCGCAGGGGGCGCAAGGACGTGTTATAAAGTCTGCTTTAACAGGGAGCGCAGTTGTAAATCCCGTTCTCTCAAGGCGAGCGACGCGAACACAACAAAAAGTTTTGTCAATAATAGATAATAAATAAAAAGCCAATTACTTTAAATCAAGGAAACACGTCTCTCAATTTCACCGACCTTTATGCCACTTATATGATTGTCCACTTGTGTTTTATCTAACACGTATTACTCTTCTCTCCCAATATAGTCCGACAATGAATCTTTGTCGCATTATCAGGGCCCTTACAAAGTCCTACTTTACCGTTCGCTTTTCTCGACGTTGGAAGGTGTTGTCACTGCAGCGCTCCTCAACCACACATACTGTAGTATACATCAAAGTCAGGCGAGCCTTCTTCGACGACGATATATCTTCGAGTGACACCTTGTTGAATCGCGGATAGTTTGCCAGGCGCCGCTTCCTACCGCTATTTCTCCCTATTTCTCCGGCGCCCTTCTCATCGTTCTTCCGCCTCTTTCACCCCATGGACTCAACGATCCCTCTTTCAAGCAGCCACTGGAGCAATGAAGAAGCTGTCATGCTCCTGGCGATGATTAGAGTAGAGGCGCCCTTTCTGAGCTTCCCTTCGCGTTGATTGCCTCAATTAGTATTTAATAACAATGGCAGAAGCTTGTAGGAAAGTATCCTCGACACTGTGCAGTATATTTCCCGATGGAGCGTTGAGTTTGCCTTCGCCGTGCTTTCCACGATCATAGGAATTCCATTGGGCGATTTACTGCGTGCCGACACGAAATTACGTGGAAATGGTTTCCTCATTGATCTCCTCCGTCACATAGTCCCGCCGGCGAGGCATTGAAGTAGCAAGCGAGGTGTGGCTGGCACAATTACTTGGGGAATGAGACTATTGACTTAATGAACTTTCTCACCGAAGCCTTTGACTTCACTGCTCCGTATTTTTGTATCCGCTCGCGCAGATTCGTCGAGTTCCCTCCGGAGGGACACAGCTTTCAAAAGTTGTATTTCGCCGGTAAGAGAGTATTGGATTTGGAGAGGCGGCAGGGAAAGAGGTGGGAGAGAGATTCCTGGGAGAGAGATACCTTGGCCCGAAAATGTATTCGCTGCCAGGAGAATTCTCATCAAGGGGAGACGTTTCGCGCAGCCGCCTAAGCGAAAGGAGACGCTTCGGTTGAACGTGTTCGCCATTTAGCAGATTGAGAACCGGGAAATTGCCGGGGCTTATCTCGCAGGACTCCGCCAACTCCAGGACGTAGATTGCGAGCGATTAAATCAAATTATCGTGGCGCATGTTATATAGTCACCGATGTACTTTCATTACTATAAAAGGTATGCTAAGAATGATCGAGCTGGAGCGAAAGCGTTTCTCGGACCTTTTTCGAGAAGTAAGCGACGCTGTGCCGACGTAGGTGCTTATTCTAGCGAGAGCGAGAGCAAACATTCCTGAAACAGCTGCGGTTGACGGTAGAAGCGTAGAAGGCGGCGGTCTCTCTGTGGTTCTCGGCGGAAGGAACGCACGGTCAGAAGGACAGGGAGAGCCCTTGAGGATGAGCCCGTTGTCTCGCGTGCCACTTATTTTTTCTTCCCTCCCTGCTCCCGGACGAGCAGCGTCAAGTAAGTACATAGCCTCCCTCGAGGACGCCCGTGCCACACGCGCGGAAACCAGTCTCCACCGCAACTAAAAATTGAATCCAGCCAGCCACTCGAGGCCTCTAACAAGCCGGTCCTGACTTTGTTAACGGCTAAATTAGTCGCTCGAAAGATGTGCCCGAGTGTGATTCTGCGGCGGAAATTTTGTCTCGCCAATTTCGGAAGCAATTGAGAGCCTCCGGTGCAATTCTGCTGGAGCATGCGGGGGAAATACGCAATCGGCCGGTGAAAACGGAGTTGTTGACTGAAAGGGTATTTCAGTTTTAGTCTTTTCCGTTGTATGTATTGGCATCTCCGCGATAGCTCGAGCAGAAATCCCATCCGCGATGACTAATCTCGTTACAGCTATTACGGTTACTCATCAGGAGTGAGTAATCCGCGGATCACTGATCCATGATTCACTTCAGATCTCTCCCGGCGAGCTACGCGGCGCCCATCAGTTAGTTATCGAACCAATACCATCGTGGTAGTAAAAAAAATGCGGTCGTTGCTTTGTCAAACAAATGTTATTAAAGACAATTGCGAGGAGCTAGCATGATTGCTATGCATGTACATGCTGCATGTGACTGCGTGCATAGGTACGCGGATGTAAATACAACATGCGTCGGTGTAATGCAGTGCAGCGTCCTTACGTACTCAAAGGACGTCCCATTGACAGTAGCGTTCCTTAAACTTATTCGAATTTGGCGTTGATGCAGTCGATGGTTTCCTTTCCTTGGGTGGTGATAGTGTCGATCATGCGTGGCAGAGTTTCCTGTCCGCAGGTGATTGGCAGTGTCACAAAGCGCTGTTCGAGCTTGGTCTTGACGGCGTATGCCTTGGCGGTGATGTCGGCAACACCACTGATGCTCTTTACGCCGGCATCAGCAGCGCACTGAAATATAGAAATTATCGGTCAGGTAACCGAACAAGAAGCGTTTTGTTCTGGTCGAGGAGATTGGGGGTCCGAGGAAAGCTCTTAGGAATATGTACTCACTTCGAGGTAACAGGTAAGCTTGGATCCGCAGGTCTTAAGCTTCTCTACGATCTGCTGGAGTTCGTAAATGGTGCTTGATGCGGCTTCGAAAACTGCATTGATGTCCTCGTTCGTTTCGCTCACTTGCTCATTCACGCAGCCGATTGTGGCATCAGTGGCGTCCTTGATGGTCTTCTGTACGACCGCGTTCTTCTCGGCGCATTCGGCGATGTCGACGCCTTTTTCTTTTGCCTCAGCAATTGCGTCGTTGATCTACGATTTCCAGCAAAAGCGAGTCAGGCGATATTTGTGACAGGTCGCGGCTTTGAATAAACGCGTTCCGACACAGGGGAGGATATAGTGTGCCTACCTTGTTGGCTGTCTCAGAGGTTTGGTTCACCACGGACTCGATCATTTTGTTTCCCATGTCGGTGATGCGGTCGACGATTTTCATCAAGGCATCCCTAGTCTCCTCCACGATGGACTCGATCTTGGCGACCGCATCGCTCACTTTTTGGGTGACGTCCTTTTGGATCGAATCGGCCTTGTCTGTGATCCTGTCCCATACTCCGGCTTGCGCGGTTGGTGCCTGCAGGTTGCACAATGTCACACATGCGTCGTAGATGAAATAGAGAAACAGGGAATACTTCTGTACCGAGCACTTTTGCACAGTAAGAACTGACAGGAATCATTGAGTAGATTATTAAGTGTTGTACGGTAGGACAATTTTTGCAACAGTTTTGAGGATTACCTTAGGTGCAAGTTCTGCGCCTGTCTATCTCAAGGTTTCATGGATAATTGGTGTAGGTTTGCTACAACTATACTAAATGTACTTACGCAGGCGATGGCAACAGCCAAGCAGACGAAGAGAATGAGTTTTGCCATTGTGCTGGGAGAATGTAGTGTTACCCTCTTGGATTGGTTCTACTGTACACTTTACACCGAAATCCGCAATATATATAGAGAGCATCTCTCCAAATCGCTGGCATTAACTTGATATGGAAATGAATATCGGGGGAGTCCGCACACGCCACTTGTGTCAATGTGAACTGCATTAATTAATTAAAACTACGAAGGCCAATGGAAGCAGGTGCGAGCATAGACATATGTATGCGCATTCTGGACTCCCAAGGATTCCAAGTTCGAATACAACGAGCAAACAGTCAATACATTGGGAACTGTTTGCTTTTTGTCGTGTGGAGTCAATTTACTTCTCACAAACACCACACGTGATCGAGATGCTTCGATAATTTTTGGATTAATATTTTCTTTGTGTTATGGATTAACTTTTGATCGCGTTTTGTTTTTAAAGATGAAGTGAACGAGAAAAGAAATTGCATAAATCAAGTATCTCGTTATCATTAAGTAGGGCAATAACACCTTTTAACCAATGTTGATCCATTAAAGGGGATACATTTTTAAGGGAACGCTTCGAATAATCAGCTAAACTTATTATGTTAAACTCCTAATGTTATGCAATATTACCAACATTATATAATAATGATCAATAATATGTCAATGATATAACATGTTACATATTACATGTTACTAACAGGTGGATTTTATTGTTTTGAGCTTACCTCAGTACTGTAAACGATAGATCACTAATACCTCTTGCTCTATTAATTCACGTAAGTGTGCGAAGTGCGATTAATCAAGATGAAAATATTCCCATAAGTCTGCTCTATTATACAACTTGTTACGCAATCGCGATCACAGTGTTATTTAATTCGGGAAATTCACGGTCGTATACACTTTGGATAATCCAATATTTGCATCGAAAAACCTGACAGCCGGTGGTCTTCTCAAACACGAGATGCGAAAGCAAACAATAGTGAACTAGAAATGAGAAGTGAGCTTTCGCTTCGTTTAAGTTTTTTCCGTTACTAACACTTATGCTCATCCAATTATTATTATGATAGCTTATCTCAATACCAGTATATATAATGCAATTTACGACTTAATTGAACGTCTTGCCTATCTACTGAAAATGGTTGTATATCTTTACTGCTATCATGCGAAATACAGATCCATACAGCAGCCAACATTTGATGACTAATTTGGTTCAAGAAGGGGAATATAAATATTCAAGTTTACGAAAGTCGCAAAAAATAAAATTATATACTCCACCAACTCGTTGCGTTTTACAATTTGGTTCACTAATTGCTCATAGCAGTGAGCAATAGTAGCGTGCATATAAATATTTTTGGTAATCTTAATTTTAGTGTTGTCCCAACAAAGATAAGTGCTATCGTTCTAGTTCTAGACGTAGACGCGACCAGTCCAAGGTCTGCTCGCGAAAAAGTCACCCTCCAATGCGATGTTCCATTCCCTTAGACTGGGACTTTTTATTAACTGGTGTTATTTGCGCGAGTAGATCTTGGACAAGTCTGATTCTAGAGTGTGCATCAGTGTCTTACAAAATCACCACCGTGATTTTGACGTCACAGCAGTACCGATCTTTTTTTAACGTAACTGCAGTTATGCAAATTAAAAAAAAGTCTGCCAGCTGACAGTAGGTATTTGTGGCACTATGTAAATGATGGTACATTTACACTTGTGTCAATGCGCGCTCAAAATTAATGACTATTGAACTTCCCAATATCGACGCATGCACCCATCACGTTGCGAAGGCGTGCAGAATATTCTCGGCAACAAGTACTTTGTTACACACATACATGTCTTATCAGTGGTACAGAAAGCCGTATGGTGGGGATTTTGAAGTGCCAGCGTAAAGACCATGGCCATTAAACCTTTAATGACTAGTTTAGAGTGGCGAAAGAATGTCGTTCCAGCATTGCTCACGTACTGTACTGTCGCAGTACGTCCATGGAGGGCGGACGTGGCTCTTAACAACTTCCGAGTCATCTCCCGGTTTTTTCATGTCCATCTTCTCCCTATATATTTTCGGCCTGGGAATAGTTATACATATTTCGTCGAGAGTGCGCGTTAGCTCGTCCATCAGGGACTCCTGCTCCCGCAGATTGCGTAGATTTCACAGAGTGCTCGCTTGAGAAAGCGGTTAATTGGAGGTATACCAGCTGTGCAGAAAGTAGTACTAAGGACAGATTCGCCATGGGATCGGTGTCTGAGGACAGAGTCTAATGAGAGCCGTATTTATTGAGTTCCTATTAATAATAGTGGAGCGCAGAGAGAAGCATGTGCCCCTTGTCTCTTTGTGCACTGGATTAATCACGATGCAACTAGCCACCCAGTTCTAAGTATGTACTCCTCGACTGTGCAGAGGGTTGCTACCTCCAATGTAAAGCGGCGGGATGGGGAGTGCGAGCGCAACCATTGCCGTTACGATCAAGTCCACGGAGGGGCAGGCAGAGTCGATGAGTGTGGTGGTACGCACACGGACAATTTCACCCCAATAAAACGTTCCCATAGGAGGCGCGCTTGGGGTGTCGTGGGAACCGTCTCGCACGATATAAAGCGCCCAACGCGTTTTTATGGGACGCGATGCGTCCGACTAGCTTTAAGATTCTTTTGACGGAAGTCGGCGACAGTAGCTCCAAAGCCTTCGCTAAATATTAAACCTGAATTGCTGCGGACACGAATTCACTGCATTATGAGACTAGCATTAACATATGATTTTTTAGTAACCTGATGTAGTACTCAACAGTTATTCCTGGCCAAATTAGTATACACAATTCTATGAACAGGAAAATTAATTTAAAAGAAGGAAATTTATATCTAACGCTTGAGAGAATGCTTTCTGTATATAGAAATTATAGAAATAGGACGTTGCTGAGCGTGATACTTGCTCGGGTGAATAGGTGGAAAAATACGTTTTTTCAGCTTGATTGGCTGATTCGCTGTTGAGCGCGCAAACACTTGCCCTAGTGTTATATCATAGATCTGTCTATCGAAAGTTGAGTGAAATATTGCTCTGCGTCATTGATACTTCCACCGATGTATTTCCAATATTAACATACACATTGTCACAGAAGTATATCAAAAATATTCTTGTAGAGTGTATTCTAACGTGATCTATTTCTTCCTTCAGGTAGACACGGACAATTTTCGTGCCAGACTGCAGTCTGCCTAGTTCCACTTGGTAAGTTAGTTCTCTTACGACCTTTGGTATCTGTTAGAACATAAGTACGTGCGTCGTATTTGAATGCGACGCGCTAATTAATCAGTTCCCTGAAAATAGTGCGCCCTTCATCATATGAAATTCCCGACAGCACTGAATAGAGGTTTAACATCTGTTCGGTTACTCATTTCCTGCCCATCGAAATATATCGGCGTCGCGTGTTTTCTGGCCTACACCCATGAACTTATACAGATTGTCTCAATCCAAACTAATTAAAAGCATTAAATTCACTCAAGTTTAGTCAACGCAACCTATTCATGTTGAACTAACGCATATCGCATGGTGAAAAATTCAAACAATCGTGCATTTCACATGGTTAATTGCGGCAAGCCAGGTTCATCGTGACTGGTAGCACGAAATTCTATGTCGGACTGCCGCGTATCGCCGACAATGGCTCACTCCATGCAGCTCCATTGTTGTATGATACTTATTGTGTTGGCCTACACGAAAGTTACCCGCGCCGAATGAGGCCCACCGCACTCGAAATTCCCATGATACTACCGCGTTTCTCACATTCAGCCCAGGCAGACGAAACCTTTCATCAGAGAAACTCCAATAGTACACCAACTACATACATAGAATGCTTACGCGTAGCGCATGTTTGCGATGGGGCGATAGTAGGCGTGAAACTCGGAGTTCACAAACTTCAAGAGTGTGTTAAGCTATGAAATAAAGAACCTCGCCAGCGATCACCCTCAGTCATCTCCGCATTCACGTGAAAGACTACGTTTTAATTGGACCCGTCAGTCTAGACACATCTGCATCATATATGATTCCAAATACATTTGATGCCATAGGTCGACTTGATCATCAAAAGAGTTCCGTTCCGACGCCTATCGTTCTTTAGAATTGAAGATGGGCATATTTATACTCTTTTATAAGAAATTCAAAATGCTGGGATGTGCGTATGCGAAAATCTGAAGCAGGACTAATAAAAAGCGATTACAAATTTTTCAATCTGCACTGGTATTCCTTGCGATTAAATGTTAAAGCGGGGAGCTCATCAACACACATGCTAATGTTTCTACCTGCCGGCACGGTGCGCCTGGGAACATACCGGCATGTGGTTTCATCCGCAGCCATATGGCGCGGCCGGGAACAACGCACGTGCGAGAAAATCGAGACGAATTCCGTGTAGCCGGACACTAATACTCCGTGCATTTACCCGTTTCAGCAACAAGCAACTTGCTTCACAGACTTCCTTCTCATGTGCGAACTAGAATAGTCTCTACGTACAAGTACGATTTCGTCCTACCAAACTTTGCATGGTGTTTCGATTGTTGAGTTTCGGGCGTGGAGTTTGAAAGTAGCCTGCGGTCTCGGGTTTGCGATCTAGGTTCCCTTTCGGGTCGTTCTAGCTGAGCTCTCGTATCTCAGGAATAGTGAACCACATAGGCCTGGAGCCGACAGAAAGTTTGCGAGGAACCAGATAAGCCTAAGATGGTTCGTGGTATTCAGGGAGGGGAAAATCTGGAATAGGCAGCGACGAATCAGGATAGGATAAAAAGCAAAGCGATTCTATTTGAGCGTTCGGACAGAATCGCTCCGACTCAACCAATTCTCTGCACGGTCCAATTAAAAAGAATAAGAGAATAAGATCACGTAAGAGTGTGTCTGCTCGGTACTTTGGAAAAGATAACGAGTACCCGTCACGAGTCACGCTTCGACATTTCCAACTTTCACGCAACAAGCGTGCATTGCGATACAACGGCTAACGCAGTGCAGAGGACGTTACATACGATCCCAGCGGTGCCGCGCGTCAACAAAGCAGTCATATTTTGCAATTGTATCCGGCTCACACTGAAACCGGTTATTGCTCGACACTTCTTTCTCCTACCACCGAAACAGTCTCTGCCTGGTAACGAGAGGAATTTACCGACAGCAGTTCTGCAGGTAACAAGTGGGAGTGCGTATCTCAATAATTAACAACAAAAGAGAACCGCAGGAGAATAATTAACTTTGCAGTAGCCCCTAAAACGAAACTCAAGCGTATCAGGTGCCACACCGTCGGATGAAAAGTGTTTCTCCTGAGAGGCGTTTTTGGCATGAGATCGGCATAGGGGTCAGATAAAGTGTTTAATGAGCGGCCTGAGTGGAAACCGATCTTTAGCGCAACTGGCTCGCACGAAAGTCCATAAGCAGGAGATGCAGTTTCAAGAAAGTGTCCTGGAACAAGTCTTGCACCTTCTATCGTGCGCGTAACGCCGCCAGGCATTGAGTGATGATTATCGTCGTAGAAAGACTCGCCCACCGCTCGATAACATTCCATTCAGCCGCTGCAGACCAAAAATCCGAAGTTCGTATCTAGCGATAGGATTACGACCTACTTCTTGTCGCTTTTGCTTTTCACATCGTCGAGTACTCGGCGTCTTAAAGAAAGGCAGTGTGTACCTGTCACGCTAGAATACCGGATTCACTCGAGTCTACAGTTTCATAGCTGACGTATTACGTCCCGACATTATTCGGGTTCATACTGCAACGGTGATGAAACGACGGTGTTCGCTTTTACGATAAAGGCAAGCGCTCGTAATCTTGTAATCAATGTACGGACTCAGTCCGCTTCAATTTCGCGTAGCCTTGACCTAGCATGTCTGATTTCGAAGCTGAAGGTGGAACTCGTTTTATAGGTTCTATGCGACAGGCTAACGAGAGAGATTATTCCCGTTGATATTGCGACTTCAAGTGCAGACTTGGAAGAAACAAAGTGTGACTGCGCAGGTGTCACGGGTCCCTGTGACCGAGGAAAGAAGTGTCCTTCCTTCCTTCTCCAGTCCGTCTTGACCCGTTATTCAAACCCTTCACCTTTTACGCTCCTTTCTCGTTACACCTGTGTTCACGCACGTTGTCGACGTCCACACGCACGTACAGTGCCCCAGCCCCAAGTCACACTGTGAGGCCACGTACGTAGACATTTGGTGCGAAATACTCTGACCGAAATAGCCTTAGCGATCTACTATGGAGGAATCCCGGTATTCACCCTCCTTCCACGAGTAGAGGGCACGCAACGAGATCAAGGTTGTCGGCGATCGAATCCCTACTCCAGTGGGAACATCTCTAATGAAGCGTTTGGATTAGAGTATCCGGATAGTTTTCCAGGCACGTCCGCCTGGATTATTTCTCTGACTCCGCTGGAAGCGCAGCTGCGGGACTTTATGAGTTTCGAGGGAACAGTAAACCCACCCTCGTCGTTCCTTTTGGAAAGAGTCGTGGCAAGAGTCGAGAAATTATAATTGCCAGTGAAAACATCGAATTAACAATTTAGCACGTGGTGGCGGCGTCTAGAATTTCGCGCTTGTCGACCGTACGGCCGCGTTTGCTTCGCGAGAACCCGCCAACGTTTGGAGAATGAAGCCGGGTTAATATTTGCGGTGTCACGCGCGTACAGAGAATAAATGATCGGCGCGAAGTACTTGCGTATATTGACCCAGAGGCTTGACGTGCCGACTCCTCGACGGTATTTGAATTGTCGCCCGACGAGCGGTAATCCATTGACGAAATTCGGGCAGCCGGTGCTCTTTGCCGCGCGCGAGCAATGTCACGTGCAAGTGCACGTACAGCAACGTGCCTTATATTATCGCCACCGGTACAGAGACAGTTGTAATCGGCCATTCGATTCTGAATGTCAAGTGTATGTCGCAACACCGTCGCCGTTCTACGGTATTCTATTCCTATAAGGCGCTCAGCATTGCGAGAGCGCACCTGACATGCGAACGATCTTACATCACTGGGTACATAAGCGGTGCACGACAGTTTTCCAAGTGTCAAGCGGAGACTGCCTTTCCCGAGAAGAATGTCCTTATAATGCCAACGCTGCTGCTGTTGGCGGCGTTGGCGCTGCCCCCAGTTAGAGTTAGAGGTATGCATCCGAAAGAGAGCTTCCTGCGAAGAAAAGGCCTCTGTTTAGGTTTCGTGTTGGGAAGTAGCCGAGGAAGTGCGAGGACTTAGCCGGGGCAGCTGTCGGGCTTCTCGCTTTCTCCCCGGCCGGTGATGCCGGCACCGACAGTCCGCGCGCCTGTGGCCCACTACGAAAAGTAAATCAACGCAGCGCAGTGCAGCTGCCCGGAAAAAGTGCCCATTCTGGCGCAGACGGGAAGGAGAGACTGTTCTTCTCACACGCTTGGAATTAAAGCGGAAGCTTTATTAAAGCGAAAGCTAATTTACTGCGGCTGGAATTAAATACTTTCTTCTTTGGTTATTTCCCTCGTCTCCTTCCAATTAGAGAGCGTCAAATAGCGAGCGCTTTGAACTTGCGCAGAAACTACCGGGCGACAAGGGTGATGGTGGGCATGGGAAGTTTTATCTAGAATCTAGATCCTCGAAGGGTAGTATGTACATACATGCCGTGCAATCCTTATAGGACTTTACTATCTTTCCGGGCCTAAATAAACCTCGCCACTTCTGCGATCAAACGTCTTCTAGAATATCAGTTGCCAACACATATTCTTGTCATTTACGGGCGACATGTTTCGTTGACTTTACTGGGCGGGTGAGAAGTGCGTGATTCAAGTAAGGCGATGATGTTGATACCGCTGGCTTCGGTATGTCGCGTCAGGGAGAAGCCTTTACTATCTCACCATGCGACAAATTGCTTCCAGAAGTAACGGCTTCATCGCCAATTCGGCGCATCTCAAATGCGCACTAATTGAGTTTCGAGAATTGCGTCGCCCCTGCGCGTCTACCTGCTATTGAGCCGTGGTATTGCCCAGGTAGAGCCGTACAGTTGTAAGTACATACACGTCTGCGCGTTGACGCCCTAGCATTTACAGGTAGGCGAAGCGGCACTGTCGTAAATGCGTCTACACGTTTTCGAGAACCCAATCCTGCTATTCCAATTCATTAGCAAATTCTATGCTATTGGCAACATCCTAAACTCTGCTTAACAGGTGCAAATTTTTATAAATTATCGAGGTGAACCATGGCCCAGTTTTCCTGTCGGACTTGCACGACGCAGAATAGATTTTAAATGGATGGACTAAAAAGTAAGAAGAAACTGTGAAACGAGTCACAGCACCGTTTTAGCGAGGCCCACGGAAATAATAATCGATGAACTGCTTGGCGCCGGCGACCTTTCCACTCCGGAGTCGTTGAGTTGCGCTTCCTCTCTCGCCCCCGCACTCGCGCGGAGGGAATTCACATTTCCAAAGCGTATTATTTCAATTTCTTCCTCGAACGTGAAATGCCCGTGTGTTCCTCGGTGAAAGATGCGTCGGCACACGAGCGTTTTTAAGACAACAAAAGAATAGGGCTGTTTGACCATTCCAAGCACGCTTTTACCAGCAGGCATAAAGTTGAACAGCTTAATCGCTTCATAACGCCTAGATACATGCTACGTACGATAGCAGATAGCAGCACGCCCTGCCAGATCGATTCCGCAAACAGACTGAAACCTCGGACGGAATCTTGAGAGCGAGGTGTGCGCGAAATGCGAGGGCTTGTAGTCGTAACTCGTCACGGCACGATTACGCTGTTGGATGATTGGAGCGTTGCATTTCATATCGTGGAAGCGGTTTTTCCGGAAGGGTGCCCCCTGCGGATTGTCTCATTCGCGGAAGGCCGGCCAAGATCCTCGCCCGAGAGACCCTCCAAGCCGGCTAAAACCAGGCCTGAGCACTGTGGTGAACCTTTCTGGGCTCATGGCCTGTGTGTCTCAGCAGATGTACGACCATTTGCCGCGGCAGCTGCACACTCCACCACCGTAAACTTCGATCGGCAACCCCCGGCATTTGCTCGGCCCGAAGGCCTTAGCCAACCTGGATAGCGCGGGGCTAGATTCTTCCTGAAATTCGGAACGTGCCAGAGATAGGCACACAGCTTTTGGACACGCCTTTAATTCCATCGACAGAGTCGCGACGCTCGAGCCAGCTTCCGAGGGAGTAATGACACGAAGAACCAGTTCTGCGCGATGCAAACTTGAGTGCGGGACATGGTGCCGGGGAGACGTGACATAGGTCTGACTCGTTGCATAGAAGGAACGAAGTATGTACGGCTCCTCGCTCCGTACCTGGGCCCAACTCCTGCTATGACATTCAAGTTCGAAGTAGGAGAGGGGGTTGGCTCGTGCTCGACGCCAGAGCCGACTATCAGAGGGTGTCAGTTGCGCCCCGTGAGAAAAAGGAAAACTCTCCTTTATAAAATTGCAAATAATTACGACTTTGATGTCGCTCTCGGCACAAAATATTTATATTAATCGCACTTTGCGTATATACAATCTCGAATCATTTTAATCGACTCAACTAATAGTCGCTTGACCTAGGTCACAGATATATTGAGGCCTCCTGCCTGACAGTGAAATCAAAAATGGAAGGAAATGTGACAGAGAAATTTATGAATTTATCGTACTAGAAACTGTAAGGGGATTACGCGATAGTGGGAAAGAGTTTGACTGTAGGGGGAAGCGCTAGAGACGCAGGGTTCGTGCGCAAGGGGATACGTCCCTGGCGCTGCATAGGACCCGGGTAAAGAGGACTGGGTCCGTTGGTACTACGGCATTCACGTCCGGAGTGTTTCAGGGGGGGTTCGTGCATATCGGCTTGCCGGTGCTCCGAGAGATCGAGCGTATATCCTCGCCGAAGCCGTCTCGCCGGGTTTCGCTGCCGTTCCATATCGCCTGGTGAAAGTGAACATGCTCGTTCGCGCCGCCCTCGCTGTCCACGTCCAAAGTGGAACACGGCATTCCCGACGACAAATTGTACTCCTCTCGGCAATGCTCCTCTGTTGATGCATTCGGCGCGCGCTTCCGAGCACGCTCGCACCTCACTTGAAGTTGGACGAGAGCCGTCCCAGCAGCTCGCTCATCGAGTGTTGGACGCACGCAGAAAAGTTGTTGTTTGCCAGGTGGAGCGAGATATCGTCGTGGGAGTAATCGTCCCATTTTTGCTGGGAAGTCAATGAACTTAGTCGTTTGATCTACGCTTATCCGATCGGCGCTGGTCTCGTGCATCATCGTGCCCCGTTCACCTCTACGCCTTCATCAAATCTGCGCGACGAAATCGGTTTGCGGCGGGGCGGATATCGCCGCTTGGAACTGGAAACTCAATCTCCGCTTGTGTTTCTGGCTGCTGCCGCCGATATCGCCAGGCACCGACCTTGTGCGCGTGAAGTAAGCCGCGAATATCACCGACGAAGATCGGTGACAGGGATTAAACGTATTTCGCAGTTCCGGTGGGGTCGCCGGAAGTGGCTGAGCGTGACGGCGCTGGCTCCAACGGAAAAACGTGGGAACTTGAACGGCGGCCGCTCCATTAACTGGTGTACGTTAAACAAGTGCGGGAATCATCACGCTAAACACTCGGCACAACAAGAGTGTACATATATACTTCTGTGTAAAGAGGCGGGACAATTTCTTTCTCGCACCAGCACGCGAGCTCCGGCAGACATTTCTTGTGAACGACTCTGAGTGTGGAAAATGGGACACAGGCACTGCATTGTTGTTTCCTTATTGGCGCATTAATCGCCGCGGCGAACGAGCACAAGGATAATCAAATTAGATGTAGTGGTGGTATCGCTCAACGGTTTGCCGAGTCCTGCAGCCAAGTGGCGTTGCTCTGCGGCTGATGCCAATCGACAGAGCCATCGATGAGGCGAGGCAGACTCGCATCTATCGACTCTGACAAAATGGTGGAGATGGGCACAGATCGGTCAGCCTCGCACCATTAATTGATACGCTAAGTGGGCGTGAGATCAATTAAATTAAAACCGGCGAATATCAAACGTATTCGATTTCATCAACAGATTGGGGAAAAAGGATTGTGCGACAACGCAGTCGCCCAGCTGAAAACCAATTTGCATTGACTGATGCTCGAAACGACTGGAATCGCTTACGGACTTTATAACGGTACCTGTGGCTGGCAGCACACTGCGGATGAAATATGCGCCGTTCTTCCAAGGGGATGACATTTAAGCCGTCCGTTTCTAATAAATGTCATTATCACAGCAGACAGCAAAACAAAGCAAACAATTAAAACAATTTCTACCGCCAGTTCGATCTTACAATCGTGAATTACGGTTCGATAAATAAGGGAGCCTACATTGGGAATCAATTGAGATGAATTGATCCTTTCTCCCTTGCCAACAAAAGGAGAAGCGTGCGCGCGAGGCGAAATCCGATCGGTCGAGAAAAGAAGAGTAGCAGAGAATTCGGATATGTAGTTGGTGGAGGCAAGAAGGTGAATCGTCATCGGTTAAAAATAACGAACGGCAGTGTCGATCGCTGGACATCATCGGCAAGGCAAGGCAAGGCGAAGTGCATCGTGCGCCGATGTATGTGGTGGTAGAAGCGACTGGCAAGCGAGTAGCAGGATTCTCGTTCCCCACTGCCACTCGGAAGGTAGGCCGTAGCCGAGCCAGAAGAAGAAGAGACAGGCATCAGGAATCCTAGGAGAAGGAGAAGGAGAAGGAGAAAGAGGCTGACTGGAATCCCACTCTTGGGTAGAGCTCGTGACGTCAACCTCGAGGGCAAGCCGCACGACCAGTTTCAAACGCTCGCTCTCGCCTGCAAGAGAAGAGAAGTTAAGAAGAAGAAGGCACGAAAAAGACGACTGGAAATCTTCTTACTCGGTCCCTCGCTCGGCCGCCCGTTGGAATAGTTTACTTTTTTACCGGCCGGCTTGGTCGCACATAACGACGACGTCGCTGCATTCTCCGAATCCTCTCCCGAAGCTATCGGCGAAAACGAGATCTGGCTGGATTATACCAAGTTTTATGAAGCTGCATCGCTTGGCCTCCGGCTTGCAGTTGGAATGATCGAGGGGTTCCAGTCTGTCCGCTTGGCGGACAGAGTTTAATCGGGCTGAATAGGGTGAGAGAGCGTTGTGCCCCGCTCTGCGTGGACGAGGCGTTCGGACGGCGCACCTGGTGCGAGTGATGAATAAAGGTGGCTAGTGTGTGAGTAAGGCGTGTGTGCTGCTGGCTGTGTAGAGTGTGTAGACTCGTGGAGAGGAGTAGAGGAGAGGCCCTCGCGATGGAACTCGGCCGCTCGCTGACGGTGCTTTGGTCGATCGGGAAGCCCCCACGGTTGTCCGCCTTCTCACTGCCGCAGTTCTTCCAATACAATTTCGAGACAACAGCCGACCTAACCACCCGCCGTCAAGCTCCTGCTGCTGCGAGCGTGTAATGAGAAATATTGCTTAGCCGGTTTACCGCTGGTGATAAGGTGAAAGTGCGTCCAACTCGCCGGAAGAACGAATCGGCTTTGTCGGGTCTTTCGGAGAGCAGCAGCTCGTCGTGAAAGAGGATACGCACGCAGTAGGTGGTGCCAGCCGCAAGGAAGAGAGTGCATATTTGGATATTGTTCTTCGCGTTGTGCCGTGAAAGTTTGCAGAGCGTTGGCCACAAAGTGCATGGTCACTCGATGATAGTGACGAGGTGTATGCTTCGCCGAAGGACCGGAAGAACCTCGTCGCCGCACGAAGCATTGTGTTTGGCTACTTGACGCACGCCAGACTACTGCGCGTCGTGAAAACATCGGCGAGCACTGACTAGAAATGGGAAACCACCCGTCCGCCCACCAGCCGCTCGAGAGAGCGGCCAGCCATGCTGGAAATGGTCTTCGCCTCTCGGTAGGTTCCGATCTTGCTTTCTGTCAATGATAACGCTGCTTCATGCCCACGTGTGATACTTCCACGTCGCCCTCAACAGGCCAATGTTCTTCTGACAGTAACCAGCCGCGCTACGCTTCCCTTTCTACGTACCTTCCAAGCACCGCTCCCTCCAAGTACCTCTTACCATTCTACGATAAAGCCCGTTGACGTCACAATTCTTGCTAAAAGTGACATCGGTTATTTTTGAGCCAACTCGAATTCTTTCCTTTCTTCCTCGCTCTCCGAAATGGATGCGTGTACGATTTATTCTGACGACTTTAAACAATTCTATGAATACCTCGTGTATTTACATTTGGCGTTTAACAATATCACCTTCATCTTGACTTTCATTTTTTCCGCGGGAAATTTGAGGGTAACAGTGCGTATAGTTTCGGAGGCGCCGAACTCACACTTTGAGTTTGAAACGTTTGGGTGAAAGTTTGAAAGGGGTATCAATGCGGGCTGGTTCCCGCTGTAGATGGGATGGTATTTCAACGGTTTGGGTCGCCGAACAAACTGGTTCTGCTAAGGTCATCGGCAAGGTCGCATGCTTTCGACTTTTGTTATTTGTCCTTTTCTTTCAATTATATTCGGTTGGCTGTTGTCACGTTAATAAGTGCAAGAGTCAAATCTAACCGTGCAGTAACCTCGCTAGTACCTCGTAATCACTGCTTCGTCATCGTGTCCTGATTCAGTCTCGTACCTTAGGGGCTCAAGCGTAATCCATACCTGCGGCGTACGGAATTACCGGTTGCATCTCTAAGAGCCGCCATCATTCTCGATTGCTTGTGATGCAGCCAATAATGGCCAGCTACTAATAACGTAATTTCATATGCTCAATACGTTTTCAAGTGTTCTATTTATTACTCATTCTCTTAAATCGGACCTTGCGAAACCCCGAATAAAACCACTGCTCACAAAATACCGCGAATGCGAAAAACAATGTGACACACCTCAGTAAATCGAAAGCTCGAAGGATTGAAAAACCCTATTTTCAATGAATTATCATCCAACAGTAGAGAAATCAGTTCCGAGTATCAAAAACGTAAGTCGTATAGGTTTCATTCGTGGTTCATTTCAATGCTACCCAGCACTTCAGTAGTAAGACGTTTCATTACCTGTGAAATGTGACGTCAGATCGCGTTTAAGCAGGCGACTGACTAACTCTGCCTCCTCCCGATCTCCCATGGCTTCGAGGACAGTTGGAGGAAAAAATCCCAAGCCGAATGCTTGAAATCTCGTTTACCTTTTCGCTCTCGATTTAAATGTCACCTTGCTGCTTCCGACGAATGCGCTTATCCTTATCGAAGACCTCGCCAGTACAACTGTGTGTTTCGCAAGCGTGGTATCACTGAAACTTAGAACCGCTTGAATGTTAAAACATTGTTCGGAATGCCGTGGATTGTGAAATCGCTGCTGGCCTATGGCACAAATTGCAGACATCTAACAGTCGCTTGACGGTTATCGTTGGTAATTATTTACGTTACTTTTTCTTCACCTTCCGTACCTATAACAGTAGGGATCGTAACTTCCCTTCGAGCTTATTGTATACACACCCAAATGGTGGCTGGCTAGTTAGAGAGAGAGCGAGAGAGAAGGCAAGTACCGAACAGGCAAAATGAATCTTGGACCAAGAGGAACAAGCGTTTTAATTAAAACTTCTTTCATACTGGCGAACGTAACTGCTTTTAATTAGGATGGAAATGCGTTTCACTCTGCGTTGATTGACAAGAAATTTACTATTAGCACAAAGACGCCACTCGCCTCCGTTTTGTTACATTATTAACCACGGCTTATTTGCATTTAGATGAACGATCAGACTGGTGATGGCTGAGTGGCAAAGGCTAGTCGGTTCGAACACCTTCGTGTTATTCGCCAATACATTACTTAGAGGGTGACGGGATGATCCAGATCAATCGTTTGAAGCTCGATTGATTTTATCTGGATCGGCTCAGTTTTTGTGAGGATGTATAACACGATGAAACGCAGACTTCGATATTCTCATCGCTTAGAGGCTTGTTCCTAGCGGCGGTACTTTTTTGTGATAATCCGGAGTCTATGCTGTTTTTGCTTCCGGAATTGAGCAGCCTCGTACGCGTGAGGCAATAATGGATTGTTATGAAACTGACCTACTCATAAAATAGACTATGAAAATAATTATCTACGCATACTATAGACATTACATGTCGGTCACCGTTTCCCCAGACGTCTCTATAAAGTATCGATAATGGGGGGGTGACGAGGGGCCAAAGATCGAAAAGAAAGTCTGGAGTCGAGCGGCTCCAGAACTCCCGGCTCGGCGACGTTAAGGAGCTCCAGTCTGGGAATAGCCCGGCGACCTTTCTCGTTAAAACGCACTCTTGTGGCTTCTGGTTACTCTAGAGTACCTACTGCTACTTGCCGCTCTCTGGTTGCATTGTGAGGCTGCATCGTTCCCTCTCACGAAAGTCTGCATCCCGTAAGTTCCCACCACACTTTGCGCACGGGGCCGAAATATCGTCGCGACACAGTGTGGAGACGCTGCGATCCTGCGCTTTTTCATCGCTCAAGCAGAACGTGGCGAATAAGGATTGTGTTGTAATCAGCACGAACTTGTCTTCCGAGAATCCTTATTTCCAGATTATGTGCTTTTATAACTGGGCAAATGGGTCACGCGATAATAGCCATAACTAATGATCAATATCGTAAGAGTGGGCGTGAACTTGTTGAAACATCCCTGCAATATTTCTCGACAATTCCGTAACAGAATGGCCTGCTGAAATACAATTAACGATCGTGGAATCTATGCCAGGGTACCGGAACATCTGTGGCACAGTCGACCGTACGACGAGAATCCTTTGTCTATAGACGGTTCGTCGAGACACTTTTTAATCTCGGCCTGCATCGCTCGCCGGGCAATGATTAATCAATGTGCCTGGGGTTCGTTCTTGTGCCATGCTCAGATTTCACGAAATATCGCTGCCCGGCGGCGTCCCCTATATCAAGGAAAATATCTTTGCGTGGGAAGGACGCTCGTTTAATCGATGTGGCAAAAGGTAAGCGTCGCCTGTAAGAGGCGAGAAGTCGACTAGAACACACTTTCCACGAACAGTGTGTGCAGTGCGATGCTTTCAAGCGAGCATAAAGGCACACCAGTATACGCGTCCTCCACGGCTGCGAACAGGTTTTACATCACGGGTGAAACTTCTATGCTACTTTGCGCGATTAACTCTCATCCCACGACACTATTCTCCTCTCGCACTCGTCGCTTGGAGGCTGGGTGCGTATATGCGAGCTAACTCAAATGGCACGGGTAACACCTGCAGATGTCGAGGGCTCATCCAGGCTAATTGCGAATTACTGTTTAAACGCGAGATGGAAGATGTATGTAGCTTGCAGCCCAGCATGGCGATCTCTGACGGTGTCAGTATAAAGAGAAAGTGGGAGATCAGATAGAATCGAGAGACCCTCTGCAGACCTTCCAATTAGTGCGTTTCGCCGTGAAGCACCAGCTTGTCAAATTCCTCTATCGAGATTGATTTTTTAAATGATTTCTTCAGAACATCACCGGTGTACCAATTACACCTTTGTAACGCTCTCGGTCCTTATACTCCTCCAGCTCCCTCCGAATAACCACGTTTTGATGAAAACACCTTCCCACAAAGTGTAGGTAGTTAGTGTGTTGGTTGTTGCACAAGGGATAATGTAAATCTTTGTATCTGTCGCCATGGGCCGCGCGGAATATTTTTAAAAGGCCGATAGCACCGCACGCCCTATCTAGTGGCGACACAGTTGAGCCCCAAGGAAGGGCCATGGCGCGGTGTAGTATCGACCAGCATCGCTGAACTGAACACAGTGCATGCGACGTAGAATGAAAGTGGTATCAAACCGCTCGTTACGCTCAGGAGCCTGTATTTTCGATGGGTCAGTGTAAAGCCGCAGTCACCGCCGCCTCTGCATGCAACTGTGTTCCCCTAGCTACCTACATACGCGCACTTGTGCATACATACACATGCATCTACCTGCTGGATCGCGGTCATCCTTTGCCTATCCTAATTAGCTGTCTTTCAAGTAAGAGTCGTGCGCAATGCAAAGTCGATTAAGGTCTACCTACGGTAATAGCGAGAGTCTTGGTTGCGATTGCAGGTCGACTCGGAGTAATGGGCAAACGTGTCCCTATTGATCGGGCGGGTACCTATCGTTTAACGATTTATAGCGGCACGCGGTCTTGCGCATCGTCCAATTCACCAAGCACAGACCTGCGTCCTGTTCTGGAGCACGACAGCAGAAATTGAATTACACTAGCTTGCGTCCGCTGTCGGCGATCTAGCTCTCTTCCCGTTTTATCGCTCGCTCCCGATGGCGATCTCGAGTTTGCTTCCTCCGTTGTCGCGGCACCTGTCGCGGTGAAAGGATTAAGTGCGCTATTAGATCTAGCTGGAGGTACCAGTTGCCGGGCTCCCTCGCAACATCAGCCAGTACTCAGCACTTTCCGATCGCTGCACACTGAATTCCCCCCGGGCACACAAATCGCACCTCCGAGATATCCGCGCCTGTTATGCCGGCTTTAATTCTTGACACTCGGTTTAGGAGCGGTCGAACACTTGCTGTCTATATTTCGGAGCTCGTGACCTTAATTGAGGGAGTCCCTTTCTACCAAATGACGAATATATACCTGTACTATAGGCATGGAACTATGACGCGATTGTAATAGGAACGAACGAGTCCGCAGTCGCCGAGTGCTCCGCTACGTTACAAAGGGATCTATCTAGCTGAGTGCACCGCGCTGGAACTCGTAAGGCCTAAAGAATGCACGTCGAGGAGCCTTGCGACAAGGAGAAGCGCACTCAACAGCCCTGGCTAGTGCCGAGCATCGGTCGACGAACTTGGAACGGGGAACCGATGAGCTCCACGAATCTCTGTACGGGCTTTCTCCGTCGCTTTTCTAGGTCACGACGCATTGACAGGGTTCAAAGGATCCTTGGTTTCGATTGGCATGCAGCCTCGTCGGAATCCCGCCAGGGCGCCGTTCGCATTGTCCGTAGACATCGCCGCTTAGATTACTGTCCGGTGCATACTGGCTTCGATAGCTTGATATCTCCCTGTCCTTCGCGATCTTCGAGGTGCTCGCCTCATCCACCACAATTTCCAAACTCACCGTAATGCGGAACTATCCGCTTTAAGCGCCTTCAAACCGATGCACGTATTGCAAGTCTTGATGAAACGGGAGGGGGAATCTTGGAGTGAACTATCCGAGCTTTCACTTGCGATACCTGCCGAGGTCAAACGGTAGTCCTTTGGCTGTATTGAACTGCCTGTTCCCGGCTGTTGTAATTGTATCCTCGGAATGAGGCAAGCATAAATGTATTCCGGCCGCCGCACCGGTTTCATTAGGCGCACATATAGGCTGTTAATTGGAAAATAAGTGGGTGGGTCACGATCACTTTAGGTTTATGTATAGCCAAGGTAGGAATTCTGCAGTTCTTCACGCGCTGTAACGTAACTCCTGGACACGACCTTGGGGCGTGAAAGGAAACAACTGCAGCGACAGGGAATGCATCTCTGAATATCGTGCGTGCATGCAAATGCCGCGGCGTGCATGTCAAAACAGCGTAATCCCCCGGCATTCCATCGGCCTGGAATTCCCAATGAAAGGGTTTCAGATTATCTTCTTAAGTTCTACTCTTAGCCTTTGTGTCTAATGTCTCGCATCCTCCATGCTCTTATAGCCGAGGACATTCCGAAGTGACTTTAAAGCCTGGAGATTTTCCCGTTTTCCCGACGTTACTCATCAAATCGGTCACGGTCATATTCGACCGCAGGTGGGATGCAGCGGATATCACATACATATTACGAAGGTCTGCTGGATGACTCATTTTTCATTCGACTCCGACTTGAATTTCTCCCCCTCTCTTCAGTGATGCATCCCGGGGTTGGGTGATAAAGTAGAGGCGTATATACTTAGGACCCACCTACGCTTATCCCGCCTCACAACCATTTGGATAAACCAGCTTACTTCGCTCACCATCCGTGGAAGTTGCATCGACCAAAGGACGAACCGCCTCCACGTTACCCGATGGTGGCGCGTGTTTTTCCCAGTCATGCATGTAGATGTCCCTACTTATACCAGTTTTAAATTATTCTTCGACGCGAGTTAGTAAGTTTGCCACTGGCACGTATAGTTATCGCCCCTAATGCAATTCGGTGGCTACCTGAATCCGTAATTATGGTGTGCGCGAAAGTTGCGTCATGCCGGGAGCTGTGGGACAAATGGCAATATATGAAAGAGTGCTTTCTTGCTGCAGAAATAGACGGCGCAGAGTGGGAGGCGACCGGTTAAAGTGCAAATTGCCAGTATGAATGTGCATCAAGACACGAGCAGATTGGACATTGCGTGGGGTCAAGTAGATCGAGAGCTACGAAAGTGCGTCCTTTCATCGCCTCTAATTTGCTGGCTCCCAGGAATAGAGAGAGAGAGAGGGGGACGAATTGATAATGTCGACAATTGCCGACGTAATTTAATTGACCGATATAAATTGCTGCCGGACACACTACACGGCGCCTACGATACTACGATGTGTACGTTTCGCACGATGCTGTCTGGTTAAGGTACATTCCCGGGTATATTTTTAATCCGCCATCGGCTTTTCGATCGATTGAATTACACAGTTCGTGTACTACCGCAGCAAATAATGCTCCAGGCGACCTTCGCTAACACCGGTAACTAATATCCAGCCGGGCACGAATTCCGGGAATACTTGAGGAGACGACATCCCCGTACATCAATAATGATTGTAGCTCGAGGTATTCCGGTAGCTCGTGGGGAGCTCTTTCTAAGTAGTCTCTGGCTTATAATTAGACTCCATTGAATTTACCGTAGAGGCTTAATTAATCGGCGTATCAATACTGACAGTACTATGAATTGGCGGTCTTCAGTATTAGTAGTTGAGCTGGCGTCGAAAGCTTTTCAACTATAATATTATAGTTGATCTCCATGGACATGAAGACCAATTGAACTTGCATGTTGTATCGAGAATCCGTCCGTGTATGCTAGAAAATGCTTTCGGGCGTCCATAATCAAACTCTAGTAGATTTTACTGAAGAAATTGGATTACGGTTTCGCTTCCTTATTAATGCTAAATGCCATGCAAGCCGCGATTTTGCAGCCCGGATGAACATGGAGGCAAACACAATGTCATTAATAATCGTAATTGGTGCATTTGGCCGTTTATTATCCGGGAGCGCAAGGATAATCAGCTCTCGAGTTTACTATGAAACACTCAATGATATTATGTCCCTGCCAATGCGCTGCATAGATGCTATAGATACAAGCACATAGCACTGCGCGCGGTGAGTCTCTGGGAAATCGAATGACACGAGGTTCCGGCGAGAAGTTTTCGTGGAGTTTGAAACGCCCGTGGGGTTCTCTGTCGGTTGACCTGGTAATGAGGGGGAACATTCTTTCTCACAATAAGTGAAAGATGACGTGGCCCGGCCCCATGCCCATTTCGAGTGGTGCAATCGGAGCGCGATACAACAACCCACGCGACCGTTTTACTGTGGCGCATTGGTCTAAGCCTATTACCGCGCGCTAAGTAAATACCGGGGGTAATCCGATCGCGTGGAGAGCGCTTACTTTCGCACGTTTTAGCCATTAGTGGCGTCTGGTGCGAATCTCATAGTTAAAAAAAGCAATCTGCTTCGGCGCCTATTTTCATAGGGCACCGCGAATGCTTCTCATGACACTCCAAGCGAGCAGCTGTTAGCACGCGCTTTGTTAATCTTTCGGTCCTCAGCGATGGAAAATCGGATCACTGACCAACTGGGCCTGGCACTCGTCGCCCACTCGCCGCCGACACTTGAGGGAAGTGCGCATGAGGTGTAATGGATTAGCGCCGAACAAATAATCCGACAAGAGGATCCGCGATGCGCACTGAGAACACTTATCTCGAGACATGCGTGCTCACCTCATTATTAATCATTCGACGCGACTACCATGCAATAATATTCATCCTTTTTCATATCTTACGTCTTTCATTGGCAAGGGCAAGCGTTCGTTCGGTTTGAAAGCATACTTTATAGAACTTGTGGGTTTAAACTTTGACAGACTGGCAAAGTGATTCGGCGAATGATTACTATTAAGAAGCTTCTCCATTTAGCCAAGATTCCCAACGTTGTATCCGCCGGAGTGAGATATTTATGGGGGCGCGCTTGCCGAAACACATTTAGAAGATCCCATTGATATTAATTATTCACAGGGGGGCCGTATAATCTCAGGCCAACGCATCCTCGTATTCGGAGAGCGACGCATAGTCGGAATCTTATCTCCACCGTCAATAAAGCTCGCAACCCTCCAGAGAATCTCTGCGGCTATCTCGGGCTTCATTCGGCCAGCCTGTGTTTCTCGGAGAACAAACTCTGCGGCTCTCTCAGCGCGCACGTGCCAAAAGCATTCCACAAAAAGGACGATGCTACTTGATATGTAACACTTATATCAGTCTACGTAGTTTCCATTGTAATTATTGCAAGAGCGTCTCTAGCAGGCTGCACAGTTGAGTAATTAAACGCAATGGAGTAATTACTGTAGGAGCATGCAACGTTTAATGAGCCCGACTGACGATTGTATAACAGGCCGAAGTTAAACAGCCGACAAAAGAGCGTAGCCGTGGAGCGTCGCGTATAAATTTACCAGTCTCCTATTTAGTATAACCCGATATACGTCCGTTGGATTTGGTGTTGATTATTTCGACAAATTGCACTTTCACTCATTAGCGGCAATGTTTGATTAGCAAATGATCGGCTTGCCATCCATTGAATGGCGACTTTTACTGGGTCAAGTACATTCTACCTATAATCTCTCAAAGCCCCAATGTATTTTTATTTGACGTGAAGAAATGAGATGGGGAAATGAGAAGCGGAAAGACTTTTGAATATGAGAAACTCCTAGGAAGTACATACTTAAAAATGAAGGCGCGGTTTGCACGCGTACGTCTCTCGAGTGAAAGAGAATCCTCCCAGGGGGTTCTTGCATTCCCGCGACAATTTCACTTTCTAGCAAAGGAAACCGTTCGTCACGATCGTCGAGGGTGAGTTGCGCAAAGTTCAGAGGGGATGGTCGGGGCTAGAAAGCGTGAAGTGGCGGAGGGAAAGAATCGCTCAACGAGTCTCGATCCTCGATTCAACCGCTCGGTTCTTAGGGGTGCCGATTTAGGAGGGTAGATTCACAACGAGCAATAGGAAAGTGAGAGCGAGAGAGAGCGAGAGGGGGGAGGGGGGGGGGGGTAGAGTGATCGCGGAGGGTCCCTATATAAAAGATTCTTTGGGAACCAGCTTGAAGATTCGATCACAGGCCTTTGTGAAATGTCGACTCTGCGAGGCTGAGGGACCCGATCGCTGCCTAGCATTAGCTGCCATCCACCTATCCCGGCCTTTATCTTGAGAACGGTCCGTTCGGCGACCACTCATCGGAAAGATGCGAGTCTCGTTCTCTGGGAATCATTGCATATTTATCTGTCCCTGACGATTATTATCCCCTCGGTGGGGTACTTTACGGTGGATAAGTTGCCCCAACTCTGTACGATGCTTTCCATGAAATTCTTTGCCGTTTAATGGTTTTGGACCCTATACGTATTTACAAGTAAATAAAATTCTACATAATTCACTCTTCTTATGCCTCGTTCAGTTTCCTGGGTTTGTGGGTATGCAGATGCTCATATTCGCTCCCGTGCGATTGTGGAAACGGAATATGAAGTCAGTGTCTTTTTATACTTTTGCGTCATTTTTGATTTTGGAGAAATATATATTTGGTTGACAGACCAAACCTGTCGCTCGCCTTTACGTAAACCGAGACATGTTTACTCTCTTGAGAATTCTGCTTAGATAGTTGTATGAGTTCGTGAATATACATATTACATGTTTTCCGTCTTTCTTTTTCAGAAGCGTGAGAGGTCACCGGGGAAAAGGATGGACAGGCTTCGGAGGAGCTTCCGCGACAGCTTTCGTCGACGGAAAGATCCCCACGTGCCAGAATCGAGCAAGCCCCATCAGTGGCAGGCCGATGAAACAGCCGTTCGATCGGCTACGTGCGCTTTTCACGTTAAGGTATGGCAGTGGAGGATGGTATTTCTAATTTGCGCTTTCGAGACTTAGTTCTTCCATTGGCCAACTCTTTGAATTTAAGACCTTGTGAGTGCACGAAAGGATTTTGGCCTTCGAAACACGGGACTCGTGAACTTTTATGCAGTCGCTCGTGTGCATGATTCTCTTTAAGACAAATTGGTGTGAACAATGCAATGTCACTCTTGATTGAACAGCTTTGAAGCGTTTCTGAACGGCCGATTAAGTTGATCGATATCTTTACAGTACCTGGGATGCGTCGAAGTGTTCGAGTCAAGGGGGATGCAAGTTTGTGAGGAAGCCTTGAAAGTGCTCAGGGTAAGTTCTAAATGAAAACAAGCTGTAACGGTGTGTTAACAGGCTTGGCTTGACGCGCACCTTCAACAAGTGCGGCTTTGTCTGCTTGACGATTCTTAGGTTCAATATCAAATTCCAGAATTCTCGACGAAGGCCGGTTCGTGCGGTGCTCCATGTCTCGGGTGATGGACTGAGGGTCGTGGAGGACGAAACGAAGGGACTGATCGTGGACCAGACTATTGAGAAAGTATCTTTTTGTGCTCCCGATCGGAATCACGAAAAAGGCTTCAGTTACATTTGCCGAGATGGTACAACTAGGCGATGGATGTGTCATGGATTCCTAGCAATTAAGGAATCGGTAATAAACTAATTCTTTATCATAAAGTGATCGGAGGGACTGGCCAGCACATGAAATGCGGATTCAAACAGCTCTGATCAGTAGTCAATGTGGGTGAACTAATAAACATTTTTCAATATTGTCTCAGGGTGAGAGATTAAGTCACGCGGTTGGGTGTGCTTTCGCCGCGTGTTTGGAGAGGAAACAACGCCGGGATAAAGAGTGCGGTGTTACGATGACATTTGATGCGAAAACCTCAACTTTCACAAGAAGTGGTAGCTTTAGGCAGACAAGTCTGACTGATCGGTTACAAGATTCGCGCGAACGTTCCGTAGGTGAGTCCTTTGCTTAAAATAACATATTTGCAGGTATTACATGAGAATTACCTTTAAACTTACATATATATGACATATTGTATGTTAAACGAGACGTTTACTAATTTTTCTTGCAGATCTTCCTCCCGTGAAGCAGGTGTATAATCCTTTCGCAATTGAAAGGCCACATGCAACCCCTTCAATGCTAGAACGACAAGGTTCCTTCCGTGGTTTTAATCAACTGAATCAAGCATCACCGTTCAAGCGACAACTTAGTCTACGTGTCAATGATCTTCCTAGTAACCTTGAACGAACACGCAGCCATAGTCTCGAGCCGTCTGATCTTACGCGGCTACCAGGCGCAATTCCGCACATCGTACCTTTGAAACCGCCAGGTAAATATTCCTTATGATAATAAAGTATGTGCAAATACTGAGTTGAGAGTCGGTGTGCTCAGCAACGAATCCTACACGCCGATGCACACATGGTTATAATTGTTATTGATAGTCCAACTTAACAACCAATAACGATATGCTTCTTGATTTTTACAACAGAATTCGAAGGATATGACGAAGGTCATTATTCCTTATCTGTTAATGTGCCTGCCTCCTTTGATGTTCTTGAGACATGCCCGTTTACTTACATACCACTACTGTATTAATATCATCAGTCGAGAACAATTGACCCCCTTTAGCCTACTTAATACAGCGATACTTCTAGCTCACATGTAGATACACACTGTGTAGAACATGTACGATTTTCATGACAGACCTAAGGTACAATTATCTTTAATTTGAGGAAGTTTTATGTTTGTGCTTTTCAACCCGATTTCTTGATTCAAAATGAATGTTCATTTTGACCCTGTTAGATAAGTGTGATACGTAACCGCGCGACATTCGGCATGCATCGTGTAGCATCTCCAGTACCTGTTTTAGTTAAAGTTATTTGAATGGCAAATATTATCAAATGGCATTGAGACGTGTCTTTTTCTCTCACCTTACAGTTAGCCCAATTCCGGAAATATCCCCCGGCGGTCAAGACAGTGTCTTAGCGATGTGTCAGCAGCTTTCTCGAGGGCTTTCACTTCTCTCGAGCTCGGATGACTTCGGACCAATGCCATCCCAGAGTGTTACAAGTTCCGTCGTAAAGCAACTTTTCACCACTACGTCTATTACCAATACTCCCCCAGGTAAGATACTTAATCTGATCCATTTTCTTACTAACTAAACTATTGAACAGCCTCATGCTATTTTTATAAAGCTCCGCCAACTACCATAGTTTATAAAATGATGTTCGATTTTTAAATGACAATTATGCTCATTTATATTACAGTTACAAACAGTAGCTCGTTGGATGAGATAAAATTGCAGAACGGCCCGAGCGTCAATAATAACAATAATAACGACACGAATGATGATCTCACGAATCTAAACCACATTGGAAAGAACTGGCGGGACACGCAATCACCGCCAATAAATAGGCTCACTCCGATTCTGAACAAAACCGCAAACATAAGTCCAGTTTTTCCAAGGACGAGTGCGCCTACACCAGTGGTTATGAGCGCACCGCCACCAACTTCCACAATCGGTGTATTTGGTACGCCACCAACAGCTGCAAGCCCCGCATTCAGTACGGCGTCAACATCATCTTTAGGGCTTTCATCGACGCCAGCTCTACACCGATCACCAATCCCAGTAACCGTGGCGTTAACTCCTAAGACTAGCTCGCCTAGCGTTAGCATTACATCTGTGTCCTCCACTCTTTCGGGGGTTGTTGCAACTGATGTCAGCCAAGTTAATTCAAACCCGCTGGCGAGCTCTATATCCGTAGGACCCGTAAGTGTGCGCAACTTTTCCAATTAAACAATAAAAACGCATTATCTAGTGCCGAATCATGCATGGAACGAAGCCTTGACTCGAAACTATAGAATTTTCATCGCAAAGCCGGTTGTCTTACTCCTGTGCAAGAATTTAGCGTTGTAGTTATGATAGGGTGACTTTCTCATGAGCATTCATGTCCAACAGGTACAACCTGTTTCCACGGCAGCCGGTTTACCGAAACCAGAGCAGTGGCTAGGCAGCATAACCGGCTCAGTGCCGTCATCAGTGCAATCACCTCCGCAAATGCAGACCAGTCCACGACGCGCACCACCCCTTCATACAAGGGCTCTCTCACTGGGATCGGCAGCAATGGGGCAACCAAGCAGAGGTGGCCCATCGGATCCTTTTGATGCTGAATGGGCTGAAATCGCCGCGAGAAATCTGCGGCAAGCTTCCACGACGAACCCATTCATAATGCCAAACGCGACTCAAGCGTTCCAGGTACAATTGTAGCGTAGGGAGTTCGTTGATAGCGTCGCAAGGTACTTCCGCCCGAATACATAATGACGACTGCACGGACACTCACAGGTTGACCCCTTGCGTGATCGGAAATACTACACGCGAGATGCGTAAGAAACATTTGGTGTTTACTTCCAATGTGAACATAAATCTCCGCTCAGGCTGTAGGGTCGACCGGATAGTAAGAGATCTCGGAAGTAAAGTAAAAAGGAATCGAGAACAATCTCGTTCAATTGAACAGATGTCTAGTAGCAACGATTATAGCGATGAACCAGCACAAAACAAGTATCCGTTGAACTATGTATATTAGACTGTTAGGTTACACGCGCACAGCCTTATTGACCTCAAGAGAAAGAGAAATGTGTGGAGCAGTGTATCCTCAGACACAGCATACAGGTGAAAAGAGCCTGTGGAACGATCTAGAATGAGAGAGTACTTATATGGAGTCACCTCGCTGATACCGTTACTTAAACACTTAAATGTCTATGGCGACATATTTTAATCAGGTGTAAAAATATCCTGTGTAGTTTAGGCTCGAACCGAGCGATTACTGTCGTTCTGCATGAAGAAACAAAATTGTACGCACCTGAGATTATGCTGCACCAAATCTTCGTGAAACTGAGAATACGTAGCATAGACTGTTCGTGATCCGGCCACCCAGCTGTTGGGTGGGTGGTGAGCGTCTGATGAAAAAAAACGCGAGAGCGTAAATTAAACTTCTGTCGTGCTGACTTGGTTCAGTGTTAAGTGAAGAAAGTACTCGCCACCGAAAGCATCGGCGAGGACGTGATTATGCAAATGTTTAACATCTGTTGGGAACTGTGATATACGTTGATGTGGCCAGTACTTAACGTAAAGCGAGACGAGAGGCTTTCGTGAATTTCGCTCAAGGGATCTCGAACCGCTTTTAATGGCAGATTGTACAGATCATAAATTTGGGTACTACGGTCCCTGCTGTATCCCAGCCGGCAGAATAACAACTTAGTTATTTGATTAACGATTAGATATTCAAATTAGAGATCCTGTACACCCCACACTATCGTTGTCTATTATGCGTACGATCGAGTTGCATTTAATGTAATAACAAGGGCAGTAGGAATACGTGATGGCGATGCGTATAGGACATGGGAATTATCGTGCAACCAGTACACGCTCGAATAAACGATTTCCCTCAGGGGAGTGCTGGAAAGCTGTTTCCACATTCTCATAGCAATTAGAATCGTTCGACGGGCCAGTGCTAGTGACCACTGATACGGGAGCCAATCCCAGGTGCCCAAACTACCAGTGCATATCGGTATTATTTAAAAGGGTATGAAAGCACGGGAGGATCGCCCATTGAAGGATACACAAATACTCCTCAATACCGTGTAGTAATCGGGTAGTACCTTGTGAGTTAAATATATTACTACCTGCAGCTTTCTGTCTTTCATTTATCAGCTGCATTTTCGGTTTGTTGGAAGCAGCTCGGTGGTTAGAACTCGAGAAGGGCAAAATAAGAGCAAGCAACGGTGAGGGGGGCGTGAGGCAACCTATACAAGCAATTAGGGTTTCGATATAGATTGATGGCGGCACGTGTTCAATTGTCGTTCTTGGTGAGCTGTGTGTATGCATTGTACATAAACTTATTATTTATATGTAATAAAATCAAGAGAGACCGAAAGCAAGAGGGAGGGAGCGAGAGAGCGAGAGAAGCGACTGAGAGAATGTAAAAATTGATCATGTTGGCAGTGACGTAAAAAGGTTCTGTATTGGCGGAGCATATACACTGTATGGGATGTAAATTCCATTACTGTAAATAGCCGGCATCAGTTGAACGCATATTTTCTAATACCGGATGTTTGAAAACCGCTCTCATTCAATCAGCTATTTTTTTTCGGTTATAAGAGTGCACCCAGCCAGCAGCAAGAGGCGCTTGGGTTGCGAATCGGTAGGGCGAAACTCAAGAGTGGTGTTTCTTTGACAGCAGTGTGGAGATTATTCTGGATTCTTTAGTGCGGCTGAATTGGAGGTCTTGAGTTGAGGTACTTTCCGTCCGTGCCGGGAATCAAAAGAAACATGTGGGGAATGTCGAGGGATTCCTATAGAAACAGGTGGAATTTTAATGAAAAGCAAAAGTTAGGTATTTATTAGGGAACTCGCAAAAACGCTGGGTAGTCGGTGTACTTAAGAGTTGTCTGGAAACTAGGAGCTACGATAGTAATGAGCGGGGTGAAACTGGCGTCTAACAGTCTGCGGATGTTACATTTATTTTTAAACGAAGACCCCTTAAGTTCTCAAGAAGAGAACGTGTATATAATGCACCACAGTGATTCGTTATAACATTACTATCCCTTAAGTACTTAAGTTTTTATTTTTATTTTCTTTTCTATTCGCGTACGTTACTTACACAGTTGAGTTTGGCAAGACTCAGCCCAGAAATAGCAATCCCGACTGATGTTTCCTGCAAATTCAACAAACTGGTAAAAATCGGCACATTGGAGAATTTGTATGAGGTCCTTCATTCTGTGTACAAGCAAGTACGAACGTACGTTGGGATACGTTCCGTCTGTCTCCCTTGACTGAGAAGAGATGAGTGAATTTAGAAAATGAATAGAACTTTAAAGACCTAGAGATTTACGCGAATAACTGTACTCCGTGCCAGGTTGAAAAAAGAGCGGGGGAAACGCGTCGGCTGCAACTTCGGGAAAACGTGTCGTGCCCGTTGTTGCTGTTGTATTGTATATATATAGTGTCGCCGATGGGATTCCTGAGCGAAAGTACGATTTATTTGCGTGTATATTTCGTAAAGAGTATACTTATTCGTTTTATAATGTATCTGCCTCTGTAAAGATACGATTTATTATAATATCTGTTGTGATTACGAAACCGCCTTCCTTCCCTTTTGTTCTCATCTTCAATCCCATGCGCCATATCATTAGCACTATTACAATTATTACAATTATTATTATTATTATTATTATTATTATTAATATTATTATCTCTACTATCGTTTCCACTACCGCAACCGGAATTCCTGTGTGTACAAACGTGTAAAGCTCGCAGTCCGAGGGACGCTTTGTAAACAAATGAGGGTCACTTAAATGCAAGGGTAGGTTCAGGCTGTTATTCCAGTAGCAAAATTCTTGGTGACGGTTATGTGTTCCGCGCGTGTCAAACCTATTTAACTGGATAAAAAATTCGCAGTTGGTGTGTTCGAATCGTTAAATATAGTTGTCTTAAAATGCTAACTATCGATCACGCATTGGTGAGGTTTCCGCCCAGCCCTGCTTCGCGGTGTTCCGAGCGTCAGTGCGTTAAAGCGGACCCCGAATGCCCGATGGTTTATGGACCATGCGTCCTTGACAAGTCCACCGTTTGCCACAAGCTGACATTCACTTGCGACAGGTAGATCGAAAAGAATTGTTAAATTGTATCGCCAGAAAGCGGGGAGAACGAGAAACTGATTGCTTTATTTGCTCGACAGTACCACGTACACGCCGTACTACTACCCAGGCGTGATTCGTTGCCAGCCTGTTATCGTGCCGCCGAAACGAGTGTCCTGTGCTTTCCGGTGGTTCGACTGCTGCGGAAATCCTGTCCCCAACTGGCGTTGAAAACAATTATTTCTTTCCGTGTTACCATTAGCAATTTGCGCCCTCGATTGCCAGAGCTCTAAGTGCGTTGTTGACGATTTGTAATGGTTTCCTTAGCTTAACACGAGGAGAATGGTTTCAATGTCACGTTGAAAGTTGTTTTTTATACTGACGCCGAAATGTTGACAGGCAGTGCGAGAACGAGCACGAGAATGTATACATATGTGAACATGTTGACTTTGAGAAACAAGAGAAATATAATCGATATAGAATATTACGACTCGACGTGTCTTCAGTGTTGATCGGTAACCCCAGAAAGTTTCAGGCTATTCATCTCTGTGTGTCCACGTCCCACAAAATTTTCAAGTTTTATTATCGGCTACCAATCTTAATAACACAATTCTTAAGTTGAAAGCAAAAGTATAAAAGTCAGTCGAAATGGTGCGTGGCGGTGATGTGCGGACTGGCCACGGTGGACCACCACCTTGTTTCCATTGCAGACCTCCACCGTTTCGTTGCCCAGAATGTCCGTGTCCACCACTTCAGGAATGTGTGTTCCGACCTGTTAAATATGATTGTTGTCCACCGTTGGTAGGTCCACCAGTTTCGCTCTTTCATTCATATCCTACTTCTTTACTTTTTACGATAGATAAAGTCTATAGTTTATGCTTTGTCGATGCTCGCGTAAGTGTTGCGATTGCGAATCGTCACACATCTCTTCTATTTCGAGCTACTAAACCTCATGCATACAGAGCACTCTGAGTTTAACTAAGTCCTTTTAATTTACGGTCCCGTCCTATGCCAAGAAAAAGTAAAGCAGAGAATTATTTAGAATTGCAGATCGCCTCCTCCACCACCACCGCCTCCTCCGAGCATATGTATTCCTGGGCCATGCCCGGAACCCCCTGGGCCTATACCGCACTCCTGTCCGCCGCCTCAACGATTCCAGCCACCCCCAACTTGCTTGCGATTTTGCATTCGCAATGAGTGCGGTCAATTAACCCATTTTCCTTGCTACTCACTCCGTTTGCCTGACTGCGTGCCGAAGCAAGGAGGCTGCTGCCGTTAAGCGTTCACATTTAGTAAATTTATGGCTTTTAAGAACGACTTCAGTGATTATGATTCCGATACTATTCTTCCAATTATCTACGCCGACAAACGCCGTGTTTGGATAAGAATCCACTGCCTTTCACGTTGGATTTTAAGAATGGGCCAATACTCGACTCTAGAAGGTCGTACCGACTAATCTGATTCACTCGCCATCATTGAAGCAAGCAATTAATTACGGGAGTTTAAGTTTGCGTGGCGCGCGCAGGAGTTGGGTACTTTCGCTGTCACGTAACGGGCACACTAACAACCTGACCAGTGCCGCCGGAGCTGCACGTTCTCCGCCAACAGAGCAACAGCTTCCGTTAAGTAACGATCCATTACCACAGGATAATTCACCATCATCGCCTGTATCCACCCAGTTCAATTGAATCACGTAACAGAATTTCTGCCGCTTTATCTATCAATGTTATCATATCGAGTCGGTGCTCTCTGCATTTGTATTTTGCTGTGCACTTGAAGAATATACGAGTGCGATACGATATTAGCGCTGTTTGCGTCCGAGCGAAATCCAGTAGTGCAGTAAATAGGATAAAGTATACATGGAAGGGGGTGAAGCACCGGTCACGACGAAACGTCGGTCGCCAACAATTTGTTTGGTTGGCGTAGCCGTTAAGCCGATTAATGCAATCACGCGTCACGATGCTCACGTGGGGATTGATGTTGAGCGTCGTTCGTCCCATATAATACCCGCATTATACGTCATTACGCGGCCAGACGACCGACACTTTTCCACTAGCCGCTGCCTGTCGACCTCCATGGCGCTTTCCGCCACGCTTTTGTCGCTTTCGCACTGGACTTTTCACTTTTTGGAATCACCTCATTGTCACCGCAATCCCAATTCCCTGAAAAGGGTAGAAATCAACAGTAGCGAAGGTTCGCTGCTTCACCTGTTACGGCAGGAAATCTAAAACGTTGAAAGATTTTGCTTAAATCGTATGTACTTCTTTCCTGTCATTTTTAATACTGCTGCTTACTCTGCAGATACTACACCGTCTGATGTTCGCGAAAGAGATTTACCTCTCTTTAAACATGTCTCTTTGGAAAAGAGAAATGATTAATGTACCGCATTGCTTGTATTGAAGAAGTTGTTGTCTCGTCCAATGCAAATTCGAATTGTATTTTCCGGCGCATGGGAGCTTTCATCGAACTCTGTTCATGTAACTTTTACCTTGCAAGGTTAGTATATGTAATAGACTGTTGACTTTCCAATGGACAATTGGGCGGCTTTCTAAAGGGATTTGTACAAGTAGTCGTAAATGTACTCAACTGTTGAATGCCACACTGTGAATGAAGCATCACATATGAGATAAGCAAGCATGGCGGTTTCAAAGAAGTGTACCGAGGCGACTGGCATCGCTGGCGAATTCGTTAGGTAGGAGGCCTTTAATTATGTCATGTTATTAAAGGCGATTGCAGTGCGGCGGATCCATTGAGAGGGAAACGGTGGATTGCTTGCGCAGGGTAACTCAAATAGGCTCAGGAACTCTAACCCTAACGATAGTTCCGCTTTAAGTGGACCACTGCTAGAAAGAAAATGGGAGAGCGTGGATAGTACCATGCACCATCACATACTCGACCACGTACTATCCCTCCTTCTTTTTCATTTGGAGCTAGAGCTGGATAGGAGAGGAGAGCCCAATAGAAAGCTGTGCACGGCTTTCCCGAGAAATTACTCGGCTCCGTCGGCTGCACACGGCGTTGTCGCCGTCGACGCCGACGTCGCGGTGACCCCTCGCACACGCATTCACCATATTTCTGTTTGGCTCCTCCGCCACCTTTCGCCCTTCATACACTCTTCCCTTTATTCCCCTTCGGCCCTCCTTCTGGCCTCCTTCTGGCCCTTTGGCTTGCGGGTCGGCCTCTCGAGATGGTACTCTCATTCGGAACTTTCCTTAATACTGCGACAAGCAGGGGCGGAGAGGACAATGAGTGCGCGGTTCGCAACAGGGACGGGATGGTGTTATCGATATTGCTCGCATGAGGCGAAAGCTCGAGGACTGTTCGCCTTCAGGAATAGCCTCTGAAAGAAGGAGAGTAGGGGCCTTCCACGAAACTAAAATCATTTGCTCGCAAGCATGTCGGCACGTACGCCGGCACGTATACGTAGTTCTGCTAGAATGCAATTTTCAAGAAAGCTCTACGGCAAAACCTGCGATTCCCATCCCGTTCGATAAAACAATAACGCTGGGCCTGACATGATTCCGGCTGCGTGCGATTATTGCGCGATGAATGGTGTGTTTGCCGAATGCACCTGCGGCACGCGAAACCCGTTAAAACAAATAACGGCCTAAATCCTTTACAATTCCTGTTCGACGCTTCTTTTTTTATTGACAATCGTGCAGTGACGCGCGCCGTCCTTGCTCTTCATATAAGTGTCGTCCTATCTACGGAGCGCGCTGGAAAACGCAAGCCAAGCGAAAAGGCAGCGTCGCCGCGCGTCGTCGTCGGTTGAATCGGTTGAATCGCACGAGCGGAGGTGTTGCTTGACGTTCACGGGTTATTTTTCCTAAAAGCTTCGGCATTTGGTGGAATTAGGGGCGTCGCCGGGGTTACATAGTCACTTCAAAGAGATGCGTTTTTTTTCCCCGGCTGAAAAGGTTGCGTCGAGGAGGGCAAACGACTATGTGAGAACGGTAGATCTTGTAACGCTGGCGAAATAGCACAGCCGGGAAATAGCGTATCCTTCCCCCATTTGGTTGAATAATTGGGTCCTGCATTTCCTCGTTATCCTGGAATCATGGCCGTTCGCTCCCTTCACTGCTGCTTTGTCGCTCGGAGGACTTTCACCTTAATGGACTTATTGTTAATTCAATTTGCCCAGCTTTTCTGCCTGATGGCTGGTTGGTTACCTTCCGTTGACAACGCAATGTCATTTACTTCGTTGGCCTGCTCTCCTCCCGACGCACTCGTACGTCTACACCCTCTTTTTTCGAGCACCCCTCACCCCCGGCGCCCTGCGCCCTCCATGCGCCTCCTGAGCGCGGCGTAGCGAGAAAATCGAATTTCGCGGACACGGCCGCTCACGACGAAAAAAAATCCCAGAGCTCACTCGGTGCCCCGAGTCTCACTCAAATTTCCGCTTTTCGGAGAGGCCCCTTTACCTAGTCTCTCGGGGGGAAGGAATTGGATTTATTGGCCTCGTCGGTGATAAGTAACATCGTCGGCTTTCTTCCTTCCTGTGCGCTGCCAAATTAAATTTTACACAAGACGAATTTTAAGCGATTACTACTGTATTGCTATTCTGAATTTTATTGTGACTTAGAACTTAGAAGCCTATAATAAAAATAAGCTCGATATTGAGTTCTATGATCTCAAAAATCGATGCAACCGCTGTTGCGCTTTAGTCGAGAAGCCCAATTTTGTAGGATGTTCCTTTGTCGTGGATTGTCGCGATTGTAAGTGACACTTCATTAAATTCGTAGACCTACTCGAAAGGTGACAGGCAGTATAGGGGTAAATCCAAGAGGTAAAGAAGAAAGGCTGTGTCTCGTTAAGGCGACGCAGCATTATAATGCCGCGCGGACTTGTCACAACGGTTGAGGGACACGCGGCTGTTTATCATTATATTATGTTGCATTGTCCTCGTCATTTGCCGGGGATCTTCAGCAGTGTCGCTATTTGTGTGCCCAGTAGCTTCCCAGTATACGTCCGAGTATAGCTGCTTTCGAAGGCCGCTTAATTAGAATTTCAGTAAATACATAGAAATACAGATATTTCGCCATAGAATGAATTTGGAAATATGTGCGTATAATCCTCGTAATGAAACTAATAACCTGGTTCGAGTCTCAGAATTGTGGAAATGACTCGTTGAAACCAGTTGAGCCATAATTTAGTCATGCTCCCTTTTAAATGAAAGACGATGCGCATCATTAGCAGGCCAAAGCCTCTTATATACGCAATAATCGGTACTTCCGTAAACCGGGCCGCATACGCGGAACATAACGTTGATGCCGTTGTATAGGAATGTTCGGTTTCACGAGAAGCGAGCTTGGTAAATTGACTCCGCCGAGTTCCGGGGATCTAATTCCGGGAGAGCAGAAGCCCGCTGCTGGTCGATTAGGTTTCACTTCCACTGCGATTCCCTTTGCACGTAATGCGCCTGTTGGCGATCAGCATCCTGAAGTATACAGAGCCCAGGCGAGTTTCGATTCTTCAGAGTTTTAACTCACCTACGGTTTTAAACTTTGAAAGTTCGCTTTTTCTCCAACCGATTATACCCATAATATTTGATTTTTCCCTTCGGCAAAGTTCGTTCGCCGGACTAATAGGTTCGTGCTAAAAATAAGAAGGAAAGAAAAGAGCGGCTTTAGTTTAAATAAAGAATTCAGGTAAAAGCTCGAATTGTAATTAAAATGTGAAGGTTTCCGCTTCCTGGGATATATGTACTCGGCTAACACGAGCTCCTCCTCTCTCTGCGAATCGTACGTTACCTCAATGTATTTTCTCCTAGATTTTCTTCGCCGGTACTCCCCCCGCTCTCTCTCATTCTCTCTCGCTCCATCGTTCTGCTTTTCAATACTCGTCGGGCGGAATGCGCCAGATGGGAGGTGCCTGTCAGTTACGTCTCATCGGATTGTTATTACTGGGCGCTACGTTTTTCAATTCTTGCCAGACTGCAAAAAATCCAACCTCACCCTCTTTCGGGCTGCAGGCCGTACTAGCTTTCGGCGCTCCATGCGAATCCTATTTAAATATCCTCGTTTTTCTCGCACGGCGTCGAAGAGAATGGGCCGCGAGGGCGGATTGAAAATTCCGTTGAAAGTGGCCCTTTAATGCTATCACGTTACTTCTTTCCAGCCTGTTAGTTGCCGGGGGTAAACCGGAAGCTCATCGCATTAAATTGTGAGAGAGATGAAATTGTCGCAGGGCTGGCTCCTCCTCCGGGAGGTTATTGCAGTATGGGAATAAAGGGTGCCCTGTAACGAGGTGCTACCCATGGCACCGCGCGCAAAATAGTGGGTGCTAAAAAGGAAGCCACTGCCGCGCCGACCACCCTCGGTGCTCGGTGTCTGCCTCTTGTTTCTGCAGGTGACATAAATAGTGACCCAGTTACCGGCTCTCATCTCACCTAGCGCTGCGACCTCGAGAGGAGTAGGAGCACCCTCCGCTTCACTCCGGCTCTACCTAAAAACTGTTTTACCCTAAGCTACTGTGAAGAAACACAATTCACCTGATCACCGTCGTCCCCCCGGCCTCCCCTTTCTATGCCAAAACTATGTGCAATAATAACTGCCACAAACGATCCCCAATCTTTTACTTGACAACTTTCTACTGGTGAGTTTCTCTGATGCATAAGTGATTTATAAAAGTCTGCAGTCATGAGCTAGTTCATAAGTAGCTTGAGATTTGTGGGAGGATGATTACTGAACTTTCTGGCTGGCGCTATAAAACTTTGGAATTTGTGCCATCAACCCGCTTTCCCATGAACGTTAAAGGAAGCACTAGGGTAGCGTCGTTCCGCCGCGAGGAGGAAAGGCTCCTCTGTGTAAGGACATCGACGATCGTTTGCACAAGCAGAAGCTCCAGTTATCGAAGTCATCAACCGGCTACTGGGTTAAGTTTTATTGCATTCGATAATTCTTCGCGTCAGATCGTAACGCGCGGAGTCAGGGCACCATTGCGGTTTACAGCATCGAAAGGCCGTCGTGTGTGTGTCTTTCGCGCATTTCGTACCTCTGCTCTCCCTCTCCTGTGCAAGATCCCGCCTATCATCCTGCCCAAGCTGCTTCTCGTGAAACGAGCGGAACCGTATACATTTCCAGAGGAAAGAACGCTCGTTCGTTGCCAGCGTGTATTTCAGTATTCTCGAGTTTGTCGGGGAAACTTCTAATTTGCAGAGTTAGCCGAGAACAGCGGCTCCGAGACATTTCTTTCTGGAACTGGAGCAGAATAAGGTGGCGCGGTAATTAATAAATTTCTTAATCTTCATTTCGCAGTGCTCCACTTTTGCAGGCTTTCTCCCCCTCCTAGTTTGCCGGCCGTCCACGGTTAATTTTCCTTCTTAGCACTTCTATTATTTCTATGTTCATCCCCGCGATGCACCTGAAGAAAGCACCCCCTTTTTCTCAGCCTCCCAAACGCACCTTCCACTTTCCATCCGGCCGACACCTTCCTTTCCTTTCTAATTGCATCTGCTCCACTTTATTTCGAGCGTCGCCATCCAGTCGGTCCTCCGCTTCTCTCCATCCGCTTGATTTTTACCGGCAACCTTCTGCCGACTGAGTTCAGCCTGTAGCTCTCTTCGGCTGGTCATTGCCGGCTTCTCCGTTCGCTCCAGCCAGAGGGATGCAATCTTAGGGTGGCTTCCAGCAGTTGCGAGGGACTCGTTTATCTTCGGATAGTTCGCCAGTCAGGAGAAAGTTTGCCACTGCAAGTAGGAGCGAGAGATGGATTGACAGGGCGAGGGGGAGGGGGAGGGGGGGACGAAAGGGACGGCCGGAACTAGAGAGAGGAAGTTTCGCCTGGAGCCCGAAGATAGTTTCGCTACGACGGGGTTACGGGAGGACGCAGCGCGGCTCTTGCGAAGGCGACGCCTCGAATTCTTAAGTTGGTGCCCGCCATTTCACCCGTTCACAACATAATTTCGAGACTGCCGACTGCGATGACTACGACTCTCCGCGCGTCACTTGCCACTTTAAACTGCAACTACCCCGTTGACGCCGAGCGCATATTTACTCCTCGGCACCTGCCAGACCTGGCGCATCGAAATAGTAAGCCAGCCTTATCCTCGGGGTGTCCCGAGTTCTGCAATTCCTTCCTCCTCGGGGGAGTTAAAACATATTTGGACCTTCGGAGACTGAAAGATTGGGCGATTGGGATTGACGTGGACGGGTGGCGGTGGTAGCTTTGGAAGATAAATCGGGGCTGTACGGTAGACGATAGGACGTGATGCCTGAGGGTGCGTTATCGAAGAAAACAGACGACACCACCACGGCTTTCTCTACACACTATACAAGATACGCTCTCCAAAACAAATCGTGCAACCACTTTCACCTTCGACGGCTGAAACATTTTCAAGCTCCAAGTCATTCCACCGCTGTGGCGTCTCCCTCCCGATGCCTCGGGCCTTTCAAGTATCACGCAGAACTTCTTTATAGACACGGCTTTGCCACTTGCTTCTACTGCAAATATGTGCCGACGTATGGGTACAGTTGTATTTGCGGTCGCACTAATACCGATACCAGTGATTCGGGATAAGTACGAGACCATTCGCGCACGAGAATATGGTGTATACATATATGCTCTGATGTAAAGTCGAGCACAATCGAGGAGGAAGACAATCAATGATGTTTTCAGACTCCGATGGCAATGAGAGCTCTCCTGCAGGGAAAGGCCTTCAGAATCGTGACAGAAGCGGGAATAAATTCCAATTCAAGGAGACGGAGGAAATACGCCTTTTCTCGACCTCTTCGTTCTTACAGTTGATCCTGTCACCTGTTACCATTTGCAAACCCGAGCACTCGCCCGAACGTCTTGCTTAACAAAAGCCTTCATTACAAGGAAGTGCGTAGATTTACGCCCTCCCGACGCGACGGGTGAGCGAAAAGAGTCCAAAGTTTACAAGTTTCTTCCGGGGAATCACTTTAGCGAAATTCTGGTACTATTATTCAGATCTACTTTTATGAAACTTGGTTTAGATGTTTATTAACTGTCGAGTTAGGTGAAATAGGGCAGTAATGTCCTCGTCGAAGCCGGATTTTTTGACAAGAACACATGTCGTTTTATCCGCGTCGAAGCTGATCTTTTACGGGCAGTAACTATAACAAAACTACTTCTTGACCAGTACCGAGAGTATTTTTCCCATACTTTCACGCTGTTTATTGTTCTACTCGGTCTTTCTCATGAAAACCAAACAGCACGATTTTACAACAGCGTTGCGCGGATCACGTGTGCACTTAAATCAACAAGACAATATCGAGTGTACGGACCACGTTGTATTTCCGAACAATAATGCTTTAATAGGTGGTTATGTTAGCCGGTTTTAATACTTTAATTATGCTGTATAGATTTGAAATTCAACACGCTGTTAATTATTTACCCGCCCGAGCATAACGTAACGATGGCCGTATTCCAAAATAAATCTATATGGAGGTTAAATTTGAAGTATTATTGGTAACAGCCGTTCAGCCGACAAAACATCGACGTAATATTAATATTTCAGCCTATACGATAGTCTATATGATAGATAATGAATGCTGCTAAGAGACTTTGCAAATGATTCCTTCGCCTCGTGCTCGCGCGGATGCGTTCGAACAGAATCCGATGTGGAAAGCCGCAGCTGGCCGAACTGTGTACACACCTGACCCTCGCCGTTTGATAAAAATTCTTATAAAAATTCTGCCACGTAATATTTGTTCGATTAATTACAGATTGAATTGTGAGAGAATTACACTTCATAATAAATATAATGATTGGGGAGTCTTTAAGTTTGAGCGGCTACAGATGTAATTGGATCTCGATGTGGAACGGTCTGCGCAATATTCGCCTTCCGTATGGGTTTCGGCCCGGTCAAACTAACCCATCATTACGGGCTGCGGTCTTATCCATTGCGAGATATAGCCAGTGAGAATTCGACAGGACAATCTCATTACGCGATAACCCATTATCTCCGCCGCTCCTTGGTTAATTTAATACAAACGCTCTAATTGGAAATTGGCGTGGTTTCAATTGCTCTGTGCATGCGGCGCAACCGCTCTCTGCCTTGTTCTTTCCCCGCGGACATCCCAAGTTCCCGTTCACTTCAAAGTGAAGTAATCAGGAAGCGTGATCGGCCGATCCACATTATTCCGTAAAAGCTCTTAGCTGATTAGGTATTGCTCCAAGTGAGCCACGTGACCACCACTTGCGCGAACCCCAGTTTCCCGTAGGATTCAGTGCTGCAGGTTTGTCAGAAAACTTACTGCCACATACATTTATCGACATCGACTTTTCGATACCATAAAATCCACTCTGCCTTTGCCTGATATTCTAAAAATGAGTAAGGATAAATGTACCGAGCTTGAAAATAAGCAAAGAGGGGATCCAGTCCCTCTTACGTTCCCGGATGACGTGTATTGTCGGAACCTCGGAACACATGGGCGAGGCAGACTGGGTAGTTTGAAACGAACGACGCGACGGCTGACGAACAGTGCGAACTCGTTGGTCATTTTCATTACACGATCCTCGATTGAGAGTCACTGTGGACGCGAGGCTTTGACAAAATGAAACGTAAATATTGGCCGAGGTACTCGGCTCTGGGCGAACTTAAAATTCTCCCTCTCGGCCTGCTCTCTTCCTCATCCGGTCGGTGATGTGAGTGCGCTCCACGCTCCTCTCTCCGTCTTTCTCTTCTGTCCTCCAGCCTGTCCGGCTCTCTGTCGCTTGCACCCCGCGGGCCAGCGGCGTATTAATAAAGATGAGGACATTTCGTCCAGCCGGCAATTTTCGGAAGCGCCGACTTGCGAGATCGGTACGGCCCAGGCCGAGCGATAGAGTGAAAGAGAAAGACAGGGCAAGAGGAATAAAGCGAGGCAGGGAATGAGAGGGAGGGGGGGGGGGGGAAGCAACAGCGTGGGACATGGCATTCACAGTTCGTTCGGGTGCCACTCGCTCTCTTTGCATTTTGCTCTTTGTCGGGCGCGCGCGCGCGGCAAGGGACGCGCTTCCGTTCGACAAGTGCGATTAGAGTAGTGCGCGGCGTGATTAAAATGCAATTCCACGAATGTTCGGCTGTATTCAATGGTAATCTATTCGATACTTATCTATCGTTCGGCCCAAAATAGAAATGCTGCTCCGGCCCGGCCAGTGTTTATTACCAGTGGTAAAATAAGCGGCCATACATTTTAATGTGGCCCCGCTGCATTTGCCGACCTCGTTGCATTGGAAATCATCGGCACGGCCCTTCCACGGGCTCATCACCCGACAGCACGATAAATGAGACAACTTTCTCCCTCGAAGCCAATACTGTGCTGGTAATCAAACGAAGAGGAGCAACTTCGATCCCTTAATGAAACTTCAAAAACAATAGATCCGAAACTGCTTGAGAAATACGAACATGAAAGCCATGCTTCTCCTCCGAGGACCCTGGTGGCCTTTAAACTCTGTGAATGCAGGAAAGTTCCGTCGAAGTAAATGGTGAGCAGCCAAGGTGGAGTGGCCAAAGAGTGCTGGGGAATGGCGCATACATACATAACTGTTTCTCGACCCCGATGCCCTTCTGTTAACAGTGGCAGTTTCATCGCTCCGGATATTCCGCATAACGGCAGAAATTAATTAACATACGTGCAAACTAGCTCGGTCGGACGACTTGGCGGGCGCCCGGAGGCTTAACTTACGTACTGATTTCTTGAGTACACAGTAAACAGGAGTAAGGGGAGTAGTTTGGGTTAACCGCTAACTAATTGCTCCTTAACCAAGTTAAATCGTACCCCAGTTATTGCGGGCGCACTCGGGATGCTGCGTGGCGCGGCCGTCGATCAAAGGAACTCGCTGAACGTGCTCCAAGTTTCTGTAGACCGTACGGATTTGCAGTTTATGGAAATGCGGAAGAACTGATAACTCGATCCACCGCCCGCCACGCCGCGCCGGCCGCGAACTTCACTTAGCATATACTTTTGCGTTCGTTATGATGTCCTTTCGCCCTCCCTCCCTGTCCGCCACCCTGCCCCTCACTTTATATAATATTTATTTCGAGCGGATTCTCGCAAATGGGATCGTGGGTAATGAAGTGTAACGCAATCGAATGAATAGAGCGACAATATTTATATTATCTTGCTTTCCACGGTGGGATCGCATTAAACTCCTGCATTGTTGCGGCATGACACCGAGGCGCATTATGCACAGCAGGTTGCAATGAATTTGATTACAAAGCCAGGTAATTACAGAGAAACTAAACCGCGATCTACGTAATTCTTTGCAGGGTGTTTCATCCGTTTGGAGCCAATACGGGATACAGGAGAGATATGTATGTAGTTGCTTGATCCTGAACCTATACACGCTTTATCAGTTTTATTAACATTAATAGTTTCAATCATGTTTAACCAAATTTCTCTTCACGGCTATCATAGCTGGACTGCTTCTAAAATTCATAGCCCACACCCTATTCTTCAATTGATATTTTATCATTCTTCGCATGAGAAAAGTGCAGAGGATCTGGAACGAAATGCAAACCGAATGGTCCTTGTCGAACAACTTGCTACCTATTACTAAACGACGGTGAGCTGTGAGTGTTTGCACAATTAATCCCCACCTGTTTGATGATTCATTGAAGCCGAAAAGCTCGTCGATGGGCGAGAGAGAGAGTGAGAGAGAGGGAGAAGGAGGGTGGGTGCGCAGTAATTAAAAATTTCATTACGTAAATCAATTCGCACACAAACTTGTTATAACAAGTAAATTTAATATTATGAATTGTGCGATAATTAATCGAATATGCACATCTAGCGCCTGACATCAGTTATCTACCCATTATGTTCATCAACCGACACTCCTAGAAGGAACTGTTGCTGTCCGATAACCACTGCATTACTGCTTAATAAATTACCACGAGTACACTCATATTTATAAAGGCAACGACTCTCGCGATTTCAAAGTACAAACTAATATAGCCCACTGTTATTACAGACTTGTTTTCGGTGGCATCTTTTAATTTGATTTAGACAGCGCGTCCGTTTATTCAATTATGCAGCCGGTGAGTAGCGTTAGCTTTGGTATAAGATCTCGTGTCAACGGGGTTTTAATTACACGCTTGGGAGTCTCAGGGGAGCGCGTCGCGAGCTACCAGGCGTCTGACTGTGCCAGCGTGTGCGCATTGTAACGAAGAATTCTCACCCCTACTGTTTTCACACGTCGCTCGCGTCGGCGGAAGCCCGGCGTGATTGACTTTAGAGTCGTTCGCGCTCCCTGGGGTTAATGCGAAATGTATGCGCCTTGAGTAAAGTTTGATTAATGCGTACCTTTCACGCACGCTACATCCCGCCGGGCAACAGCGGCGCTCCAGCTGTCCTCTACAATAATAAGCAGAGCGCACACCCGCACATAAGCTCTTCAAATATTTGCCGAAGTTCGGCGGGCCTCTCGAGACACTTCCTTGTGTGCCTCGAAGGAAATACACAAGCGTCGCGGTGGCACCGTTGCCAAGGCAGCGTCGGATGAGTCGGATCTCTGTGTATCCTCGCATTGGAAACTGGAAGCTTCCCTTTCTCCTTCTACTTTGCCAATTCTCTTTTCGCCACCCGATATATACATATACCTCATAACTATCGGTACCGCACGTCCATTCGACATATCATCAATGATGCGAGGAATACACATAATGGTGTGTTATAGCTACATATCCTGCAATTGCGTATTCTGACGGCTTTCAACCCTTCGCTCATCCTCCCCGTTCCACCCTACCTCGCCCCGGAGTATTCTCGTATTTGCGGCGGAAGTCCGAGTTACTTTGTAATCGCTAATGACACGGCGGCCGGACCGCGCAACATTAAAATGCACGTGTAACTGTGCTCTAAGCGGCTTACGTTCAGCGCAGCCCAGTCCATATTTAATCGGCACCTACTGGCGTGCGGCCACTGCCTAATGATGTCGAAACTATAAGAGGATCATCGTCCGACCGCGGGGCGGGGCCTAAGCGTTCGTAATATCCCACCAGATTCACTGGTACATTAACGCGCCCAGCAAAGCTTGTGCCCCATCCCCAATGGATCTGTTATATATGTATATGCTCGGACTACTACTCGCAAAGGGACTCGACTTCATCGTCCAAACTCCGTAACGTAACTAACTGTCTTTAAAGTGTAATTAATACTGGCCGCTTGAGCACCAAACTGAATACTGTATATTTTATTAAGTTCTTTTATATAAGATATATCTTTTACGCACCCTAAAAACTTATCGATGCTATTAAAATCATAAGTACAAGCTTGTTTTAGTGTAAAGATAAAGCAGAATGCAGGACATATTGAAAGAGGATCGCCCTGCGACAGGAAGATTGAGAGCTGCGGCAGTCGTAGAAAGTGGACGGGGTAAGTTGGGCATCTTAAAGGGCCCAGATAGTATATCAAGAAGTTCATGTCTTCCGCGTCTGATGACCCATGTTCATCGAGCGACAGCTGAGCTTGCGAATTTCCCCGATGGAATGGATTCGCTGTTTCTAGACATAACGGGATGCACGTTTAATCCCCTGGAACGACTCAATTTCGTTGCGCTGCGAACCATGGGTAAATCCTTTCGATAAAGGTCGAGCGCGCAGTGGCAAGCCCTTCCATTCTATACATAGAGGACGGGGCTAGCATTCGTCGCCGTATATCGGGAATGTTCGAAAGACCAACGACCTATTGTTTTGGCGTAAAAAGATCGAAGAGCTCGTCGCCGCGAACAATGAGCGTGGAACGACCAGCGGACGCGGCTTATCTTCTTCGGGTTTTTGCGGTTCTTTCACGGAGTTAAGCCCGAGCAATAAGCCTACCTGGCCGAATATACCGGATTCTCAATGCATTTCAGGGGGTGCACCAATCCTTCCAACGCTTTACCTCTTTGTTTTACTCTGCTATATTCCGCACCACCAATGGAAGCTTCGAGAAACTGAATGATTTTATTGTGAATTTAACTTTTTTGTAATTTTGCACGCAACATTAACTAAAGTAGGACTCATCGTTACGTTCGTAATACGTGATTAATTGTACTGCTGATTTGTAGCCCGAATACTGACTTGTTAAAACAATTATAATTGCCGTTTGGCAAATGAATGTCGCCCACTCTACCTTCAGCCGAATTATTCGTCCTATCCCCTGGCCCTTGTAAAACGGGTGAACAAGGCATGCCGGTCGGAGAGGTCGGCGACTACAGAATTCTTTCATACTACTCGATTAACAAACCTTCCATCGTTTTCGTTACTAGTAGCAGCGAAAATGTATTTTTAATTACATTCAATCCCACCAGTTCCTAATTAGTCAACCATTGTTTGAGGCAAACATATCCACCGTATACCTACCTTGTTAGATTAATGAAGATATTTGTTGGGTTGGTTCTTTTTATATGTAGCTATTAGGCCGCGGTATTTGCAGGGATGGGGTGTGTATATACACTGTATTGTAAGCATGAAAACCCGCGTGCAAGAGCAAAATATTTGGTATGCCGTTCATGAAAGGAAATGTAGGAATAAGAGTTTTATTCGAACTCAATTTTATTACATTTTTGGTATTTATTTACAAAAGCCATACTCACGATGGATTTCAATAATTTTCGCATATGTTATACAGAATGTTTCCCCCCCCCCCCCCCCACATATATATATGAAAATACTCGGGAAAGCATCCTGTGTAACATATGTGAAAATTATTGAAATCCATCGTGAGTATGTCTTTGTAAATAATTACCACATTTTTGTGCAATTTGCTAATTTAGATAGGTGCTATCCGAGTCCCTTTGTGATCCTCTAGTGCATTAATAATTCTTCTTATACCCTCACTCCTGCGTAGGCAAAGGTGCCACTCTCTCATTAGTATTTTAAGCCGCTGGGAAAAATGAATGCTCTTTCCTTTCTTCCGAAGCTGCCGCTCTCTATCTGTGTCTATCTGTCCCCATCTCGGTTGGTAACCAGTCGTCCTCCGTCCTTTTTAATCCGATACGTTGATAACGCATTCCCTGCTGCGGCCGCTTCCGACCTAAGCCTGCCACTCCACTCGCATTTTCTCGAATTACAATCCCTTATTTAGCGAATGAGAAGGAACTGGTATTGACTTCCAGTGTAACCTGGCTGCGGTGGGCCGCACACCCTCGCCCAAATAGTATTAGCGAGTAATCGTGAACTATTCCATTAGAATTTCTAGGAGAGATAAAGGCACTGCCTGCACGCAACGAGTCAATGCCTCGCGCTCGAGGGATCGGGAGATCCGGGCAAATGGAAAATTGGCGAGCAACCGGTCGGATATATATGTGGCTGGTTTTATTCATCCCGCGAGCCGTGAGTGGCCGATGTGATTTTCGTTCTGACCGGCGAAACACAGTGGCAGGAGGGCAGAAAGAGGAGCGATGGCCGCAAGCGTGAAATCATTGTAGATCGATATTTGAAAATATAGTCAGCCGACGGAAAATGGGGGAAAATGATATATTCGTTACTCGACCCCTCATTGAAAGCGCGGGCAGACGCGCTTATCGCCGCTGGCTTTATAAAATTTAACTAATTCATTGCTCGATGCTTGGTTGATCGGAATAATAAAGTGTAACCGGTGCCGCGAGTTACGCAATACCCTTGCGCGAGTGGTGAACAATGAATTTCATATTCCACTAGTAAATTAATAAAGTGGTGAACCGGTGAATGCGTTCCGGAGCGTCTGCTTCCATTTACATTGGTGAAATAATAACCTGTAACCCGTAAAGTTTCTAAAGACACTTTTCACCTTTTCACAGTAACTCTTGCTGCTTCTTTTGTGCGCTTGTCATCGACGTATTGCTCGTCTGCGATAACAACCTCGATTACAAGAAGTAATTCTCGCATATGTGTCGAGGTTGACCTCGAGAACTGAATGTTGGAAACAGCTGTGGGAGTGATAAGTTTGCGCGCACAAGTGTGTCTATGAGAGCATCGTGCAGGAGAGCACAGTAGTACATAGTACGGGGCATTTCTACGGGCATGGGACACCGCTCATTAAGGTGGATTAGAAATATACGTGAAAATATATAACGTCACAGTGATTTATGCATTTCGCCTCCATATTTCTCGTTTAATCAATCGCGATGTCACGGCAGTTCAAAAATCCGGGCAGGCATTGTTCGTTATTGCAAGAATTGTTATTCATAGAGAACGTGCGTGGTCAAGGACAAAGAAACACCGAAAGACAGGGGACTCATGCGGTGCAAGTAGGGATGTTCAAGTGATTTATTTGTGCGCCGTCGATTTTCGGAGCTAGCGCAAATATAGTTAGACCATTAGTACAGGACAAAAGATTTCAGTGGTGCAAAGTCAGTTTAAGGGGATGAAAGGGGATCCTTGTAAATGGTGAACCGGTATCCAAGTTAAATAAAGGACTAAACTGCTATATGAACTATAAGGAATATATGATGCATTTGCCCACTCGACTCTTCGTCAGAGAACCGCCAACAACTCAGCCTTACACATCGCCGAGTATTTCCAGACGAAATTAAGATTGATAATTATCGACCGGTTGCGTAATCAGAGGCACACTGTGCGTTCTCTTCCGCTGCCAGTCATTGCCAGTAGTAGCTTGGAAAAAAGCTCGCCGATTTTCCGAACGTAACTTTTGCGAATAATACTCATGCCTCTGGGAGGGTAATTTAATACGCGGTTAAATCAGCGGCCGTAAAAAATAACGCACGTGTCAAATGAAAATTTCCAATATGTTTTCGAAAAACCCAGCGTAATACACAACAGAGATATCTCCGAATGATACCGGATTCCGGGTAGCTGGTGGAATCGTGCGAATCATAATGCTTTTTAATATATATCTGGTAACTGTTGCAAATGAAAGCGCGGCGGTTGAAGCATATATTTCTTTATCAGCGTGTATTCGAATGTCTATCGCGAATTCGCACACCCATCGAGACCGCGATCGGTCTCTGCGTGTAATTGCATGTATGTACTGCATTCCATATGTATAATTGCGGTGACATGTGTCAGCGCTCTCCGGTACGTTTTCCTGGAAAACCCAATTCGAAGGAAAACACCGTGTAACGCATGAGAAAAATTATTTTTAATTAGTCAAATGTACCCCGAAATTGCAGCGGATGCAAGAGCGGAGTGTACCAATTCTTCAACGGCATCTTTGCAATTGGCGAGAGATTCTCTAGTGTTCTCGGGGAAAGTGTACCGAGAGCAGAGAGCTGACGGTGGCTGTGTTCAAATGAAATTCACCCGGCGCGCTAGCTTGCCGTACGCTCTACTATAGTAATATATCAGGCATTGTAATCAAGACAAATTGAGATTTGCAGGCAGTTCTCTCGTAACGAAGTCTTATTCGGAGGAATCTGTCTTCCTTAATGAGTGCATCGACAATGTAAATGAGGCCCGGCGCGAGAGAAATGAGAATTCTGAAATCAAGCGCTCCGGAAATCGTGAGAGCGATCAATTTCCTTTGCGCCAGCCATAAGTGTGATAAACAGCGTATCCCACCACGCATTCACACTTTCGTCCAGCTCAAATTCCTGTACCTTGTGTCTTAACTTTGAGTAAATTACCATTTAATATTTTTCGTATAATTTGCCGCATACCAATCAACTGTGTCGACAGTTGCTCTTTTGTCTTTACATAATTTTTACAGTAATTTTAATTTATCCTTTCGAAGTTATAATGGCAGCTTACATTTCCAAAGTAAAGCAGCTTTATACTGATTGAGATTGCACTTCTTCGAAAACTTGTGTATGGCTTGCGGCGATAAAGTTCACCCTAAAATCATAAATTTGTGCATTTCCGTATCTGGTATGCAGATGCCTGTCCCAAGGGTCCGACGCACCTAGGATTAGCGACCGATTCCGAGCGCACTCTGGGTTATCCTTATTGCACCCAGGTAACCTGGCGACTACCCTTCCACGGCTTCACCCGGGCGCCGAAACCCTGCCTCCCCCTTCGGAGATACAAAATTTGCCTGCTCTTCTGGCCATCTCCATCACCACTTTCGCCACCTCCTACTTTTCCTCCACCACGTCCTTGTTACCATCCTCTTCACTTCGGAGTGCGTAATTTTGATTCCCTCTCTACATTTTTGGAGGCAGCGACTTGACTCCTTCCCTTCAAGGACTTTGAAGAGGGGGTGCGTCTTACTCTGCAGACATTTTCGACCAATTTTAGACTTTGGTAACAGGAACACATGATCCGCAAGGAGGTATTCTTAAATCAAGGGGTCCCGAAAATTCCAGGAATTTGCGTGACGTCACAAGATAAGGACACCTCCTTGCGGATCATGTGTTCCTGTTACCAAAGTCTAAAATCGGTCGAAAATTTCTGGAGAGTATCTGGTATTTTAACAGGAATACATGATATGCTAGGAGGTATTCTTAAATCGAGGGAACATTTTTTGACTCAGTGATGCCGTCCCTGATGACGCGCAGCACTTCGCAGTGGCGCCCGGTCGTGTGGAAAATGTGAGGGGTACATTCTCAAGTCTGAATCCTAATCCGCTTTGTCTTTTTCACGAGAAAAAATAACAGGAGAATTCATATCTCCGAAACGACTGGACTGATCCACACGATTCCCAGCTCATTGGATTCAGAAAAATAAATGATAAAATACAAAATTCGTAACTAAATTCTCGGAGTTGTAACTTTTGTATAAATGAAACCGAAAGTTTGGTAACTATAGATAACAGGTACACTTCGGGATAATATAGCCTCGGCTGTCGCGCGCCGTACAAGGGACTACTACTTGGCGCGAGACTCAACCGAGTCCCCTGATTACTGCAGTGAATATACGCGCAACAAGAGGCATCTTTATCCCGCAATCTTAGATTTTTATTCGTGCATTTCTATTGTTTTTATTGTGAACGTACACGTACGGCCGGGGTTCCTTTATTACCATTCTAGTATTGTATGTTGAATTATTAGGCGGATGGGTAAAAGTTGGCGGGCATATTTCAAAAACAATTATTCCCTGAAATTAATTTTTCTTATTGCGCGACAAAACATATCCGGCAGCAATTCAGCCCAATAATTCCACGTGGGAGACTTATGAAGATTTCGGAGCTTTTTAGTGCATTATGAAAAAAGCCGGAGAGGCGCGTTAGTTTTCGCGCAAAGACTAATTAATTAAAACTATTAATCAGCTCGGTTAATAATCCGTAAAATTGTTGACCGGATGATACGTAGGACTAAACGGGATGATCTCAGTGGGTCGGTTCTTTTATTTTTCGAGCGGATCATTAGCGTCTCAGGAAAATTCGGTCCTGTCATATGCCGCCGCTAGAATTTGCAGGGCTCCCTGTTTTGTCCGGAACGTGCTTTTCCCCAGGACAAATCAATCCGGTGGCAACAAATGCGGCACGAACTGCTGAGGCATCAGATGGTTGTCGGCGGCGGGACTCGACTCGACTTGAAGGCCGCTGCACCATTTCACTCGTGATCGTTCGATGTAGGTCCCACCTGACAGCCCAGCGGAAATGCAAGAAAGATTCGCTTGACGTTCAATGCCTGTTACGTAATTCCTCAAAGCGACAAGCCGCGCCGCCATAAATTCCATCCGGATTCACCTCAATCCCTCGCATTCTCTTACTTACACACACTCACCTTTTCCGCCAGCGCCACCTTGGCAACACGTCGGCCGAGCTTTCCAGACATTCAATCGATTGGCTAGCAATAATCCAGTTATATGTATGTACATACTTCTTCACCTTCCTATCTTGGTATATTATTATATGGTGATTGACGGGGTTTACTAATTGAACTTTACTAATATATATGTGTTTCTATTCTTGTTTCTTTGCAGAACTCGGTGAGGGACCCCGCTTTTCCTTTTGAACAGCCATAATTTGATCTGACAATGTGGAGTTCTCCCGGGTGCAGCTGCGTCTAACATAGTATAGCAAATGTAATTATAATAAAATCACCAAAATAATAATATGTCGCACCGATAATTGCCCAAGTTTATAACAGCGCAGACCAATTCGGTTTGAAGGCTGGGATATATCTGCGATTCGTATGACACCCTCTCTCCCCCTTAGGAATTATATGGGAACGCCTTCTCATATGTTGCATGTTCCTGCAGGCAAGTCGATTTCCGGGTGGCGAAAATGTTGTGTTGCCAAGGTGAGGTTTGTTGGATAACGAAGGTTCGCTATCAAGAGCGCCGACCAAGGGAGTATTTCGAGTGCGTAGCAGAGGACACGTACCGGAGATGAAGGAAAATATTTATCGAGTTACCGCGTATACCGCACGATGCTTTATTGTCACCGAAAATACAGGCGCGGCAGATTTTCGCAGCAAATTCACGTTTAAGGCGAAGACGCGCAGACAGGGCGGAACTATGGAGTCTTGGGGGGTAGGGGCAAGGCATTTATGCAAAGCCCCTTGTGACTAGTCAGAAACAACGAATTTCTGACGTCGTCGCGGTGAGTTTCTACGGAGTTCCCGCGAAAGTTGCACTTGAAGGAGCGGCTGCGTTAAATTCAGTACGCCCGGGCCAAAAGTTGTTAGTCTCGTTCGTCAAGTTGAGCCTCTACCATTCGTCCTCGTGAGAGCGGTTAAATTCACTGCCAACGATCCGGCAGCTTCTACTCGCTTCGCCCTTACCTCGCTTCCTCCTTCGCTTTCTCGAATTGGCCGTAAATGATTTTCGAAAAGCTCGTTTCCTAACGACCGGCTGTAGTACACCAGAGTGCGCAGAGATAATTGCGATGCAAAAAAGCTCAGCGAGTCACGCGCCCTCGATTCGCTGGCGCACTCTTACCTGCTCCGCACCTGACCATTACCAAGTAATGATTTCGTCGTCTAGTGCGGCTTAATTGATGGCGCCGACTCCTCTTTCTTCCTGAGGAAGAAATTCCAAATCACCGCCGAGATATTCGCCGATCGTGCAGACGTAATAATGAAAGGCTCGGTTTGCCAAGGTGGCTGCTGGTTGCCGACCTCTTTGTGAGAACGCGATGGCCTGGTGTTTCTTCGAATGCCCAATTACTACCGGCCACTCTATACTTAAGGGTGAATGGTATCAATTTCCAGTTGGCTTCCAAGTTTATCATGTGTATGCGTGAAAAAGCAACGGGATAATTTAATACTCGTTTTCGAGGGACGGTTGTATGTCTTGTGATTCGCGTGGCGCGCGCGCCAGCCTTTGCGCCGCGAATTATTCAGATTGGACGAGCGACTCTATGATTTGTCTCGTGTACCACCGTATTATTTTAACTGCTCTTGAATACCCCTGCGACCGTACAGCGAAACGGGGAGTGTGCATTCAATGAAACACGCTATAATCTTAGAGGCGCGCCTAAGGAGTTCCGTACGCGCTGACTTGGGGCTTCGGCGCTAATATTATGATATTATAAGTCTCCTATAGAAACAAACAAGAAGATGGTAGTTTTCCTTTCGTAACTGTTAATCCCATCCCAAGCGACTTTCATACAACTTTAAGGCCGAATGGGATAGTTAACGACGCGCTTCTTATGGATATGCATATACTGTCAATAAGTTATAAATAAGCAGAACTACGAAAAGTGACGGCTCGGATGGTGCACGTTGGTATTTCCCGTAACCAAAAGACCCAATTTTGCAAGACAAAGATAGAGTGACGTTACCTCGCCATAGTGTGTAAAGTCTAATCATTCACATACACTAAGCTTGCCTGGTATAGGTATAGGTGCGTTATATGACGGGATAACACGGCACCGGACAGTTCATTCAAATAAATTAATTCCTCCTAAATGGCATGCGAACGTTAATTATCCTTTGGCAATTGTGCTCTCTCAAGCTTTTAACATTGATTAAACAGAGCCGCCACTCGCCGTTGGCTGAAGTTCTATAAAACCCCCATATAAAGGTAGGGCGTGTAATGGTAAATGAATGTTTGCTGGGGTCCGGAAGCCTTGTGACAGTTTTTATGTCGTTATCTTTTAAACTACAGTCACTAAGGATAAGAAAACGCTACGAATATGTATATGCCGAAATGCTGCAATCATTTTGGTATGTAGCCTCGAAATATGAGGTATGGCGGGAAATGGATTCTTGTTACTTAGGCACATTTATTTTGTCTAAAAAATTAAATTCATAATTATACTCTTGATCCTTAACACCATAAAATGTTCAATCTATACCACTTTTTCATGTTCATATTAATATGTTTGAATTATTTGTGGGGTCTGATATCTAACTGTGGTGCGGTTGGTGTTCTGCCAATTCGTTGAAACTTTCAGCTCATGAACAGTGATTGGCTTATCAAATATTGTGAAGTTGGCATTGAATGTGCCGGATGTAAACAGATTGTTATTGATACACCGTTCATTTGCAATATTAGACTTGTATAAACAACTCTGTGTCTAACATGCGTTGGTACGCGAAATCAAACCAAATTAAATTGAAACTTTGAAGCAGTTTACACTGGCGACAGCCCATTAGCCTGATAATTCGCTACAGCATCTCTCGTTCGCATCTAGTATCGGGATTTTCAATCGGCGAATGTGTATGCACACGTGAAGGAGGACAGTTTTCTAGATGCCCTTCACGTGCTAGATACGGAACAATGCTTCCGCACATGGCCGCTTTGTGTGCTGGGCATGCACTCTCTCACGTGCTTCCGAGGATGATCCTAGCACGATGAGTACTCTCAGTTATTACAAGTAGAACAACGATCTTACTCATGCGTGTGGCGCAGGAGGAGTGAAAGGTACAGTCCCGAGTGTGTTAAAGCGACCTTCTTCCATCACTTCCTGCTAGGTAATGGTGGTGCAGCCTCTGACAGACTAGTGATCTTTATGTAAATTGATAGTTGAAAGTATTTCAATTCAATTTCTATAAACAACTACTGTTCCAGGCGCGATGGTGGGAAAATTGTAGAGTTTTAGCCTTGCAACCTATTTAACAGGATTTAATTCGATAATGCTTCGCCAGCCTTTTCCGCATTGTGACGCCAGTTTGGAAGCTGGTCAAGTTAGTTTGACTTACTTTCGCCAATATGTCATCGAGCTTTTCTTCATTACTTAAGTTCTTGTGCTTGCCCAGTCATATTGAAAAGTGAAAGAAGTTTCCTAATTATCTCAGGCTCCAGTTAGCTCACTTGAATGTGGAAGTTGCCCCCAGGATTTTCTTCGAACGCGTGGTTGAGAATGGTTGAAAAGTTATGAATCCTCTTCCACTCATGCTCATCGTGAGAACAGTTCCAATTGTCGGAACATTTTTAATCACATTGGCTCGAGCGGGCCAAGTTTTAATACAGTTCCCTTTTTTCGATGAGCTTCCTACCACGTTGGATTGAACACTCAGACGCTTAATAGCTTCGTCAAATCGACGGAGGCGCCGCGCCGCGTCCCTTTCGTTGCTTTTCTCCGTCGGCTCACAGCCACTTCTGTTATCTTTATCGCCGTTAAGGACAAGTGGTTTGGAAGAGGGAGTGTATGAATAATGTAATTCGTATAATGAGAGTGCGCGGAATAGACACAATCAAATATATGTCTGAGACTGGGGCTGCGTAATAAGCGAACCACATGCAGACATGCATGCAAATATCGGGAATTCTTCCGCTCGCTTGGAACGGTGCCAAAGGAAGGCTCCCCTCATTCCTCGGCATAACGTGGCCCTTACTATATCTTGAGAAAATCTCACGAAAGATAGTTCAAAGTTGCTAGCAGCGACGCATCACTTGCCTTTTGCATTCTCTTATGCGGGGCCGGTGGATGAACAGGACCCAACGATGTTTTCGTCTCTGCATTATTTAGCTTGATAGCCTTGCACATCTTTATTGCTCAAATGTTACACACCACTGGTCGATTAAATGCGCATAATCATGTTCCTTTTAAGCTGGTTCCTGTCCTTCGTGCGGGAGAGGAAAATAGGATTCCTCGAGCAGCGATTCAACATTAAGTTGCCTTCGAAGATGGTTTTATTGTCTCGCATTCATAAGGACTCCGGTAGCACTCGAAGCGACTGATAACGGAAGGTTTATGTGGACATAAACGGCAATAATCCTGCGATAACAGTCAGCGAACTACGTCAGCGTGTCTCCCATAATCTGCGATTCTCAGCGCCTCTTCACCTTCCCATCGATCTCTTCCTGCGCTTTCCGTCGTGTTCTTAGCGTCATCGTTTTCTTGTCGAGTGCGGAACACGGCAGGAAATAATACTGGTCTGGTCTTCATATTTCTCATCGGGAGCGGAAGGAACTGGCCACTTGATTTCCGGCCGAAATTAGAGTTGTTGTCCTCCTCGATATCTCTTGTATCGGCAGACCGTCTTGGATGCTATTGACTTCTTATAGAGAATATTCTTCAGAATGCGAAAGACCTGAATTAAATTTGCAGATTGTCTGTTTCTTCTGTTGGGTGCGATCGATCCAGTGTCGTTCTTCCGCTACGGGAGGGTATAGAGTTCCGCGAATAAAATGCGATAAAGTGCAAGGTTAATGGCTCGCCACTGGTGTCGGGTAAGCCAAGTCGATAAAGTAACGCTAATAAGGAGACATCGGGCCTGCCGCGCGCATTCCGAAACAATTAATCACTCGGGGCTGAAATAAATCGGTACTTTAAGGAAAGAGATTAACCTCATAAGACGGGGCAAGGGTCGCAATGATAAATTGCCCTTCTTTCCCTGGTTACCTCGCGCGACAATCATTTATAATATTGGATTACGCTATCCATCGAAGTCACCTGCTTGTCGTGTGGCGCACAACCTGCCCTTAACTCCTTCCCTCTTCCGGATCGCCCCCACTTTTTATCCCGCGAGAAAGTGCGCGCGCACTCGCGCGACTACTAGATGGACTACTAGGTGGACCAGTGCCTTCGTGCTTCGATGCATGATATCCAACGAAGCAAGGAAATTACAGGGAACCGCGATAGTATTATGGAACAAGTGAGTCGGGTCGCGCACCACTCAGGGCAATTTTGGCTATAGTGGTTTCTGCTATTTGCGCGGGAAATTGCGCCTGCTGATGTCGCATCCGTTAACTCCCCTCGCGATGGAACGTCCAATTGTTCCGTTAGCTGGCACGGCTCGATTGCCGATATAGTGCCTACCTACTCCACCCTGCTAACTCTACGAATGCCGCTCGATCGAGGATCCCTACTTGCACCCGACCACATGCCATTCGTTCATCCCATGTACATGTAATGTATTCTGAAAAGCGGCCGGACCCCGAAATACTTTCCGTTTATCTTAACCCGGGCATCCCCTTTCCAATCCATTGATTTTATTATCGCCCATTCGAAGAAATCTGAGAGTATTATCATCGTAGACCAGTTACGATTGGAAGGTAGAAGCGATAGAACTGCACGATCTTCGTCCAGCTTGCAATGCGACATTTCTCTAAGTCTCGCGTTAGAAGAAGACGTTTGGTAGACGCTTAGCGGCTTCACTCGGAACGAAAGAACTTGCACGAGAACAATGGATAAAATCTGGCGTTAGGGGATGAGCGGGGGAAAAGGGCAGGCGGAGAATTCAATTCCATGGTCGATTATGCAGCCAGTCCGCTGGATTACTGCCGGCTGGCGCTTCCGTTTTGAAGCGGCGAAGGGATTACTCCACGTGAATCCCGTGTATACGGGGCACTCTATCTGCGACGCACGCCCACATAGTATGAAATTGCTCGTGAAATTATGATATCTTTGAAAAACGCAAGAAATGTCCCTCCACAAGTACTGTATACGCAGCGGTATAAGGCTAGCTTGGCTGGTTCTCATTATTGTGCTATCTGTCTGGGTAGAACGGTAGCTCGGGTCTTTCCAACCCTAACTCCAATCGCGGAATCTCAGTAATATAAAACGGCAATTGGGAGAATTGTCAAATGATAGCTCTCCGGGAGTATAATCTCACTCAAGTTTTCATTTGACGAATAAATAACTCTTATTAAGAATATTAGTTTGTCTGAATGGGGGATTCGGTGCCGCTGCATCATTTGTGTTTCGGTGGGGACGCCCGATGCCCGCCCAAAGTCCTCTCTCATTTAGGTAGTTACGCAATCTTCGCGTGTCGCCATTTTTCCAGGCAAATATCCCGCCCGCTCTACCAGGGAGAAATATATGTACCACTCTTGTACACGTAAACGCAGGTTGGCGGCTCAGCGCAGCCGACGCGCCGTACGTGCGCGATTTATCGCGCGTAATAAACTTTCCTCGACGAACGTTCCTTATTATAAGCGTGTACCCTTCCTGGCTTTCACGGGGTATTGGAAAAGCCCAATCGAGAAGTCCGTGCCATTTATTTACGTCCCCTTTTATCACACCTGGAGCCGCGTGGCAGCTATCACCGTCCGAGTCACCGTTGGAACAACAGCACCTGATTCCATGGATAACCTATGGTATTTCATCGATCTGTTTTTGCGGGACGCTTGTTTATTCAGTAGTCGATCGATCTTGTTGTTCCTGGACCAGTATAATTGGCCTGATTTCTCGATTTATGACGTTTCAATATGAACGAAGTTGATGGTGTTATATATGTTTACGCGAAGTTCACAGCTTTGTTAACTTCACGTTCCAACGGCTGCCTGCATTTTAGACACATGCAGAAGTTCCACAAATTTGAATAAAACGTTCCAGTGTGCGGCACTTGCTGGTTACTGCAGTTTGGGGATGGAATTACAGTTCGGTAATGGAAGCTCAATTAATATTTTCGAGAAGGAGGGATTGCCTAAGAAGTGCCGCTCACTGTGAATTGCAGGTGCGAGTTTGTACACCGCCACTACACGGTGAGCGGTATGGTACTTTTCCGTCATAATTAAAGAAAAGTTTCCAACGGAAATATTATTCTTCCCTGTGCATTTACATAATCCTAAGAAAAATTCATTGCAGCGCGGACCACGTAAGAACTTGTTTGCAAGAAAACTCCTTATCTCTCCCCCCTTTCCCTCCCTCCCTCTCTCTTTAACTCTCTCGGAGGGAACTCGTTTCACCGTTGGTGAAGCCTATACTTAAATTTCATTCTCCAAAGTAGCTGCGAAAATTTAAAATAGTAAATCCATGCGCGTCTCCCCCTCTCTCTCTCTCATCTGTCGCGACGGAATACGCGAAACGTATGATAGTAATATGAATATTAACACGGGACACATTTCGCGCTCGAGAGCTTTTTTGCAAAAGCCTGCACTTGAAATGACTACTCTTCCAGAGCGCGCTCAACGTTATTCGTGTACAAAAGAATATAAGGGTTGGAGCCCGCGTTTCCGAGAGCATTAATTTCTCGGCCAAAAACTTCTACTCTCCTCCAAGTAGAGTGCCCGAAGTTAAGTGAAAAATATATCGCGGCAATGATTCTTTTCTCGTGATTTAATATTTATCGCATTGGAAAAATGTCCTACATGCTCTCATAATTGCCGGCATAATTAACTGTTCCGTGGCGTAAGCAGTCGCAAGTAGATTTCGCATTCGTACTCCCGAAACTGAAAGCAAGGCTCCAACTTCCTCGGACAAAAGCCTTAATAGATAAAAGGGTCTTATTAATAGCCTCAGACAATGTAAGCCAGTGCGGATAATAACAATTAGGGGAGCGAGACTGGTAGCGAGCGAGATAGATAAGGTTATTTTTTTGATAGGTTAATATATTTTGGATAAAAGGAGTGCTGCCGGATGGTAAAGTATAATGTCAAAGCTAGTATCGCTGCTAATTTGTATCTGTGTGCCCGACAAGTATGCTTTCCCTATCCTTATTGAAATATGCATGTTGAATGACTATTATTCGTTCAGAACTTGAGCACGTGGAAAATGTCTCGCCCAGAACTATTCGCAATACATACAATGATTACACACCGCGAGAATGCAGCCTATGAACTAATACTGTCTAGTGCTTTACTTACTCCTCGCCTCAATTTCTTCGGGATAGTTTATTTCCTGTAAATGACCTATCGTATTCGACAACAGTATAAAACCATGACGGTCATTGGGTAGTCACTGTTGAAGCTAGCGGTTGGCCGAGCGGAGGAGAGAGCGCCATCTCGACCAATCCAAATCGAATCCCAGCAAGCGAACTTAAGTACGCGCGATCGAGAACGGCGTGCCTGCACCAGTTGCTCACTTTCCGAAGCTAAGACGTGATTACTCATGCGATATCGTGTGCGCACTTTTCGTTGAGTGTGTCGCTCGGCATTGTCTTTCGGTGTGTTATGCAGAATCGCGCAGTCGTTCACGTGGCCGGTTTTACGCTCGCGCGTCGTGGTCGGCATTGGTCTCGGATTCGTAGTGAGCGGAACGAAGATGGTGAAGTTTGAAGTGACGGTGCGCGCCACTGGTCGTCAAAGTTGGCGTGTATGTTGGTGAAGTGCGCGTCCCTCGGAGCGGACGGCGAGAGCAGCAGGCGGGTGCCGCGTGTTAAATTAATCGTCGCTTATCGGCGAGATAGCAGTGCGCTGGCTGTTGCATCGGGCAGCCGAGAAGACGCCGGCTCCGCCGGGAGTGCTGTGAACAGTGCTCGCGTAACGTGTGCACTTGGACAGTTTCCTTCTACGAATTGTGAGTGGTCCGACAAGTTGTGTGTGCTCGATTATGAGTGGCGCTCGTCTCCGTGCTCCGTTCGGCGCTCCTCCTGCTCTCCCACGAGTCTCCCGACACGCCGTCTAGCGAAGAAGACCGAGCGTGACATTCGCTGATTCCACGGTGCAGCGCCCCCGGGCTCCGTTAATCCCCGTTGTTTTTAACAAAGTTAAGGGAAACAGCGGACGCGGTGTGGGCGTGCATACATCGTCATTCAATATTCCGTCTGTGGCCGAGCAAAGTGTCACCAGGCCAGGCATACGGCGGCTCTCACCTGTTGCTGGCAATTAACAAGTGCGTCGCGTTTCTAACACCGAGTTTATGAAAAGCAAACGAGGCCCTCTCCACTGTCTTCTGGGAGCAGCTGCAGCAGCCCTCCTTCTCCCAGTGTCTCTTCCTATTCGCTGCCTCATCGGTGAGCCTGAAAGAATCATGTTACACGCTTTGTTTCAAGGTTACTGCTAGGTTACCGCTCTCGACTAACTACCCTTCATTTTCTTCCTCTGCTCCTCTTGTATATTAACGTGGACGTGTATGCACATATCGTTCAAAGCCCGCGGCTATTTTTGTTAGCGACGACGAGGGTAATGTTCGCACATTAATGAGTTCACTGGGAGGATTCTGCAGTAAACGCACGCCATGCAGAGCGGAGATGTTGCGAGACATTCGCAGACATAGCAGTCGCGTCAGACCCTCCCTAACACTTATCTAATCCCCGTTTCAGTTTACTCGATGTTGTCGTTTTTTCCATTATGCAGCGTAAGCGCGTGCGTGTCCATGGTGATATGTGTATGCGTGTGGGAACGCTTTGTCTATCAGCCTCGTTTCTTGTTCGAACTCGATGATTATGCCGGTCGCACCGGCACGTGAGCTAGTCTCTTACCGTTGACGTAAATTGGAGTAAATCTAGGTTCGGGCCAAGCAAAGCGTCGTGCGTGTGCCGCTGGCCCGCTCGAATGTCGACATTCGCTCTGATCTCGTGCTTATTGTCGCGTGTCCCCCCAGCGGAGCGGGGAGAGCCAGTCGATCGGAGGTCGAACTTCCGAACTATGGTGCAGTTTCGTTGGCACATTTCTGCTTGCGGCGAGCATCGCTGACGACAAATCCCCTGGCAAGCGGATGACCGGTCGAACGACCGCGTGGTTCGGCAGGCAGGCAAGCAGGCAAGCAGGCAGGCAGGCACTATTGCTTTCCTGAAAGCATGGCAAGCCAATGCGGTTGTACGAGAAACCCGTGCCCTCCTCTCATTCCGCTTTCCTCGTTCTCGTTATTGCCGAGGAGCGCGATCGATACCCTCCCTTCCTCTTCCTCCAGGCATAGGAGAGCAGTGCTCCTCTGCCTTGGCACCGCTACTATTGCTGTTCCAAGGGAAAACCGACCGAATTGATTCGGTTCAATTCAACTCGCTCGCTCCCCGCCTCTCTTCTCTCTTCCACCCGCCGCGAGTAACGCGGTGTGCACGTAGCTTTCAGGGAAGTCTGGGCCTGTCCTTGAACTCCGAAGCTGATAATGGCTCTCGACCACGTAAGCTTTACTGCCGTAGCTGATCGATATGTGCGCCGATCGAGCTCCGGCCTGCGATTACTTTAGCGTGCTCATTCGTTCGCCGACTGACAATACAATGCGTATAAAGGTACAAGCTAATCTTTTCCCAGTCGGCAATAAAGCGGTGGAGATATCGCGCAGATGAGTATTACATACACGAGCACAGAGACGAAAGGTTTTTTCATTTATAGTAGTAAACAGGTGTTCTTCCGTGCAATATGAACTCGTGCCAGGAGAGTTTATGTACCACCATGAGTAATAGTAAGACGAGCTATTGATCTGATTGCATCATGGCCTACCGTTTATCGTGCTCCAGCACATGTTGTTTGTCATTATTAGCCGTGACAAGCGGTTCTGACGCATGTGTGTATGCGTACTCTCGCTTGATCCTGTTCTAAGCTATGTGATGTAGTAGAATTTGATCGCGCAGTTGCTTTGGTGTCTATTTGGTAGAAATGGACGTACCGGAAGAGCGAATTTTTTGATCCATCGCATGCAAAAACCAACACATTAGAAATAAATCAAAATAACTCCTTGGATTGGAGGGAGCTTCGCGGTAGACGTGTACGACTTTAATTGGCTCCTTTTATAGTATTAGATTGGTATCAGCTTAACGTTATGCCCTTCGTTTAAGTTTTACGCGGATAGCTTTAAGTGGAGCGCGCAGTTTGTTATTAGCGGCAGGCTCGATAGTACTGCTCTCAATACGAAATTCGCACCTATAATGCTTCGTAGTGTATTTCGGGGGAAAGTTAAGTGAAGTCGTAAACTCGTGGGCCCCTAAATCCATAATCTCACAGTCACAAGTTTATGACGAATTCCGCTCGTATTTATGGGTTGGTCTTAAGTGTACTTCCGAAGATTAGAGCCGCTTGCGCAGCCGTGCAGGAGTCTGACAGATTGGTTGCGCTTTCTCCAACCGACTGCCGATGCGAAATCTTGCTTTAATTATTACATTAATCGTTTAATCGTTATTATATTCAATTGTTATATTACTAGTACTGTTGCAATGGCACTTTCCGGCACCAATGTTTTTTCGATCTGGTACATTTTACCGTGAGCGTACTGTAGTTGAACTTCAACTTCAATTTTAGACAGGAAATTTGCGAAAAAGTTGCGCTTTTGACAGAGTGGTCGCAACGACTGAAACCTGGCCGAGTGGCACTAAGTAACTTTTAGTCTACTGACAAACTAGAGCAGAGAGACGTGACAGCTGGGTGATACTGTTCCCTAATGTTCGCCGACTGCTATTTTCACACCGTCCGACCGATCGCTCCCTATTCTAGACTCGCTGGTGATGCGTTATGTCACAAAAAATAATTCAAACTGAATTAAAAACCCCGCCTACATTTTACACCTTCCGTCTAGTGCAATTTGGGCGATTTAATTAACCTGGGCTTGCAATTCATTTGTTTACAGATATCGAAAAATTGACGCTGATTCATGAATAAGAAGGAAAAAATGTTTCCCCAGTGTTAATTCGACGTACATTCATGTTTCATCAATGCGTGTGTTACGACACACAAGTGATCATAAATAACCAAGGATGACACGAGCTTTATCTCTCACACTGTTTTTACGGTTTTGTCTTTCGCGGTTTTGTCACCGGCGGGTCTGATGATAATACGCCGCGCCGGCCCGAAATGCACTGGCTAGGCAAACGGTATTTCGCTTTCTCGTTGTTTCACTTGGCCCCTTGCCGAATTTCCACTTGCCGGGCCGAGAGCTTCAATTATTTTTACCGGCCACTCTCGGCGGGTGCTCGTAACTTCCGCAACGCGGTCCTTCGCCACCTCATTGTGCCACGAGTTAAATTATTGTAGTTAAATGTCGCATCGATTATACCGCTGATAAGCGCAACGACAAGGATACTAGATTTACAAGATTTGCCTTACACTCTGTTATCCAAGCAACTTGGTCAGCGTGTCACAAAACGCAAGTGGCCGATATTAAATATCGAGAATCGAAGAGAAGAATATTCTACTGGGAGCGTTCATAAATGCGCACGGTATCGCGCCACAAGGTCCACGCGAATGGAGTCGCACTTCTACATATATGCACTTCATTCCGATTGCTATTCGCATAGCTCCTCTCTTCATTTACTCATCGCACACGTTCCCCGTCTCACCGCTGGAACTAATATCTTCGCAAATTGACAATATCGAGTGCGCGGTGGCAGTCGCCGGCTTTTGAGGGTAGATAGCAACCTTTCGGGATAGCGAGCGAAGAAACGCCAGTCCTCCTTATTTCCGTGCACTTCGGCTCCGTCGATCGATCAGAGCAGGGAAATGGTACGACGTCTACTCTCAGCGACCGAGGTTTCAATAGGCCGAGGAAAATGGAGGCGCGTAATGAATTCACCCGATACGAATCGATTTGTGAGTGCGGTTCTATCTCTGTTTTTAAGCTCTCTGCCAATAGCGCATGAGTAGAGTAAAGGTTTCACGAGGCGTCCGGCCAAGTTGCCTCTGCAGAATTCTGCGACCCGAAGACATTAAAAACATTAAGTTTGCCATTTCTAATTATGCCAGAGAAATTAATCAGCGTGCCTTTGTTACTTATGAATGTGGTCGTGCTTGCCCCGATGAATCAGTCTCTCCTTCAGACACGATTCTCTCTTTCGAAAGGTCGAAAGACAATCTCGTGCCGCGTGCCGGGGTTCGATCGCCCCGTCGATGCACTCTTGGGGGTTGGCCTCCTACAGTTTTCAGGACGCAATTGAGCAGCCTCGCTTAGATATGAGCGAGGCTAATGGCCTCGTAAAGAGTAAAGGGAGAAGCAATCCTCGTTTCATAAAAGGTCGCTTTCTCCCTCCTTTCCGTGAGCCAATCAATCGAGCCAATCGAATTATTGATACTCCCGGTCGGCATTTAGCGAAACGCTTCCTTCCTCGAACTATATAAAATCAAGTGAATTCGTTATAGCCCCTTCCAGACGAGCAACCAGATAGACTCGGTAATTATTAACTGTGAATACCCGGCAATAGACTGCTAATCCCGTTACAGAGATTTATTTCCTTGTCGTCCACCCCGAGAGGCCGCCGCTGCCGTCGCTCGTGCGAATTCCAAGATTGTCAGGACTTAATCCGTCTCTAACGGGACGTTATACTATCTAGTGATTAGGACCTCGGCCTTGCTCGTGTCGGATGATCCAACGTCAAGTCTCGCCCGCTCTCTCCGCGTTGCATAATTAATGTTGCTCAAACAAGACTGCGCCCTTCGTGGTCGTGCTGGTGCGATCAAGTTGTCCATATCTAATGACTATCAGGGCCGCCAGCTGAGAGAAAATGGCTCTGGCCTGATCTCGCAGCGTTAACCTTTGGCGAATCTTTGGTCGCTTGAACGATCCATCACGGTAATGCGTAATACTTCTCGAGTTCAGGATTATAGCCGCTGTAATTGAGGAGAAACGTTCTATGTGTCAATAAACCTTGAATCTTGCAAAAAGAAAAGTAACGGGGGCGCACTATAGCTTGTCTAGCATTGCTATCTATTTACGACTCCGTTCGCATTCAATGTAAGAATAGGAGCATTCAGACGCACCGCTTTTCTCTACTTAGATCTCAGGTACATTAATTACTCAGTGGTCCAATTGGCGATCGATATACCGCAAGAGGGTTTAATCTTCAATATACACTTTCCTCCCGGGACTTGAGTATCACCGTAGGGCACTCGGAATTAAGTTCATCGTTATATCGTCATTTTCCGTCACGGATTTTTCTTACGAATTAGATCCACAGAGGAATAATCCTGGATTAGCGCTCGCTCCTAGCCCAATGTTGCGACAAACGAGAAATATTAATTTACCTGCTATCAGGTTACGGCAATAGCGGAAAATGCGGAAGCTGCTAATAATTCCTTATTAGGCTAGCCCCGAGTGGGCTGTGGCGATGTGGGTGTGTGTATGTGTGTCGAATGTTGAATTTGCCGATAAGGCCTTATGAGCGCGAGGGCCGATAAAAAAGGCGCGGATTAACGACACCGTTACTTTGTACGAGGCCATAGTGTTCGATGCTTACCGGGAAGGCCGTACTTGTGTGTTGGTCGATGCGCCTCCGCCGCCGTGATACTATGATTCATGATAACGATAACGGCGCGCGGATGCTGCTACGACGTGCACCATATTGAATTGCAATCTTCGGAAATAGCCGGGGCGCCGCAGTGCACCTACCATAGCGCTGTGTTAGCACGCGCAACGCAAACCTCGAAGCTTTTTTGCGTCGTCCTCTTGAAAATTTACAGTCCACGTGCACCCTTAGTGCCGTGACGTCCAAACGTGATTGATCCCGAAAGAATGCCAAAGGTACAGGGATGAATTACAAGCAGACAGAGAGACAGGGATTCTATGGGCATTCTGATAGACATAATGAAGTGCGTTCCGCTTGTTTCGTCAGGAGTATCAGGGATTGCGGCTCATAATTGGAGCCGAGCGAGACCGATAAGCGGTTATCGCTTAATCCGAATTGAAGGGCCATTTTTGCTTTCCGGGTCCGATTAAGCCGGAGCGTTTCTGTGGGGGTCGGTAGAAATGCGATAAGGGCGGGGGGACAGGAGGTTCACGCGAGTCTGGTCTTAGCGGTCGAAGTTCATTGTCCCCACGATTCCAGCAACGTTCAGTTAATAAAATAGCTCGGAGATATCGATGTGCCGGCGAGCCACGATATACGTAACTCGCTTTAATTCCGCCGAAATTAGAGCAGACGCAGGCTCCCGGAAGCATCGATTGCTGCTCAATCAATGCGCATACGGTAGCATGCATTGACTCTGACACGTATGGCCGAATCGCGTAACGGGTTTTTTGCTTTGATGGCGCCCCCCTCCACCAATTCGCACGCGGACGCGCATGCAAGGTTTGCTACTTTATTAATAAATTTTCGTGCAACGCGCGCGCGCGCGCGTTCCATCCAGCGCCATGTACTCTCGCAACTCTCGGGCATTTTTGTGCGCCAGTGTAGCCGAAATGCACGCACACTATGTATGCATGAAAGCCGCGAGTTCTGCTTTATTAACGTGCGCACTACTTTAATAATAGAAGCTCCAGCCAATTAGCGCGTATTACTCCCGGGTTTATTAAAATCTGCGTTGGGTATGCCCGCTTAATCTGAATGCTGGCGCGGGTTCTGTGTGTTTTAGTGTATGTGTGTTGTGCGCGCCGGGCTTCGTGGCTATCATCGATCTACGCACGGCTGCTCCACTCTAAGGCGGCAGTGAAGGTAAACAATACGCTATTTATAGTGGGCACGTAGGAAAAAAGGTTGGCTGTCGGTACGCCTGTTATGTGCCCGAGCCACTTGCTGGTTATGTATAATCGAGCAATGCAAAGATTGCAGATATGTTTTCTGGAAAATTACAATCCTAGGTCTGATGTTGGTAGTATTGGTAGAAGTGGGTTTTCTGGGTAGTTGCTGTTTACCTTCAATCAAGTTGAAAAGGCGTGCTTTTATGGAATCTCTCTCTCTCTCTCTCTCCCTCTTTCCCTCGCTCTCTTTCTGTGTTTCACACAATCCCCTTTTCTAATTAGGTTAGAGGGAGGTGCCCCAAGCTTGGATCGCGTGACCTGCTACTTGCATGTTTTAATTGGAAGGGTGGCCCCAGCATTTAGGCAAGTTTTGATAAGCGGGCGGGGCAGGAGAAAGGCGTGATAATTGCCGATAGGGCCGTTCGCCTGTGCAAAACACTTTCCTCGGCTACGCCGGCAGGGTTCACGGCAGCATGTCAGCGAGAGTATCGTCCGATTTTATCTCACGTAGTATATGATTGATGTTCTGGAATTGGTTACCCGCCGATCCCCGATCAGTGTCGTTCATCGGTCACTGAACGTTTCAGTGAACTTTCAAATCATGCATATGCATCGGCTAGGGGGCAAATGTTCGGTGATAGTGATTCGCGACACGGAATTCTAGTATGACGATGAGATGGTGGACGGTCAAAGAGTTCTCTATTTCGCGAAGCCAGTAAATCAAGTTCCGTGCGCGGCGAATTCGGTGTTAATGGGGAATAATATTTTGAGGGGTCTGTCGAATTGCTTTTACGTTACTGTGCCAGCAAAACGTGTTCCCTCCTCAGAACCCTAGCTCTTTTAATTCAAAACGCCGAGCGAAATTCTTTCAGAAGTTGGCATGGTGCGTGTTCGATTTACCAACATAACGCGCTCGCAACAGAAACCTGAATAGCATTGACGTGAGTGTCGGGACTCAGGCGAACGCTTGGAAGAAAGGCGTGGAATAGTGGAAGGAGTAGAGTTATTTTCGTGCTGCCCGAATGACATTGCAGCAGCAATGCCTGGAGCAGGAGGGCGTCATCTGATTGGCGTTTTTAATTCCCCATTCATCGGACGATAACGGCGTCCGCGAGTGAGCCAGCCGACATTTTACTAGTAAATCCTTTACCTCGGAAGGATTTCAGCGCGAAAATTGTCCTCCCGTTTCGTTTACCGTGGAGACCCAAGCACAATAGCCAGTGAAGCTAATTAGTCGTCGCTCACGCGTGGCCTTGTTCACCTTCGGTTGGCGCTTTTTCTCTCGCGTCGCTGCTTCTCCCGCAAGCCGCGTAAGCCCCGTGAGATTGCTTTGGCGATGGTATAGTGCCGGCAGTGCCGCATGAAAAATGTTCGACTAATACGATGGAAAAGCGCAGCGCAGTTGGAGCATAATACCGCTCGAAATTTTCAATATATTACGAGCGGCTATAAAAGTGCGAAGCGAGAAGCAAGTGGAGTAGAGTGGAGCCGAGCGGAGAGACGCGTTGCAGGAGGTAGTCGCGGATGCCAGAGGTTCCTTCGGGAAGATGAAAATTCAAGTAGTCGCGTACGCGTCGTCCGCGCTGACGGCAACGACAACCACGACGTCTGGGAAGCGTCGAGGAATACGTCGTTGGCTAATGCCACGACTTTCACGAAGCGTGGGTAATACGTATTGTGGTCTGGAGTCGTGTCGTGATTTTCGCCGTACAGCCGCCTCCCTGTTCCCGGGGGTAGTCACGTCTTGCGCGAGATTCAATTTGCCGCCAACCTCCTCCGTCCCGGACCGACTTCACCCGTCTTCCAGCCACCCATCCTCCTTCCATAGATGTCTATGCCGTTAGTCCCACCGTTTTTCTCAGAGGAAGAAAATAACTCTTGGACACTGCATCGTACAAAAGTGCGTGCTCGAGTTTTCGCGAACCGAGAGGAAAGTATGAAATTAACCATTTATAACTATGTACCTAATAAGTCCGCGCTTTCGCGGATCTTAATCGCCGTTCTCCGCTATCCTAATCGGAAGGGGATCCCTGATTTCTACGGGGAAGTCAGAGTCATCGTTATCTCGTTTTCTCGGCGCATGCTATCACTTCCAAGTCTCACGGGGCCCCTGTTCTCGAGATTTTTCTCGATACCCGCCCTGAAATGAGTTTACGTGACACAATAATGGCGAAGCCTCTGCGCGCAGTATCGCGTGAGATGGGGTTTGCAGCAGCCTGAACCCTTTGTTCTTCTTTTCCTTCGCCTATCGGGAGCACCAGCGCCATATGTCAAAAGGTCAGAGAAAAATTATTGCACTTTGCTACGGACGAGAAATCGAAAGCGATCGTTCGCAAGAGATATTACTCTATACATACATATAGCACGTGTATGTGGACAGCTGGACAGCTGGTCGGTTGAAGGCGCCAAGGAATTCCGGAGAAGCAACAGGGGATATACATTAGAGGTCCCTCGAATACATCGGGTTCCTGTAAATCGTGATCGGATTGAGCCGCCGCGGGCCAGTAAAACGGGGCGTTCCAGCGGCACCCTTAAAATGAGGCAATACCACTAATGGGCTTAAGCAACATTTTCTCCAGAGCAGTTACTGGGCGATGCGCCATTGGCAAGCTCGCTCGTCTGCAAACAGAGGGTGAAACGAAAAAAGCAGCCGTCCGAGGGTCTGGCTGTTGCTGAGCAAAGTGGCGACTGAGAGAAATTGGAAACTCTCCGAAACGGAGAGGAGTAGGAGAGTTTGGAATGTCCTGGCCAAGTGGTGAGGGACTGCGTGTGCTAAAGCACGCATTGCAACCAGTTCGCCTGCGAAAGTTTGTCAGTTAGAAGCGGATATTAAGTGGATACCGAGTGATTATGTTGAAAGCACTTTACACCTATTCACTTCCTTTTGGCGGTGCCGTACAGCACTTTCTATGAGAAAATTCTAACAAACTCGCGGATTACAAGTTGGTTCCTCGAGTTTCCCCACCGTGTTTCGGGCGTCCTTCTTGCCTTTTGCTATTCTGCATACGATTTTGCCTCGCTGCTGTATGGTGAACCTTTGAGTGCGGTTTTGCACCTGACAGAGACCAGCGTTTTGGTTTGGTTCTGCTCTGGATTTGCCCTTTACAATGTGCACTGCACCGTATCGATCGAAGTGCGTGGTCGTTTCGACCGATTCGGCATTTGAGCTTCTCTTCCTCTGTAGATTTACCATCAATGGGTACAAATAAAAATTCTCCCGTTGCTATCGGATTTTTCATTGTATTTCATTCAGCTTTTCGGGCAACCGTTGTGCTGGACCTTTGAATATTGTAGTGCAACACGGCCTTTGACCACGATTGTTCATTTCGCATGTTTTCCATTTCGCGATACCCCCTGTTCACGCTGCTGGTTTCAGAATGTCGAATTTCACTTCCTAGCCGTTACACATGCGCGTGCGTATTCTTGATTTGTACTTAGAATTCTGGACTTACTTGCTGGCACGACATCTTTCTTATTTTCGTTTTCTTTTAACCAACTGATTTTATCAACGCTTTTGATGGTTTCGGAATAACGCTGTTCTTTCATCCCGGTTGCAAATACCAATATTATCCTATTTCATTTTATAGTTTTATTGGACGATATCAATTTCCCCGGGTCATATTTGTTTTACCCCCTTATCCATCTCTTCTTTTGTCATATCTCCCTGTTTTCATTATAGTTCCTCTGCACTTTTTATCACTCAAGAAATATACGTATTTGTAATTCCAATCCTCTGATTTCTCTTGATGCATATCTGCATCTTCACCATGAATCCTACCTGTGCTGTTGTTGATCTATCGTTTTCCTCCTTTTTCAACGCTCTTGAATTTATTCGATAAAATCATCTTACTCCTCCACTTGAGTCGGGAATGGCGGGTTTCTTTCGAGCGGCCTGCACCCAGCACATTTAGTTGAGGCGTTCAGAGCTTCGATGTACTTTAAGGGGGGAATCAATGTCGCCATGCTTCGAGCACGTTCTCCAAACGCGCTCCCGTTTAAACCCCTCGCTCGGCTGGGTATATCCAACGTGTCAATTACTGCGTAGCCGGCATACCCCTTATTACAACCAGACCTTCGTGACTGGCTTGTAAATTTATAAGAAGATACTTATCACTGCACCCTTCCAGGTCTGCAGACCGTCTGGAAGCACCCCATGCTATGGCTCTCAACCCAGATATCCCAGAATCATTCCGGGGCACGTCCGAGACACTTTCGGAAAAACAATATTTTTTCTTTCGATGGTGAGAACAAAGTGGCAAACGCGATCCTTTAGTAATGTTCCACTCCAGAAAGTTGTGAGAGAGTTGAAGGGGATGAACCAGAGGGCAATTTAACGCTTTTCTTCAGCCACCGGGGATAAGATATCTATATTTCCCTCCAACTATTATAAAAAGTTTCCAAATAAATCAAGGGCGAATTGCCTCGCCAGGAGTGGAAGGGCAAACTTTTGAGTCTTCCTCCTTTAATCATTCCCCGTCCGGTATTTCGCCCAGCGGCATCAGCATCTTAGCCGCCCTTCTTTTTCTCTATGTAAAATCGGCCGCGACGTCGTGAAAGAAAAGTTTGTTAGCTAAGAATTTCTACGAGTTTCGACCTCGCCCTTCTTCGTAGACTACGCATTCGCGGCTGCCCTTGTCGCTTTTGAATTCCAGCTACGCTTCTAGTTGAACTTGTCGTTATAATTTATCGATGACTATTGCGTTAGCATCCCTCTTCCTTCCTGTCGCACAAAACATCGAGTTGCCTTTCCTGGACTCGTGCGCTGTTTTCCCTTTTTTCATTTGGCACCTGTACTATGTTTACACCCACATTTTTTATTTTCGCATCTTATTTTTTCGAACGAACTAAGCCAATTTCATCCGTCCTTGGTTGCTAATGTGCTACCAACGCGACTCGGGAAATCGAGCGCTTCATTCCCCTGGAAAAAAAGTGCTCCATGGTTTATTTATGTGTAGAGAAACGTGCGTGATTAAAAATTTCTGTCGCGACGAGTAGTGGAGAGAGCTTTCGCGGATAATTGCAATCCCGACCATTGCCCCGGTTTCACGAAGCAGAAGATCTAATTATTTATGTTAGCAGGAACGTGGTATTTTCTGCTTTACGAGAGTTCATTTTATGGAACCACGTGACCCGGGATATCCTGCACTTTGATATTTGAAGTTTTAATTGTTACATCCGGGAATGTTATATTCCGGACCCGACCCATTACTTTTGCCGGATGCTTGCCTCATTATACGGCCACGTAGCGTACTAATAGTATAAAGTTATGTTTTCTTTTTCTTCATCGGTTTCTCGTACCCTTCGTGACATGTTATATGCTTTACCCCGAAATTATACTCTGAATAATGGACCTTTGGCAGATTGCACACTTTTCGATGAATGTCAACTTGTCACTGACGGTATTGATTCTCCTCTAAGTACTAAGCAGAACGTATTGCAGCTCATATTCCAGGCGGAGAAAAAATGATGTCATGCGGAAGGTAATATTGACATTGCTGTCTCGTATGTATCCGCATCATCCCGCACGAGGGCGACGTATGTAGCTGCAAGTAGGGAAGTAGCCGGTGTTATGTAGCAAGTGGTTTTAACTTGCAACTACGGGAAACTCGGATGAAAGTCTGGTTATTCGTGCAATCTTCCCTCCCTACTCGGACGAGAAAGGACTGATTGTCCTATTCCGAGCGATCCACTTGAACGCTGAGCCATCGTGGATCCCGGGCTGAATTTATAAGAGAGGGTTTCCCATCGATAGCCAAGAAAGTACGAAATCAGCGCGGCCGAACGAGAAAGTATTGTTAACGGGCATTGCGCGTTAGTAGCGATAAATAAAAGATGGTAAGCTCCCAAGGGATTTACCGCCGCGACTTTTGGAGCTGAGTGCACGACGGTATTGCATTGCGATCGGCAAGGGGCCGGAAAAAACGCGGCAATATCTCTTACCAGATAAGCACCAGACTCTCTTGACTGCGGAGGGACCGTCGCGCTCTCCCCATTTCAATAAGTTCGAACCCTGCCGTCCCTATCTACATAGTGTTAGCATATAATCTTCAGCAACTATTACGAACTACGAAATGGCAAAAGACATATGTAGAGTAGAGTGACCTTCACGAATGACACTGGTGTCGAAAGTGAGGCCCCGTTGAACGTCGGGCGAAAGTGAAAATTTCGGGATTGCTCTTTCTGACACACCATTGCAGTATAGAGAGCACCTGTTGCTTAAACGTCAACGGTGCAAGCCTCTAACTATTTTCTAGTGCACTTTTAGTTAATTTCGACTTTTAATATTGCCGAGGCTGCTCATAAATTCAACTATTACCATTCAAAGTTACGAACTTTCTCCGTACAGTATGAAAGTGTAAGTAAGATGGTCGAGGATGGTGGAAGTGAACGGGCAAACCACGTGGGATAGAGAGCGTATTTCCGTGGTTAAAGGCATCAGCGGTACTGGTCGCAGCAAAGGAGGGCTGGAGGGTGCAAGGGATATCTCCGAAATGGACTCGCCATTATGCCCAAACTAAAGCTGGCCATTCAGCCATCTGCAAGCGTATTAGTATGCAAGCGAGCTTGTTGCCTTAGGTGGCTTGAAAGCCCCGTGTGTCACATTCACGACGTGTTTCCCGAGACACGCAACATACTGCTCTCCGACACGATATACTGGAAGTAACATCCTACCGTCCATCCCGACCCCGCCACGCTCTCATGCCGCTTTGTTTCACCCCCCTTTCTCAACAGTGCGGAGGGCCTGAGCCAGTGCCGGATTACGACGCGGGTTAACAGGGCTCTCTCGCCCAAAGCACCATTTCTTGCCCCGAAAACCAAGGGACAAATCTGTACTCCGACTAAAACCCCGCTCGAAAAGGCGCCCACTACCTCGCCCGAGATACAGAGAGAACTTCGCCTGGCGTTGATCGCGTTTGACTTGTAAGACCATCCGGAGTTCAATTCCCGATTCGTGAATAAGCAGACACAACTTGTGCCACCCACCCTAACTTAAGGCGACTGCTTGCCGCGGCAACTTGAAGTTAATGCCCCTAATTGGCCTCCATGTATATTGAATGTTAGGTTTATGTGGGCACAAGCTCGGACTCTACGGTAAAACGATTCTGTATAAGAGTAAAACGTGGATCCCGGAGTTGTAGAGGAGAATGTATCACTAGTGATACTGATGTATCTGTGTGAGCAAGCTTTGTTGTCTTCTCCTTCACGCTGACTCGAACATCTTCGCCCGGAAACTCCCTGAAATTCATAAGATTCTTGCAATTAGTGTGGTATGGTTTGTCGAAAATGATGGCAGAAATCCTTTCACTCATTTCCACCACTAATCCCTTCTCTCAAGGGTATTCTGAATTTGTAATATTAATCGGAGACGTATTGCATATAGTAACGTTCGTTCACCTAAAGCTGTTGATTTTTTTGCTAGCACACTTGTGGTATGCGGCATTAGGGGCTTGGTGTGTACCTTGCAGACTTGGAACGGGCTTCCAGGAAAGCTGAAAGAACGTAAAAGCCAAAGGTGCAGCGTATTTTAGCGTGCTAATTAACGGTTAAAATTACAGCGGCACCACGCTTGGTGCTTGGATATGTTAAATCCCTAATTAATTTCGTGGCTCCCCGTCGGGGAAAGCAGTCTCTCGGAGCAGATTATTCCCTGGCGGCGGTGTTGCTCTTCTGGTAGTAACAAGTACATAATCGTGGATGATGATGTTGACTGGATGAGTATGGCCTTCCTCGATGCTCGACTAGAAAGATTTTTCTGAGCGATAGCCGCCGATAAAATCGGCTGCTTTCCTTTCCTAGCTCCCTCAGTGCCGCTGACACTGGACCAAGTGTTTGCCATGCGAGAAAGCTCGCGGAGATAACGGCAGCGTGCTCGGCTAGGTATATTTGCATGCCTGAAAGCACGAAGAGCTTATTTATAGAACTTTCAAGGGATTCCCTGGTACTCCATGGAGTTCGCTGCGAATTTACATCGAAAAAGAGAGGTAATAGGGAGTCAGTGTAAAGTGGTGCAATTTATAATACCACACTCTTCAGTATTATTTTATACGTTCAACGGGGAAATGGTTCCAATAGAATATTCCTCATAACTATTATATAAGTTATCATTTTACCCTTGTCTGATGAGGATAAGTCTGGCTACGTGTGCTAGATACTTATGTATCTACGTGTGCCGGGTTCCTTGATATTATATGTCCTGATTGTTTAAATCATGTTGCACTGGAACATGTGCATCCTCAATAACCCTAACCTTACCGAAATAATCCAAACGTTTTAACTTCAGTTAATATCGCTCAAGCGTGCAACAATCTTAACCATAACATGACCAATCATAACCATAACTTTACCGTTTACTATCCACATTTAGGGACGAGCGAGAGCTCCGTGTAATCCTGCTAATGTCATTACGGAATCGTGCGTGGGATCAAATCCTAGTTATCGTCTACGGGAAGCTCGACTCATGGACTTTCCAGAGTCGGTCGGGAACCGTCGAAGAGGTTGGTCGTGTTTTGGGTCTCGTGCTCAAGGGTATTATGTACCTCGGTTTACAGACAAAGAGCAGCATACAGGAAAGTGAGTGAGACACGAGAGAACAGAATCCAGTGCGCCGCCGGCCACTATAGACTTATTGAAGTGGAGTAAGTGTGTCTGAACACAGGGGCACCTCCAATAAAAAACACCATGACATCAACCACGCAGCAAACCTCGCCTAAAATCTCCTACGCACAGAAAACTCAACAGTCACATTTTCCCGCCAAAGATCAGCCAACCGTTATTGATTCCGTCGAAGGTATAACAGTTAACGAATACACTATGGCAATCGGGAAACTAACAGATTCTAAAAACATCAGATTCGATTCGAGAGTTTCTCACAATCGAGTCTGTATGTATCTAAATTCCAAGGACACTGCCGATAAACTATAACTGATACATATTCCCATGAAAATAAATATTGGTCCTCACTCTTTAGGCATTAGACATCTTATGTCGAAAGCACAACGAACCATCTTATCGAATGTGTGCCCGGTAATTCCAGACTACATCATAGGGGAAGAACTCGCAAAAAATGAATTTACGTTTACCGTTAAATATCGAAAGTATAGTTGCTGCACCGAATATTAGCGCATATATGCCAGCACGTTTTTCACTTCTTGAAGGGATGCAAACTAAAAATTTAGCATTTTGTTCAGCGTATGCGTAACCAAAACTACATTCTAGAATTTATTGTTTCTCAATCTTTTGTGTTGTAAGCGCTGAAAAAAATTAAAAAGTGGATTTTTCATACCCACTGCTCGGGCTGGCCGGTATGTCGCGGCGTCGTTTTTCCACGATGCTTTTCCGCACAGTTTCTAGTTTCACAGCCCGAGACTCGTAGCTTTTCATTCGCACAGATTGACCCGAGTTTTGCAGCGTAGAGCTCCACACTAGCGAAGCTTCCGGTAATTTAAATGGCTGCCACCAATCCGCTTGAGGCGATCATCTCGAACACGAAACACTGCTGCCTGTTCGCCTCGCAAGAACTTATCCTGGTGTACGCTGGCATGGAGCACGAGTGCGCTCGAGAATACAGTGTGTGTCATGTGAGAACTGATGGCACTGCTTACACGTCGAACGCTACTCGATACCAGCCATTGGGGATTATTCGAAATTGGTCGCAATTTACGGCAAACTGCTCGCAATCTCGCATCGGTTTCTTTCCCCGGCGGCAATTGGAGCGGAAAATCGGCTGCGAGCGATCCAATCGAGCCGGAAGTACTAATTCTACTGTGGTGTCTCGTGTGCGCATCCGTGCGCGTACCATTTGGGTTTGCGAGCACATCGGCGGCCACCAGCTACAATCTGCTTTGGCCCAAGTGGTAGGTGGTACCGTGATGAAATTTGCGAAGGCATCGTTCGACGATCCATCCTATCTACTTCAATAAGACTTTAAATCTTCCAGTATATCACTGCGACTCGTATGTCTTGGCTGCCGCTCGTAAAACGCAGCCAATGTCCATAACCTTGTGCGAATTCCCTGCGCCTTTTTATGACCGGCTGCGAGTAACCCTCTCCGATGAACAGCTGGACATGTGTAGCGCATATTGTTTGTAGAATATAGACCGTGGAAGGTGGATGGTTACATTTGCGAAAGGCCAATTGGAACATTTGTTTTGAGTAGCCATACAGATTCGAATCAACTCTTTGCGAACTACAATCTCTGATAATTTCATAAAAATCGTCGGGCATGGGTGTATAAAGTATAAACCTCGACAGTTGACGTGGAATAAGCCTCTTATTGCAATTGAAATTTTGAACGCAGCAACTTCCGCAATGTGAGATTTCGTTTGATAAATTATGAGCGCAATGGTCAAGGAATACGCCGCCAAGGGTAAGATATTAAAGCTAACTTTCTGTCCTCAGCGCTACCGTCTTTAGTGGATTTTTGATGGATGAGGCGACAGTACTGCTTCACCGAGGAGATTTGAAGTTTATTGCGACTGGCACACGCGTCCGAAGGAATTAAATACTTAATAACGGAACCGCACGTACGTTCACATTTTTAAACAGCAACGACTCTCATAGCATTTCCTTTTTTTCGTCCTCTATTTTTTTTGTGTATACTTTCTGCGTTTTCGCGCTAATATTGCCAGTACAGTTGCTTCTATCTGCCGGACAAGAATAATTTATTATAAGGAAAAGCGCAAAACAAATGTAAACCGTTTTCTTATGCAACTAATTGCTATTTATCGATTTTCTCGCAGGATATTTTTGCTAGGTTTGCGCGCTAATTCGACTTGTACCAGGGGGAAAAGACAGGAGCGCGAAATTCAAGGGTGAAAGCGAATGATTGAGAATGGAAAACGTAGGGGCTTTGATGGTTTCCCAACAACCACGATATACGATCGGAAACTCGCTGATCCTTGCACGCAGGACAGCGCCCGGAAGCGTAGGAGGCACGTTCTACCTCTTTATTGCTAAACACCCGAAACCGCGCAATATCGGCCGGACGCTACATGTACCGGAAGTGGGTGTGCTCACGTGTGATGTGGCCAGCCATCGATGCTTTGTCGCGCTTCGATATGTGCTGCTTCAATTTCTACGATCAGATACGTGCCCGTTTTCAGAGGCGCCGAACCAATGTGGTTACCCTCATATTCGTACGACATTCCGCTTCAATTTGCTGTCTTCAATTATACGTGCATTGATCAGCCTGACTGATGAATCTATTAGGAACCCGTCGTGTAACAGTCAATTGGGCGCTTGGCGAACTTAGCGAAACCTTCCCTGGCTCCAGGGTATTCGAGAATACACAGTAATGCAGATCGGGGAGACATAAACAGAACACAACACTAATTAGACAAGCACCGGTACGGCGACGGTGCTGGCAGTAATTTGAAAAACGACCGTTTTGCGCTAGCACCTAGCACTGCTACGAAAGAAACTATGAGGGAAACAGGATACCATTTGACCGCTCGGCCATCGCCCCGAGCGTATCGATCAAGTACATCGAATTAGCTCTCCGTCGAAATAAGATTTCCCAGTGGCAGAACGGTGCTCCAGCATGCCCTCGGGGTCGCAGTGACCAGAGAGTTTGTCGCAGACCCGCAGGGCCACTTTGAGTGGCGCGGCAGTAGCGAGTACCGATGCTGGGTCGCTAGAAACATTGGCAATATCCTGCTTTTTGAGGACTACGGAATTAAATATTTGCCGCGGCGAAACAAGAGTTAGGTCGCAATTCACTGATATCTCGGGGGGAATCGGTGGATTCCAGCAATGTCTCTCGTGTGCCATCCGGACCGCGCGAGCACGCGACGAAATGGTCGATGTATTCTTGACTTTTCATATTAACTGGATACAGTGAAGCCCTGTATCGACAGTGCCTACAGTCGGCCAATTTTACACTTTGCTCATCAAAATAGACACAAGGAATTGAAAATATTGCTGATCGGTCATGAGAGCAGCCGTCTTTACGCATGTATGTATCTGTCATGGCATTATTAATAGAGCACGATTGTGTAAGTCTATCATTACAGTGTTGCTCACTACACATTGATTCTTCCAAAGACATGATGTAGCAAATCATTCACATTTTATTCAGACTCGGGATTTTTTTAAACCACTGCATGTTGGATAGCGTGCCAAATGATTTAACCGATTTGGTTTTTCCGATCATAAAAATTTACACAAGTTTCGACGGCTGTGCAGGTATTCGCACCAGGCAGCTTTCATACACCGAGACATAACGTGGCATGCTTCCCTCGTTTGGCTCGTACTTGATTTCCCCATTAAAGTTTCAGCGAGCCAACCATTCGGCTCGGGCTCGCAATATCAAGCGCGGTATTGCCACGCTGTTCCAGGGGATCTGGCAAGCCTAAAATACACGGCTTTGGCAGCGAAGCGGGAAGGCTAACGCAGAACGTGGACAAATGTCGATATTAGCCGACGATCGCTGATTGAAACGCGGCTATTATCGTTATTAATTTCCAAATCGTAGCGGGGCTTGCATCTCGGTGTTATGCCAGAGAGAGGGTCGCGTTACTCGGCCATGGCAAATACATGAAAATGACATTTCGGATATTATTGATAGGTTGCTCGGCCCCTCTCTCGTGTAAACCCCTCGGTTAATGAAATTGCTATTCGTCATTGCCAGTATATTAATTGTAACAGCGAACGCTTAGGAACTGCCCGCCTACCCATATCAGTCGCCGGGCAGATGTAAACACTTTTTTTCACTCAGCCATTTAATCCAGGCTCTATCCAAAATACCAATTTTCGGCTAGCTCGCCGGACGACAATATTAACGCTCAACCGAATAGAGAATATTAATCAAAATCCCCGTTCCGACTATTGAATTGAACGAAACGGGAATATACGGTTCAAAAATTATTGGAATGTTCCCTCTTCCCCCTCCCTTTCTGCCTCTGTGTAAGCCCCGGGCCGGCGGTACGATTGTGACACAAGGGAATTTGGCGAAGCCACCTCTATCGATTCACTTTATCGTCCATATCTCGGCGCGATTCCGAGACAATGGGTCTTCGATTTTGCCAATGCATTTTAATCGCGCCTCGCCTTAACAGGGGCTTATTAGCACTTTCATCATGCGTCAGCTGTCACCAAACTTACTTTTTTTTGCGTTCTTTCATCTATTAATAGCCTCATAATGGTCGAGATCTGTTATAATGGCCGTTTTGGATGGCACCTCCGGAGCTTTATAACGAAGCTGTGACGAGTGCAATCGATACCGTCTCCAACCCCCCCCCCCCCCCCCTCACTTTGTCGCTGTTTATCCTACCACCGTTAGCGTAAACGCAATAAAATATTACTGGTCTGCACTGCAATGTTGCACCCTTTGAAACCGCGGCTGACATTTCTATGTGTACATGTCTAGCGGATCGGTCAGAGGTTCTTGTGCAGACACGCGCACCAGCTTTGTATTACTGAATTTCAATAACGGCGGACCCTTTATCGGTAACAAAAATTCTGCAGGCACGCTGCAAATGAATCTCGCGGCTGAATGCGGATGGGGCATTCGAATTCATCCGCATGTAAAACTGTCCGGCATCAGTCGCGTCAACAGCGGCAGTAGGAGCGTGACTCGATTGAGTCTGGCGAGTGTTTTTATTGCAGGATCCACCCCACTAATGAGGCTAATTGGAGCCCGCGGGTCGTACGAATTCCCGGTTAAACGACACGCATTTGCGAGCGTAGCTGGCTACAACCGAAACGGGGTCGCTCGTCAGGAATTGACTTACAAGTTCGATAGGTACATCTCCGGGGCAGGTCGAGAACGAGAATAATCTACAATCGAAAGTGAAGCACCACCGGTTATCGTATACACGTGCGACACTCGTATGTGGGACGTATGTGCTATGTATAGGTCGAGGGTTTTCAGCCGTGGTATTTGAAAAGAAGAGTAAAGGAAGTGGCGCGGAGCGGAAAGACCAAGAGGAGATGCTTGCAACGGGGAATTGCTGATTTAATGCTGGCACGCCGGGCCGTACGTACGAGGAATTTAAGTCTCCATAAATGCCATACCGCCCCAGTCATGCAACAGGTCGGGAATTCGTTGGTAAGAATCCGGTTCGGGCTCGTTAAACGGTTATCCGCTGCTGGAACGGCTAAATTCATATCCACGTGGAATTACGTGAGAGGCGAGTCTAATTAACGGACTTCCAAATAGTGACTTTGGTATTCTTCAGCCGCGCGTCGGCATTCGACTTAATGCGCTTTTGAAAGACAGTTAATTACGCCCGCCACTTTCAACAGGGTAAAAGTAGCATCCTTGTCACGCGTATTCTCGTCTAAGTTGCGCTTGTACGCCGGAATATTATCCCAAATTTATTTAATGCAATACATATCCTTCTTGCCGGCAGACAAACGCCAATTATGCAGCCAGAGTATTCTTGGTACCTCGATACAAATGTTGGAACTAGTGACGATTTTATCAGGAGCGCACACTGCTACCAGCAATTTTAGCAGCGATGTCTTAGTAGTTGCGCCATTCATTTAAGCTTTTTCAACTCGCTCATAAAATACCGTAACCTCCTTGTTGCCGCGCAACAGGTAACGAACTTCTCGGTAAGAATGTGCCAAGCTCGTTAAACTATTACTCACTCCTTTCGTTCATATGTACCGAGAAACGGCGGAACAAGCGTACCCCTGGTGCGAATGCTTCCTTCATCGATCTCGGAATGCCACTCGATTTTAAGTACAACCGGCCGTTTAAACATCAACTTCATTTCTTGACCCCAAGTTGGCGTGGCGACAATATTTTAGCATAATCTCCGTGTCAGTGGGGGCAATAAGAAATGCAATTGCAATGGGAGCACTCGCGAAATAAACACAGAACGAACACCGGACGAGTTTGTTACCTTCTGTCCCGCCCCCCCTACTCGTATGTTATCAGTGGTGACGAGGGGGGTTGTACGTTTTCGAAAAATCGCTTGAGAAGATGGAGGGTTTCGGGGGCGGTACGTGACTTCCGTCGAGCAACAGGTCGCGCGAACTGCTGAAGGGGCAGTCGCGTCTGCCAAGAATTCTCTGGGGGCAGTGAAACTATTACCCCCGAAATTGATATGCATACTGGGGACTGTGACGGTGAGCGTAAGTTGGATGGAGGCGTAAGTGCACCAGTGGCGCGGCCGGTGTGATGTAGAAGTTCTATTATTTTACGTTGACACGGAGCGCGTCGAGCGGCTTGCGGGAGAGCTCTCTTCACGGTGGAAGGCCTTGTTCCGCCTTGCGAGCCGCTATGTCACGCTAGGAAAAGCTCGGTGGGCTTCTCTCCTCTTGGTCGCTCTGCATTTCCTCGCGCACGTAGAATACGAAGCAAGAGGTGGCCGTCTCGGCGTGTGCCCTTGGCTTCATTTACATTCACGGGGAAGGCCGTTTCGTCGAAGCTCTCTCACGCGGCAATAGGCGCCTTATCTTGGCCAGCACTAGCATCGAATGAGCAATGGGCTTAAAAGAAAGGGCGGCGGCAATAAAAGGTGAGCTGCCGCGGGGTAGAGTGAGAAGGTGAAGGGAGGCAGTGCGTACGCACAGGGCCCCCTTTTGTTCTAGGAAACTAGCAATGGTCACAGCGAACCTCTCGCTTTGTCTCTCGCCAGGCTCAACTATATTTATTAACTGTTATTGCGAAAGGGCGGGGGAGAGAGAGTGAGAGAGAGAGAGAGACTATGTATACCGAGCTTTTGTTAACTCTGCAGTACCGCTCGTTCTCTGGAGTTCATGAAAGTTTCATTGTACCCTGCGTGATTGAATAGAGCGTCGCCGTGCAGTGCGGGTTTCTCAAATACGAACGTCGTCAGAGCACGAGTGACTGCTCTTCCACTAGCATGCCGATTGAATCTCATTACATTGTCTCGTTACGTTAGACTGCTCCCTTTTTACCTCGGTTCGTTGGACTTTGCGAACTAGTGGCCGCCGTGTGCGACCGCGCTATTTCGTAATACGTGTGTTTCATCTCTCGCATCGACAGAATATGCTGTAGTGGCTACAGGAATCCCGTGAACCGTCGCTCGCTAAACGATCCGTGATTAACATGAAATTTCAGGGAATAATGTACATACAAGTACCTCCAAGAGTTGTAATTGTACCATATTCCATTTTTGCGGGTTAAACGAAATGAATCTATACGCAGTGAAATTCCTCGAAAAATGCAATTATTAACTCCGCTTTTATAATAGATATATTCGACGGTGAGCGAGCGTGCGTTCGCAAGTAGATTTGCACTTGACACGCACGGCTCGCTTATTTGGGGGCCGGAGAACATTTGACGGGGAGACTGTCAATTCGGCGCCCTTACAGTACAAGTCGGCTGCAGAGCAGCATGTTGAGAAGAGTCGGTGGAGGCAGGTCGGGGCAAGTGGAGGAGGCAGCCAGAGCTAACTAATGACGAGGAGGAGAAAAGGCGAATGGAGCGACGGAGAGGGAGAGGAGAATTGCCGTGCGCGCGTGCTTCCAGAGGAATAGAAAGGGTGCAGTTGCGCTCGCGAGCACTGAAGGGAGGGGGGTGGCGCGAGGTTTCGCTCCGACGACCGCAACTAAAACGCGGAGAAAGAGAACGAGGCGAGAGTTCGAGGGGGGCGGGGGCGGTGGACGGGAACGAGAGAGCGAGAGAGCGAGAGAGGAAATTCAGTTGCCAAGCGGTAATGGGATTCCTCTGTTTCTCAGAACAATGATACGCTTCGGCCGTGGTACGGTGCACGCATAACATGGCGCTGGCTCGGCTGATCTCGAACTCTGCTATACATATATATCTAGATTCATATATGAAAAAGAAAGAGCGCTGTCAGGGAGGAGTAAGGAAAGAACTGCTTTAAGAGCTACCGCGGCGCGCGTACGACACGGAATATGAAATTCAAAAATCCTCGGGGTCGAGGAACAGCCGGTCTCGTAAAAGCCGCGCGCGCGAGCTTTCTCCTGCCCCCTCCCAATCACGCGCTCGTTCTCCCTCTCTCTCTCTCCCTCTCTCGTTCGAGCCCCGGCGCTATGGAAAGATGCAAATCGCCTCGTTAAAAGCTGCGATCGCAGCCAACACAGCCGTGCCTCGGCTAACTTTTAGAGTGGGATTCGCGGTATCCTGCTTATCCGGTTCGTGTAAATAACATTCGAGGGGAGAAACTTTTTCCCGGGCGGACACTTTCTCCCCTACCGGCGGCTGCCAGTGAGAGGGGCTGCAACTTGTTTTATTACGGCGGGAGGCGACACGCTACGCTACGGAACGGAAGATTGCGGCGTGAAGCCGCAACAAATATTACATCCTGGGGTTGCGGGAGTACGCTCATCCCAAAGCTTGCGCTCTTACTGTAATTAAGATGCGAATCTGTCTTCCCCGAAGCTTAAGTTTAATGAGTGCGATGCACAAAGCGTTTAGGGCAAGTATCCTAATGCTTCAGTAGAATAAGTTCTCTTAAGATGCACGGGTAAAATGAAAACCCGAACCCAAAACATGTAGCTAGCTTGCTTAGCGGGTGCTCCCATCGCCCTTTGGTCGTCGCGTTTCCCATGACAGTCCCACGTGTATGCGTTTCGCGTGGGTGAAAAAACACGGCCGGCTCGTAGGCATGCGTGAACACGCGCGGATAAGATAATAACGAGAAAATCTGCACCCTAGCAGCTTCCACTTTACCCTGGGAATTTTCTTCTTGATGGCGTATGCACGGTTAGAGTGTACATACACGCTCTGGAAATGAGAACCTGTGACATTGAGATAAGTTCGATGGGCTGGCAATATTGACCTTCCGACCTCCGGCCGAGTAAACTTATGGACGCACGCTTATCGCTAACTTTTCTCATGAGGGTGCCGTCTTTCGAGTTGATGAAAGAGTTTTTTCGCGTGGTGAAATCTACTTTCTTATCTGTTGAAATGGAAAGCCACCGTTAGTGGACAACGTGTGTTGATTCGAAGGAGAAAGTGTTGTGCGACATTGAAAACCAATCATTCGGCTCTCGACTTTATGGAGATTCAATGTCAGCACGTCAGTGTCGAGCTCGGCTAGGAGTAATTGCCCTTTGGTAACCCCATCAAAGAATCGTCATAGTGCGCGGTGGACCATTGAGAGTCTTGTAGGGTGCTGGGGTGATTGAATAAAGCAATCTTTCTGTATCAAATATACATCGATCATACGAGGCTGCCGAGTGACAGTGCAGCTTTAGGGTACGTACGATTTAAGTTATTATACCGAGGAAGAAAAGGAAGAGGACCTCTCGGACAAGTGCCACATCCGTTCTGGAATATTTATCTAAAGCACACGCGCACCCAAGTTCTAAGGAGTGTCAATTTGGAGTGTTGGGTTTCCGAGGATCAATGAATATCTCCTTTCTTTAAGCGAGATTTCACAGCAAACAGCACCATTCTCACACCAAACCGTCTCGGAAATCGCAGTGACCGACATGGAACAAGATCCACGCACTCAATATACTACAGGGCCGAATCAAACGGTGACACGTGACTGATCGCTCGGAGAGGATGCCGTCTGGTATCGACGCTGCATGCTGGCCTGCTTCGACAAGTGCATCATCCGTGACGATCGCTGCTTGCGGGTTTCTCTCACGTAGAAATCCAATCCACCTTGCGCCAAGCTATAACACCGAGCGAGCACCAATTCCGCTTTCTTTCGCTGGGCGCATTCGCCCTTTTACGACGAGATCTTCGAGGGGAATACGGATTTGTAAGCGGCCCTGAAAACATACGTTTTGCCGAAGCTGCAGTTCCATAAATCCCCTCGCGAGACACCCGCCGAATGAAAGCTCATCGGCAGCATCGCGTGCTCAGTCTAGGATCCGAATTCAACCGAATTCAAACCGAAGTGAAATAAGTTACCTCCATACTCTCCAGACCTATTCTGATAACAAGTGTAAAGTGTACTTTATAAATACCTATTCATAGGTTTTGTGAGATTAGCGTTTCCTTGATGATATGATCGCATGGAGAAACGATTAAATCAAACACTCGCCTCTTTCCATAAGCTTCGCTCGATTTTCATGCCGTGATTGAGAAGACCTTGTGAAACAACATCTCCCCCACTGTGGTTTACGCTCCGTCACCTATGACCTGATGTGTTCTCGGTCCTGTTACTGGTGGCGACAATTCTATCGGCACGCATCCCAGAGCGCCTGTTAACCAAGTGGCGAACATCGATCCACAAAAATAACGGCGAAGTTTCGCAATCTACCAATATCGTTATATTGGATTCTCTTCCTGTATTTTGCCAGCAAAGGGACTGCGTGGAACGGAAGATAACGATTGTTCGCACTTTCCCGGCATGATCGCTCAGCTTCCTATTTGACTGCTCAAACTTCGGCCTTGACTAATGTTTGTGGAATGTTTATGAGACCTCTTTGAAGCCAATGGGCTACTCAAACTGAGTATCCCGTTCTTTTGATAGTCAGTGCTCAAGAACAGTTATTTATTCCATAAAATTCCTATAAAGTTAATAGTACTACTGACGCAATTGGTGTTTGAGATGAATAGCTCTAGTAAACTTGAAGGCAGAATAAGTTCTACATATATACCTTACACTGAGTGTGAACAGTTTTGTGGAAAATATGTATGAACGGATGATAATAATATACAGCGGCGTATATCTTACACTTGGTAGATATATACACATATATGTATCAATGTGCATGTGTTTGGTCGCTTTCACAAGTTTACTGAAGTTCACTTGAAATATAGCACGAGCATCATAATGTGCCGCCGTTGGGCGGCATCGCACGGCAACTTTAAGCTTAATTAGAAAATTAATTACATTGCGACACTAACAATTCCGAAGCCCAAGCAGAATTAAACGGGATTTCAGCATTTTGACTGAACCGTTAATTAACGCGACACGCGGATACTGTAGCTGATAATGGAGTGCCGTTTCAGAGAGTGCCGTCCGAGACTATTCGAGACACTATTTAACCTCCTGTCAGGAGGTTAAATAGTCATACATGTGGGACGCTCCAGAAGAATCGTATCGCGCTTTTGTATGGCTTGCGGGCTCGAGTTCCAAGCTCTTTTTCACGGATTAATTAAAAGCCGACTCTCCACGTACAGAGCCGCACAAACGGAAAAATTCTTTTTTAATAAGTACTACGTATTGGACTTGTCTCTTGGATTACTCGGTGCGGCTGTCGGTGCTCTCCGCACATTGTTACAAGAGCACCTGTCATCATTGTGGTCCTGATTCACGCACCTACACGCACCGTGTCATCGTGAGGCGTGCGATAAATGCAGTCTACTTAGCTACATTCGAACACATATGCGTGCCGTTTGTATTTCATGAGCCCAAGTGGCATGGAATTCCGTTTGACCAAAGTGGGCGGGCGCATGTGACGTCGAGGCCAGGAAACATATGGGCCGGCGGAGGCACGCGTGTAATTTTTTATGATACATAATGCACAGTCGGTGGATGACAGGTGGAACCTGTTGGGTTAGAAATATTGCGAGGCAGAACCCAGATATCGTCGATGCAACTAACAGACGATATGTCCGTTGCAGTGCACGAGCGTGTGCGTGGATGCGCACTTTCGATTCTAGTCGACGTTATCGCTGCCACTATAGTTCGCTAAGCGGAAAAAAGCCATAAAAGGCTTGCGCTGCAACGATCCGTCGTACGTGCTCGGCAACACTTCTCCGAACGGTCAGTTTTATTCAGCCCTCCATCTAAAATATCAAATACCGCGTACGCGCCGACCGCGCGCTACTCCCGTCCATTTTTATAAACGTTTCGAATGCGCCGTCCACGCGAGCGCCAGTACGTATACGCGCCAGCTGGAAAACACCGCTGGTCTGACCCGATGGGCTGTGTTAATGTTCATGATGCTCCATACCTCCCGCTTTTAAATCTAACTGTGCACTACACGAAAACGACAGTCAGGTTTTACTGCCGCGCGCTCCTGGTCCTGCGGTAACTCGAGTTTCGTCCAATTGAAATTCCAGTTTCTCCGTTACGACCTCTCGTCTCTTACTGAAAGCCAGAGCCCGAGATCCAATTTTCACTTGTGCCCTTAAGTTCGGCAAATTGAAGTTGATTAGGTTCGGACGAGAAGCAGTCCAACGGGTTTCGCGTTTTGTCCGACGAAAGTAGAAAGGAGTGTTCGATGGCGACATGCGAAACCCTTCGCTAACAAGATCGACCGGTGCATCGTAACTTGGCCCGGTGGGGTCGATCGCCTCGCACTGCTAAACACAGATGGTTGAGAATCCACGTGTTTGACAAGGTGCTCGTCATTGCGGCAGACATCTCCCGTGGATAGGATGATTGGCGCGGCGTAATTGAACATAATACGAGCCCTGCCGCTGGCTTCAGTAGGGATCGTTCGCGACCCTTTCTTTCTCAGGTTGCCTCCGCCAGCGCAGCGCCGAGACAATGAGTTCGGGCCTCCGAGAAGTTCAGCGCCGCGACATAGCCGATGTCTAGCTGAATCGATCGCATTGTAGACGCATCGAAAGACCGAGCGCACAAGAAGATGAATGTAGGAAGAGAGGTATGACGAGTACTTCGCTCCTACATATTATAAGAAAATCCGCCGCGGTTGCGCCCAATATCGCATCGAGGCACCTGCGGGCTCCTGGCGGTTATTAATTAAAACGGGATCCGCGCTAATGAATATCTTGCCTAGTGTGCGCCCGTTAAGATGTCTATTGATTCGATGGAAAAGCGCCCACTCTCCCCAGCAAGTAACAGTCGTTATTTCTTGTTACTTGTCGCGTCAGAGCCTCTTCCCGAGGAAGATTTGTTCATTCCATCCTCTTTCTCTCCCATCTCGCCCCCCTTTACTTAGCGAAAGACGCGAGAGGCTGTCAGAAATAATGACTATGAATAAACTATCAGCTCTCGGAGATTATTTCGAGTTTTTGACCGATTTAAGATTATATTTTTTTAAAACGAAATTAAATACATTTCCTCGGAACGAAACTGCACCTGTGTTATATAATATTGATTGACCGGTACCGACCGATTTCTACCGAAGACTGACAAGTCCAATTCCATGAAAAGTGGAAGTCTCGAATTAAACATGAAGCATGTATAGGTTGTCTTGAATAAATAACCGGTATAACGGGGACTATTAGCTTTTACATGCCAATGTATGGACTGACAATGTCGATCTTACATTTATACGTTCGAGTTATATCTCTTAAATGATAGTAGGTCGCATGTTGCATCGGGCAACCCCTCCTGAAAGTGCAGGTTTGACAGACAGTAATTGAATGATTAAGGAGCTGGCCGAAGGAGTAAGATAGGACTTGCATGAATAAGTAAGACAGCTTATCATGAGGCTATTCTGATACTATTATAGTCTCGCTTGATAAGTCCGACAATGGCATTAATTTTTCAGAGTGTCGTCTACTTCAGTACGAGGGTCGACATCGACGATTTCGATGTGCCAGATTCATCTTCAGTCTTCCTCTTCCTAATATAGTTTGTCAGCTCTGTGCGGCATTGGTGTCTTTCTGGTGTTCGTTTATAGCTGTGGATGCAGAAGAGACAGTGTAAACCAAAAAGTATTCCATAGCACCCTCAATAACGATGGCACCCACATTGATGTCATTATTGCCGCTGGCATAGTCCGTGGTGTCGCCCCTACTCTATTCTATGCTTTCATTGTCACTGTCTTGAACATTTTTCTAGCCTATCCATTCTTACAATGGGATAATACTCACGGGCTGGAATGTCTGATCGTCTACATTTTTTTTATGACAGGCCGCCGCCATTATCGTTCTCTGCGCGAAATGTATGATGTTTGTTTTCCGAGTTTGCAAAGAAGGGCTTTCCCGATTGCGTCGCTACTCACAATAAATTTATCCTCGCCAATACAAAAACAGTGGCCGGAAAATTCCCAATTGACATCATTTATCTTGAACGTTTCGCGAGATCAATTTAATGGCAGGTTGAGGTGGTTTCGAAAATTTGAGAGAGAGAACATATTACCGTCAAACGAATATGCTTTCCGCAACTCACAAGATATTGGACTTCAATCGCTCGCTTCGACGAGCCTCGACAAACAAATCGAACAAACGAGCGAAAGCGGACACATTCCGAATTGCGAACTGGATGCCGGCCGGTCTTGTATATGTAACTGCTGTATCAGTTATAGCACCGCGCGTCTTCCTTCTGCGTATACTTTCGTGGTTTGCGAAACGACCGATGCCCAGGGCGAGCAAAAAATTGAGATATTACGATTATTTATCGGTTACCATTACCGTCGATCACCCCTCGCGTTTGCTTTACGCACCGCTGCCGATGGGAGAAGCAACATGAATCGCGCGCTGGAATCGATAGTTCGGGTCATCTGAGGACCTTACGTAAAACCTATCTATAAAGTACATACTCTGTTCGATCATTCGTAAAAATGACGATGACGTATATTGAAAGAGTCACATTTCGAAGATCGCGAAACATTGCCAATAAGCGGTAGCCGGGCAGACAAGGATTATTAGAAACAATACATTCGGTTAAACAAAATGACAAGAATGGTACATACATTTTACTGCATAGTATACTTTTATCGGAGTTTGACGTTACAAGGAACGTGCACACCGAAAAATCAATCGTAATACTACCATGCCATCGGCCACGCACTGCAGCATGAAAAATGTATTTATAATGCATTGTTACACGCCAAAGCGATTTCAATAAATGGACGAGATATTGGTTGGATGTGTAAATTTATGACAGGTCAGGATTGTATTCGATCGATTTAAAATGGTTTCCACGAGAACGACGAAGACTCCACTTCCGCTGACCCCATTACGACACGACCTGCTGTGTTGGTTACCTTTCACGTGGCTGCTTATACGTTTACCTCTTTCACTGTGAGTCCTGACGAAGAAACTCTACTAGCGTGCGGTTTTACAATAGATTGTTGATCGGTCAATTCGTACAAAACCTAATAGAGGTGATGAAAAAATAACTAAAACGGTTTCAATTCTAAATCAATATCGTGAACGTGATTTGTATATGTATAAACGATTATGTCAATCCTTGCATTTAGATTGCACAATAAGGATTTGCAGAAATTGGTACTTTAATATCGCATATCGGTCGACATTGCGTAAAGTGTCATTAAACAATTAGACCGAAGTACTAGAGAGGATCTCTATTCATGTTTGGCAATGGATTGGTGTGTCCAGTCGATTGTACTGATCCACAAGTGTGCCAGGTGAATAAACTATCCAGAGTGGAAGGCGTAGAATCGACACTAGAGGGTATCGGTAAGAGGGCAAAGGTAAACAGAAGCCTTCGTCTGACGTGGGCGCGTCGGGAATTGAGCGGCGGTTTTCTCGAAGAAAGTACCTACATACCTTAACTGTGCATTCGGTTTCGTCGTCGGCGTCTACTCCCACGTAACGTCCCCCTGGATATAAGAACGCAGCCAGGCTTTTCCTTTGAAGTATTCGTAGCAAGTTCGTTCTATCAGAGAACCTGCGATAAGGAATTGCGACTAATATTGTCGGGGTGAAACGTACATAGATACGCATATGCGGAGCGCCTGCCAGTCCTACATGACATCAGTGGCATTGGCTTCGCTTTGACTGCCATGCGGGATGTAACAAGAAGTATCGAATCTAAATCTTTATTTGCGTATTGACAGCCAGTTTCTTCTGAGTTGTCCGTCGTTACTGCTCCACCAATAGAAATCACTATTTGAATTACATTTTTGACATCTATTACCCTGCAGGTGGTACACTCGCGGTTCTTTTATTTGGAACGATTCCCGTACTAATTCGCATTAGCAAATGGTAGTTGGCACTTATGGCGAATGCAAAGGCATCAGCCGACGTCAGTAGAAATAGAGAAGCTGAGTAAATAATAAAGCACGTGACGCTGGCCCCGTCCCTCTCCTACCTGCCGATCTCGAGTGTACGATGAGTAAGAAGAGACACAGAGAGTAAGCAGGTAGAGAAAGAGGAAGAGAGTACCGCGCTCAGGGGGAAGACGTATTGTTCCTTCCGCGCGGAGATAATGGATCTCACCTGTCAGAGAGAGTTGTGTCCCTTCCGCGCGCGAAGAATGCGTTATGCCTCTCTTACTCCTTCCTCGTCCTCCTTCACTGTCAGCATTGTCCTCTACCAGGGATATTGATACCGGAGGAAAAATCAATGCCGCCGCGTCAAGCTGCGCGTCCCCCCGTATTCCGCGTGTAACTTTCCGATAATGAGTTCCCCGACAAGCGACTGCAAGTGGCTGAGAATCTTTAGGATCTATTTGCACTTGTTAGTGGGCTCGTCGATTCTGTTGATTGTAATTGTAAATTCTGATGCAAATTTACAAGCCTCGTTTGCATGGTTATTTTTGTAGCGAAGTTTGATTTTTGATTTTGAAGAAATTTGGTGAGGGAATAAGGACGCGTTCGTCAAACTGTGACAGTCGAATTTGTCGATTGCCATGCTCTTGAGAAATAACGACATTCTTGACATGTAGAAATTTTGAGGGGGATCCGTTGCCTCTGGTGCATATTACAGTTCTACCAACCTGTTATCTCGATTCGCACGTATACATAGAGTTCCACTTGCCGTTAGTGAGGACTGACAATCAAAATATTCTTCTAGATCTTAACTCGTGAGTGTGCATGGTGATATGGGTCGTATTGGGAATTTTTCCAGATTTATAATTAGTTCCTATTAACTGAAGCTTCTTGGCAATTATTCATTGGAGTAACTTGCTGCCTCATTTACTCGCTTTATTTCATAGAAATTTCCGGTTTCAGTTCAGCTTATTTGACTTCATCTATACTGAGATGCCGTGCTCGTGGTATCTTCGAAGTTTCTTCGATCCCTACGGCTGCCGCAGCCGCCAGAAGAATGACGTACTACCCTTGTCTTATTCACTAGACATCTCTGACGTTTCGCCCGCATCAATGATAGAGAGGCCTGTCAATTCTCAAAGAGAGAGAGAGGGCATTGGAGAAAAGTTACCCTGTCTTAGCACGTCTCAACGCACGGCATCGTTCGAGTGGTGTATTTCGCTCCGTGGCGCCCGCTATTCTTTACTTATTTAGCTGCCACCCTGTTCCTATCACTAGCTGCAGCCTGCCGATCTCATCTTGAAGTACATACTTCCAGATACTGGGGAAGTTCTTTCTCCCCCAGGCAGCTTCTCATTGTCAAATAGCTTTAGCGCTGGAAACATTAAATATTCTGTTACGCCTCGCTCCATAGTTCCTTTCCGACGTGAGTATGAGACAGTAGTTCCGAGACTTATGTCCATTATTTATTGGTTGAGTTTGTTATATGGTAGCAAAACGTCATGCGTTCACCTTTCCTAACGGACGCCCTCAGTGAAACGCTCAGGAGTAATCGAGTTGGAGAAATTTCGGTCAAAATAGATCTTCTCGCCCCGATAAGGCACAAAGGGATGCTCTTTAATTTCCAGGCGAATTGCATGGTTTTGAGGTTCGCTCGAGCACGATTCAGCGGCGTACGATATACAATTGCCCGACCGGTACCGCCCACGGCAACGATAAGATGTTCGTGAGCTACATCAGGAGACCGCTGTCTGTAATTCCTTGGCAAGCTACAATTAGTATTGTCCCGGGCCGGGATGACACAATCCCTGGCATCGTGCTCTCTGTGTACTTAATTGCATCCAAGCCCGAGGGCGATGCAATTGTCACCGGCGTGCGGCTGGCTGTCCTAGGAAGCGAGGTAAGGGTGTGTGGGCCGGGAGGATCCGCGGATCTATGATGATTCGGTGGCCGCGAAAAATTTCCATACTTGCCAGCTCCATTTTGCCAACAAACTTTGCCAACGAATACCCACCCGACGCGAAAGCCTCTTTAATGCGCGGCCTCCCGCTGAATGCCACCTCTCCCCCACCAACGCGACCTCCATCCGCACACCGTCTGGCACTTTCAATTCACAGGGTGAGAAGCCCTGAATGTATACAATGTATAAGTATGTATGTGTGTAGCTCGAGCCAGATCTAATCCGAAAAGTTACGCCGTAAACGCGCCACGTGACTGCCCTGGATGCCCGACTAACGGACTTTGCTTGGACACATATACGGCCCTTACGTGAGCGTCCAGCCGGCGTACTGCCTACGGATCTTCCAATAACTTACCAAAATTATCGGCTGCGCTGGCGATCACGTGGAATATCACTCTGCCCTACAACCTAATCAGACGGATGGAGCCTTGCTGAAAGTTGGCTAGTAAATCCTTCAGCTCCTTAGAAAGGCATCGTCCATAGTATTGGTTCGTACATAGTAACCGAGCGATATGTTATACACGTACTACTTCACGATTGCAATGATTGTCGCTTTTTACGAAGTGCTATGTTAAACTATAATAAGAGAAATAATGAAAGAAAGAACACCCCCGAAAAGTATTGTTTATATCGATTTGGCAGAGCCTGAAATAGGGGTCGATATCTTAAAAATAGGTCGAGGGGATTCGGCTTAGCTCTGAAGCTTGCTAATTCATGGTGGCACGAGTTCCACATCTCACATCGCGCTAGCCGGGGTGAATTTCAAAACATCAGCTGCCTTGGAAGTCCCACACACGTATATGGATCTGAACCATTAAAGAAAATCAGCACCCTCAATTGGTTGCAACTGCGCTTCTGGTGATGAACCTGTGTATTATACGCAATATATCATAATACATGAAATAAAATCGAGATCGCAAGCAGCGCGTGTTATTTTCCTCGAAGCGACGGCGCGGAATAACTTGTTCGGACTATTGGGTAATTCGAATCGGTAATTGCGAGCCAATAGAATTTCTGCGCCCGTTATACCGGGGCGCGGACGCGCGTACCCGATAAGTAATGGTTCGATGAAGCCATTTCATGATACATTTGAAATCAATCGTGGGCGTATACGGCTTGCCACAATTGCCTGGGAGGATTCTGCGACGCGAGAGTCGTGCTGGCGCTATTGGCTCTGCGCGATGATCGGATTTCATACGACAGTGGTATCTCAAAGTCAACACGTTTATTGAACCGTCGAATTGGTGGCATTTGAGCTTAGTCGAGCGGGTGCGCTTGTCTCTGTGCAGACAGAAATTTTGGGACGACGAGCGATAGAGGAAAAGAGACGGAGGAAATAAAGAGGATGGCTTTAATTAGGAATCCACTTTTAATGAAATCCGGTGATCGAGTGCTTCCATCCCACTCTCTCCTCGTAATAACGGGTAATCTTTTTCGCATATCTGTACATGACATACGTGTAGGGATCGTGTTTATACTAGCTCTCGTCGGCGCAAAGCAACGCGCTGCAGTGAAACAAGGCCAGTTAAACTTTGCTCTAAGAGGACCCGGATGTCGCAACTGGCGAGTATATACACACGAGTTACACACGATCCAATTTAAATTTGCTGTTAACTCGCGGATGAGACTAATTTCGGGACTCGCGCGTAGATACGTGTCCCTTTACGGGCGAGTGTGAATATCACAGCATTTCGAAGGGATGCTCTCGTAGAGTAAGGGAGAGGAGTTGTTGGCTCGGCTGGTTACGGAAGTAAATCCATTTAGTCGACAGACTCACCTACTGCGTCCTTGCAAGGCACAACGACGCGCCGGTCGAAATTGAAGCCGGACGAATAAAATTCTGAAGCGGCCGACATTAAATCGACTCTATTACCGCGGACGCGTTTCCAATATTGTCCGCATATTTCCATGCACCGTTATTTATTCCGTACCATATCGTGATTTATATTGCCAATGCCGCGCCCCACATTTTCCGCTTTACATTTAATTTCGCTGAACTGCGAGTTAGATTGACGTCGCATCTCGCTCGCGTGCGTCATTGTACGTGCGTGTACTATTCTTTTCTGCAATGCTAAATATGTATGGCGGTAATATCGCCAGCATCGCAACATGTGAAAATTCCCTTAAGAGAATTCGGAGAACCCATATCAACTCTCTGCGGGCTGATGATTTTGCTGTATTTTAAACTAAACTTAACTGTGCTGAAACGCCACAATGTTTTACAATGAGCTGGTTTAAAAGCGGATGGACGAATTTCTGGCTGCTAATAGTAATGAATGTATTACCTGATTGCGTAAGGGGTGCGTGACAGGAAGATTCCTTAATCGATGGGAATATCGGCTCGCCGCGCCGCATCGGGCGCTCTTCGAGCCAACTACCGCAATACTGGAAAGGTGTGTTTCGCATTTGGGGGACGGAGGCAGGACAAGTTGCGAAAGGGACTATGCCGCGGTTAACTGCATGGCTTAACGTGCGCTCTTGCAGGCCGTGCTGCTCACTCGCCCTTCAGTCCGCGCTGAACTTCGCTTATCCAGCGGCGGGGGTGGTTAGCGAACTTAAAGTCAATCTTGGGTTATGCAAACGCTTATGCTTAGTGAAGCTCTCGCTGCGGGCGAGTCTCTGCCAACTTGGAGCACCGTCGAGCCCTGCGCTCGCTATTCCGCGTTTTCCAAAGTTAAAGTGCCCCATCTGCCCGGGCGCGCTTTCAACTTCGGGAATATACTGACCGATTCTGAATTCAGCCGCGTGCCACCCGCCCGAGATTTTCAGCGCACAATCACCGCCATCGTCACTTTCCGCCCGTGACGCTCGATGCCATCCTGGACTGTAATTGCATTCCTCTCCCATAGCAATTCAACTGTATTCGTGGCTCCACCACTTTCCTTGTACTGTATAAAGCTATCTTCATATATGCACGCGTCGGCATATATTTAATTAAGCCGGAGTACCACGAATACATAAACTCCCTGACTATTCCATATCTCGCCATCCAACGTTACCGGCTCTGTCAAAGGAATCCTGATATTGGGAAACTTTCGAAACCTCCCGGCAGAGCTTTACGGCGGTGTTAAAATAACAGGTAACTTCATTCAATGGAATTCTTTCAGTCTTCTGGCAGTTTCTCGTTCTTGCTTTAGTGCGCGCAATTTTCATGCGACGCATCCGATTTCGACAATACCGGCAGCGCGTCCAACCAATCAATAGGAAATAGCAGAGCAATCCTGTTTGCTAAATACCAGCAGGGCATAGTTTACAATCGGTTATACACGTTTCATTGGATTTTCATTAGGCTGAAGAATATCGCGATGAAACCAACCCTGCAATGTAGTAGCTACCTGTACCTCTAATATATATTCGAAAATCGACTGACATGCCACATGATCTTGTCATGCCACCGAGAATCTCGCGGACTGTACCCGTTACTATGAAACAGAGGCGCGCGATAAACAACAGCGGCGCAGACTTTCAGTGATTGCGCGACATGTGACAAAATCGATCCGAGTGGCAATGTTTTGTGTCCGTTTTTATATGTCGTAGTTTAGCCTCGTTCTCATCTTCAGTTTCGGTCACGCCTCAAAATTCCTTAGCAGTTGGATACACGTGTTACCGGGGTTGCGCCTGGAGGAACACACTGCATGTAAACCTGCTCCCGGTTTCCTTCTTTTAAGGAGCAGGGGCGGAGTCGCCGCTTGCCAGTGACAAGGTACGCTCAACGAGATACGTGATTCCAATTGGAATTCTTAGCTAACCTTAACAAGCTGCGAGATCATTCGTCTTCGTCTCGTGTCCCGGTGGAAAAGGCGAGTCATTCGCAATCGAAAGGGCATTCTACTTCCTCCGCTTAGCAGCGGACTAACAGCCGGTGGTGCGGAAATATTGGCGGGCGCGTTAAACGTTTTATATATGTCGGGCGCGGGAAATGCTCTCGCTCGTCCCAGTGCCCTGCACCCTCTCCCCAACCTGCTGGCTTCCTTCATGCGGAATAATGATACGCCGTTCAATGCGCTGGAAAAGTCAAAGCCTGCATTCGTATTCGCGGTGGCAATCGACATCCGTCCTACGACTCCGCGCCTCCCATTTAATTGACGTCGATCGAATATACATATTTTAATCGACGTTAATCGAATTCCCCAGCCAGTACACTTGAAGCGGGCGTCCGTTTTTAATCACGACAAAAGTAGCAGATTTTAATTCTTGGCAAGTATTTCTCTTCTTTTTGCCGCCAATTTACCCTAAGAATTCGCCGAGGGGCCGTGGTTGATGAGGCTTAAGAGACCATCTAGGCTTTAAGTAATTATCGGGCGGCCACCCCGCTCGAGCCGGCTGGAAGAGACAATTGATTTTTATTTTCATCAATCAGCCTGAAACCTTCCCTATTCCTCGGTGCAGAAGCGTCAAGCCGCAGCAGTGTGCTGAGCTGGACGCGAGGGAGAGAGCGGCTCGAGTTAGTTTAATTAGTCCCGGGGAGTTACACGAACAATCTAATTTCTGATAGCGGTAAACGAAAGTAACCGCGGGCCCGTCATTCATTCTCCGCCCGTTCCTCAAACCCTCCAAACTCCCGGTGGTTGGCCTTTTTTAATTCATTTCTTTACTCCTGTCTAACCCTCCCCTTCCCCTAATTATCTTTAATTATCCATCGTTACCTTTCAATCACTCTCAAGTGCACTTTGAGCTCCACTTCGGCCGCGGACTTCATTATCTGTCCGCGACTACTCTGCATTTAGCTCGCTTCTTTTTTTTACCGTCGACCAGACAAGAAGTGCTACTCTGGCACGAATAGTCCGTCCTGTGACCATCTCGACGCCGACCGCCCGGTACATCTTTGACTCTTCATTTCCATCCCTTAATGATCGTCTCGACGCTCTGGCAGACCCGAGTTACATTGATAGGTACCACGGTTGGTTAAATCTACCTCTGTTTCTCGGAAACAATACTTTCATGGAGATCCTTACTGTGGTACGTTTTACCCGGCATCCGACTAGTTATGATCCAACAGACTGCAACTTGGTCGATACCGTCGGTGCACGGATCGGGGTATTCTATCGAGTAAATGAAGTAGCACGTTCAGAACCTGTTGACAGCATAATGCAGGGAAGAGTGGTCGCTAGTGTGAATAATGAGCTTCAACAAAATTATTGGGACCTTTAATAATTCATTACATGGTACTGCCATTGTATCGCATTATACAATTTGCCAGTCACAGTACGTTTAATTTGGCATCTGACAACCGGGGTATTTAGTCCCCAATATTATGCGGCATCCGGGTGCCTTCCATTATACTACATATTACAGTTGTGTGTCACTCACGACCGGCTGCAGCCAGTCTTTTATCGATCACGGGTGTCAGTGTTCAAAGATTCCAGGATACATTTTCGATCTCGAACGTCTGATGTATGTCGAGTACGGCTCGTACTCGAGCAGTACTTCTCGAACGTCTGATGTATGTATTCTAAGGTTAGCTGGCACTCTTGTAACCAATATTTTTGGTTGGTTTCTTCAACTAAGTGGCCCACCCGTACAGTTCGGAATTATGGTGTTATAATTCCCCAGGAAAAAGTAAGCCGATGCTGATGCAATACAGGCGTTTGAAATGTTATGCTGAATTCGGAAAATGTGTTTGGAACTCTCAACAATGATGTATAAAAAGGGAGGATGCGAAATACTTTTTGTAGAACACTTTATGAAGGTTTGGTTGGAAATTGTCGAGGCAAGGGATATTAATTTTATGAAAAACTTGTGCATCGACCTGAAACACTTTAATATCTGGAAAAGGTAACTTTATTACTATGTAACGAGCTTCGCTTCTCACACGTATTCGGAGGTGACATTTAAATTCCAAAATTTTTCTCAATCTCCCCCACAGTGTCGACAAAACTGGGATAATTGAACTGAAATTGAAACTTTTATTGCGAGCTTGCGCGTTAATGAATACACGCACAAGTTTTTATACTTTCACCTAACAAGTTTCTAACAGAGTTTGCAAATAGTTTTATTTAAAACATAATTTCGCTTATACCCAAGTGAAATTGGCATACGTCTATGTAAATGGATTCTCGACAATGTGAATTCTGTTGACATTGCAACGGCACAGTAGTAATAGGTACTGCGTCGTTTCAACAAGACAAATTAAATGAAAATAAAAAAATCTACTTGTTGGGAAGCAATGGGGGGTAGCTTTCTCGCCTCCTCCAAGCTGAGTGGGATGGGCATCGAGGGGAGAGGGATGTGGCCGGATCGGCCTGATAGAATCGGGATTCGGACGTGCCCGCCGTGCGTTTGCGGGCACAGAGGCACACACAGGACAACACAGGTGCACACAAGTCGCACCAGGGCGCAAATGAAATTTCCAGCTCGGCGGAAACAAGTTTTATTTCGAGGCACTTTGAATCGATAGGGGGTTGCGGTCCAATTGGCCCGTCGAAGCTCCCGGTTGTTGAAGGAAAAGCCAGCCAGGCCTGAAACTGAAAATCCAGGGCGATGCTTCTCATGCGATCAGTATCCATTCTACGCACCCTGTTCCCACTAGAAGGAGTACTCTGACATGCGTCTGCGTTGCGACGGCACATCAAACTCCTTCCGGATTCTTTAAGGGTGTAATATAATATTGGCACGATGCGGGCTCGTCGCCACCAAGTCTAGTGCCAGTAACATCGTTATTGCGTATCGATACCTCAGCGAAATTCTCGACAGCCTACACTTCACCCAGACTTTGGAGCCCGCTGCTGGAAATTCACGAGCTCGAATTTCGAAAGAGCCCGACATTCTATCCTTTTAATGAGGATACCCTCTTCAAGATGGGCTTCGAAAGTAACAACTACGTAACAGCTACAAATTAACATTCGAAATGTTAGGATATGCTTCTTATATGCATGTATGTAAAGAGCCGAAGGTCTCGCAGGCGATGGCCTTGCCTTATCCTATTCTATTTTTGTGATAGCGATCGGAGAATCAGCGGCGGCTTCGCCGGTGCGAAAGCGTGAAAACAAATTGTCGAGGGGACTAATTAAATTTCCGGATTATTACGAGGACGGCACGGCGGCGGGGGCGGGGGCCGGTGCTGGGAGCACTCAGCCGAGTTTTAATCTGGCGAAGTAATATCTTAGGCCACATTAGACCTTACGGCGCGGAGGTGGTAGTTCGGTGGAGCGACAGGAGGCATTGCGAGGAATCAGAGGGCGAACAGGGCGAGCATAAGCCGTCTGCCTGCCGGCTAATCAATGATTCAACTCGCCAATTACTGAGGCGTCTCGAAAAATATCCTCGCCCCTGTCCCCCCTCCGAGCTAGTTTCTGCGCTCCTGGCACGTCTGAAATATTCACAGGCCGTGCCTCGCTTCAATTCTATCTCTTTGCTCACGCCATTCCGCTCCTTTCCACTCCTCGTGCCCATCCTCGGCTTCGCCGGGCCTTCCTTTTCCCTACCCATTCTCCGCACCTTCCTTTTTAAAGGACTTGCCCCGGGCTCCCCCTCGCGCACACGTACGCGAGTGCGTAAAAACAGGTTGCACCGCAGAATTTTAGGAGCTGCCAAGCATGCCTGGGATATTACGTGCTCCCCTCAGCTTCTTTCTTTCCCAACCCGTAACACTGGGGAGGTCGGAATGTCCCTGAAAGATTAACACTTCCAAAATTGGAAGTATTTCACAGCTTCCTCGCGTATCGATAATAAAAATCCACCAAGTAGATAAGTAGGTTTTCGCCCGGCCAGCTCAGTGCTAGCTAGCACGTATCAACGAAATATAATGCAGATCACATTTATACAAGTTATGCAGTGTTTTAATCGAAAGGGGGCGTGTTTCATTTATAAGAAGCGGTCGAAACAAGAAGGGTGGCAGAGAGGAAATGTCAAAAGACGAGGCATGTCAAGTCGGAGGAGAAGGTAGGCGGAAAGTTATAAAAGTGCGGCTGGAAGAGGGCAGAGATGGGGCGTACATAAAAAATACAAATCTGCAGGCAATAGTTGGTCGACGACGGTGGGAGGGCTCTTCCAGCCGATGAAAAATTCACTGGCTGCCTCGACTCTTATTGCAATCTTCACCCGTGGAATTTTCGCGAAATTTAGCCACCTACGGGGCGGGGGACTCCCGTCGATGCACAAGCGCCGACCCTTCCTTTCTTCCGGCGTCTCTCATCTCCGGGCTGTCCTTCCGAGAGGCCGCGGATGGCATCACGGATACAAAGGTGGATACGCGCCTTTCCCTTGGGATGATTTTATTAAATTTGCTCCTATTCCACCGGGTGAAAACGTCCAGGTTGGAATCGTGGTCGCCTCAACGGAATCTACCGTGGCACGCGAAATTTCCCCCCTGTTCTTTCTCCTTCGGCCAAGTATTTCTGTTGGCAGGATAATATCATTGTCGCGCTCGAGTGCGCCTCCTGTCGGCTGCGATAATTCAGAGAAATGTCGGACATCCATTTATTTAAAGAAATCCTTCCGGGTGGAGGAATGTTTTATTCGTAGTCATGATACTATTACTTCCGGCGTCCCTTTCTCCAGCCCTCCGAACATCTTCTGCATGCATTTACTGACTTTCGCGTTTATTGCTACCATTGACAAGATTGTCCTTGCTTCTTTGTTGCAGTACCGTGTGTCCTTTAGCTGATAACGTGCTTCCCCGTCGATCGCGTTGGCCACATCAACGCGGATGAGAAAATTCATTACGTAGTCGAAACAGTGCTAGTGAACGCGTTACTCCGTGCGCGAGTACACGTTACCTATTGTGTACTCGTATGAATTCTCGGAGCGTTAAACTTCCAAATTTCGGGAAATCCAAAGCCAACAGGCCTCGGCTGCGAACAAAATTCGTCCAGTCCGTGGATGCTTACAAAGCCGAACTACTATAGAGGTGAGTACAATATTCTTTTAGCACAAATCATGAAGCTTTGATCGACCAATCTGAATATTTGTCTTTATACCTACCCACCTGCATCCGAAACTGGTTGCATTAATGGATTGCGTCTAATAGGTTACATATAATCCTCTTGACAGTATTATCCCTCAGAGCGTAATACTCATTAGTAGAGTATCCTTTGAGCATTACGGGCGTATAACGTTGTGGCACTAACATTGCACAATCTCGAGATTAAATGCGTATACTATTCCAAATTAGAAAAAGCCGATGAGGTCTGAAAGCAATCCGACGGTACGTCACGTGGGCTTGCACTATTTTACTGGTGCAAGTGTACAAGGTACGTTTGCTAGCTGAGTGGCTGGCTGATTACGAGTGTGCTCGCACTACATGTGGGTACACGTGGCGCGTAAATCTTAAGGTATGACGGGAGCTCGGTGTTAAGAGCCAAGCTGCCCCATACTCGGAGTTAGCACGGAGGGATGAAGCCAAGTTATGGCTTAATTTATGAGCCGGCGGAGGGTTTCTTCCCTCTTCGTTAAAGTGCCCTGGATTTAACCTCCGTTGTGGCCTTGGTTTGCTGCTCGCGCCACCTTCGTCTCATCGGAATTGCGCGCGTACCCGGTCGCCGAATTAAGCTGCTTTTATTTAGCACTAGGACACCAGTGAAGAAATGATACGCTTCTCCTCTGGAGTAAAAGTAGCATGGAATTTCAGGCGTATTAGTACTGGACAAAGCTTTGTTGGCTCGCTGATGTCCGCTACTATAGCGGTTGGTTTTCGAAATTTGTTACACTCAGTTTTGAGCCGTAGTTAAACCCCGCTGGTTGCGAGATGATCTATCATTCTCACAAAAAATGTTTCCCAAGCGCTCTGCGTTTTCCAGTCGTGTAGTATGCCTTGGAGACTTTTGCATCTCACCCATCAGACCTTGTGGATCGGTGAAACCAATCCCAGCGAGAATGCACACGTAGTGGGCAATATTTGTAATTTGCGCATGTCGGAATATTCGTATTATATGTCGATTTATTGCAATAACGATCAAATCACAATAAAAGGATTCCTCATCGAGTTCGTTATGATGGAACTTCAAGCTTTTTTTGGCGGTGTGTTCCCAATCATAAAGTTGCCGAATCGCAATATTAAATCATTGAATGGGCTCGCACGCGGGCGTTCTCTATTTGGCATCCGAGCGTAAAAAGGTAGCGTAATACAGGCTGTAGAGGATAAAGCTGGAGGTTATTTAAAGATGGAGGTGTTTTACCCGGCAGCGCAAAAAATTAGCATTTTTTTCATGCGACCGTGCCACGCGTCTGATATTGTATATAAAGAAAAAACACCCATCTAGCGCCGAGAGGAGGGGGAAAAGGTGGACGTACTTGGAAAAGATTAACGTGTAAGGTGCACAGAAACACACAGGCACAAAACGTGTCAGGGGCAACCTGGCGTTGAAGTTTATGCAAAAGGCAGCATACGGATTTTTCCTTTTTGATCAGCACTTTCATCGCCCTGTCGCGTGGCGAACGGCTTCCTGCAACAGAAAGAAAACCCCGCAGCATGAGAGGCGCACGTATATTGCCCTAAAGGTAACTTTGTATTCGCCAGACTTACGATTTTTAATTCCGTTGGTAAGCGACGTTCGAATTGTGCAGGGTGGTAATATATGCGAGAAATGTTTTTCCACTTTTGAAGCTGCCATTTCATTCGGAACGGGGAGAGGGAACTGATGACTCTGAGATGTTTCTTAGCCGGGCCCGAGGCGGCTTTATGTTTGCGATCCTAATGCATCATTTGCATATTCATCGATAAACTTGCCAAGCATTTTTCAATTTCCATGTTTTAAGAAGCCCGCTAGGCCTTCGCGCAAGTCAACTGCTGCTACTTCCCTAATGACAGCTGTTTTCTCCCCTTTATCATCACCGTCGATTATCCTAAATCCTCGGCGAGACAGACCGCCCGCTAATGGGGAAATTGCATGAATTTTCATAGAACGAAGCAGGGGGTTGCATTATACATGTATTTCTCAATTCAAATTGTCCCGTGTCATGTCCCGCAATTCTTCGTCTCTTGATAGGATTTGTCCGGGGGAAGTTTATTGCCCCTTAAGTGAATTTTCAGTAGAAAAAGTAAAACGTCATCGTAGAACTGAGGCGAGCTCGATAAAACTTTGGAATTGCTTTTTTAAGCTTTTGCTCTCTACCAAATTAAACCGTCGCATTGTGGTTTGTTCAGTTTATTGTTTTGGGGTTTGGATTTGTAAAGCGTTAATGAGTGAAATGATTTTCACAATAGCCGCCTAGCAGTGCCGGTAAAATATTCAAGCAACGTTTATGCAGATATCTGCAGTATTATGCGCTCATTTGGCGAAAATCATCCGCCATTGTGTATTCAGTAAAATGGCAGGCCACGAATGACGAATTACAGAAGTAGATAAACGTTTACCGCATCGGCCGCCCGTCGCGAATACATTATTATATCTCTCGTGAATACGCGGTCCCAACATTTCATAATTGATTAATCGGATGATTACTGGACAGATCGGATGATAATGCAGTATTATTTAGGATAATGAACATGAATTATTAAGCGCTCCGCAGAATATGTTTAATAATATGTATATGTTTTAAAGGTACAATCGGAAAATGTAAGCGCGTGCCATTCACTTTTGATTAATTGATAGCTTTATCCCTGCTTTTTGTCGAATCATTGTCGAAGTTATGAAGAGTAACCCCGAAAAATAACCGCCATTTCTGCGTCGTTAGCTTATAAATTCTAGATGCATAATTTGACAGATCAGCGCATCTTATTGGCAGTATCAACCACCTTAACGCGTTGTAAGCCCTGGTGTATATGTATTGATCCATATACCTATAAAAATGACATTCATGTGACAATATGTAGGTCCCTCGGTGCGTGTATGTTACGGTTTCGCAGAGCCACGTCTAATAATACTGCAACATTTATGAAATAGGTGTTGGGAAAGTGGGCTTACAGGGAACATCTGCATGCTCCGCCGTTACGGTGCACTTTGAACCAGTTCGCCACCCCCTCAAAAAATTCCTGACGCTTTGATCTCGAAAAACCGCGACTGGATCAAGTCCAAAGCCGTCTGGGTCGAAAGTATATAAAGCCACTGGCACATTTCACATCAGGCATGTTTCAAGAGTGCGCGGACTTGTAACATCGACTGCAGTGGCTTGAGGCGGGGGGCTTGGGGGGTGACTGGATCCACTGTTCTTAAACGTATTTCGTATGAGCTCTTGTCAGGAGCACAGTGCGTAGGTGCTCGGCTGCGTATGGTTGTTACAGCTTCTATTGTTCTGATCCCTTGTCACTCCGGCTATATCTCTTGATACCTGTGGGAACGCGACACGTGTTTCCGAAGAAGGGCTCGATGTACGTACATATGCCGACCCTCACTTACCACCATTGCAGGAACCAGTGCGCGCGCGCTATGTGTGGGCTGTCCGTCAGGCACTCTCAACATTTATTTTACGAAAGTCATCTCGCCATTCCTCATTCTCGTTATTTAAATGTAACTGGTGGTACTTCTTGTCGGAGCAATCGCGCCCTGACTAAAGACGAGGATCGCCGATAAATTCTCATGAATAACTAAAATGATTCCCATCGCGAGGTGTGCGCCGCGGCGGCCTGTCACTGAGATCGATAGTACACGGGAGTCTGGTTCGCTCGTTTGTCCAGTTCTCGGTGGTCCGCTCCATCGTCCTTGGGGGTTGCACCCATTCTCCGGTAAATCGTGACAATCCTTTACTCCGGCGCGGACAAAAAATTGCGGATACAATCCGACCCATATACAACCCAGGGGATGCCGGTCTCAAAAGTCCTCAATCTCATGCGGCTCGGACTGCTACCCTAATCTACGAGTGATTCGCCGCTCGGGCTTCGTCTCCAGGAAGTTCCAAACCGCGATTATTATAATCGCGACGTGTCGCATTCGCCAGGAAAAATAGGTTGTCCGGAATCGAGGGCTGCTATCGAGTCCACTGTCTCCATGTGCGTTTGCACGCTTATAGAGCGGTGTCAGGGAAATAGGTTGGTAGGGCTGTGCTTCACCTGGAATGGGATCATCGGGCAAGGCAATCGTGTCTTACGGATAGAAGATTTTCCTCGAGTTTATACCTTATAGGCACACCATTGTTTCTGTTCAGCGGTCTATCGATTGGACGTTCTGCTGCAGACTAACGGATCTTCCTCTCTCTCACTCCCTTCCCTACTCTCTTTTTGCTTGATACCTCTTCACTAGCCGCGCTCCCGCGCAGTGCCAGTAACTGTGATCAAGTCGGTTGGCACGCGCACGTGTTTGCCTGCATACATGTCGTCATGTCCGTGTGTGCCGGTGTGATAAATTAGTCGGGCTTTCATAAACATTTCACAGCTGCTGCCGACACCCTGGGTCCATTCCGCGCTCACTCCGAACGCCTCCTCCCGCTGTATTCCACCCCCTTGCATCCCTTTGCTCCCTTGCACTTCACACAGTATTCCTTTCCACTCTTTTGCCCGAGCAGCCAGCCCGGCTTTAACTCCCCGGCTAGCCTTTGCGCCCCCGAGTCGTGCCGGTGGTATCGTCTGCTCTCATTTCGCGACACCGCACGAGATCATTCGATAGTTTATAGCCGCGCTTTTCCACCGTATGCATCTTGCCGGGTAATTCGTTTGGTTCGCGCACCGAGCGACCACCGCCGCACCGCGGCGACAGTTTTCCATCGAGCTTTCTAACGAGTACACCAAACACGCCAGCAGTATATTTTACAGCCGGCCTTCACCGGCTCTCAGTGGGATGTGCCGCATACATTTCTTCGTACAGCATCTCTCTAGTCGTAGGAGTGAAAGCTGTGGGATAATTAGATGGCTTTGTTTTCGAATTGGCTTGCCAAGTCCCCGGCTGTTGAAGGAGCTATGGCGAATAGCAGGAAGGAGTTCGGGCACACCAGCGGCGGCCAGCTGGTGGCTCGGATTAATTCGGTTTGCCTTAGCGCGCCGGATGCGAGGAGAAAAAGGCGAAGGCGGAGGCAGTAACAAGAACGTAGGAGGCGGTGGAATTGGGCGGGATTGGGATAGGGGATATAGAGTCTCGGCGAGAGAGAAACTTTGTCGCCTGGAATGGAGGCGAAAGTTCTGCTGGAACGAGGTCGTAATTCTCGCGGGCCGCCTGCAAAGAGATCAAAGAAAGCAGGTAGCTCGCCTACGAATGAAGGGACGATAGGTCTTGACTCCCCGACCCCGTGCGCATAACGACCTGTAAATCGTTTCTACCCCTAAATTCCCGTTGTTTTCTTCGGTCATTATCTTGGGACATCTGTCTCTGAAGAGACTGTTTTGTTTCTACCGAATAACAGAGTACTTATGTCAAGTTCTCAGGAACGCTCTTTCTGGTTTTTACATATCGGAATGATTTTCTGGTAATAAGAAGCCTTCAATCTGTCCGGGACAAGTACAATGAATCTGAGACCGCGAACTTCAAAAGGGCACACAAGGCATGTCGGCTTCCTTATCTCAAGTTCGATATAATACGCGTGTGCATAAATTTGAATATATAGCACACGCGATATGATTATCCCCTGCGGTAAGGGTTCAATTAAGCAGTAACCAGAGACCAGCACATAAGTCTATGGCTTCGTTGCTTAGTGAAACCACTTAATCTTCTTGTAAAGTTGAAGTTAATTCAGTTCTTAAGTAAAAGCGTCATTTTTAATTATGAGAAAACCCTTTTATGATTCATGATAAGTCTATCGAGCCTCTAAAAGGTTGGTGTCGATATCGCAAACCGCATGTTATTCTTGCTTTTACTTAGAGGTGAGAGATATTGACAAAGTGACGGGATGCGCTTGAAATACAGCGTATAGGTTTTGGTGAATGCACGGCCAGTGCTTTAAACGCAATGTGGCTTCTGCCGGATGCTCAAAACAAATCATAATCCGGGAGATTGAAATCCGCACGATACTAAATTTAGCGTGCCTGCTCAGCTCCCGGAAACTCCAAGGCTAAGCACATGCTTCCAGCATCAACTTAAGCGCTGCAGTTCAACTGCATAATTAATTACCATCTATTCAGAAATAAACTCGCGCCGCTTCTGTCAGATATTTGCTCTACTTCTGTGACATACGCATAACTCGTTTCACTCTCGAAGACCTTTCCAATTAGTAACCCACTTTCTCGGTTTCTGCCCCTTTCTCAAACAGTTCCAATCTAAGCACTCATCAGAATTTCGATGCATTAGAGTTGGCCACAGATAAAAAAAAGAACGCTTATTGGAATTTTCTCGCAACCTTTCTCTCCCACCCCAAATATAACAAGCGAACGCAAAATGGTGAAATTCACTATTAGGACATTCTCCTTAATATGGCTAGCAATAATTGTTTGGGTAAGCGGACGCTCGTACCGTGCACTCAACGAAAACGGTGTTCATCGCGGGTTCGCGCTAATGATTGGAGTTCATATCTAATACTGTACTAACAAACGAAGCGATTATCAGTTAAAGCCCCTCTAAACACTGACCCACGCCTTAGTTCGCTTACTACCTTCATTTCCTCGCGAACACGTAGCGCGGCCGGTTTACGGCAATACTCGTCGACGAAGTTTACCTAGAGAGCGGGCAAATAATAATTAGGAGAATTATCCTTCGCGCCCTATTCACTGGGATTTTGTGCATATCGGCCGGTAATAGCCTCAGCTCGGGTCATCGAGCCCTCTAAGTGAGGCACTTTTCGCAATAATATATCTCCACCGAGGTATAATTATTCGTTATTTAATCGTTCGAATGGCGGGAGAATTCGCGATACATATCTGACCGACGTAGAGAATTTGAGAATTCATTTGTACGCTTCGCAGAATGTCCGAGGAAGCACAGGAACTGAAAGCCGTGGGGCGTCGGAATCATAGGAAAGTTTGTCGAGTAGTTGGAGGAGCGGGGGCCGCTTAGGGAGATGACAAGTTTTTGTTTGCCTTCAATCGATCTTCGCGCGCTTCCCCGATCGGCAGCCGTCTGCTCCTTCTTCTTGTCCGAGATGTTAAAGTAACGAGTACTCTTCCATAAACTTCCTCTCCCTCTCGCTGGTTCCTTCGTCCGAAGACTATTACCTATAAAATTATAATAGCTGTTAGGGTCAGGAGGGGCATCGCTTGTCGAGTGGATGCTACAAGTCTTGAATTTGCAAATTTGTAGCCTGCCGCGATGGCGCTGCTGTTGTTAAGCATGCGTTCACGTGGTGAAGTTCCGTGGTAGATAGCGATAACAATCCCCGGGGACCCTTACTGGTTGCGGGATTTCGCCCAAGCGTTTCCCGAATGACACTTTATTGCGGGGCGAGTGATAGGGGACAAATTTCTCTAGAATCCCTGTCGCTCTAAGATGTCCCATAAACGGCACCTTCGAGGCCAATATTAGTACAACCGATTCTGATCGAGCCGACTCGCCTATCGTCTGACCCAAAGGCACCTTGATTCCTATCTACTGGAAGCTCTTACATTCCGGGCTACTTTCTCACTAACTATGTCTGTCATATCTTGGTTAAAAGGCTCTTTTTTGAAGGAAATTGCACTACAAGTTCTACAGATTTGCCGCGCCAGTAAAAGGAATCTGTAATATATAGGTCGAAATTTTTCATCACCACATAATTACTTTTAATAATCTCTCCACTTTCTGCATTTTTAAACGCCTCCTACTTCATATCACGTTAAGGACGAATGTTTTTTTAATAGAGTTGTGTCTGCTTGTCATAAAGTCATAACACCTTTTAGTACAGGATGATCAAGTGAATAAACAATTAATGTTGTTGCTCAAATAATAAACAAGAGTCTTATAATAAAAGTTTCATCGGGTTGTCTGAAGAGAACTTTTTATTCATTATCCCGTTACTCTTGCACTTTTTCCAGTTAAATCTGGAGCATAATAGACTCGAGAAGTCAACGAAGGATATAAAAGGATTGTTTCCCGACAACACGTCCCTGTCACCGTCAAAGTGACGCGTTTAATGGGATTGTGATTATCAGGATCAGACTCCGGGAGCGGCTGGACGCATGGACTTTAATCTCGCCGAAAATCCAATTAAACTACTTTGCGATTGCGGGCGTCCCGGTAGCGTGTTGGTTTCCGGCATCTACGAAATTCCCAGCCAGTCCTGTAAACTTCCCAAGTAGAAATTGTAACGAGGTCCCGACGAGATCGCGACGTGAACCCGGTTTGGTCGTTTGGTGTCCCGATTTGAAGTCGGGCCCTCATCCGGAGTCCTTATCAGGGCCCGGCTACTCGGGTGAGCCTATAGCCTCGAGAACCTGACCAGGAATTTTGTCAAGAATCTTATCGGGGCTCGATTTGGTTTCCCGACAGAATCCAGAGATAATTTCATTGCGATCCTCAGAAGGGCTAATTATGCAGGAAGTGTACAGTGACTGTGCAGGGCACAGGGAGGTCCTGCAGGCAAAACAATATTTAAAAAATTAATTGACAATTGTGTCTAATACTCTTATCAGAGAAAGCGAGGAATAATTATGTGTTTTATGCTTGAACTTCACAATTGAAAATTGATTTGCTGCCGTTGGATTCGAACTTGCGTCCTCCTTCGTGATGTGTTGCCCTTCGCTTGGAGCATTGGCTTATGAAATACTTATGAGATTTTGTGCTAACGTTTGTACAATTGCAGAATGTGGTTCTGGTTAGTCGGTTATTACAAAACTTAGACAAAATCAGTCGTGTGGAACTTTGCGTCGTGGATGATTAATTCTATTTAATTAATTTATTTAGTCGTGCTCGGGACATTCCCGACGTAGAATCGATCACGGCCCGATTATCTCATCCTGACCAGACCTGCTCGGGACAAATTTTATCAGGGCCCGACCAGGGCCTCAGTTTCCATACTCTAATAGGGGTAATTTCTACTCGGGTTGTTCATCCGCTCTCTCCCTCGCTCGCTTGCATTCTATTACGTCGCGATATACACAGCAGCTCCAACGCCAGGTGTTCGGTTAACTGGCACGCAATGTTATTTAAATCCTAATAACGATGTAGTTGTTGCCAGTGTATTTCCTGGCCCCGTGTATATATACATTGTATACACTTACGCTCGGGTAAGTGACCAAAATGACTCGGTTTCGTCGTAAAAGTCGATCAATCGATATCACACCATGAACCTTTGTCCCGTGTCCCGTGTACTATACATATGTATTGATGTAACGAAGTGAAGCTTTATCGAAACCACATGGTATGCTCGCAACCACATACCTAGTAACTGTTTTATAAACATTATTCTCTAATGCAATGTTGAATTCGAAAAGTTGACAGTTAACTTGTATAAAGCAGTGTTCTATCTAATGCTTGTTACGTTTACTATTAATAAAACTCTTCGCGAACGGTGCTTGACACATTTGCCCGGCGATTCTCCATTTAATGTCACTAGAACTCGGGCGGTTAGTCGGTGGGAGTTTAAGAGCCCTAATTAAGTTCTGGCGACACGAACGATAGAGAGTCGTGGCGTCGGGAGTGTTTGACACTGTTAATCAAGTGCGATGGGGCGTTCCTCTTTAACCTGCGGTCACAAAGACGCGCACGCACGATTTCGTCCGCAAAGACTAGCACGCCTGCCATCATCGCACCACTGTGTGTCAGTCCATTGCAATTCGCTCGAACACTTCGGCTCGCCATGCGAAGCACCAACCGCGTTACAAATTTTCGTCCACTATTAGTGTCAGTTGAAAGGCTCATTTACACCTTATTCCCGTAACCTTTGCGCCTACACTCCCACACTTCTTCCTGCCATACGCAGTTTAATGCCCGACCACTCTCTCCTGTTTGCAAGTCACACGTCCCGTGGGTTTCGATTTACGAGTTTGCTGTTCAATAAGTTTCCCCTCTACGTATAATTGTCGAAGATAAGCATTTCGTGAGAGGTTTAACTCTGTCTTTTATGATTGTGCGATTTAACCGGAGTTACATAACGATAACTTTTGCGAAGGTGGCGGGAGGGAGTTGTATCTGTGAAGGGGGACGGATATAATCCGCGGGAAAGCTTTCTCCCGCGGGAGAATGATGCGGCGGCCGGAGAATTCTTGTCAAATCTTTAAATCTCGTCTATATGCGCATTGCCCTTGGGTACTTCTCTTTGACGGTTCTGTGTTTTCCTTTCGCCTGGTGGTGCGCGCCTCCCTTAGTCGATCCGCCCACACCTAGCTCGCCTAGCCCCTTCCCTTTCCTGTATTCTCCGGAGCTGCCCTCTTTTTTATTTCAATTTTTCCGCAGCCCTCTGGATATACGCAGTGCCATGCAAATAAAGTAATCGTTTTCCAATTGACAATCGAGGCGATCCCCTTTGCGCAGTCTGAGATTGCCTCTACGCGTTACCAGCCTCGTCCGATGTACGTCTATTGACGCGCACTACTTAAGGGGTCATATATGCCAGGCACGTCATGAAATAAGTAAAGGTTTGTTAATTTATTGTCCTATTAATACATCCTGTTATTAAGTTTCTATCATGTGTCCGTTATTGTACATACTTTGAAGTATTTTCTCCGAAAAATACAAATAAATAACTAGGTTATGTACGACGTAACTGGCATCGTCTTAATTCAAATTGCAACATGCGGTGGTCAATGTATCTTGGTCAATTGTTATCCAAAAAAAATATAAAAAATTGAGCGTGAACTAGACACAGAAAACTAGTCCTCAACGAGCCAGAATATTTTTTTTCTTTTTTTTCACAAAGTTACACGCGAAAAAGTCACCAATTTCGTAGGAACACTTAGAAATAATGACATTTTCGCGTGTAACTTTGTGAAAAAAAAGAAAAAAAATATTCTGGCTCGTTGAGGACTAGTTTTCTGTGTCTAGTTCACGCTCAATTTTTTATATTTTTTTTGGATAACAATTGACCAAGATACATTGACCACCGCATGTTGCAATTTGAATTAAGACGATGCCAGTTACGTCGTACATAACCTAGTTATTTATTTGTATTTTTCGGAGAAAATACTTCAAAGTATGTACAATAACGGACACATGATAGAAACTTAATAACAGGATGTATTAATAGGACAATAAATTAACAAACCTTTACTTATTTCATGACGTGCCTGGCATATATGACCCCTTAAACCGATAGCCCGCAGCCCATCAGGCGCGCAGCCGTGCACAAACACGCAGCCAAGTAAATTTACCATTTGCGTATTTGATCGTTGAACGATCTCCGTAAACCCTTCGCAATATCAATATTTAAAATATGAAAAGAGTAATGACGACAGGTTATACATACAGTGCTACCCTAGAGTTGCGCTCTCGCACTGCCATCCAGTAGAAAAAGTCTCGGATTATGGCTGGCAAGATTCCACACGAAGAACTTTGTAATAAACTTGTTTCGTGTCGATGAACTGTTGCATTCGTGAATGAAGCCAACGGTATTAACCGAGTCAACCGTAATTCCGGAGTAATGCTCTTTTATTCTGCCTAAGCCATCACACTGGTGTACGTATTGAAATATGCGAAATATCATTATACACCATGTCAATGGCTGAAGAAATTGGGTAATTGTTTTTCTTGAGAATTTGACGACTTTCAAGTTGGCATCTTTGATGTTTGCATCCAGGGCGGTGAAGAGGATAATACGAGAAGAAAAATAGAGGAGGCTGAAAGAAACTTCCGCGGAAAACTTCATTATAAATCCAATTATCGTCATTGAACTACAGAACGACTCTTCGATTAAGTGGCTACTTAATCAGATTCTGTCAGTGAGCCGATCACTGAGAAAGGAGCAAGCTCTCGCCTGAGCCCGCTGCTGAGAGGTGAAAGCTTGAATCGTCGCGGCGCGCGCGCGAGGGAGAGAGAGAGAGTGAGAAGGCGTCGGTGAAATCAGGAGGAAAAGGGCGAATTGAATTGCACGGGAGCTGCGTCGATTGAAAAATACGAACAAAAGTGGGTTGATCCGCCGAAATTTAAGTCGCCACGGCATTTCCTTACAGCCGTTTAATCCGTGAAGTGCACAGTTTACCTCACACCTGCTCCAGTCAACCGCCCCCCTCTATTCTCTTCGGCTAGAATGGGGGGTGCGAGAGAGGGAGAGAGGGAGAGAGGGAGTCGACGAAACTAGTTCCCGCGAGTTTCCCACGGGAGCGCTGTCGAATAAGGAGAAAAAGGCATCTGATGGAGGTGGTCGGCCCAGCCAAAGAGACGGAAGAATCGAGTGAACCTCGGGAATGAAAAATGCCTTTTACGACATTCCGTTGCCGTGACGTTATTCTTTAGAGCGAGCAGGACCGTTTGAGAACTTTCTTTGTAGCTGTACTTCGCGATTACATTTAACGATTTGCTCCACGTCGCCTTGGAGCCACTGGAATCCCTGTACACTCCCGGAGGGCCGCGCCACAAGACACAATCCGGGCCTTGTACGAGCATATTGCTGCCACTTACGAGCGCTGATAACGTGGAAGATTCAATGTAAACGTTTCGATTCACGGCGTTGCTTCTCCCGTCGACCTTGCAAAGTCTTATACTATGGAAGTACACGTTGCTCCTTGAATATTCATGGTGGCCACTAGTCGGACTTGTAAGTAGCTAAATAGCGAACTTTCGAGGATGTGCACTTCTACCGTGTCCTGCGCAGCACGCGCTCACTCAGTGATTAATATCTTATCTCCGGGAGATAATAGCCTGCCATTACACTCAACCCACTTCTTAGGAAGTTGCTCTTGGGAGGAGGGTGTGCGCAAGTTGGATGGTGCTGCTGTTGTCGCGATAAAGAAGTTCTCCTCGCGGAGGTGGAGGTGGCCCAAAAATATATATGTATGTAGGATCAGGTATAGATGCACACGCGCAGCGGGGCGCTCGCAAGCTCGCGGCAGATCGTTAACGGGCTTGCGGTCGATGTGCGTAAAAGTTTAATACGATCGAGTTACCCTCCAAGCGCTAGCAATTTCGATCTCCTCGGCTTTTTCTGGCCTACTCAGGAGAGCCATTCGTGCGGTCTCCCTTTCTAGGACCACCGACAACCTCTCCTATACTCCCTCGTGCCCTGTCGCGTAAGAATATCGCTTAGAACGCTCGCTCTCGCCACTATAAGAATTGAGAAATATAGCTTACTCTCGATGAAAGCAACCGCAAGGGAGGAAACATTTTTATTTTTTTGCAGCGCGATGAGTGCTTTCAGTCGTCGTGCTTTTCAAGCTCCTTCGATAACATGTTCTCCGCTCGAACCAATTCTTTAATAGTATTCAAGTTACTGCGAAGCTTGTTATGGCGTCGGGAAGGAGGGTGGGGCAGGGGTGCGGGTCGGCTCGTAACCCTGTGGCGAATTTATCCCAACAGTACGATGGCCTGGGTAACGCCGTTGGTATACATACGTGTGTTCGTAGTCTGGGTATATATTTGACTATCGCAAGTTCGACGGGGTTACGGTGCCTCACGTTTGAGTTATGTTACGGCGCCGGGACGCGAATTTACGGGAGCATTAATATTACACAGTGGCGAAAGAAAAATGCGCGGACAGAGGCAGGAGGAGACTCGGGCGTAGAAGAGGACTCGATTATTCGCCCTCACGATCTCTTTTCCAACGTCCGCGGTACATCATTGCTCGCCCGCCTCGCCCGCCTTCCCCGCCGATTTTTCTCCGCGCCGTTGCAGGATGCAGGTGAGAGCGCCATAAACAACGGGGAGCGCCTGCCGCGCGCGCGCTCGCGTTCATTTGCATACTTGCATTAACAAAACGGATAGTCTGATTTGCATGCTGGGCGCTTTCATCTTTTTTATTTAAACGAGCCCGCGCCGCGTATAACCCTCTGGAAAACCGTTCCCGCTCACCGCTCGGCCCTGCTTTCTTCCACGTTCTCCTCAAGCTAACTCGCCAATATGGGATATCACGGCCCCCTCGTACCCCCTCGCGCCCCCTATGTTAATCGAACTCTCTCGAATCCCGTGGCGAAGGAAGCCTCATTGTATCCCGTTAATACAGCCGCGGTTACCGGAACTGGTACCGCCAGTTCAGATTTCGGCCTGATTTCCTGCGGATCGGTGTCCGATCGTGCTTTCAATTGCACAAACGGAGGATCGCCAGAATCAGTTAGTAAACGAAGATGAAATTTGTCTGATTCGATGACACGCGATATCGAATGTCTTCGACCGCTAAAAATATTGGCTAATCTATCGAACGCTGTGCTCTACAATGTACAATGCCGCGTTTGTACACACATGTATGTACTTTATACACATTTGATTATAGCCCCCATGCGATACAAATTTTTGGTATCGGCAATGAATATTATATATGCCCCTACTTTAATCTTTTGAATCTAGCTGACTCTCGCCGAAATTAAATACACCGCGGTTACCTGGCGATTCTGTTTAAAGAGAACAGGCTGTAATAGACTGCCATTTTTGCGCGCATGCCTACCCGCAAAACCTCTCTCACCATACATATATGGTGTAGTTGTTAGTCGGGGCGTTATGCATCCCAAAAGTTTTCATACTAAATGTGGCGTCCGCGCTGAGTGATCAATGGACACATCGATCATACATATATTCTAACCGTCCTCGACTTCCACGGTAACGTGGTCCCTTCTAGTTCTATCCCTCTCTTTCTATCTCTTTCTCTTGCTCTTCCACTCGCCTGTCACCGGTATTGACTACGAATCGATCCATCAAGTCGTCCCCGAGTCGCAAATTCCCGCGGTAAAGATACCGGGACGCCCGTATGTCTGGCGAAGAAAATCGCAAGCAGCCGGATTAGATGTGTGCGGCGCGCCGCGCCGGCGCGTTAACGTAACTTTAGAAATGAATCAGAAATGAGTGCTAAGCTGGTAAGTGTACTGGTTTCCAGCCGCCAGTGTCTACCAAGCTTAATAACATCACGCGAAAGCCTTGAAAGCTTTTCATATTTTTTTCATGGAAAGCATCTCTGTGTTTTTTCTAGACGGGTTCCAAAATATCTCGTCGTTTTTCAGTGTAGGAAACAGTTTTACTTGAGGTTTTGCAAATATGTAATATCAGGGGGACTTAAGTTCGATGGTTAGTAGTATTCTGAAAAATAATACGGCTGGGCAGGCTTTGGGGAAGAGAGTGTATCAGTGGACTACTGTAACGCCAGAAGTTACGCTTGCGTAGGGAGCCCGACGCAGCAACGGCGTTAATGAAATTGCTACGATAAACAAGAGCGTAATTCGAAACCGCTGATACAATATTTAGCTGAATTCTTAGTGGGTGCAACTGCCAAACGTGGCTCATTTTGCTGCTCACCCCGTTTGCGCCGGAAGCGCGTGGCTTGGTGGACATTATTACTGCCGGATGTGGTATTATTGACCGTGATGTTGTGCAAACTGAACGATTGAATATTATATTGATGAGCAACACATGTGAAAGCTGTACGACCACATTTCATTAGCTGAGACTCATGTTTGCTCGTATGTATGTGATAGTCACTCGTTTCTCTCAAAGGTCTCTCAATGTATCTCCTATGTACATAGGACACTAGGAATACATACTGTTCTTCTAATTTGGACTTTCTATTAGGCGCCCCTAATTTATGAGGACACGAGACGCCAGTATCCTTAACGCAGGTTTAAAATGGCTTGCGGGAAATATTGCAAGTCCCGTTGTCTTTCAAACATTCAACAAGTAATGATTGGTTTTAGAGAAGTTTGCCGATAATAAGGCTGCCATTATCTACTACGCATACGTAATAAACTTAAGTTGTAGAAATCGGAGCATATATGAAACCCAGATATCTTTTCGAATGTTCGGTTTAATGGGATCGAGAAGCCTATCACATTGATAGACACAAGACACCAATCTGGTGCCCGCCACGGTAAGCAAACCAAGCAGAGTCTGAGATCGCGCGGCCGACACGACAACATATTTCCTCTGTCGTCTGTAATGGAGAAATAACAAACCGGCGACAGGAGACAGTTTGTTTCATCTGGCAGTCTCTTTGAACTGAATCAGCCCCTCGATTGCCGGGAGACCGGCTGCCCAGCCGCGCGCCGTCGGCGTCGCGACGCGACGCAGCGCCGCTGCTCCACCATTACTTCTTCAGTCAAACATGCAAAGCAGCCGCAGCGAAAGCATAGGGTTGCCAGAGGCGCATCAAAGGTGACGTGAAATAAGGATTCCCCACCGACTCGGAATCGAGCTGCGATAAAAGAGCCTCGTTATGTCAATGTAAATCTCAACAGGGCGCCTTGACATTTCCGGTAACCAAGCAAGCACGCACCGCCCTTACGGAGCATTCGATCGCAGGCAACTTTCTGCTTAATAACATTGATATCGACGTGGTGCGCGGGTTTCTCATTTACTTCTCTCAAGCGACGGCGCAATATAACTACCCACGATACATCAGTAGGCATGCTAAAGCGATTGGGTTTATTATGCGAACTGTGGCTGTCGGAGCTTTTCCTCGTAAACAAGCACGGAGAGCCTGGAGGTTTGATCTCTTATTACGCCCTCACGATATTAACCGAACGTTGGCGCTTGCGGGGTACACGCTGAGCGGTGCATTATTAGGTACATGCTGGAAGTTAACCCGGCGGAAAAAACGGCGAGGAAACGGATAAGGACCGCGCGCTGCAGTGGCGGCAGTAATTCTCCTTGGCGCGGCGCGGGGGTTGGCGACGGCTTACCTCCCCCTCACCTTACATATTAGATACTCCGTGGAACAGTGAATGCTTAATGAAGTCGCGCCGCTCTAAGAGGATTATTATATTTCGCGGTGCGTATAAACGCACACAGGGTTGCCGGCCCGAAAGGAACGGCTGGTGCCTAAGCTCCGTTTGCGAGTGAACTGAGTCAAACTCCGCGCTGCATGAAATTACTTCCTCAAAACACTTATCACTTATCGTTTTTATTACACGGCTACCGGTTAGTTTAAATATCCGAACAATTCTTCAGGCGAATTGCCGCGTAATAATGCTACAGGACTTCTGTTCGCCGTGAGCGTCAAAGAACTTCCAAACGTGATTCCTCGTTCATTTGACGCGGCGATCGAGTTCGAGCAGGTTTAATGAAAATATTCATAAATGCTGTGAAGAAAATTGCCAGAATGATAGCCGCACGATCACTGACGAGAGTGAAGCAATTCTTGGCCAGCAGCATAATTATGCGTAACAGAAACCAACGCTAGCCCCATATTGATTTCGCATGGTCGTTGCGCAATTAAATCATTGCACCCCTTTGAGCGGCTTCCGGCCGGCTACGCTGAAACGTAATACGATATCCGATTCGTTAGTCCACATTGCCCCTCGTACTCCATCCTCCTTGCAGACCTCCATTAATTAGTATCGCGCTGCAGATCAAGTTACGACGAAATTCAAGATAAAATCAAATCTTTTAGGATTTCAGCCAATGGACTATCATTATCGAGCTTATCTATCCTGCAATTGTAGTATTTTATTGGTTTCCGCACTTCAATGGTACCAACAGTTGGTTTAGCAGTTTCCATAATATCTAATAGCACCACTGTTAGTAATATTAAAAAAGGGAGAAACAGTATACATGCGTTGTAACATTTTACATTGATTCATAGCGTGCCATTGATATAAGATTTGCTTCACCAACTAAATAAAAAGGGATTAAATGTTAATGAAACAGTAAATTAATGACACTTCCTTTAACAATTGTCAGAATATATTTCATTAGATATTTTCTAATACCCCTACCCAACATGAAACAGGGAAGATCCGGTATACATAGACCAAAACTAAGATGCGAGTGTAGATGGAAAAGATGTCTAGAAGTACAAAACAGAGTTAAAACTGTTGGTTCCTTTTTCTTTCGATGTAGTTTCCTTGCCGTTCATTTTCTTTCCACGTTTGCTCGGTGGTCACTGGTCGAGCGTTCGTGCGGGAAGCTCGTATGGAAGGACTTGCGGCCTAGCTATCGCCGCCTTGATAAACAGTCGACCCTTGCTACTGGTAGAACCATTATTGGAAAAATTAAGAGGACCATCCATCGTCCGCGCAGCTCTCCGAACAAACCCGGTGCTTTCCCGCTGCTTTCTCGCCCAGCCGAGACCCGATCCACTGACCACGTAGTAATTGTGCCAGGATAACGATAACATACCTCCTGGCCAAGAGGCCACCGATATACCTTATGGGACATTTGGCTAGATGGGACCTCCGAGTTGTCGTGCGCGCGCCCTCCAAGAGCACTAGTGATATCCTTTCGCGTATTCATTATTAATGATATTCATTTAGTAGCGCTGACATCGAAGAAACTTTTATCAAGTCCCATTGAGCGTTCATACTGGATGTATTAAAGTTCTATGATCCTCAAATGAAGGTACCAATTCCTATTAAATATATAGGAACGAACGGCGTAAGTGAGGGGTAGAGGGATGAAGAGTGAGCATCAAAAAGCGATTGGTGGATGGGGTGGTAAATCGGCTTTCGTAAGAATGTTGGAAGTAACCTTCTTCCGGTCGGCATCAATTGTATGTATAGAAGCCGGCGGCGGGGCCCGCGAAGTGAAATCCCGTTCGCGGAGTATTGAGAACGTTAATAAATTCTCCAGTCTGCGTGGAAGGAACAAAAATTAAAATCCCCTTTATCCTCTGACGGTTGTAAGATTAAGTCGCTGGAAGATTCGAGATAAATCTCGGGCGAGTCGAGGTCACGTTCTTTCGTCTCGGCACGCAGCGGGGAGATAATCGTGAGATTTTCACCACGCGGAATACAGATGAATCTGTTGGCGGACTTCTTCGATTTTCGCCTCGTATGTATCTCTCTCCCGGCAAAGTCACGATTTCCATTTAAAAGCATCCCAACACTCCGCCGGCAGTGATGGCACAGCATCCCGCCATCTTTCAGCGCACGCTTCTTCTTCCTTTACTTCCTTAATTTCTGTATTTTTTCCCCTTCCGCCTCCGCCATTATTTAGCATCTCTTCATTCGCGCAGGGTAGCTGGGTAGCGCGCACAATGCCCTCGTAAGCATCGCTCATCTTTTCCACCACCCCTCGTCGTCCTCGGCTGCCCTCATTTGCATCCCTTAACACATCCTGTTCGTGAGTCGCTTCTCTCAATTCCTTCATCCATTACCTTCAGGGTATTCTTAACATAGCGCCATGCCGCCCCTCTGCCCGCGGTGTTCTAATCATATTATAAAGATTTATTTTATTACTATAAGCTATTATGTAATCATGTGCAATAATATCGATGAATCTGAACGAGGTAGTTCTTTCAAGGGTCGCTTTGACTTATGGATCGATGAGACAATTTGCCCCGGGCTCCCCACTCTCACGCAGTGAAGCACCGTTCGGAACGGTTGTGCCCGTCTTCGTCCAGTTCATTCGGCTTGTGGGGCTCATTTATATCCCTTTAACTCTACCTTCTGGCAGAGGAGGCAGGCGTTTTCAATTCGTGAGCGCCAGTCCTTCGGGCACCCGGACGCGATCTTCACCTCGTTACCTCCTTCCCCCCAAGTCTCCTTGCTTTCTCTCGTCCCCGCAATCCACCCTGGACAGACGCTCCTGACTGCCGAGTGCCAAGGCCGGGCATTATGGAAAGTGCGAGGGTCCTATTGATGCGATTCCGTCGTTAAAAGGCCACGCCGCGCCGTCGACTGGCCTGGGTTTCTCGACCCTTGCGCACGCGGCAACGGAGGCGACGACGCGACCCTTTATTAAATTTCTAATAACGGAAATAATTGTTATTGAGATTGAGCTGGAGAGGATGATGTTCAGTTCGCTCGGGCCAAGTCTGGACGTCATCGCTCTGTTTGCTCGCCGCCGAGATGATGAGGAACGATCGAAGGGGGATCTCGCCCAGCGGGAAGATGCCAGCTCTGATAATTCTATTTAATATCTGCGCTTCTGTCTTCAATGACTAGCGCACGACCCTCTACTTCTCGGTTTACCTCCCTCTCTCACTGTGACAGAGAGATTTGCTTGCTCACGAATCCCCACACTTAAAGCTACTCCTCCTTGGCGGTTTTGGATTTGAGGGGAATACTTTCATGGTCAATGCTGTTTGTCCGTTCATTCGAGTGCTCGCTTCTTGGTATCAACGTTATCATTGAAGGGCTATACTTACGGCTAAACTGGCCCGCGAGCTCTCTACATACATATTAGCTAATAGTCCAATTAAATTCGAGGCATTTATATAAATTTATATAAATTAAAAATTATACATTGGCAATGCAAATTTTGTAAAACACCGTTCACTGAATGGAATGGTTCCGAAGCCTATTTAGCAATACGAATATTCTTGGTAGGACGAATATGTACACATAAGGAGAGCTGTTGGAATGGAGGTTCAACCTTAAAGCGGCGAGCGGTTTCTGGTTACTGGAGGATGCTCCTAAAACAATTAGCGGATCAGCGGGTGTGACGTCTGATATCGCGCCCGTCATCGAATACATCCATCTCCTGTGGACTATTGTTTCATTGGCATTGCAGATGACAAATCGCGAAGCGGGCGGCATACAGCGAGGTCCGAGATCACAGTAAACACAGGCTGCGGCGTGCCATTAGCCGGCTAGAGAGGGATTCCGTGTTGCTTCATTCTAATCAACCGACGTCGGCGTCGGCGAACGGTGGTGCCGGCATCGCCGGGCGCGCCAATCAATTGCACACCCTGAAATCTCCCTAGTGGCACCCACTCCGCCGCCGCTCTCGCTCTTCGTTCTCTCATTCTCTGCTTACTCGCTCGCCCGGCTGCCTGCCAGCTTGCCAGCCTGCCTGCCTGCCTGCCTGCCTGCCTGCCTGCCTGCCTGGGTAGTCCTTCGTCTGTCCGCTTCTCCTTTTCCATCGGGACGAGCGAGCCGTGCACCGCCACCAGCACAACCACTACCACCATCAGGACCATCGCCCGCGCGGCACTGTTTTACCCTCTAGAGGATTAGCTAATGGTCCGTCGGATGTTTTATCAGACAGATTCGCACCGCTCCTGGTTGGAAGACGTGAATCGCTCTGTAAAAGGACATGGAGCGCCAATGGAAAATTGCTGGTACCGGAGAGCTAGGCTGGCTGCTCACTTCTCCGCCGTCTCTCTTTAGTTCTCTCCGTACCAAGTTCGTAAAGGGAACACGCCTTACCGACGCGCAGCTGTAAGACAGTCATCATAATTTTTATGTCCGCGGTACTCTCGGACTTGTTTCTAACTCGCCCTGTGCTTGCACACTCCCCGCCCTCCTCGCTGGATATAATATTCCCCCGTTCAGTTCCACACACGCTCACCACCCTGGCCCACAATCTTCTCTCCGGTAGGAGTGTTCTCGGTAGCCGGGCGTGTTCTAGTGATATTAAAATGGAGAGCACTATTAACTTTTATGTAGACCGAGAGTACTCTCGTTTCGTCAATTACGGATTTCGGGGCTGAGCGGCTGGGATTTTCGGGAGAGGTACGTGTGATGCAGTGGAACGCGGAATGTTCACAGATAGAGCGAAAAAGCGCAAAGGCATTCGTGGCGAATGCTTGGAGATTGAAGGGGTTCGAGGGCAGCACACCAGTGATGGAAAGAATGCACGGACGCACGATTTTACGTATTCCGCGCGCAACGCGAGCGATTCGTGGAAGTGGTTGAGAAGGAAGAGAGGACGAGAAGCGCATGAGGGGGCTGCAGAAAAGAAGAGGATGGAGTGTAGGGCTACCGAGAGGGTTTGATGGAGAAAGTGGATAAGGGGAGAGGCGATCGGTAGTGGGAGGAGGACTTGGGGGCTGGGTGGCCAGAGAGGGAGATTTCAATGGCAAGCAAATAGCACGAATCGTGGCCAATGGGCTTTCCCTTTGATTAAATGTAAATTGTGCGGGGAACGCGATTAGTACTCCCGGCACTTCGCCTTCAGTCTTCAATCGTTCTACCTATGGGTTGGTGTTCCTTTACACGAGGGCGGTATGGGCTGGCCAGTGGCGCAGTTTTCGCTCCAACTGCCCTAGCAAAGCGCAAAATCAGATTGGTTCGTACGATCTTCTCAAAAGTCGAGTTTGTTTGCCTCGCTCTGTCTCGAGCACTTTTCCGGACGGCTCAGTTTAAATCCACCGCCTTTCAGGCGGTACTGCCTCCTGGCACAGTCTGTTTTCGCCCTGCGATTCTGAAAGCACTGCCATTTACTGCGAAGGATCGGAATAACTCGCGTGAAATTAGTTTCCCTATCGAACTGTATCGCCCGGAATGCGAGTGAATTAGATTACGGCTTGTTAAACGCCGTTAAACGCCGAACGTTCGCGATTCCACGAAAGGGAACGAGCTAAATGCGAATGGCATTTCGGGCAGTTGCGAGAAAGAGCGACGGTTGTTGAAAAAGGTTTCGATTAAAATCTAATATGGCGTCGGTCGGTGAGTATGCTACATGAATCTTTGTCAAAACTCGTAGCAACCAAGAAGCAGAAGGAGAGGAAGTTGGAAAGTGTTTACGGGAAGGGAGAATGACGAAATTTGCATTTAAATCGCCTAGCCATGGCGCCGTTGCGTCGGTTGATGTCATCGACTCATCAATGGCCGAATCTTCCTCGTCCACTTCATTAAAGGCTATAGTCACCCCAGATTTAGCAGAACAGACTCAGGAGGGACGGAAATAAATCTAGCCAGTGACATAAGTGTTACGGCTAACTGGTAAATAGAGTCGCTTTCGGTCGACGCCTGTGGCATCGAGAATAACTAGCATCTTTCGCCTATAACTCTAACTATAAGTGCGGCTGAAGACTTGACCTGGATTCTTGGATACATGTTGAGCATGAAATTTAATATGAGCGCAAGCCGAAAACTGATAGAAGTAGTTCACAAACAACGAGTCAAAGTGGCTGTACCATAGTTGATAACAAAAGTGTTATTGAGAGTTCTCGAGACGGAAGAAATTCGAGCGTCGCTGAATTTTGCATCGCCCCACCGCGTTACCCGCTTATCGATCAATCGGAAATTGCGAAAGTTTCCCTCTACATAGGAACGGAGCAAATTTCTTCGATGAGGTTCAAACGAGGAAGAAGCGTGGCCCCGACGTTCTACTGCATGTATATCTTCGAGAATTCGATTTGCAATTACGGCAGTCCCGTTATTATCGATTGAAAATATCGTTCGTTCGCCGGAATCATCGGTCCATATACGGGCGATTTAGTGTACGGTTCAGTCTAGATTAATTCGCCTTATTATGTATGTACCTCATAATATCCTTCAGATCCTTGACATCGGAGTTGATTGTTACTGTTAATCAGAGTTATCAGCGGCCTTTTGGTTTATGTCTAAGAAGAACTAGCAATCCTAGAAAGATCAAGCTGATGTAGAATGTATTAGTCGGCAGCGTAAAAACCCTTGATCTTTATTCCAACTCTCGACAGTGGCGGCGCCTGCGCACGACCCTCTGAGGTAGATTACATCGGCCCAAGTTGGAACTTCCCTGTCCTCGTTTTTATCCCCGAGGCTCTTCGAAACAGTTGCCTGTTGCGCCGATGGATCCTCTATGTATAGTGTAGAGATGAAATGCGACTGGTATATGTACTTGAAGTCGCATAATCCGATTGGCTTCTCGGGGGTGCCGGGTGGTCGGAAAAGGGGCATCCGGCGAAAAGGAAGCCGATTCGCCGTCTTTGGAAATCCGCTGTGTACGAGCATCCCCGTGCTATCGATGAGAGCTAGAAAAATGGTGGAAATTGCTCGAGCCTCACAAGACCTAAATTAATTCGGTCGGGCGAGCGACTATAGCCTCGACTGGCTAGGATTTATATTGACGTAACTCTCTCTTCCTTGCGTCCCCCCTGCCCCTTCCATTCTCTCACTTAGGTTTTCTCTGCTTTTCCTTCCACAGCACCCTCCGCCCGCCTTTTTTCTGCCCCGCTCGGCCCACGAAGTGCTTGTGCGAGGGCTGACTGACAAGGTTTCGCCATTTCCGCGACGCGTCCGGTAACGAACTTCGACCTCCATAACTGCTGAAACATTTTCCAGCGGCGCGAGCGGGCACCTTCGCTGCATTGCTCTTTTATTATTTCATATTTTTCACTCCGCTCCGCGCCACAGTCCCTTCGAACTCAACTTTTATCGTCCACCGGAACGTGCCGCTACCACCGCTGTAAGTGCTTGCATGAATTAATTACCCGAATTAACAGCCACTATCAAACGGCGTACGGTTTACGAGGCCCCGACAGTATCCCAGCGATAGCAAACAATGAAAATTGCGCAAGTCATAAATATTAAAATATAACTGATCGTATTAAGCGCAAGGTAATATGGGGTTTCGCTGTGGATCTCTAAGATTTCAGGTTGCCTGCCGCCTGTGTCTGTGTGAGATGCGGAAGGAGGTCATGAGCACAAGAGAATTTTAACCAAGCGCGATAATTTGGTCATAAATCATTTAATTGTGGGCTCCATTCCCAGCGAGGCCCCTTGAGCCCCTCGCGCCTTTGCCGAGAGTCTCAGCACCTTACTCCTAAGATAACAGGTCCGCGTTAATTGTTTCAAACTTAGCCCCACGCCCCGCGGGGCGTACCCACTATTTACTGTGTATAATCAGTTTACACCAGCTCACGATCCTGCCTCTTAATCGAGGGACCTCGCACAGGCGAAGAGGAAACGTTGTTAATGTGAATGGACTTGCAAGTTCCACCACCTTCTTAATCTTGGGCTTTTTAATCCGGCGCTTTAGCAGCATCAAGTCTCAGCAGTCATAAGAGTTGCAACCACCTTTTCTGCAATAAGCTAGAGAGATAGATCGGTGCTCGGAGAGGCCCTTAATGTGTCGGCAACCATTCCCAGAGGGTTTCGGTCGTAAATCACTCTTATATTTTGCTACGACGTCTTCGTTACTCCCGTCGTGCCCTCGCATGCGTATGTCCGCAATAGCCCAACTTCTATCCCCGATGCTCGACGTCTTTTTAGGCTAAGAAGGGAAAACTTTCGGTATAACTTTTCGTAACCGAGTGACGGTAGTTTCGCTCGGCAGATAAGGCGCTCCTCATAACCACACCGGGATTTCACGAGTTGAAACTTTTTTCCCGAGAGCAAATCCGACGACGTCCTTGGTTGGCGCACCGCTTCTCCCAACTTTGAGTTTCCGGCTCCCAGAGTGCCAGGCTCGATCGAATGGACCTATTCGGCCGAGTTGCTAGAATGTTTCGATCTTTTTCCAAACTCTCCCAAATGACAGGCTAATCATGCAAATTGGTATTAAATTTATCTGGTTTATTTTTAACTCAATCTCTATTAGATTTTCATAGACTCTTGTGGCATTAGTACGTACACTGTATTGATGGATTATTGCTTCTAATTGTTAGCCTATTCCTATTATTATTGCAAAGCACGTACTGTTGGGACATTTAACAAATTTAGTCCGCCAATGTCAGACAGAATTAGATTCGCCATGTATTACTCACCAGTATACATATGTATGTATTTACTGCGAAAATAAGTTTCCGCTGTCGTTCTGTCGGCAGTTAAAAACTTATCCCTCCTGGAATAAATCCGCCAAGTTCCAGTGGTAGTTTTCGCGGACCCCCCTCTCTCTCTCTTTCTACGAGAATTTGAAGGTGGCAGATCCGCAAAGTGGATTAGGCTGCTGGAACAACTTTTGTGAAGCTGCACATTCGACCCAGAAGTTTACATAGTCGCATTCTTACTCCCACTCCCTTTAACGCCCAAGAAACTCTTGTATTTGCCAATATCTTTGAATCCCCCTGATTTTTAATTGGCTTGATCTTGCATAGTCTTGAGACTGGTTTAAGCACGTGACTTAAGTATGAAATGTAGAAGTTCAGTCGTGAAAGTTTGCTCGAGTACAACCCAGCGCACGATCGTAATTGACGAATGAGAATCTCAAAAGGCCAGTTCAGTTGCTCTCCGTGACCGCGGGTATTAGACTTGAAGGCGGCTTTTATCTGGAAATTCGAGGATTGGACCGAGAAAGCTGTTGCACTGCCGTATTACCTCTTAATCAAGCTCATAGCATCTGCAGACAAGCACGACCACTCGTGCTTTCTCTCCAACAGATTTGCAAGAGTTTGGATAACAAGCCTATTGTGAAACCCAATATGCTGAGTATAACGAGCGAAAAAAATTGTGTTTTCTCTAATGGCCGAGCGAGTGTAATCCCAGACAGACCACGACTCGCTACATTCGGTAGCGATTCATTATGTTTATGTTTTTATGTATGCGTCCACCCACTTAGGATTTGCCTACCCTCATTCGTTATTTACATTTGCGCACCGAGGGAAGTAATTCAGTGCCGAAACTTTCGGGATGAGCTTGATGTAGTGAAAACACGGGCGACTAGACATTTTATTAGATATTTAGCACACATTGAATAATTCTAGAAGGAGCACACTAATGAGCCAAATGAATGTCCGCATTAATCGCGATCGAACATCGTCCAAGTTCATTATAACAGCTATTAGTAAGAGTTCACCACACCAGGCCACACTATGTTTTATGTTGTTTTAACAAAGTTTATCTCCTTCAAACATTGGTGTAGTATAGAAGACACCTTAATTTAGAACTGAAGCAGCAACAAAGCTTTCGTAACTGGTATATTCTCTCGAAGTTTCCTTATCGTTTCGTCCTTCTTGAAAGAAACAAGCTGGTCGACGTGCCGCGAGGAAAATGTACTTTAAAAGTTTAGCTGCTGCTTTATTAAGAATGGATTATCTCCGTTGCTCTTCGGCGGTTGGATTTGTTTAAACTTACCCGGGAAAGTTAGTAAATCCACCTGTTAGTCACTTCGATATCTTAATCCCTAATATTTTTGTAACGCTCTACATATTATATGTTTATACGAGAACTTTGAATTCTTGTGGTTCTATGCTTGACGCACTAATGGGCGCCGCGGGCGTTCTACTCTTAAGAGACTGAAGAAATGTGAAGTAGGACTTTAGTCTCCCGCACTGCAGCAGTTACTGAAGACGGTATAATCACTTTAATGAGCGACTCGAGAGGAAGTGCATGGGAGTAATTTTTTCCGTTATGACCTGATCGATCACGAGCAAGGGAGCGGATATCTATTTAGCCAATCTGAGAAAGTTTGTCGGCGCATTGGGAAGGACACTCTGTTATTCCAAAGCCGTGATGCCTCTGGAAGGACTCTTTGTCGAACGGTTTGACCCCTCCTCAGTTCTACGAGGGTCCTTCCTTTTCTTGAAACCTCCCTCGTGCTGCTCGAACCCACTCACTGGCTAACGAGACACATCGATTCGATTCAAGGATGAACTTTCCTCGAGGAAAATCGTCAGACGCGATTAAAGCAGAAAATTGCAGAGAGCACGCGATAAGAAAATTTAATTCTTCATTAGGTGGTGGTCGTTCCACTGTCGGACTGTTAATTATCGTCCGTTCGGAATAATTGAGCGAGTGGAGCAGTGTAACTTATAACGAGACCCCCTTTCGAAACCACCATAATTAATCGTAGTCCTTAAAATGGGCAACTCGAAATAAATGCTGTAATTACTGTTTGCCGTGATTTACCGGCTACTCCCTTAATGATCGGCGTTCAATATACTATCGTAAGCAGCGCCCTCGAACTCCTCGAGCATTCCGACTCTATTTAATTCAAGACGTGCTTTTAAAAATCACGATTCCTGGAATATAGCGTCGAATTAGAGTGAAGTTGCGCTGTTTCGTATTTAGGGCCCCAAAGCTCGTTCCATAAAAAAAATTAAAAGGTACATACAACCGGAGGTCCTGATAACAAACAACTCTGCATTTGTTATCTTTGGGTTTACTGACTTCTCTCATCCCTCGGTGCACAAACCGATCCTGATTCGGTTCGATGTCGCCGAAGGCCTCTGATAATAGCGGAGTGCTGGCAACAAGAGAAGCAGGATGTTCCTGCGCTTCCATTATCGGAAGACTTATCTCCGTTCGCCTGATTGGTTTCTTCCCGTGGCTGCGAAGAGATGAGTGCACATCCATCGACGTGAAGGATCTTCTATCGGGGCACCAGTTACCATTCGATACCTCGAGAGAGCATCCTCGCCCTCCTCCCTCTTCTTCCCACCTTTTATCGGCTATTTGCTAGTCCCTTCGAATTTATTATGCTATCGACGAATTGCCAATTGATAGCTTGTTATTACGCGCGGAATTTCAAGCAGCGCGTCCGAGGAGACTTTCGCGGCTTATGCTGGAAGCACATGATCACTGCAGTGGAATGGAAATTACAATGAGGGTGCAGAATACATATAATTTAATAGAGTTTTCGGGATTTCTTTGATTGAGAGGGTTCACAAAAATTGGCCTCTAAAGGAGGTACGAGAAGAAGCGCGGAACTTATTAACTTAGGGTGACAATAAGATCGGTCGCAAATGGCATAAGCTCGACTCGTTGACTGGGGCTTAACACATCGTGTATACACGCAGCCACTTTCGTTCATGGGCTCCCGGACGGTTTACCGGATGGATTAACTCGAGGGTTTGTCGAGAGAAAGTTCTTAATGTCGTAATGAAAACAGAGGGGCTGGTTGGTTGGCTGGCTTGGCCTGGACGAGTCTAGACGCGCTCTCGGCTGCTGTGAAGGGAAGGGCCGGTCGACTAAAAAACTCGAATAATGTCTACGACTATCGCCTTCGTCCCTTCCCCCTGCCGGTTTAAAGTGCATTTAATCCGATAAAAGGGAAGCCTCGAGTTTCTGGATACGGTGTACACGAATTACCATTGAACAATCCGAGCGTCGTCCTTTCCCAGCTTTCTCGAGTACCTCCCAACTTATTGTTAGAGTCCACGAGAAAGCCACCCTCTTTTCTCTCCCTCTTTCGTCATTCTCTGTGCGTTGCTTCGCCCTTGCCACCGGCCAACTCGACGATTCGATTTAATTATTTCGTGAAAGGTCGCCCGAATCCACATTTAACGCCGGAAGTCGATTTGGGCTTCATTTCCCCCTTGCACCCGCTCACTAACCAACCTGTCGCATATTGGGATAAGTTGCTTTGTATTATTGATATCGAAATTACCTTCTAACATTGATTTAGCCCATGCTATCTGTCGTTAAGGGACTAGCCAGTCCCGCGCAGCGTATGGAAAATTAAACCCTCCAATATTAATTCCGCCTATTAAGCTACTACATTTGCGACGATCATTGCATATTGCTCCCTCAGCAATATGCTGTTTCCTTTTGCACTTGAGCTCACTGTATTGTACTGCTTTTCCACCGCAAGTAGCTGGGCGTGCATCAAGCGTATAAACAGAACTAACCCCAAGGTAGCTCAAACCCCTATAGAGTTCTTGTACATATATATCTTACTCCGTTTCTACGAAGATTGAATTCCACGAGCGTGAAAGGTTGTGTCGAAATCACCAGGTTCGGATAATGGTCAAGCGAACGTGCATATATCGCGCCCTCTGGATGGAAAAGTGCATGGAAATAATAGCCGGACTATACATGGTAGTATGTGGGGCATGGCGGCTGGCGGTTATCGTCGCGGCCTATCTGCAGAGCTACATCCCCAATTTATGTGCCCTGTGCCCATTGCTACGTTCTACTCTGCTCAGCCGGGCGCGTGTTTGTGCCCGGGAGATTTACCGGCACCCCGGGGTGAAAACGATCGCGTAGCGTTTGTCGAGCAACGAACAAGACGCGATCCGAATATATTCACTAGTCCGCTCTTCTACACCTCCTGCGTCCAACTCCCGCAAAGCCACCCTTGTGTGAGCGCAATACACGCGACACATGTTTCCGGTACAATTTAAGCTTACATTTCTCGCAAAAAATGAGCGCGCCTTCATTACTGCGCGCAGTGGAGTTCAGTCGGTTCTCTCTCTTTTTTCCCTCACCCTTTGCCTGTTTTATTTGTATATTAAACACAGGAGAAGCTTGTTCTTCTGATAAGCGTGACTCATTTAGCAACCAGGGCGATTTGGTGGCTTGAGTTTTTCGCGAATTAAATCAAACGAGAGGTTTATTTGAGGGGGGTAAGCGAGCTAGGATACGATGGGATTACCCTTCCTCGTGCTATACCTCCGATCCAATTAATTCAGCGGTCTGGAAGAAATATCGCGGTTGCGAGCGGCGCCTGGGAGTAACTGACCACCGTTCGAGTTCACTTCTCCCTTTCAATTCATTGCAATAATAATTCAATTTGATTCGCGTTCGAACTATTGCCCACGTGTGTCCGAACTCAAGGGAGAGGGGGAGAGAGAGAGAGTGAAAGCGAGCTAGAGCCGAGCGAATGGCTGAGCTCAAAACTTAACTACGGCCGGCCGGTCGCCGCTCGCCGGCCGCTCGGTTCAGCCGAAATCAAAAGGTGACTCGTCAGGAAGTAATCCTCCGTGCAAAAGCAAATTGAAACGTCGAAACGTGCCGCATGTAGATTAGACCAACTGGTTACTCGTGCGTCCCCTTTTACCAGCTCGGCGCCACGCCACTCGCTCACCCGCTTTCGTATATCTCTTCTGCATGGCACACACCACCCCCGTGCCGATCTACACGTATAGACGTGGCGCATGCCGAACACACACGGAGCCCGGTCTGGACTCCCACACGCGAGCCTCCTGTTTGAAAGGACACGTGACATCGAACACCATGAATAGCTGGGGAGGAACCCCTTCGCCGAATGAATAGTCATTCCGCTACGCTCTCACGAAGATATACGTAACCCCGAGAGTTCGGCCTGCATCCACACGCACACACATATATCCGTAGACTCTCTCTCTCTCTTTCGTTTAAGTTCATCAGCACCGACGTGTCTGCTTCGTACCCCTGCGGTCGCTGTCTTCTGGCATTGAGCATCTACGCTGCAAAGTAATTTCCTTCGGCTCTGCTTTGCAGTCCCCGTCCACGGGCGACTGTTGCCAGACAGAAAAAGATTGTTTGATTCCCGACGAAAGAGATGCTCCGATTACAGATTCCATATATTCGATATTAATTATTGACACAGCATCAATATGCTCAAGGATCAGCGGATGTAGCTAATACTCATTGGCCCTTTTCGCTGCAAAAGCAGCGCAGTCCGATCGAGTTTCGCTCGATATCGTGCGATATAAGAAGAAGTGCTTTAACCGTACTGGCGAGCGGTTGCTTATACACGTACTTGTAATTGACGCCTGGCTTGATACGTCTACGAGTTCCCTTAGTGAGTTTCCTCAAAGCAACGCCGGCTTTGCATTATTATTAATCTACATATAATCTAGGAATATTTAATATTACACCGAAATGATGTCGTTCACAGGTGATACACCCTCGCAGGTAGTAGAGTATCCCGAGGTTTAATCGGATATCCTCACTACACAATGTCGTCAGAGCAGAGTACGATAGTTCGATTACCCTGTGCTGTTTATCGATTGCACTTTTCCGCTGGAGAATGTGTGGAGAGGTTGAGAGAGTGTGTAAATGTGTACGTATAGTCTATCAGCAGCGGCAGATTGGACGGGTTATCACGCAGGCACGTTCTCTCGCCTGAAGCGAGTAGCCGGGTGTCAGTCCCTGGCAGTTGCTTAACTCGCTCTCGTTGTCTCCGAAAAAATATGATTGATCGCACTGCCCCAGCGAAGTGGAATCTTCGGTACACACGGATCCGATGCGAGGGCGCACTCCCCCTATTGTGAATAGCGGTATATGTATGTACACGAGATGTATTAAAAAGTCTGGACACCGTGCCGGGTAAATAAAGCGAGCCGACGCGGCCACCGAACCGACAGATGAACGAGTGCGCGGCGGTTTGCCTGGCTTGTTTTTCCGTTTCGTTGAGCGACGTGTTCGCTGAGCAAACTCTTTCCATTACTTTCCCATAAGTACATTAAAAGCCCTTTCATGCATGCGCGCACTTTCTGCCGCCCTTCCCGTTCTCCGCGTCTACCGCATACCGTCACCAGTGTCCTCGTTCAACGACACTCTCCCATTTTCGACCCAAACGATATTGCCCTCGCAACCAGACTTTTCTGCGCCTGCCGGCTCACGTTCCGATGCGCACACTCGCCGACCGCCAGGTATATTGGCACATCACAGTTGTCGGCTGGTCATTCAAGCATTTCGATCGAGCCCAGTGCATGTGTAGGCCCTCGAAACCAGAATCACGTCAACCTGAATATACTATAAGCCCAACAGGCAGTGTGCTCTACCGCACAGCGCAGCTTCTGCTAAGTATGAGAAGCGAAGCAACTTTTTAGCGCGGCGGGAAATCCTCGATAGTCGCGAGGCCGTCACCGCTGGCGACCTTCTGTAGATCTTTCGCGCGCACGGTAATGCCACACTCGCCGGCTAAATGAAAGTGGAGTCACAAAGGGAGTATCCATAGGACAAAGGGGAGCGTAATGAAAAGTGTCCGGCTGCGACAGTTGGCGATGCACTGTGTGGGATGAAGGATACCTACCTACCTTCCTTTTTGAGAGGGTCCTCCCGCCGGAATCCGGTGCAGCCGCTTCCAACCGTTGTTTCCGCAGAGATGATAGCCCTTTCACCTGCCCGCCGCCCCTTGTATCCGATTCCCCAGACTTCTTCCCTCTCGCTCTCGAAAACCTTCGAGGACAGCAGCGCCGGACAAGGAAAGGGATTCGATGAATGCCGATGAAGAAGGGAATGGACGGAATTGCAGCCGCTGAGAAACGCGATCCGGTGATTAGCATTCAGACATTGGCATCACGCTTCTACTTCTCATTTATTCTTTTTGGCAGACCCCCCTTTTCCCTCTCCCTACTTTTCGATGCCTACCCTTGTTCATTGTCTCGATTATACAGCGAGGCAGGCCTATCACGATGGTTGTGGTGGTCGGAGATATGCTATCTTATGGTTTTCTTAAATGGAATTTTATTCTAAGAAGTTGCGCTTAAGTGTAGCATTTTTTTATGGACATGTAACTGATAGTTCCACTGGTGTCCCCTGCATTCTTCGTTTATCGTCCGTCTGCCGGCAACTTTACTGATTGCCCTTTCCCTTCGGACTAAGTTCTGACAGAGCATCGGACTCACGTTTTCTGCTGGAATGATGGACATATCGCGCGCCAACCGGATTTGCCACCCTTCTCTACTGAATCTACCTCCGAATCCAAGAGAGCCCATCTTTTTTATGTGACTTTAATACGCACCCCCTGCACGGGTATGAAAGTAAGCGTTGCGGATGATGACAATGCTGGAGTGGTAGATAATGGGTGAAATTAAAAATGTGACAGACAGAACTGTCACGGCCCGCCGGAGATAAGCTTTTTAATTTTGCAATGAGTAGCTAACGAATCTAATCGATTCGTTTAGAGGACGCTTACCAGTACAATACTGATTGAAGGATCGCTTTCTTTTATTGGGGACATCCGATACGGATTTCAATGAAATTTTAGTTCTGTCTTTTCATCTACGTAACCGGGAGAGATCCCTTGCCCTGCGACAACTCGTGACCTTCACCATTTCTAGCACACTTCGCCGAGATTGGAGAACATTTTCTCGGTTAAGGGAGCAGTATTTCCAGCTCCCTTTGTATGGGGCACTAAACTGGTCTGGATTGTCCTTTATTATTCACTGGAGGAGTAACCACAGTTATGGAGTAGTAGTATTTCAACTTGCGACCGCGACACGGAAGAGCAGAATTAGTGAGGGATCCGTGGTGCTGTTCGCGCTGAACATCCTCGCGCTGACAGTAAAAGTCTAGAAATACCGAGGCGTGCGGTACTGGAGTGCGGGCGCGTTTCACTAGCGCTCATCCATAAAAAAAAAGGGTCGCTTTCGAAGTTCGCCTTGGCGAATCGACGTTTTCACGTGCCGCCATCGCATTCACGTCAATCCGACCTAGATTTCGCTTGGGAAACTTTCACGTTCGCTGAAATTTCCAGGCGTCGAATTTCCATGCCGGGCGTACCTAAACCAAGCCAGGTAAGGCTAATGCCAGGCGGACGTTACAGTGAACGTGAGGGAGGTTCTCGCGTGTTACCATTGACGGTGGTAGAAGTGTAAAAAAAGAGAACTTTTCAATGCACATCCAATGAAAATGCGATGCACATCGTTTAAGAGACGATTCTCTGTTGTAATCCGCTTTTTACTCACTTTATCGGTGTCGCGTGGTGCTGTCTCGAACGTGTCTTTTGCGGCGTCCTGTGAATGTCGCGAAAATTGTACAAGTGTATCGAGCACAGATGTTGTCGAACTGCTACTGAACTCAGTACGATCTTCCCACTTCGATAGGCTTCCACCCCCACCGCTTATTTAGGGTATCATTAGCGCGAGATTTCTTATTTATTCTCGTTGAATCCGAGAGCATCAGTACCCAAGTGCATTGCATGATTCTGGTGGGAAAAATACTGCGTTCATGTACACACATCTGGAAGGCGAACGGGCAAGAGCCCGTTCCTAGTCACCTCTCGAGTTCGAAAGAATACATCAATCACCGCGATATGAAAAAATCTGCGTTACTCCTTCGCCACTGGCAGCCTTTACGAGCGAAATTCATCTAAAAATTTAATCACACCAGAAAAACTGCGCTTGTCACGTCACGGAATTGTGCCGAATTCGTTTTCAGTATTCAATAGGTCCCGACGCGCTTGACAATTCTCCCATCGTCGCGTAACTTTCAACATTCGCCAAACTGAAAGCTTGCAAATAAATGGTACAGTCGTGGAAATTACAGCGAACCAATGGAAAAATTGATATGTTGTTTGAGTGTATCTTGGTACAACAGTCTCAGACCGCTTGTTGCAGCTATGGTGAAGCATCGTCACCCCAACAGTTCGTTTGCTTAAAGGGGGGAGGTTCGGAAAATCATTACTAGGGTTTGCAATAATTCGGGCGTAATGTCTTTATGGCCTCTTCCGACACATTACAGCGCGCTCCTTCTGCACGGATAGAGGGGGAGAGTGGGAGTGGCCGTGAGTGAGCGACCAACTTGGCGTTATAATGAGAGGACGGCGGCAAATCTGTCTCATTCGCAGAGGAGATCCTATTTGGAGAGTATTGCCGGAGTGTGCGGCATCAATCGCGGATATCTTATCATCTCCATCTGGCCATAAAATCTGCTGTACCTCGTTAGCCATGCTTGTTATGTTCCGCACCCCAAACTCGGCTCTCCGTGCCCTGCACCACCACGGTATCCCGAACCACCCCTTACAGAGTCCGTGTGTTTCTCTGTAGTGGTTAGCTGGCTGGCAGGCGCTTCGAAATCATTCTCTGCACTGTGTACCTTCGAACCCATCCTCGACTACCCCTAATTACTTTGAGCGCGGCTTAACAAGTGATCGGCCGCACAGTGAGATTGTGGTTTGGGAAATATGTATAATGGGGCATACATTGCACCGTGTAATTAGTTGCGAGGAAGGGCGGTATAGTGAAAGGGGATGCGGCTCTTCACCATGCTATCGGAACAAATCGGCCCGACTGGACCTTTCCATTGAAAATTGTCGAGCAGAATAAACGCGACGCCAACGGGTTCGGTTCATTCTGCGGATTAGAATAGTGAAATTAAAAGAGTGATTCATGCTTGGTCATTAGAACTTTACGAAGTGAACTTTGGTGGAAACCTTTCACGGTCCGGGTATTTTTTGCGGCAGCAAATGCAGATTATCTTTCAAAGATAAGGGTGTGTGTTTTTCCTCCACTTCTATGCCGCTGGTTCCGCTTAGTGAATCGTGCGAATCAATACTATCTTTATGCGTGGGACCCAATGTTTGTGAAAGAGTAATTCTGCAAACTAGCGCACGATATTTCGCGGGGCCATCAACAGGCCGAAAAAAGCCAATTCGAGTGCGAGCTCGCAACACTAATTGGACGCTTATCGATGGGGGTAAAATGGTGTACAAAACGAGATCGACGCGCGGCCGTACTATGACCCGTCGGTAATCCCAATTAAAAAAGCGCGGAAAAGAACGGACGCTTAATTCTTTTTTTCTACAATCTGCATCACGACCGCTAAGCCGTATCCCTCTTGCGGTTAATGAACCACAGGGAAGAGCGCATTTTCGCCTCTTAATCCTTTCGCTGAGGTAAAATTTAACATAGAACGCCCGTTACAAGCGGCAGTTGCAAGTCATCGGTATGAACTTCAAAACGCCTACAGGTGCTAGTACCGGCAAAGAGGTTAACAAACGATTGCAGTTCGTCGCACGGTCGACTATAATAGAACATGGAATCCGTTAGCCGTATCACAAAAATTAACAGTTGTACTGCACCAACTGTTCCATTATGAAATGATTCGGCAAGTAGTCCGACATATCTTGTCCAAGTATCTTGAATACATTTTTGTGCCACTGCTTTTTGCCAGAATCTACAGTTTCCCATCGGGATCCCCTTGAGGCTCTCGATATAATCTCTCTGATCTCAAGTGACTGAAAGCAGCAGTGGGATGGCTTTTAGTACGATTGTAATCGTGCCCTATCTCTGGGCGAAATGCTTGCGTGACCGCGCAACTTTTTCGTCCGAGTAGTGCAGTCTCACATCTATTGTTCTGCAAGTCTTCAATAACTTCCCCCCATTGTGAGTGTGAGCAAATCGAATCATCTTTTATCACGTTCGTCCTCAATGTCGTGGAAGGATTTTTGCTCAATTTTTGGAAGCTCTTTTTCAGTTGCCGTTGAATATACTATTGCAATGAATGCGGAATTAGTGAAATGAGTTAAAAGTTCGACTGACAATCCACACATGTGATATGAAATATCACTTATTTCACTTGTATTACTTTAATACCCATACTATGCGGCAGCCTCCCTCCCGGTAATCGAATTTGAACCCCTGAATTCTGCACAGTTTCTGTAACAGGACTACCAATCTCTCATCAAGTAATATATCCCAAACACGGAAATGGGATTCCCAAAAGTGCGACGAGTGAACTGTCGTCAATGGAGTAATCTTTTGACATTGCGCCTATGAATAGTGATGGTAGGCCGTCGGGCATACTTTTTTTTAAAAAATTGAAATATTAATCCAGCAAAAGAGTCAAAAAATCCGGAATAAAAAGTGATTGCGATGAATAAGAACCCACGAGCGCTACTCAAACAGTATGTGGGTGTTTTTCCAATACTGATAATGCGTCTCGCTGAACTATCCGATTCGCGACAAAGCGCTCTGGCCGTACAAATGATAAAGTTGCCAAAGTACGCAGGTCTCTCCTGCTCCCATGCCAGTCGAGTCACGGCGGCTGGTTTAAAGCCTGACAAACGGGCTCAACGAATGGCGCGGTCGCGTTTTCAGTTACAGTCAATGATCAAATGCACACGGCAAAAATTGCTCTCCGCAGTGTAACTCGCTTGAAAATTGATTCCGCCCGCCAGAATGTTTTTTATCTTCCTTTCTTTGCCCGTACCTGCCTGTGCCGTATACCTCGAAAAATCTGCACTATGCTCGCCTCACATTCGCCGTTGCGTCGCATTGTACACTGTGTTGGCCACGCGGTTCGGTAACAGTTTTTTTTGTCAGCGGCTCAACAGTTTTGCTCGATGCAGTTATTCAACCTTCTCCGTTCCTCTTTTTGTTCCAGGTAAATATTCACACTGAGTTTTGAACGGGAAGAGTTTTGGCGAACGAGCGGGGATGCGTACTGGCCGAGTTGTGTTGCATACACCTGTATGCGCTATGCGGTGGAGAACAGACTTTCTCAGTGGTACGATTTTCACGATTTCACAAAAGTCTCCGGGATCAATTGTAATTGTCAGCCTGCTGGTAATACCGGGTGAAGCGCATTGCATAATAAGATGTCTGGGACGGAAGTGCAGTGCAAGCTTTCGAACGCATATATCCTTGTGCACTCCCAGATGGAATGATTGTCCGGAGCCCGTGAAAGATATTTTCCGCGGCTGCTGCGGAAATTTACATTTCACCGTGATCGATACACACCCATCGAGTGCATACATTCGTCAGGAGTGGAGTACTGACAGACGAGGCCGGAATAGGTGAAAACGCGTGGAAATGCGGCGATCATTCCGCCGTTGTCGAAAACCCCCTTCGTTTTGCAAATCTCCTCAAGAGTGCCACGCTTCTCTATCCCCATCTAGTGTTAAGACTCGGCCACGCCTGGAACTTGATCTGAATCCAGCAAAAATATTAATTTGATTATGACTCCTGTTATCAGACTCACCGAGACGAGTGGATTCCACTTGCTGTATTTGCCAGATGGTCGATTGTCCAACTTAGAAATTATCGCCGGCTTTTCTCCTTTAAGTTGAATCGTTTCCGCGTGACGTCCTCTTCCCATAACCGAAATCCGCTGCATCTATGTCTGCAGCAGACACGTGCCACACGGAAGAAAGCGATAGAATCTCGTGCGCCTTGGAAGGGAATAGGCGTTCAGGGCTCTACCCCATGGATTTTACTCGCTCGTACATTTGCCAGGGAATTTCATAGGTAGCATGTGTTTTTATGGTTTATGCGTCTGGCTCTGGCAGGGATGAACCCCTTACAAGACATAGGACCGCCATCGCCTGCGGAAGTTTATTGTCCTCTCGAACAATAAAATACATTGGGCACCGTTTTTATTTTCATTGCGTTCGAGATGTCCAGTCAACTGGGGATATGTCGTATTTCTGCTTGGACATTTCAACCGTCCACTACGCAACGGGATTAGTCGATATAAACCCGACTTCTTTGACGCTTTCTGAAAAGAGCGTCCGTCTTTTTGATTTGCACTTGACAAAATCAATAGGAATTTTAGGTGATTGAGGTAGCGCTAAGAAATGCCGGATTTAGATTAACGAAGTGCTGTACGGATTCGTGGAAGGTTTCAATCGGTATACATATTCCTTTGTGCGAAATGTGTCAGTGAATAGTAGGAGACTTGGGGAAACGAGTGAATAATATTAACTGATAGACAGTTCGATCTACGATGAGGTGAAGGCGGACTATAATTTGAAGATTTGACGGGGCACCAGCATGACAGGCGTCAGACGACGCAGCTACGAAAAGGGGGGCGAAGAGGAAACTTCATTAACGTTATGTCTACCCGAGATAAGGAACGACAAGCGATTCATTCCAACGGATCATCTTATCTTATTCACAATGCAGTAGCGATATCATATATAACTAGAATTGCAATTTGCAATCTTGGCAGTTCCATGCCAATTTAGAACTAAGATTCATGACCTCGCCTCGAACACCAAGCCTCAGACGCTAGTCCAACTCTCGGACCCTAAATCCCTGACCCAAGTCCAGCTTGATCTAGGATCGCGGTTATCGGATTTGAAAAGTTGAGAATCCTGAGTTTTGGGTCCGGGTTGAAGTATAATGGGCCAGACAGAACCCTGGTGGTTCGATAAGACGAGTACTGAGTTGGCATGGTATGGTGCAGTGGGATTGGGGATGAGCTGAAGTGGCTTAGAATAGGCCACGAAGATCTCAAGTGAGCCGAAGTGGAAGCAGGCGTAAGATCAGTCGAGACGCGTTAGGAAAGTCTCGATTGGAAATACGTTGACTGGTTGTACATGCCATTTACTGTTAAAGGATGTTCGATATTTTCCGTCGACTCCTTGAAAGCTGACTTCTCATTCATTGAGCAGCCAGTGTTTACATGTAAGAGATATAGAGAGAACGAGTAGCGCGTAAACGTATGTGGCAGAATCATAGAAGCCTCTTGTCTTCATGGTGCATTATTTCCCGCCTGTAAGCGAGAGCTGCTATCGGGCAATGACAATCCCGCGGGTTTGTCTTGTGGCTGAAAGCATTGAAGCTGTGAGCTGGGCTTCACGATACGCCTTTCCAATATTGAAACACACGTGAAAGAATACCTTCATAATGATCTCGGCGGTAGTGGGATGCGTGGAAATTACCTCAATGTGCAACGGTGACACAGGGCAATAAGAAGAGCGACGGCCTTAGTGTCGAGTACGTAGCTATCATTCTCGAGTGGAAGCATGAAAGGGCATCGCGCGTCGATCGCCTCCGACTCCCTTTCCACATCTGCACACGCATGCCAACACTGGGAATATTCTTTTCACCCCTAAACCCGAACAAAATACCCCTCGAGCGCTCCACGGCCTGGAATTGATGTTCACCTTTGTCATATCAGGACTGTAACTGGTTACCCTTTCACTGCTCTCATAATGTACTCCAGTGTTTTTCCTCTTCAAGGGAAAAAGCGGTGTATAGAGCGGCATTATACAGATTTTGAGCGACACGCATTTTGAATACACACGACTATAAAGAAATTCATCGGCTATAGAAATGATGACTACCTGGAGCCACCAAGCAATTTCCAAATTACTTAACACCCTTGCGCCGGCACGAGCTGTGGCGAGCACTTCCCCAGTTGTTTTTACAGTGGTCTTCCATGGTGGCATACGATATTTACGAGTGCATACAGTATGTGGCCGCGTATAATGGCCACGATACATTTCCCTCGACGCGTAACACGCTAGCCCTCCGCTCAGTTACATTATTTATCACTCGGTATGGTCATTTGTACGACTCTGAATATTTCTCGGTACGCGTGCACTCGCATGTGCGGCTCTATCGACTGATCTAAAATCGGCCCGGGAACGGCTTCGACGTGGAAAAACAAGGAGTAGCCATCGGAGTGGCTTGGTTCCGCCAATCGGCCTCACGGATTTGCCCATTTCCAGTAACTTGGCAATCATTCAGTGAAGCACGAGCCATCCATTCTGCGCGTCACGGCGTTCATGCATCATACGTGGAACAGCTGCCCCGAGCGGCGAGCGCCGAGCGTTCAGTAACAATCACCTATTTAATTATTTCGATCGAATTGGCAAGGAAGCCTGGGAATCCGAGCGCGCTCAAGGTACGAGCAGAGATTTTCCTAGATGCATTTACTCCGAAGCTTCAGGACCATTGACGATAGTCGGCGGAGGGGGAAATAGAGAAGCGTCTAGGTGAGATAGGGTGGTCCGTAGTAACGTTCGCCACTCTTTCCTTGGAATCTATCGCGCGACCCTCCTTCCCTATTACCCTCCACCCCCCTCCCCTCCCCCTGGCCCCTCCGCCATGCCCGCCGTACTTCCGGCGGCTCCTATCGATTCCGGCCGGTATACAAATCCACCTTCAGGTAACATTAGTCACTCGGTGCTTCCACTGACACGGCCCACCGTTCCGGATAGAGGACCCTCGCCGCCTCGCCTTGCTCGCCTTGCTCGCTCGCCAGTCGAGCCAAGCGGACTATGAGAGAAGGAAGACGTGGCCCCATAGAATCGAGAAGGCAGCCAGGCGGCGTTCGCTGTGTGCGATTCCCTACACGTGGACGGAGTCTACCACACTGGCAGCGTCGCGAGTCCTCCTTTCCTCCTTGTCCCTCTTTCTCAGCAGGGCGTGTGAAGTCACGGGGCTGGCAGCGCTGGCACTCGCACGCGCACGGGGCTGTCTTGGGCTAGCTTTCCTTCCACTAGGCCCACATGTACTTAGCCCAAGCTATACCAGCTCTCCTTTCTACCCCCAGAGCGGTGACAGTTACAAACGACGCGTTATCTATAAGGATTGTACGGCGAGAGGGCAAAAATGGCGAGCACCTGCTCGCTCTATATCCGTCCTATTGCGATTTCTAGCCGTCTCGGCCCCGGTCTCGAGTCGCTGAGTCCACCCAGTGAGCTCCCCTCGCCTGCCACCCTGCCAGTCTACGTCGACCTGCTCGACTAAATCTCTTTGCTTCCTCTGTAAACTCAACTCAACTATCGATGAACATTGCACCGGCTGCGTCATGTTTCTTCGACTGGTTTTCCAATTAGTCGTATCAACTGAGCACCCATCCGCTATCTTAACACGGATCGGAAAAGAATCAGAGCACAAATGACAGCGAGACGACGATTTTGTTGCGGTAGAGATTGAATTGAGGTACAAGTTGCTGGCTATGGAAGTGCAGTGGTATAATTCGACACAGACGATAAACTTGAATATCTTGTCTTGCCTGGTTAGGAGGTATAATACAATTTGCGTCATAGTTGAGCAAGAATCATGAGAATAGAGCGACGACAATCGGGCATTCCACTAACTGCATTATATGTATGTAGTTCGGCGGAGACAGTGACTCGCTCGTCTTATGTTAGAACAGGCCGTCTGGGATGAATCCAATTCTTGTCGCCGTGTATATGATATATGTACCAAAAGCTCTCGCACATCGTGACTGCTGCCAAGTAAACTCGTACTATTTAACAGACGCACACTGTGCTTTACTCTGTTTCCCAGATGCATGGCTGACTTGTCGTCAGTTAGGTAGAAATCTGTTACTACAGCGGAACCGTGGGAATTCTTCGCGGCATTCGAGAAAGCCGCGGGATCCGAGTGATTTCTTTCTGCCGTTTTGCCCCTTTTTCCGTGCTGGGTTCAGTGGCAGAGATCGATTCGTTCTCTGGAACACGGTACAGGATTATCATTTCCGTGGGTGCGCGGTGGGAGCGTATACTGCCGCAGGGGGAAAATGATTTCTGGAGCACTGTAAGAAAGCGGGAACAATCGCCGGGAGAGGTGACAAAACAAACGGAGGTGCCGAGAGAGCACGGAGGATACTAGCAACGCGCCGGGACGCGACGCGAATTCCCCGGCCGACGTTGCTAGTGAGAGCACCGGAGAGTAAATATAAGCATGATGTGAATCTTGGCAGCAGCCGACGACGTTTTCTCTCTCCACCTACACCCCATTTATTACGCGACCGAAACAGGTGTGCATATTAGTGCACCGAGCACAGGTTTAACCGTAGAAACCGTTCAAGCTCTGTCTCCCTGTCGTCTCAGCTTCATCATTTGTCCTTCAATAGGTCATAGACTTCCCTTCTTTCTAGATCTAGAGCTCGAATCCTCCCGATTTAGTACGCTCAAGCCAAACCCATTAGATCCTAATCATCAGAAATTGTCAGAATCCAGCCAACTTTATTTTGAGAAACTCCCGGTGGAAGCCTTGACGTCTGACCAAGAGCTGTCTATTCCTATTTGAATTAGCTCTGACGCTTCCTCTGATTCAGGCTCAGGCTTGGGGCCTTCGAACTATTGGTATTTCGGTACCGACTCATTCACCATCCCGGAATTCCCGTCGATTTGCTCAGCTCGATATTGCTGGCACCGCCAGGTGTTTCTGGACCAGCAATAAGTACGAGGCTCAGCCTCAGGTGTAGAGACCGGCAGACAATGTTTTCATGGCTTCTTACATTCTGCAAACGAACTTGACTCAACGTCGTTGTTCTTCGGCGGAAGTTAGCTCGATCCGAAGCCGGAGTTCCGGCTGGTTTATTCGCGTATTAAACTTTTCGCGATCTAATTACCTCTATATTACTTGTGCATACATATAGCGCTGAGGGTATATCAAGGTTAGATCCTGGCGCACGCCCTCGCAATTTTCATTATGGTTTCGTCAATGTGCCGGGGGACGAGCTCGGGCGCTTATATAAAACTAAGGAAGTTTCGTAATTAGTCCAATGCGACTTCGCGTGGATTGCTCGGACGAAGTTTAAACTTGACTTAAACGGGAAGCCGGCGCGGGCGTAACAGTCTGTTGTTATTTGCGGGATCGTACCTCTTAGGAGATATTCGCGAGTGGAATACCAGTCGGCGGGCGCGAACCCCGTTGTGCCAGCCAACTTGCCGTGGCCCCCGAACTCGAAAGGAAAGATAGCTTTCTCGTGAAGAGAAACTTTCACTATTAAATACTAATTCGCCTCGGAATCTCTGGGGTATTGCGCCCGCAGAGCTGTATGCCAGAGAATGAAGGCCGAGCAGTAACTGCTGCAGCCGCGCGTCCGCCGCGCGCCCCCGCCTTTATGTATGTTTCCACGCCGCACGTATTTCGAGACTCTCGGCTTCCAGCGACCTCACTGATGTTAAATACTTGTGCACACACCTCTAATCGTTCCCGTATCGTTATCCACTCGCTGATAGGTCAGTGAGTATTTAAATCAATCTCCGTATACCGTATACATACCGCAACTCGCCCGCGAGACTCAGAGGTGTTCCTGCCTTCGACAGCGCTCTATTCATGCTACCGGATTCCCCGGTTTATTTGGACTTTTATAAAAAGAACTAGAGGAGTGGGCTGAGATAAAATGTGCACGCGAGAACAGGGGATTATTGCTGCTGCCAGATTATTAGATTGCACATGAAAGAGAGCGCGCGCAGCTTCTGAGAAGGTTGCATTCCAACGGTGCGCGCCCGCTCAGAGCTATATACCCGATTACCAAGCCCGGCGCGATTATTTGCTGCGATAAAACAGAGAAACAAGCCGGAAAGTTAGCAACAACTTTTCAATTAACTCGCTTCCGAACGGAATGCCGGGCGGCTGCTCTCGGCGATGCGCCGCGGCCATAGCAGGGCCGAGGGAGAAAAAGATTGGCCGGCAGGAATAATGAAAAATACCACTTGGATATAATTCCCGGCGATGTTTCCTTTGAAATCGTAATAAAATGGCTAGATCCGATGGCTATTAAACTCGAAGAGGGGAGGCTGGGAACGCGAGCAGATTTCCACAAGAGCTGGGGAGGGAACGAGAGGCGAAAGGGATGGGGGTCCGGCTCGAGTCGCGAAATAATTTGGTGCTGATTACGAAAGGCGAGAGTGGAGGGCTCCGAAAGGACGGGCTCTCAGTGAGCGTACATGGCGTGTGCCATGCCATCAAAGCGATTCGTGTCGCACACAGAGGACTACTGGCCCCTGTAAGAGTCGGCTGCTCGCCCGGGCGGAGGGTGGTTCGCCTACCAAACCGATAAATATCGATCTCCCGCACCACGTGCGTATACTCGCAGAAGGGCTCGGCAACCCCTTCACTGCATGAGAAAGACCCTTTACTTTGAATTGGCCACGGCGCACTTGGATCGATCACTCGCTTGCAACGACGTTCATTCCAGCCGGGAGGCATTGTACCTAGTAGACTCTAACAAGAATGACATTTTTCGGGGGCCCGAGTCTGCTACGGCCAAGTAACAATAATACCATTCGAGGACTTATTCGAATCTGCCTTCGCAGTACCGCACCTGCTGTACTGCTTCTGTTCACGGTGCACTGTGTGCTTCGAGCAGTGATACCGATAATCAACCTAACAACAAAACGATACTGCACGGGTGCAAGGAAACGTCCTGTTATACTACAGTACAATTACTAGATTGTAAGTAGCCAATGCGAAGGCGCATTTCGAATTTCGATCGGATAAAGTTGGAACTAATATAATTACGAAGAAAGCCATCGCAAGAGACGAACCCGGTAGATTTAGTCCAACTGGGACAATCGAGCGTATCGAGGATTACGGGGGATCGTAGGAGCTACCACGATAAAGCACGTTTCTATGTTAGTCTGGCAACGGACAAATATTATTTTTCGTCGCGGATGTACTCGATTGAGGCTTACGCGGATACGTTTACGTCGTCGATGCGATTCTCCACGGTTCACTTAATTTCTCATCTCTCCCCGTGGCTGCACCAATGATGTTCCATTATTCGGCTCCGATATAGCGCAGAGATGCGGAACAGATTTGCCTGTCTCTCGCGATACCGCAGGAGAGTTCTTTCCCTCCCATCCCCTAGTTAGTTTCCCACCCACCATGCAGATCCTTCTTACGTTCGCTTCAATAATATAATACCGGCTGTCTCCAAGTTCTCGATCTTCCTCCCGCCAATGACTGTGCCTTTCTTCCGCCCGATGGCTTGGAATCACAGTGAAATAATGTCGACCCATTATCCGCTTGTTTCCGTTGCTTCGCATCACTGTCACGTTATATCGAAAATGAATTACGGACACGGAACGACGTAGGCGCCAATCTTCCGCGATTGGAGCACTGCAGTGCCGGCGTCGAGCTGGGACGCAGTAACGTTGGAATCACGCCGACGCGCCATTGATTTCAGGGAAATCGAGGGAATCGAAATGTTCGGGGGGCAGAAAGAGAGCTCGGTAAGCGACAGCCGCGGCATACATTGAATCGCGGTGAATGCATTCGTCTACGTCGGAATGCAGCGCGGATTTGCGCCGCGGTGTTCGGGCAGAATTGCCAAAGAAATTCGGGTGCGAAGTTCTGCGGATAACGTAAGGACGGTTGGGCTCCTGCTGGTGGTGGTGGCGGTGCCTATAGATCCACGTCAGAGGAACTCGGAGAATCGACTGAAATATTCATGGCGTCCATGCTGACTCAGAGCCGTCACGGAGACAACGCGCAAGATACATGCTTCTTCTGGCACCGGGAAGATGGCGAGGGAGGGAGGCAAGAAGAGCAGAGAGCGAGCGAGAGGAGCAGGGAAAGCGAGCGAAGATACCGAAACGATAGAGAATAGAGGTGGGCTCTAATCGCCCTTGCGAGTACTTGCAACGCCCTGTTGCCTCTGGTCTCCTCAGGATTCTTTTTACCAATGCGCACCGCCTCTTCGTGGCCGAGTTTCAGCGGCGAGCAACGGGTGGGAAGGGTTGCGTTGCTGGCTATGATAGAACAGGGCAGTCGGCAAATTATTCTGCGATGGAAAAACTACCCCAAGGACGAGAGACTGGGTCGCTCTTACCCTCCTTTTCTCCGTTCATCTCGAGCTTGCCTTATTTACTGCTCCGCCTCTGCTCGCCATCGCTCCCTCCATTCTCTTTTGTAGGACAGTTCGAGTGACCGGACTTTTTTAATAGGTCTCTACTTTTTCCTTCCCACTCGCATATTCTCTGCAGCTGAATCTTAAAAGATTTCGCAATACTTTTCGGCAGTGCAACGAATAGTAAGTCCGAAACACGTGTTCGATGGAATCATTGGGAGAAGTAAGTACGAATCTGGTGTCGATTGATTCGGACAGGATTTTTGCAGGCAGCATTCATGGCAGTGAGAGTGAAAACGATCGCATACTCTTTTGGGAGAATAATTCCGCGCGAGATGCGGTGCAACAAAATGTCAGGTATTTTTTGTACTCATCAGCAAAATCCATCCGTCAACGGACGTTCTTATAGGTATGTATGTATGCACCAAATTGGAATTCGGTATGATGTCCATGCAACGCGTATTATTGTTGGTTGGCAATGCCATTTGATCAATTTGGAGCCGCACTATTTCAACACAGTCGAATGCGGCTCTCTATTGAAAAAAGTTAGTGGCAGTCGTTATATGTTGAACTTGAAAACCAACAAATTCGTCGTCTGTGGACAAAGTGAATGAAATCGCAGTTGTTATGCCGTGAACGACTAGAGTATACCCACGCATCATCCATACACCTATTGTCGACGGGGGAACTTGGTCGAGCGGTATTCAGGCATAGATCACGTATAAGCGAAAGTCAACGATGCAAAAAAGCGCCCGCGCGTAACCAGCTGCAATCGTGCGTGTCCCATGGTGTTAGCGCTAACCTATCGCATCGAAACGAGTTTAGAGCAAAAATTGGGTTTACGCGCGACCCCTCGCCCTCGCCCGCCCACCTCGCTTCCGCTGCCCACCTTTTTATTGCAACGCCGCCACTGCGAGCGATTCCCCGTTGTGACGCGGGGGTGCATCGGCGCGGCATGGACAAAGGCCGAAATAGGAGCAGGAAATCAGAGTACTGGTCCAGCCCTCTCGATGCGGGTCGCAGTCCGCCGCAACGACGTGGGAGAACAAAACAAAATTCGTGGATCTCTCTCGCTGCACCCGGCGGAAAAGGAAGCCTTTTGTTCCTTTGCCGTGAACGAGCGAGCTCTCTCGCGCCCGGTCGCGACCAGGTTAATTAATGCTGCGAAGCGAGTCGTACTTCACTGCCGCTCGAACTTTGCGCGAACCTCCTTTTCCACGATGCGCTACTCTCCCGTCGGGTCTGCTGAATTTTCCTAACTGATCACTTGGCCAAATTCCCACGCTCCGAATACAAAAGAACGCCTGCCTACTAATCCGTTTGTGGTGCGCAATGTTGCTTCGAAGAGCCGGCGAACTCATCGCTAAAAGTGTGCCAGTTTGTTTTGCGGCAAGTGCTTATTATACTATGCATGGATTTTGTCGGGCACGGTACATTTTCTAGAGCCAAATACTTTTAAGATTGCAATTTTTCCTTATCTTTTATTAAACTGATCTCAAGAGAGATGTATGGACATGAATCAATCTCACTGGGTATGCGAATGTTGGTGAGTGCGGCGGGTAGGGGTTTGTATGCTTCCACGAGCGTCCAATTGGAACGCGAAACGCACCGCTACAAGGTATTCACCAACTACCAGTAGACGTCATAACCAGAGAAGTAATGTACCTACATGACAAAGCAATTAAAGATGAATACCCTCGCAGTCCCCGCATTTGGTGCGTAAATGCCACTGAGGCATCGCCATGCGCGCACGTAAATAGTTTGCCACGCGAAAGCTCTTACCACCTCAATTACGCTGCCGATACAACAATAATAATTATAAAGTTCATTTTAATAAGAGATTTTTTCGATATTCCCTTTACCCTCGCAGTGGTACGGCCGCTGCGCCGGCGAGCTTTCTTTCGTTTTAACGAAGTGGAAATTCCGGGATCGAGCAAGTAGCCCGTGAGCAGCTCTACCGGACGGAGCAGCTCGTCTCTGTCTACAGGAGCTTATTCCTAATAGCCGGGCGCAAAGTTGAGAAGTTGTTAATGCTCAGATAGGTAAACGGACGATCGATTTTTCCACGGCTAGACGTTTCTGAATTCCGCTCATTGTACATCGCAAACTCTTAACTCCCCCGGGCTAATCTCCGCGCCACTCTTGCGGCCCAACTTGGAAAAAGTTCCACTTGGAGCTGTGGTAACTTCACCGTCGACAGCACGCTCCTACGGGCTAGAAAAGACTCGCGGCATCCGGGATGACGTGTGATCCACTAGCCAGGATAGTCCGCTGTTCACTAACCCACACAACCTTCACTGCCACCCATCACCCTCATTTCTCCTTGGCGGCAGTTGCATAATTACACTGACGCTAGGATAGGCAGGCTCTGTTTTTATTCATCGTAACATTCCTGACGTCCCGCCTGTTCCGTTGCGCTTTACGAGCAGCGATTTCTATCGCTGACTCATTCTTGTTTTGCTATTTTCTAAGATTGCAATTATGCATACACTAGAAAATCTCCATGCCGCCACTGCACTTGTTTTCCATTAAACACTTGGCCCTTGGAATATTTGTCGACCTCTTTAAGGCTAGCGATGCTTCGTTCCATTTTTAGAGAGATACGGAAACTTTTCTTCAATTTAGTCTTTAATTGCGAGCCAATCCTGTTTGATTTAGGTTCAATGATTGTGCCGATTTTTTTCTTTTTCTATTTTTCCGACAATTGATCATAATGCTTCATTGAATTTATACGCTATTCAGCTTTACAATCAATGAGGAGTCCTGCACGTTCAGTGCATAATGTAACTCGCTACAATCTTGCACTAATCAGCAGATTCTGAGTAAATGAGCAACTAGGGAGGTGAAATTCGCGGAGGCAGAAATCGTAATGGAGTATCAGGCAGGATGCATTGGTATTTACGTCGCAGAACTAGCACGGCCGGCATTACCATTCGTAATTATATTTATGATGCCAATAATAAGTCACAGATGGACTGCTTCGCCAATAATTAGAGCGCACGAATTTCGGCATAGCGGACGCATTAATAGATGTAGGCCGGAATGAGCGGACGGCAATACTGCTGCAAGCGCACCATAAATGCCAGGATCAGATTGATACGTTCGTCGAATGTGTGCCCCTGTAAGTATTTGCCAGTAGTCGATTACATACATATGTATAGTCAAGTCCCCGCAAATGTGAGCGTCCGCAGTGAGTGAGGGAGAGAATTCACCGAACTATGGGTTTATTGCTCGCAATCCGGGAGGATGGTATATTTTTAATAGTTCGCTGGTGCTCAATCAAACTAGCCCACATCATTTGTTGATACTAAGCGCGGTTTAAGCACTACCTTGCCGCTGCTCGGCAATAATGACTACATGAACTATGAAAACATATCTTACTTTGGTTGGAATGCGCGAGGCACGGCCATGTAAGCTGTCATTCCATCCGAAAATTACGGTGAAATTGATCCAGAAAAATAGGGCATCTGGGGGAATGCATGCATTAAACTAGTAAACTTATGACACTCGTGATAAATGGCTTTCCAGGCCATCCGCTTCAGTGTGTGTGCATGCGAGTGCCTGTGTACCGAACACATTGAATCAGTGTGATTAGCTAAAGTTCTTTGGTAGTGGAGGTCGCGTAGGTTTTCTTTGACTTCTTCGAAGAATATCTGCTTGGGAGATATTCAAAACATTGAGTTGTCCTTGGTCAAGTTGCTATTGTTTACGGGTTACCAGGTCACACTGCGGGTACGCTGACCCTGCCTTCCGTCGCTAATCTCCACGCGAATAACAACCGCCATCTCGCACGAGTTTACAAGTGTTCGACTCACTGTACCACTGCGTCGGCCGATGCCGCGTCTGTCATCTAATAGAAAAGTACATTCGCCTGCGCCTCTGCTTAAGGACGTTATCGTTGATCGAGCATGGCGTGAGAGAGACGCATGCCTGTCTGTGACGCGCGTCGGGCAGTTCGATCGCTTATGCAACAGCGGGAAGCGCCACGCGCTCCAGAACGTGCCATTATTGTAATATGTAACGACAGTCTCGAAGCAGGGTGTACACGCTGGACAGCATTAGTCACTTCTAGAGAGAATGTGTCATTCCCGACGACGATTGCTTGAGTGTGCTGGTGCACGCTCATACCTAACCGACCGTACATTCATTCCACGATGAACGTACGCTCACTATGCCGACAGGCATTTGATTTTGTAGGAAGATCTAGTGACCTTACGACTTCAAGAGTTTGCTCAACTCGCTTGCACAACTCGAAACATACAAGCTTCCCGAGGTTCATTGTACCGCGCATCAGAGAGCAGCGATTTCTTAACATTTCTCGTGTCGGAGTACTCACAACTTTTCTTTGGAACGTGAGTGTTTATTAAGAAAGTAGGAGAGGGGGGTGTAGAAAAGAAAGGTAGGTGATAATTCGCGAAGACAGCTAGAGATAGTGGTAGTAGTAGAAGCAGTAGTAGTAGTAGCAGCAGCGCGGAGCGGGCGAAGTAGTCGTAGCCGTCACTAGTCAGCCAAGGGTTGCAAGCTTCGGTGGCGCCTCCACATGGGTGGTGGGGCGGCAGTGGTAGCAGCGCAGGGGGCGGACAGACGCAAGCTTCGGTGCCCGCTCCTCAGTCGACGTCAAGCCGTCGCGACGCGTGCGTATTCTCCTTCGCCGCTTTCACAGAACTCACGAGACTCGCGTGTCCTCCGGACGGCGTGACTTCTGCTCGAGCGTGTTGCCACCTGTTCGCGCCGGAAGGCGAGATAACGCGAGCGCGCGATAAAGCCCGAGCTCGCTCGTACGTGTAAGCGTGAGATTCGAGAAAAAGCCTTGCCAAGATTCGCCGACCTTACCAGTGCAGTCACTCTCTATTTCTCCCTCTCTCTCTCTCGTCCGTCGCGTGTCCGTGTCGTTCACCCTGAAAAAGAGGGCTCGCTCGTGTGAGACACCGATGACAGTTCCGGGTTTCGCAAGCGCTGCCCCCGCCAGACAATAGTGCGACCATTCGCTGAGGTGCTTCGCCGCAGATTTTGGTGCTCAAGCGTCCAGATACTTGGACTTTGTTCTGGAATTGGTGCGCAGAACTCGGTTACTCCGTAACATCGTCGCCAGTGGGATCGCAGTCAGCCCGGGCGAAAGAAGCGGAGCAGAGGCCTGCTTGGCAATTATCAGTAGGAAACGACCAGTGGATTATGACAGTTGGGTAGGTAGACACACATGTGTAAACGGGAGTCGGCTTTAGCCGAGCGTCTCCTTCGAGTGCTCACGCGGTCGAAGTCGTTCGCGCCTTCGCCGTTTGTCGGTGCGATCCGTTGCTTTAACACTCCACAAACGTTGTCGGTGGCCGCTTCTCTTTCTATTCTGAGCCGATTGAAGGACTCTGACAATTTCTCGCCGAATACCCGCAGCGTTTGGTGAAGTTGACAGGCCGGTGATAGCGCGAGTCGCGTGTCGGTGACAGTCGTTGGAGGGAGTTCGCAGCTGGTGCATAACTTTTTGGAAGGCAACCTTTTTCAATCGCATCCTCTGTAATGGTCATTTAATCGGCAGGTAACCGCACGTGGCAATGTTCGGATAATTTAGCATGTCGGTTCACTTGTCAGTGGCACAGTGTGCTCGCGGGAGGAAATGAGTATCAAATTGTTTGATTAATAGAGGGCCATGCTAGTTCGTGGAACGTTGGCTCTCTGCTAATGTGCAGAGGAGCTCAGCCAAACAGATGTCGAGGCAGGCGGGCACACGACATCCTTATTGTTCCAAGTCCGGGCCAGTTTACGAAATGCCCGCTCTCCCCCCCTTTCTCTCTCTCTCTCTCTCTCTCTCTCTCTGCTCATTGTGCCATTAATACAATCGCGTTACATCAGGCATTCCACACCGAAAATTCGCCGCCTCGGCGCACAATGCAATCGCGAAAGCTCAAATGGGATTTCATCCGGGATGCGCACGACGTCATTAATAAATCAAGTGCGCCACGATAGGCACACGATTTGCCGCTTTGCCGTATCGGCTGGTGGTCTATTTTCTATTAGCGGGCTCCACGCGAGGAAATCGACTGGTAACATTAAAGATAAAACCTTCCTGACACCTAACACCTGCTGCTGAACGCGGGCGAGTGCCACATGTACTGATTAACATACGTCCGCTCTACGGTTCGTCAATTCAAGGTGCTCTATCCCCGCCTGGCGCATCTCGGCAACCAGGCACCTTGTTTCTTATTACTTGTTCGTTTCTTTACATAATGTCTACTACTATAAATGGAATGTCGTTAGTGCACACAGCGATCAACGGTTACAGAGAGAGGCGGAGGAGTGAGAGAGCGGGAGCACAACTGTGTTTACGTTAGCACCGCCGCGGCAGCGGCGGCGGCAGTGACGAGTGTGTCGGTGCTGCTGGCCTTCACTACTTGACACTATTGCACGGTTCTGGCAATTCAGCCGAGTCTATACTCTGTCATGCCGCGAGCTGCTCATATCGTGTGAATACACCGAGAGAGCTTGTTCGAACCTGGCCCCGCGCTTTTGTCGCACTTTAGCTAATGATCACCCACCGATCCCATTGATAGGACGACGCCGCGGCGCGCGCGTCCCAAGCCGCATCGTGTAAAACAGAGTAGTGCTAATTAGGGCAGGCCGCCTGCATTCAACATGCGGGAGAGGGAGCGCCACTTGAAAAATCGTCGCTCTCAGACTGTTGCGGCACACCGCGGGTGTTACGAGAATATGCTCTGTGTGGCTTAGTCACACAGCTCTCATCTTGCTATTCTATAGCTTGTTTCGGTTGGCAGGTCGTGGACCGGCACATTAGCCTCATTGGCGAGACGCGCGCAGCCATTGCGTGTGCTTCCCGTGTCGCTGGTTAATATATCTCTCAGCAGCATCGCCGTAAAAATACACGGCTCTCTTTCTAAGTGGCGAGAGGCGGCGATGGGACGGGGGTGGTGGGGAGGTTGGGGAGTGTCACGCCTTCCCCATTGTGTCTGCAGGTCGGAAGGATCTGTCCTCGCGTGAACACGAGAACCCCGGGCAAATCCTTTGGCAGCGATCGCTCGCTCGGACGTTTTATCGGGGCACGTGACGATCGTGCCGAGGCCGGGCAACACGGAAGACGAGCACAGTGAGTGACCGGGATTCTCCGTAATGCACGCGGTTGGTTTAGTGTTCCGCCCCCTGCTCGAGCGGCGCTCGCTCGCGATGCTGAAAAACGATACGGCAAAGCGGGGCCGAATTGTCTCGCGGGCGAACTTTTAACCAGAGCCTTTGAAAACGAGGCTAGAAAACGATGTCCTCTCTTCCACAACGGGCATACTTCCGACTGCACTGCGTTCCAACTTTGCAGACTGAACACGTTGCCGGCTTGCCGGTGGCGGCCAAGTCATTGGAGATCCTCGGCGAATCAATTGTCCCATTCCCACTCACCTAGCCCTTTAAGGGTTAACTTTTTCTCAACTCCTTTCCCACCGCAGTGGCTTGAATAAGAGGTAGACCAGGCTTCAGTTCCTGGGCTCGTACAACAAGCTCTCGGGGACAGGGCTCCATCGGTTAGCGAACTGGCGGAAAGTTTGTTTGCCATCAACGACAGCTAGTCCGCCTTAATGCCGCTGCGTTACTCTCTATAATACTTGACGCGCCACATGTGTTACTCACATGCCAATCTGTAATACTGATTAGGTCATCTCATAAATTTCGCTGCCTCGCCGGTGTCGGCGTGCCGCTCCACATGCTGTACATGCTATGTGTTCTCGGATAAAGCTCCCTCCTCGCGTTCTCTTCCTCTCGCACTCTACCCCTCGCTCTCTCGAACGTTCCCTATGTGTTGAGAGAATAATCGCACTGCTAATGTGTTTGACGGTATCATGGTCTTTCTCTGCGGCAGCATATAGCGCTGTCGCATTGCTTCGCGACAAAAAGTCCACCGCTTGGGTAAGGCCTTAATCCATATTCAGCTTCATTAGCATGAAATGCGAGCGTTGCGCTGCGAATACTTTTGGCCGGAAACCTCTATGATACCCAGGGAGCGCCGCTGCATGGAAAAATGTCATCCTGGTAATAGATGTCGTCGAGTGAATCCTGCGAATAGATAAGAAAGATGAGTGGTCCGTTTTCTGTGGATTGCCGCTCGCCTAGTATCAATGGAATGGTCGGGCCCAGACGTACTTTATCTAACATTATATTCTAGAACTATCGTTTCGCCCCCTAATTGTATGCAGGATTTTCATTTCGTTCGGCAAACCTCCGACGGACTATCAACCGGCTGTTGCAGTGCTTCTAGTTCTAACACTTCCGAACGAATTCACTTCTGGTAATATTTCCGCGAGGAAGTTTCGAGTACTTAAGCTCCCGGGCGGCTCACCGTTATTTTTCCATATCAAAATTCCCCCGGGACAGAGAAAGTTTGCCGATACTTGAGATTTTCTTCGCTACCTTTTCTTTTCGCGCACTCTGCTTTTACATTTCCCTCGCTCGCTCCGGTACGTGAGAGAGTAAGAGGAAGCCAGAAGCAAGTGCAGTTCGGGGCGTTGAAAGCGTTGAAAACGCTCCAGTGCCTCTATAATTAGGCGCGAGGCCGAGTTTGCCGAGCGTCTCGAGGAAAGAAAGTATGGAGAGACGTCCCGTGTGAAATGCCGCGTATCTTGGTACTACAGCGCCACGTATATTTTTGTCGAAATGAGTTGGTATTAGCCGAACCAGTTAGTGTAATGCTGAAGTTTACAAAGCTACATTCGCCCTAATTAATTATATTAATTGAACACCGGGCAAGCGTGGTCATATACACGTGAGTTCGGCGCGCGGACCGGATCAGAATACGTGATTAGGCAGAGAGCGCGAAAGGGGGGTGAGTGCAATGTGAAGTGGCGTGATTCATGTTCGACGAAAGAACAGTGAGTAAAGTAGCGGCACGCACACGTATGCTCACATATCTGGAACACCGCCAATCTGTTGAGGACATGGCGATCAAGTCGGTGGTTTATAAGGTACACGCTTGCTGTCAGGCTATAATCAAGTCGAAACATAATAGCTCTAGTCATTCAGCGCAAGACACCAAAGGCTTAATCCATATTCCTAGCATTGCTGTTCCGCTTCTCATACTTCAGGTTCAGGTAGCCGTTGCGCTGTTCCGACACCCTTACCCAGTGACTTATGCAAAAATCGAAGCCCATTCCTCACAGTCACATTGGAAACCATGAAAGAGCGCGGAGCAGTCTGCGAATAGCGTTCCATCACACTGTAGGAGAGGCAAACTTATTTAACTTCCCGACTGACTTGCCCTCTGCTTGACAGCTCGCTCGCATGTATTCCGGGCGGCTCGTGCCCGCCGGCCTATGTTGAAAAGTACGATATTCGCGCACTATTTATACGGACGCACTTGAAAAAGCAGGAGCGCTATTAAAAGCGCGCTGTCGGAATAGGGGCCAACAATATGTCTCGTTCGACATACCAGTCGCCTATATAACCGAGACCTGAGACACTAGTATCTGGGGCCACGATTTAGGTCATTTTTTGCTATTTAATTCTGCATATCGGGACGGCGGGTTCAAATAGGCAGCCAGGAGATTTAATTAGCTAGATTGCCGTTGCCACTGAGCAATAGAAGAATAACGCATTGTGTTGGGCGAGGGGCATTAAATCGGCGAAGCGCAAACGGGTGATGGTTGCATAATTTTACTCGGGCAGCTTCATTACCTCCCGTTATTAGATTAAATCCAAATCATGCGCCATCTGAAAATTGGTTAATTGCTTTCGCCGAGCGCTGCCGCTGCTGGAGAGGTCGTCGTGCTGGATTACCGCGCTGCCAGTTTAGGACTTTAACCCGGCCATTTTCACATATGCGCCCGGCTCTCTCGGTGTGCGGCGTCACTCGCTCGCGAAAAAGTAATTGCGGTACTTGTAATTTGCTCGACAAGTAATGCGGGCATTTTTGCCATAATACTGTGCTAGGGAATTCTGTCCGCGTACGGGCACCCGTAATTCTCGTTCCCGCTCGTCAGTTAATGCGCCAGAGCACTGGTGCGCCAGATTTACCACGGTCTGTCGTTGTCCGCTGAGAATCAGAATAGAATGACGAAAAATCGAAAAATAATTCTAAACTCTCTCTCTCTCTTTCTCTCATATTATACTGCTAGTTATTCTCTCTCATATACATACTTATTTGCAGACGTGCATCCCGTTTTCCATAGCGCGGATATTTGCGGTATCACGTAACTCACAGCAACACATTGGTTAATTATAAGACGTAACGTTCTCAAATTAAAAAATCGCAATTATCAAAGCCGCGCGTTCAACGATGTTGCCGACCATTATACTATATCTAACATTTCACGAGTGTTCATTATAATTAACACGAAACTGTTTCTTCTAACAATGGGAGTTCGAGTTCGTCTAGAAAAAATGTACATATTCTCGGGAATGAATGTTAAATGCGAATGTAGTGCATTCATTATTCTCGTTATAGGTATGTTCCAGTTCCATTATCGAGATTTAGAGATAGATAATCACCCTCGTAATACCCAATGATATTCGCGACCCCGCGTACATGATCCTATATTTTGTATGCAAAGCTTGTAAAATTTTGACAGAAAGATTGCACAAAACTGGTATTTTACAATAGTTGCCGTTGGCCCCATTACTTCAAATTTTTTAAAGCACTCGATGAATAACACACACATTTTGGGAGCGTAACTCCGGCCAAATACATGACATTCTCTGAATAAATGCTTTCGGGGGTTGCTCATGCGCCCGCGTACATGCTAGTTCGTCCTTGCAATCTCAAAAATTGTTTTACAAACCCAAAAAGTACGGGAGAGGAGGGAGACACTGAGCTACCGATCGAAGCCAGAAACACCGCGAAATATTAATGCATCGAAAATCTGCTTTCCTATGGAGTGTGAGAAATCAGAACATTGGTGTTCGCACACGAGCTGGGGTGAAGTCATCAACCGTAGGAGAGTCGATCGAAGTAGGAAAAGTTGCAAGGGCGCGGAATGCCAAGGGAGATCGCGGTGGAGCGCAGTAACAAGGATCATCAGACAATGTGCCGAGGGTGCTGAAAAATGCAGGAACGGCAGTATGACCACCGCCTATAGCGACAAACAACGAAAATGTGGTGGCGGAAATTCTGTGCGGCGAGTTCGCGCGACATCTGCCCGGCTACGAGGTACGAACGTATGAAACCACGAAGTCTGGATACGAACGCGCGCGGGGAACGAACCACTTGGTTTCCCACGCGCGCTAGAATGCTTACGTTGCGCTCTCCCCGACGGCGAACGTCGTTCGCGCGGTTCGCCGCGTGCTCCGGCCCGGAGAACGGATTCCTCGGCAGCGGGTTTTTGAGTCTTCCTCTCAGCACCATGCTTTTTTCGCGGGCTAGTGCTTGGAGGCAATGGTGTAGCGCGCTCCTGCCGCTTATATTTGTTCTCCGGGCAGAAACGAATCCTGGCCACGCTTGCTCTTTTGTTTCCGCCATGTGAAAGAGCTCGTTACCCGCGGAGAAAATGTAAAACATCGGCGTGCGCGTGCTTACTAATTTCGCTCCATCGTTCCCGCCTTCAATCCGGCCGCTCTACAGCGCGCAACAATCGCGAGCACTTGGTTGCCGATGCATTGTGGCGCGTGAAATTGCGTAATTTCCGCCTGATGCTCCCCCGAAAAAAGAAGGAAAGAGAGAGAGAAGGGTCTCGGTTGGTAGCCGGCGAATCGTTTGACTGGATTCGACGCTTATTGCAGCGTCGCATGACTGGCGACGCATGCTGCAGCGTGCAACAACTGGCAACGAGGTTGCACGCGTCGCGTCCGTTGCCAGTACGAGGCATTCCTCGAAGTCGGCAGATTCCCGATATTCCCGCTCTTGCTCCCTTTCCCGCTTGCTTGCTATAATGTCGGGAGCGGTATTTCATTGCACTTGGCTGGCAGCCGCTCGAGCCGCACGCCGAAACGCTTACTTCGACGCCGATTTTACACCGCGATCTTTCATGCTGATGTCGTCAGAAATTGTATTCCTTGTTTCCTGTACTGCTGCGATAGTAGCAATGCGAACGAGTGCACCCGTCGTTTCTCCAATCCTTCGACTACGATTATTTCCGCGCATCCCGGTCTATCTTCATTCTTATGACACGGAATGCATTCATGATTGACAATCCGCTGTGTCTCTGAAGTACTGTTACGGTGGCAGAGCATGTTCTCTTTATAGTTGTCTGTGGCAAGTATCACGAAAAGATGGGAAAGCGGAGTCTCCGCTTAGACGGCAAGGTCGAGATCAAGACCTCGAGAGGTGCGAGTGGTGGAGGGTAGGAGACGAGTGGGCGAGTTGCGGTTGTGTTAATATAATCAGCAGACCATGTGCAACACGCACACGGCTGGTGTAGTTCGGCGGAGGGGCGCATTTTACTCGGGCCATTGGGCCTTTCGTCTCTAAATGCATGCCGCGCCCAGGGAAAATGCTCAAAGCCACTACCGGCTGCTGTAATAACGTTTCCATTGGACCTGAAAAAAATTCTTACCCACCGTGGGCCCGAATTTTCGGAGGAATTACATTTTAAATGGGGGCGCGCACGCCCTCCTCGCATTTAGCATGCGCAAACGCGCTTCGGCCAAAGGTAGCCACGCGGAAAATGCCAACCGCTCTCTCAGGGATCTTTTACGGTCGTTGCTTTTTTATTAAAGCTGAATTCACCTCGTCGAAAGGAAGCGTGACTCCCACGCGCACCCGACGGCCGATCGTTCTCACATTGTAAATCCACACGTAAGATCTGCCCGCCCGGTAAATTTCTCCTCGACCACCTCGAGATGGATGTGCTCGGCGCACGGCGCTGACAGAGATTAATCTGTCGGTACTAATCAAAGGTAATCAATCTCCAGTTTTCGCACTTTCCCGCGATTATCGGTTTTCAAACTTTTCCCCGTGGCGTAAGGTATGTACGCACCACGTGCTCGTAAAACACAGCATTTGCTGCAGCAGATTCCGATCCGATCTTAAAATTCTGCTGTCAAAACTGTTCAAGAAGGGCGAACAGAAAACAATTTCATGCTTCACCAAGGCGGGCTAGAGAAAACTCGTATATGGTAAATGTATACGTAGATAGTGCGATAGAACAGTTTCGATAACGTGGTAACTTGTTCGCGGCACTGGCCCTCAGATGAATGTCCGAGCAAGGTACAGGGGAACAAAACTAACAAGTCACGACGGCCGCCTTGCTTGCAGATCAAGGTACATCGCGCATTTCTTTCCTATGGTGATGCGTACGATCTCGAAGTGACAGGATAAATGTGAACTGAATCGTCGGGAATCGCAGGCAAAAGGGCAAGTGCCGAATAGAAAGGAGACGGGGGGTTGCACAAGAGGGTTGCAGGGTACCACCGCTCGCCCGAGCGAAGTGGCCCACAGTGCAGGGGATGGCTTTCGAGCACTCTTTCGTTTCGGTGGAAATATCTGAAGCGGGACAGCACTTACCCGGCAAGCAAGGCAGAATGAGGCCTTTCCGTGTTGCACACCCTTCTCCGTAGCTATACCCCAACACATGCCCGCAACCATTGCCAGGAATGTCTGCCTTCGTACATGGACACCTAATAGACGCACAGGTATATTGAGGTTACGGATTATCGTGTAGCTTCGACGGGGACTCGATGGTATACGATTCTTGTGTTATATTCTAGTTCCCTCGCTCGTTCTGAGGGAGGCTGAAAGATATTTAGGTTGGATAGGTTGGACAGATGGAAGGATTTACGCAGCAATATTTCTCTCTCTAGTTTATCTAGAAGGACTGAAGGTTGACTTTGAGCGGTTTAAAAAAATCAGGGCTGAAATGCTCGCACGAACATGACAAATTGGTAGTCGTGTTTGGATGCGCCCGAGTCTACACGGTACGCATTCGTTGGACATGTGCACATGTCCACGCTTTGGCTCACTTTTCTCGTCAGGCAAGGTAGTTTGGGACTGTGTAATGAACGCACGGGTCCGCTGCAGGCTGCACTTTTCACCAAGGGTAAACGTTCGGACACGTATCCCGACGATAGGCCCGCTCGAGCGGCTGAAATTCATCGGTGCTCGATTTTTGCCGGGACGAAAGATCGCCCCGGCAAAACAGTTAAACTCTGCCTGGCCTCCTGGCTTGCTGGTGCAATTCCTTGCAGCATTTTACGTGCCCAGGCGAGGTGACACCGGTTGCGCGCTGCGTTTCTACCGTTTACCTTTCTCGCTGCTGTTTCGCTCGCTGAATACGAAGTGTGCGTATCCCGGAAACGGAAGCTCGCGCTCGCTTTTTCGTGTGCTGGATTTGACAATAGCCCGCCGCGCAGAATCTGCATAGCCCGGCGGAACGCGTCGTTCTGTCGCATCCGTCCACCCTGCTTCCTTTTGCGCTTCACAGCGCTGAATTTGGGTCGCGTATACGAAGGACTTACGACTTCTCTACCGTGAGATAAATGCTAGTTTACTATCCTGTATATGCTGCCTGCGCAGGAGCAATAATCGTATGCCTCAAAATATAGATGGTAACTAGCAAACCAAACCGACGCACGCGCAATCATATATACGTGTTCTACAAATCTACATACATTATTTTTCTCTTTTCCTCACTGCCAGTAGGAAGCTTGCTGCTCGCCTCTTTGATACGACCTGACGCGTGGCGCGACTCGTTCGCACACATTAAACGAAGTACCATTATAGTCTCTGTTTCCTCGCACGGGGCGATACTTTGCCGCGGCTTCATTGCTGCCCGGGTCTCTTTACGTGCTACCAAATCTGGCTTGCATTACAGAAGAAACCATATGAAGTGCGAGCTTCCTGTGCAGAGTACTATGACCACTGGAAGCATGCCAGTGTAGATTCATCTCTGTAATTAAATCCGCAGAGGAAATAGCATACGGCGGGAGTGTTCGAGGGCCGAAAATTTGCCGAGGGGATCATTCATGGCCCTCGATCGCATAGACCAGACATGAAAGATATTCTCTGTACATGTGATGCATCGTGTTCAGCGCACGCCAGACAACCTGGTACACTCACTTCGCTGCACACTACACACATTGCGTGCCCGATGTGCCCGAGTATACTCGGTATTATCCGCTAACCACTGATAAAATACTCCTTACCCAGTTCTGCCCGAGGCCCATATTCATGTAGGAGGATGTTATACGTCCCAACACATTTCAACCCTCCGCAAGCCTTACCAGGAAGCCCCGATGTGCTTACACCGTAAACATACACACATCGCTCTGCCTACATACAGGAAGAACAGTCACGAATCTTCCTCCAGTTCGCTCGCAATACATCTTCCATCAGTGCTCCGATAGTTTGACCATAATTCGCCTGAGCAAACCACAATTTTCGGGGCCACTTTGTCTCTATGGAGCGCGCTCGCTTTTCACTCTCGCTCGGTGGCCGAGCGAAATTACTTTGCGCCGCGCGCAAGCATGTTCCCGCCTTTTTGATCGCGGTTTCGCTTTCAAGCAGGTGCTCCCATTGAGAACCAGTGTTACCACAAGTACCCCGCTTTTAATTCGCCGGATCCGTCGGCGGTTAGGCCACGAATTCGTTTAGGTTCCTAGAAACCGAAGCTGTGCGGGGCTTGTGGTGTACCGTTCGAACAGGACCGCCTTTAGACGAAGCTAACGAGACAAGCACGGCTAAATATTCGTGTTCAACATTCGACGGATATTAAACTATATTTCGCACTTTACTCGGCGAGAGTGGTGTACGCGATTTATAGCCACATTACATTCGAAATAATATGTTAGACGCTAGTCAGAGTGAGAATAATATCAAATCGCTGTCAGGTTAAACGTAACCGGAGCGCGCAATGAAATGGGCGGGTCCATTCATATCTTTCCACTCACGCAACAGAGTTTATTCTTTTTCACTCGTCAACAGCATGACTTTCCGGCATTAATTTTGCGTGAATTAAGGGCGATCCCGGAAGTGTCATGGTAACGCAATCCCGCGGCGTTCTTACGCTCGCGCCGCGAAACAGTCGCCCCCGGGCGCGGCTGTACAGTCGATAGATAATTATTGGCAGGCCAATCAAGCCGAAGTCCTTCCGCGAGAACTTCGTCGCACGGCATGCATCCTAGCCGGAGGCACTTCCCGTGTACACACAGAGAGAATGGGACGTAACGCGGCAGAAGGCAACTAACTAGCACTGGAGACGCGGTTTCACGCCGACGTTAATTATTATTGGCAGTTCGGCAAATGTACTTTCCTCTTAGCTTGTCGGCCACAACGCATATACGTACTCTGACCTGCGATCGCTTTATCGAACCGCTTGGATATCAAGTTGATTGCATCTCTGGCTATCGCGCTATCTTTCACAAACGGACGCAGCCCGATACGCTGGTCGATCTCTGACTCAATTTGCATTGCTCGCCTTCCGTGGTGCATTGTTCTTCGACCGATACTTTGAAGAGATGCTACTCGTATTGGTCTGCGCACGAGACGCTCACTGGCAGGAAAAGAAATATTCCATTGATTGGAGCCAGCGCGTGTACGAGCCAAGTGTTGGCGCGTTTTGCCGACCTGAAGCAAAAAGAAATTACTCAATTAGCGAAGGACGAGTGATAGGTTGTAGTCCACGTTACTCGACGACCCTTTTTCTCAAAACTGCCGCACATAAATGTCCGCCAGGGCGAGCGAGCCTGTACGCACACCTGTTTACTTTCTGTTCACTGTATTACTACTATTAACCCGGAGACCATAGCGCCATATGCTTCCGCAGTACGACGTACCGTGAAATAAGCTAGTGACAGTACGAAGTGACAGGAGAAAACTGGTTTCAAACGCGTCAAGAGTGATTGTGAATTGTTACGGGAACTGTTAGAGGAATTGAAAGAACAACACGAATTATCGGGCTCCGCTGGGGACGATATTACACGCCCAGATTAAACTGTTGTTCACCGTGCGGGAAAATCGAGCGGTTGCCGCGTCGCACGCACAATTTAACTGGTTCACTGTATTTTAACGTTACCGCGACGAACTAATGCCGCTATTTATGGCCAGTAGAATAGGTCCACTGCCCGCACGAACAGCAACCGAAAATCTATGAATAAAATCGGACGAAATTATTCAGCGCCGCGCAAAAGGGCAATGCAACTCGAGCTAATCAGCTTTATGCTTACGACAGTTAGGGTGCTGTCTGCGTATGCTTTTTTAATTAGTCCCGGGAGTGGCTTGTGCATGGAAGATTCGTGTGGAGAGTCACATCAATTCGTGTTTTCGTTGTACCCCTCCTTTTCATGAATTGTCTCCCCAGCAGTAAGAATTTCAAGATGTGACGTAGCTTAATCCTATGCCAAGGGTTACGAGAGTACGAATGCAACTTGAGCAAAGTAGCGGAATGTTTTTCACTGCCTCTGGCGTGTCCAAGCATTTGCCCCCTTCTTTTATCAACGTAGTCTAGCACTAACAACTGGCTACGGGGTTACCACTCGCCAGTGCATTACGGGATGAGCTCGAATGTGGCCGACTTCATGCGAGTGACCGTCAATGCCCGCAAATGGTTGCTGGTTTTCTGGGATAAAGGAACACACCGTCATTACCACTACTACGCTCTCCCAAGCAGACAAACCTAAGAGTGGACGCGGTTCCTTGCGGGACGCTTCTCATTTCGGAGTTGCGGCCTCTTAGAACCTTTCTAGGGACTCTGAGATGGAAGACATGCGATCCCGAATACACATGACCGCCTGTTCTGTTTGCTAACCTGAGCAACTTTTCCTCTGGACCTAAATTAAGTTCGGGGAACAAGAGACGCGGAGCGGGCAGTCTGGAGAATTAGTATGTGTCCCTTAGATCCATATTCAACTTAAATTGCGCCAATTGCATCTTGTGCTCAATTCCTAGCGACACAAATCTAGTTCTCGTTGCATATAAAATAGAAGGCACTATACATATGCCAGGGTGACGAAGGAGAATTGTATTAACGGGGAATCCGATCGCCTCGGTACCCTCGGAATATTTAATTATGCTCTTAATCAATGAGGGTCCCCGAATTGGACGAGACTACTTCTCTTTCCTACGCTGATTTGTCTCGGTCAGCATAGTATGGTTATCGCATCACGCGTGCCTCTTGAAAACAGAAGGTGAACGCACCCGCAATAGTGGACACTTATCCAACCGGTTGCCCTTAATCGAAGTAAGCCCCTTAATTCGCTACGTGAAATATTTACGGCGTACGCCACGCACACATCGTCACTTCGACAGGTTGTATGTGGCTGCTGCTCATTCGGTCACGTGAGCGAAGGCGAAGTGGCGGTGCGCGGGTAGCTCGAGGAAGCCTTAGCCAAGAGTTGCTAACTCCGTCGGAGCGATATAACGAACACATGTTCCAACGCGGGTCTACATAATCCGCAACAAGCTATATGTAGAGGCGCACACAGAGCGCACAGCTCGTGCGGACGGTCCGTGTTCTACTGCACACGTGTACTTCCCTCCCACCCTCTACCTCTCTGACAAAGTCTCCTCCGTACTCTCCCCGTCGAGCTTCCTTCGTCGCTTCCGACAGCACTTGCCGCGCACTCTCTTGCTTATTCGCCAAGTCTCTCGTTCTTCCTTCTTCTGTAAGTAAGAGTCTGGCAAATCGCTCAACCGCGGTGTCACTTGGCCATTTTTATTGGCGCCGCACCGCTCACCCCTCGATACTCTTTCGTAGAATTTTGGTTAGGAGATTTTTTACTTGTGAACTCCAAACCCTCTTGTCTGCGTTTTGCGCGCAATTGGAATCCTCCTGGGAGAAATTAGGAAACTGTGAGGGAGCCATTAGTAAGATCACAAAGGGTGCCGCCCTATGGGATACAGCTACCAATTTAACCGAGGAAAATACCACTCCTACCTATAGCGCATTTCAATGGTACATTTACTCGAGAGGGATTCTTTCGGGATCGATACATTGTTCGGGGACTTTTATCGGCGTGGGTGCGTGGTAGGTCGGCAGTGTTAAGTCGCCGGTGTACGGACAGAAAGAAGGGAGGCGCACTCGCGGCGTGCCGTTTGCACACACCCTAGCAGACAAGTGTACACGCACGAGCGGAGGTGATCGCACGTGACACGCACGCCTGATGCGGGCTACACGCTCTATGCACGAGCGATTTTGCCCACGTAGGGACATCTGTCCCAAGAATCGAGTTCCGATCAGGCCTAATAGCTGGAACTCGTTAACGAAATTGTTTGTACTTCGTGATTCTGTTGCCAAACACGTGCCTGCCGGATCGCGACGTCACGCACATGCGGCTGTTTAGGTTTAGGCTCCCGATCGTGGTCCCGATGTTATGGCCGCGTAAGAATCCTAACCAGTTCAAAGCCATAGCAAGTTTTTATCGAAATTTGCATCGAAATTTTTATTCATATTTTTATTAACTTTTATTAATACATACGATCTCTTAAGGGTGCTTTACGTGATGTTGATGAATCAGCCCGTTAAAGCGGTTTGTTTGGAAGTTGTTAACTGTAAGCGGATTGGGCAAAACTGACATGCCCCGCTTGAATTTTCTTTGGCTGAATGATGTTTTATAACCGGCAGCATGGGGAAGAGTATTTGTTTAAAGCACTTGTCGTCCCCGAGCAAAGATTGTTCTCCGGGGAGTTTGAATGCGCTGGGCTGGCGGCATTGACCAGTCTTTTTGTACTGTATCGGATTTTGGTGGAGCCTGCTTTTGTAACATAGATAGCATTGACTTTTCAATGCGCCTCGATCTATTGATTTTACCTACCTCAGCAGAGTCGAGCGGGGGACTATTGCGGCGATGTAACGTCCGAGTCCTAGTGATTCGGTTGAATCGGCTAAAATGAAATTTAATTCGGATTTCCGACCCATTCTCAGTCATGGCCCCGTTATGCTGATCCAGAGCCTCAGTTGGGCCACTCGCTGAGAGGGTCAGAGAGAAAGAGAGAGAGAGAGAGGTAGATTAGAATGTTTCAACATCCGCTCTTTGGATTTTTCCCCCAACACTAAATAAGAAAAGAAAACCTTCGGCACAACGACTGACCGCATTAGGATGAATTCAAAATGTTAAATAGCAACTCGTAACTTTTCATACCGAAGTAGCCGATAACCACTTCTGATGCGCGCGTATCTCAAACGTCCAAATCACAATTTGGAGAATACTACGAATAATCAATAGCACTGCTGCGAAACCCTGTCAAAACCTCTATTGGTACTACGCTTATAGTGTCCCTGTGGCACAGGTTAAGGCTGCTTATACTCTAGATTATGTCCAACACGGACACTAATCGACGCTGAAGAGATTCGCTCGCTAAATTCAGCCGGGAGATAAACCAGAAAGCTCGCTGCCTTTCTTCAGGCGAGGATTGCTTTACGCGTACACTCTGTAGCCAGTTACGTGGGAAACTGGCAATGACACACCGCCATCAAGGTAGTCACTCCATCGTGCATGCATGAGACGCGATATGAATTGCAAATTCGGAATCGCCAGTAGTGGGGCTTCTATGTAATATCGGCGGTGCTCTTGGGGTGACTCCCGGCTGGCTAGTTTGTCGGAGCATGTCTCCGCGCTGACCAGCCCGTGTTCCCTGAGAATTCAATAAAACATTTCGCCAAGTGTCGCTTAGCTTAAAAGGATTTACGAGCATGCTACCTTTTCATTCAATCCGGCTTCCATTACCCCTTTCTACCTATTGTACTGACGAATTCAAGAGTTCTCGCGGTGACATTTTTATTGAATCAGGATGAAGAATGTTTTTAACATGAAATAGAATACAGCCGTTAGTACACGAACGTATGCAATCCAGGACGACCCAGGTGACAACATGTGGAAGAAGTATGCCAAGTTCCATTTCTAAGTTGAATATGTATAGACTACTAGTTGAGAAGACTTATTCGGTTGACTGATTAAACAGCATAGAATAGCCATCGATTGCTCGGCCAAAGTTAAAAGAACAGGACAGATGAGTGTCGCTGCAAGCTTGTGCGTTACTGGCAGGGTCAAAGTCTGTCATCGTGGCTAGCAGGGCTCTGGTCAACTATGCCTGCTGTTCACTAAGGGGAAGGAGTGGCGGGCTGGTTGGTAATTCTTGTATGCAATATCGGCTGTAGTTGGCGGAATCGGTCTCTCTCTCTCAACAAGTAGTGCTCCGGACCGTGTACAAATGCAGGGGAGTGCTCGGGGTTCTCCCGTGGCATTTCGGTACCTGCTTCGTTTACCTCCTGCATCTCGTCTTACTTTTATTCCCCGTTCTCATTCCGGAATCCATTTCCGCGGAGTTTTACTGGCTACGGCTCTAAAAAGCTCGAGTGGCAGCGACGAGAACGTCTGGAAAGAGAGAAAAGAGGAGAGGAGGGAGTGGGTTTGCTAGTAAGCATCGTTCTCTGCTCCGGCCTTTCCTCTACACATCAAAATCCGGAATTTATGACCGCCATCTGAACGGGTGCCCGAGGAGAACTCTCACTGGGCTACTTATTGCGCTCTTAAGAACTAATTTTCCTAAAGAACACTGAAGCTCCCTTAGTTACTCTGGCAGCGAAACTTCTTTCGGGCGGCGGAAACTTTATTTGGACTTGGACTAGCGCAACTAATGGCTGGCGGCCGCACTGGCCAGCAATGCAATCCTGTCTCGCCACGTGCTTGCAGGCCAGCAGCCGGCAGCTCGTAAAGTGGTTGAATGTTCTGTGAAAAGAAGCATTTCCACATATTTCCCATCCCGGAATTTATAGGATGTTAATTCAAGCCGGCCATTGTGCGCCCCACTCGATAATGGCACTCGAAAGGTACATTAAAAGCCATTCGGAAGTCCGGTGCTACCAGCAGCCGGCGTCATACCGAGCGCTTTGCAATAATAATGGGTATTCAAGCGGACTAGGAATTAAAAAGCGTTCTCACCCACCACACGCCTTCGCCGGCAATTTCTACTCGAGCGCGTTCAAACCCACTCGATAAGCATGCGCGCAGTATAAGAGGCTCGCGCATAAACACAACCGCTCCAGCGATTGTTTTCCCGCTGTCTCTCGCTGAACCAGCGACGCGGCTGAAACCGGTGGATGGTGGGGTTTGCCAGGGAAGGCAGAGAGCGGTAAAGGGAAAAAGAGAGAGTGAGAGAGTGAGAGTTTGTGCGTGCGATGAACCAAGAGACGGAACGCTCTGCAAAGGGAGTGAGTGCTAACTGAGCTTTGTATTATTACGTAATCGTAATGTGTACATCATCGGGTGGGGGGAGTTTATTTGCGTGCACGAAACCGCTGCGCTGCGTTTGCTTGTTTTCCGCACCGCGCGACCGCTCCGACGAATGCGGGATGGCATCGGGGCAAAACCGTAGTGGCAGCCAGCAGCAGCTCACTCCACGTTCACATACATACATATACATATACTGTATCCTTCCCCGGTCTTTCCTCGAAAATCCTCTCGGCGAATCCGTCGACCTACTGACTTTTCCCCTCTGCGCCATTCTGTTTTCTGTTTAACTCCAGCCGTTCCGCTACGGCTTCGAGCTCATGTACTATAAAACTCGTTTCTGCGCAACCTACTTCAATTGTGATAAGCACAAACCCCCCTGCCGGTAAAGCCATATGGTTATTTCGCCCCTTGTCGTTGGTATAATGAAGCGTTTCGCATTTATTTGTCCGCGTATATCGCGCGCTTTTTCGCCGAAGGACAAGGAAAAACGACAGGCTAAACCTGTTCAAGTTTTTCCCGGGGGCAACTTAGCGCATTAATTTTGTGCTTGTGTAGCTGGTAGAGAAATTTCGAATGGAGTCTGCAGAGACTGCCGCCGCACGGGCTCGCGCGAGAGGACCGAGCGGCGATTATGCGAATAAGGTCGCGAGCGCACTCCCGTTAGAAAGAGAGCACTCGAGCCGAGTGTCGGTGGAGGAGTCTCGTTATAATGATTTATTGGGCGAAGGGGCATTTGCATCGAAGTTCGTGTAAGTAGCAATTACGATTAGAAAACACCGTCGGCGAGGTAAATCATTTCTATTCTCGTCCATCGATCGTTAGGGACGAGGGGGCGTCGCGGATATAGGCAGGGGGGAGTAGAACATCGGCGGCGGCGACGGCGGCGGCGGACTGACATAATTACCAGCGCGGCGAGTACACCCATTGCGGATGAAGACGTCTGACGAGAATTATGACTGGTGCTGTCTGCACGCAGATCATCATTTCAATTTACATTTTCGCGATGCCGCACGCGCCTTCATGGCCATATATCTTCCCAGGCTTCCGTTAAGATTCGAGCGAGGCCCGTTAACCCGCCCGCACTGCGCACTCGCTCTCCCTCCTCATCCCCGTCCGCCCCTGATTCGGGGACGCCGGAAGAATGAAAAAATTATTGCCTTTCCGATGGGACGATAGCTTTGGGAAGGTTATTACCACGAGACTCGGCTCTCGCCAATCCCGGGGAATACCGAGCAGTCGATACTCACCCTGTCTCTTCCCCTACCACCCCCACACCCACCCCCCTCTCTCTCCCTCTCTTTCTCCTTCTGTCTCCAACTATTTCATATATCGGTCTGACACGGTAAAAGATATACTTTCGTAATTGGATTCCATCGATCCAGCCTGTGTGCGAATGTGTCTATGAGATTAATGTTGTCTTCTTGCGTGAGAATATCGTTCGAGCCGTCACTTCGTATGTACAACATACGAACGCGATATTATTTCTAGGACGTTCATGCAACATGCCTGGCGCTGTGAGAAGCGAATTAATTGATTCTCTGTTCGGATGTTTTCCTGGTACACGCGTTTTCCTAGTAGGTGCGTAAGTGAGCGGTCGCATTTTTAGTAATTGAATCGTACTCCTACTTAATTTGCGCTGCTAGTTGGCGCCAATGGAGGAACCATGCGGCAGCGCCCGCGTTTAGACGTAGATTGAATCGCGTTATAAACGCTCATTAATATTTAATGATTACATGCTGAATTGATTACAGTCGCACAACTGCGTGTGTACTCAGTACGAGCAGCTAGTGTAATATTCTCACTTCCAAACATGAAGCGTAAATTACGAATAACAGCAGCGCCACGCGCCTTGTCCGGCGCCGATCGGGCATTAATTTTCGCCGCCCCCAATTAAACTGTAACTTCACACGTCCTTTCATGGTACCGCTTTATCTTTAGGAAAAGGGCATGGGGGCGGGAAAAAGTTGGGTTGGGAAGGGAGAATGGGAACACGTGCGATCGGAGCACTTGCCGCTAGCAGTGGTAAAACGAAACGTGGGAGTGGTGGGGAGTGAAACTGAGTAGTTGAGGGTCGCTTAGATCAGCCGTAAAATTGGACACCTCTCGAAAGACGAATCTTCGGTATCGACTTACAAGCGGATCCCTCGCCAAAATACATCATGTGATACTCGGTGCTTGAAGCACAAATTGCCCGTGGCGTTCCACTCTTATGATCATAGAAATGAATTAGGAGACCCAGATCTTGCGTCGTGCTTCCCGCAGTCTCTCTGAACATCAGTGATGCACATTCTCTATGCTAGACGGTACGTTTTTCTAGCGGAATAATATCTAATTCATCTTGTCGCTTTATGCCACCTGTGTCTTAAGATTCCGCTGATATGACACCTATTTATTCCAAGGAGTGGGGTCGAATTTATGTCGCAGAAACCGAGCTCTTCATTTTCGAAAGTTATTCTCAAAGAGCCAGTTGTCGTGGTCCCGCTACAATTATTGCGAGAGTGGCTGTAGAAATAAGAGACATGGCTAATTAGCACGTTGAATTCGAAAGCTATATCGCAGTAATTATGAGCGGTACAAAATGAACAAGTTGCTTCTGAGGGAGTCGCAGACACAACATGCTCGCGCAAATTGCCTTGACCCTCGTAAACTTGCGTTATTTCTCGGTGCGCTAGTGTGGCACTGGCACAGAACCGCATAACCACTGCAACTTATTTTTCCTCCGTCACCTGACAATACGGAGGTTCTACTTAACGAAGCGAAGGAAAACTGTCCGTCCACCGACCGCGCGCATTAATTATATGCGCGCACGATTACCGTGATAGCTTGAACCGTCTCATCCGAGCCTTTCTCGAATGTTTCTCTTTTTTAATCACGACGAACATTGCGATTGTACGATCCACCATCCACCACTGCGTAGTGGACGCGTCATGTCGCGCAGTGGGTGGGTGTCATCATGCGTATGCACGGTCGAAGAATGCAAGTGGTGGGCAGAGGAGGTGGAGGAGCTGGCGTGTCTCCGCGATAAATAATGTCCTAAGGCGAGTCCGCCGGGGCCTAATGCCGAGGCGAGTGCAGGCGTAAGCTATGAACGCGTGCGTGAAGGGTGTCTACTGTCGAGTGTCGACAGGGGGCGTTCGCAGGCCACGCATCATGCATCGCATGGGGGCCTCGCCGTATCGTCCCGACTATATGGGCGGATTGTGCCGGCGCCGTCGCTGCTTCGTAGATTATCGGCCGCTACCATACCACTCGGCGCGCTATTAACACATGGGCGTGTATCTCTGTGCACACATGCAGGCGCGGGCTGGCGGCGGTACACTTTCTCGCTCCAATTTGGCCGGAGCCTGGTCTTTCCGCGCGAATTACCGCACCCACCGACCGAGAGATATACAATCGACCGCGATACGTACACCGGGAATCCGCGTTCGCCGATCCCACCGCTAATAGCATCCTCCTATCGGCGACGTCGCGAAGCCGAATCTTCGATAACCCGAGCGCTTTATCCCCGTGGCGTGGTATGATAATGCTACTCCCCAATACGGCCTATACCGGGCATCTCGATATGAGTCAGCTGTGCGCGCCATGGGGCTTCGTTAGACCGCTCGCAATGTGCATCCTGATAAAGTAACCCGCTGGCGATCCTCCAAATTTCTGATTACAGATAAAAACGCGAGCAGCCTCATTTCCGAGGGCGCACTGAGTCGATGCTCATATTACGGCTTTTGTTTTTTCCAAGCGAGTTGAGATGAATTAGAAGAGGAAAGGCGTTTGCCAGAAGAGGCTGCTAATCGTAGAGGCAGAGAGTGCAGGAGGATGAGTATTCACGTAGAGAAGTTAAGTCGGCGCGTAGGGGTTGGCATTGGCACAGAAGGGTGCGGATGCGACAGCTCGGAAAGGGAATAAGGAAAGGGTGGAAGGTTGAGCGCGCAAGTCTAAGGACTAGACTACAGCTCAAGAGGGTAGTGGAGACAGTAGGAGGAGAGGGTAGATTGCTATAAAGTTAGCTGGTTAACTCGACGAAACAACGGTAGCGAGTTATCGCGAAAAGTTGGCGCGTCAGTTGGCACCAGCGCGCACGTTGCTGCTGCTCAGCGGCGTGGCTCGACGGGACAGGCTGGGCTCCGGTGGAGCGGTGGCTCTAACTATTTCATTGTTTCATAATTGAAGCATTTGCGGTCTCGGCGTTATGCATATACCTATTAGAAGGTCTGAAGCGCGAAAACACAGCCGCGCCGTCGCCACCCGAAACTTGCTTCGTTATTCAAGTAGCAAGTGCCTTTCGAGATCTGCCACCGCATGCACCGTCTTCGCCTTCTCGCACACACGCCACTCTCGCACTCTCGCGCTCTCGCTGCGCAGTTTCGGGAGAGATGTCTCGATGTCAGTGATCGAGACACGTATCGATCGGCGGCTGGTGTCCATTGATACCGTGTCTACTAGCGACTCGGTTTCATTAGAATAAACTTTGCGTTAACCGCACTTACCTTTGTTGAATTCCGAAATTTAGCACCGCAACACGCCCGTCTACCGGATCTTCCGCCTTGGCTTTGTGGCTTCTAGCGAAACTCTCAACAAACTTTCTTGACTGATGATATCCTTACATATCTGGTATTTATTGTTCGCTACATTCATGACGATTTGTTTTGTGATATATTCATTGCGCTGTTATTAAGGGTTTGGTGTTTATAGTGCGTTGGCATGGCGGCATATTCAATGGCAATCGGACATTATAATGGGCTAATGGATATTTTTCCGCGTCGCTAGTTATGATATACATATATGTAGTAATAAAGTGGTGAACCAACAACAAGGGTCACTAAGTGATACGAGCGGATGGGTGCGCGTGCGCGGTACTGCACGGTTTACGTAAATCAGTTTAACATTGCAGCATAAGAATACAGTTCGCGTCAGAATAATATCTATTCGCCCTCGTGTTCATCGTGACAGATTTGAGTGCATTGTTCGGCGGTGGATTAAAATATTCCAGTACTTTCCCGGCGCTCGATCAATCTGACAATACAATATACTCACTGACAATACAATCGGTCTTTCCTATAGTAAACGACAAAACGTGTTCAAACCCACAGATGGAAATATCGAATGCATTAGTTGGATTGTGCAGAAATTTCATTGACTTTGAAAAGCCGATCGCACATTCGTAAGTTTATCACTTGTAGTGCGGAAATAAATGTCATCGGTAGTTGTTGGTTCAGGGTATTGGCATTCAATCTATGCCTAAAACACTAATAATGTTTGGCCCCCCTCCCCCTCCCCCTGTCACTCTCTCTCACCTTCACTCTGTAGTGTAACAACTTCCAGACCGGAAGTTGTTTCTATTGTGCCCGATCGAATTACTACATCTCCACCGATATCAGTATTGCATTCAAAATGGTCGAGCGAGTTATTCGGTTGCAGGCCTCAGTCCATGAACGTATTGCGCTTCGGAGATGGGTAGTGCTCCTGGTAGTCGGTACGGTATGTAAAAACTAACTGATTATTGCGTGCCGGGCGCGTCAGAAGCGGTGGCATTGGCGCGACAAGATTGAACATCGAATTCCCCGGACAATCGAGGCTGGGACTTTATCGTGGATGGGATGGATGACCGCATTTGCGAAGCCGTTAGCGTATAATCCTAAACTATCCTCAATAGCCGATGCATGCTTGCGTCCCACCGTACGAAACCAAAGCGGCGGAATAGCGGTATGGAAGCGACGTATTAGTGAATTAGCGTTTCCTGGCGTTGCAATCAAGGTAATGCGTTCGTACGGCTCTCATACATGCGAGTTACGCGCACGTCTCCGTTTCCACCTCGCCCACCCTTTACCTTCCTCTATCTCCGCCTAAATGTACCACAATATACCCCGGACTCAATTAATAATTCAGTATCTTAACGGATTCGTCTCGCTCGTTCACTGCTGGCCGCGAGACTTTCCAGTGATCCTCGATTGCCCCTCGAATTAATAAATAATGCAGTCGGCCCGGCGCTTTGCTGTACTACACCTCCAGACACTGACCTCTCGAGCGTGATACGCTTGTTAAATAAGGATCACTCGCAGCCCTCGTCTCCCCCTTTCGGAATTGCCGATATATCCAGAAACTCTTCCGTGTAACGCGTCCACTCGCACTTGAGACGTCGCCCGATTAATAGTCAACCAGTATGCGGAAGCTGGGAGGTCCTCTTTAGTGGAGACGTCTGATTTCTTTCCTTGTTTGTCTGGGGAGCTACAAACCTGGTTTTGGACCTTCGCCCCTCCATGGGTACTTTAGGCAGCCGCTCCGTTTTATTAATAATTCGGCGTCCAGCCTCTGCCTAGTAGTACACGTACACACACGTGATTGCGCATCCGCCGGATTCTCTTATTTATTCTATGTTTATTTTAAAGCTCCGCAGTAGGGTGGAATAACTAAAGAAAAAAATGGGAGTTGGGGCAAACGTAAATATGTTGCAGGTAATTAAAGTTCAGATACACCACGTATTACCCAGTATGCAACGAGGTAGGATCGGTAAATAACAACTTGAATACTCTATTTACTGGTGAATTTGATTTAAATTTCCTATAAATACGGCGGGATTTAATCGATGTATTGCTACTTACTGCTTGATATTAAAAGTGCAAAAAGCCATTGCGGTTTTCAGCAGTGGACCCTTCAACGTAATGTCCCATTCGATTTCCATTAGGTATTATTATTGGGTAAACAATATTCAAGAGCCAACTGCCAGACGTTCAAATTGTGTGTGTGAAAAGTGCAGGGTACTGACCACATCTTCCGTTAAAACAATGACATCTACTTGCTCTCCATTCACAAATTCTATTTTCACGAATCCGTGATACTAACCATACGTTTCTTCTATATTTTTTGATACGGCCAACTTTGCGTGAGTTCGGTTTAAGCGCGCCTAATGTTACTAATGAGTTAAACGGCGCAGTTGGCGAGCCAATGGAATTAGAAAAAGCCATTGCAGGGCGCACTGGGACGCCGCGCGCGCAAGCGGAGCTAGCCGCTACGCTGTGTAGAGGTAGACGGTTAATACCCGCTTGAGTTTACTTAGGCAAAGTAATATGTACAAACTAAGATATATCGTAATGTGGACGCAAGGGCTGCGCAACTTCCTCCCCACAATTGGGAAATCCTTGTTTCACTGGTGCAGCGTTGCGGAGCCGTTGACTCAGGAAAACAAGATCGCACCGGCGGCTGAGCAAGCGCAATTATCGGAAGCGATTGGAATTTATGAAAGTTCCATTTCCATTAAGGCGCAACTTGCTCGGTATTGCTGTTGGCTCTACGTATGTTTAGTCGCGAGTGCTGAGCATGTCTTGTCAGATGTAGACGCAGCCGGTGTATTTCTGGAAATTGGTCGAACAGGTTTTTAGTGAATGGAGGATGAGTTTGTTGAGCATCAACGATTTCGGCGGTGACCGTAGGGGCCAGGGATCACTGGTTGGGAAGGGAAGATTCTTGCAGGGCAGTGCATTTGTACACGCCTGCAGCACCAAAGAAGAAGACGCAAGCCTTTCGTATGTTCTCCCTGTTACCCATCCTCCCCGTTTCTCGCCGGTCGTTGCGCCGGCTGAAAAATCTCTGACTGTCTCGTTAAAACTTCTCCTCGGGAACATCTCGAGAGCACTCTTGCTAAAGGAGGTTGCATCCGCACTCTGCCTTCCTTCCACGCTTCTATTTCCCTCTCTCTCTCACTCTCTTTCCCTTTCTCTCTTTCGCTCTTGCCAGATGCGGTACGCGAACTCCGCACTAACTGTATCTCCAAGACATGCCGTACCTGCACGTGACAAGTACACTCAAACGACTCTTCCCCTTCTCTCACTCTCTCTTCCTAAGTTTTCCTAATCCTCCTCGGTGAGACTCGACTGCGCGACGGAGTTTCTTCTATCCAGTGTGGCCTCAAGTATTCGACGCGCCGGAAATTTCGGCGCCTCTCATTTTGAAACTTTTCCAAAATGCAATTCGACCCACCCTGATTATACATGACAGCCACACCTCCGCTTCTCGTGAATCTCGCCTCTCTCTATCTGGAACATCCAAATATTTCCCGCAAAGTTTCCACCGCCACTGCGTGGAGGGCTGGAGTCAGCTTCGATCTTCCGAAAGAAACTCCTGAGAAAGAGTGCCGTTTTAGCCTTAATTCAAGTCTATTCATTCATAGCAGTCTGACTTCTGATATAGATATGTTTGCCATCTTCGGTTTGTTGATGCGAACCAACACATCTGAGTATTCACGTGATTAAGTGCACGGGCATCTAAAGGAAAACTTGTTCGAGGAATCACAAGTGGCAGAAGTGGTGGTCAGTGTAGTGATTTCAAGTACGACGGCGACCTGGTGGCTGGTACGTCGCGGAACAAAAGGGCAACGGTCGAAGGCGGAAGAAGTGGGAACGCATGTGTGCATTTTTTTCATGCTATACCGATCCTGTACGGCGCGCACTGGCTCCACCATCTTCGTGCTTCGCCTAGCGGACAACATGGACTTGTAATCTCGGCATTGTATGGGGGCTACGGCGCATGTGCGCTGATAGGAATGATTCGGCCAGTGCAGCTCGTGAATGCCACCGGATCCGGGCGAACCTACTAGCTCGCAAATCTACATTTCTCGGCCATGCGAGAGGGCTCCCGCACTGTTCTTCTCAATTACTTTCCCAGCCGAAAGCGATCTCTTCATGTTTCTTCGTGTCTCTTCACATATAACTGCCAAATTCCTCTTATTGTCTTTGTAATATAGAATTTGATTGATTGTGTAAAGTAGTATCTAATTTCTAGTATTCGCACCTTTTACAATGGTACACCTTGCCATTTAGATTTAGACCAACATTAGAAATGATAAAATTCTATAGAATCGCTTATAAATACCGCGGCATAATATGTATACATATTTGGCATTACATCGAATACGTCTCGCATGAATGTGATCGAAGATCCCCGGATACGTGCGGGAAGTAGTCGCGACGCGCGGGACACAACATTCATATAGGACGTCTCGGAGTGTATTTGCACATGGCACTCCTGCCGGGGTGAATGAGCATCTACAGAAGGTCGGCGGGAGTAGAACGCGAGTCGTTGGGCGACGAGGACTCGGCTTTGAACGTTGAAGAGCACGCGATATCTCCTGCATCGAGATGTGTTGCGCGAACTCTTCGACTGAAGCGCGCTTACTAGATACACGCGTATTATACATAGCCAGCGTATATACCAGCTACCCATATTACCGCACTCGAGGAACATATGGAAAAGGGATGACACACAAATACGAGGACTGGGAGTATACGCCTATCGTTTCTGGCGCACCGTGGGCCACGAGAGTAGGAGGGTAGGAGGAGTATGTATAGGACCCCAGGCGAATTCACAATGCACATCGAAGCCTCCGGGCAGACGAGCGGGCTGGCGCAGCGTGTACGCTCTGCGCCATGCTTCTCCAAGGCAGGCTGCATCGTGAGGTTCTTCCCTATACAACGTGTGTTATTGGATTTGTTTGAAACTTTTCAAATTCGACCGAAGGATATGTCTAACGTGGAACGTGCCGAGGCTCCTGGGACTATTTTTGAGCTGCCCCTCGTCGGTGTAGCAGAACCGAGCTTCCCGGGACTCGGTGCCTTTGCCTTGGGTACACCTCCTTCGCCGCCAAATCATTCCTACACTACCAGGACATCTTTCCTCGATCTTTAAGGAGTACTTGCATGTTCTAGCCTTCCTACAGACACTTTCCGTCAAGTACTCTTGGCTTGCAAGCGTCGGGTTATACCTGCAGCACGCGATGGTTATCCCTCTAGTGGTTTGCTGGTATCTAAGGGTCACAGAATTATTCTCGGAGGCAGCTGCGGGCTTGCACGGCCGCGAGACGAGCCTGTCGCCGGTGGTGCTTATGTCTATTGCGCTCTGTTTTCGGTGGAATGCTGCATCGCTGCTTCAACTGACAAAGTTTGCTGTTTGTTGATGAATGATATACCTAGCATTAGCGCTTGATCCATCGTGACAGTGCGTAGATAACTGAATTTCTCCTATGAAACGGTGAAAGTACATTGACCTCGTTCGCGCAATGTTTGTTTGCGAGTAAGCTCAAAGAGCGGAGTAATTGTGCGGCAAGGTCTTTTTTATAGCTAATCTGGGTTTGGTTACTCTTTAATTTGATGGACTCGGGACGCCGGGCAGCTCGCATCTCGCAAACGTTCCCTCGGTTCGCCAATCGTTTGAATAGAATTACATATATTTAATTATCGCTTCAATGTGACTTTTCTTTTTAATTACGGTGCTCAAATATTGTGCCGGAGCGTGACTCAATGAGGTTAATCGCATTTCGCGCGTGCAATATCAGCCAGAAGCTCCCCATTAATTGCACTGTCCCCATTGCCGCCGTTCACCATCGAGACCGAGTGAATCACAAATGAAATAACAAGCTATCTGAACAGGCGTACTCTGCCGCATTTAATTCAGGCACGGGCGCGCGTCAAAAAGCAAAGACGCCAGAACCTGTTGCTCGTGTTAACTCAAGTTCTAGCGGCAACTCGACACGCAAAATCCTAGACCAATTGAAGGCGATCCCACGCTTACTTAGAACGCCATGCTTATTCTTCCGCACTTTCTATGTTTTGCATCACACGTACGCTCGTTCGCTTAGTATAGCACTTTTAATAAAACCAACAATCTTGGACGCCCGACAAAACAGAGATGTCTGCTCTGCTATCACTAATTGTCACAAGAGGCAGTTTTAGTCCTGTTGAGGATGCAGAATGGCAGAACGGCTATTTAGTCGCGTGGCCTACCTCCTTTCTCGGGAACCTTTTTTCCGACCCGCCAAGCCGCGGTCCACGAGAAGTCTCTTCACCTTCCTTGAGACGACTAAATAAGCATGAGTAGCATAGTGCTTTACAAAGCATTACACTGAAACTACAGACCAGCACGCGTTTTGTGTGAAGCATGTTTTTCCAGCTCCAATCTCCAACTTGTGCTTTACAGCTGCACGTAATAGACTTTACATTTCACGGCGCTGCGAAAACCATTTCTATATCACACAGTGTATTTTAATCCGGTCATTTATTCGCGAGCGTGCTACTCAGAAACGCAGCGTAGTCGCCGCATAGGTGAAAAGCCTCTTACGGGATTGATGGTTGCGGGAGCATCAAATCTGGAAACGCACTTTCCACCTGAAATCCGCGTACCGAAGTAAAAAACTGGTTATTATTGATATAAAATAAAACACTCACGGTACACCGAGTACTCTTGCTCGGTCGGAAACTTCGAATCACGTTTTTTTATGCCTGCTCGATGGGACCCCCGCTTATTGCTCGCATGGAATGCTCTACAGTGTAGAGTCAAGACACGTATTTCGAACTCACCCTTGACTACCGAATATCACGCCTTCTTACCCTTTTACATATGCCCCATCCCCCTCACTATGCACACCATTGTCTGACATCCCATTCACTCAACGCTTACAAGTCATCAAATCAACGCACCGTGCCTCTTGCCACCGTCCATCGTGACAGTGCCTCAGCTTTCAATCCAATCAACTTTTTATCACTGTTAATAGCTTTTAAGGCCTGATGTTGTTGATTTTTTTGTTGCCATAAATAAACTTCTTTTTCGATTCCTTCTCGCCCCTTCTCTCATTGTCTACTAAGATTCCTCGCTTTGATTTTGCCTGTCCATGCATACGGGAGATAGCAAGGTGATAGCGAGACGCGGGAAAAAGTAGCTAGTGGTGAAGCTGAGTGACTTTTATTGTGGCAGTGAGCACTTTGGTGGATGCTTCGCATACGAGCACAAGGAATGTCAGGTGAATCGCGGTCGAAGGGTGGAAAAGACACGGCAAAATACTTTACGGTCAGAAATGAAACTAGCTGCGCAATTCAGTGCTGCGATCACGAGTTGGCGGAGCTCCCTTATTGATACTTTCCGTAACAGATAAATATTATATTTACTTGGAGGGTGAGGAACTTCCTTTCCAACTTTTCCATTACTAGTCGAGCAGTGTCTTAACTTGGTAAGAATAAATACTGGATATGTTTGCAGCAAGAACTGGCCCCCGGTCTTGCTTGTTGATACTTTGTGTTTCCGCGTCCCCCCGGGTTGATTCCCTTTCACCCTTTTCAAGCAGGGAGGTATTAAACTGTATAAAATTACGGAGGAAGTTCTTTGGGAGTTCTTCAGAGCGAAGGCTGTGTCTTGAGTAATCACGCAAAAGCGGGAGGGTCACGCTTTTTAATCTCGCTTCTTTCTCTCGTCTCGTCGGAGAATGGAAAAGTCGGATTCGGAGGGGCAAGCCACGTCTTTTCCGTTCCTGGATGGGTCATGGGAGAGGAGTCAAGGGAGCAAGAACGACGCTACAATTGAGCAATCTCGTGATTGGAGAGTCTCAGTGGGAGTGCGTGCATAAGACGTTCTTGTCCAACCTTGAATTGCTCGTTTCTTTTCGGAGCAGTTTGTCCATTTGCTAGCTGTAATGAATTTCGCACTCCTACAGATTTGTCTTCAGCATCCCACCGTTTTGCCATTCCTACATTCGTACAGTGAACAGGTCTGATAGCATGATAATGCGTGGAGCTCCTTTAACTTAATGCCGTAACCAACAGGGTTTGCATTGTGAAATTCCGCAATATAGTCCGTGTGCTCAGCGCGCTCCGTGGGAAACTTTCGCGGATTATCGGCAATACTTTTCGTATTTCCGGGAATTTAATCTAAAGTTAAACAGAGATTATTGGTACTCGCCGGGGCTGATGTTCAATCTCGCGATAATCGTCGGTCGCCACCCGATATGAGCCAATCTAAGTTGGGATCCCATATAGGAAAATACAATAGGCCCGTCATTGGCCTGTATCTGGCTGCCCTCCGTCCAATATCGGCACTGCATGGGCTCGCGCGCGGGGCCACGAATGGCTGAGGGCTGGGATGATAACTTCGTGCCAACATGGGCATCCATGATGGGCCACTCGTGTCGAGCAGTATGGGACCAATACAGAAAATGCAACAGGCCCAGCGCTGGGCCAATGCTATGTTGCCATATCAGAATAAAAAAAAATATGGTTTCATTTTATTTTTCAATATTTTTTCGACAATCGGATGGTGTTGACGAGCACTTTTGAGGGGCGGAGAGAAACATTAAAACATTATTTTATAATTTTTGCTTGTATGGGGATTCGATCCTGGGTTCTCGAGGTTGTTAGTCGGTCGTCTTACTACCTGTGCCATTCTGTACTTCTTCAGAACTACCTATAACTTACGGTACATAAAGGAAATAGTTGCGCCTTCATGTTACACTACATGCCAAATTTCTACTGATCACTTGGACTTATTTTATCCCCCAAAATACATTAAAATGTAAATAAAAGCGCCAAGTAGTTTAATGATCCAAAAATGGAATAGATATCACACAAGAAAGCCAAGTTTTCAATCAAAGATACCGCCCGTTAATTAATTAATTAACTTGCATCTCTAACTTTAAAACTTGGAATGTGCATACTTAATTACCAATCAAAAAATATTACTAGCATATGACTACCTTGACACAAATTTGCACATGCCAAGTTTTAAAGCTTGAGATGCAAGTTAATTAATAATGATTAATTAATTAATCATTAAACTACTTGGCGCTTTTATTTACATTTTAATGTATTTTGGGGGATTTCACGCCTTTTTGGTTGTTCATATTTTGAAGAAAAATACAATCGGACTGTACCACAGCTCTAACTTTCGCATAAATCGAGGTGAAAGTTTGGTAACTAAGGATAACAGCTAGTGTTCGGGATAATATAGCCTCGGCTGTCGCGCGCCGGAGTGTCATATATATATGGAGAGGGAACTTCTACTTGGCGCGAGACTCTACCGAGTCTCCTGATCTTGTGTATGGAATACACAATCTTTGCAATCTTTGCTTCATGTCCTTCTAGCAGTGTGCAGTTTTTTATTAGAATCCTGTCAGTAGGTAAAGCACTAAAATATTGTGCATGACATGCCTGGTATAGGCGATACGTACTAAAAGTATTAACTTTAACGGTGATAATCTCTTTCAAATTGCACACGGGGTTTTAAGCATGATTTTTCAAGTATATGCTGTCCAAATTTTGTCATTCAAGTCATTCTGACAAATCGCGGCCGCCCAAGCACGTCCCCGTAACGGACCAATGCCAATTGCTCACTAAGGGCTAATTGCGGGCGCCGTTGTTGGACCAGCAATGAAGCACGGGGCGCCCAGCATGGTACTATGCATGGGCCATTGCTGGGAGTGCCCAGTATGGGCAAATCGCGAGTACCCGTTATCGGGCCAACGATGGTGTGCGGGCCGAAGTTGGGCATTTCCTATATGGGATATTGAAATTTCGTATACAAGTTGGTCCGCGTAGATTTATTTCCGAGGACAGCATTCAGCAGATTCGGCCTCGCTTCTGTGGGAGATACGCTACATAATCAATAAGTCAAATGTACTTGAATGGGATTAATGTTTCAGAGGATGGAATAGTTGATTACGTACTTGACTCATTGCATACTAAACAGCATTAACGTCAATGCTCGTCTTTCTTCTCATTGGTCGTTAACATGTAGGTATAATTCAAAGCGATGAGAGCTTTTGGCGAGTGCCAGTTGGTGAATATCACCGCTGGAAATGTGCCCGTTGGTATAACAAGTTCGCAGAAGCTGGGTGGAAAACAGCAATCCATCAATATTGCGACGGGTGCAGCCGGCTTTCATCGTTAACCAATAATTAATTATTCTCAACGTGGACGCAGCGGTGTGTCGCACTTGCAGAACGTTTCCCGATGCGAGCGCGTCGGGAGTATTGTTTCGCGAAAATGCCGGCTCCCGGTCATGTTACAGTGGCAAATGAGCACACGGCCAATGTCCTAACGATTGTTTTACTTAGCAGGTAGGTGAGACAGGGAATTCAGAATTTCAGAATGGCCGTGGTGTGGGCATCGGTACCAATCGGGAAAAGTGTATCGGGCGTGCTTGGCGCCATGGCGAGACTTGGTGTAATTAATTGAGTGACAAATTGCAGTGGTGAAAACCCAGACTGAAATATTTCGATGGCGGCGTATTGGCTGTCCTAGCGGATCGGCTCGGTCCGATAAGCGGGAAAATGTTGTTAGCGATTTATTCATAATTGTCATTATCGAGTGACATGTTCCGTCGCGAAATACTGCAGTCGGATGACAATGGATGAGCCCGGCAGAGGACCAACGGGAGCGAGTGTGTTGGAGTATCGGCGAGCGCGCCATTCCAGCCAAAATCTCGGGGGTGGGGGGTGTATAATGCACGTCGGTGGCAGACCGAAAACAGTAATCCATCAATACGTCCGGGGAAAATCAGGCGCGCGCCTCTCGATCGCTAATCACCAATTAGCCAATTAGCTCGCACAATTTTGCTAATAACGACCCGGCCTGGGTAGTTGAGAGCCGTCGTGCTTTCGCGAGGCCACGCACCTGGATTCGCAATGCTGATCCTTGTTGCCAGTCGGGAACACCTCTACCCTCTCACGCCTTCGTTCCGCGTGTGCCAGACACACGCCGCTCCGATTATGGCTAGCGCCACAATTAGTTTCGTATCGACAAACCTTGCCACCTTCCGCAGCCATTGCTCACAGTGCGACAATTGTGTTTTGCACCTCTCTTCGCCAACAGTTAGTCGACTGCCTGCTGACAGCTCGAGCTCACTCCACTCTCCCAGTACACTCAGGTTTCACCCAATTTGTGGCTTTTTCGGACGCCCCGACTTCCCGCGGAAACCGCATCCCTCACTCTTCCCCGACCGATCTAGCAGCCACTCGATCGATTCTAATAACATACCTCCTCCCATTTATGCGAGATACTCGGCCGCCTCGAGACTCGACGAGTCGCGCTGGATTGACATCGTATTCCTTTCGTCGGCGGAGTGCAACTTTTTACTTTGACGCTTGAGTTTTTCGAAAGCCCCATATTCGTGGCGTCCAGTATTTTCCCCCCAAGTGCGCGAGAGAACATCGCATTCCGGATTCCCTTATGGTGGAAGAATATATTTAGATGCAAAACACCACGACCCTTTGCCTTGCAAATTTTTCTACCGCAAACTTTTCAAGACCGATTGAAAAATATGTTGCAAGGAACTGTTTATATATTCCGTGCAAATCAAAAGTTAAAATAAACCTGCCCTGGCCATTGCCCTGCGCCAGAAAATCGTTTAATTTCTAAGTACTACGTACAACCTTCTCTTTATTTCTAAATCTTACCCTTCCACCTTCAATTCTCCTTGAACTCAATAACTGTTCAATTAAGTTTGACCTGTGATTCGTTTTCAATCAGATTCTCAGCCTATGAAGATAGATTAGGGATAATCTATCAAAGGCCCACTCCTAGTAATGTTAGTTTAAAAAGCTAACGAAAAAATATGTAATGTTCTATTCAAGAATACATCGCTGTCAACTTGCACTTTCCTTCATTGATTCTTTGGATGAAAGTAACAAATTTATATTACCGCAGGTCACAAGCACCTGAGTGGGGGAGATTCAACGCGTGGTAGGTTAGGAAGCGAGCTTTTCACAAAGCCGAATCTAACGATCCACGAGGCACGACTTGAAGTTTGCAATATGATGTTGAGTTAGGCCGTGTAAATACTAGGCCGGGCTAGGCGAATCTCTCGACCGAACAATACCTCTTTGTCAGATTGCGAATGGCTGCGCGCGCCAGCAAACAGTTGCTACTGCTTAGCTATGCAATAAGGATTCCACCCTCACAGTTTCGCATTGTTATTTCTGCGCGAAGCCAAGCATACTCTTTGCTTCCGCCGAGTTAAGGCTTGTATTCGACACTTAGATCCGACAATCTTGACCGTGGCCGCCCCCAAATGAGTTCTACGGGAATAATTGCTAGCAGGATTTCATTCGAGCGCCCTACTGCAAATAACAATTTTTGGAGTTCTGCGAAGTGCTGTCGTAAAGTTTACCTTGGGCGCAATAGGGTTTCATTTGTTTCAATCCCAAGCCTTCGCTTGTCCTTCCTCTGGATTGCTCTCAATAGTCGTATATACAATCGGTTCGATTACGAAATCATTCAGGTGTACTGAAATAACCAGCACTTATGGGTAAAGAAGTTCTTGGTAACAAGTCTTTGAGAGCGAGAAACTACATGCACGTCACCGTGAACATGAGAGGGTGACTTACGGTTACAGTTATACTTATGCCCTTGTCGTAGCTATTTAATAGAGTAGAGACGAGGCGGAGCATTTGATGCTCATCGTATTTACGTATTTACCAGTGCACTAAACGTCAAACACGTTCTGTGCGAGAGTGGTTAGAGTTGCGCGCGGCTGCTGACACTGGTCTCGAGGACGACGCGGCATGTCGGTTGTATAAGTCCACGGGTACAAAATGCTCAAACTGTTATCTAATCTCAGCGAGTTGCGGCGCGGTATTTGCTTCGTCGGCCCGAGATGGTAGTGAGGAAATATTTACCGGCAAACACGCTTCACTTTCCATGCACGTCCGGCTCTTGGTCCCTGCTGGAAGTAATGCCTCGGATTTCGGTGTCTCGATGCGCGCCAGCCGGAGAGCCATCCCGACCCTTTCCTCCGTCTCATCGTCATTTTATCGCTCGGTGCACCTGACGCCCGCCTATAATTAGCCAAGTGCAACGCTGCCATTGATGCGCGCGATCCGCTAATAGGTTGAGGGACGGGACAATGCGTTGGGAAACAACTGTCAGCGCATTCGCTAGTGGAGTAGTTCGGTGATGCGCAACACGTAAACGCAGCGCACCTGCGGCAAAGAGTTGCTTTTCTCTCGCTACGCCAGTCTCCATTATACTAGTTGCCAACAAGTGGAACAAAATACATACATATGTAGTGCCGCGTGTAGAGGCGCGAGAATCCGGAAAACAGCGAATGACTTCGACTTCGCACTCACATGCACAGACCTGCCGGCGATCAGCACTAAAAAGAGACATTCCTTCCAGATGACACGCAGACATGGCGACGTCGTAACATCGGTGCAGCATCCCTAAGGACTATGTGTATGTACGCGCCAAGGGTCAACATGATTGACGTCGTGGACTGATCCAACCGGGCGGACAGTTAATCGCGAGGGACGATAATTCATTGACGTGTCGCCCACAAACCTCCCCGCGTCGAGGGATTCTCGGGCGCGATCCTTAGCGACACCGGGAAGACAAAGTTCTAAGTGATTGCACGTGAAACCGCGCAGTTCCTTACCGAGAAATCGCGGTGAAAAGGTGAATCGGGACAGTGTGTGCCGCACGTGAGGACGGGCTCGCTACAGCGTGAGGGATGCGGCCCATGGGCGAAGGGTGGGGTCTTTGGGCACCGATAAGGCTTATCCGCAGATACGATAGCCGCCGGCTCGGCTGTCGTCGGCAGTCGTAGTGCTCAGGTGCCGTCGTCGAGATCGTCGTGTCCCATTTGAGCTTCAGTGATACCGCGGATCCGTCGTCGTGTCGTGCCGTCCTTACGCGAGCGAGCTCCCCCCGTCCATTTGGTTCAAGGGAGAGGCCTGAGTCCCGGCCGGAATTAAAAGACCGTGCCAGCGCAGGAAAGTGGGAAGAAAGTTGGCCGAGCCAAGTGCCGCGGGAGGCTTGGAAGGAGAAGCGCGCAAGGGAAGGAAGTACAGGTTGGCAAGGTTCTTCCACAAGGAGAGTAAGGAGATTAAGCGAGAAACAATAGAGCGGAGCCCCCTGCACCTGGTGCCCTCTAGTCCTAATCGTGCCGGTTTCGAGGGCGTCTCGAGTTCTTAATTCGACGCAGCGGAGAGCGAGAGAGTGCGAAGTGCCAAGTGGCCAACGTGAAGGGAGCCGACATAGGCGCGAAGCGGAAGCTCGTGGAGGACGGAACTGCCGAGCAGAATAGGGCAGCCGACAGTTGGGCAGGTTTCAAAGTAGGAGGGAGTGAGAGAAGGGTGAAAAGGGAATGAGTGGAAGCGAGGACAAAGGCATTGTAGGCGGGCCAAGAGTCGGTCTCCGTACACCGCGCGATTTTCTTAGCCCGTGGGCTGCACTCCTTTTCTGCACGATCTGGCCATCCTTCTTTCTGGCCAGGCTGTCGCCGCTCTGACTTTTGTGCTGCCGGCTCGCGTGCTAAATTATTCGTGACCCCTTTGACACTTGACAACGATGGCAGTTCCGGTAATTGCACCTCTATCCACTGCTTTCTGCTCCCGAGTTTGACTTCCTTCACTCCGAACCCTACAGTTTCACCGCACCGATCTCACACGCGTTGGAGAGAGTTTGTCGCCCGACTCATCCTTTCTTTCTTGGGCCAACGACTTTCAGCCGGAGTCCACAAGGTCGGCGAATCCAGATGAAAGGACTTGCTCGTGAACGCCCGTCGCCTCGTTCTTGATTTCTACCCTCTCATTTGCTGCTTTTGCTGTGGCGGTGAATGTACCTATTTATTCACGACATCTTCGTGTGACCTGTTTGGTGGTGCTCCCTCCACCCAGCACCCTAGACATTCTCCTCGCACCTCCATTATCACTAGGTGTTTCTTATCTTCACCTGTTCACCTCGAGCCGCCCGACTCGCATATTCAAACTCCTGTCTGCTGCGTCTCTCTGTACTCCCTTTTATCCTTCTTCTCCCAAAGATGTAGCTCTTTAGATCCCTCAGCTATTTCCGCATGGCCAGGGAACCCCGTGCGAGATTACTGGCTTTTTACCGTGGAAAACGGGAAAGATTGCTTTTCGCGACAACTTGAAAGGAGACTCGAATTCCCAGACGACTAATTCGCTTTCACGTGGCGCCGATAAAGCGACCCACTCTTTCTTTCTCTCTCTCTCTCTCCCCCTCTCTTTCTCGGCCCTGCTTGGGCGGTCTTCTCACTTGTCGGCAAATACCGAAGACTTGACCTCTCCGAGAAATGTACGGGGAACAAAGGAGACCGACGGTTGAAAACTTCATGCTACCCCGAGAGAAAGAGAGACGACTAGAGAGTGAGGGGAGGAGGGAGTGACAGATAGAGAGAAAGTGATAGAGGAAGCGAAACCCTCCAGGACGAGCAGTGACGCTGTCCTCCCTCTTTTCGCGCACACAAAAGCTGAGTTTCTAATTAAACTTAAACTTTTAATTGACTCGTTGTAAAACCGTTCTCTTCTCGAGAAGTAGATCCTCCCTGTGCGAGCATTTACCTGCCGACGACTGCTCCTTCCACCGATTTTCGGCGTTTCATTGCCTTCGCTTTCGCCTTCGCAGCTTCCTCCTCTCACGTGCCGATTGTCCTTTTTGTTGATAGTCTTGCCTGGCGAACTTCCGTCAGCTACTTTATGAACTGGTTCCACTACACAGAACGGGAATGTTAGAATGGCTAGAACATATTTTTGTTATTGCATTGTCGCTGTTTATGTGGTGCGCAAATATTGGTATGTCCTTGATTTCTTGTTTCAATCGAAAAAGGTCCAGTTCCCTTTGCACTCAGCGTGCTCCGCAGCAAAACAATCGGTTTCTAATTGAAACCATGAAGCATAACTGGGAAAATTTCCATTGCTCGAAATTGCATTAGGGATCTGATAGTCTTGCGTGAGCCCTAACCAGCGAGCTTTGACCCTCAAACGAAACGCACAGTTCAGTACTCGTAGAATTGCGCGTGTAAAGTACGCTACGCTAGCAGTGAGAACGGTTTAGTAGTTTTGCGTGAAAGAGCGATCGACCAGTGTATTACCAGGACCGGTGGTGCGCCGATCGATTACCGTGAAGTAGGAAACCGTGCGTGCAAGACCGCAAAGTTTGGGGGTTGAGACCATCAAACGTCCAGTGAACAGTAATCCTGTCTTCCTCAAGGGTAAACGAGGCCGAAGGAAGGAGGCACCGCGAACCGGTCGCCAGGAGAGCACCCATGAAAATGCTCCAATCCTTGAGTGCTCTGGCGGGAAAGATCTCGCCGAGCTCGCCAACCGACAGCAATGCGAACAAGGTCCACATGCACAACAACAACAATGTGGTCCATCACCACCACCCCTACTCCAAACAGCTGACCCAGCCGTTGCCGGTGTTGCAGCCGAGCAACATTGATCAGAAGGAAAACACGTGAGTAAAATGAACACCTCCTTTCATGTGCATGTATAAGAGTCCCATCGGCTGGGACTAATATCTTTGTTAAACACCAGTCCCTGACAAAGTGTGATGGCTCTGCGATTGGTTTGTACTGCACGAAATGAAAGAGCACTTGACCGTGAATTTTCCTCCTACATGTGTTCGACACTAGAAAGTCCAGTTCCTCGACACATCGAAGCAACCTGAGTCAATTAATCCCTCCGGAGGCGGATTTCTAAATCCCTCAACAGTTATCGAAGGCTATTTGCCTTGAATTGATAGCTTCGGATCGTAGGAAAGTAAGATAGAAGAATATGGAACTAGGCAACTATCATACAGAGTGATGTGGATAACTTTGATTCAGCTTTTTAACAGCGACTTATATCGATTTGTTGGATTATTCATTTTACCGGCAAGTCTGAATTTCGATTCCCTGTCAGTTGGGGCCCGATTCGGGGGTTTCGATTCTCTGAACCTTGGGCCATGGAGTGTCAATCGCTCACTCCTTTGCCTTGCTTCATTGGTGTGCACCGACCGTTTCTTTTTCTAACTACACATTCAACACATTTCTGGGATATATACTTGACAATTAATTCATAGACTGCCTGTATCAGTCACAGTTTATCGTCAATGACAGATCTCACAGGGGACAGACTATTGGTCGACCTACCAGTAAAATCGACAAATCCATAAATCAATATAAGTCGATGGTAAAAAGTTAATTCGAAGTTAATCGCATCACCTTGTACATGTCAGTAGTGTCCCTATCAGAAATCTAGAGTTCTAGAAAACCGGTTACGCCGTGGTTTGTTAGTATTAGTCAAGACAAAGTAGAATTACGTATGAGTTAATTTGCTTACTAGCTACTTAGAAAAGCTACTTCTTTGGGATTTAACTGCACACGTAGGCAGATTATCCTCGACATAATGCAATCGCATCGCTATCTCGACGAAGATACCTGTGCACGGTTTACCGCGCGTGAAAGTCCGGGACGTCATATCGCCCCGGAATGTTTGCTGGCCAGGAAAAGGTGCTGAGACTCCCACAAAGATAATGTGAGGCGTTCGGTGCTTTATCTGTTACTTACTGGACTCTAGCCAGAGGATGGCCTGGCATCGCACCAATGACACACTGCTTATCCCTATCAAAGTTTTTTCCCATCTCGGGGGAATGCGACTGATAGGAGTGGGATTAGAGGAGGTTAATGAAATCATGGGAGTTACTAGATCCATACACTCTAAAAATGTCCCGGCACTGCCTCCTCATTACCACATTGGATTCAATTATGATGTACACCCATTATCAATTCGTAAGCTGCATAATTTTGTGCGATTATAAAAATTCATAGATCATGTGCAGATTTATGAGTACAACGGCATAAAGGGTGAACATGTAGGTAACTACGGTCTTCTACGTAGGACGCACCATGCACTCTTATTATTTTGTTGGGGATCATCAACTTTGTTGAAAGCACAATCCCTCTCTAATACATACTCGTGTCAATCTATACGCTTTGTTCTGAATATCGGGAAGTACTTGTAGTAAGATTCTCAAGTGAAAAGCTCTCTTTCTCGACGATATAAATTTGACGGTCGTATACCTCGAAGAATGGTGAGGGGATCGCGGGAAGGGTTGGGTATTTTGTTGGGGACGGAGAATGGAGGGATGCGCTGGAAGACGGCGGTGCGCATCGGGGTATGCGCCCTCCTTCATTATTTCGTTACGCCGCGTAAACGTACCCGTGCCGTAGACACCGTAGGATGGAGCAGGAGTGAAGGCCTAAAATAACTCGCCGGCATTCCTCGACGCCACGAGAGAACGGCGGGCAGGAAGGTGCGATAGAGTGGAACACCCGCCCTCCCCGCCGCCCTAGCCGTTCCAAGCGACATTGCTCCGAAACACACCTTCGCGCCGCGGTCTTCCTCATCCACCCCCTACCTACTGCTGGATTTCACTAAAATATGTGCCCACCCTCGACGGCCTCGACATCGGATATACGGCATTGGAAAGGCGGAATTTCGCAGGTTGAAACTGAATTCGGTAGAGGGGAGGCTAAGCACATTGCTCCGTCGCCGTACTCAAATAAATGACACTTTTCTTTCAAGACAATTGAATCGCACTACAGGATATGCAGAGGTCTATATCGCCGCGCGCGAAATGGGTGGCAATGGGAACTAAGGTTTCCGAGATCTGTCTCGCACGTATACATAGTTATATCGAGGCGGGTGGCACACATCGGCTTATATCGGAATTAATTTCGCCAGCATCGAGTGGGAGGCAGTGCCTTTAGCGACGGGCGCTGCCGGAATTCCCGCAGTGCAGCCGGCGCGCCAGGGGAGATTTAAATCCAGCCGGATCTAGGTCGTAGAGCGCGAGCGCGCTCGGCTAAAGTAAAACTTAAATGGAATGTGCATTCATGTTCGATTAACGGTTCGATTCCCCGCTAAGTCTCCCGGTAACTTGCGGCCCCTGTGGGGGTACGAGTAGTAGTACACACACGGTACCACACCGCACCAACCGCCGGGCCCGGCGAAATATCGCCGCGATAAATAGTTAATTACGGAAAGTACACGGCGTAACTTTGCGCAAAGAGAGGCGTTTACCGCGTACACACGTACAAGCTGCAAATGGTGCTATATAGTCAGGAGGGTTAAGTGATATGTACGGCTCGTGGGAGGAATTCACTCGACAAAAGGGTCACCCTGCACCCCCAAAAGCCCCTGCGAAGGGTTTCTCTTATCTAGATCCGAATGCTTTAACTCCCCCCGCACTCTCCCCGCTTCGACCTTAACTCGGGACTACTATCGAAATTAATTTCTACTTGTCGACAGACTGCGCGTTTCGATCGCCCACCCCTCCTTCGCTTTGGCTCCCATGGGATCGCGAAATTGCTTGAAATGACACGGCGCGACGCCGCCATTTGCTGGCCGTAAATTACATAAATATTTGTTACCGCTTGAGAAAGTATACGAATAACTTGTTACGTGGCACGTTTATCGTGTTATCGCGTCGCGGTGAGATCCCTGCCATGATAATTGGCTTTGCAGAGCAGAGTCTCTCTTTATCTTCGCGTCATCATCGTAGCACACATCAATTGGACGACCCGCGCGTAGAATATATACTTGGACTATTAGGCCCGTTCTACAATCAGATGTAAGCTGGTACGGGCTGGGCTGTCCGTCTTCCATCTACGATAACCGGGTGACGTCATGCGTTTCGTCTTGAGCCGATGGCTGGCTTCTGATTGTAGAGTCGGTTATGTATAGGAAATTCTGAAGTTTCGCTTGCTGTGAAATTCTTCTATCCCGACCGGTTGGTATTCGAGTGACACGAAAGTTGTCAGTAAAAAAAAAGCCTGTGATAACATTAGTATAGGATAATCGCTTTATCGGTATTAAAGGTAAACGTAGCCTTTAGATCATTTCTATATCTTGGCCGTGCTGTGTTTGGTCACGTACGAACCACCCCACCCTTACCACTTAGAACCGGGGCCTCCCGTATTCGAAGCCAGAGCTAACAGGCAGCGTTTCGAGGGACTCGCCGAAACAGTTGGCGGTTCCAAGTCTACCTTCACGAAAATGAAATCCGAATCGATACGGCGAGCGTCGCCGGTACTGTGGACTAGAGAGCCTTCCTTTCGCTGCACCTGCTGGATGATCACCAATGCCAGAAGGGTAGAATTCCTCTGTGGCCTTGTGTCTTGTGTTAACACAGAACCTGTACGAGGGCTGCGCTGTTTAAACTCTCCGCCGCGAAGCGGCACCAGTGCAATCCGGTAGAAAGACTCTGCAAGATTTAAAGAAGCCACAATTGAAAATCAAGACGTCAGAATCCCGGGTAGAATACAAGCGTTGTACCATTGTCAGGTTTCAGCGGCTCAGCATCTCTGGCGGTGAGGTGGGTTTTTAGCGACTTGGTACTCGTCGCGGTAGAACCGATACCTGGGATAAGATTACCGTCCCTTCGTCTGGACTGCAGCAATCGCTTCAAGAGTAATGTGTATAGGAACAATGCTGCTGATCTTCAGGGAGAGGGAGAGAGAGCGACATGTCTCGTCCGCAGACTGGATACAAGAAGATGGAGCCAACGATAAGAGAGCTCAGTTCATCAGATTGTGAAGAAAATCCTGTCAAAAGCGCTCGGCGTAAACGCGCCGTCAGTGGCGATAAGGGGAGTGAACGAAAGCCTGACGGAAGGAAAAATAAGCGGAACGTCAGACGATGTCGGCGGTGGTTGTTGGAGAGCATCACCGGAGAGGAGCCTGACAAATCCGACAAATCCGACAAATCCAAACGCGAAAAATTCCAGGGTGCACGCGCCTAACCAGCCACTTTCGACCAACTTCCCCCGGCGTTTGCTCCTTTGCATGTGGACGAATAACGCTGAAATCCTCCTTCCTCGTGTGCTGCCGAGTCTTACTGGTGGGGAGTAAGCATCCGCCGGCGGCTGCTGTTCACTGGGAGCACGTACGCGCCGGCGTAGCCGTGATATTGTCATATGCCCCTGGTGCAAAGCTCCAAATTGTATTGTCCTCGCGTGCTCCTAGAGCACCCCGGCGAGGAGGACTGCCTTCTCGTTTATTCGCTCCCTCGTATCCAGCCGCGACAATAATATCCCCCCCACGCTTCGGTGATCCTTTTTCCTTTCGGCCACGCGGCCTTGCCAACTCACGCGACACCGCAACGCGTAGCATTTTCTCCAAGGATCTCGACTTCCTCTCACTAAGTATGTTCTTCCTCCACCTACTCTTCGAGACAGAGCCTTCCAGTGTACGATCGGACTGGGTGTACGAATAATTGACCAGCGCCAAGGTCCTAACAAACACAAGCGTCTGGATGCAGTAATTGATTGAAGTGCTATACATTCTCCGAACTGGAATTTTGGACTCATAACGTCCGACACGCGAATTTCATCGGATAATCGTTTCAACACGATCTTCCTAGAGAGGGATACGAACAGCAATACGAACATACGGACTATCTAAAGCGGCATCTCCACGAGGAAGTGAAAACGCGCATGAAAGGTCCGTAATCATTATTAAAGCGATAGCGATAGATTTTCACGACACATAAAGACGATCCTATCAGCACGCGCGAGAGTAAGTTTCATCCGGTAAATGTGGCCGGCGCAAGCGGCGGGGCAGCGGGAGAAGAGAGGAAGGAGAATACGTGCCTTGCCAAGAGTCGTTGGCAAATGGACATAAAAGTACGCAAAGTTCCGTATAAAAAGAGCCAAGAATGGGTACGGAGAAAGCTTCAATATATGTATATGTATAGGGAGCCCTTCTTATAACACAACCCCTGGAACAAAATGAAGGTAGCCGCGCAGAGATACAGCAGTAAAGCGCGCACAGTATATTAACAGCGAACAATGGTCTTGCCTATGGGGTCTGTCTGAGCGGGCACCGGACTCGCATAATCCCCTATCTCAATAGAATACCTTCCACGTTTCTTAACCGCGCGGGCAAGTAGCTGCAGTTGAGTTCACCGCGCAAGATATTTATTTGTCGTTTGAATTGGAACGGATCAAGTACACAGCGTGCGTGCGGTGGAACCGTTAATACTTGCAGTAATCGTGCTTTTTCCAAGTCCTAGAATCTACCGCTGTGCGGTAGGAGGTGCTTTTAGCATTCGGTAATCTGTCGACGGTAATCTTTTGAGCTGGCAGAGTCGCCCGTAACGCAGTAGCTTGGGGGCTTGCTGGCGGAGTGGCAGAGTATCGGGGCGAATAACGCACATCCACAGGCATACGAATACACCCCCGCCCACATGCACCCAACCGCACACGGATACTACATACAAGCCCAGTCGCAGGGATGCAATTTGTCGGATCTATAAAGCGACCACGAAGTAGCTCGAGTCACTGATGGATGCTCAGGTTGGGCGCGTAGTAATATGGCTGGTATTTCCAGTGGTGTGTCCCGACTACCCGCCATCAACGTGCTAGCTGCATTGCTACCGGCAGCCTCGTGGCATAAACTCGAATAACCTAACGGCACCCTTGTACTTACACACTTACAGGTAACGAGTTAGTTGGCCAACTCGCCTCATCGCCGTTAAACCATTGCCGGCATCGACCAACCTTTATCGAAAGAACGATTAATTGCACAATTCATTGGTGGGATTGTTCGCAACTGTATAAATGTTGTTGGACGAACATCCTTACTTTGTACGAAAACTCTTTCCTCATCGCTTTTGCTTGAAACGCAAGATTTCGGTTATTGGTAGAGGTGTTTGTTTGGATTCTTCCGCGGTCGCAAACGACAGCCGAAAGCGAGCTTATTATTAGGTTGGTTCCGCTATTCTTTCAGGATGAATACAATTGTCGCATCACACCGTCAATCCGAGATATATTTGCGAGAATGTAAAGTTAGTGGCTCAACTGCTTTACTAGGGAGAAACGTGTTAAGCAGATATTTGCTCACGATTGTAGATTGCGGGGGGATTGTAGAGGGGAAAGTGAGTTTTAATTGGTATCGCATTTCTGGTGTTTCGCTAATCGAAAGAGAAGCCGAAGAATTGCTCCCCTGTGTCGTAATTTGTAATTGCTCTACAGAGCTGATCCTTTGTTTCTCGCAATTGTGGGTTATTATATTTTTTATAAGAGAAACGTAAAGTCAATAATTGGTAGATTGTGAGCATCTATCTACTATGTAAAAGCCGGAAGCAAAAGTTGCTAGCCGATGGTAACCTACTTCTGGTCTCCTTTGCGATTATTCACGGGTTTGTCTCCTTACGCCCATTCTCTCTCTCTCTCTCTCACTCTCTCCCTTTCGGTACTCGAGAGGGTTGTTTGCAACGGTTCACGACAGGACGCTTGTCGTGCCGGATGGTCTCTTTGTGAGAACGTGATTTATAATCGAGTACCACCACTCCATACTTCTCTAATGACTCTTCTTTGCTTCCTTCTACTCCGACTTTGCTTGTTTCCGCCGCCATTGAATCCGTTAATAGCCTTTACACACTTACGACAATCAAATCTGTCTTTTATACTACAAAAATATTTCACCGGCGAACATTTTGTATTTAAGTCGCGGTGAAGCGGGTTTGCTGACGAGGGGGGAATAAGATGTGCAACTCTTGGTGGTAGAGTGAAGCGAAATCGAAGGTCTCACATAGAAAAAGGGAAACCGCACCGGTATCGTCCGCCCCTTTTCGGGTTCTCTCCCAGATCTCAGAAATGAAACGAGTTTTTCTTTGAATTTCTTGTACTCCGCTGCCTCGATGTACTGCTTCGCCCGCGGCATTCAATTGCAATAACAATACCGTGGGTGGGGGGGATAGTTAAGTGTAGGTTTTTGAGAAACACGAAGGTGTTCGGGCAGAAGCAGTTCGTGCCTGAGCCGTGTTCTAGTTAGAGTTCATTAGTGTTTCGGTTTCCCGGACACGGGAAATGTGATTTCCCCATAATCGGACGCCGATAGGAGCACGACGCATTTCCCTTGCCTTTAACGATCAAAAGTTTGCGCTCCACGGAAACCGCATGAATAAATGATAAGCACGCGTGCGGCGTATCGAGCGGGAAAAGACTATAAGCAGTATAATACATACGTATATCGCAAACACACGGCGAGCGGGCTAACATCGATTTCCTTTAAAACAAACACTTTTCTTCTGCTATTAACTCATCGCAGTACGCAGCACTAGCATACACTTAAAATGATTAGTGGATTCAGGTGAAATTGGAGGAACACTCGCAGCTCTTCCTCTAAATCAGTCGCTTCAACCGTGCATGGATGTAGATGTGTAATTTGAACACTAATTATATTATACTCTTCGTCTTGGATAATGTGATAATGCTATTTATTAGACGAGTCCACCAGCAGCGGGAAGTGCAATTAATATCTAATTTATCACGATTACGGATGCTGGCCGAGAGCACGCGGCACGCATGATGGATTGCACGAAAAGTTTTCCGGGCGCCGTTAAACCTGCACCTTATAATATAATCTCGGAACGCGTTGTTTGTATGATAAGGTAATCATGAGTGATTGGATCATTAGGCTTTCGCGGCATTCACCAAATGTCATTGTTCTGCGCGATTCGCTGGACCATCTATTGACTCGACTATTGAAGATATTAAATTAAATGTCGAGGCGACCCACAGTGGCATTACGTGTTTGACGCGGATAAAAACTACGAACAGCGGAAAACTCGTGGGACCATATCCGGAAGAGTTAATAGTTACTCTGACATTCGAGTCTCTTTTATGCGCCAATACATACATATTGTGAGCCGGGCTACTGGCATTCAATATTTGTACGTCGCAAAGTAAAGCCGGTGATATGTGATAGTTCGATATTTGCCAAAAAAGAGGCGTACATCGAAAAACAACGCTTCGAAGTCGACCTTTCGATGAAATACAAATCTACGAAATTGGCTAGTTCGGAAGTGTTTGATTGAAAAACAGAGATCTCGCGGCATAGAAATATAGTAGCAAGCTTTTTTTTGTCAGTCAGGCTCCGATCTAGCAATAATGCGAAGAGAAGCATTCCTTGATATATACATATAATCCACAGTATAGAGGTGGAACTTGACAGTCAAGATACGCCTAAATAAATTACATAAATTGGACTTGGCATGAGTATATCGCTTGGTTAATTGTTAATGATTTGACTTAGCGCTTGACAAGTCATATTAGACAATTTATACCCTCATATGCAGTTTAATTTTAGTGTTTTGATGTATTCTTACTCTGAAGTGCGTAATTCAAAGAGCGCACAATTTATAGTGCTGCAATGAAATAAAGAAGCAATAGCTACCAATCATAAGTAATATTCTTAAAAATATGAGCGACCAACATGCCAAGTTTTAAAGTTAGAGATGCAAGTTAATTAATTAATTGACGCGTGGTATCTTAGATTGAAAACTTGACTTTCTTGTGTGATATCTATTTCATTTTTGAATCCTCTTATCCACGATTAACTCTATTTCCACACGCTATTTTCAATTAGCTTCTCTTCTTCGTCGGCCGATTGCAGTCGGGATGAATTTATTCATGGATAATGACGATCGGTTGCTTTTTCGGTGCCCGAACTTTGTTCTGCGCGCGCGCGCCCTCTCGCAGCTCTTCATGAAATGCAACCTTCGACTCTGCGAGTCCGGATCTTCCCTGTCCTTGCGCAGCGACGAGCTCTCTCGGGCCAGTCAGCGCACTGTGTGCCAGTTCACATTAGCATGTTATTGGGCGGTTGTTTACCCTGGGTTAATCATCACCTCCGAGCGCCGCCAACGCTTCCAAAGAGAGAAGTCCGCCAGCTCGGGGAGAGACGCATAAGCCGGCCCCGATTTCCCTGCTCGAACTTTACCAGAACTCGTTGGCAATCGACTTATACTCTCAACGTTGGAAGAGAGCAATCTAGCCTCCTTCAATAGTTATTCATTTAAACTGAGAAAACTCTTACACGTCGACCATTTTGGGCAATTAAGTCATTCTGCGGGAAATATTGTATAATTACAGGAACCGAGTACTCTGATATTCTAATTATAATACTTACTCCAGAGGTCCAAGATCACTTAAATTTCTTGAAGGAGAAATAGAAAGCTAGTTCTGGCTCTGCTTCCTGTTTCTCTAGCTTTGTCGATAATTAGAGAAGAGGTTGCCGTTTAGTTGACACGACTCGCATAAAAAGCCCAGCAAAAGGAGTAAAGTAGAAGAGGTGTGCGTAAAGCCTGTGTCAGACATGCGCCAAGTTGTTCTGGGAGAAGCACTGAGCTAATAATCCAGAGAGCAAGTGCTTGGCGTTGACGGTGTCGCGGCAGGACTTGATAAACGCAGCTAAACGTACGAGGCCGGCAGAGCATGTCCTTCTCGCAATGTAACATCCGAGATGGGCGAAGCGCGGTCGTTGCGTTTAATTCCGCGAGGGCAGTGTCGCGTGTCCCGGCGGTGTTAAAATCTGTAGGGCGAAAGGCCACCTCCGGGCGCGAAGCTTTATTGGAAGGATGGGGAGTTAATTAAACGAATAAATAACGTAACAAAGCCTCTCTCCCCGGACAGCGTAAAGGCAGAGTACCGCAATGAAAGCGCGAGAGAGACGGAGCAAACGGAGGAGGAGGATGAGAGAGGGAGGGAGAGAGGAGCAAAGAGCCGATCCTCTTTCAGAGGTGTAACTTTGCTAGATATATTCCATGTTGCTTCCTCCGCTTGGTTCCACCGCCCCTTTTTCCTCCGCCGTTCTCCAATTCAGCCTTTGCCTTCTTCCAAAAGCACGCAATGTCGTGCGACCTTTGCGCTTCTGTCCCTCTGCCGTCCTCCGTCGGCACTGCTTTATTTTCGCTCGGCATTATTGCTTTCCCTTCCCTCCCTCCTCCGTAGCTGTGAGCTGGTGCATCTTCTAAATCATGCACCCGGTACTTGCTGAACATCGTGCTACTGCCGCTGGATCCTCTACCCAGGGTGTGTGTATTAATTAATCTGTGCAATCCTTCCTTCCAACCAGGCGGAATCTCGGACAAACGAGCGCGTCATGAAAGTGCGCTACGATATTTGTCACCGGGTTACTGGAACCCTTTTGCACTTTCACCGAGGCTGTATGATACCTTTTAAAGATACGATATGGTATAGACCCATTGAGAATTCGAGACCGTGCGAGGACGTGTATAAACGTGTGTATGACGTGTAAATAAAATGAGTAAGCGCTCAAGAAAGTAGTCGACAGAACTGTGCTGGTGATCCTACGTGGGTTGAGAAATCACGTGGTAGGAGACACCACAAATCACAGTCCCTTCCTCTGTTAGCAACTGGTCGACGAGGGCCATAAAAATGGGCGATTGCTACCTTCGTCCCCTAATTTCCCCTGCGATGGGGACCGGAACGCTCGGATGTGAAGCATTCGGGGCTTTCCAGAAATGGATTGACTTCGCTGACGATCAGTCGACACGCGAACAACCCGGACCAGCACGAAACCTAATCCTTACTTATCCTAGCGATCCTATCGCCATTTTCGGACTACTCGGATTAACAATTGAATAACACTCTGGCATCGAAAGATTTGCATAATTTGCACGATATACCCTCATTTGTAGTCTGTATCGCAGCTTATACATAGTATGCATGTATACGTATGTACCGTTATTTATATGCTTTCCCCTTCCGTTTCAGGTAAGTACGGAGTTCACTTTAAGAGAATACTGGATATCGTCAGACGATGAAATCACTAGCGGGTGAGTGGGAAAATTCGAAACACGTAAAATTTCTTTAACAAGGCAATTTTCTGCAGCCACAGTGAGCCAGCGCGGTTACACTAGCGATTGCTATCGCGCTGGCGCTTCATAAATAGTCGGCCTTGGAGTGCATTAGTTCTGCGGGCTCCGAAACACCGGGCATCGGTGTTTCGGTCGGGGCGAGCCGCTTTGCTCCGTGTTGCGCGTAAATCATTAGGTTTATCAGACCCATCCAGTTTCGGATGCTTGCTTTATCTATCGGAATAGCCGGCCATTCGTTAAAAGAGCGAAAAAGTCGAAAACAATGGTTCGATTCGATGATGGCTGCTCCCGACTGAATGTATAGCGGTGTCGGCTAGTCCGGAACATGCAGGCCGTATCTCCACGACGAGAATAGTACCGCAACAATCCTCACGCCCGTGTCCTCCACGTGTATCGCCAACTCAATTGCACGTGTTCATCAAGCTAACGAGGAAACGCTCCCGATCAGAGAGCCGTGTGTCATAATACCGTCAATATTTGTTACGAGGTAAATTGCATTCGACGATGGCTTTTATGCAATTTACTGCGGGGTAATCTTTTCAACCAAACAATACTTGCCCGCGCGCGCTATTACATTTTTCTTGTGCCTGTACTCCCCTGCGCCGCGCCGCGCCGCGCCGGTTGTATTGCGCTATTGTGCGTGGCATGGTGCCATGCAATGAAGAAAGCAGTAAAAGTTTTAGATCGATATCGCCATTCTGGTGTCAAATTCTTCAAAAAGTGGCAGTTGGATTCCGGTCGGCGGGGGTATTACAATGAGACTTGCGGCAGTGCCGTGGCTTTGCGATATAAATACAATTGGTGTCACAGATCGACCATTCTTGGCAAACCGATCGACAATTCTTTTTCGTTCAAATTCTTCAAACTCCCACTATAGACCAACAGTTCCTTTGCCGCTTGGGCCGGCCATCGATCTCTACTTGCTTTTGATTCTTTCACATGTTGCAACGCTGGAAAAAGAAGTGGAGAGTAGCTGCGCGACGCGTCGAGGTGGCAGGACGAGCCTTATGACTGGGAGTTAAATCTAAGCGAAGTTCACTAAGCTAGCCCGGTCATTAAAAGTTTGAAGGGATAAAGCAGCCGTACTGTGCTGAAAGGCAAGTTACTATGGGCCTCGCGGTGCGCGGCTGATTTGCGATTCATACCGCGGGCGTATTTCGAGGGAACGCCGAACGAAGAAATGTTGGGTGGTTGGGTGCTTCGTGACGGCGGCCCGAAGAGAAAGTTTCCCGGGAAGTTTGAGGGAGGTCGGTGCCGTCTAACGATATTTCGCCACACAATCCATCCCAATCCATCCTTGGCCGGCCGATTAAGAGACTAGCCAGGAGATAGAGCAAGGCGAAGGAAAGAATTCACTTTTACCCAGTTATGCAGCGTGCAAGCAATCATAGGCGTGCTTTTTCCCTTCCTTCTTGTTGAGAGCGTCAATCGTTGCGAGCGTCATGCGCTGCTCGAAGGGAAGAGGCGTTGCTCGGTTTCCCTGATACGTTAGCATAGGAGTAGTGGTGCGAGCAAAAGAGCCGCGTGTCGAGAAAAAGAATCCGGAGAATTCGGAGCGCCGAGCGAATATCCCGGCTGCACTGATTCCCACATGCATACAAATGCAGCCGGAGATCGAGCCGACGGTTATCTAGGTATCCAGTTGGATCGCGGTGCATCCTGGTGTCGATTGGACCGACGTTTTATGGGCTCTGGGATCGAAGAGGACCAGTCAAAGAGCAGGCGAGCGGCTAGCCGGACCGATCGAAATCCCTCGGATAAAGACCAGCTCGAGCTATCGGAGCGTGTGTGGGTGGAAACCTAGCTTCGTAGTGCAAGATCGTGTAAATAAAAGCTCGCCACCCAGCACGAAAATCGTTGTGGCGAGACTGGCCAATGCCGAATGAAAATCTCGAGTTGACGCTTGTTAGTACACTTTCTGCGCCCTCCGACTACCAATGCCACGTTTTGCCTTCACTTTTAATCTCCCTGAACACGCGCGTCCAGATATGGAAGTAAACCTCTTTTTCTGTAAAGCGTGTTTCACTTGACGTTGGCTGAGTTTCGAGCGCCCGTGGGTCTTCCGTAACACACTTGGAGCGTACGGATTCCCGGTACCGTACCGTAAACAATAAGATCATCAAGATACACATTCCCTCGTGTCTAATGATGTTACGCCTAGCAGAAGGTTAAGAAGATGTGCTCTGGAGTGCAATTTCAGGCTCAAGAGAGTCTGGAACTCGACTATGCGCAGGCGGGTGCAAATGAAAATCGCGAAAGTTCAGAAAATGATAAAATATAAAGGGGCGCGTACGAGGCAACGCCAACTCAACGGGGACACCTTAAGCGGCCGACGTTTACTTTGTCGCGGCGGCACTTTGGCGCGGCGACCGTGCGGCGCTTTAATTACTTAAAGTAATGAAAGTGGAGAAACTTCATTCGGCGGCGCAGCCACTGAAAAATATTTTCACGCACCACGCTATTCTCGACCGGCGGAGGTGGCGTGGCCGGGTCACTCGAGGGTACTGGCAGGCCTCTAAAGAATACTTTCTCTGCTTTCGTTGTTCTCTTACGCGGTCTTCGTCTCCGGGCCTTGCTCGCTGCCTTGCGTCTCTCTAAGAGTAGGAGTATGTTTAGATTGCGGAATTCCCGTGTCATCCCTACCAGCCAACCGCGCAGGAGAGTGCAGCGTGGGACCGCCCTAGGAAGGCGAGTATCAAATTACCGCTTCCGTGACGCCACATGACACGCGAATCCAACGATTTCCATTCGTGGCTGGCTCCGCTGCTCCTTTCGCCGAAGTCAGCCTCTTTTAAGGATTATTACATTTTAACCTCGTCGTATCTAGTTAACAAGATCTTAATGTAAGGCCAAAAATGTCCTTATCCGCCTTTGCTTTAATTGTCTTTACCCTACGATCTCTCTGGCCTTTAACGCCTCGGCCTCGGCTTACTAGACTGTATATATAACAGGCTTTACAGCATGCAAAGCAATTTCAAATGTCTGTCAAAGCACTGGTGCCAAATTGAGTCTCAATTAACATTCAGCTTAGTACTTTTGGCAGTAAATGAGCGAAAACAATGTAAAAATCTCGAAATTGTAGAGGTAGGTAAGTGTGAATCGTTGTTCATTGAAAAGAAGATCGCATATTCCGGGTTCCATTGAAGAATCAGCAACGACAGTGCATCTTCCACGAGAAGGCTTTATAGTCGAATTACTGGCACATCATCCTACTATGTTTCCGGGCGCATTCTCAAATCCTACGGTACGAGCACACCGGGAATTCCGCTGATCGTAAACCGGCGGCTACATAAAATCGACTCGGGGCCGTCGCCTGACCCTTCTGTTCATTCCGTAGCGATACTTTTATTCGGCAAAGTGCTTCTTAGTTCGATCGCGGAACCATCGTAAACACACAGGCACACACACACACGGGAGAAGAGGAAGAAGTAGGGGGCGCGCCTGCTGCCGGATGTAATGCAAGTCGAGTGAAAATAGAAATTCCAGCTTTCGACTTTGCCGAGTATTACACGATTTCGCCGAAAACTGCTGTACGAGCTTCCGCCCCTAGAAAACCGCTCGGGGTGAACTCTGCAAATGTTTGCGAAAGCTCTGCTGCGCGCGAGCATGTACAAAGGCACTGCGGAGTAGTCTCACCACCGGAAATCGGTATACCCCATCAGCCGCGGGGAAACATCGCTTTCATTTCATTTATAGGGCCGTATTGCATAAATATACGATGAAAACATTCCCATTGAAAGTTGGATATTTTATTCATTATCTCGGAAATATTGATTACCAAATCTATCCAACGGATATTCTGGATGACCTGTACATATCCTGAAAATACTGTGCAAATTTCCTCTTGTTACAAGCGCGCTCCATAGCGTAGCTAATTAAACTGTAATAATTGAATTTGTTAGCTGATAACCAACAGCAAAGAATGTGAAAAATTATTGCATCGAGATTGCCTGAATATCGCAATGTTATAAATTAATTTCCTCCCGGTTACTACAACAGACAAGTGTGCGTAGCTGCGCTCCCGAAACATCTGTGCCCCACCTTTATACCGACACTAATATCATGCGATGGATTTATCCTCGGTGGGCCGGAAAACTGTCCCAGCCATACGTCATAGTATGCGCATCCGACTTCTCTGTGTTTTCGAGATATCGCGCCCAGAGTACTGTTTACGAACTGCCGTGCAAACGCATCCCAGACGAGTCCCCCCAGTGCATTGTTTCGGCGAACTTGATTCCAACGTGGACGCTTCCGTGTTTTCCAGTCTGTGTTTTAAGAAAGGATGTTAACCTTTAATTGAAAAACCTCGTGGATTTCGGGCTTGTCGTTGCCGAAATGGGTCGCGAGGACGCAATCAAGTCTATTATAACGCTGCTCCTCCACTCCAATCATTAGTCGTTGAAGGCTCGCCAAGATCCGATAGTACATCATGGCTCGCCTGAATGAGGTCCAGTCCGCCAGCAGAAGCTGCCAAAACTAGTGGGACGACGCGCCTCGTCTTAATTAAGAATTGAGGGGACCTTCTGTCGAAACAAATCTTCACATCGGTGGCGAGTAGTCATAAAGACTGGCCAGACTAGTCTAACAACACTAGTCCTCTATCTACTAAATTTCTTGTACAGAATCTAGCTTTTCCTATAATAGAAAAAACAGAATATTTATACAATTTCTGCAATTTGCTCTTGGCATTTTATCATATGCTAAAATGTTGAGGACGTATTTGTTATTGAAACGGAAATGTAAGATTCTCAAAACGAAGGAGAATGAGACGGCGAGGCAGCGGGTTGCGAGAGAGGAAGTATGAAAGTTGGCAAATAAAAGTCAGAAAATTTGCCGATTAAAGCACATTATTTAACATTACTTACATATATTTGCCTTTGCATTGTACCGCCGCGTACCTTTAGAGTATACATTTATTACAATTTTCTCACCGGCTCGTCTGTGTTTAAGCAGTACTCGCTTTCCACTCGCTTTTTCGGAAAAATTAATGTTAAAATAATCCATCACTCTAACGCACGTAGGACTCTCTCCGCAAATCGGCCATGCATTTTTTTACTTAACCAGGGGTAAGTGCAGACTGCTGACAGTCACGCGTGATCGAACGCCTGTTGCAACTGATAGAATAGTATAAAAATATTCACTCTATTCACTATAACGGAATACGGTGTATTTCCGGCCATCAATCATTGCGCCGGACTTTAATCAAATATCGGGAAACCCGTGCAGCCAATCACTTGATGGTAAACAATATTCAGCCACTTTTTCGAGCACGCCCGACAGTCACGAGTAGGACGGATCTCTGATAAGGCATGCCACTTTAATTGATTGAATTTCAATTAACATTTCAACGCTTGTACCGGTGGTATTTCGACATATTTTTTTGTTTGCTTCACGAGCTGGTTCACCTGTACCGGCATTGTGATTACCGTGCTTTGCAGGGGCACTTTGATACTCTTTTCTTTAGTTTCGCCAAATTTCTCCTGTTAGAATTAGCAGCTGAACTTTCTTCATTATTTATAACAGTTGTACGAATTCTCCGGTATTAATGTTGTTACCATAACCATACACCCCTGAAATCCAATTCAATCTTATGCTTTCCCCTCGGCGGCTTATTAAGCAACGCAAATCAAGACAAAGTAGACGGAAGACTCTCTCTGTCCCGAAGGCCATTTCCCGCAGGCGTGCCGCATTAGAGAGTCAATCTCCAGTCGGCCGTCGAAAAAAGGGCCTTCACCCTCGTGCTTTATTGTTGTTGCTCGTTTAACCCTCAGCTGGCATTGTATCGCGACACACCTTTTCTATTGGCCGTGGCTGCGCCGACTGGTATGTGGCGAAACGCTTCCTTTGCTCGAATAAATACTCGAGCGAAACTCAACAAGACAAAGGCAAGGGCGCTGGTCCGTTATGAAGGGTAATTTGGTGCAGACGCGCGCTTGCCCGAAATTTGTGTTCTCGCTGTGCTCGTGGCAAGGGACGATGATAGGGTTTTGGTATTTTGCTACCCTCGGCTCTTTGCTCTGAGATATCTGTCTCTGGTTGCACTAAGGGCGGCAATTTTGACAAGGCAAAGAGCAATCTATTTAACACATACACAAAACTTCCATAATTTGATTAGGCCATGGATTGGAACAAGCTCTCTGCTCTCGCTTGGCGCAGGAACTTGTAAGAAATGATAATCAATGATTCCGGCGCGACGAGCAGGGACTACAAGGCACGCGCGGTATTCATGAGCGATATACCTATGTACGACACATTAGACTTCACTAAGTTGCCGAGGCTCTGCTCGTCAAAGCAAGGAAGAATTTTCACTTTCAAAGAGCGTCGCGTAGGGCGGAGCTCGCGTGTCTCTAATTATTCGGGCTGCTGTACTTTGCCATAAATTATTGTCAACCAGCTTGTCCCTTCCACGGCACGGGACCGGGCCGCACGACAGCTAACCGCTCGCAGTTGTCGTGCTTATATTAGTAGGCGGAAACGCGCCACCGATTTTAGCGAGCTTCAACAAACGCCGCTTCGTAACTCCTTCGCGAAAAGGTAGTTGCTTTCGAGTTGGATTTCCGCTCTGAGTTTTTTCCCTCAAAGAAATATTTTTAATTAGCGTAGTGTCATCGCTCCGGATCTTTCTTTGGCGGATATGCACGAATTAAAAAAAGACATTTGAAACAGTACCCAATTTGTGGACAATTCTGTAGTGCGTTGCGTTCTCCTGCAAATGTGGTAATCGTCGGGAAAAGGGTTTCGCGTGAGGAATTACCGAAAGAAAAAGAAAGAAAGAGCTGGGGAAGCCGATTCTTTTTACTATCTCGTAACATGAACCAGGAAGAAACATTAAGGGAAATTGGGAAAGCCGGTAGTTCATCGAGAGATCCAATTTCCGGATCAATGTCGGAAGGTCACTGTTATTTTTGCAACAAACTGCGGATGTTTGGCGTTCAGTCAGTCCAGAATGGATCATGGTTTGCGACGAGTGTGCGAGAAGTGAGCTGGACACGTTCGCAGAGTTGGAACAGCAGCTTCTCTTCTCCATGAATTTTTGAAGCCTCCTCTCTGCGAGGGTGCAATATTACGCATGGCCGTGACCGGCTCAGATTTCCGACGCTGGGAATTTTCTTTCGTCATTTGGAGAGGGAGATACTCGCGTTCCGGTGGAATTATTATCCCGCGGGATTGTTTGTCTACAGATTTAGTATCCGGAAGTGCGTGTGTACGAGCTAGGATGGATGTTCGTATTTGTTGGTCAAATAATACTCGTATCACCGGTCGTACAAAAACTCCGACGGACCGTCAATTGCGTCTGCCCGTCCAACAAGCCGATGTTTTCCGCCGCGTTTTTCCGCGCAACATCTTATTGACCGCAAGCGTGATACGAATAAGTAACATCGATGTACTCTTTTCCGCTGTGAGTGAATTGTTTTCTGTATAGCGTTTAATGACTGGTGAATATGCCTCATCAATGAATCAATTCACCGGCGAAGCTAATCCGCAGCTATACGTGCTCTTCTTAAAAGCATTTTCAAGTTCCCAATTGAGTCTCTATTGGAACGGGAGAGCCGTCTACAATCTACATACATGTCCAACGCACGGCCCGAAAAATAAGACTCGGCCGTGCCAATAGAAATTCATGGACAAATTCAATTTCCTGGCGCGCGTGCGCGTGTTAATGTGCGCCGAATGAGATTTACCGTGGACTGGTTGTACACAAAGCGGTACTATTCGCTGCACCCTTGAACGGATATGAAAACCGTGGATTGTGCGAGCGAATGAAGGAACGAACGGAGGAATCCGTTCGCCGCATTCCGCTCTTTAATTCCAGTTTCTCTCTGAGAACCGCTCGGGGGGTTTAGCTCTACAAATCTCTATTTTTGTCAGCAGCTGGAGAGACGGAGTGAATTTAAACTCGCGCGTAATATGTATAAAGAGCCGTAAGCCGGATGCCCGCTGGTCCCTCGCTCGCTCGCTGGCTCGGCCCCCGCCTCGGCCTCGGCATGCGAGAAAGTCATCACGCGCGCGCGCGTATTAATTTTCCTTATCAAAATGCACGGCGCCGTAAAGCCGGACTTTCTAAAGCGCTGATGAGGCGCCCTGCCGAGAGCGTAAAAATGAGAATACCTCAATTATAACAAACCTTCGTCACCTAACACCCTCTACTCTCAGCGTCACGCCGAACAGCTAAACATTTTTTGTTAGGTTAGGTTAGGTTACCAATATAGCGAGTCAAAGTGCGCTTTACCGTGCGCCCTAAGTCTACAACTTTCGAATGCTCGCATATCTCATTACATCAATTTTCCCCACGTCTGTTTACCTCTTATGAGATAACTCTACTCTCGATGGGAGGGGGCCGAGAGAGTGCCAGACGACACCAACATCTTTTCCCTTGCCTCGGATGGCAGCCGGAGTCGGGACTTGCCGACGAATGCATAATTCAACTTTCGCCGTATGAATAATGTTCAATGACGCGGCGATCCGATTCGAAAAGCCGCTGCGAGAGTTGAATCGCGAGAGCGAGAGCGCGAGGGAGAGCGGGAACGTGTGCGCGCGGTGCAGGATGCTGCTGGCGCAGGGAGAGAGAGAGCTTTAACCCGATGCGAGGGTAATGCAATAAATAATAGAGGCGGGGCCGTCCGTTTCTCAGTCACCCCTCGCAACCGCTCGCTCGCTGAAATATTCAGGCGTAGTAATGGTCTGAAACTCCACCCTGCGTCGACCCTTCCATCCCTCCACCTCCTGATCCACCTGTCATTTGACCGCTGCGTTCTCCTCTCGTTCCTCTCGATCTTTGGCTCACGATTATTTTTCCAAACCTATTGTATGCATATTGAACGCAATCTCCATCACATCCGCTCTCCTCGCGGATTTTCAATTCCCGGGACCATTGCGGTATTTCGATAGTTTGGGGCAAGAGTGGACAATTGCTAACTCCCCGGCTAGAAAGTCAACGGACAGTTCGGAGTGGAAAGTGGCGCTATTTTTAGAAGCCGCTTGTGAATCGATAGAGTATCACTCACAGACAGGTCTGCCAGCGCCTGGCCTAGCGCGGATCAACCTACTTTCAGCGTGTTAGCGTAACGGAATTACGAGACACCAATATTCCCACTTATGTCGTGGTAAACAAGGTAGCGCGACGGAAATTCCGGATTATACGTCCAACCTCTGTGAAGGTACATGCGGACATTCTAGACGGTGACAGGTAGGGAATGTAAGACATTAATAGGGTCGGCACCGCAGCCGTTTATTGCATGCTTCGCGATGAAAATCTAAACGTAGACCGGCGCCCATAATATACCGCGCAGCCCTGTCGACTGTCGAGGGTTTGTCCATTGAAAGTGGAGCGCAAAAGTTTCATTGGGCGACGGGGCATCTTGAGCCGCTATTACTTCACACACGTATTGTGTGTCGAGGCTTCAGTGGGAGTAAACAGCAGGCTGCAGCACCGCTAAACATATCTGTTTTCGATAGCACTTCGGCGTAGCAACAATTGATTACAGCAATTGGAGATGGACTGGCGGATGAGTGGTGCGAGGCTAGTTCACGCGGCGCTTTCCACTGCGTTCCCCGGTAAAATAGCAGCAGTGTCCGGTTTTATTTCCTTCGCCCGAGTGAAAAGGCCCCGCTCTCTCTCTCTCTCTCTCTCTCTCGCACGCGCGCGCGCGCCCTATTCCCATACTCACTCGCTCTCTTCCGATAACTCGTAGCCCCTGCTATGTGCATGCCACACAGCACGCGACTGCATAACGGTAGAGCGTACAATTTCATCGACCGGCGGGGGTGGTAGTGGCAAAGGTGGTGTAACGACATCGCAGGATAGCGCAATCGTGGCCGGAAACAATTCCCCGTTATAGTACGCGCCTGTGTTGAGTGCTCACAGCACCCGGTGACTCGGAAATGAGACTTGTCCTGCATTTTTCGAACTCTTTACGCAACCACTCCATGGTCGGGAATTAAAAGGGCCCGAGACTGTACTGCCGATCATCATGGCAGTTCTCACTGGGTATAACCTTGTACATCAGCGGGATAGTGACTTTCCTTTCCCGTCAAAGTCCGAGTTCAAGTTGCCCAGCCGTGAAAGTCTCCTCTTTTTTCCGTTGGCCGAACTTCCTGTTTTCACGTGTAGACCTATCTCTCTCTTCTTCTTCTTCTTCTTCTTCTTCTTCTCCTCCTGCTCCTCCTGCCCCGAGTTTCCCTTTAAATTTCCCGAGAAGAAAGCTGTCCGGACTAAGTTCGCCCGGCGTCCAGCTCAAACTGTCTGAGTGAAAGTTCGTCCGGGAAATGGAAAACTTCTCGGGATCAATCACAAATATTTCCCCAAAAGTCGTAACAAAGTTAGTGGTGTGCGTCACCGGGGAGAGTACAGTTGGCCGATGATAAATTAAACAGCGGTTCGTATCCCTCTTGGCGAAATGACGATTGTGAAGTATGGGTTGGTCAGCGATGAAAAAAGACGGCCTTGCTGCCGATCCACTTGGCACCAGTTCCTCTGCGCCAATCCGTTGAGTGATTCCTGACATTGAACCCATTCTTCAATGTGTCGTCGGTCATTTTAGTCGAGTGTCCGATGCGTTTTGCAATATCGAGAGACACACCCGCCACTGATCGATCGCTTTCCATCCGTTTCGTGAACTATCTATGCTTATTACATCTCCTGCCACTTTTATCTCTTTGCATCGATTCAGAAACTGGTCAAAGGGGAGAAAGGGTCTGTTTTATTCCGACAGCCGCAACATGTCGTTCGCGTCATAAAGAAACATGAGTCAGTGTCTGCGATAAACAGACGGGAAATGGCGTTATGTTAAAAGGCAGCAATAACGACTTCTTGATGACAATGATAGAACTGCGAGACGAATTTTAGCCAGCAGTTCGGCAAGTACTAGTCGAACAAAGACATAAGCCGGCTGGTCGTGTTATGATCATTATTCCACTTCCCACCGAAATCGATTTACAATTATGTTTAGCCGCTCTGCTTGCCAAGCACGAAAGCCCCCTTTCGCTCCATTATTCCTGACAGTTTCCAAATGATGCGAAAGTGTGTCAGAAAGAGAACGGAGCTTTAATCCAGGGGAAGCTTCTCATCATGGATCGCACGTTCGTTTCAGTGCCGGTACTCTAACGGAGTACACATTCCTCGTACTTTCCTTACTTCTCCAAATGGCGATGTAAGAGCCGCCGGAGAATAATGGTGACATATTGGTTTTGTTAGGGTTCATTGTTTCGTCATGTTACAAATTGCAGCATCGGCCCACGACCGGCCTACAGTGCATACAGGTTTCAATCGCGATTGAGATGCAATTTAGTTTGCGGTTTCAAAGAATTAGCAAGTGAAAGCAGGAAACCACTTGTTCCACGGTCAGTGGTCACCTTTGGCCGGAACCACCCGCCCCGTGACTTGATGTCCTGAGGAATAGGAGCGGCGAGGTGGCAGAGGAGGCACAGCATGATCGAACGTACAGAATCAAAGTGGCCAAAGTAGTATTGGACTGCGGCCAGCTGGCCGTATAATTGAGCTGCTCGTTCCTCTTGGCTTGCTCCAGTGTTGGGCATCGTTTAGTCGAAATGCTCCAGCTGCATAAATCAGAACAATTAGTTAGAACCCTGTGCTCGACCGTTGTCCGCTCGCGCTAGAGTGTCACGCGGCATTTAGCACACCAAACTCTACCAGCCGCGCCGTCCCAACCTCCCACGCTCGTCTACCCCCCTTGGCCCCCTTCTTCTTTCCTCGATTCACGGCGCGGCGGACAAAGCCAACGCGATTTTTAATCCTTCGCCCGGGATACAGGGTCTTTTGTTCAGCTCAGACGGACGTTAATCGTCCCCTTCTCCCTCTCTTCACCAGTCCTCGACGAAATTTCATAAGGTCAAAATGTTACCATAGTCCGCCCGGCGATAAAGTCGCTTTTGGCTAGTCGCGAAAACTAGGTAATACTGCAATAAATTTGAGCCCTTCGAACAATTGACTGTCACTTCCTCGATCTGCCTTTTGTCACATACATGTTCGACGTAGATATACATGGGAGTGAGGCCCTTGGCTCGATATAGGGTGCAGCATTGCATTCCCTCGACGCTTGACGAGCACTTATACTATTAGTCAATTCAAAATACAATATAGAGGACAGCGAAGTGTAATGAAACTAGGCAAGAATGTGATATTATACATTACATTAAGAAGGTGATGACGGTAGGTATAGTTCGCGGACGGAGCTTACCTTGGAATTCCAGAAATTCTCAGTAACCGCTCATCCATCGCTCAGGTAGGCAGCGGCAGTGGCCCGTTCCATAAATCACAACAATTAGTTAAACGCTCGTTTCTCATTCTCTCGCGCGAAAGCGTCCCGGTGCATTTACCTCGTACGAACTTTATGTGCGCGTCTCTCTGCTCGCGGTGTGTGCTTTATGCGATTCGCCATGTCCCGCTATATATTACCGACCGCGCAATGCTTATTCGTTAAGAGACTGAGGCCAAGAAAGAGGCAACCTCAAGAAACAGTAGGTTGTGTCTTTGGAGAAAGAAGAGCATTGCAAATCGAAAGTGTCCGATCGACGACATTTTGGGAAGTGTGTGATCGAATAACGGAAGGAAAGCCACGGCGCATTTCGAGGGGGCGTTTATTAGTGCGGTTAATGGTAACTACCCGGACGGTGTGTGCCGTATGATACGTGAGTACATGCACCGACAGAGGTGCCGAGATGCGTTTAACTGTCTGAAGCACATTTGACGGTTTACCTCGCGGTCCTCAGCACTGGAGCGCCATAAGTGCCCACTGCGTAGGTGCGCCAGATAAGGAGAGTAGGATGCGACGAACTGTGTATCAATCTCAAGCCTCGGCTTTCTCTCTATCGCCTGTTGTCGTTCCCAATGGGAATCAGACAAGTTTGCTCGGTGCACGCCGGATGAGCATGCGATGTTGATCGTTTGCCAGACTGCTAGGAATTATCATCCCCCGAATGTACTAAGCGTATAAATGATCGTCGCGCGGTGCATGCGCGTTTTCCGATGACACACGAGGGTGAAAATAGCTTTGGACGGTGTGAGTATATGCTCCTCTTATTTGAATGGCTCTCACACACATCCACACATCGTCTCCCTATCCTTTCCGTCCTCGAATGTTCATCTGCACTAGGGATATCATTGTAAGTTTAAAAGCCCCATCGATGAAAAAGCCCATAGGAAATTTGGTCAAGTCATTCTCGAATAAATTGTGAGATCTTTAATATCGCTTCCAATTAGACTAGATGCGTAGTTGTGATTATGCTTTGTCGCAACGACATAAAAAGTGGGGCCTGTTATTAATATAGGTTTTTGTTTTCCGGTAACAATCCGATCTATGATTGTTATTAAGTATCCGTGTTAATTAAAGGTGTGGGTTCTGTGACATCGATACTGTAAAGCCGTGAATCGAAGGAATTAGACCATACCAAAAGTGGGTCTGAAGCTTGGCCAGAGGTATTCAGGGAATCTTCGCGCGGGTACTATTTTGTAATTACAGGAGTCATTGATGAGAGTGAATGGCGAAGAGGGTGGATGCCGCGTGGAGGTATGCGTATATTACCAGCCAAATATTTTCGTCACGACCCGACTCTACTAGTATGGCCGGTCTGTCTAGTTACGTAATTGGCCGTAGACAAGAAATGCACGCGAGTGGCGGCTGCGATGTGCCAATTTCGAGTGACGAATGACCCCCTGAACGAAGACTAAAGTTAGCGCACTCCTCGATGGACACGCCCGCTACCAGCACTCTCGTCGTATAGGCCGATCGGGATGCTGCGCTTTCGCGCGCGCACATGCCTGTCTCCCATGAGGACTGAGGGCCACCATCCATTTTTCTCCGAAGCTACATTGAGTTCCGAACTACTACTCGCATCATACGTCATACCGCAGCCGTACACTATTGAACCTTTTTTTCGCAAAGTAAACTTATTAGGTAGGTATAGGAAGAGCGCCGTGGGAATCGTGCTTAAGGACGTGGTCTAGCGCAGTTAATACCTGTAAAAGTGGATTATATGGCCTTTACCTGATCAGACGCGGATTTCATGGATGGACGGTTAGATGAGCGTGTTATTACCGCCAAGGTTCTACAGACGAGATTTTAGCCAGCATCTCCTGGAAATGGCTAAGATAACGGAACCACTTTGTCAGATCGTTTTTAGACAGCGCGAAAAAGTAAACGATAATCGCCTGGCTGAGCTGGAAAAGCGACGTCGCGCTGGATGAGTTTCTAAACATCACTCTATCTATACCCATCGACGATTGCAGCCAAGCCAACTTTTCCTCCTATTACAATCTACGGCCAGGGCCCGAACAACCGAACAACTATAGTTGGAGCTCTCAGCGACTGCAACGAGGCGCAATTGCAGGCACCATTGCAGCCGGGCGAGCGAGCTGCCGGAAATTGGAGCGCACCGAGGCGGAAATCGGAATGCAGTCAAAATTGGCCGTGAATTTATGAAAATCGATATAACTGCCTGGAGAGATCGCGTGGGTCGGAGCTTGCCAGCCGAAAAGTCCCATGGTAATTGCGTGACGTGAGCGAAAGTCGTTAGAAGAGCGGCCTCTCTCGCAGAGGTGGTGGTCGCTCGTGGTGGTTCTGAAATTAGGGGGCAATTCCCCCGGTGCCTTCGGTTCAACTTCTACGGGAGGTTCCTCCAAGTACATACTCTGAACCATGCCGTCGGTAAACTACATATCGCATCCAGCACCTTTGCATCACCAAAACCAGTGGGCCTGGGCCAGTAATGTGTACTCGTATCAAATGCTAACGAGCGAAGGATGTCACGGGGTTACTGGAATAACGCCTTCCGCGGATATGTCGAATACAATTTGGCAGGAACCCAGATTAAAGTACTGCCGAGTACACGTGCCAATAAAAACGTTTAGAACCTCGCGGGGAGAAAAAAATGTATCGTAAAGATACAAGCCAGTTTTGGTGTGTCATCCTGTGTCTACATAAATGCGTTCGACGAACGAGTACCGATTCCATCGATTTTTGATACCGCTTTTCGTAATAAGTGAAATCAGCTGTATTAAAGATTTATCGGCAGAAAAGCGAAAAAGGATAGCTAGCAGAATTTAATAGCTCTCGCACTGCAGTGAGAGGGGCTATCGAGAGCAATTAGTCGTGTGCGGGTGCGCGGGCGGGCGCGCGAGTCGGAAATTACCGCATTACAGCGATAGAATCCGATATTTCCTCCTCGCGTAACGCGAGCTTATCATTAATTCGTAATAGGTCAGACCCCGATGTACCCAATGCTCGAGGCCCTGGAAATCGACGATGGCTCGTGACCAAGCCTTATTTCCCAGGGACGAAGCACACTCTTTTCAGGAGTACGAGTCGCCGCTCTGCGTTTTTCGATTCATTTAGATGACAATCGTGAGAGGAGAGCTTTTATTGCACTCTGGCACGAAGGCCACCTGTCCAATACGGTGCCACGGTGTCCCCATCGTAACAGTAATTGAGGCTTGATATACATTCGTTCCGTCCTCTCATACATATATGTATATTAGTTCTGCGACGAAAACTTGAGCGACATTGGATCACGAAGAACCTTGATTTTTCTACTTTCTCTTCAGTAACAGATACGGGAGCAGTCGTATTAACTCTAGGAGATTTAAGGAAATGAAAGGGATCCAGAACAAACGTCGGATAATACTGGAGCCTCCAGCAAGAAAAGAACGAATACGGAAATGCCGTGGTAGTTCCGGATGTAACTCAGGCTACTAACTGGGAAATAATATCGGTCCGTTACATAAAACTGCTGGTACTATACTAAGTTCTCTACATATATGCACGGTCTGCAGCGCTGAATACGAAATCATTTATGTGTACGGAGTCAATATTCTTCCTATGATTCTCAATTGTTACATCCTCGTACGAATTGGACTATTTTTCTTTTGCTATTTTCAATACAAAATCATCGCCGTTTTCCTTTCTCGTAGAATACGTCTGCGTAATTTTTCGAGTCTTAAACTCAGCCAAGGACCGTTTTCTTCGACCGCTATCGCGCCGACTCTTGACTTTTCTCGCCACCTCCATTCCACCACCGGGCAGGCTCCAGTCTCAGCCTCAGCTGCATGCACTTGCCGTGCATTCCGAAAATTCCTACACGCACACACATCTCACCCTAGCTTTTCTCGATTTTTGGAGAATATAAACCCTCGAAACCTAGCCGAAGATGGGCCATTCAGTTGAAACTGTCTAACACAACAAAGCTCTGTCAGTTACTGCATTTTTTGACACCAGCAATTTTGTTGCTTCCCTTGTGAGTGGTGGCCGCCTCTTTGGAATCTAATGGGATCCGAACGGACGAGCCGATTCAAAATTCCCAGCAGATTTCCATCGACGGATATGTGGCGATCGGAGTGTCCGTCCAATGATCCGTTTCATCGTTCGATTTTGCGAATGACGCTTGACAGGTAGAGAGAAATTCCCTCTACTCTCACCTAGCTCACACGTTCCTGCTCGGACTGCAAGTATATCCGTGCATGAGCAATATTCCGCAAGCTCCCAAAGATGATCGCCACGTCCCAGAATACGTTTCGCCGGTAATGCTGTACGACGTGTACACAATGCTCTCAGAAGTGATAAGATTACATTCGTGCATTTGGTCTTATCAGGGACAACTATATCGCGCGTCTTGATAAGGTGACTTTTTCACCGTCTGTTCCGATTACGTATACGTACATACAAGTTCGTCACAAGGCGCTTGTGAATTTCTCATTGTCTGTAATTCTATGGCCTAATATGTATAGCCCACCAATTTTTCGCTGGTGTGGTACGAGTGGTGCCGCTCGGGATATCGCTGATCCCATGTAGCGTATCTAATGTAATCTTGGGTCGTAGACTTTATTGCTGCGCTTGTGTCTTTACAAGTGCAGAAATTCCCATGGCAGTTAAATTCCAATGGAATTCATTCTATATTCGAGGAGAGTTGGTAGGAATTCTGCATTAACCCGTAAAGCCAGAACTTATTATATTAGCAGCCGACGCGAAATTGTCCTCAGTTCTTGGAAGCAAATCATCATGGTCAAAGCGTGCCTTTTCAAGCTGTATTCTATGTATATCTATATAATACATATCTATATGTGTATATCTATGTATATCTATATAATACAGTATGTGTGCGAGGCTTCAAAAATGTGTATGAAGTTGACGGGGCCATTTTGTCGGATAAAAACGACAGGTAGTGTATCTATTGTTGTCGATATGTGCTTGAATGTGCGATCAACCAAATGTAAAAATTTTAAAAATTTACGATTTTACGGCACATTTTCGTTTACAGCCATGAGTGGAAATGGCTTTAATTTTAGCTTTAGTGCATTTATTTTTCAATCCGACAAAATGGCCTCGCTATCTTCATACACATGCTTTAAAAAGAGTATCTTGCAAAATATCTGCTAGAGAATCACACCGACTCCCACAAGCAAGATATTCTTGTTCTTTTGCGAGAGCTAATTTCCTCTAACTTCATCGAGTTCTTAATTCTACTATTATTTCCTTCCTCCACGCTCCTTCGTGCGGGTTTATCTTCATTTTTCCTTTTACGCCCCCCTCCCTCCCCCCCGCCATTCTTCTTCCTCATCGTGTACCTCCCCTTTTTCCCGCCAGCCATGAAGATGCATCGCCTTGCATCTTCACGGAAAGATCGATCGGTGCACCTCTCATTTGCTCTCCCAAACCCTGCTCCCATCCCTGCGAGTGTTTTCATGGAGCTCCCTGGAAGCGGTAGCTGGATCCCAGCAACCAAGCAGTCACTTGAAATTGAAAATTCAATTTATCGGGATCGAGGAATGCTCCCTCCTTCATTCCCATTCCGTTCTCCCGCCAGCGCTAATCCTACATTTGCAGTGGATTACACGATGTTAGAGCTGAGTGATTCGAATTATTGCCTCTCTTTTTCGGTAACGGAAGAAATTAAAACTGTTTCTGACATTGACAATAATTGTCGTCGTATATAGACGACAGTGTTTCTGATTGTATGATCGGCATGCGTGATGATCGTAGCTACTTCCCGGACTATTTGCTTTACCTTTTCGTTCTTTCTGTATTTTCTTATTGTCTTTCTATTAAAACTTTAGCGCGACTTATCCACGAACATCGGAAACTGCCCGGGGAAGAACACTTGTATTCCCCCGGAATTTGAAATAGCAGGATGAGATGCGCGTATGCAGGCAGGCAGAGGGGGGAATTTGGTCGCGATATTATGAAAGCTGACGCTGCCAGCATCAGAGGCTAGAAGTGAGAAGAACGGCTACGATGTGGTTGGGAGCGGGACTAAGATAATCGAATAACCGCAGAGGAGTGTAACACCACAACACCGGAGGCAACCGGGCTCTCTCACCTGTGTGTCGCGTCGCTATACGTGCAAGATCTCGCCGGAGTTCTCCACGGCAATTCTCCGGTGTGTCCTAACTTAGGGCATTATGCTCCCAGCCAGAGCTGCGACGCCTTCATCGAGGGGACCTACTTCCTTAATCTATACAAGTATAGTGTCCTTTGGCTGAGATGCACACGATGTATTTCCTAGCCGACTTGTCTCGTCTCATTGCAGAGGCGGTGAAACGCTTCCATTTGGACGTACGAGCAATTCCCGTCGAATTTACCCTCCCGGAAAATCTTCTTGGCATTTCATATGCTTTAGATTAATAGCATACAACATTAATATGTTCTTTATGATAGACGTATATTTTTCTTTGTCCGAAAACAAATTACTTGGTAGCGTACGGCCCCCCTCCCTCGCGAGGGTAGATATGAATAGCGCGAGAGTTTTTCAATTTCCAGTCGCAATTAAGGCTGCCCCGGCGCGGCCCCTGCTTTCGACGGTGGCGGTAGCAGCGGCGGTTCTCCTTGGAAACTTTTTACTTGCGAGAATCGGACTTCATTACGAGATATAAAAACGTGTAAACGTGCTGGCCGGCCCACGTTTGCTCCGACATCGGCGGCCGTTGTCGACTTTAATTTCGTTTCCCGGGCTTTCCATCTCGGTTAGGAGAATTAAAGTTTGCTCTCGCCCATTTTTTCCCCCACGCACCTCGGGCCCTTTAATGCGCGCACCACTAAAATGCGCTCCGATGAAATGCTTCTAGTTCTACCAGACATTCATTTCTCTACCATTCTACAAGAAAACGGAAATTGAAATATGGAATGGTGGCCACCAAGGTATAGGACGCCCTCGGAAGTCTGGTGTGCCTGGGACTCACTGCGCTACGATATCTCTTATCATAGACTATATCAGGCAGTGGAATTTTCCGCGTCGAAATTATCGCTGCTTTAATGCTGGATGAGCATTAACGTCACATATGCTACCATCAATCATACCGGAAACCAGGAACCGCTGACACCGCGGTGAGGAGAGTACGCCAGGCATTTCAGTTTTTGCCATCATTCACTTAATACTTGATTAATAGGGAATGCACATTACACGCGGATCCTGTTGAATTAAAGACGATATACCGTTGGGTAGAGCGCATAGCTAATGTCGATTGAGTTTTCAGTACGCCGTGTGATACAGAGAAGCATTTTCATTGATTCTATTGTCACAGTATACGTGTGTATATAGTTAGAGAATTAATATTAGATGAACGGAATCAGCATTTAATTAGATGGAATCAGACTCACATAATTAATGCAAATTAAACACTTCGTTTGCGCTAACGCCTACTCACTCATCATTGAAAAATCGTTAAATGCCCGGCGAATGTGCGTCGCGGAAATTTTGCGTCTGGCAGGCTACTCTGTGCCGCGTGAAAGCGTCGCCCGAAATCATTAATGGAATATACGGCAAAGCGATTGGACACGACCGGTAAATGGCAATTATTGCTTTACGTTCTGTGGTTCGGCGGCGAGTAATTTTGCTCGCCCCAAATAGATTGTGATACCAGCTGACTGTGCAATCCGTCGAAACGAAAGTGCTCTCGAATTAACAACACGTGGAACTGCACCCTCGTTGCCAGTGTTTTTCTCGCAATCGTGAAAAGCGCATACTCAAAGCACATTCCGATGTGAAAGAACTGCCGTTTAATAAAGCAATGAGCACGGCCTTCGTTCCTATGTTTCGCTCTCCAGCAAATTGTTTCGATATGGCTCCAAAATGGCACGGAGACTTGTGCCGCATTCAATGCGGGGGCTTACATCATTAACCGACATGCGGTGCAACTGGGCACTGGTACACCTCTATATTTACATCAAAGCACGAGCTTTTGACATGCGAGTGTGTCGCATCGTCAGCTCCAAACACGCCCGGCCGCTCGGCCGTCGGCGTCGGCGTCGGCGTCAGCGTCGGCGTCGGAGCGCACTTAACTAGAGCCAGTTAAATTTACCATTAATACTCGAGTCTGCGAAACGAAAGCGGCACATCGATGGAGTTTCACCCGGAATTAGAGCCGAAAACTTTACGAGCGCCCACACAGAATTTGAGGGCGGCAGCGCTTTAGCACGCATGCACACCATTGGCAAAGCTCGCTCGAGCTTTACGATTATTGCCAGCAGTGTATCGCCTAGATGCATATCGGACTGCGGAAAACACGCGTGTCTCCCGGTCGCGAAATATATAAAAGGCTCGATGCCCGCTGGCCTCCATTCTTCCCCATCCACCTACTCCCCGTGCTTTAACCGCCGCCGGCTATACGCGGGAAGAAATGGTTTTGTGAAATTAAATATCGCCACTGTCGCCGTGAACAAGCGCTTTATAAGCTCGTCCATTTACCTCGGGCGTAGCAGACTCGCGGTGAAATTATGGCCTACAATCAATCGGTGTGGCGCACACACTGTCGCAGAAAGAAGGTCAATTTCAGTCCCCGGAGCGTCGCGGTGCACCTATTCAAGGGAGAAGCGGTATCGCGCGATGGTATACAATGACTATTCTCCGGTTATTGGCAGCGCGCCAGCGAACAGAGGGAAACACGTGTTCCAGATTAGCCGTGCACGACAGGTGCCACAGCTCGCAAGCTCTCGGCCGACTTCGTATTCAGTCGGCTGCGTTTTGAGGCTCCCATCTCGCCGGGCGGGGCGTTCCTTTGCACTTTCATGGGAATATTCTAAACAATGGGATGCCGCGGAGTAAACGCTGCCCAAAATCATTTTTCCCCTCATGGGCGAAAGCTGCCGCGTGCCTATCGAGTGATTCGGTAGTTAATCTCGTAAGAATCTCCCGGCTACTACTATACATTTAGTAGAATTCGTTAAGCGTTTCGTACCATTTTTCAATGCTTTTCAATGTCTAGCCGGCCAAGTTAAGTTCCGCGACATGCCAAGTTTGCCAAGCGAAAGGTACAGGATGGTAGATTTCGTCCGCCGGCTTCGATTGACGATAATCAATGCCGACTGATTAGCGGGGGAACAGCATGGCGTATTTTACGGCGATAGGTTTCAATTGGCGGCGGAACATGTAAGTCAATGTGCCACGACGCCGGTCTCGGAACGAACGCTTGGCAGCACGCCAGATTCTTCTCGGCGGGATGTCTTGCGGTTTTCGGGTAATGGGAAAGCGCGATGGGCCAGGGGCTTTTAGGGCTGCACTTTTATTATGCCCGGCGATGAGTACCTACGTGAACCGGCCATCTGCGTTTCACAAAGGAAGCGAGCTTTGCTTTCTTCCGCAGAGAAACACAGACATGAAGGGACAGAGAGAAAGAGAGAAAGAGAGAAAGGGAGAGAGATAGGAGAAGATCCGAGAGCAGAGTCACCGGAAAGCTCACCTACGTTGTGCGGTGAGTGGGCAACCCTGATGTTTTTAACTTCGGCAAGCTTAGGCTCAAACGAGCGTAGCTGTGAGTGCTGAACGAGAAGCCTCGCCGGAATGGCGAAGCGCGGCTACGAGTGTCCCAGCTCGTAATCGTAGCTCGGCCGTAATGCGACCTTTTTCTGCATCGGCCCAAAGACGTGCCAGCTGGCTGTAACTTCTGCAAGACGTCGAACTTTTACCTTCGCATACACGTAATGCTCAGAGCCAAGGAAAATGTCTTGGAGCGATTCCGTGCAAGATTACAGTAGTTACGCCTAAATATTTGGGCAGTACGCGCCCTTCGTGCTCTCCTGAAGTTCTATCTGTCGGATAGCTTTGAAACGCTGTTAAAACCACATTCCCAAAGGACCACGAAAAGAATGCCTGCCGATCGTTTGGAAGATATACCTCGGGTACCTCGAGCCCTTGCCTTGGAGAGTACAAGAGGGCGATTAGCAGAAGTATAACACTCAAGTAGCTAATTCGTCTCGGAAATTCAAGGGGCTTCCACACGCGCACTGCATTGCGGAATCCGACAAAACACAGACATGCAGATCTCCTGTACACTTGCACGACGCGGCGGCCCTATGTGCACGTGAGTACGTCTTACGTGGCGCGTATTATGTAACCGTGGAGGGATAACCAGCGGGCCAGGAGGTCGGCGGGCTGGAAGATGGATATGTCAGTGCCTCGCTGCAAGCTGGTCGCGTTAATTACATCCCCCGCCCCAGCCTCCGCTCTCTCAACCAATCCAGTCTACCTCCGCCATTCCCTCTCCTTCTATCCAAGCAGGCCTATACAACGCAGTATGCGGAGAAGCTCATCGTCTTAGAGGTCAGTGAAACGTCGCCGTCCGTAGCGTAATTGGAAACCACAAGATATAAGCGCGCTCGCTCCGTCCCAACCAACGAGCAATCCACCCCGGCTATTCAAGTCATACTCGCCTGTTTATTACCACCCCCCGAGAAGTCCTGCACTTCGCAATGAATATCGATCCTTTGATAATGCTCGCCGAACCGAGAGTCGCAAGTTCGTGGCGGCATTAAAGCAGCCCCGTCTATTTCTGCCCTCGCATTTCCCCGCCACGTCGCCAATCCTCCTTTTAATGTAACCGATGAGTTTCATTCGGCGTGCAATGGAGCCCGGTATACATATAGCAGTCACAGGGTAGAATCTTCATTCGACTGGGTAAGTTACAAGAGAGCCCGTCCAACTTCTTGTTTCCCGGAACACGCCAGCATCTCGTACTAGCATCAGGCATCCTGGTTTGCCCGTCCTCCTTCCTCGGATTCAGACCTTCCGCGTTTTACATCGGATCATTCGGGGCGCAGGTGGAAGCCCGATGTTCGCCGGCGTGGGAGGGGGAGAGCGGGCGAGCGGGCGAAAGCTTGGCATAGAAGGGTAGGATGCGACAGCGAGTATCCGGGCTTGGTTTAGCTGAACAGCTCGTTTCTTTGGCGGCAGGGGCGGGTTCACGTTCACGGCGATCGTTTTCCGTTAGAGCGTAGGTACAAATGGCATTTCTACGGTCCATCGTTTCCGTGGCGGGTAATAAAGGAAGAGCAGGGGTGCGATAATGGCGCTTGGCTCGTGTAATTACCAGTTATGCGCCGATGGTATATGACCACCCAGCCGCACATTGGCCGGCCTATGCAGAGTCGAAGCGTATGTAATGTGTCACTGTCGTCGGACAACGGTATCCGAATGGTTATCACGCAGGCTAGGCTATACCATGTGGAAGGGGGCAGCGGAGAGGAAGACAGCCCGAGAATGAGAATCAGGGGTTGAAGGCGATGCAGCTTGAATTTACAGCCAATAATGGGCGGCGGTGTTTGCGGCTACATGTCCCTCCCCTCTCCATCTCTCTATCTCGCTATCCCTCTCTGTCTCGCAGCCATTCTCTTTACAGTTTACGTCCAATGATGACTTGATCTTGCGTCATTAGAGAATTGGAATTAGAGTAGGGCCATTTTCGGCTTTCACTCTCGCGTGATAATCAGCGTTGCATTCTATTGGTACATGTATAATTTTCCGTGGCCACCGAGTGTATCTGGCTCTTGTAGCAGGTGTTCCGAATGCGTGATTCGAAGGACACGGACAGATTCGATGTCACGCTCCGTCATGGACGAGCACGCGAAAAAGTGCCTGGGCGTTCCGGGGCCATGGCAGAGGGTATTGCTGCAGCGAATAGCTTTGTTCGCCGGATTAATTAAACGTTTCCATTACTATGCGCGGTTGAGCTCGTTACCTCGCGCAACCATGCTCACGGCTCAGGGATCGCGCACAGAAGAGTCCCCGAATTACTGCAATTAGTGTGAAAAATTTGCCGCCACGGAGAATTATCAAGATACGTGGCCATATACACGACCAACGGTTGCCAAGGGTCAATACGAGTTTCCGCGCCGTGGCGCATCATGCAGAATGTAAAACTGCAAAGCATTACGAGACGCCGATCACATCTGGGAACATTACAAGGTGTTCGCGCTTGCTGTTGTTTCTCTATGTTGGAGTCTAAACTATCGAGGCTCAACTGCAAGACTATTCAATTGGCACATGACGGGAAGCTTATTTTGTCGTGTTAATTCTGTTGCGCAAAGTGCTGGCTTGCCAAGGCAAGCAGTGCCAGTAGTTCGGGCGGGAAAGAAACCGGCCGTCGAACTAATTATTGACTCGCATCCCTGCGGAGTTATATTACAACGAGCAGCGATCGACGAAAAGTGACAAGCGCGTCCGTCGCGTAAATTTAATGTCGAGAGCGCCGGAATTTTCTATCGAGTAACCGTAGAACCTTGCCTGCCCGATGTCGAGAGTTTTCTTTCTCTCTCGGCCTCGCTCACTCTCTCGCGCGTATTCTTCCGCCGGTCGATACTTTGTGGAAGCCCGCTCTTGGAAGGTGCGCTCGTCCCGATAGAGGCAGGAAGAGCAGCAAGGTTCGCGTGTCCTCCTTGATTTATAGTACTCGATCGAAAGCTACCCCATAGCCTTCCCCACCTCCACGAATCTATATTTCCAATAGCTCGCTATACTGATTTTCATCTTATCGCCAACTATTCTGATGAACGCACTCCTCTACTTGCTAGGAGTACTACGCCGTTGCAGATTTATTACTGAATTCTCCGTTCGATGAGATGCCATTAAATTTCACTTGGCTAGTTTGCACGGGGGATAGACAGGGCGGATATTCCGCTGGGGTATTTATTTTGACAGCACGCGCCGGGTGGATGAATTCTGGATAAAACGGGGTTATCTGTATCACGTAATTCCTCTTTCAGTTTGGCAGAACGCTTCTCGTCAGAAAATCATTTTCCAAATCTGGGGATTAACTTGTCTCGCCGGAGAGGCGCAGCGACCCTTCTGACCGGTCTACCAGCCAGGCAGGAAGGTCTGGCTCCCCAATACCCTATCAGTCCTATAGTACGTAGTTATGCACAGGAATAAGAAGGGTCGATCGTCTTATCGAGGGTTGCGACCTTCTGTATTTCATCCCCTTTTGTATTACATGCCTATTGCATTACGATTTTCATCAGAATACCCGGCCGGCCTGCTGCTGCTTCCTTCTGCGCGTAATAATAGGAGAGGAAGCCAAGGGAAGGCTAAAGAACGATGGCAAAGGAGTGCAAGTAGTGAGAGCACAGACACAATGGTCGTGAGAGGGAAAGAGAAACGGCGGGAGAATGAGGGGGAGAGAGGAAGAGAGAGAGTGGTGGTTGCTGAAAGAAGCAAAGGAGATGAGGTGGAGAAGGTTATAGGCGGTAGATGGGGAAGAAGCCATTCTCCTCTAATTGGCATCGTGGGAAATGCTGAGAGGGGAGGCGGTGCATCATATTTTCTCATTAAGAGCGCTTACCCCATTGGAAAGTTCTTTTATCCGTTCGAAGCGCTTCAAAAGTTACGATCGGAGTGCGAGTGAGTAGGGCTCCTAAGTACATAGTCGCCCGTTGGACAAGGACGAACATTCGATTCGAGTTCACGTAAACTCGAGAGACCGCGAAACTTAACGCAGCTTGGTTATAAATAGCCCGGCACGCTATCAAGCCCAGTATCAGCGAGAATTTACCGTACGAAATTGTTTTCGGCAAGGGTCAAGACGACCGCCGAAACCAGTTATATCACTAGCCTGCGGTCGAGTCGGCGGAGTTGATTTACGATACAAGGTGGTTTCATGAGACATTCCAGTAAAGCGTTTCGGCCACCTTTCCGGCCTCCTGTTGACCCTCCGATATTGTGTCTCCCACTCGGTCGGTGCACCCCTACTTGGAATGCACTTGATATGTTGTACCTACTCCCACCACTGTCTTGTGCGCTGAGCTGGCGAATAAACTTTCCGACGAATTGCTCGTGCTCACAGGAAGCGCTGAAGTCTGAATTCCCTTTGCCCCATTCTACTTACGATGATTATAGTGGCGGGGTGCGACAACTGCGACATACGGCCGTTGAATGCAAGCAAGTTAAAATACCCACTCGCATTAGAGATTTCAAGCGCATGAACGATGTATAATTTATTTGGCGTGTTTGTGGTAGGCGCTGACGGCGACTTGAGTAACTGGTAGCCGGAATATGGCGGGCGAAAATATGACGCGGACGGCAGAAAGAAGGCAACGTCGATACATCTTGCGGAGGCCCCGCGCACGTGTCACGTGCGTCGCTCGCCGGGATGTATGCGCGGCGGCGTGATGATTTAGCCGTAAACTTAGCAGAACACACAGCGGAAGTGTTGGCTGGATGGGTGGGTTCCGTCGGGCTTCGGAGAAAATTTACGCGACGTGCTCTCCGCCGGAGCGTATGTGTGTTCTACTATCTGCATCAAGTTCCGCCATCGGGTTCCCCTTCGTCGGTATTCATACAAGACTCGAAACCGAATCAGAACTTTGCTGGGCGAGCGGAACGATGTAGCGTTACTTTCCGCGGTGAATAGACGATGCCGTGCTGGGAATATAACCGGTGCAAAAATGCTGGCGCATCCGCCGGTTCGCTCATGAAGGGCTGCGTATCAAGAATGTGTGCTAGCGTCGCGCTACGTCGCTACGAGATGCGCCAAGCGTCGTCGGCGACGGTGTGTCTTTATAGTTTTATACAGCCGCCCGGCGAGCACAAAAAATCCGGCATACACGCCCACGCTGACGAGCAACAAGTGCTGCGTGCCGCATTCGTCGTTAAATCCACTGCGAGCCTCTTGTTCGCTTCTTATGTGTGCTCTCGCCGCCTTTCCATCTTTCCCGGCAAATTATAGCCGACGACATTTCGCAGCTCCCCACTTGGAAAGTCAAATTGAATAATGCGTGCTTCGCGTGGACGATGAGGGGTGCGGATCATTAGCATATTCACGTGACTCTTTGCTTATTGAATGAACGCGTGAGTGCCTGCTTCATTCAGAGAAATTCTTTCATACGACCACTCTTCTCTCCCGTGTCCTGCGCAGCCACGTAATACATGCGCCCAAACGCACACGTCAACACTCCACGTAGCGTCGTAACAGCGCAGCCAGGGAAATTTAATAAACCTTAGCCCGGCTGTCGCGCAGCGTAACCCAGTTTCGTCAACACCGTCTGCGCAGAATTTCCAGCCTGCCCGCTTACACTTACCAAGCAAAAATTTACTTTTGTCCAACTGCTGTCGCAATCTCTTTCTAGCTACCGTCCGGAACCTTCTAGTTGAACGAACCTTCTCGCGGCACTGCGCAAGACAAATTAGCCTTCTAGATACTTTGCTGAAAGGTCTCACTTTTCATCCTTTAGCAAGATTGGTAGCTCATACTTGCCATTCTCATTTGCTCTCTGGACTCCTAGCTTACTCGCGAGGGTTGCTCTTTGGGAGTTATTTAACATGTGCCTTCCATAACGTCTCTATCGGAGCAATGAAGCGATGGGTGATATGTGCGGCATAAGGATTGCACGGATTCGTGGCAATGTGTAAGCGTTAGTCCAGAAGATGAGCGAACTAACTGTTCATGACAGGCGCCCGCGGCCGTGCGAACCCGTGGCGATTCAATTCCGCTACCGGTACTCGGTCATTTGCTCGACTACTTCGAATCATACACCTCTCCAGGTTTCCGAGCGGATCCGTTCGTCCTCGGCAACCATCTCACTTCGTCGATACCTCTTCTGGCATCCTTGGCTATAACGAAACCGAGTGCTCCCGATAAATATTCACCGACCACTCTAGATAATTTCCGTTCATTGTGTCAAAATGTTCGATCTACGATCAAGAATCAATTGGACGTTGTGGTCAAGGGATGAGTTGTTCAAGCGGGTTTCGTTAGCGGGCCGGTTCGCAAATGGAGTGCTCATGTTGAACGCCGCGTGCTGTATGCATATCGAACCAGGATGAGCGGCAAACATTTTAGACGACTGCTAAAACACTATGTGTGTGTGTGTGTTGTGCGCTGTGAATTTAATTAACGCCAGGGTAAATATAATTCAACGGTAACGCCGTTGAATTGCGCGAGCCGGCCAGTTTATAAATTATCAGTTGTTAGAGGTACGGGCTGTAGCGTATGATTACGGCATGTGATACGTATTGCGAGTGATACTTATTGCCCGTTCATTTGTGCGCGGGTGCGTGCGGTCGCAGCAGCAGTCCACCTCACGAACATTCCAATAATTACCAGTTTGCCCACCAGTGCCTGAGCCGATTGTTTAATTAGCGATGGAATCCACCTATTGTGTCGGTACTCACTCCTTGTGTAACGAACGATCACGAGATGCCGTCTCTAATTACGCCTCCTCAGTGATATAAAGAAACTCTGTCTGCAATCAACGCTTGACCTCCCAGCTGCTCGGCTCTTATTATCAGGACGCCCTTACCGGCAGATACTCTGAAGCGAGCGGGCAAACGGGAAAGATACTTGTGCATCGACATTAATTGCCACCATCGTCACGATGTAATTGCTTTGATTGCCAATGTCGAGGCGATTCTTCCTGACTGTTTCTCAACAATGGACTACAGAGACTCAAGTGCATGGAATCAGGATATCCGACAGCTTTTGTGGAAACCGCATCTTCCTTTCTTTCTCTATAACCGAGGTAAAAGTCCCATTTTTTATATTCGAGCGGTATTTTGATTGTGTCCCTTATAGCGGCAGCTTTCCCCGATGCTTCCCACTGGGCGACAGGCCGCGTGATCTTGCTTATGGCGGCGTATCACGGACAAGGGATTTTTCCGGTCCGGGCGGGAGAAAAAGGGAAAGACAGAGAGAGGTAGTGCTATTCATCGAAGAAAGGACGGAAGGGAATAAGGAAGGGCGGAAGGAAGGGAGGGAGGAAGGAAGGAAGGAAGGAAGGAAGGAAGGAAGGAAGGAAGGAAGCGCAGGAAAGAAAGGAAAAGCCTGACGACTTTACACACTGCCGAATCACATATTTCCAATTCAATCTGCCTCCGCCTGCTTGGCCGACGAGCAATCGAACGAAAAACCATTATTCCCCCCCTCTCTCCCTGCCTCAGACGACGACGAAAGCGAGATGCAGCAGTGAAAGAGAAAGGAGCAAGAGGAGCACGCTTGGCAAGAGGCAGCGGAGGATATAAGGGGGCTGGTAAAAAGTAGCGGAGGAGCGAAGCGCCAGTGGAGACTGAATCGGATCGACGGAAAAACGGAGAGGGGGCCGACACACGGGGTGGAAAGGTCTCGTGTCTCGTCCGATAGCATTGTCAGGACTGGCCCGACCACGAAATATTACCGGTTATTCCTAACGCACCCTTCGTGAATCCGGGAGTGCAGTCATCCGCCGATAATCGTACCGGATATGTCGTAGATCTTGCTGGTAATATTTACGACCGATTCGACGGTCTTATCCTACTTTTTGCTCCTCGTTCCTCTAGGCTTATTTCCTCTCAGTATGCAATGCGCATCTGCTATGTGCGTGAACCTGCCTATGTAGAGGTTACATATTTCGTCCAAGCGAAGGATTCTCCCTATTTTTAACACCGGCAAATTTCTGTATTGCCGTTACTCGTTTGTTGGCAACGTTTGTTGTCCCAAGTGACCGGCTCAAAAGCCTGTCGCTTGATGCCAACTTCACACTTTAATATTTTCTTATTCCAACGTATTAGGGATATGCTCAAAGCTCGGTAGGAATGAAGTTGGCCTTGTGATCTAGGGTTGTCGTGGGTTGAGCATCGTCGCAAAAACGAATAAAGCGCCGCGGTGGCATTGTCGTTGACGTGGGTGCGCACGTCGCGACACAATCACTATGCTAATGCGCGAGGACATTTCCTCCATCTTTCGACGCTCGACTGTTGACAGTTGACCCGCCAAAAGGGAGGCATAAATAGCATCCGCAGGGACGCAAGTATTTCTTTCGATCACTGGGCTATTTCGATTCCGATCGCTGCCCGGCGATTCCTCGTTTTGTCGACCCACGTACTTACTCCCCTCCCCTTTTCAGTCGGCCTGTCGTATTTTTCTGTAGGGGATTATTCCTTCCCGAAATGGCTTCCAATAACCAGGCCGTTATTTTCTCCTCGCTTTCCCGTCGATCTATCCGCCAAGCCGAGGGAGGCGGAGAGGGAAAGAATTTGTCAGTTCACGATTTCTACCGGGAAAGAGGGTGATAGCACGGAAACCGGATACGCGCATGGGACTTCGGAGATAAAAAGAGGAGCTAGTGAAATTCCAGTGCTGGACATCTGCGTTCGACGCGCTTGCCTTTGCGCGGTATGGCTTGTAGAATGGTCGGAATTAGACGATCGCCAATTAATATCACTGTTACGTGCCTTGTCAGTCGGTATCAATGCTTTTACGTTACAGAGGTATTCTAAGCCTCGGCGAGTTTCGCCGGGCAGTCGGTTGACACATGCGCTTTCAACTACTTGGCGTCGAGACCCTGCCGAATTTCCTGATTTTATTGATAATACTGGTTGCTCGGCATTAGGACATTTATCAGAGCTTGCATTTAATTGTCGTGTACACATTAGCGAAACTGAGAAGGATCTGCATAAATCGGTGTCAATCATGATGGGATACTTTTGTCGGATCTCCTATTAGCTACTACGCTCTTAATCGTGTGTCAGACTCATACCAGTCTGAAGCAAGTATGTATTGTATACGGTGAAAAGCGATTCAGGAATACGTTTCATTAATGGGATTGCACCATATCGTTCAATTTATATTTCTGCCGAAATACATTCAGGTGTCATATTACCTCTCCTCTTGGTTATCGACATTTATCTTGAATATCTGTCTATCTTTGCACTCTCACATACACATACATCGTCGGATACAACTGCTGCTTATCCCGCGTAATTCAATCAATCGAACGGTTTTATGAGATCAAACAGATAAAGTGGTTTAAGAAATCAAGCACATCCAGGAAAAATATACGTCTTCCCCGATCTACTTTCAGTTAAATTCCCAGGTTATATATCGTGTGTGTTTTATCCGGTACGGAATACCTTGATTTCGAGAACTTTCCTCGAATCCGCGTAGGAATAGTCGACGTTCTGGGATTTAAGAGGACAGGGTAAAAGTAAAATATATGCTTTTTGATGTAATTTGTTTCGCCAACTAAATTATACCATCTGATTGGATTTGGGTGCTCCTCTAACTTAAGCCACTTGTAAATTTCGTGCTTGTATATGTATATGTATGCATATGTATATAGAGAGGGAATGCCGTGTTGCAATATCGAGGCACATCGTGCCCGTTCCTGTCGGCCTTGCGCTGTCTCCTGGCGTAGCATCGATTCACTTCGACAGCGGCAGTAAATAAATAAGGAGGATTAGGCGGGACACGTTTATTTCCGTACTGCTCCGGAGCATACAGCCATCGGGGCTGCCACGAGGTAGAATTTTCGCAGGGTTTTCACGGCTCGGATTTCGCGTTCCCGTCCAACCACGTAGTCCCGAAGCGCTCTAGAATTCAGAAATATTGAAACTGGCAGTACAAGACTGACTGTTCGAATATGTACCGACCTACATACATATAGCAGAATGCAAGTTTGCGATGCAATCCGTTAGAATCTTTGTGAGCATTGCGTTATACTATAATTATCGCGTGTGCGCCCGTAATGGCAAGGAGGTGAAGCTTGTGTTTATGCATTGTTTAGCCTAATTAATTTGCCGAGTGATTAAGACAGATCGATCAATTGACTGGCTATTGGATACACATTAATATTCATATATGTTGATAGTGCCAAGTGTAAAGTACCTCTAGAGGTTCAAGTTTAACCAGGAACAGTCTGGCGGGCGGGCTGGCAAGTCTCGCCCCGCTGTAAGGCAAATTCGTGCCGATAATGCCACTTTGCATCGGAGGGCTGCGACCAAGGGAGAGACTAACCAAATTACAGATGCAAATCGCAGAGGTTGCGCTTCTTACTGAGATTTATCGGATCGAATGTCGAAACAACATCCGGCCACCGGTCGACTTATTAATTTATCAGCGACGACAGCGACAACCTGCTAGCCGCTAGCCGCTAGCTGCTAACTAGCTCCGTGAAACATGTTACCTGCGTTTAAATTACGTAAGCGGATATTGCGCGTAACCTATATGAGTCGCAACGAATTAATTCAGAGAGAAAACCAATTGTTTAGAGTTGCACCGAGCGAGGACCCAGTGCGGGCGGATTTCACACGAGCGGGCAAAACGGGGAGAGGGTGCAGGGCCGATGGTATTGTACATACAAGTTTATTAGCTGGAGATAACCCGGAGCAGTGACCCGTCTCTTCTTATCGAGGATTCACTATGCGCTATCTGAGTGCTAACTAACGAGTTACCGCAACGTTCTCGGCTGTTTGGCCAGACGCATCGAGATATTGCCTCACCCTGGCAACCTCGACCTTACTGGAAGCCTCGCATCCCGCCACAAGCTTTCTAAGCCTTCGACCTCGAGTAACTCACCGACGCTTAACGGCCCGCAGAGATCGCAAAGCTTTCGTTCCCGTTGTTCTCGCTGGCTGGGAACTCTAACTCCTAAATGACGCGTGACATTCTCTGAACGTTTCGTAAAACGTTCTGGGTATATGTATGTATACCATGTTTCGTCGATGACAGAGCTAACATTTATTTTGCGCCGAGCTCCTCGGCTTTCCGTTATGAAAGAATTATTTTCAAATACAAAAGTCTTAGCGGCTCAAAGTACTGACCTGGTACTGATTAGGGTCAATTCAAATGAATCACACTCACCTCATAGAATTCGAACGGAACCCCCTCGACGCGCATCTATTTCGCCCACGCCGAAGCTTTAAGTAGTTCGTAAGCATTACGTGTGTCAACGGTAACAGATATATCCTGGAAATGGACGTTGCATCACATCATACGGTCCCTAGTAGATGGATGCACCTCTTTGCCGGGTAATTTGCGGCGTAAATGTACAGCAGTACGTACCTCGGTAAGATCAAACTCCTGAGTAATCCCGAACTAATCGCGCGACATTAGTTGGCTCGGGATTCAGGACGAAACATGTATGAGATACTGCCCTGTGCATACACAACTGCTCCTCGAGTACCAATAACTCTCCCGTCCCGCCTTCCCCTCTACCCCTTCTCTTTCGCCCACTACCCTTCCGTCCCGCTACTGATGTACTGTCCGGCGTTGTACATCATTATTTTCCCTCCTAACACGACAATTACTCAAATCAGGTTTATCAAATTACCGCGCAGAGCACGACTAGCCGAGCTTCCAAAGCCGGATAACTAAACACGCGTGCATTGGACGAGGGGGGTAGTAATTGAAGGGAGTCAATTGCCAGTCCCCCCGACAGGCCGCAGAAGCCGGACTAATAGATACTACCCCTGGAAGTCGAAGTAAAATAATTCCAAGCCCCGGATCCCCATTGGTCACGGAAAATCCCTAGAGATTCGTTGGCCCCTCCGCAGGTCGGCTCGCATGGGATCATGAAAAATCAGTGGGCTAATGCGCCTATCGGCTTCCTAACTATGCCCGACCGACTCGGTAATTTCGGTTGGCCGGCAAGAAGCTCCGAAAGCATTTCGCACGCGCCATGGCCCGGAATGGAATGGAAATGGTGGGCGCGATACGTAAGCGGAAAGCGTGCGACGAGCAGTTGGGGTTACGCTTAGCCGAGGGTTCGGCAGCGAGGTAATGCGGCTGTAATTTCCACGCTGGAACACGGGTTCGTGCAAAAAATAGTGATAATGGCGAGAGCTTTGTCTGTGTCGTAGCGCACTCTCCCCTTTTCTCTCGTGGCTTCCGCTATCCGGCACACCGGCTTTCTGTGCGTGAGAGGCCTAATGTACATTCGGCCTCTTTTCCCCGGGGTAGCGCGGCGGGATCCACTTTCTCCAGCTGCCGAGGTGTGAGGCGAGCACTGATCGAACGCCGCGATATCGCCGGCAAAATTTTATCGTCACGCACCCTCGCATCACGAGTACGTGTTCGCCCCATCCACATCGACCCCGCACATTCGCTCGTAATTTCTACAAGGAAGCGATTAAACCCTTTCGCGGAAGGCCACCGATCGTTGCATCGCTGCGACGATATTATGTCGGCTATGCCACGTGGACGTGTGTGATATCCTTTTTCGGGCATCTCCGACAAGTGACTGAAACTACTCAGGTAAAGGGTAATTATGTTAATCAGTCGCCATACTTTTTGATGTGTATGCAATCGGCGCCCGTGCGGAAATCTGGGCTGGGTGTTAACGGGGGTTGAAGGAAATTCAAAAAGTTGATCGTCGATAGATAGGTACGGATATTACTATGCGCATCCAATTACCCGAGAGTGCCGCCGTGTGAGGAGAAGGATCCAATGGGCTTGTTGTCCCGATGCGGAACATTCGGCTTTCCGATTTCCCGGCACTTTGTATGCTGGGACTCGCCGGATTGCCGTTACGACTACGCCCTTATTGAATATGTTTTGGCCATGAAGCAGGCAATTACGAGGCGTGCGCTTTTGCGTCCTAAGTGACTGTAAACCGTGGGGCGCGTTATAAAAATGGAAAGCAGTAGTGAGGGAGCGAGGACGACAGGGACGACAGGGTGATGTGAATTGTGAATCGAAGGAAAATGGCGAAATCCGTGCGTCGGGAAACATTTGTTGCCGCGATAGCACGCTGTCCCACCAAATCCGCCTTTGACGGAGTGCCCACTGTGCGCATCTGTTTCCCAATTCTACAGGATTTACTTGGTTCAGCACTTCGAAAACATCAGAGCAATATCTGGTCGTCAGGACAGCCAACATAGATAGCCCATTTCTTCAATTTTCTTTCAGATGCTACATATGTATACATATGTAGTGTGTTACAAAGTCCAGGTCTGTGTTACAAGGTGAAACATATCTTCAGGATTGGAAATAGATTTATTACTGTAATCTGACCGGTATCAGTAAGCTGTGTTGTCGTATACTTCAATCTGATTGTATAATATCAACTAGCTATATGGAATAATTGACCTGGCACAATAAACATTCGAACAGGTAGTATTAAACGGCATGTAATCACTGTCTGGTACACCTACAAATTTATGTGTATTAACTTCATTTTCGCCTCGAATAGATTCTCGCTTATTCCCAAAGAGCGAATACGAATGGTCGGTTGATTCGCACTGACCCAGATACGAAGTAGAATTTGCCCATAGCGTTCGAATGTGGTTGATTAATTAACCTTTAAAAGGTCGTCGTACTTTTACCAAAAATGATTGCGAGTCTTCGATGCACGTGCAATGCGACCACGGGGTTTCATAATGGCAATTCTGATTTGCTGTCATGGGCACCGGTTAATTCATAACCGCATCCACTTATATTGACAACACACCGAGTGTGGTATGAGAAGCCAGCGAGAATTGCGGAGAATTGTCGAGAATATGCGTATGAAATCAGAGCCATTCTCCCCTTTCATTCGCGTCTTCGTTATTATACACCAGGAGAGCAGGGCGACCGAATGCGAATGAAAATCCAGGCAAAGGGAGGGCTTGCCTTTGATGCGTTGTGATGCGTTATCAATATTTTCCGGGCCGCTTTGAAAGGGCTTGTTCTTTAAGGGCTTGGCTTGCGGCCGTGAAAAGGAACCCGATCCAATTGGCCGTACGAGCTCCAAATAGACAGGGCCTCCGGGTACTGCCCGTCGAGGAGGGTGTCCCGGGGGTGTTCTTTCCACCGTGCCCCGGGATTTTGGATTAAATGACATTACTCAACCCCTCCGACAGTTTCGCCTCGTAAATACGTAATTTCAGGACACCCTCGAAATCTCACTGTTCTCTGAGAGGCGGCGGCTACTCCACGCATCGCACCCTATACAGGCTCCCGTCAAATCGCGTTCGGTTTGGAGTTCGCCGAAATCCTTTGAATTATAAATAACGCTCATCATTTTATGCATTACTTTGAGTCTAAGGCCGATTCGTTTTTCACGAGTGCTCATATACCATTGACGATAAGCTCTCCGGCAGTCGCGTGTATTCTATTAGTTAAGCGCGTACTGAGTACCTCTTCCTATGTGAATATTCCAGGTTAAGGGAAAAGAAAAGAGCTCGGGCGCCAGCGTATCTACTATACATAGTGTGGACCGAGTTTTTGAAAGACATTTTCACTTCACCAAAGGCTAGTCATTGCGTCCGGTCGTGCCACGAGGATATATCTCGGGCATCTATCTGAAATTATCAGTGGTTCACGTTATCAGCGTGCTCCATTCACTGACGACACACATCACTGACACGCAAACGCACTGCGTGCGCTGGCTATGATCGGCCGCGCGACGAGTGGCTGTAAAGTGAATGTCGGCGGGTAAACAGGTAGTCATAAATTCGATTGGTTTTGGTTGGGTGCGGGAAGCGGGGGAGCGGGGGAGCGAATGATCGGCATAAAAGCGACGCATGAACATCCCATGGCAATGGGAGTTGCTGGACTGAGTCTCGTTGCACTCTCCCGCAGCACATACACGCCACCCAGGCAGCGAGGCATCCAGCTCGCAGTGTGGAGCGAAGCAAAGAGGGGCCAGGAGGCCGCATCGTGATTTGCAGCCGCGCTATTTGGAAGGCACACGCGAGTTATGCCCGCGTGCTCTGCCATTACTTATCTCACAATCGCGCGTGTACGCACGCATTGGGTCGCGCGCGCCCGCGCTCACTGAGTAATTGGGAGCACGTACCTGCCCAGCCAGCGCCTATTTCTCACGTTGTACGCCGAATTACGCGAACACTTTGATTCATCGTTGGTGATGCTGGCGCTCGAGGGGGCAGAGTGCCGCCGCCACCGCCGTCGCCGCCTGCCAAGTGTATCGACACTGATGCGAGAAACAGATGCAGCAATTTCCTGCGTACTCCCATCCCTCCCGTGGCTTCTATCTCTCTTTCCCTCTCGTCCCGCATTCACATGTAGATATACATCTAGCTCTTAGCCGGGGCGGCGACGGCGGCAGCGGCGGGAACGGCGGTTCTCCTTGCTGATTTATAGTTGTCCCACATTAGGCGCACGCGTGCATTACAAGAGCGCCGGTTAATTGGAATCGCGATTAATATAGCTGTGCGCGACATCGGCCTCCTTGTTCCTACCTACTCGCCTTGCGAGGGGTGGGGGTAAGAGTGAGACAGACAGAGATAAAGAGCGAAAGAGAGGTCGAGTGCGTGTTTTCTGAATATAAATATGTATTTTGTATCCAATTGGGAAATTCGGAAAGGCCAGTTTTGGTTTCGTCGATACATTACAATTAGGTCTGGACAGTATACTGAGTGCTTGCAACTTTGCGAGCAGCAGCTATCGACTGACCTGTGAAGAGCGCACCAAGTAGAATAGGTTTCTGCGTAGTCTTATGAAATATGAACATCCATACCGGTGCGCGCGTTCGCCCGTACACAGAGTTAGCTGAAGCACTGTAATCGCATCGAGAGGTAAACATAAGTTCATCGCATTAGATGGCAAACAAGCCGACGTGCGCATAAAGTCATTATACATATATTATACATACATGTATATATATAATAGGCTGGAATATGGGACACCAGTGTTCGACAAGCAAGAAAACAAGCGCGTGCGCAATCCAGCGCGTGAACACATGTTTTAAGTGTACGGGAGATGCAAGGCATCGCATGCCTCGGCAAAATCTTGAAATTTCTCCTGGGAGGGCCTCGTAAATCAATCGGGCGGAGAACTCGCAAATTTCTGAAAGTGGCTCTGGCGAACGGGCGCGTGCTGTGCACCTTCGCGCATCGTGGAGATTTATCGCTAGAAACGCGACGTCTGGACTGTGGACCGTGCGAGAGCGGGCGCACGCGCGCGCGCGCCTCTTGGTTCGATTTGCGTGTGCGCATCCATCCACCGACGACAGTGCAGGTGCACATAGAGGGAAAATTCGATTGCAAGCTTGGCTTCGGTGCAGGGCCAACGGTGGCGGAGTATGCAGTTATTTAAAGCGTGCCACGCACGCTCTTTGCTCACTTTCCAACGAAACAGCTGATAAAGCTGCACTACTTCGATGACACTCTCACTTGCGCTCGATCCTATCAGTAACCGTGACACATGAATATCTTCTTTAAGGTTTACTTTATTTGCGATACTTGGCATTTTACACTTTTATATCAAATAGATCTTGATCTCCATCATCTGTAGCTATCCGACATTCTTGGGCGGCTTGAACCGTCCCACGCAAAAATGTCTAGATTGGCAGGATCCACCGCATAGTTCGGATACCTACTTTCCCAATCGACCCTGCGAACTCCGCTCGCTCCTTATATTAAAAATTGAGCATCTTTCCCCCCGATTCTTAAGGCATACCGAATTATCGAGCGTTCTTGGCACGACAAGAAGGTATGCCGTGCTTCCTCTTACGTCCAAGTGAAAAATGCATATTGAAAGTCCATGTGAAACCAAAAACTCGGGGTACCAAGCTACCAAGAAGACGAGACTACACCTGCATGCTTGCAGTTTCTCAGGGCATTCAGCTTCAGAGAAAGGAAGTTAAAGAATGAAGATCCAATGGAAGAGACAAAATTTCTTCTCCATCCTTAGAAAGCCCACGTTGGTTGCCTGAGCGGAGGGAAAATCGTATCTGAGCAGTACCCACTGAAATGGACTTCGAGGCACATTACTTGGTTCGTTTGCATAATTCGTGTTTTTGTTTGCGCAAAGCAGTTGAAGGAAGTTAAGTGGGGGGCTTAAGTGCATTAAGGGGATCAACCTGCGAGATGAGGAGCCTCGAAATCGTAACGTTTTATTCTATCTGACTCTCGATGTCGGTTGGCTGTGATACAAGGAAAGGGGCGCGCCCCCTTTATTACGGGAGTATGAAACTCTAGCGACGGAATGTCGGGATAATACGGGATAGATTTGGTTGGATCACGGGGATACTCGCGGGCGTGGGGAAGGGAATCCTTTTTGACGAGTCGAGCCCAGTCGAATGCGTGCCGCTTGTTGATAACGGGCCCACCAACAGCTCGACCATGTTTCGCGAAATCCGGAGATCCAGACTTTTCAATTTTCAAGAGAAGCCACATCGCGACGGCTGAAGAACGAAAGGCATCGGGCGCGAAATTTCAGGGATGAAAAAATGCAATTTCAAAGCGTCCTTCGGGAATAAATTCAACGCAGTCTCCTTTCAGTCTGCAGCTTTTTAATAATCTCTGCTCATCCTATTTTGACGCTTTATTCAGTGCCCATATTACTCACGCGGAATATCTTGATTAAATGCAGCGCAGTCCTTTTTATTATGAATAAATTATTTATCAAGTTGCGATAGAGCCTTCAATCATGCATATGATTTCAAAGACGTCACGCGAATGAACGCATGTTTTATTGTTTTCGATAGAGCCGGTATTATTTCCTTCCTGTACACGGAATTCACATTCTAATTCCGTGCAATACAATTCGCATTGCATCGCGTTGATAAACCACGATGAAACAAGTACTCATAGCAAGGAGTTGGGTGTTAACGCCGGGGACTACCATCGGGATTCCTGCGAAGGTGGTTCGGAAGCCCGTCTGTCGGAGGACTATTCGGCCGAAAGATAGACATTGTCCGGATACCTGGAGATCCGAGAACCGACCTTCCGGTATGTCCGGCAGCCGGCTCTGGCAGCCAACACTGGTATGCGATCAGGTGGCGGGGACGGCCTGCGAAGTGTTGCCTCGGTATGTCGACAGTTTGTAGAGCATCGGGACGAATTTATTTCCAGTTAAATTCTCTTTATGAGTCACACACTTTAATATGGAAGACTCTTTCGAAACCATCATCCAAAGGAAATGGACCTTCAAGCGTGACATCATTGTATATCTAAGTCAATTAGCGGTGGCAAAAAATACTATCTCCCTCACTTTCCTCCGAGAATTTCTCGACGCATTTCGCATTCCCATTCTGGATGAACTCTCAGCCTTATCCGTTCGCGCCCCGTCTCTGTCGATAAGAAACGCGCCGCAAGGTTGGCGAGTAGTCACATCATGCTACTTAATCCATTCCGCTAGCTGACTGCGGAATCGATTGGGTCGTGTGTAATCGAGCTTGAAACTCGCAATATAGCGGAGAGCGGCGCGGCTTCTCCGACAAAATATCGGACCGCGCTTCGAGGAGCAGTGAGATGATCCCCGGGCCCGGCAGCAGCGGCTCCCTGCCATCTGGCACGTAGAATGCGGACGAAGATCGTTAATTCCATCTGAGATACGGAGCTAATAAATTTGTCTTCGACAGCGACAGTACTCGAGATACCCGGCACGTCGTAAGAGAAGATGCACCGCACTGGACTCAAGGTAACCGTCGTATGTGTGTGTGCGCGCTTGCAAGGAGAATTCAGTCGAGACAGATGGGGTAATTACTGGAGTGCCGATAGCACACTGAGCTCATTGAACCCAGTACGCGTTCCTCCTTCATCCACTTACCTCGAAAGCTTTCACCCCTGCCAAGATTTAACCATAGGTTCACGATAGAGGAGCGAACATATGAATATCCTCACCCTACTTTTCAATCTGCTTTAATTGTCAAACCTGCTTAATTAGACTTCCAAGGCCGGCGCCCGCGGTAGCGTGCAGTAACACCATTCTGCTTCTTTCTGTACTCACTCTATCGGTGAACGTCATGCTGAGAGCGAGGAACTCCCCGAGATGGCGAGCACTAGTCATTAATTATTAAGGTGCCTTGCAATTAGTGGCCGGTCTGCTAGTTAGTTAATCGAGGTGTGCGGCAAGCGCCCCGCGAGATTAGGTTTCGTGGCCGAACAAGTTCTCAGAACACAATTTCTATTTGAGCCTCGCTAATCCACCATTTATTGCGATGCTAACCCAACCCTTCCGTCTCCACGCGGGAGCTTATCCATTAGTATCGTTCGCACTCCCAGCGAAAGAGGGCTAATGGAAACACTATGTGATACGTGCACCATTTGCGAAATACCTATCTGTTCCTCCACGTTTATTTGCATCTGACTCCGTCGCATTATATATATGTATATAATGTCGTCACAGACGTTTGCAATTGAATCGACAATGAAGGAAGCACGAATGGATGGTCCTTATCGGAAATTTAGTTGGTTCCTCTAGGTATAATGAGTTCTTTGGGAACTTTCTTTATGACGTCCGGCGCCGAGTTCCGCTTCCACGAGAGTTCCTGTCGTGCCAGCGGAATCTAGAATTTACGATCACGACGACGCGCCTGTATATAAATGCGGACGGTAATCATATTCATAAGTGTGTTTACCGGGTACTGCTGGTGGCTTGGAGTGCAGGCGGAAGAGGTGTCCTCGATTCTGGCGCTAATGTTGGCCCCTAGAAACACCCGTTGTATGATTCCTTCGGTATGGATCCAACAGGTCACACAGTGGGTCCAACCTACTCCATCCTGCCCAAGTGGGAGAATTTAGATACGTACATGTAAATTGGCGAGTGCAATGGAAGCCAACCGAAGGCAGCCCGTAGGATTTTTAGAGCGGGTGAAAGGCAGGAATACATTGGCAAAATTTACGTGACAGAATAGCAAAGATGTATATGAAGGATGAAAAAACGCGATGAGCACGAAAACATGGCCCTTAATTATATCGTAAAATAGCCCGTGATTAGTTATAAGCGAAGGTTTTCCATTGCTTCCAAACTGTACAAGCTGTACGCTTATACCTGGAACACATTCGAGAAAATTTGGGTTTTTATTAAAAGTTGTATCATGCCAATTCTCGGAGATTGTACAATGTCGCATGACACACTTTCCCGGGATAAAGTCCCGAATAAAGTGCCCTGAATTGCCAAACGGTATGATAATATTCTTTCTTCGTCGTGAAGTAGATCCCGCTTTTAACCATTTTACAATATTGAATACCTCGTAGTCACCATTCAAGCAAGATGACGAGCACAGTGCGCGCGTTTGAAACGGCAAAATGAACATATGCCCGGGATTACGAAATTTTGTAGCATATAATATTGATGCCCCGCGGAAAGAGCAGAGCATAGTTTACGTTTGACATTTTTCTACATCAGATCTATGAAAAATGCAACAGCACGCCGAGCTCGGCACACGTCCGTTAAAAGTCGGGCGCATTAAAGATGCATTAAACATAAAGACCAACTTAAACGAGTGCAAATAACTCGAAGATATCAGCTACACATAAACAGAGCGATTACCAATGCGAGGGGTAAGGACCTACATCTACGGTTTAGACCATCTACATCCTAAATAGTCGAGCTTCCAGTGAATAAAGCTCGCGTAGTACGGGACGAGAAGAGATGTACTAAGAGTATGCCAGAGTATAGTAGAGGAATGTGCAATATCGCTGGGAGAGACCCGCAGCAGGCGCGTGTTCAAAGTGAGAAGTCGGCCTCGCCCGATGATTTCGCTGGTAAATACTTGAATAGCGTAGGAAAGATTATCGGCAATCGACAGCAGGATACTTGACGTACGAAGATGCGCAGCTCTGGAATAGGAGTCTCAAAAATAATGTCGTCCGACTATTGCTAGGAGCTGGGGATGGGTGGTGGTGGGAGCTTGCGTGGCTCCCTTGCCAAGTGGCAACCGAACCCCCTGCCTGCTCTATACAATATATGGGCAGGACACAGAGGTACACGGAGAGCGAGAAGTTCGGTTGGACCAAACATACCGTGGACAATGTACCTGGCTAGAGGCCAGCACTGCGAACTCAACAAACCTGCCCATTGTTCGAAGTACATCCGTACTACCCATATCAGGGACCTCTCGCTTCTCGAGCTTCCTAGCGGAAGAGCGTTGATCCTGAAATTTCGAAGGACGAACGACGTAGGGAGCGGAGGAGGGTGGAATAGCTTGAAAGAGAAAGAGGGAAAGGGGATTGGAGCGTACGGTGGGCGAATCTATTCCAATAACTGGATACTTACTTCAGCCGCGTCCATACCGCCAGAAATTCTTCAGCGACAGATGCTCGAAAGACATCTCGTCGTGGTCGTTCCTGCGGATCTCTTACGTAGAGTTCTACAGAGTGCCGACAAAGAACCGATTGTTCTCCGTAGCACTAGATGTCCGATTGACCGATTCATTTAGAAGCTGCGATGTCATTCACTGAGGCTGGGCAGAATGCCGCCCGCTCGCACCACTTTCAATTTTCCCAGCGCACTTAACGCCGTACTGTGCACCGGGGGATTACCAGAGGAAGCCTGGCTTCTTCCACACAGCGGAAAAGATCCAACTGTATTCAAAGCTAGATGTCGGCTCCAACCTAAAACGGTGCAATGGACGGCACTCAATTTGCTCCTCTGTGGAATCGATACGCCACTTTTCGTGGAATAGTAACTAACCGTAGTCCCTTGCGCAACCGACATCCAAGTACCCATGGAAATTGATTCCATGACAAATGGCTGCGTGTTTACAATTGGAGACGGAGAAAAATTACGTCATGTGTGTGGAAATATCGAACAAATGAGACAAGACAATGTACAAGAAAATTCAATGCATCCTGTGACGAAGCGGGTAACAGGTCTTTTGTGATGGTGTTGCCCGCAGTTTGATAATTAATATTTCCTATGAACCAGCAGACCCTATTGCATTTCGTCGATGAATGGGTTCTCCGAAAATTAGCTTTGCATCTGCTGAGAGCCCGGATTTGTGTATATGTGTGTGGATATATTCACATGTATATTCACCGGTTAGAGCCGACGATTTGATCAAATTGTATCCCTCCACCAGGGATTCCAAATGGTTTCTAATTGGTAATATTACCTCCAAGAATCAGGAGAATTCCAATTCTGAATTGCGGCCGGATGAATACTTGCATGTATACCAGCAGATATCTGATCGATATATATTGTGAACTTGGAAATTGGACGCTTCACACGTCTGCCCTTAATAGTCACTATGTGGTCACACCATCATATACCCCTGTCAAGTCCACCTGAACTCCAACAAAGCAGCACTCCCCCACAGAGTCTTATTTCAAAGGAGAACTCAGCTGGAAGGCACTGATTACCAAATCACTTAGCCCTAAGTAACTACGTTTAATAAGCGTATCACGCAGCGATCGCATGCTTTACATAATTACGATCGCTGAACCGCTGTTCATAATTACCAGTAGAGTTTTCGCATGGCTTGCGAAGCGTTTCCTGGACTCTCGACTAGCCCAATACTTACGGGGAGATTTATTCACCCAGAGCGTATGCCCAGAGGATATCAGATCCGACGATGATCAGGCGATCAGTCGCGGATGTTTCTCATCACTGTGCAGGTACACGCATGTCTTATCCCGCCGAATGCGGGCATGGAGAACCAAACAACGAGACGTTAGAAAATACTTTGCGACACTTACACTCGATGCTAAATGCGGACACCGGCGACCCTTCGCTTGCGTTAGACGGCTACGACATACAGTGTATTTCGGGTGTTCAAGGGCGGCGAACAATTACCCGTGAGAGGGTGCGATTGACTGAAACACGAATGGACAGGTAAATTAAGACTCGAGCGGAGAATACCTATGCTGCTGCCTGCTCCTGACAGTCACCTTTTGTAGTGCTGATTCAGACTGAACTGCTTTCATTTCGCCGGCCATGGCGATTCCATAGGGACCGGCCGATTTGCCAGCAGGAATAATTATTCCGAAAAATGCACCAGAACAGATTGCAGTATCGGTGTTTCTGCGGGAGCGCCGATTAATTCGGGGAGCGGTTACCGTCGACTTGAATACAATTTAGATATTGGAAATTAATATTACATCTCGTTTCGTTTTACTTCGGCCAGATCCGACCCCGCTAATTATGCCGGGCCCTCGATACTGCCCGGCTGTATAAATACTGACATATACACACACATATATGTATGTATAAATATATATGTATTGCAGAATTTTATTCCCGAGGCCAAGCTCTTATACTGCGACGGAAATTTAATATCGATGCATTCCCCGCTGATTGAGAGTTCATTTCGCATATATGGCTGCCTTCTCATGTATACATGCGAGCGGGCCACGGTCCCTACACCGATATCTTTTAACTTATTGCAACGGGAAATACGCGTTTAATACTTATTTATATGGAGAATTCATTTTGGAAAAATAGCGATTGTCGCCGTTGTTCTGCCGAGACCATCGCGGATAATAGCCTGTCGGGCGTTATATGTATTCCACACGCAGGAGGATGAATTAAAATTGTGAAAATCGAATCATCGCCGGCTGGTGCTTTGCCAAGCAAGCGACGAAATGAACGACTCGTTTTGCTCTAGTGTTTGTAGGCTTCATTAGAGTCAACAAAAATGAGCAGCCGCCTAGACACGTACATTCGCGATTCTACTCTTTTGCCATCGACCGTTCAGATTACCCTCCTTTCGCCATCCCCCAGTATTTCCGATATGCCCGATGTATAGGTACGTGCGCCTTGCAAACTATTATATACATATTGACACGGCGAAATCCGATCGGCGAATGTGTACATAATCCTGCATACATATGTATACAATACATACATCTAAACAGGTGTACTGTTATCTACGCCATTTACTGAAAGCTGAGTGCAAACAGCACTCACCATTTTCAACCAGCAAATAAAGCGAATCTCCTGCGAAATTCGCGAATCTTTCGATAACGATCCCACTCTGGATTGGTTCCATCTATATACATTTTACAAAAACTAAGAAAAGCAATGAAGATGCAATATACAGATGCGGCATATCTCTGGTGTAGGTTTAATTTATCCTTATTTACTAGTGCCACGAGTTTCAACGGGGAAGTAGGAAGTCCGAGTTTATACCCTCAGTCTTTATCGCGGTACACGTCCGCTCCTGCTACCGATGTCAGGTTTTGTAGCCCTTAATTAATTAATTAATTTCGGGTGCATTTATCTGATAAGGCTGGTGGGCCACCCGAAACTCTGGGGAAGCCAAGTCCATCAGATATACATACATATAGGTTTAGTTGGCCAGAGGAACTCGTATACAGAGTGGGGTAACGAGCATCCGCGTCACCTACTTCGCTGCATCCAGACGTCGTCTGTCTCCTCCTCGATGTTCTTCTTGTTGTGCCGGCTAGCATTGCAGGATTAACACGACGGACTTGGATCCGGTCAGACAAAGCCATGTCAGGGACACGGTTGAGCCTTTGTCTTTGGCATAAAGTTCTTACACTTGGCCTTTACTCGCACCATTCGGTCCTCCAAGGGTCAGCACAACAACCGACGATGAATTCTATAGGGTGCCAAGTGCACCACAAATCAAGGCCGAATCAAAGTCTCCTGGTACTTTGGAGAGAAGGACATGTCACTCAAACCAGCAGAATTCTATGTAAAGAGTATACGGTCCGCAAGGTACGCGGTGTGCACCATAAATTCTTAAAAAGAGTGCTTTGAGTATCCGACAAGTATTTGTTGTCAGGAGAAACATGCTTGGAAGTGTAACGTTAGAACGCTACGGGGTGCAAAAAAGCTGGCAGCGCGGTACATTTTCTGTCTTCGGGACTTCTTGCAAAATCCCAGTTGCACGCGTGCATTTTCCACTTAAAATAAGACCTAATTAACTCGGTGCTCTCACTCAAAGGAAGGCCGTACTATAGTATGTAGCTTACGCTTTGCGCGTTATTATGAAAACGCTACTAATTGGTGCCATGCTCTTACCTTCTAATTGACTTTTATCCTCTTTCTGTTTCAGGTAAGCAAACCCGCTGGGAACAACGAGATGTCCCTTTCACGTAAACTTGGACTGAGCCGCTTGTGCCCACCGTAGGTGGCAAATTCGCGCTAGAATAACACTCTCGCCGTTCAGCCGTGTCTGAAACACTGAGGGTAAGGCGTGTCTGTGAACTTTCGTGAATTGTCTATAGCGGTGGCGCATGCTTAAACGAACTTACTCTTGCTTGGAGTTCCACTTCGACATAACTAAGTACACCTTGCGTGCTGGCTGTAGTCGTCGTGTCTCTCACTCTCGACCTTCCGTTCTGCCGAAGTGGCTCATTATAAAGGGGCGAGGATAGGGTCCAAGAGGAAAAAGGGGGCGCGTGTTAATGTTTAATTTTTACTTGACGCCTATTGTTCCCTGGACAACGCGACTCCTACTGTTTCTTATATGGAACGGCTATTTCGCCAACTTTGGACGGCTATTTCACCAGATGAAAAGACCGATATGATAAATGGATTTTGTTGCACGGTACTCGATTCTCCATCGATCTGTTGCGACAGAGCCCGGTTCCTACTTCTGCAGCTACCTATGAAGTCATAATGTGCTGAACGTTAGCACTAAACGTAACACCAGCGTGCTGCATTTAGGGGGGTGGGCGCACAATGAAATTGGCCTTAACCACCTGTACTAACCTATATAATGGTCCAAACAGACACGCTTTGAACTGAGGATCGTAACATTACTGATTTCAAGCGCTCCTAAATGTTCCGATTATCTAGAATACCCATATGCAATCACGTCCGATCTCATCCATTCCAAGTAAGAAACTAAGAAGCAAATAACTCTTCGATTACCTATCGCCCATTTCAAGAACGACAAAGTAAAGGCTCAGAATTTTGTCGCATTGTTGATTGTTTCCTGGATTGCAAACTCAAAATCACTCGAGAAGAGATTCAAGGCCGCGGGTAAGGAATGTAATTTAGAATTTTTTTTTTATCGAGAGTTCCGTAATACATTGATTAATCGATTAAATTTCAATCACCCTTTCGATTGTGCAATGCATTCGGGTACGGCTTTGAAGTGATGCTGAATACGTATTGCGGGGTGGAGGCTTTTATTAAATTCCAATGTTGCGAGCAGCAGTCGGGAAAAAGTTGTGTGCTGATGGCACCCCAACTTCAGTTGTTCGCAGATATGGGAAAAAAGTAAAACCCGTAGACGGATTTCTTAAAGTGTATAGTAAATTCATTCCCGTTCCTAACGCCAATTGAACACGAATCGCGGGGCCGACATTCAGAATGAAAAGCGAATAAATAGTCGAGGTTGCGCTCACCCTTGAACAAAACCCATCCACCAACGTTCCTCCAAGCGAAGAGAGATCTCATAATTGTCTTGGAAGCAGTGGCCATATCGGCAAGCGGAAAATTTCCCGAACTTTCCTCCCTGAGTCGTCGATGACGGGCGCCAACAATGACAGGGAGAGAAAATGGGTCGATTTCAGTGAGTTCGACTTCTCCGCCATATCTAAAGGGCGCACGAATTGTTTGTCCGAACTTTCCTAGAGCGGAGCCATCTTCTCCGTTCGGTTTTTCTGGAGCGGACAAAGGTCGCGCTCGTATTTTACTTGGGGAAGACATCAATATACGTACATAGTTAGTATGTGAAGAGGACTTGGATGTAGGGTAAGGTCTAGGGATTACGAGGAATCCAAGCAAGTACCCACGCACTTCGCCGTGCCGCGAAGGAGCAGCATCAATTACCTCGACTCGCTTTAACGTATAACCGTAAGAACTTTGGAGACTCCAGAGTTTTAAATGCTTCCTTCGCTAATGCCTCAACTAAAACGGTCATAACTTCGCCGAACATACGGTTTCGCGAGACGCCACGGCTGTTTCTCGACATTACTGCCCCTCCCCTTTGCCCGCGATACCGTGAAACTTACTGAAAGTACTTGTCCAGTAATTCTGTCGCCTCTACTTTAATTGCATTCTTGCTCCTGGAGGACCGCTTTGTGTATAATGCTCCTCTCCTCGGTGCGCGGTCCAAGCAGTAACTCGAAATGACTACGGGCAAAACTAGCTGTTAGTCTGCGGCATATCCAGACATAGGCGGGACTGTTCTACTTAGCGGCTAAACACCATGGCTAATGGACCTCTGTTCACTTCGGAGCTTTTTTCCGCTCATGAAGAGGCAAGCTTAAATGGATAAAGGGATATTGCTGCTCGGTACGTGTGCAAGTACGACAAGCCTTAACATGATAGCGCAAATGTCTGCTGCGCAGAGCAGCGAAGTAGCGGGTCGTTCCGCTTGCGAAGGAGGTTTCTCAGCCAGTGTTTCACTGTCTGGAGCCGGGGGACCGAGCATCGGTTAAGTGGATCATCCAATTTGAGAACAGTCATAGTGACACTCACCGAATTTGCGGTCTTCCTTGACAAGCAGCAGGATGAGTGTGCGGAGGTTCTTTGATTAGAATAGTTGGTAAGAGGATCCATTAAGATGAGTGGATTAGTGTGGGGATCGGGAGTAAAACTAAAATGATCCGAGTGTCTGGATAGCGATTAGCCGGTGCATGTACCAGCTACTAATGTATTAGTAAGTGCAGTGATCCGTGGCAAGCGGTGGGGATAAACCTTTCGTAGGAATCTAATAGAGTTAGCGTCGGGGTCCGTGGATTACTGGAAAATACGTCAGGCTGGTGCTGGTGCTGCATTGTGGTGCACCCTGACGCACACGTGTGCACATGCCAGGGACCCAGAGGCTCACATAGAGGGACACGTGGTAGTCGCGATCCACGGATGTAGGAACGATGCAGTGGCGGAAATGTGAGGGTGGTCCGCTCGTCGGTGAGGGTTTTATCGGCGGATTAGCATTGCTTTACATAGTTTCGACCGGGTTTGCATAGGTTTCAGACTGCCGGCTGCCGCATGCTGCAGGAGCGAGGGTCGGCGGGAAAGGAAGGATCGCAGATCCACCAGTCTACAAAACGATTTTCAGTCGTTCCACCTAGAATCTTCTAATCTTCCGCCGAAAGCTTCGACCTTCTTCGAGTTCCTTATTGCATCGTCTGTGAAACCCGCACGGGAAGCTGATAAAACCAATGCGTATTACTCTCCCGCAATGCTTTTCGAACGTACATGCCACCTTTTGCCGGGTGCGCTCAGAGAAATTTAGAAGACATTAGTGGAAAATGGAATTTGCGATGTAAAATGTAAACTTGTAGATTGGCGAGACAGTACTGTGGAGTTCCATGCTCGCAACATACCTATTCTACTGGGGAACTGAATAATCTAATCCAGCTATAGCTTGTCCGAGGATAGTGCTTTTAAGGTGACATAAAAATGCATGTTTCCACCGGATAGAAGTCCGCTGACGTATCCCAGCTCCAGCAACAATTTGTCTTCTTCACGTGGTCTTTCGCGACCAGGAAGATTCATTTCTCCGCTCCCGGTGACATTTACAAAGGAGTCCTGCAACCTCGGACCGGCACAAGTCACAAAAAGATTAGCTCTTCTTCTTATACGAGCGACTATTCCAGAGCGCGTATACGTCATACATTGCGGCAAGGTACCTCGCACTGAATCGATTCCAAATAGAGGCATCCGCGGCAGAAATAAATCTCTCCCTTTAATAAGTTTACTCAAAATTTCGCTCACCTAGCAAGGGTTAAGCGTTAAGCCAACTGAAAGATATGCTGCCGACTTACATTAACGGGCGGCAATCCAATAAAAATCAGGCGCAATGGATATTAATTAGGGTGTATTTTAATGGTGGATCAATTAAGAAAGTGGGTCGCAAACCAGCCCTGGCGAAGGGGAAGCTGGTGGTGTAGGGAAGATGAAGCGGGCTACGATTTACGTGCTAAAGAGCGGGGAGCACGGTGGCGGCATGCAGCAGTTTTACACGGCGCTTTCCATTACCCATGTTCTTAATAAGGGAAGCTCCTTTAATTAGACTGTGCCGTGAAATGCTTTTCTCCATCGTGAAAGAAAAATACCTCCGAGGGGTGTAACGTACTTCCCGCTATCGAGACTGAGCGTCGCCAGCATCTACTAGTCAGTATAAAGCGACTTATTTCGGTCAAGGATCTCCCGTTTATTCACGCGCTACTTATAACAGAAAGGAATGAATTTTATGTGTCTCCTGGTCGGCTGGATATTCGACATTTATTTAGTCGCTTGGATATTTATGAAGAAGATGATATTGTCATGTCAGGCGGGTGGGCCGTCATCCCCCCTGGCTTTGTTTTTCTATTATTCAACGAGTTAAGTGGATTTAATTTAACTTCGAGGGCCGACGAAAGGCTCACTTCGCATAAATTTCCAAGTTTATCACTGGGCCGACGATTTTTAATCCGGCAAACCGCTTACGACACAGAGTTCCAACGAAGCTCGAGAGTCCCACGGAATAATGCGACGGAAATCAAGTCACACGCAGGATCAACTGGGACGGTATTTTCAAAGGGTGCCTTCGCGAGTTTTCCTGTGAAAGGAATGAGTAAAAGGGCACGGAAGGGTGGGGACACAGAATGAGAAAAACTAAGGGTCGACCAAGCGCCGTCGCGTTTTTATTGTGCACTCGTGTCGGGTCCATGGTGAGTTTACGCTCGGACGTTCGTGTTACCATCCAAGTTTAACATTCCTCGCCGAGAGTACTTTCACCGTCTCACTAACTAAAATCCTTAAAACTAGAGAGAAAACGGAGTCGCGGCCGTCACGGCGAAGGTAGTACTACAACAAAAAGCAAGAGAAGGACAGTCGACTGGCGAGGAAGAAAGGAATAACAGGGAACGAAAACATTTGAATAGAAGTGTCTTGCACCCCCTCGCAACCGCGCTAGATCCAGGCCTTCGGGGAATACTTCGATACTTCCCTGTCTCACGAAGTAAATTAAGACAGGGGGGATTGAAAGTTTAATTGCATGCAACTCGACCCCATCCTTTCCTGGCGTGGCCCCTTTAAATTCACCCTTTTACCTGGTTCGAACCGCACTAAATCAAGTGGAGACTTCTCGCTAGATCTACGTTTGCCGGATGAAAGGGGAGACGGGGAGAGAATCTTTCTGCGCGCGAATATGCATTAGCGGGGATATCCACGATAGTGAGTACTATGGCTCTCTCGGGCAGACAGTGCTGAACGATAGAAGCAAAAATGCCAGACAAAAGGGGTCGGGACTGCTAAATAAAAGAAGGCGAGAGTACACACGACCGTAAGACTGTAACTCTAGAATTATGCAGATGCCGGATATCCGCTGTAAAAGCCAGTCCGTTGAGAATCCTTGTCGAGGCTCGATCCTTTAACCAATAGACATCAGGGATTTCCTGAATTCAGTGTAAATTACCTTGTGCTGTAATCGCGAAAAGGATCTGCTGTTAAGCCTTTGCAAATAAGAGTTCGCTCCTCCTTCGATTTCGTTATCTCCCGGTTTTTCTCACGTTTCTTCTTGACAGAGGACAGTAGAAAGGCGAGAAGAAAATGTGAAGCGAAAAAGCGATAAAAGAGAGTGGAGAAACCCACGAGGCTAAATAAGCGAGCGAGGAAACACAATTGCTATCGATAGCGCTTATGTTCTTCATTCTTGACACGCCATAACGTAGAAACATTCGGTACCGAATCAGAGTTTGATTTTAATACTTCTAACGTCGTGCAGCAATGGAGGAAATAAAGCATCACCGACGTAGGACACAACAATCCTATTCATTTAATGTGTGAAATGACGCGACGCTGAATTAACCGATTGCAATACACACACGTGCCAACCGTCGAAGCAGATTATCGAGCGTAATTGTTGAATAATGCAGTGTAGCAACATTTTTAGTGAACAATTACCGGGCGTACCTGATCGCTCGTTTACTCCCATGCGCCCAGGACTATCGCATCAATATATCTCGATCCGAACAATTGGTCATTCAGAGAGAGGGAGAGAGAGAGAGAGAGAGGGAGGGGGGAAAGTGAGTAGGAGAGTCAGTAAATTCAATGACCGACGTGGTAAATAAAGGAATAATAGGAACGAAAATAGAGGAGCGATAACAAGGGCAGTTAATATTGTTTTAATCGATTACTCTATCCGATGGAAATTAAGAGAAAAAAAACATAGCGAAGTGAATTTTTTCTTAATAGAGCAGCAACGAGAATTAAACACTCCTTCCGACAGATGGGTTCCGGTTGGAGAAGAACAAAGTACAGATATAGACCGGTCGGATGAGGAATTAGTCGCGGCTTCAAACCGAGATCGATTCGTCACCGGCGAGAGAGGAAGTTTCACGCAGACTGCGTTTACGTATCGGGCAAATTAATTGGTGTATACCTAGTGCGCGCATTACTCGTATTTGCAGACCGTGTGCCAATTTCGTTATGACTTGAGTACTGTTCTCGCTCCGCTCGGACCTGCCGTATCTCCCCGACTGGTCGAAAAGTGGTGCCAGTGTTTCGGCGTCACATCAGCAGAGAGACCGACGGGAGAAGCAGAGGGTGTGGGAGAAAGTGTGGCTCACAGCAGCGTTAGTAATGTGCGCGAGTACGATGAAATGCAAACAACCGGAATATTATTCATTGGTCGGCCGCTTTACACTAGCACGGCACTCGCACACTCTGGCGTTAACGGGTGAATTCGTCGAGGCCGAGGCGAGACCCAGCAGGCAGGAGAATGTGCCCGTCCGCCGACTAATTAACCAAATTTGATGCCGGTCTACATCGCTTTTTAATTTAGCCCGACAGTCTGCGAAAAATGCCGACCGTCCCACCTCGCAAAGCTCGCCCGGGAGAAATTAGCGGAAATATTTAGCGAATATAATAAAGTGCCCTGCCGCTGTACTCGCTCCGAGGAAATACATATTGCAGGTGCACGGAGTGTATCCCTCTTCTTTTATTTTCCATGTATTCGCCGGTGAGGGGCTGCTGGTCTAATATTCGATGAACTGCTGGCCAACCAGCTATTGTCGTATGGCTGCATTAATTTCTCTCCACCCTCTCCACCCTCTCTTTCATTCTCTTTTTTTCCCTCTGCCCCTTCTAGCACATTAAACCGAAAACAGGATTCTATACGATTTTAAACTGGGAAGTACGAGGCACAAGTGCAACTTGTTCACGAACTTGAGAATTAGTTGGGTCTTCACTCTTCATTATTCATAGTACTTTGTAATAAATATGTGTGAAAAAACGTGCAAGAGGATAAATTTTAACATGCAGATACTTTCGTGTCCTTCATAGGGATCTCGGTGAAGTAAATAAACTGCATTACGCATATGTGATTCGGAATTTTTGTCGCTGAATGGATAGGTACAGCTTAAATCAGGAATAACGATCATTTGTCACTTAGGAGCATCCGCGAGCAGCGAAGTTGCGCAGTCGCCGTGCGGCTGCATTGAGATTGGAAAGGTTGAAAAGGAATTGGAAAGACAGAGAAAGAGAGAGAGAGAGCAATACTTTATGGAGTGCGGTTTCCCTAACCTGTGCCTGCAAGATTCCTGAGAGATAACTTGTTGCTAGTCCATTAATCCCGGGGCTTTTCTTCCGGTGCGCACTTTCATTTATCATTCGGACCGGTGATTTATGGGACGCTATCGCTATTAGAACAATTACATTTGTTTATCAGACATTTCTATTAGCATATGTCGGCAACGTTCAATCTTTTCCATGAGGCAATATATAATAACCCACAATTTTGAGCCATGCATTTTTTTCCACAACGAGTGTTGCACTTGCGGTTCCTAGTAAATACATATAGGGGGGAAAACGAAGCACATGTCAAGTGTAATCCAAAATGTTACGGCGCTTAATCGCTATTTAAGCCGCCTAATGCGGCGTCAGAGCAAACATAAAAGCCCGCTCAAATCAGCATTCACGCGCGTGGGTATCGGTCGGAAAATTCCCGGGAAAATTCGCTGGAAAGCGTTGACCGCCAACATCCGAGAATGGCGATGCATGTCAAATGTTTATTGTGTGCCCCGGCACGTTGCTTGTTTATTGTAAAATATCGGTCGTCCCGTTATCAGCGGTATGCAGCCTAGTCCACCCGATTGGTTTACCCGGTACACTCGTAAGAGGGAATGTATCATTCATTCAGCACCTACCGAGACAGCCATTGGTTTTCAATACTTTCTATTTATCTTTATTCGCGTTTTCAATATTTCAATCCCCTAACCCTGAAATACCCTGTGCAACTTCACTATCCAAAGCGTCACGTGGTTCAACATCATTGACTCGTCATTAATTCGCAACAATCACACATTGAATATCGGCTATTACAAATCAGTTGGAATCAGTGGGTCAACCAGTGTATGAATACGTATACGTATACACTCGCCGGATCCAGATACCTCGGGCAAAGTCATCATAAAAACAGGACAAGTCTGTTATGATTTACCACGAACAGCAAATACATGCGCAAGGAAAGTCAAGGTCTACCAGCCTGTTGCCATTCGTATCGTCTTAGTCGTGTTACTGCCGTCGTGCCGGGTACTTCGGGTGATTCCTTTGTGTTTTTAAGAGAACACACGTGCGGCCACTGTATCTCGGGATACTTTGTTCACTAATTACGCGGAGGACGTATACGCTCACTTTAAAAGCGATTAAAATCCGTCAATTTTAATTATTGGAATTTTTACGCACTCTTGTGTTTGATCCCAGGCTCGAGCATTTGACTTTCATATACCTCGATTGGGTAAGCGTGTTTTTCCAAGAGGCATCAACTGATAACGTATTAAGTTACGTGCGAGGCATAATTGCTAACCAATTAGTCTGGCAATTGATTATCGGGAATATTCCATATGTTTCGCTTCTTCCTTGTTCTTAATGTGCTGGCATGGCAACGATTCAGCAGGGAAATTAAATTAACCAGCCGGCATTTAATTAAATTCAGTTCAACAGTTCATGTGATTTTTAATTAATCCATAATCGACACTTGCTTAATTGAATTTCATTATTAAAGCGCTTTAAACGGTCTTGCAATTAAACAGCGCCCGAAGCATTGAAAATTAAAAGCTAGAGCTTCTGTATCAATTACAGTAAATCGCAACGGGATTTCGGAGGAAAACACGATAAGCAATCGTGTTGGGACTAATATACGTAACCCACTAAAAGTACGATAAAGTGAAAACATGAGGCAGGAACAAAAGTTATTGTTCGACTATACGATGTTCAACAATGTGGCACAACATCAGTTGGATCAGAACAACAACAATATGCAGCAGCTGGACTGGTAAGCGAGCTATTGGGTATTCCATAATGCATTCCTCATGTTCTTATGTATTACTTTTAATTTTCCCGAAGCTTAAAGTGAGTTTGTTCGGGTGTCAGGTCTAACTGTACCATCGACGCCAGATTCCTCGAGGTGCGTCTAAAAACTTGTTTACAATTTCGTGCTAGAAGTGCCCGGCATTGTCGTAGACTCGGAGTTTACAAGTTCAGAGTATAATCGGGGATATTTATAGTTTCGTGGCCTGATTCGATAAGTCTTCATTCATTGCTTCATTGCTTCATTGCTATTCATCACGATATCAAAGAAAAATATTAGAAACATAACTCCTCATATGTATACATGGACATTCGGTTAAGAGTCTTCCACAACGGAACGAACTGAGGAAGATATAAACCTCTAATGCAGCTCTCCTAAAAGTTTTCCTCTGTAGTCTTACTTGGATTCCCCCTGCGATGATTTGAGAATCGATTACGCCAGGAGTTTTGGCGTGCAGCTCTTTTCCCGTGCGCTCAGCTATTTTTTAATTGCTAGCCTCTGGCCGACCGTATCTCTGGAGCCAATTAGTGGCTCGGCACTAAAGTGGCCCAGTCTTTTTCCGACACGGTTATCATTCTTCTCGTTTAAATCTCCCGCAGCTTACTGGCTTCCTCGACCTTATTGCCAAGACTCAGGAAGTTATAAACAAATTGTTGAACCCGCCACTGTCATTCTGCGTCGACTATACTCGCAGGGTAGCTTTTGTCCTTTAACACCGCGTTGCCTGTCGTTTCACTGCTCGACAATGGTACACAGTTATTATAGCCGAGGACTGCCCGTACCCCGAGCTCAAACGATTCCATAATTTCTCGGCTTTGTTTACATAGCCACTTCGAACCCAATGGTTTGAGCAGGCGTACATCTCTCTCCCCTGCTCGATTGGTTAATCTGAAAAAAGGTTTCCTGAAAAATGCGTGATGCCACTGCGCTTGGTCGAATGGGCTGTTAGAGCTTGCATGAACCAGTAGTACCACTTTGAATACCTATACACAGCATCATTAGGCATTTTACACGGATTGTATCAGCGCTGCGATAAGACTGGTGCGTTTCCCAATATCTAGGCTAACAGGCATATATTTGGAATACACATACAAGGCTACTCGTCGTAAAGTGTTCTTCCTCTCTGTCCCTCCAACTTTTGGTTTGCTCGGTTAACGTTTTTTTTCTCCCTCTTTTTCTTTTTCTTTCCCTTCGCCCTTCTTTTTCTCTGTCGTGGAACGGATGACCATAAGTCATTAAACAGTTTCGCGTGGACGAGCATTCGCTCCCCTTCCGGCCGTTTCGTACGTACCATTTCAGCCGACCCACTGATACTCCTTATTTCTTCCTAACGCCAGCCTAAGGATCAATTTTATATCTATCGGCAAATTTTATGTTTGGGCCGCCACTCTCGTTATTGTAATGGCAGCTGGCATGCCAATATTAGAGATTTACGGGCGGTCGTTCGCATTCTCTTGAGGTAATAACTTCACTGATACGCCCGATCCAGTTCTCACGGGTATGAAATTGGGACGATTTTGATTGGTCCCGCAATGACTTCTCAAATTCTGCAACAGGGCATCCATCGAAAAATGTCCGGTAACTGCATGAGCGCCGCGTCCTCCGGGTGTAGTGGAGCGGGCGTTTGCCGGCAGAAAAGAGGCCAATACTCCCATACATGGACACGCGTGCATGCAGGTATGCAGATATCCGGACGCAACGTTGCGGGAGGGCGAAAATTCTGCATTTAATCGGGTAATTAACAAGCCGGTGAGGCGGCAAGCCCGGCTATAACGAAGTTGTCGCCGTCACTGTGAAACTCTGGGTGCGGTGGTATTATATCGCGTTGGTTATCTCTTATTTAACACCATTGTGCTCAAGCGATCGAAGAGCGATAACGAATCAGTGCCTAGCCCCGGCGGCGTCGCGCGCGCTCGGAGGAAGGAACAAAATGGAACAATGGTGCTCCAGGCACCGTGAAGAACCGGTAATTGAATTACACTCCGATAACCGCTTATCGCAAGCTGGCTCACTCGGCGAGCTTGCGCCGGGAAAATAACTTATGCCCATTGTGAGAGGGGCCGAGGAATCCGACCAGCCCACCGCTCAACAGTCTCTGGTATCTGCATGCACCTGCGTCTTTTTTGCCTAACGGCTTTCCATTCTAACCTGGTGTACGCCATACCAAAATACTCTAACCAATTAAAATTTAACTTACAATTAATATACTTGTTAACTTGAAACTTGCAGTATAAATATGTGTAGACATAGAGTATGTAAGCGTTGCAGTACATGCCTCCATTTTTCTCGATGGCCTGCAAATAACTAGTGGTCCTGTGCAATTCCGTTACATCCTAGGCCAATTAGTCGCAGGGCTGTAAGAGGAGAGCTGAAAGTGGCGGCTAAGGTCGAATGGAGTGCAGCGGCAAAAATAATCCGCTGGAGATAACGCTTTGGACCGTAGCACGTGCAATAATACCTCGAGGGTTAAACTGTTCCTGGCAATATTCTTAGCTCGCCACATTCCGTAAGCTCTCATGGTGGGAGCATCGGGTGAGCGAGAGCAAAGAGAACGAGGGGCGAGAGAGAGAGGGTGGGAGAGAAGCTGCGATTTCGCGGCGAAATCGCCCTAAGCGTTGTACACGGGCCGTGTTAGGCGAGGTTCGAGAGGGGTGTAAAGCCATGGGCTCTATTGAACGGCTGATTCGGGAATAATCTCGAGCTATCTCGAGGCGACACACAGCCCCGTAGTGTGCTCTGTGCGAGCACTTTTTCGCGCTTGGTACACACAGCTTTTACTGGCTTTACTTTCGAAACATTTCCATGACTTCGAGCGGGGCAGCTCCCGCTCCTTTTTGTTAAGCACACACCGGGCGCCGATTTAATACGATCGAGATACCCGGGGGGATAGCTATCGTCGGCAGCGTTTGCCATAGTCAATTAGCGGTTGAACTTGAGCGGCCGATAGCAAAGTCAAAGTTTCCCCTGTACCCATTTAATACTTCGTAAGCGTTATTAGTAGCGGACGGCGACAGTTAGCAGGGAGCAGGGAAATACATTGACGGGGAGTGACGCGGTGGTATATTCGGAAAGCGTTGAGTTTGCTTAATTAGGAGACGGCTGCACCGGGCCAATATATACACGTTAGGGCGGCGCGTCGGGTTTACTTGGAGGCTTTATGAACCCTTGACTGTCTTGACGGGGGCCATTTAATTCTACGGCTCCGTTCGACCTCATTTAATCCCGTCCCCAACGCCTTTGAAACCTTTTCTTCCAATAATGCAGACTATTTACAATGGCCGTTTACCGGGATTTCCGGGATGTTCGCTTTCAGCCAGTAAAAACTTGGGTGCTGCGGCCCGGGAAGAGGCGGAGAATGAACGACGCTGTTTGCACCAGGGAAAGTGTGAGACTACCAAGATTTCGTGCGCTCGTGTTAACTGAATCAGTAATTAAGGAGAGTTTGACTAGGATCCCAAATACAAGCGGGGCCCCGCAACGCATGGATGGCGGCGTCGCTCGGCCGAGGGAAGGGGCAGGGCTCGCGCGGAAAAAAAGGGGACGATCTCATCTTCGAAATCGGGAGCTTAATCGGTTTAATTAACGAAGAGGGCGGAGGCGATGGTGGAGAGTGACCGAGGGCAACCGAGGGGGCCGGACAGCTCCACGGCGCACGGCGCAAATTTAAGCTCAGCAGAAATTCTGCCCCAATTACCGATCGGTAATTGGACGCCGCCAGGCGTATCGCACTCGCGAACGAGCTCGGTGCGATTATCCAACTTTCCATCACTGCGTTCTAAATGACCAGTGGCCCTTTTCCCTCGCGCGCGCAGCACTGCATGGCATCATTATATCTCATAGACCCTCTCCCGGCCGTTCCCCCCGTCTTATTTCACTGCTACGATTATCGGACATCGCACGTTCGTCTGTGCTTCCAGCGAAAAACTTAGCACTCACGATCGAACTGAATATACACAGTACTCCCACCTCAAAGTGTACTTGAGGTTATTCTATTTTACGCTCTTTGCTCCTTCTTGGTCTGGCGTCTTGGTTAGACCGTCAAGGCGTCGTTCGCCTTCTCCGTCGCTCCCACGCGCCCAATTAGCGGAACCTTTAAGGCAGATCATTTGCGAACTCCAATTTGCCGGCTTGATTTGCCGGAAGAAGATCGCCCTTCAGAAATCGCTACGATGGTGGGACGGCGGTTATTCGCGAGCGAGTGAGTTGGACTGTACGGCGGAGCGCGGGCAGGACGGGTAGGTCGGATACAGGGGTGAGAGCTGGAAGTGCAGGATGAATAACGGATTAGACTAGTAGGCGCAGTAACGAGCGGACGCAGAGATTGATGATGCTCGTACGCAAATTGTAACTTTGAGTGAAGGAAAGGAATCTTCCATACCCATTTATCTTCGATGTGTTTTAAGATCTACGTGAAGCTATCACGGTCTCTAGTTTCACGGTGGAATTGTAGCATGTGAATGAATATAGTAGTAAATTGTAGATTATGAAGCAGAGAGGCGGCAGGTAATGAGAAGGGTTTAATCAGCAGGGTGGACATATCGTTCAGCGTAAAATAATGCAGCATGGAAAACAGGTATAATGAATAACGAGAAACCGGCGGCTGTGCAGCGCGGATCGCGGTTGTGGTGCGGGGGGTGGGGATGAAACGAAGGGGGACAAATACAGGGAACAAATGAGCGGACAGGCAAACGAGTCGAGAAACACAGGCAAATGAAGCTGCCGCTGCAAGTCGTCCGGGATTTTCAGTAATTTCGTAGCACCATCGGCTGCTGAACGTGCTGCTTTCCAAGCGTTTTTTCTCCGGCACTTTTACTGCTCTCTTTGCGCCTGTCTCCTCCAATCTTCGTTCGCGCTCGTTTCACGTCCCCGGTAACGAACGCATTCCGCTGATCACGAATAATTTCTTTGGAGGGTCCATTAGAGACATGCCGCCGCCTGCCGCGGACCTATCAAAAGCCGAAAGTACTGTCGGGAAGGCCCCGCTTATCGGGTATTTCCTGCTGGCGGAATTACGACCGGTGCTCTGCGCCTCGTCTATCAGGGCTTTGTGAGGCGCGTTACTTGTTTTCAAATTGAAAAGAACACACGGGCAAAGGGCCGGGCCTGGCTACGCAAGGTGTTATCTGCCATTCATTCTGTCCGCAAGATAGGTGAATGGGCCTGGGGAAAAATAGCCGGCAGGAATTAGAGGGATCCGCGTAACCAAGAAAGTAGAAGGTCGGGCGAAAAGTAGGGTCTCCGGTATGAAAGAGCCAAGTATTTCTCCTCTTTACAATGTTGTTTGCGCCAAGATACCGAGTAGGTACGTGTCCGCCCCGTCGCGAGAGACCAGTCCTTTTTCCTCTTTTCCTCTGCGCTCTTTTCTCTGGCTGGTGTCACCGGAGCTGGCATTGGCATTGTCACGCCGCTAACGGAATAGCACGGCCGCGGTATGTACAAAGACGATAGAGTGGTAGAGAGACGGCCATGGCTAGTGGGAGATCGAGAAAACTGGCCAGGTGAAATTCGAAGGGGAGAAGTAGAGTGGAGCACACGGGCGCGGACAGGAGAGCGTAGGGCGACGGGCGGGTGAGTGAAAAGGGTGGCAGAGAAAGGGGTGAAAGACTTTTGTATGCGGCTCTCGTATCAGCGAACAGTACACGTGACCAGCCTAGCCGGTGGAGGGTTTAAAGCGTGGGTTGCCAGATCGCGCACGTTCGCCCTGTGGACACGCCGGGCGTAGCGGGACACAAAATCGATAGACATTTTCGATTTTGCACGAGTAGCGTCCTCGCAGAGTTAATACGCTCTGTGATTTGCCCGGAAGATTAGCCTCCTCGTAGCGTCCCCTGGGAATTGCCTTTCTCTCGTTGCGCACAAGCACCCACATACACACGCCATATCTTCTTTTGTTCCTGAAAAGAAAAACTGGAACGTCACTCAATCTCGCCCGTTCCCCCACGCACAGGCAAGAAACTCCAGTTTTCTGCTGGGCAGATTTGAAGCTTGCTGTAGAATCTCACGGAAAGGCAGCCCCAGCCTCGGTCCGCCTGGTTGGAAAAGAAAATTCCGGCGTTGTCGTCAAGCGCAGAGGTTGCAGATGGAAATGAATGCCGTCGACCCCCGGAATCGAAAGCGTATCGCACTCTGTGTGTGCCGTAAAAATTAAATCCAGCCAGAAGCCTGAAAACAAAGCCCGTCGCCGGTCGCGTGAGTGACGGCAGTGGCACTCCACTTTTAGCAGCGAGTTAACGAAAGGAAGAAATCGAAGGGGTCGTTGGCGCGGGGCGCTGGGCGTGTGGGACGGTGGGAATGGGTGAAAGCGGGAAAATGTGGCGGACTAAGGCTGGCAGCAGTGAAAAGGGCGGCGGCGGGGGGGCGTGGAGGCTGGGGTGGAGAAATCGGTGGTTACCGTATCGTACGGGTCGCCCGGTACGCCGAGAGGACGTATTTTTCTTCATTAGTGCTAGGCGCCACGGTAAACTGAAAACAATTATGCAAATTCGTGCCCTCCCCGGCGTTCAGCGAGCCGCTACATCGTTCTCGCCCTCCACGCTATCCGGATCAAGGCTATCCGGAGCCGCAGGCAATACGGACGCGCTTGTCGCCCGCTCTAACGAAAGGGGATGCTCGAGTGTCGACGCCGCAGAAAAAGATATAAAGCGCAGGCGGGAACCTGAGGGTGCTGGGGATACGGGCGGCGGGCGGAGGTCGGGCGGAGGTCGGGCGGACGTGATGAGATCCTCGCTATGTAACGGAAAAATTAGAAGGGTGAGAGGCGGCCTAAGAGAAGAGTGAGTTGGCGGGGGAGGAGAGGAGAATGAGAGATAAGAGCCAGCTGTGGGAATTGTCTGCGCGAGCCTGTCGGAAACGTCTTGGCTAGTTGCTGAAACCGGCCCGATTTTCGGTGAATTCAAGCCCTAGGGGTGCGGTATTCGACACCGGCTGTCCTGGCGTCACGCTTTCGGGAGTGCTCTCGTTGCCGAGGGATGGCTGCGGCGGTTCTCGGTTAATTTCCTGTGGCTAATGAAAGCCCATACGTGTCCCCCGACGAAACACGCACCTGCACCTCCCTCCCACCAGCTTGTCAACTCTTCTTTCAAGCATATGTATAACCCGGCATTCAGTTCTACTAGAACCGGTATGGAACATGCTTGGGTAGCTTGGAGGGTAGTATCTTCTATCGGGCGAAAGCAGCCATATCAAATAATATCCCTTGCTACTTCCACTTTTAACCAATGCAATTTATTTCTGAAGCCTCTCTCCCTCAACTTGAATGTCATTGTTGGGGGAGAAAATACTTGCCTGATACGAAAGTTTGTTGAAATTGGCAAGCAGCAATGCATCACTCGGTGATTGATTCTTTCCGTTAAAGGGATTTCGTTCTTCCCAACGCACAATTACGCGCCCAATGTAGTCGATTAAATTTCGTGGTGGTACCAGGGTCGAACGGACCCTCGGACGCATAGCCGCATAGCCGGCGGCAATACCAATCACAGTGCAAATGCCGCAGAAATCAGATTTCTCGCAATCCAAAGGAAGGTAGTGCTCGCGTTGTTTCTCATGAAAGTTTGTCGTACATATTTGAATTTAAAGAGGAAGAAAATAATTATGGATCGTCGACAAACGCATCATTGCGTTTTTTTCGTAAGGGCATAATGTATTTCAATATCGTCATATTACGCGAAACAGATAAAGATGGCGGGGAGAGCGAACATGCATGCACGTCAGATTTCGTCACCGAGAATCGGAAAGTTCGCCGTTGCTTTTGAGGCACGTTTCGAAAATACAACTGGTCTCTTCTGTTTGCTCACCTTTCTTTTAGGTACGTCTCGCAAAACTTGTCTGGCAAGTTCGCGTCGCTGAAACTTCGCCGATAACATCATTTCGAGAAGTTCACTGCAAGCGTGGCTGGTTCTTATTGTGCGACTGTTCGGGGGTTAGAGTGCCGTTAGAACCGAACGATTCCTTTCAGTTTACCGCAGCTTGCCTTATCCGCAAAGTGTGCATACGTACTTCTGCGCCCTGAAATTCCTACTTTTTACAAACCCTTAAAATATGAACTAAGAATCCCTTATGGTAGAAAAAATTTAGTTTGTAACCGAATGTGTGCCACTTGGGAAATGAACCGGATGTTTTCTTTCTGCTCCCAAGCGGGGAGTGGGAATGGCGATGGTCGTAGTGGAATTCTATTGACAATAAGGGTAAGAGCCTTAATGTCTAGTCTCTCCAGCTCGTCGGTAACCAAAGGATATCAGAGTGGTTCTAAGGTTCTCAGAACGCGAGATTCGAGAATGCGGCGCTTCTAATTAGGTTTCGCATCCGCAACTTTATGCTGGCCTTGACCTGGCTCCCTTTTATTTTCGCCATGCCCGTTCGACGGCATTCAGTCCAAAGTCCATACTACTCCTCCAGAGTTTACTCAATATTACGCATTAACAAACTCAGGAACAAAATTGGTGTAACTGCGCATTAGTTTATTCACTCGAAAAGGTTTGTAGAGAAAATAAGCTTACGAGTATACTTGCGACACTCTAATCTCCAGGTTAATGCAAAACTAGTTCAAACTACTCTCAGTGAACTGCTCGGTTCTACAATTGCAGCATTCTCAGAATGATGTCGATTAATAGTTTCGGCTGCGCTGATTAAGTACAAGGGCATGCGTATTCAAAACAAAAATGAATAGTCCTGTTTTAGAAGAGGGGCAGGTTTAAGGAGCAAGACTCATTCGCAAATGAAAAGTCGTGATAAAAGTTTGCACGGGCATATGTCTACTTTCTAAGAAATTGCGAGAGTCTCCAAGGATCTGGGTTGCATAAATGTCAGGCGAAATGAGTGAGTCTGCTTATTATACATATGGATAAGAACACAGTGCAGTCACGTAGAGCAGCGAAAATTCAGCCGCTGACACGGGAAATTTGAGAAATGCATGCCCATCCCTTATACGTGCCATTCCATTCTGTTTGCGGGGGGTGGTATGTTCATGTAGATATATGTATGGAGCCGCATCTCATCATGCCATCTATCTCGCAGGTGTGTGTCGGTCGAGCGAATGGTCGTGGTCATCACCCGTTTCGCAATATTAGCTGTTCTTATTAATGGCCGCGCAATCGATTAATTAAAAGTAGGTAGTAACGCGACGTGCACGTGATCGAACGAATAATACATCGAGCCACCATTCGGTCACACTGGCAGCCACACGATTTTTCAGGAGGTTTACTGCACTAAAGTTGCTGCAGCGATACCAGTAATATTTGGATTTAGAGGAGAACAGATATAATTCATTGTGAGTGCCTAGTGCCGTGTCGATTAGAACTAATTTCTGTCTATTATTCTGCAATAATTGCCACAGTAATCGTTGCGATAGACGAGTAATTAAAGCGTAATCTAATTGTAACTCCAATCGAGTCAGCCATACCAAGCGCGCGTAGTCGAACACGTCCGCCACTGCGTATGCGTATGTTTGAATTTAATTACGATATTAAGCCGTTTTTATTGACGGGCGCAGTGCCGGCGTAGCTTAATGGTCAACCAATCGCTTAATCGAAACTCGATGCCACTTTCCTAGGGTATGGGATCGTGAAGCGGCGCACACTTTCGGGGCTGGAACAGCGTGATCTTCGCAGTAATACCTGGACAGGTGTGTGTGTGTGCGTGTGTGCGTAGAGGTTACGATAGGCTTTACGAGCCTTAGTTTCAATCCCGGTACAATGAACGTAATTGTCCCATAAGCCTGACGCTCGTTACTCGTCTTATGCGCAACAACTTTCGTTTCCGCAACGCACTCCCCCTGCTGGCGACGCCATTTTGCCAGTAAATGCGAACTGCGGTTAAGCTGTAACGTGGTTTACCGGGCATACTATAAACATTATTTCAGCATCATCGACTGCCAGATTGCAGGTAATAATTCGGTGGCAAGGATGGCTTGGAGAATTACCCTAGACCAGCGCTTAAAGACACAGGAAACAGAAGGCAGAGAGTTATAATTGGATTACGTAAAAGAGATCAATTCAAGTGACGTTTCCCGTTTGATCTCCAGCTTTTCGAGAAGGTTCGTACAAACCGGAATCAAGTGGTGGAAACATTTTGCTAACTCTCTTGGGCTACGGGGGCCTTGCGCCTTGGTTATTACATTCATTTTCCAAGCTGATTAACACGGTCGCCCGGAAAAAACGCCTGAAATATTGGTAATTGATAAAAAACGAAACTCCCGCCGACGACCCCGCCTGAATCCCTTTAAAGCTTGTTGACCCGATATACATATACAGCGATACCAGCAGAGCGGGATGAAAGCGCTCCCATCTTTCATTTGAAAATGAAAAAGTATTAATGTACTGCACATATTTCACTTTGAAACTTTTCCAATTCAGCTTATGTAGCCGCAGGATAAAACAAAACAACCCTTTTTTTTATTGTTTTAACGAGACTAGGGTAACCCTACGAAATTTTTTTGGTACCGAAAACTCTATTTAATTGCCGAAACGCTTTTACGCAAGTCCTACGTGTAGTACGGGCTGACGCATTCGATGTCTGTTAATGGAGTGGAGCTTTTCTTCCTTTATTGGACGCATACCGTGTGACTGAGCGTTGACGTGCCCCTTTGAGAGGATGTTTCGCCTTCTTTACGAGGGAGCTGCTGCCGGAGCTGCCACTATTCCTCCCGGCTGTCGCTCATTGTGGAATATCCACGGAAAGCCAGGTCGTAGGGGTTAATAGTGAAAGAAAGGCGAAACGGTAGTTACATCCTGCCACGGGCGGAACCGCCACTCGAGTTCGTCTAATGCGTTTTGTTACTCTGGCGTCCGGACTGGCTTAAAGCATTCGCACTTTTTTCAACGCCGGACTCAAAGCCGTTGCATTTCACAGAGTAATACTTTCACGGCTCGCGCGCGTCTGTGAACAATCAAGGTAGTGAGCCTCGCCCTATCATAAAGAAACGAATACACGCAACCACCCATAGACACACATAGAGAGAAGACTAACGTCGAACGAAGATCTCGCCAAAAGCTGTCAGCCTATTTTATTGGAAACACTATAGTATAGGTATGATAACAGATCTTGCAGAATACTTTCAGCCGAAGTCGTTATCATTGAGTCGGAGATTGGTGTATATCGGCTTATACGTATAATATTTATGACCGATGACTGAACTTGCTACTAAACATCTGTCAATATTTGGTCCACTAAAAATGCTCGTTAGCCTTGGCGCTGGTTTGCCTAATTTTAACGAAATTTGAAATCGTGCGACGAAAAAGGACACACTCAAGCCAGCAAAACTTGATTGCCCGGGGAAAGTTAGCCCATAGTCAAATTATCTCTGAATTGGCTTAGTTTACTGGCGAGCAGCCCGGGGCTAGGTCCCCGGTTCGGTCGATCGGTGGTGGACCAAAAAAATCTATCTATAGATACGTACCTCGTGTGCATGTATGCGCGAGGATTGGCGAGGGTGTGTGCGGCGAATTGTATGCATGTAGGCGCGTTATACATTGCGGAAGCGCCTGAAGCGCCCAATTTCCTGTTACGGTGGATCGAGTATAGCCGCTCGGAGATATACGCGAGCGGCTTCGATGCGCGCGCGAGCGTTCGTAGGTCGAAATTTCGATCCCGGGGGCTGAAATAGCTCAGGGCTCTAGTATGCGGGACACACAGATAGGTTCGAGCCGGGCCTCCGTACACTATCGCGCCTGCCAGATAAAACTTGCCGCGCGGCGATACATCTTCGACAATTACCGCGGCAACGAGAAGAATCCGGCAAGTTTCCTCATAAATCCGCGACATCTTTATGTGTGCGAGAGAACTTTCCGCTCGCGCTTCCGAGCTATAATATCCGTAAGGGGCTGCGCCGGCAGCCCAGCCCAGCATGCAGCGGGGATATCTCGCTCTCTCGTTCTGTCCCTCGCCGATTTACGAGCCACTCAGAGGACCGGGCGCGGATATCCTGTCTGGTCAGCCCTCCTCGCGATTACCTCTGGAACTTATCCAGGTGATCAAGGTTTCAAGAGCTTTAGTAACTTATATCCCACGGTTAGCGTGCACCATCACTACCCTCGTCGCTGGGATGCTGCACGGGGATGCTTACTCCTCGCGCGCGGTTAGAAAAATAGCTCGAGTTCCGGGGAGTATAACACGCCCGTTAAGCGTGTCTAATGCGCTTTATGCCTTGAACGTGCACCGTCGAGCCGCCCATCGACCACTCACTCCGCTAAGTGGAGTGGCGCAAGTTCAAAACTGAGAAGCTGAGGTGCTCGCTCGCCCGTAATGCTAGCCAGCTCTTGGACCAGAATACTTCTTCCGATTACTAGAAATGTAATTACTCTCCACGGACTTGATGCACCGCTCGTTTCCCGAGAAACGGAGGGGGAGCCCCGTAGGGTGAGACCCCGATTACAATGGGCACTTAGCCCCTTATCCGTAAGAGTGTTACAAGTATACTGAGATGAATTGTGATCAATCGCTCTACTCATTTTCTAATCTACATCGTCCGTCGTATATAGACCACTGTACCGTGAACGGTGGAACTTGGAATGAAACCTGGTCAGATAACCACCGCTAGTCCGATTGCGAACGGGTGGACTGCAGTCATTAAAATTCACAGGTAAAAGGAAAGTTCGCTGATGCCGAGCTGGTTTAACTTTGCGAGGTTTTTGGTCGGATTAGCCCTCGCGAGCCGAGGATTCTAGTATGCCGAATACTGACTGGTAAACCCAGGGAAGAAAGAGGGAGCGGGGGATGAAACGGCACTCTTGCAGAGCGGGTAGATTTAACACTGGGTAACTCGCAGCAGATCTGGATGTATGGTGTTTTACGAACAAACTCGCTGACTAGCGTGAAGCGTTGCTGTTTTTTCGAAATAACATATCCGGCCGGATCCAGCCCTCGCATGGGATGCTCTCGCATTTATCTACCTTGAAAAACTGGGAACTCTACTACAATCTACGCAGCTCTCTACTAGAGAATAAAAATCGATATATACACGTGTTCCACTATTCCGCCAGCCTCTGTTATCTCCACCCAAACAATCTGTAGAAGGGGGTGGAGTCCAAGTGAAGGGAAAGCACAGGAGTTTCAAGTGCGCGCCTTGAGTGGACGATCTGAGAAATCTCTGAAGAATGCTTGATGATCTTCTTCTCTGTCATTATGGTGTAGCGCGCAATAAGGCGGCAAGAAAACTAGATGGCTAGGAAAGATGAGCGAAGCCCTGAAAAGTCGGGGCGCTGTTGGTCGTTTGATCGACGAAACAACTGTTTCATCGAGTCGAAAGCCTCCGAGCCTTCAGGAAATGACATCAAATTGAAAGAACTTTGCATCCTGCCCTCTAGGCTCTTTTAGCCACCAATCGCCCCTCAGACTTGCGCGATTCTGAATGGAAGCGGTGCTTGGCGGCTCCGTTGATTGGCCCATTTGCGCCGACTCAAATCCCTTAATGACTTTTCGAAGAACTCAATTTATCCCATAGCCCCTTGACCAAATATACCACTCGGTATAACTCCGGAAGCGAGGAAAGACCTGACAAAGTTTTCTCTCTCCCTCCCGAACGAATCCAATTCTCTACGAAATTAGCTCCATGTTAAATTACGTTCAACTCGGGGTTCCAAAAATACATTTAACCCAGCGAATTATTAAACACAAGATTAGTTGGAAAATTGGCGGAATATGGAAAAATGGGCATTACTAATTCTACCCGGGGTGCGCGCGGCAATTTTTGCATTTCCGTTGATAGCCGACAAACGTAGCCAGTTTTGGCAGCGCCGCGCAAGTGCAGCTGTGCGCCACTGTATAAACTCAACGAGAATATCTATGATCCAGCTTATTTGTATGTAAATGCCGAGCTACCGGTGCGGCGGCAACCGCGATGCGTGCCGCGGTATAGTGACCGGGTTTGCTCGTTCGTTCCCCGGCACATGGGAGTCGCACCCCATAGGAAGCCTTTCGCTACGTCACCAGAGTTCGTTTAATGCAATCGCGCGAGTTTACTGTCATTACCGCTCTCATTTAGCGGCAATTATCCCGCTAACGGTTATTACGGCTGATCCGGCTCGGATACGACATTTATAATCGGATAGCTCGTTGGGACAACTTTCCGTGCCGCATCCCCAGTCCTCTTCTTTAGGGGGAGAAGATTTTTCAGATAATCCGCCGCCCGATGCCATCTACGAAAGTTGCTCTAACGAACTTACGCCGGTCGTAATTATATCGTGCGCCGGGCAATCTGCTTAAATCGCTCGAGCTATCCTGCAGCAGGGCTCTCTATCGTCCTGAAAAAAGCGTGTTCGTAGCCTGACAATCGTTGTGTTAAGGCGTGACTATTATCGTCAATCAGCAGAAGATTCTCTCTTTCGTTTTACGAGATCGCGACCACAGTTCTAATTTCATTTTTTACCGTACTGGCGCAAAGAGCATCTATTGCGCCATGCGGCTTCCCACGTTTCCAAACTCACTACACATATCTGCCGGAATGGCAAGTAATCATATTCTATCAAATTCTTTTTTCCAAAACGAACAAGCAACTGTTTCCAATTCCCTATATTTATTGAAATTAAGAGCCTCCACCTCAGGCAAACGAGTTCCATTTAAAGTAGCATCGTTCTTCACAATGCACAGAAGGGGGGAAGTCGAATATTTCCACGGAAAACTGAACTCACGGTTCGCAGGGTTAAGTGCGCGCGTTAGCTTGGCAAACGCGGAGGCATCCAGCAAATACCGAGTGCGCTCCTCGGTGCCTTAGCTCCACTCGTCCGAAGAAAGGCCAATTTCCAATCACTGTTTAACTTTTCAACTATCGGCCGCGGCTTCCAAGACAGTGCTCGAGTAGAGTGCATTAGAGACAAAGACGCACGATACTACACCGAATGAGTGAGAAAGACGAACTCTTAGAAGAAGTAAAAGGGCTCGTGATTTCAGCCCGTTCTCCAGGATCAAACTTGCAGGAAGGGGAGAGAACTGGACGGATGTCCAGCCGTTTCTTTTTCCATTTTCCCTTCCCATGAGACCTTTGCCTGTCTGCCACACACTGACCAATAGCAAAGGCTCTCTGCTGAGGTGAACAATTACCTAATGCAATAGGGACAATCTTGGGTACTTGCGTGCGCACCTGGAGTTTGTCGCTTTTATTGGAGTAAATCCCGTAGATGGTTTTCTCTTTGAGCTTCTACTCAGTCTGGATGAATCGATTAAACTGACTACTGGGAAATCGGATTTCCTGACAGTATATCTGCAGTTATTGACCATTAAGTACTAAGATGCTCGAGTGCACTCAAATCGAGGCCAGTTCATTTTTCAAATTGATGGATCCATTCTGGTTGAAAGAATAAATAAAATAATAATATTTCCCATTCTATTTACTTCAGTTTTATTTCTAGTTTGAAGTGGGTCATATAAAAAGGCGTGCTCCCGCGTAACATTCTCTCACCGACACCAACTTTCAGCAGAGAGGAGACCTTGCCTTTCACTTTGTCGAAGGTGAGCCGTACAAGGGTAATTTTGTATGCAAAGGGTGCTCGCCGGAGTCCTCATTCGAAGAGGATTTAGCTTTTCACTTTAAAAGGTAACGGAACTCGGCGGGAAACCGGTGCTCTCCGGTTTAGCACAACCCAGTAATTTAAGATAGTCGCACGATATACAAAGTGAACTCGTTAACGCACATTTATCGTCACTTGGGCTTTCTATGCGTTAACGTGTCATGGAGGCAAGGATACAGTCGTCGATTAAAATGCCATATAAAATGTTCCCGTTCCCTTTATTATCCCCGAAGCGTGCCAGAGTGAAAGGGGCCGACATCCGGAAGCAAATTGAACCGCGCATAGGTATGAGCGATCTTACCCTCAAATTGCATGGCGCTCGCCTGCAAATGAGTCACGCACGTTTCATACCAACTGGCGGGATAATTAAGTGAAATAAAACGGGCGGTACGAGGGTGCTGAAAGACGATTGCTGCAGGGATGGCGAGCGACGCACAGTTCGCGCGCATAAAATGCACGTCACTTTTGCGGCAAAGTGAATGTCCACGCGGCGCCCGATATTTATGTAGTGTCGTGGCGTGTCATGTTTATGGTTTTTGCGTGGACCGGGACAGGATGCAAAGAGCGTCGTAAAACAGGAACGCAGGACGTTGCCGGAGAATAAACGAGCCACGAGTACCTGCCCACATAAATTCGAAGCGTGAGACGTGTATTTTTTTCCGGGACGAATGACGAATCGGAAGGGTTCTTCATCCGCGAATCCACGGCCGGTAGGAAGCCGTTCTCTTGCGCTCGTGGTAATGCAACGATGTTATTACAAGCTATGAAAAAGAGTATGTTTCTTTTACTGGGTCTCTCCTGTTCGACAGCACGGGGGGGGTTGGAGAGCTGGCCGTGGGGCCATTTTTTGCGGCGCTGCTTTGTTATCATGCAAATGGGAGGTGTCCAGTGGTTAGGCCAAAATCAGGACTCGTCCGTTCGGTGCGGTCGTATGGCACGGCGGCGGCGGCGGTTATTTTTGGGGCCAGTTTATATCGATAGGTTAGCCCGGGGGGTTGAATGCAATGAGGATAGTAAAGAGGAAGCGGGTGTGCGGCGGGAGCTACGGGTAGGCGAGCGTGCACATAAATTCAGCCGTGAACCACACACGGGGATGTGAGCCAGGCAGTTTTTTATCCCGGCCTCTCGCATGACAAAGCCGAAGACACACTGCATTATTCGCTCCCAGTGAACGTCGCCATTCTCGATAAGTGATTGATTCGCCCCGTTGGCCAACCAGAGGATTGATGCCAAGCGATACCCTCAGATTATCGTCATTATCATATGCATGCACCGCCCAACGTTTTCACACAGATTTCCGCGTATCAATTTCCCACGTGTGACGTCGCCATGAAGCGTATGCATTTCGATAAACTTTATGCCGCTCGTGGTTGGGGACGGCAATGAGCTTATACCGCGCCCAAGCGGCCCGGAAAATTTCGCGCGCGCATTATCATAAAGTTGTCACTCATCGGCCGAGTAAATACGACAGGGCCGATCATTCAGCAAACATTTTTCGCCCTCGTAACGATGGAAATATTTGTTCGATCCATTTTTCTAACAGAAAGGAAAAAATAACGGGCGAGCATCGCAAAAAAGGGTTAGGGGGAGCTGGAGAGAGAATTTCGCTCGATAGCTACCGACAACTGCTTTTATTGAGCCATTGATATATAAAGAGTGTTACCAGCAGCTAGCCGCACTGACAGAATGGCCGTCGTAAATTTCCGGCGCGTTTTCATTCAAGTCAACTCGCCGCGTGATATAGAGTGCATTAGGAAGTGCCAGGGGAGCGGCACTTTGTTTCAAAGGCACTGTGACAGCGTTCCGTAAATATTTCGAAATCCCTTTATTGATCGCTATGGGATGATCCGGAAGTGGCTAGCAGCGACGTGCCTTATCGCGCGAGCTCTTACTTTCCTTCTGCCCGAACCTTGAAAATCCCTGTTTATCGGGCATTCCCTCGAAGATGGATCCCCTCACTGGGTCCTTCAGTTTTCCCGAGATAATCCGCACGTCAATTCAGCCAGTGCCTCTCTCCACAGACAGACAGTCTCAAGACGAGCTTCATCGAGGCAGCCGTGATCGATTAAGCTACGTGTGAGTTGTCGACGACACTTGTTATTCTTTCGAGTGCAGATAATCGGAGCAGCATTTCATTGTCACGTAGCCTGAAAGAAGTTTCGCCGTTCCGGTTGTGTGTGGGGAGAGCGGGCGAGTGTGGGTGAGGGGACAGGGAAGGAAGGGACGTTCATCGAAGTTGAAACTGCTCTTCGAGAGCAATGGAGTAAATCCAATGTACTTTAAATTGCGGATAGAGGTGTATATTCAGGCTGCTGCTGGCTATGGCGCTACGCCGGCACCTTTCACCGTTTCGAAGTCCCTGCACCATTCTTCGGTCGATTTGCCCTTCCAAGGATCGCATAGCGTCTTAACTGCTTTGATAACTACGTCGATTGCACTGAACTGTGCTTACAGCACTTTTCTGTACACAGTAATTCTTCCTCCACGCCAATCGGCGTGTTATTCCCAGTGCTAAATGGACTTTGAATGTGATTCGTTTTCTGGCGGAAATATCTATTGGAAGATCGCCGTGTATATCTAATAGGCGGGATTTGCATCGTCCTCGAAGGAAGCGGGCATAGATCGGCGGATTTACACTCTTGTAATCTGACGTACAGGCAAATTAATTGCTATCTAAGGCGACAAAAGGATTTTAATGAATAGGCTCTGATTGTCAGGATACTCGGGAAAAGCAGCTTACCAAGGATAGAATTGCACCGGGCATGCATACATAGACACGCGGCGCACGTGTCATGCAATCCGCTACCGGCCAGCCGGGGAAAGATGCGCGTGCGTGCAGGGATCACTAATTAGGCGCGGACAATCAGGGGTGATGAATTATGCCAAGTGGCAGAAAGTATTTTACCGAGTGGAGCATTCATCCAAGCTATCCCGGCTGAAGCTTCATTCCCCGAGACACGCGCACTCTGTGCACTCGATGCCCAAATGGCATTTTTATCCCGTTGGGAAATCAAGCATTCGATGGAGCGGGTCCTGTATATGCTATCGCTAATTCTATTTCAAGCTATTTGTTGGCCCACTCAGGCACACTTACACACCCTTTAGAGTTTAGAGGTTTAGAGACGCGAGCGGTATCGGGCCCTGATTTTCGTCACACCTTCAATGCTCTGCAGCAAAAAAAGGGGGATATACATTCGTTTAATCCAACTTACATATACACATCAGTGAGAAGGCAGACTTGGTTAAAGAACTTTTGTTAAACTGACGGCCCTAATTACGAGGTGTCAGTGGAATTATCCAAGTAGAGGTTATTCTCGATGGCAGGTGTTGACATCTCCAGTGAAGTAATTCCTTCGTGAATAGGTATAATCACTGCTATAGTAGTGACGATTGGCATCTTGTGACAGCTTGCGGTGGTATATCATTGGTATGCTTGAAAGGTGCACTGTATTTAATTGGTAATTTGATTTGCAGCTATTTACTCAGCGCTCCGTGAGACATCAATGTTCCGTAGGTTTCTCTGGAAGTTCTCCGTTTGCTAGCAATCTTGCTAGTGCTCTTATTCTTCTCCTCCCGTCCCTTCCTTGGCGTAGATTGCTAAGAGTAGGAGAGACACGCAGCTGCTACCAGGGCCGGAGTGAGGCAGTGCGCTGGCGACCTCCCGAAGGAGCACAACACAGTTCCCGACGAAGGACTCCCCTATATCGCACTGCCTGTTCTTTCCTCTGTTTTCATTAGACCCCATTCGGATCTTCCGAGCAAACGCACAGAGCCAGGCTGCCTCGTAGCCTGGATATAAAACCACTTTCCTTCGAGATTATTGACATATCGCCCGACGGAAATTGAGGTGTCGGCCGCAGCAAACGATCCGGCGGAAGGGGAGGGGGCGCGCTGGCGCACGTAACTTGGTATCTCGAAACTCGCGCCCATTCCCGCGAATTATTTTCACGATGAAAAATTGACCGGCGATCCTTCATCGGCTCGTCCGTCAACTACACGTCACTCCGCCACGACGGAACCCTTCAATCTTATTCCGAATGACACGCGCATGTCGGTGTCCCCGCTCATCCGACAGCACCCAGGCTTTCCCAATTACAACAAAATGAGGAGAAAAATCCGCTCTCGTTGCCATAGAGTTTTTACACTGCGCCAACCCCGACGTCGTGCCTTCTTGACTTGGGTTTGCTCTATTATTTGTAAACCCTGTGGTAGCTGTAGTTGGCTTGATTCGGAACACCTTAAATAGTCCTCTCACTGTCAACAAATCTCTCACAAGTCGGATGCAACTCCTACCAGTGGCCCTGCTTAACATTTCGGAACTACTACATACACGTACATATGATATTTTCCGAGATGGAAGCTCAAGCGCGACGACGTGTCGTGTCCCCATGGAAACTCAGAGGCTGCAGCAGGGTATTCACTATACAAATTCCCACGAGAAGACGCGCCGTTCACAACGGCGCGGCGCACCGAGACAATTAATTATGCCGTTGCTGCAACTAATTCCCGTAAACAAGGATCGGGGCCCGCATGGTTGCGTCTTTGACAATAATGCATATTGAATCCAAGGGAAAATCGCTACCGCCACAGACCGAGCAGGAGGGAAGAGGCTCGGGACGGCGTGAGCTTCCACAATCGTCCGGGAACCGGTGGGCGAACAATACCATTCCAGTCGCAGGTCACAGGGGCTTCACGGAGTTCTCTACATTTCCTTGTTTTGCAAGGTTTCCCGCCTGGGCCGCCATCGCTTTCTGGATATTCCACGATCCATCATCAAACTACACCGAGGCGTGCTACGTACCAGCTTGTGTACCATAGCTGCCAACTTTTCTGCTCCCCTGTCCCCTCAGTCTCACCTACACACTTCCTTCTGCTCAAACCAACAGGGAATAACACAGGCCTATCATACAATACATGTGCTGCCCCCAGCCAATTGTAATCTCCTCTAAGTTTCCATGGAGGCCGCATCACGTTATAATCACTGCTCTTTTATTGGACGTACGTGGGATTATTTCAATCCGTGCACCAGACGCTTTTCATAAATCACCGCGGATGTGATACGTCCGATACTCTGCGTAATACGATGCCGCAATGAGATCGACGTATTCGCCGGCAGCTGCAAACTCGAGTATTACTATTATGCATAACTCAAAGGATTGCGGTCCTGCTCGGACGAAACGAATGTGAAAAACAAACTTTGCGAATATATCGTTATGTGCCTTTTAACAAAAGAAACGATTTTTACTGCTAATCGTATCAGATTTCTCACCGAACGTCCAAGTACGCAAGAAAGCGGTCATAGATCACCCTAACGAGAAGAGAACGAATATTTTGCTACTCGCGTTACAACTCCTAGCATGACGGTATGCGAGGTGTAAGAATGGCTGGATGTCGTAAAATTATACTTTTATGAAAGAGTTAGAAGGAGCACCGCGCGATCTAGAGGGCGGCATAAAAATCAAATAGACTCTACTGTACCGGGAGAATTTAGTAGGTAACGCCGCAGCCCAGTGAACATAAGGGATGCTCGGCGGGGGTAGGTGGTCATGAATTCCTCGAGCGTCCAATTTCCCCGCCAGACCGTAAACGAGACACCGGATGAAAGTAGGGAGAGCAGTGCAATAAAATGCGCCGCTGCCGCTGCCGTCACAGCCGTTCAATGGGAGAACGAGAACGTGCGTATGCACTTATGCGTGCGCCACTGACTGAGAAGTGAAACCATTTGTGAAATTCGCGCTCCAGAAGGGATTTCTATACTCCGGCGGAGGGCGGCTGCTCAGAACACGCATTCATTTGGCAATTTGGCGTGTAAGGCCATTCGGAAGTCTGCCTACGGGTAGCAGCGGCGTACGTATGCATGCATATGTAGTATACTCCGCGTTATTGGCCAGACTGGAGGGAAGAATATCGCGAGATTGAACGCATAAGGCTAATTAACCGGTGGCAAAACAACCAGCAATTCTACTGCGTTCCTCCTCTTCGTTGGCTCGGTCTCTTTTTCTCTAGTGCTTTCGCAGTCACAGAGGTGTACCCGCGACATGTACGGAAAGGATGAAAAGAAAATAGAAGGACGGAGCTTTGGCAACGCGAGAGAACCAGCAGGCGCCCCGCGCCGCCGGAAGGATGAGAGGATCAGGGGAACAATAGGAAACTGCAGTTTTGTACTCCCAAAACTCCCTCTCCCCGATGCTTGCGGCTTAAAAACATCCCTTGTAAAATTAGGGACTTAAAGCGCAAAGTCTGCTAACCGCCGGGGATATTCTGCCCCGGTGAGCGATACAATAAGTAAAGCCGCCCTCCGTATTGTCCCTTGCACTCCCGGTGCTATTTGGACCTCTGCTCTTTAAAGTGGAACAATTGCAATACGAGCATGGATATTTCTAGGAGGTATTTTTGCGCGGTTTCTTCTTTGGAAGAGAAGTCCGAGAAAAAAGTATGCACATATACACACTCTACGTATCGAACTCTGGAAATATCGAATCTTGATAACAGTGAGTGTGAGTGTAGCCGGCCGTTCGCCCAGAATGTTTTTACAACAAATATCGCACTCTATCATAGTGACTGCTCCTCCACTTGTTTGCGGACGGATATCATCGAGATCGAAGCGTGGAGCTGGCGGGCACGATGAGTCACGTTAGCATACAACCGCAGTGCCATGTCCTCTCCATTAGATAGTGCGGTGTTGTTTTAGGCCTGACCCGAATTAAGGGCAACCTAGGCGAGTGTGACTCACGCAGCGTAAAGGTAGTGGCTGTTCACATCGACGGCAAATGTATTATCGTACCCTGGTGGGGTGGTTACTAAGTGCTCTGGACATAAACGTACGAAATTCCCCAGTCTCTCATTCGACTTAGGTATGTTTGGATATATACAAGTCGATAACTGATAATTCCCTCTCATAACTGTCCATCTCGCCTGCCACTATATGTGCTAATTTTACCTGGTGGGAGACACGTGTCCCATTTCCCTGACGATCGGAGAGTATCATATTAAAATAGACGGCAGTAGAGTGGAATCACACGCTTCAAAGGAGAGCCAACAGCGACAGATTAAAAATCAAACGAAACACTCGAGCACGGTGCAGTCGGGACGAATAAAGCCTATTACTCCCTGCCATTGAGAGCTCGATCCTTTCTAAGAGGCTTCCTTCCAGGGCGAGCGGTAATTAAGGGTGGGTAAGCGTTGCGCAGCCCGAGACTAATTTTCCCTCGCATTCGAGCCTGCCGCGCCGCAAGAAATCAAATCGGGTGGGGAAGTTGATTCTGGCGTGGAGGGAGGGGGGGGGGGGTCGTTGGGGTTCCCGCTCGAGCCCATTAGTCACGAATTGCCCTCGCAGATCAGCCCCCGCAGTCGGTGGATCTGAATGAGCCCTCACGTTACGCCCTCGAAGCGTCCTGGAAAAGAAGACAACGGAAAGGTGGACCGACCAATCAAGCACGCTCGCGTTGAGAGGGAGGAGTAGAGAAAAAGAACGGGGAAATGGGGAATCCGCTGTTGTTGGTGCGCGCCGTGCATAATTCAGGCAGACGCGAGGTCGTTAAAGAAAAGTTTCGCCATTACAAGCACGAAATATAAAGCGCACGTCTGGCGAGGAGAGCACGAGGTGGCGGTGGAAAAAGGAAGAGTGAAAGAAGGGGGCTACGAAGGACAGTTTTCTTTAAATTGTATCACAAATTGCTAGCCCCCCACCCCCTCGCGTGGAGCTTGAGTCGTGAGAGACAGCCTATAGCACAATAGCCTGCACGTTTCGTAATCACCTGTTACGCAACCTCGAGCCTACGGACTCTACAGGACAGAACGACGCCGCGTCAAGGAAGTCGCCGTCTACGTCTGCACAGATTCTCACTCAATTTTGCTTCTTGACATTCGCATTTCCGGCCGTCGCGTCGGTCGGTGGCCGCGCTCTATTCTATTCTATGCACAACTTGCCGAGCGCTAAACCGGCTTAAACGCCCACTGCGTTCCCCCGATATCGAACGCATGAGCACCAGCTTCCCTCGGCTGTTCCCCAGCAGGAGCATTGGACCATCCGACTGGTTGTCTGGTACGTTGGTGCACTGCTCTGCTCCGATGGTACTGTTTTATGAGTTTTCCAGGTTCTGTACGACAGCAGAAATGACACGGGCTTTATGTGACTTCACTCGCCGATGCGGCATGAAGGAAGTAGCCGCGTCGACTTCAACGGATTCCTTCAAATCAGATATTAATTTGCGCAAATGTCATGGCTAGGAATAAAAGTGAATCACAGTCTCGATTGAATTGTCATGCGCCAGTGGCATTGCCAGATCGAAGATGGAGACAGGAGACTTTATAGGAATACACTATTTCTCGGGTCGCACTGCTCCTGGGACGGAAACGACGCCTCTGTCGTCCTCAGTGGCTTTTTCCTAATCACCAATCGGTTTAACGTTCAACGTCGTCGGATCCCGGATAATTGCCGAAGACAGTGGAACTATCGAAAGGCTCCCAGCGGGGGGCGCTTAATTCGAAAACACCTTCAATGATGACGCCGTCCAAGTCGTTATTGCGACACGCCATTTTCCCCGGCTATGTCCCCCCCATGTCGCACCTATGTATTCCGAAATTGCCAGATTGAAAGGTAAACACTTGGACCTCGCTGGACAATGCATCGCTGACCTACATATATACATATGCCATCTATTGCAATCAATCGTAAAACTAAATCGCTTTGTTTCAATAATTGTCTCATTATTTGGAAAGAGACGACGCATTTGCGTGTGCAACCAAAGTTCTCTTATGACCGCTGTTTCGGATGGAATGCAGAGTTGAACTGGTAATACAACACGCTAGGTTTAATCTGCAATTAGAATGTTTCGGGCAATGCGATGTTTTCGCAGTATGCGAGCGGGGACAATTTGGACCGTGTCAAGAGTCGGAACAAGGTTGGAAAGCAGCCAACCAATTTGATCCGCATAGGAGATCCGAAAGGGTTTCCAACATCCGTAATGGAGTGAGAAGACTGTGGCTTCTTTCGGGGAAGAAACTACCTTATTACCATGGTCTTGCTTTACTTGCTGCGATCCTCCACCCTTACTTCGCTTCTCTTTACCTTCCTCCTCGGTGTCTCCATTTCTACCCGAATACTTCCGACTTTTCTCACTTTGCTGCGGGCATTAAATTAAGTGCATTTTCATGGGACACGCAAAAGAAAGCACCTTATAAATGGAGCGTGGCTGAGCCGGAGCTAAAGCGGGAAGTTAAACTTGTCGCTCATAATGGAGGGTAATAAAATGCAGTGCGGCACTGAGAGTGCAAGAGTGGAGGGCCTGCTTGAAAATGGGCCACGTTTAAAGCGTGGCCGGATCCACGAATTAAGTATGTGAGTTCTAGCATATTTCGAGTTATAACTCATCCGAACTCCAAGCAATGAGAATTAAGAGAATTAAGGTCGCTATGTTTGCCGCAGCAGGTAAAAGCGTTCACCGACCACATTGTTCGAAGCATTGATCCATTCCTGTCTACTGTATCGTTACTGCAGCGTGTCTATATTCTGCGGTCTAAAAATTCAATGCAAAGAAACCGTCTGCGCCAATCTGACGAAAAACCCTCTTTTAATGTGTTTCGTGTAGCCAGCTCGACGTATCGAAAATACTTGATTATTGAATGACGACCTTTGATGGGTCCGAGCGAATACACAGACAAGTCGAGAAAAAGGGTTCGAACGGCGGGCGGGTATGTATCTGCGATCTGTAGAGGCACGTAACCGAATGGCCGGTCGGAAAAACGAAGCTCGGGGCGAAAGAAAAGAGGAGCGACGGCTAAAAAAGGAAATCGAAGGCCCCTGTGGGCAGTAGTCACTTCTATGTATAATATTCAATACGCCTCCCAATGCAGGTGCCTATTCATCAATTCAAATCCGCAAGTTCTCCCCATTCATACAAATTCCAGTACGCACACTAGCCTCATTCGCTCG